>JANUYF010000001.1:34468529-35773529 GCA_026167975.1 Phrynosoma blainvillii | reverse complement strand
AGTTTGCTGGGATTTAAATCAGGATTAAAAAGGCTTTTTCCTGGCAAAGTCCCAAGATTGCAGCAATGATTTTCACATGACATTGCGATTACAGAGGATTTATCCTGGGAATAACCAGGGAATAACCAGCAACAAATCATTCGTGGGGAAATCCCATGAATGATTTGTTGCTGGTTATTCCAAGGATAAATCCTCTGTAATCGCAATGTGTCTGAAAATCTTTGCTGCAGTCTTGGGACTTTGCTGGGAAAATGCCTTTTTAATCCTGGTTTAAATCCTGGCGTGATAAAGTATACTTCCTCCAAATACATTACAGTTGGCCCTCCACATTTGCGGCTTTGGATTTTGCGGATTTCCTTATTTGCGGTTTTGATTAATATGTTCTCTAGGAATCTCTAAATCCTCCAGCACAGGTCTGCCAGAAGTTGACCATAGAGTTGTGGTGGAGAACCTAGAAGTTCCTAGAGAAAACATGTTGACCACAGAGTTGCATTAGAGGACCTGGAGATTCCTAGAGAGGTGTTTAATGTTTTTAATTTGTGGTTTTTCCAATTTCTTGGGGGTCCTTCACCCCTAACCCCAACGAATGTGGAGGGACCACTGTACATTGTATTACATTACATTCATAAATTACTTAATGGAAGAATTCAAAGATATAGCCATGTTAGTCTGTCAAATCAGTATGTAGAGAGATCTTGTAGCACCTTTGAGATTCACTGAAAGAAAGAAATTGGCCACATGACATTCGTAGAACCTTCTGGCTTGGAAGAATGGCCGCTGGAGCGCGTTTTCGAATGCACATTGGAGTGGGGATCTACTCTGAAGTCAGATTCCGCTGCAAAAGCCGTGCGATAAAACACGGCTGCAGTGCAAATTAGAGTTAAATTCAGGAGAGGTAAGGAGTAATTTTAAGGCATGCAATAATCTCCTTAGTCTCAAACTTACTACAAAGGTACTACAAAGGTAATTTTTACATACTGGTTTTACAGACTAGCACTGCTATATCTTTGGATTTTATAATCTCTAACCACTGAATATGCTGGCTAGGACTGATGGGAGTTGAGGGTCCAACACTGTCACAGCCAGAGGTTTCTTATCCCTGTGATAGAGCAATACCTGGGGCTAGGTAGTAGGGGATATTACAACCTCCACCCAGGTTGGTCCATCTCTTGCTGCTCCGTAGGGAGAGGCGGGGAGGAGAGGCGGAAAATATAAATAAAAACTATTATTATTATTAGTGATTAATAACAGTAAGTTTGTATCATGTTGATTTCCATTTTTCTTTTTCGCTTTGAGCCCACAGGCAAATAATTGTTATGGACTGATCAGATGCTGTTTGTACAGCTGTCAATTGCTCTGCAGAGGGGCGGGATATAAATAAATTTATTATTAGTATTGTTGTTGTTGTTGTAAAATACTATTATTGTTTTTATTGTTATTCATCTGTTTATTATAAGAATTGCATTGCAACATCTTCTGGAAGGCCACAGCTTACCAACCTCATAGGAGACAGCATGTAAACAAACTGATCAGAAACAATGGGAGTTGCTGCAATCATTACTGGAACAGCCATTTTAGATGTGTTTCCCAGAGAGAGAAGGCAAGCTAGCAAGAAGGGGCCCAGGCTGTTTCTTTTGGTTGAGTTGGATGCTTAGTGGGAGTGTCATTGTTAGTAAGGATTGGGTTCAGTTTACTTTGCTGTGCTTTACATGGGATGCTGGAAGTACAGATGAGCAAGGAAAGAAGGAGGAGATAGCTGCTTCTTGTAGATCAAACTGTTTTCTCCACACAGGATCTGTCTTTTCCTGCTTGAGTGTTCATTGCTGCTTCTGGTAATTCATATGTCTCCTTCTCTTGATGACTGAAGGAGCAATCCATAACGTACAAGTTTATCTTCACACACCAGCAGGAATCTAAACCTCTTCAGTTAGGAATATTGATTCCCTTCTCCTCCAGCTCAGTAATTCCAAGTATGAAAAAGTGAGTAGAGAAAGTCACAGTTCCCTGAGTTACTGTTTAGCTTAAGCTCATGGGATCTCATCCCCACCTCCACACTTCCCAGAGAGACAGAGAATGTTTTCAGATGAACAAAGGGTTGAAACAGCATTTCCTGTGCTTGAGCAATTGACTCTCACTACTTGCACACATGCATTCTCTCTCTGAGTTCCAAACTGGGGGTGGGGGGTGTCTTACATACGATAACTCTTTGTGGCTGGTTTCTTTTTAATGTGTGTAGCATTTTTGCAGCCAGAAGTATACAAAATTGCACTAAACGTTATATTAAATGTATTATTATGAGATAATGATGGTGAGTAAATGCATGTTAGGGGATCAGCAGAATTGTGGTAACAGGCACCAGCTTCTAATGTTGACAGGTTTTCAAAATAGCAATAAGGGACAGCCAAAATTCATGACATGCAAGTTTGACAATCGAAAAGTAGCTAATAGCAGGTTTGCTTTTTACTGAAATACCAAATGGAAGTATTGATTTCACTTAGCCATGCATTCCTCTGTAAAATTAACATACTGTCTACATTCATAAATTACATGATGTACATATTTCTGTCTTTATAGAGGAGCGACAATCTAAAATGGATTTTTTTGGCTTCTCATGCAGACTGTAGAAAAGGAAAAGGCTCCCAAAACTCAAGTACAGGGCAACCCTTATATTAAGAGACACCTGTCACCCTTATAAGGGATAAGCTTTCTGGCCCTGGCCCTGAAATAAGGGGCATCCCATATAATAGGGGACACCTGGCAACCATACTTCCAAACTATCTGTATTCACTTGAATGTCTACATGGAATCTAAAAGCAAGGTTTCCAGTCATGAGTGTCTTGTGAATATACAGCCGTATAGTCAGCCCTCTGTATCCATGGATTCTTTATCCATGGTATGTATGTGTGTGTGTATGCATGCACACATATACATACAAACACACACACACACACACACACACACACACACTCATCCTTCCACATTTGCTGATTTGATTATTCACGGATTTTTGTAGTATGTTCTCTCTAGGAATATCTAGGTCCTCCAGTGCAATTCTATTTTCAACTTCCTGTGAGCTCAAAGTGAAAAGGAAAATTGGAAATCAGCTTGCAACAAATGTAGTTATCAGTCATCAGTTGGCATAAATTTCATGAAGTGACTTGAGATTTGGGTTCCTTTAACACTGCTCACCTTTGAAAAGCTATTAGCTGAAATTGTAATTTCAAAATAGAGTAATATTCTGAAGGAAGAATCAGTGATGATGCTTGTTAGTATGGCATACCCCAACATTTCACTTCAGTTGCCCAAATCATCCAATTTACCCACTGAAAATGTTTTGATAAATCTCACTTCAAGTTTTCAAGATTTTCTGGTATCTAGAATCTTTTGAGAAGGGTTCCTATTATTACTAACAAGTAAATAGGACTTCAACAGAATGTTGCAGGGTAGAGTGCTCCTTTTCAGTATGCTAAACAGCCAGCCATGCGCTTTTCCATTCAACCCATTCAATTCCCCCCTGTTTAGTTTTCAGCTCCTCCTGAAGCAAGCACTTGCATTTCTTCTCCACTGGGCAAACTCTGTTCTTCCTTAAATGCTTTGAGTTGCTGTTTTGTTTATCTGCATATTATTCTTCCTTCCCAAAAACTCCTTTGCAAAAGTTGGGTTTTTTTCTGAGCATATGATCTTTGGTCCTAAACACACTGCAAAAATGATCCAGTTTGAGACCTCTTTAACTGCCCTGGCTCAGTGCTAGGGAATCCTGGGAATTGTAGTTTATTGTGGCACCAGAGCTCTCTGAAAGAGAAGGCTCAATGTCTCACGAAACTACAGTTCCCAGAATTCCCCAGTATTGACCCAGGGCAGTTAAAGCAGTCTCAAACTGGATTGTTTCTGCAGTGTGTTTTGGACCACAGTCCAGATTCAGCTACAGAAAAAAATTACTTATTCTGCAACCGGATGTAGATGTGGATGTACAGGCTGCAGTAGGAAAATTGGAAATCAGCCTGCAACAAACATAGTGCAGATGGATATCCATATATTTTCCATTAGTAATGTGCATCAAACATAAATAGATTTCTGTTTGTTTTATCACATGCTAGATTAGCATAATCTAGCATGTAGAGTTATATGGTTTATGTGAAAGAACATATTCTTTATATAAGCCTGCTTGGGCTTTGAGATCTTCTGAGGAGGTTCTACAAGGATCAGCATTCACTGCCAAATTAAACTTTATTAAGCGAGACAATACTTGTAGTTAAAAAACAGTGTTCCATAGTTTTTTCCACTTTTAATGTTTTCCCTTGTAGCAGTCATGTAAGGTTGGTTCCTTTTATTCTAGATTTACAGTGTGGTTGCAACAAGAGACTTGCAACATGGCCCCTGCTTCTCATTGTCACAGCCTTGCTTGCTGGTGGAAGGGGCTGGAAATGTCATTTTATTTGCACCCAGATTGGCAGTTTAACTTTGGCTGCTGGCTCTTAAAGTAGGGTGGTGGTAGTTTGGGCCAAGAAACACCACTAAGGGCCTTTACAGATTGCCAGAAATAATCCAGTTTGAGGCCACTTTAATTGTCCTGATTCAGTGCTAAGGAATTATGGGAACTGTAGTTTATTGTGGCACCAGAGCTCTCTGACAGAGAAGGCTCAGTGTCTCAGAAAAAAATACAATTCCCATGATTCCCTAGTACTGAGCCAGGAAGTGGGCTCAAGCTGCATTATTTCTGGCAGTCTGTAAAGGCCCTAAGTTATACATACTTAGGGCCTTTGCAAACTGCCAGAAATAGTGCAAATTGAGTCCACTTTAACCGTCCTGACTCAGTGCTAGGGAATCATGGGAACTGTAGTTTATTGTGGCATCAGAGCTCTCTGACAGACAAGGCTCAATGTCTCAGAAAAAAATACAGTTCCCATGATTCCCTAGCACTGAGCCAGGGCAGTTAAAGTGGACTCAATTTGCACTATTTCTGACAGTCTGCAAAGGCCCTTAGTTACACATATGTATCTAAGCATGAATAATTTAGTTGCACATGTGTATCTAAATGGCTGATGCAGAATGTCACCACCCTTTCTTCAAAAATAATTTTATCTTTTTAAAATTGATTTTTTAATGTGATGAATCTTTAATTGTTTTTTAACTTTTAAAATTATCATGTTTTTAGTTAGTCTTTTTTTTTATCCTTTTTAAACCACCTTGGGTCCCATGCTGGGAGAAAGGTGGCATATAAAATAAAGAAAGAAAGAAAGAAAGAAAGAAAGAAAGAAAGAAAGCTCACCGGGTAAGTAGGTCACATCTCTTACCTTATTCAGCTTCATTGGTTCATTTGTTGTGGTGGTAAAAGAAAAACAACCCCACATAGACATAGTGGTGAGGGGAAATCTGTTTATATGTGGAGGAACGAAAAGTAAATGCTAATCTAGAAATGGTTTAAAATTAAAGGTTTTTTTTATATCCTGGAGTCTCTCTGGAATGGGTAGCATGGCTGTTCTCATTTTATTTGCTCCAGCAATTGAGCAGGACTAGATTGAGAAGTATGGTTGCTTACGGTTGCTTTAAAAATATTATTAGTAAGGAAGCTAATGCTGATACCTTCAGTTAGCTCTTCCAGTATACATTTGACTGCTATGTCCGTCTTCACTTGTCTTCACAAAGCTCAGCTAGGCTGCATCCACACTGCAGAAATAATCCAGGTTGACACCATTTTAACTGCCATGACTCAATGCTGTGGAATTCTGGGAATTGTAGTTTGTTTTGGCCCCAGAGCTCTGACAGAGAAGGCTAATGTCTCACAAAATCTCAGTTTCTAGAATGCCATAGCATTGAGCTCTGGTTGTTAAAGTGGGGTCAACCTGGATTATTTCTGCAGTGTGGATGCAAACTTAATGAGAGAAAGACTCATGGAGGTGTGGTACATGAACATCTCTGCTAAAATATTGTTTATAGAAACATTTATCTACTGTTTCTCAATTGCCCCAAATCCCAACAATATTATTATTTTTTTTAAAAAAATTACTGGTTTTAAAAAGCACCAAGTTTTGTCACCACCTAGCCTGATGAAACATTTTTTTTGAATTCAGCAACTTGCATATTTTCGTGAACTTGTAGGTGTTGCTAATTAATGTATTGACCACCTGTAGCTTTTTGTTTCACTTTAATAAAACCCACTGTCATATGGTATATGACTTATGAAGAGAGTCCAATGGGTTCATAACTGGGAGTATACCAAGGTGTTAGAATATTTGATAATTTTACATGAACATATTTTTGTTTTGTTTTCTTTGCCAGTGATACCTTATGGGATATTGCTAAAGCCGAAGTTGAGAAAAGAGAAAATCATGAAGGTGACAGAGATGGCCTGGATTGTTGGGAAAGATCCTTATTCTTTTTAGGAAATAAAAATGGGGTAATAATGAGTGTTCCATTTTATATTTAATTTGTATTTATTTACTTTATTTATATGCTGCCTTACTCAAGGCAGCTTTCAAAATAACAAATTGTTGTTGCCAATTTAAATTGGACATAGTTTGTTTAAATGAGTATTTGAAATTCAGTTGTAGCAAGAAGAAATGCCTGGCATTGGTGGATACTTACCCTTTGTAAATATAATATTCATAGTATTGTCTAAAAAAGCTAAACCTTAAATCAGGCATGCTCTAGCTTCAGTGATTTTCTAGTGTGTAATTTAATTTTTCAAAGTTCACCAGACAAAAATAGACATCTTCTGTTTAAATTACTAGATGACAGGAACTGACATACTTAACCATACTTCAGTATGAGTAGATATTTTCAGCTTATTAAACTGATTGACATTCTACGTCTGGACATGTCTACTTGTAAGGAAATATGACTGATTACAAAAGAAATTAAGTGTACCCATGAACATTGTAACAAGCTTAGAAAAGTTACTGTTTGGAGACTATAATTCCCTGAATTCCCCAGGGCTATGACATTCCAAGCTTTGTAGTCCAAAACAGTAATTTTCCCAAGCTCTGATATAAAATAAGTGGCCCACTAAAACAGATCAGGCTAAGATTTCAGCATTTTCTTAATTTTTTTCCCGGTAGAAATTACAATCATAATTGTTAAGAACAATTTTTACAATTAACTTTATACTTAGCATATGAGCCTTTATGGCATGACAATATTAAATTGTATATTGTGTTTATGTATATTTCATGCATTCTTTCCCCCCATCTCATTAAAGCAATTCCACTAGAAGCAAATCGTATGATCAACCTGTTATTTACAATTACCAGTGACTTCCCAGCTAAATACACTTGGCTAGACTGATTGCTACTATGATGCTTGTTTAAGAGCCCTGTTGCTAAATTTGTCATTTCTAGTATTTTGTTGCAATAACAATAATAGCAGTGTATCTACACTCTGATAGAAAGTTGGCAGCTAACTTTCCATTAATCAAATGACATATAATTGCCTAAGTTTGTAATTTTCATATATTTTATTCAGTATGATTAAAAGAATGCATTACAGCATATAGAATGATACAGTATTTATGCTTTAATGACATTACAATAGTGTTCTTTGTTGTTTTTAATTTTTAGGGAAAGACTACTATTATACTGAGATGTCTTGACAGGTATGCACTTTTTGTTGTTTTTTCATATTTTCAGGGTACTCAAAATTCTAGATTTCATTAACAGTAATCTATGTAGGAATGTAAGTTTGAGTGCTGGACTATGACTCTAGAGACCAGGGTTCAATTCCCAGCTCAGCCATAAAACTCACTTAGCCTCAAGGGATGGCAATGGCAAACCTCCTCTGAACAAATCTTGCCAAGAAAACTCCATGATAGGGTCACCTTAGGGTCACCATGGCCTAAAACACATGGGCCAAGTAAGGTGGCTTCCGGCCACTTTGGAGGCATGGTGTTCAAACAACACATGTCCCCAAAGTGTCTGGAAGCTGCTCTGGCACCACAATCTGCTCCTTTGGACCAGATCAGAAAGGAGCGGATTAAATTTGTCTCCTGGTGGTGTCAGTTTGGGACCATTGCAGCATCCTGTTTTGGAAGTGGGCTGAGCAGTCGCCGCAGTCCCGGCCTAATCACAGCCAGCGCAGCCTCTGGCTGCTCCTTCCAGGCCATCTGTTCTGGACTGATAGTCAGAAATGACTTGAAGGCACAGAAAAACATAAACAATGTAATATGATGAAGTGCATTCAAATGATGACAATAAGTTCCTCAAAAGACTTGTGCCAAAACATATAATGGTATGTGATGTTCTCTACATGGTCTCTTTCTGAATGTCCTATTAAGGCCTACCAGTTACTATAAATGTTTACTGCCATGTTTACTAAAGCTTCAAGCCTGTGATCCAGAGCTTCTGCATCACTATGGCATGCTGATTTGGGCCTACATAATTTAAAACAGTTTTAGGCCTTTATATTTCCATACTTGTAGCAAAAATGCAGAAGGATCTCCTAGGGGAGAAACAGACAAGACAGGAAAAAGCAGTTGGAAACTGCATTTTCTGGAAGCAGGTCAAAATTCTGCTGGCGGTACCAGCCACTCCCAAGGTGGCCCAAATGCACATGGCTTGACCACATGGTGCAGCATCTGGGTGATATTTTGTCACCTCCCCACCATGCTGCCTAGATGCTGTCCCATTGGATGGCCATCCCTTTGATTGGCCACACAGTCGCACCTGCGATCCTTCCCCGGTACAGGGCATCAGAACATCAGTGTGCCCAGTGAAACACTAGCAAAGCACCCCCCCCCCCACTTGCCCCCTTCACCCACACACTCCTTTGGACTATGGTTTGTGTATGTTGCACTTGTATCCATTGGAGGTGTCACAGTTTCACTTTTTTGCATTGCCGCTCCAACTGCTTGGGTATGCTGACTCTGTTCTTTTTAAATGCGCACCTGCACCAGTGTGTTCATATGCAGCTTTAGGGTTAGGGTTGGGATGGATCTTTACTTCAGAAACACTCTCGCATCAGGGTGTCGAAGGTGCACATTTTCTGGGCTATATTGGAATATTGCAGCTTCTTTTTACTCCAGTTTTTAGCCCGGGGGTGCCACTTCAATTCAGTTTCTCCCTGCTTTGGAGGCATGCATCATCTAAATGCCCTGCTTTCAAAGCTGGTGGAAACTGCTTTAATTGGCTTGTCTGTTTTACCCCCTACTTTTCCAACTACCCTGAAGTTTATTTTTATTTTTTTCATTTTTAAAGGGTAGCAACATTAATCTGCCGCAGCAAAAACAACAAAGGTCTTTAATGGCTAACAAATGTATGATGGCATGGGTTTTCATGAACTGGTGTCTTTTTTTCCCCATTCTCATCACTTCATCATAAGACGTTCTCACCTTCCATATTTCATAGATCCTTTTTATTTGTTTATTTTAATAATACTCATGGTTATAAAAATAACCTCTAAACAGAGAACTAGTCATGGCAATTAAATTTTGAATTCCTTTTTCTGAAATCTTTTGGGTTATTGCAAGATATCAGTTTTTGGAGATAACGCAGAGCTCAAGCAGACAGGATCATGCCCCAATCACCCTGGGACCGCAACAACTACACACTGGGTCCTGAGGGCACCCGCTGCCGCAGTCTTCAATAGGCTACAAAAAGGAGTGGTAAGAAAACACTTGTTTCGCAGCTGGTTTTAGGCCGCATTCGGCAGCCCCGGCGCAGCCATGGCACGTTCTCCAGGCGATCCAGGGGCATGTGTCATGTGCACACCCTGCCCCCGTATCAGCCCGATAGCGGACCTTTTGGGCCATCTGTTTGATGCCACAGTAAAAGTATTATATCAGGGACAGGCAACCTTTTTGAGACCTGGGCCGGTCTCCCGTCGGCCAGGTCTCGGCTGGGCTGAGGGGGGGGAATGGCGGTGTGCGCGCCCATGCGTGCGCGCACACCCTCCTCCTCTGCGTACGTCCCCGCGCACGTGACCGCCGCGGCTGCTACTGCGGCCACCGCCGTAGCGCGCGCGGCCGCAGCCGCCACAGCGCATGTCACGACCACCATTTTTGAAGTCCAAATCGCGGCCGCGACGTTTTTGCGCATGCGCAAGAGTACTGCGCATGCGCAAACGCGTCGCGGCCGCCATTTTGACTTCCAAAATGGCGGCCGAAGCAAGTGCGGCCGAAAATGCGCCCTGGCGGTGGCGAGCAGCGGTGACGGCGGCAACCTATGGCCTGGGCCAGTAAGTCTGGGGCCTGGGGCCTTAACCGGCCCCCGGGCCGTAGGTTGCCGGTCCCTGTATTATATCATGACATATTACATTTTAGTAAGTCTGTGGGTGATTTAAGTTTTAAATTTTAAAGTATTGGTAACTACCTGTATCATTACAGTAAAAACCTGCATTTCTCTGTCCAGAAATTAGCCCAGCAATTTCATTAAGACATACTTGCTGAAGAATAATGAACAAGCTTTGTGAATGTAGCTAAAAATATTGAGACCAAATTAATGAAATTACCGTATAGTCTCTATATAGGCATTACAATAAAATATATCTAAATCAATTTAATTTCTGAAGCTTTTACCTATGCAAATTTCCTACTCTTTAAATATCCAGATAAAATACCAGGCCATCCATAAATTCAAGTGGCTAACTTTTATGTTGGATTAGATCTCTATTTTGCCTTTCTAGGTTCTAGTTCTTATGGCTTATTTCTCAGAAATAACTAAATTCAATAAGTCTCCCTTTCAATTTTGTCATTCCCTGTAAACTCACTTCAATGAAAGTTCATATGGTCACAACCTAATTTCCTCATCATTTTGTATGTTTGTTTTAAAGAAATGGTGAAAACATTAGAGGAAAAAGTAATTTTATTTAAATAGAAACTGACAGACATTGATGGTCTTAATATTTCAGGGATGAAATTCCAAAACCAACACTAGCTTTGGAATATACTTTTGGAAGAAGAGCAAAAGGACACAACACAGTAAGTACATAAGCAAGCTATGTTACCATCTGCTCCTTGTGAATCACTGGGTTTAGAATCAGCATGTATTATAGAGTGAGCGACAAGCTTCTGTCTTGTGTTATCAGAGATGTTATGAGAACTACAAAGTAAATGCAGAAGCTCATGCAACCATATTTCAGACAGCAGTGCCATTTGCAATGATCTTAATAGTTGGGACTATATAGCACACTACTCTGTTATAGCACTAAAGTCCAAAACAGATTACAGAAATAATGCAGTTTGAGACCCCTTTATCTGTCCTGGCTCAGTGCTAGGGAATCCTGGAAATTGTAGTTTATTGTGACACCAGAGCTCTCTGACAGAGAAGGCTAAATGTCTCATAAAACTACAGTTCCCAGACTTCCCTAGCATTGAGCCAGGACAGTTAAACTGGTCTCAAACTGGATTATTCATGAGATGGCCGGAGGAGCAATTCACGACTAATTGGATCTCCTCGTGCCAACCAGGTCCTTGCAGGGATTCTAAATTCTTTTTCAGTTAATTTCTATTGAACCTCTGCCCTCCTCCATCAGTTTTTTTAAAGCCTGCCTACCAAGAGGTCTCATTTTTTTGCCTCCGCCACATATTTAGATAGACTTAGCATATTTAAATAGACAGAAAATGGAGAAAAATAGAGAGGATAAGAAAAATAGAGATAGGAAAGTTAAGGAGGGAGAGAAAGTTAATGCCGGAACAGCAGAAAACAAAACAAAAGATCAATTAACTAAAGGAAAAAAATTCCCAAAACGTGAGCATCTGAGGAAAGTATGTCAGAACAACTAAAGGAAATATTCTTGGCCACTAGCGACAGTGAGCTGGATGACCTGGTACCACTAGTACTCCAGAGAGCGGCTGCGGAAAAACAATGTAAAGATACCTCAGACGCAGCTAGAAGGCTTGCGGAGGCTAAAACAAATGAAAATCAACTCACTGGACCCTACTTAAGGTAATTGTCTTGGTAGAGTGAGGAAGACAACTTGCCCCCTCAATCCTTGCCCTTCATGGCTGGCTGTCCGGGGTGGGGGGTGCCTTGATGATGTTCCTTAAGGATATCATCAATGCATCCCTCAGGGAAGGGCGTGTTCCATCTTGTTTAAAGGAAGCGGTGGTTAGGCTGCTTCTGAAAAAACCTTCCCTGGACCCCCTGGATATGAACAACTACAGGCCAGTGTCTATGTTACCTTTCTTGAACAAAGTGATCAAGAGGGCGGTTGCTCTTCAACTCCAAGTTGTCTTGGATGAAACCGGTTATCTAGACCCATTTCAAACTGGCTTTAGGACAGGATTTGGAGTTGAGACTTCCATGGTTGCCTTGACCGACGACCTGCGTCTTGAGTATTGACGGGTAGTATGACCCTGCTGGTGCTTTTAGACCTCTCAGTGGCTTTTGATACGATAGATCATAGCATCCTCTTGGATTTCCTGAGTGGGTTAGGAGTTCCACTCCTTCCTCTCAGGCAGGTCCCAGAGGGTGCTGCTCGGGGACAGTTGTTCGGCAAAAAAAGATCTTACGTGTGGCGTCCCTCAGGGTACCATTTTGTCCCTGATGCTGTTTAACATCTATATGAAGCTGCTGGGTGAGCTCATTTGGAGACATGGGGCTGGGTGTTATCAGTACTCTGACGACACCCAGATCTATTTCTCCATGTCTCGATCGTTGGCCTCAAATCCTGATGGCGTCTCTCCTGTCAACGACTGTTTTAAGGCAGTAATGGGCTGGATGAGGAAAAACAGATTGAGATTAAATCCAGACAAAACGGAGTTGCTCACAGTAGCGGCCCCAAAACCAGGAATTGGGTTGCAATGATGTCCTGGATGGGGTCATACTCTCTGTGAAGGACTGTGTTCGCAATCTGGGGGTGCTCCTTGATTTGTCACTCTTGATGACTAATGAGGTGAACGCGATGGTCAGGAGTGCCTGTTATCAGCTTCGGCTGATACGCCAGCTGCACCCTTTCCTGGAAGTAAGGGATCTTGAGACTGTGGTGCAACCTCCCGTCTGGATTTCTGTAATGCGCTCTACATGGGGCTACCCTCATGCTTGGTCCAGAAACTTCAGTTAGTACAAAATATGGCAGCCAGAGTGGTCTCGGGAACATCTAGGAGAGACCACATAACTCCAATATTAAAATCTTTCCACTGGCTGCCTATTAGTTTCTGGGCCCATATAAGGTGTTGGTTATTACCTTTAAAGCCCTAAATGGCTTGGGTCCAACCTATCTTTGCTCCAGCCAACGAAATCTTGGCTGCCAGCAACCTTTCGGTAATCGCCCCTAGATTATGGAATGGCCTGCTGGACAAGATCCATCAGATCATGATCTTAAGCAGCTTTAAAAAGGCTGTGAAGATGGATGTCAGGCCTTTCCTGATTAGATTCCCAGCCTCAGGAGTCTGTGTGTCTTTACCATCTTAGTTTTTGGCTCTTCCACTATTTGTTGTTGGTTGTTGTTGTCTTTTCAATTGTTTTATTGTACTTTTGTTTTATTGTATTTTTTGATATTTATGCTAAGGCTTTTAATGGATGTGTAGTTTAATACTGTTTTAATGGGGGGGGGATGTTTATTTTGGATTTATATGGATTTCAATTGTTGTAAGCCGCCCCGATTGTTCGACAGAGGGGCGGGGTAAAAATAAATTATATATTATTATTATTATTATTATTATTATTATTATTATTACCGTAACCATCAACTGCAGAACTAGATTCTACAGGAGCATCAGCTCCAAAGTTTCAACCAACCACTTGTGGCTGCCAAATTAATAAAATGGGATATTCTAAGGATGTAGTAAGGACGATAATGTCATTAAGGAAAGACTCAACAAAAGCAATATATATACAAACATGGAAAACATTTGGAAAATGGTGCTTGTCCAAAAATATACAGTTCAAGAATGTTAACTTTCAGCATGTATTACAATGTTTGCAAGATGGTTTGACAAAAGGACTAAGACAAATACGTTACAAAGACAGGTATCAGCTTTATCCACAGTCCTTGAATTTGATGGAATAGTTTTGTCTGCTCAACAGCATGTACAGCGCTCTTTAAGAGGTGCTACTCTAAAATTTTTCCCAATTAGACAGAGATTCCCATATTGGGACTTAAATCTATTACTCAATAGACTGACGAAATCACCATTTGATCCCATGTCAGAAGCCATGCTAAGAATATTGTCTTATAAAGTATCTTTCTTAGTGGCTATTACTTCAGCAAGAAGGATATCTGAGTTATCAGCTTTATTATTGCAAAATAGAAAATAACAGGGTTGTGTTAACATTAGATCCAACATTTTTACCAAAATGTCCAAACCGTTTACATGGTTCCAGACATATTATACCTTCCAACATTCTGTCCTAATCTGAAACATCCGGAAGAAAAGAGATGGCACACATTAGATGTAAGATGAGGAATAAAATCATATATAAATAGGATAAAATCTTTTCAGAAAACAGAATTATTGTTTGTGTCATACAATCCAAGGAACATTGCCCAGAAAACATCAGAAACTATAATTGGAAGATGGTTAAAAGCATGTATCATGCTATGCTACAACTGGGAGAAGAAACCAAGGCCAGGACAAGTTTGGGCACATTCAACGAGATCTCTGGCCACTGCATTGGCTTTTTCGGTATCAGGATCAATTCCTGAAATATCCTGAAATGGATGGAGAGAACCATCAACCTTAATTAGGCATTGCAAAGTTAATAAGTACCAATCAGCAAAGGCAGCGTTTGGCAGAATTGTTCTGCAATCTGTATTATCAAAGGACTAGTCCAACTCAGAATAAGAGGGCTTGGGTATATCCCATTAGTTGTGGATTGCTCCTCCGGCTATCTCGTGAATGACAGATTAGATTTACCATGAAGGTTCATTCAGAGATGACCAGAGAATCAATCCACACCCGTCCTTGGGAGAAAATAAAAAACAATAAATTGATATGATATCAGTACAGCTTTATAAACAAACTGACGGAGGAGGGCAGAGGTTCAACAGAAATTAACTGAAAAAGAATTTAGAACCCCTGCAAAGACCCGGTAGGCACAAGGAGACCCATTAGTCGTGAATTGATCCTCTGGCCATCTCTGAATGAACCTTCATGGTAAATCTAATCTGTCATTTCTGCAATGTGTTTTGGACCAATATTGCTCTTTGACTGTCATGGCAGCATTCTATGGAATTTTGGGATTTGCAGCTTAGGGAAGGGTATTTAGAATTCTCAAGCAGAGATCTCTTGCACCTCACTAAACTACAAGCCCCAGAATTCCACAGGATGTTGCCATGACAGTTAAAGTGGAATATAGTGCTGTATCAGTGTAATGTGATAAGAATATTAATATTTTAAAATTGGATTATATTGCAGTTGAGTGGTGGGGAGTGGTATTGCACATTTGTGTGAAACATACTGATCTGAACATAAATGCCTACAAGATACTATATTTTAAAAAGTTAAATCTACTAGATAATCTACTGCATTAATTTTTTAATTTTTTTATTTAAAAGAATAATTGTTTTCAATCACTAATATAGTATCACCAGTCAAATACTGAAATGTTAATATATGTGGTGTAATTATTGTGAGCCAGCATGGTGTAGTGGTTTGAGTGTTAGGCTATGACTCTGGAGAACAGAGTTTGATTCCCCAGTCAGCCATGAAGCCCACTGGGTGACCTTGGGCAAGTCACATGCTCTCAGCCTCATGGGAAGGCAGTTGAAAATCTCCTCTGAACAAATCTTGCCAAGAAAACCCCAGGATAGGGTCATCATAAGTCGGAAAGGACTTGAAGGTACACAACAATTATGTCGATCACAATTCTAATATCAGTATACTGCAAAGCTATTATCTGTTACACTTTTACTCTTTGTCATCTAAGTCATAATAGCAAGTTTGTTCCTTTCCCTCATAGTACCTGAGACAGATTTATCTTTGAAAGGGTTTTGTCCAATTTACCCACAATGGCGAGTTGACTGCTTTTCATTCAGGCTGTCAAATCACTCATCGTTCACCTGAATGCTGTAAAGGATCAATCCAGTCATATGTATCTCTTATGCTTGTTCCTGAAGCAGGAGTCAAAAGTCCTGTTTCAATTGTAACTGTAAATCCTCACAACGACAAATTTATGATGGCATAAGCTGCCATGGACTGTGGGTCCATTTTATCAGATGTGTTTCAGTTTTCCAGTTCTTGGTTAACAAAGCTCACTGTTGTCATGTTTGTAATACACACTGCCTTGGTGTGGTGTTGTCTAACACTTGATAAACTATATAGGAAATGTATAGGAAGACTGGGATTGCTTTTAGTGATGCATCAAAATATTGTACAAATTAATAATATGAAAAAAAACTTTTTTTCAGCCAAAAGACATTGCTAATTTTTGGGAACTAGGTGGTGGAACTTCACTGTTGGACCTAATTCCTATACCAATAACTACAGCTAACATAAGGTAAAATAAATGAAGAATTTGGTGTCAGAATCTTCACTGTCATAGCCATCATGAGGAATAAAATGCAATATTACTGGTTTTTAAGTGTCCACCAATCTTTCTTCCAGTCAGAGAACTACACTGAAAGTTGTTGCCTGCAGATATGATACTTGGGATTGAGTAACATTGATGTATACCAGGGGTAGGCAACCTTTTTGAGCCGGGGGCCGGGTTGCTGTCCCTCAGACAATTGGGGGGCCAAAGCACCATAAATAAATAAATAATTTTAAAAAAAAAATTAAAATATGCATGCACACTCTCTCAGCGCCAGAAAAGTCATGATGGCAAAACCCCTGTGGAGATTTTGCCAAGAAAACCCCAAGAACAAGTAATAACAACAATAATCAATATCATCATGGCGGGCGGCGGCGGCAGCGGCAAGACCGGCCTGGGGCCGGTCCAAAGGCCTCGGGGGGGGCGCATCCGGCCCCCCTGAGGCCTTAGGTTGCCTACCCCTGATATATACAGTACACGTGGTGCCAGATATGTATAGGGTTGCACTGTCAGTGGCCTGTTAAGTTTAATAGCTTTTATTATCCATAGAGCTAAAAATGAGTTAAATAAAGTGTATATGAAGAAAAATACTTGCTTTAGATAGCAGCACATTTTAAGGAGTGAGAAAGCACCAGATTCTCAAAGTAGTCTCTAAACTGTTGATATTTAAGTAGTGGTTCCCTGAAATAACTGCCCACAGAGAGGCATTTAACGTTGCTGTAGTGTGAGGAGACAAGTTCCTAGATCCTTTCTCAGCAGCTACATGTTTTACTAGTTACATTTGCATCTTTCTCCGGATACCCAAAATCAAAATTTTCACTTCCCAGCAGCAGTTTAAGCTGAGAGAGAAAGGCCAACTGCAGAGAATGATCAGTTAAGGTTCACATGTGGAGTGAAGATGGTTTTCATGTGGAGAAGAAGATAGAACCTCATGCCAACAAGCCAGTTCAGTTGTCCTGTGGAGCAATGTTTCTTGCAAACTAGCACTCTACTTCCCATCTTGACAAAATTCTAAAGGAACGATTCGAACAAGTCACACAGTAAAAGTGGCATCTCAAATATTCTTTGGTTTTATTTGAATGTTTGGTGC
Source organism: Phrynosoma blainvillii (assembly GCA_026167975.1). Classification (NCBI taxonomy): domain Eukaryota; kingdom Metazoa; phylum Chordata; class Lepidosauria; order Squamata; family Phrynosomatidae; genus Phrynosoma; species Phrynosoma blainvillii. The sequence continues at coordinate 35,756,036 of JANUYF010000001.1, read as the reverse complement.
CAATGAAAACTGTTAAAAACTAGCTATTGCATTGCAGGACCAGAGAAAGCCACATAGTTCTCCACAATATGCCAAACAATTGTTTAGTATTCTGGATGAGCAAAAGCTCCGCATCCCAGCCACCCCCACATCATTAGGTGTGGTCATAAGGGAGGGAACAGAAGCATCTGTTTCCTTTTCTAGGCTAACCTAGGTTTATCATTACACCCAACTAGGGTCTAATCTGCACTGTAGAGATAATGCAGATTGACACTGCTTTAACTGCCATAACTCAATGCTATGGAATTCTGGGGTTTGTAGTTTGTATGGTACCAGAGTGCTTTGGCAGAGAAGACACAATTTTTCACAAAACTACAGATCCCAGAATTCCATACACTGAGCCATGGCAGTTAAAGCAGTGTCAAACTGCATTATTTCTGTTGTGCAAATTAGTCCTAGGAGAAATGCTGATTAGTGTGAACAGTGTTTTCCTGAAAACACTTGGTTAATGGATCAAGATTGTAGCTTATTACTTTCAGCAATGCTGTTGCAAGTGGTGCCCCTAGAACATCAGCTGAACTCACAGTGGCCAGGTTTATGCAATTAACTAAGAAGACAGCAGTGACAGTGATATTCAGTAGCGTTCAAGGCATTTTTCAGACAAACATTCATTACTTCCATATTTAAAATGATCTTTTGCCATACTTGGAGTTGTTTTGTTTTTGTTTTTTGAAAGAATGTATGTATAGATAATCTTAATAGTTTATTATACTCACCATTCAAGATATATATAATATATATAGAATATCATATGCCTTTAAAAATATTAAGATGTCTTTTTGTCTCTTTCTAGAACATTTGCAATAGTTCTTGTTTTGGATCTTTCAAAACCGAATGAACTCTGGCCAACCATGGAAAGCCTTCTACAAGTCACTAGGAAACATGTAGACAGAGTTATAACAAAACTGGGACAAACCAATCCTAAAGCAGCTACTGAAATTAAACAGAAAATGTGGAATAATTTGCCAAAGGATCATCCAGTGAGAACTAGTATTTTCTCCAGATGTCACAGGCTCATACACAGTTAAAGATAATCGTTTGAAAATCATAAACAGTTCCTTTAGATTTTTATGCATGACTGAAAATCTATTTGATGTACAAGAACTTGTTCAGTGGAAAATTATAGCAATTTAATGAAAAGTCAGTAGGAGCAGAAACAAGGAAGGAAGGTTTCTTATATATTCTTGTTAGACATCTAATGCAATTGTTATGGCATGTTACAACAATCAAAAGAAACAGTTTTACAGAAGCAGTTTGATATTGATTTTATAATCTTTAAAAATGAAGGTGAAAACTAGAATGTACAGAAGTTATGTGGCAAAGCAACTCAGTGAAGCTACAGATAGAAAGAAAGGGTGTCGTTAAAACAGCCTTCAGCACAAATCTATACTTTGCGTTTATTCAAGTGTCTATCACAAACGCTGCACCTTTTGATAACATGACAACTAATTAAATTATAAAATTTCAGGGATGTTAATATCAGCCCTTGAAATTCAATTGCTAATGTGCTCTCTTGAAGAAAGTAAAATAGATTGCCAAAGATGTTATTGAAATGGTGCCTGGCATCATGCATTCATCTTGTACAAATGTTGTGCATATGCAGTGTCTAAACAACGTATATATATTCTATAGTGCACAATCCAAAGACTTTAGGTACTTTAAAAGGTGTTGACATGAGCAAAAAAGTAAAATGAAAAGAGATGATGTAAGTAAATTAATTTCTATTTGACTCTCTGTAGTACACTTCACTTTGACATCTGTATTTTGTTCCCTTATTCTACCAGTAATACTGATGCCAGCTTTTGGAAGAGCTTGAAAAGTTATCTTTGTTGGACTATGCCATGACTCTTTAATCCAAAGAATAGTTTTCCAGGTTCTGGGTGGAGGCATGGCTACCCTTTCCCTCTTTGCTTATTATGATGGCAATGTGTGTATGTGGGAAGGCCAAAGCTTAGATGGGAAGAAATAACTCCACCCTACCCCCAGCAAAATGTTCAGTTTCATCCACTGCAGATTCTGTAGAAAATCAGAGTATACTGTTCTTCCTATGCATTGTAGCAATCAACTCACATGAGCTTACCTGGCAAGAGAGGCACTTTCTTTTCATCTCGGGTGATTCTAATCCTAACAGCCTTAGTATCCACACTGTCTTAAGATCAAGTATATGGAAGGCATTCAACCTACAGGGACTTAGGGGGGTTGCAGACTGCCAGAAATAGTGCAAATTGAGTCCACTTTTAGGGTTAGGGTTAGCGCTAGGGAATCATGGGAATTTTTTTTCCCCTGAGACATTGAGCCTTCTGTCAGAGAGCTCTGGTGCCACAATAAAATACAGTTCCCAAGATTCCCTAACCCTAACCCTAAAAGTGGACTCAATTTGCACTATTTCTGGCAGTCTGCAACCCCTCTTAGTTCCTCCATTTGTGTAAGAAGCCATTACAAAGTCAATATATCTTCTCTGTTTACTGATCATATGGTGCTGCTTGTATACCTGACCAAGTGAGTATGTTGTGTCATTGTGGACTCGGTTCACTGAGCTGGCAGGAATGTGAATTGCTGAGTTCCTTGTCATCTGTATTTATCCATAACAAATTAATTTCCATACAAACTTAAATTCTGCTGATTCCAAACTGTCAACAAAATGAAGCCTGTGTGTAATATTTTGAACCACAAAGCCTCTTTCCTTTCTTTTCTTTTTCTTTTGGTTTACAGTCCACTTTCTTTACAGGATCGTGAGCTGATTGACCCCTTTCCAATTCCACTAGTTATAATTGGAAGCAAATACGACATGTTTCATGTAAGTATTTGTTCAATATTTTCCTGCTTTTTGTTGTACAGTGCACATTTGGGCAGTTTTCTTGCTGTTTTGAGAGGGCATTGTATAATGGGCAGAACTGGGCCCTTGGAGTCAATTTTTACACATGTCTGTAGAGGCCAGAGGTGTTCCTCAAGGGGTCTTTATGTTTTTGCATATTTATTTGTATTTATTGGCCAACCAAATGCACAATATATTTGTTGCAAGCTTTTGAAGCTCCACTGGCTGCTTCATCTACGAAAATGTTCCTGATGCAAAAACATGAAGATTCCTTGAGGAATCCATTGTCCTCTGCTTACAAAGAGGCCTGTGACCTCATAGGAGTGGACACATATTGGATTGCAAGAGAGGGGTCCTTGTTGAGATGCAAATGGACTTTACATTTCCTGTGCTTTGCAAATCTCCCAATAGCCACATGGTCAGAAGGAGAAGGGGCCAACCTGCAAAAGATACCCTCCACTTACCATCTTAACTAAGGACAGAAACATCAAAATGTAGGCATCTGACTAACATCTCCGATTTTTTATCCTGTTTGATTTGTAACATCTTGCCTGATGAAGAAGTCAGTGGAGTTTTGAAAGCTTGCAAAAAATATATTGTGCATTTTGGTTGGCCAATAAAGGCATCACTGGTGGATTTTTGTTTGAATTTGCTAAATGACCAACACTCCTGCATGTTTCCAGAAGAAAACTATTGTTTCTAATATGAAACTGAGATTTCCATAAGTGGAACTTTTGTGCTAGCAGAATGATACCTTTGGATGCAGTTCATGGATATGCTACCTCCTTTTAGAGTCTGATCTTACTGTATTTCTATAACATGATTTTTAAAACCAGTGAAATATTAACTCCGCTTTGTTACTATAATAATAGCATCAAACTGCAGTCTCTATTTTCATGTATCGTTTGAGCATCAGCAGGCAGTGCATAGTATGGTTTCGAAAGCGTTCTTCGTCCCCTAGGTGGCAGCAATAATACACTCTTTCCAGGTGCATAATTCCTCGTAATGCAAACCTTGGTTTCTTTGCTTACTTGGTTGCTTGTTCTGTTAAGTAATACAATTTTCCCAAAATTGTTCAGTTTTGTTCCTAGAAAATGAATAGACATTTTTGACAAAAATGTTAATTTTTGAGATACACACATACACAGTGGCCAAAGATCAGAATTTTTACTAGGTATAACTAGGTAGCCATGTATAAAGGACCCACACATTATATTGTAGAATATAATATATTACACATACAGTGACCAATATTATGCTGAAAAGAAGATAAGCCCCATTCTGACATTACTGTCTCAGACCATGATGTATCAACAAAGGACAAGTCTTATACCATGCATATCCTCTTTCTATTCATTTCTTTTCTCTCACACACTGTAATGCAAAACCTCCAGATTCTATTAAACCATTAATTTTCCATTACATCTTAACTGAGAAACTTTGGTTTAATCTCAAGACCACATTTTGATTCTCATAGACTAAATGTACCTTAAGGTTGCATACAGTGCTATATTTCTATGATGTTGTGATCAGTTGCTGGACTTCCACTCACACAAGAGTGATATTCAGCATGAGTCAGTGGAGTGCCAGACTCTCTCTCTGCTGCAACTCTCCTGAGCATCCCCCCCCCCCCGCTATAACTGCCCTGGAGGTCTGGAAAAGCCTCCCAAACAACTTTTCTGCACCAGAAAAGACTGCCAGGTAGAGTGGCCAGGTGTGTGTGTGTGATTATCCTGCAAAATTAGATCTAGATCAAAAATTAATCCACAGTTTTCTGGTTCAGAAAGGCCCTGTAAACTAAGGTTTATTGAATGAGCATTGTCACAGGTGAACCAGGCCTTAGTTTATGGAAATAGAAATACATATAATGACTAGACTCCACAGATACTACTATGTATTTGGAATTTTAAATAACCTTAAAATTTGTACACCAGTGGGTCTGTGCACCACACTGGCATAGCAAATCAGATTTTTTTTTAATTTAGTTGTTTTTACTTCTAGAAATAACTGCACATTTTAAACAATTGATTTTAAAAAGCCATTTCCATATTTTACATACATTTCAAATAAGAAAATAAAGAATATGGTTAAATGCCATTCTGAAACTTATTGCTTCACAAACTAACAAAAAGAATCTGTCTCTTGATAAATCTGTTTTGAAACATTTGAATGATCTAATAATGCTGAATCTTTTTATCTTTGGGGAAAATGATGAATAAAATGAAGAATAATAAATGGTAGACAATAATTTTATAAATACTAGTATTGAGGTGAAAAGAATATTTGCCTAGCATGAAACTGTCATAATTTATGAATAGCTGATGCTAAATTGTAAAACAAAACCTGAAAAATAGCTAATTAAAAATTCATTGATATCTCTGATCTTATTTGTATAGGAATTTGATTCTGAAATGAAAAAAATAATCTGCAAAACACTTCGATTTGTTTCTCATTATTATGGAGCATCTTTAGTGGTAGGTATGTTACTACCTATTATGGGCATGGTCCAGCAAAAGTTAACTACAGTCGCCTCTCCCAATTTGTGCGGGATCCCTTCCAGACCACCACCACCACCCCGCGAAAGTGGAAAACCGCAAATATTCAAGCCCCATTGAAAATAATGATGGTGCGCTCCCATGCACGCCATTTTGTCCCTCCTGGCCGTCCACGGAAATTCAAAACCACAAACGGGAAGTCAGAGAATCTGGAGGAATGACTGTGCTTTTAAAGTAAATTGGGTTTACCATGAATACCAACTTGCGTGTGCAGCCGTGATGAAAAGCAGATTCCATATTGGGAAAGGCTTGGTGTTGATCTGTCAAAACTCATTAATGCAAATCTTTGTTACAGCTGTGAAAAAACAGCTATATTGGATTGGGCAGAATGGTTTCTAGATTATAATCTGTTCCCCTAGTTATCAATCAGATACTTATTGGAAGTCACAAGCAGAGTATGAGTACAATAGCACCTTCCTCCTTGCATCCTTCAGCTGTATTGAGAGGTGTACTCAAATATAGCCATCATGACTCCTAACCATCAATAGCTGTTAGCCATTTTGACTAGTAGATGTTGAGAGATCTGTGGATTTGGCTTATTCTTTTTAAAAACTATCCTAGTGAGTAGCCATCACTATTGATTGTTAATGAATTCTATAGTTTGCCTGTAAAAAGGTAAGGTAAAGGTAGTACCTTGACATGAAATCTAGTCATAAACAACTGTAGGGGGTGGTGCTCATCTCAGTTGCTAAGCCAAAGAGTCAGCATTGTCCAAGGACTGCTCTGGTGGTCATGTGGCCAGCATGACTGCACTGAACACTATTACCTTTCCACTGAAGTGGTACCTATTTATCTACTTGGATTTGCATGCTTTCGAACTGCTAGGTTGGCAGCTGGGACTAGTGACAGAAGCTCACCCCATCATACAGCACTCGGGCCTTGAACTGCCAACCTGCCAATCTTCTGATCATCAGAATTGGTGTCTTAACCACAAAACCACCACTCCCCTAGTTTGCCTGTGCACTGTGTAAAGTAGTACTTCCTTGTATGATCATCACTCCCACCACTGAGCTTTCCACCAGTTATTCTCAGTACTGGCAGCTATGGAGTGCAAGGAAGAAGATGTATGGTGAGGTTAAAACATGAGGGAGGTCTTAAGGAATAGAAAGTGACAACTAAAATTGGCATGATAAAAGCTGGTGCAGCCGTGCATGGTGTAGAGAAAATGCATATACAGAAATGCTGGTTTATTGTTAAAATGCATCAGGGAAGAAAGTGTTTTGATATTTCAAAGTAAAAGGATTTGCTTTAGGAGCCCTAAACGAGGGAGTTCCTGTAAGGAAATGAATAATAATAATAATAATAATAATAATAACAACAACAACTTTATTCTTGTATCCCACCTTTCTGCCATAACAATCAAGGTGGCTTACATAGAGTAAAATAAATTTACCGGTAAATAAAACATACCCTACAATAAAGCAATGATAATCATAATAATAATAATAATTAAACCCCTCCTTTAAAAGAATTAAATACAATACTAAAATAAGAACATAGTATTAAAATAGTGATTGTTCTGGGACAATAGTGGGTGTATAAAGTGTATAAAATTGGGAGAGCACAGAGTCAGTTGGGGAAGGCCTGCTGGAAGAGATTAGTCTTGACAGCTTTTTTAAAGCTGTTTAAACTGGTTATTTGGCGGATCTCTTCCGGCAAGGTGTTCCATAATCTGGGAGCCGCAGCAGAAAATGTCCTCTGGGAGGTTACCATTAATCTGGTTTTTATAGGTTGCAGTAAATTCCTCCCAGAAGACCTGAGGGTGCAGGGCATTTTGTATGGAAGGAGGCGATCCCTTAAATAGGTTGGACCCAGGCCAACCTATTTAAGGGATCATGTTATTGATTTGAGTTGGAGTTCTGACGAATTCAATATTTTTGCTGCTTCTTACATTAGTTTCCAGGAGCGTAATCCTCCCTGCTTGTTTATATAGGATAGAACTGTCATTTTGTCCATCACTATTAGTACATTCCTCTCTTATACTTCCTCCTTGAATGTTAGTAATGCTAGTCATACTGCATTCATCTCTAAATAATTTATGTTTTGCTTTCTGTCTAATCCTGTCAATGTTCCTTGGGCACAATGTTCACTTGATGCTTTACTATGAATGGTACTCCTGTTTTTAAGTTGTTTTGGAGTATCCACCATTTCAAGCTCTCTCTTACTGCTTATGGAATTTGTATTATATGATTAACTTTTCACCCAATGTCTTGTTGATAGGGATGTAATAGCCTTTTGCAAGGATTTTGAGTGGTGTCTTCCTCAGGGTACTAGGCGTATTGTCGATATTAACAGTCCCATCGCTCTTACTAACCACATCAGATCTGCCTGTTTTGATCCTATTAGTACTGATAGTACTTTTTAATTGTACTGCTTCTTTGTTTTGTTGCCGTTCAATCTACTAGCCTCTTGCTGTTGACAATAGTGATATTTTCTCCTCTTCATACTATGCAAACATCAGGACAGTGTTACATGTCTTTGCAGTATTGAGGCAAATTCATCAAAGTTTGGCTCAGCAGGCCATATTTAATTTGAAAACAACAATTATCTCCTTTTTCTTTCCTTTTTAGTCTTTTTAGGCCCAAAATGTGCATGCCAAAGCAGCGAACAGTGGGTGAGGTATACATCTAACCCAAATATACAAAATATTGGAATATAAATGGCATAGCTTTATTGGTTACAGTTGTAAGGCCTAAGTGAACAATGGATCTGGGTATCAGAATCCTGATAGGAGGGGAAGCAACAATTTGAGCAAAACAAAAATTGCTGTATTGGTAAAAAAAATAAACAATGATTTACTATCAGCTGGAAGAAGCTAGTTCTAAACTTCTTAAACAGCCTGAGGGAGGGAGTTGAAGAGGAACTTTCATCTTCAATTTCTCCACCTTTTTCAGCAAAGAGGTAGGTTGTTGGGATATACCTGTATGTGGGATGTATTCGCTCAAGTGGTTAAGACGCTGACTTTGTTGATTGCAAAATCAGCAGGTTGGCAGTTCGAGGCCCGGGTGCTGCTTGATGGAGTATGCTCCTGTCACTAGTCCCAGCTTCTGCCAACCTAGCAGTTTAAAAGCATGCAAATGCAGGTAGATAAATAGGTACCACTTTGGTGGGAAGGTAAACTGCATTCTGTGCAGTCATGCTGGGCACATGATCACAGTCTCTGACAACGCTGGCTCTTTTGCTTAGTAACAGAGATGAATACCGCCCCTTGTCAACAGGGAATACCTTTACTTTTACCTTTAGTTGCCTATACATTTTTCCCTCCTGATTCGCGGGGGATCCATTCTGGACACACACACCCCACGAATTGGAAATACCGCAAATATTGAAGTCCCATAGGATATAATGGCTGGACATTCGCTATGGGCACACATGCCATTTGTCCCTAGTCGCTTGCTGTCTGCAAAAGACTGAGGAACGTGAACGGCAAGTCTGTGAATGGCGGGGGATGAGTGTAGTTTATTGTTGGGCACCAAACTTTAGAGAACACATGCTCTCTTCAGATGGGAAAGTCAAAATAGATATAATGCTGACCACATGCCACAGAAAATGCATCCCTTAACCATAACAGCCAAGTTATGACTTTTGAATGACTTTGCAGTTATATTTTACTATGCTTTCCATGAAGACTGTAACACAAGCTTTATATTTTGTTCTCAGTTCACCAGCAAATCTGAAGCTCTACTATTAAAAACACGTACATTCATTAACCACTTAGCATTTGGCTTTGATAGAGGGTAAGCTAATCAGTTTCCTATTATATTTAACATCTTAACTGAATATAGATAAGTATTATTTTAAACAAAAGTGTTTGTCGGGTCTTGTGTTCAATCTACAACTGTTACTCTTGAATTTTGTTTAACTACTTTAAAGCTTATGAAGCAGGCATGGACTCAGGCATGGAAGCAGATTCTAAATGAATTTGTTGGTCTAAGGGCTGTTTTTGCTAGCAGTGTAATGTATAAGATGTAAAGGATTTAAATCTTGGAAAAGATTTTGTAACTGCAGGGAAGGGGCCTATATTTATGGGTAAGGCACATTACATAGCTCATTGGTAAAACATGTGTTTTGGAGTCTTCCACATTCAATCATAAGCTGTAAAAAGGATTATAGGGTTTCAGAAGATTACTGTCTGAGAGACTGGAGATCTCCTGAAACTTAGAAAAGTTACTTTTCTCAGACTAAAAAGGTGGGCAGAGAGGGGGAAAGGAATGTAGTAGCACCTTTAAGCCTCTCACCATATAAAAAGGAGGAAGGGAGGACTGTAAGAAAGTAGTAACACCTTTAAGACTTTGACAGGAGCTTTTGTGGATGTAAACCCACTTCTTCAGATGCAGTAGAGAGTGGTAGCCAGACCTCAAGATATAAAATATATTTACACAGTAGTGGGAGTGGAACAGACTGTAACAGGATCTAGAAAGATGCCAATCATGACCCTTGCCCTAAATTTTCAAAGGGCTGCATAAGGTGATAAGGTCTTTCAGATCTTTACAGTGGTGGTTGATGTGTGAAAACAATAAATCTGCTTATCAGAAGTCAGTTTTCTTGGGTTCAGAATCTCTTAAGAAGATTCCTTTTATTACATATGCAGTAGCAAGGATTCCTGTATTAATACATATAATGTGCCAGGAGGCCATTTCCTTGTTCATACCTCTGTTAATGGATCAGAATTTGTCACTATAATTGACAAATAATTCAGCTGTTTATATTTCTAGTCTTCCTTTGTAATTTACTGCAACCTTTAAATCCTGTATTGCATGTCCAGGAAGGTTTAGGGAAAGATTGGCATCTTTCAGGCTCCTATTACATCCCACTCCCACTGTCACAGCTGTGTAAATATATGCCTTTTATCTTGTGGTCTGGACATCAGTACGTACTACATCAGAAGAAGATGTTATATCCACTAAAGTGCCTGCTGAAATAATAACCAGCTTGTCTTAAAGATGTTGCATCATTTTTCTCCCCCTCCTTTCCTCCTTTCTATGCTGCAAGAGCCTAACACAGCTACTTCTTTGGAAAATTTCTCAGGCTACAGGCCCCGAATCTCCCATCCAACATGATCACTGGCTGAGATACAGTCAGCCTTCATACTAATGGATTCTTTATCCATAGATTCAATCATCGATGGCTTGAAAATATTCCAACAAGATACACATTCCAAAAAGCAAATGTTGATTTTGCTATTTTATATAAGCAACACCATTTCACTGTGCCATTGTATTTAACGCGACTTGAGCATCCACAGATTTTGGTATCTGCAGGGGATCCTGGAACCAAACCCTAGCGCAGGGGTAGGCAACCTTTCCCCTTTAAGGGCCGAGGGACTTCAGCTCCCAGAAGCCTCAGCCATGTTGGCCAATAGTCCCATGTTGGCCAATAGCTCCTGGGATTCTGGGAGCTGAAGTCCCTCGGCCCTTAAAGGGGAAAGGTTGCCTACCCCTGGCCTAGCGGGTACCAAGGGCCCACTATATTTTGGGAGTTGTAGTCTTAGAAAAATAATTATTTCAAGCTCTCTTCCTCACTGAGTAGGCCAAACTATATAGACCAATTATCTCAGATTAAAGCCACTTCATAGGTATGGTCAGCAGCAAGCATCTTGGGCATAATTCATAGTGCTGGTGAGGACCTTTAAAGCCCTTCTTCGGTGCAAACTATTTGAAAAACCATATATATCTATATGAACTTGGCCAAGCACTAAGATCTATGGGGAAAGGCTTTCTCTCAGTCAAACGGCATCACAGACATGCCTGGTGAGGACATGGGAGAGAGCCTTCTCAGTGACTGCTTCCAAGATGAACTCCCTCCCTCAGGAGGTCTGTTTGGCTCCCTTCCTATTGTGCTTCCACCAGCAGGTAATGACCTTTTAATTCAGGGAAGCTTTTGGTTAATATGTTGTGGCAAACACAAGTTTTAGTGGGTTGGGGGTATAGTTCCTGTTTTAATATGTTTTGTGCGTGTTTTTAAACTGTTTTTAACTTGTATTTTTAAATAGAAATTTAATTGTGTTTTAACTTTTTTTATTAAGAGGTTTTATGTTGTTATTTTGAGTTTTTTTAAAGGACTGTACACCACCTTGGATCCCATTTTGTAAGAAAGGCAGGATATAAATTAAATTAATATAAATAAAATAAATAATAAAAATAAATTGCTAAAAGTAAAAACCAAGGTAACTTACCCGTATTTTCTGGCGTATAAGATGACTGGGCGTATAAGACGACCCCCAACTTTCCCAGGCAAAATACAGAGTTTGGGATATACTCGCTGTATAAGACGACCCCTCTTCCAACGCACACCAAATAAAAATTAAAAAAACATCAGATTTGATTTCAATATGGTAATTTTAATTCAAATGCTTATGACATGCAGGTACTTAGCAGGAAAACTGTCACCTATAAACACAACAAACTACAGTTCCCATGTTCCTTGGCATTTATTTCTGCAGTGTGCTTTGGACCTTACTTTTTAAAAAATAGTCCAGGTTTAAATGCTACTTTAAAAATTATTTCCATCTCCCAGCTATGAGATGGTTGGGGGGAAATGAGAAAGTGTTGGGGGGAAGGACTGCCAATATACTAGGTGATGCATTCTGGGGCATGTACAATTTGCAGCCAAGTAAGTGATCCTGGGCATGTCGCACACTGTCGCCTCAGAGGATGGTAACAGCAACCCCCATTTGAAGAAACGTGCCAAGAAAACCCCATGATAAGGTTGCCGAACTTGAAGACACACAAGAACAACATAAAAGTCTGCAATTGTTTCATAGGTAGTGTTTCATGGGAATAGGAGCCAGCATGGTGTAGTGGTTTGAGCATTGGACTACCACTCTGGAGACCTGGGTTTGATTCCCCACTCTGCTATGAAACCCACTGGGTGAACTTGGACAATTGGACAAGTCACACACTCTCAGCCTCAGGGGAAGGCAATGGCAAACCTCCTCTGAACCAGTCTTGCCAAGAAAACCCCAGGAGAGGATCGCCTTAGGGTTCTCTTCCTCCTCCTCCTGCCTTGCCACCCCTGTCCTCCTCCTCTTCGTCCTTTCTCCTGGCTTCTTCCTGCCTCCCACCCCCGTCCTCCTTGTCCTTCACGTGGTCTTGCCTGGCTTCTCCCTCCTTTCTCCTGGCTTCTTCCCTCTTCTCTCCTGGCTTCTTCCTGCCTCACCACCCATGTCCTCCTTGTCCTCCATATGCTTTTGCCTGGCTTCTTCCCTCTTCTCTCCTGGCTTCTTCCTGCCTCGCCACCCCCATCCTCCTTGTCCTCTATGTGCTCTTGCCTGGCTTCTCCCTCCTTTCTCCGGGCCTTTTCCCTCCTTTCTCCTGGCTTCTTCCTGCCTCGCCACCCCGTCCTCCTTGTCCTCCATGTGCTCTTGCCTGGCTTCTTCCCTCCTTTCTCCTGGCTTCTTCCTGCCTCGCACCCTAGTCCTCCGCGTCATCCCCATCCTCCTCCTCTTGCCTGGCTTCTTCCCTCCTCTCGCCTCTGATCTCTTCCTCGTCTTTATACCCAGCATATAAGACGACCCCCAACTTTAACCCAGATTTTCCTGGGTTTAAAAGTCGTCTTATACACCAGAAAATATGGTAGTCGTGGTAGACAAGAAACATTAATAAATTTGTCAAGACATCTGCTGGTGGAAGACATATAAACACTAGTTTGGAGAATAAACTAGTAAAAGTTAGATCCATTAGATCTGTTCACTAATTCCATTGACTTTAGTCTAGTATAATTGTTAACTTCTTTTTGCTGGATTGTGTTTCTGGTCAATGTTGATAATTAATCTTGTTCTTTTCATATTTTTAAAGAAAATCCATGTCTTTGGATCAGAATAAACCACTGTTTATCCCAGCAGGAATGGACTCTCTTGGTCAAATAGGTTGGTGATTTTATTTTCTGGTATGTTTGCTGTGCATGCATAATATAGAGAATGCAGAGAAAAAACGAATAAAAGGAAAAAGCTCCCTTTGAAAATCTATGAAATGTATATGGATATAGTTTTGAAGAAAATGGGTTAGGAAATTTTAACAGTGTCTATGAGTATATGAAGTACACCATGATCTCTATACCATGATTCTATGTTTATTCACTCTAAAGTTGAATAGGATTTGCTCCCAAGAAAATGTGTATCAGATTTCATATTTAACTTAAGTATTACAGACTTGGTGACAGCACTCAGAAACCTCAGTGTTATAGTTCTCCACAATTAAGGCATTTTATGCTTTCTTTTTTTTCACTCTTATTACATTGTTGAGGATGTTAAGTGAACCACTTTATTCTTTTCAATTATGGAGTTAATATATTTATACTTCTTATGATTACTAGGCCCACCACCAGCTGCTGACAGTGATATTGGAAAACTGCATGCCCAGTCACCTATGGATCTATGGAAGAAAGTATTTGAGAAAGCATTTCCACCCAAGGTATGTATATATTTTTTATTTTAAAAATCTTATTTTTATAACACTTAATTATTATCACAGTATTTGTTAAATCTAGGGATTGGAGTTTGGGGTCAAGTTAAGTGTTCTGAAAGTCCTGTTTATTTCAGTAAGGCTCCAGTGCAATCCCAAATTATCTGGCAGTGACTGAGAGCCAATATGGTGTAGTGGTTTGAGTGTTTGACTCTAGGACACTGGGATTGCATCCCTGCTCGGGGACCTTGGGCAAGACACACTCTCTCAGCCTCAGGGGAAGGTAATAGCAAACCCCTCTGAAAAAAACCCATGATAGATTTGCCGTAGAGTTGCCACAAGTCAGAAATTACTTGAAACATACAACAACAAGTGTACAGATACCTTTGGAAACATGTGACCCTGCTGGACGATTCACAACATAGCCAGAATTACATGGACTTGCCAGTTGCCTGAACAGACTTTTTTGTACCAGGGAGTCAGGACTTTTGAAGGTATATTTTGCCACCATATGGAAACAACAGTTTATTCACTTAACACATCCATGAATCCTAATTGGGTTGCTGTCTCACATGGTTCCTTCTGGCAAGTTAGGGCAGAGGACACAGAATTGTTAAATCCATCCCCTGTACTGATGGAGATTGTTGTCTTTGACTCACTGAAGGAAGAGAAGCAAACTCCAGAGATGGATGGGAAACTTGTGCTTCATAAGCCAAACTTGGCCCACAGGCTCTCACCACCCAAACTACAACCCTTGATTTTCAGCTGCACTCCTTCTTGTGAAGCTGCCTGGGTGCCTGCTGTCTTTCCATGGCATACATTGAGAAAGAGCAAGCAATTAGGAGACAAATCAAGCTTTTGTCTGAGGCTTTGTTAACTGAAGCATAAATGAATGTATACGTGAAGATGCATGTGTGTTTAGTATAAAGGAGGAGTTGGGATGAATATGTGTGTGTAAGAAAACCCTAAGAAATTAATGGGGTCACCATAGGTCAATAGGTGACTTGAAGGCACATATACACACACGTGAGAGATTTTCATGAACTCCCCCTGGCTGTGAGGTATATGGTTGTTTGGCTGAAAAATTATCCCCACCCAGCTATAGAGATATTCCAAGATAAGCCTAAATTGTTGCAGTGGAGGGAGGAGAAGACTGTGTTTTACTATTTTATCTGCACATTTCAGAGTATCGGTGTTTTCAAAGAAGTCATTGACCCTGCTCGGGATCCACAGTATGCTGAATATGAAGTTGATGCTATGCGAGGTCAGAAGAACCAGGTATGTCACTCTGTAGCTGCTGTTTTTTATACTGCTGTAATGAAACCTGGGAGGAATGCACCATCAACTCTCATCCACCGTAGATTTGCCCAGACCTTGAACTTTGGAGCCTTTTAAAGCTTTAGATCCCCTTTCAGCCATAAAGTTTGCTCAGTGGCCTTGTTCAAATCATCATTTGTCAGTCTAACCTGATATGCTTATTATAGAAATAAATCAGATAAAAATGTCAACGCCCTTTGTACAATGGAGTAACGTGGAGAAATAAGCCCAGTTAGTCTATAACTGGAGAAGATTATGGCCTCAAGGAGATGAGTGGCTTTGAGCTGCCTGTGGCCACTTCAGCCGTGAGCGTGCCCTGAGCGGATCACTTACATGAACTGATGTGATAGATGCAATCATAGCTGCTGGATTTTGATATGTTATTTGATTATTAATTGTATTTGTTGATACTCTTTATATATAGCATTGGGAATTTTTAGCACTCTCACCTTTCATTTGGTGGAACCCAGCATCAATCACTCTTTGGCTGGCATCCTGTCAGTGGCATACACAAGCAAAAGTCAACTGTATGTGTGCATATATTTCCTTTTGGCCAATTAGGAGGTTGGTTTTCCCTTCTTTCCTCTGCCCAGACCTCTAATAGGGTCACTGCAGCACATCCCCCTACCTGCCATTCCATGTTTAGTGGAGAGTGCGGAGGGGATCAGAGGGCCATCCAGCTGTGTCCCTGCAGCCAGATACAAAATGATTACATCCTCTGCTGAGACCTCCTGAGGTCCCCAGTGGACTTCAGCAGAGGATGTTATCATTTCATGTCAGGCTACAGAGACATAGCGATACACTTACCTGATCTCCCTCCATTGTCATCAGGCACAGAATGGCACAGGGCTGTAGTGAGTCTACAGTAAGTTCAGAGGTTGGGGAATGAGCATGACTAACTTGTTCCAATTATTTCCATGGAACTGAAGCATGACGAATCTCTCTCATATTTAATATCCAAAAGCTTACAATCTTGCTCATCTATTCTTATTCTTTTTTACAAAGTTGTGCAAAATGTCAGCGGCTTGAGTCCCGCCATTATTTGACTGCTGTAAAAACTACAACTGAATCATTAATAACAAAATAAGGCTACAGTCCTTAATTTGCTTGTTTGAAAATGAATTCTGTCAAAAATTCTTATTAAAAAGGGTGGGAATGGAATGGGATTTTCATCACGCTGGCCCCACAGCACCAGTCTTGCATTGGATTTAGGCCATGCACTGTTTGTTGCCTGTATGTTTGAGCAGCTTTTTTTTTTTTAAAGACATGAACAGCATATTTAATTCTTTAAAATGTTCCATAATGTATTCCGCTGGTTGTAAGGTGAATTTCCTAAAATAATACATTTCTACTGTAAAGCAGGTCAGGTTAACAGCTTTTAATTGTGGCGACGTGGAAGAACTTTGTGTGTGACTCTTAGTGATTATCTCTAGGATAGTTTTCTGGACTGTTCCTCCTTAAGGGTGAAAGGTAGTGCTGCAAAATGGCATGGCCCCATTTTTAATCTAAAGTAACCCATATTTTCTGTAGCACTTTCATGATTCTCAAGCAAGACACTGTACATTTGAGGTTACTTAAGTGCATTTCAGTGACCATGCTGTTAGTACTGAGCCAAACTATTATCTTATTGACGTTACAGTTTTATAATATTTATTTATTGCCCTGAAATAAGATAGAATTAAATAATGCTCTAGACTGCTCCTAGTATACCTACAAATTCATTTAGCATTACAAGTTTATTCTAGGGCATTGAACTAGAGTTACCTCACCAAGTATTTCAATATTGAGCCATGATGGAAAATTAATCTGAGCTTAATTTATTTTTTGTGGGTTAAAAATGACATCAAATTAATGACTAAGACATTTTATTAAATTTATTTTAATCTGCGAGTCAAAATAGAATGTTGTTTAATTGCTTGCTATATGTTTTTTTGATGTGCAGTCATACCAAAGTTATGATTATGGGATTTTTTGTAGTAACTAAAATAGCACACAAGTGAGAATTGATTAAATCATATTGAAAATTAATCTTTTTCTGAGTGTTTCTTAGTTTCACTGCTCATTTCTTTTATCTTTTTCATCTTTATTGATGCCATTGGAAGTTGCTTTAGCTTTTGTTGGTGGTACTGTTGCAGAGAGAAAAAATGGTAATAGACAAGTTCTGTCAAAAGAAAATTATCTGCAGTTATTTCCCTAAAATTTCCATCTTGAAGTTCAGTTATTATAAGATTATTGTAACATTTGAACTGGCTTTCATGAAAACATTTTGGGATTTTTGTATTTCATTTGATCTTAAAAGCTGTAAGATAACCCTGTGTACATCTGTAAGAAAACAATTCCCTGGCTACATTCAGTTTTTAAATGCATTAGGATTCCCATAATTATATGAAAATTGAGAGTGAATTGGCCCTTATCTTAAGAAGTATTAAATGCTTCAGAATGCTAATCTTTTTTCCCTTTCTGTAGTCCTTTGTTCCATACATTCTTTTAAAGATAAAGCATTTATACAGAAAGGAGCATTTATGTTAAAGGTATACTGTCAAACATAATGCTTGTATTTCTGTTTCTTGAAGGTATTCATGCATAGTAGCTTTTTATTTTGTGCATTTTCCCCTGATCATTTCATGTTGTTCTTTTTTACTCAAAATGACTATCTCTAGAGTTTAATACACTTCTCACATTGCTGCTGACACTAGAAACCACACATCTGCAAACTAACAAGACTCTCCATTTCTGGAGAGTAACACATCAAAGAATTTTTTTCCAGGCATGTGGTAAACCATCTGTGTTTATATGGACCTTTCTGTGGTGATCTGCCACAGGTTCTGTTTCATAAAACATGTAGAAGGGCATCATTTTGAAATATATAGACTTCACTAGATGTGTTCCTGAGCATTACTTCTTTAACAGAAAATCTGGTACTGAAGGTACCATAGAAAGAATAGGAATAGGTTCCTACACTACAAAAAAGAAAATCATTCAACATGCTTCAACATTTTTTAAAATTCAATATTAACAATATGCATGGGGAAAAACAACCAGTTAGGTAAATCTTGCATAGATAAATAAAAACATTTTGAAGCTTCTGAAAACACTTGAACACTTCTTCCAAAATACATCCAGGATAATTTTTTTCTTTTACCAACTTCCACTTTTCTTATGAGTTCCACTTTAGTGGCCAAACTTACAGAACTATCCTTTTTTAACTTGCTTGGGGACCTGATGAAGCAGGCTTATTTGGTCTCCCCTTTTCTCTCTGTTTTCTTGTTCCAATAATTCCCTTCCTTGGGAGGTCTGTTTGGCTCCCTTCCTAGTATGTTTCCTCTAGCAGGTAAAGAATTTTGTATTCATGGTGGCATTTGGTTTTTGATATGTTATGGCTGACAGAGCTTTTAATGGGGAGTGTTGCTCCTATTTTATCATGTTTTGTGTGTGGTTTAAAATTGTTTTTAACTTGCATGTTTTATTTTTATTTTTTAGATGAAAATTTAGCTTCATTGTGTTTTAACTTTTCTATAAAGTTAAGAGAATTTTAGTTATGCTGTGTTTTTTATAGGATTATACGCCACCTTGGAGCCCATGTTGGGAAGAAGGTGGGATATAAATTAAATAAATATGTATGCAGAGCAAGGGATTCTGGAAGCAGCTGCTAGTACCTTGCCTGTTGTATGGATGCACAAAAGGCTACAGTAGGATTCGCTAGAGCAGAATCCCATTTTTTCCCAGCTTAAGTTTACTTTATTGCTTTGTTTACTGCAGACACACTGTTGCAACCTAACACCAAAAATCTATGTTTCACCAGCCTGCATCCTTCCGAGGTCGCTAAAATGAGTACCCAGCTTGTTGGGGAGCAATCAGCTCACAGTTGTAAACCGCTTAGACACCCCATAGCGTGGTATGAAGCGGTATATAAATGAAATGAAGCTGCTTTACCATCCTTCAAGTGCCAATGCTGCTACAAAACTGCCAGGAAGAAAAGGAGAGATTAGATGGACATAAAAAGATTTCATAAAAAGCAGCTTCTTTGTGAGAGGCTTTGGGCCTTTGCAGACTGCCAGAAATAGTGCAAATTGAGTCCACTTTAACTTCCCTGACTCAGTGCTAGGGAATAATGAGAACTGTAGTTTATTGTAGCACCAGAACTCTCTGACAGATAAGTCTCAATGTCTCAGAAAAAAATACAATTCCCATGATTCCCTAGCACTGAGCCAGGGCACTTAAAGTGGACTCAATTTGCACTATTGCTAGCAGTCTGCAAAGGCCCTTTGTTAACTGAAATAGGCCTATATTCATCTTTTTCTTAGGACTTTCTCTGAGCCACATAGGTTCTTCATTCTGTGTAGATTATATATTTTAGATACTTTTAATTCATATTAAAATGTATTTATTGAGAAACAATTTTTAAAGTATGAAAACAGGACTTCTGAAAATTCTTTGAACAAATTGTGTATTTTATACATATTTGTTCAGAAGTAGAACCAATTGTATTTTTGGAAGCTTATACCAAAGAAATCTGTTGTAGAATTACAGCTGCACTGTTTCTAGTTTCTAATAATAATAATAATAATAATTTTTATTTATATCCCGCCCCTCTGCCAAGCAATCGGGGCGGCGTACAACATATCAAAACATCAAAAACAAATAAGTCAGTTTAAGTCCCATCCCTCCTTCCCCCCCATCCCCCAAAAACAGATCAAACTGAACAATAATTAAATAACAATCATTAAAATATGCAATTTAAAAATACATAAATTATTCAGAGTCGAATTTTTCTACATCAAAACGGTAATAATTGATGTAGAATAGTTTCTACATCAAAACGGTAATAATTTCAGCCTGACCTTGAATGCATGAAGTAGGGATTAATCTCTGGCTACTTCCAAATACAAATATAGTTCATTTTTCTTTCTTGTTACTGAATAGACATTTATTATATGAAAGAAATCACATTTTGCCATACTTGATGATGTGAATGAACTAATCAGCATACTGTGGGCCCTTGGTATCCGCAGGAGTTTGTTTCCAAGACACCCCTGCTCCCCATGGATACCAAAATCTGTGGATGCTGAAGGTCCATTAAATAGTGAAATTGTGTCCCTTATATAAAATAGCAAAATCAAGGTTTGTTTACTGGAATTTATGTATTCTTTTAATATTTTCAAGCCATGGATAGTTAAATCCATGGATAAAGAATCCATGGATATGAAGGGCCGACTGTATTGGTTACAGAACTGGCTCTAGCAGATTTAGAAGATGCAGTGAAAATGACTATATGGTATTTGAGGAGTCCATTAGCAGAGAAATGCAAAAATTACAAGGAGGATATAGAAGTACCTGAGCCTTGCAACCTAATCTGCATTCACCAAGAGCAAAAGAATCTCATGCCTCTGCCATTATGACATGACAAAACCATTGATCAAATAGAAAATAGAAGGCAAAATCTAGCAGAAACAAAAAACGTAGTGTTTGTCCATGCAAGTATAAACAAAACTTATACAATGGTAAACCAGGCATGAAATGAAGCTTCTGGACTCTTCTGGATTCATGCACAAAGAGATTGGGGGGATTCTTTTAGTGATGGTGATCCTGATGGCACAGGTAAATGGCCAGCACTGTCGCCTCTGAGAAATCCATTCAGCTGTTTGAATTCAAGCACTTCAGCTATTCCAAAAGCCATAGCAATGATCATCTGTGAGGAACTGTAGACCTTGCCCATAATTACAACATAAGAACAAGTCTGTCAGATCAAGGGTCTGTATATATCAATATTTGTTTCCAACAGTAGCTAGCCAGCACTTGGAAGCTCACAAACAGATTATAAATACAAAAGCCTTCCAGTGTTCATAGATACAGACTTTTATACTTAGAGATTCCACTTTGCAAACAAAGTCTGTGTTGACGTTGACCTGGGAGATCAGGAGCTCTAGATTGTACTTGAGAGCAAGGTAATATAATTGTTTAGTATAGTAGCATCTCGGTAATTGCTGTTTGAAACTGCAAGTAGTAGATATAGATGCAATTAGAATAATGGACTTCAGTAATTTTGCAGTAGGTCTCAGTATAAGAATAGCTTATAGGACACTTCCAGTATGAAATTAAAAGATAAAACTGCAGTTTGTTCAGTATGATGAAAGGTTTCATGATAGCTGCTTTAATCATGGCTAATTCTCTGTGTTGTAGTCTGGATTTCTTTTACAACACATTCATAATTAAGATTACAGATATTGCTGAAATATTCCATGCAAGTTTTTTTTCCCCCTGGGTCTTTGGGTTTATCTTTCATAAGTTGTTTCAAAGTGCCATATTTTATGTTTCTCATTCCATTTTTATGTGTACTGATTTTATGCACTACTTGTCCTGTGATACTAATTCTTCATGTTGACTGTGTTTTGATGTTATGTGCTTTCAGGTCAACTCTGACTTAGAATCATAGAATCATAGAGTTGGAAGAGACCACAAGGGCCATCCAGTCCAACCCCCTGCCATGCAGGAACTCCCAATCAAAGCATCCCCCACAGGTGGCCATCCAGCCTCTGCTTAAAGACCTCCAAGGAAGGAGACTCCACCACACTTCAAGGGAGTGTGTTCCACTGTTGAACAGCCCTTACTGTCAGGAAGTTCCTCCTAATGTTGAGGTGGAATCTCTTTTCCTGGAGCTTGCACCCATTGTTCCGGGTCCTAGTTTCTGGGGTGGCAGAAAACAAACTTGTTCCCTCCTCAATATGACATCCCTTTAAATATTTAAACAAGGCTATCATATCACCTCTTAACCTTCTCTTCTCCAGGCTAAACATCCCCAGTTCCCTAAGTCGTTCCTCATAGGGCTTGGTTTTCAGACCCTTCACCATTTTAGTTGCCCTCCTTTGGACACGCTCCAGTTTCTCCACATCTTTTTTGAATTGTGGTGCCCAGAACTAGACACAGTATTCCAGGTGAGGCCTGACCAAAGCAGAATAGAGTGGCACTATTACTTCTCTTGATCTAGACACTATACTTCTATTGATGCAGCCTAAAATTGCATTGGCCTTTTTAGCTGCTGCATGACACTGTTGACTCATGTTCAACTTGTGGTCTACCTGGATTCCTAGATCCCTTTCACACGTAGTCTCGTTCAGCCAGGTGTTCCCCATTGTATATCTGTGCTTTTCATTTTTCCGCCCTAAGTGCAGTACTTTACATTTTTCCATGTTGAATTTCATTTTGTTAGCTTTGCCCCAGCTTTCTAGTCTGTTCAAGTCATTTTGAATTTTGATCCTGTCCTCTGGGGTATTAGCTACTCCTCCCAATTTGGTGTCATCTGCAAATTTGATACCTATACCCCCAATACCGTCATCCAAGTCATTGATAAAGATGTTGAATAGCACTGGGCCCAGGACAGAGCCCTGTGGCACCCCACTGGTCACTTCTTTCCAGGTTGCAAAGGAGCCATTGTTGAGCACCCTTTGTGTTCGGCCAGTCAACCAATTACAAATCCATATAACAGTTACTTTGTCTAGACCACATTTTACCAGCTTGTTTGCAAGAATGTCATGGGGAACCTTGTCAAATGCCTTACTGAAATCAAGATATACTATATCTACAGCATTTCCTTCATCTACCAAGCTGGTAATTTTATCAAAAAAAGAGGTCAGATTTGTCTGGCATGACTTGTTTCTCTGAAACCCATGTTGACTTTTTGTGATTATGGAATTACCTTCCAGGTGTTCAGAGGCTCTCTGTTTAATAATCTGCTCCAGAATCTTTCCCGGTATTGATGTCAGACTAACTGGACGATAATTGTTAGGATCCTCTTTTTTTCCCTTTTTGAAGATGGGGACAACATTTGCCCTCCTCCAGTCTGCTGGGACTTCTCCTGTTCTCCAGGAGTTCTCAAAGATTATTGCCAATGGATCCGATATTACATTTGCCAGTTCTTTTAATACCCTTGGATGTAATTCATCTAGTCCTGGAGACTTATATTCATTTAGATTAACCAGGTATTCCTGTACTATCTCTTTACTTATTCTATGCTGAAATTCTCCTATTCTGTCCTCTATTATCCTCAGGTTGAGCACCCTTTTCTGAGAAGACTGAAGCAAAGAAGGTGTTGAGTAATTCTGCCTTTTCTCTCTCCCCTGTTAACTTTTTGCCATCTTCTCCACACATTGGCCCTACCATTTCCTTCTTCTTCCTTTTGCTGCGGACATACCCAAAAAAGCCCTTTTTATTGTTCTTAACCTCTCTAGCAAGCCTGATTTCATTCTGTGCTTTAGCTTTTCTGACTTTAACCCTACATGTGCTAGCTATTTGTTTGAATTCCTCTTTGGTGATTTCCCCATTTTTCCATTTCTTATACATGCTACGTTTAAAACTTAGTTCAGTTGAAAGTTCCTTAGTCATCCATCCTGGTTTCTTCAGGCACCTCCCATTCTTCTTCCTCGTTGGCATGGTTTGAAATTGTGTCTTCAGTATCTCCCTTTTGAGAAACTCCCATCCATCTTGAACTCCCTTCTCTTTTAGCATTCCTGCCCACAGGATCACCCCCAGTATTTCCCTAAGTTTATCAAAATCAGCTCTCCTAAAGTCTAGAATGCGTGTCTGACTATGCCTGGCTTCTCCTTTCCACTGTATAATAAATTCCAGGAGAACGTGATCACTCCCACCTAAAGATCCAACCACTTGCACTCCATTAACTAGGTCATCCCTGTTAGTTAGGATCAGATCCAAAATAGCTGACTCCCTTGTTGCCTCTTCAACCTTTTGGACAATGAAATTGTCTTCAAGGCAAGTGAGGAATTTGCTAGACCTTGAGGATTTTGTGGAGTTTGAATTCCAGCAAATATCAGGATAGTTGAAGTCACCCATCAGTACTATATTTCTCC
Organism: Phrynosoma blainvillii; assembly: GCA_026167975.1. Lineage (NCBI taxonomy): Eukaryota > Metazoa > Chordata > Lepidosauria > Squamata > Phrynosomatidae > Phrynosoma > Phrynosoma blainvillii. The sequence goes on along the minus strand of JANUYF010000001.1, from coordinate 35,732,047 downwards.
TTTCTGAGTGTGTGGTCATCTGTTCTAGAAAGGCATCATCCAATTCCTCTGCCTGAGTCGGGGGTCTGTAGCAGACTCCCACAATAACATCTCTGTTGTTTCCCTCCCCTTTAATTTTTATCCAGATGCTCTCCACCTGGCTTCCATGACTGATGTCCTGGATTTCTTCACTGGTGTAAATATCCCTGACATATAATGCTATTCCTCCTCCTTTCCTGTTTGGCCTGTTTCTCTTGAAAATGTTATGCCCCTGCATTTCTACATTCCAATCATGAGACTCATCCCACCAGGTTTCAGTGATGCCTATTATATCATATTTGCTTTGTTGTGCTAGGAGTTCAAGTTCATCTTGCTTATTTCCCATGCTCTGTGCATTAGTGTAGAGACATCTAAGACCATATGTCTCCTTTACTTGCTGCCTGTGCATGTTTTTTTGCCTCCCACTGTTCGGTCCCTGTACTGTTTGCCTTGTTTCCTCTATGACAGTTTGACTATTTTTTCCAGTCCTTTTGTCTTCCAGGATACTGTCTCCCTTCCCCACATAACTTGTGGCATAGGGTTATTATGGCAAGATTTATTCATGACTCAGAAGGGGCTGTTGTGCAGCAACAGCACCTTCCCCAGATGCCTGGCACTCTGCTGCCCACCTTGCCCTTCCTTCCCTCCTGCTGCCCTGCACTGCACTTCCTTCTGGGGCAGGGAGTGAAGGGCAGGGCAGTGGGTAGGAATGGAGGGCAAGGCACTACTTTGTGGCCACTGATGGGGGTAGGGTTCTGCTCCCCAGCAGTAGTGTCACTAGGGTTGGTATCACCCGGTGTGGTCACCCCACCCCCCCATTGACACTATAGAGGTATAGTGTCTAGATCAAGGGAAGTAATAGTGCCATTCTATTCTGCCTTGGTCAGGCCTCACCTGGAATACTGTGTCCAGTTCTGGGCACCACAGTTCAAGAAGGATATTGACAAGCTGAACCATGTCCAGAGGAGGGTGGCCAAAATGCGAAAAGGGTCCGGAAACCATGCCCTATGAGAAGAGACATAGGGTGCTGAGTATGTTTGGCCCGGAGAAGAGATGGTTAAGAGGTGATATGATAGCCCTGTTTAAATGTTTGAAGGCATATCATTTTGAGGATGGAGCAAGCTTGTTTTCTGCTACTCCAGAGAATAGGACCCGGAACAATGGGTGCAAGCTACAGGAAAAGAGATTCCACCAACAATAGGAGGAACTTCCTGACAGTAAGAGCTGTTCTACAGTGGAACACACTCCCTTGAAGTGTAACGGAGTCTCCTTCTTTGGAGGTCTTTGAACAGAAGCTGGATGGCCATCTGTGGGAATGCTTTGGTTGTGAGTTCCTGCATGGCAGGGGTTTGGACTGGATGGCCCTTGAGGTGTCTTCCAACTCTATGGTTCTGTGATTCTATGACCTCCTCCTATACCACAGCATACAGAATCCTTAGTCATGTTTTTTGTACTGGTGCTGCAGTGGTTAAATGCCATTACTGCAGCCAGAAGGTTATGAGTTTAATCGCCAGGGCTCTGAGGTTAACTCACAGGGGTTGCAGACTGCCAGCAATAGTGCAAATTGAGTCCTCTTTTAGGGTTAGTGTTAATGCTAGGGAATCATGGGAATTGTAGTTTTTCTGAGACATGGAGCCTTCTCTGTCAGAGAGCTCTGGTGCCACAATAAAATACAGTTCCCATGATTCCCTAACCCTAACCTTAAAAGTGAACTCAATTTGCACTATTTCTGGCAGTCTGCAACCCCCCTCAGTCTTCCATCTTTTCATTAGTTGGTGATTAGCTTACAAATTGTAAACCACTTAGAGCAGGGGTAGGCAACCTTTCCCCTTTAAAGGCCGAGGGACTTCAGCTCCCAGAATCCCAGGAGCTATTGGCCAACATGGGACTATTGGCCAACAGGGCTGAGGCTTCTGGGAGCTGAAGTCCCTTGGCCCTTAAAGGGGAAAGGTTGCCTACCCCTGACTTAGAGAGTGCTGAGTTCACTGATAAGCAGTACAGAAATGTACTTGTTATTGGTAATGCTCATAAATCGTAATTCCCATATGTCACTGAATGTAATGGTAATAGTTGTGACATAAACAACTGGCACAATTAAAATTATACTTTTCAATTACACTATCATATGCACAGCTTAAATATGTTTACATATAGATAGTTTCATGTGCTTCAAGTGGAAAATGTGGTAAAATGTGATATTTTTAAAGATTTAATCTATTTTAAATCTTTTTTAAATATAATAATAATAATAATAATAATAATAATAATAATTTTTATTTATAACTCGCCCCTCTGCTCGGCAATCAGGGCGGCAAACAACAAATTAAAAATACAACAGGTAAAAACATTCCATCCTCCCACCCCTAACCCTCCCACCCCTTAAAACTGGATTAAACTATCGTAGAATTAAAATCAAAATTCACAAATAAAATACAATACAATACTGATAAAATACAATACAATACAAATTTGAAATTTTAATTTAAAAAAACAACCTGGGCCTCTTCTTTCTCTTCCCACTGAGCCTCACTCCACTCATAGCATCTCTTCAGCATTTTAATGGGACACAGGTGAATTCAACAGCCTGTTCCTGCCTAAAAGCAGATGTTTGAGGAGCAGATGTTTGAAGACACCCCTCTGAGGGTGTCACCTGGTGCAGTCCACATCCCCCCAGTGATACCTCTCCTGCCCAGCAGCTCCTTTCAGGTTTGGCAGGGCTTCTGTGATGGCAGCAGGGACAGCCACAGACTCCTCTCCTTCAGGAGGAGGAGAGAAATCCACAGATGCCTCTGCTACTACCAACAGCAGCACCTCCATTTCCTGGCATGGCCAGCAACCCTTCCAGGCCAAGAGGAGGGTGCTGGCTGGCATCAGCACCCCACCAGCAGCTGGAGCATCTGAATAGCAGAGGCACCCTGGTGGGGGTGGCTGGGTTTGGCTAGGATGGGGAGTTCCCACTCACAAGAGCTGTGGGGTGGCTGTATGCCTGGGGTGGACAACATGAGTTGCCACACTGGGGTGACACCAACCCTAATGTTGCCACCGAGACCAGTTGAAGTTTCTGAATACTCTTCAAAGGCAGCCCCATGTAGAGTGCATTCCAGTAATCCAAACAGAATGTAACTAAGAAATGTGTCACTATGACCAAGTCAGACATCCCAAAGAATGGATGTATCTGGCGCAGTAGCTTTAACTGCAAATGTACTCATGGCCCCTGCAGAAACCTGAATATCCAGTCAGGGCTGAATCCAGTAATACACCCAAACTGTGGGCCTGTGTCTTCAGGGGGAGTGTTAGCCCATCCAACACAGGCTGAATCCCTATTTCTTGATCCACCTTTTAACTTACTAGGAGCACCTCTGTCTTGTCTGGATTGAGCTTCAACTTGTTCACTGGGTTGAGCTTCAACTTGTTCAACTTGTACTGGTTTAGAATAGATAACGTTTCCTTGGATTGAGGTAGAAGGGAGAGATAAAGCTGGGTGTTACCAGCATACTGTCATCAGCATAATAGAATTAGAAACCTCAACATAAAGATTATGCTGGTATGGTTATGGGAGTCAGAATTAGATGAGCCACAGTCTTTTCCTATTATCATTTTGAAGCTAATTAATCAGGTCTGTGCCAAAGGCATTTAGTAGACCTTTCAGTGGGGTGAAAATCAATCTGCATAGGACATTTTGGGAACATTAGCAACTGAAGGTTCTGTGGGATTGTCATACAATGTAATGTATAATGGCTAGATTCAGACTTGTTCATATGTAGAGTTCATTGTTATGTACCTTGACTCAAATGTAAAGAAATCCTCTCCTTGGCACAATTTCTACTAAGAAGGTTTACCATTGCCTACCTCTTAAGGCTGAGAGAGTGTGACTTGCTTAAAGTCACCTATGGCTGAATGGGCATTTACACCTTGGTCTAGGCCAGCATTCAAGACATTATGCCATAATGGCTGTCCTATGTAGACAGAGTGTGTATGTGCATGAGTCTTCAAGTCTCATGTTGACTTATGGTGACTCCATGAATTTCATAGTGCTTTCTTAGGCAAGGAATACTCAAGGTAGTTTTGTCAGTTCCTTTCTGTGAAATATAGCCTACAGTAGCTGGTATTCATTGGCAGTGTCTCATCCAAGTACTAACCAGGACTGACCCTGGCACCTGATCTGGTGTCTTTAGAGTACTTACCATATATACTTGTGTATATGTCAACCTCAGGTATAAATCAATAGCAGGGTTTGGGGGCAGAATTACGGATTTTTATATGACCCATGGATACGTCAAGGGTAAAATGTAGGGGCACGTAACAAAGGAGGTAAAGAATGAAGCAAAGGAAAACAATGCCAACAAGCTTACAAAATTCCAGCAAGTATAACTGTTTGTATTCACTCTAAGGGCAGGATAGATGAGGGAATAACTATGGTAAATGGAGCTGTGTGATTTGTGGGGAGACAGCCGGGTGCAGGCAGGGCTAAGAAAATGTGCACATGTCATAAAGGATGTAAAGGGCAAGATTTAAGGTACAGTATTCATTCTTATTAAAAAAAACAAAGTACCATTCCCTTCTCCAAGTAGAGTGGTGAAAAGTGAGAGCTTAGTCCATCCTGGGAGAAACTAAAGAAGCTCCAATCCCTTCTACTCTCTTGGTATTCCTTTGAGGGGAAGTGCCATGAACCTGCTGCTGCCACCACTATTTTCCCACCCAGGCATTAAAAAAAGGCCAGAAGCATCACATGGCTGAGAGAACAGAGCAGGTTGGTGCTTCTTTTAGGTTCTCCCAAAACGGACAGAGCACTTGCCTGTTGCCATTCAGAGAAGGGAATGGTTCTTTTTAAAGGATAAGAATTAAGATACAGTACTTATATTGATTCATGGATGAGTTAACCCAGTTTTTGAGGGGTCAATTCTTGACTAAAATTTCTAGACTTATACATGAGTACAATGCACCCTTACTATCCATGGGGGGGGGTGTCCATTCCAGATCCCAGATAGTAAAAAGCGCAGGACCTTAAGTCCTGTTCTTTTCAGTAGGTGTGTGCTCCTGTTTGTGCTGCCACGCGCGTGCCCATTAAAAGAGCCGGGGCTTGCCAGTCACGGAAGCTCAAACTGCTGATGGCAAGCCCGCGTTTGGCGCAGGCACACTATATATACAGTAGGACCCCCTATGTAAAGTAGACCTAAATCAATGTGATATAAAATTAGATCATTCATATGATCTAAATATGAATATCTGGATGCAGTTATAATGTTCTCAAATTGAATAGTTGCCTGTGTTTCAAGTCTTAATGTAATGTTATGATTTTTTTCAGTATGTATGTTTTTGTTGCAGGAACTAGAACAGTACAAGAAAAATGCCTCTAAAACCTGGAAAGAAATGGATTTTGATTCTTGACTGAGAATTGTATATCTCAACCAGAGTTCAACTTCATTGCTGTGTATTGTACATTTAAATTGGTTTGTGTAAGTCTTGTATACAAAATAAATTTCAATAAGTATACTTATTGTCATTGGTAACAGTCAGTGAATTAATGAAGCTCAGCAATAGAATTTGGATCTGTCATTTAATGTCAGAAAAAAAGTTCTGTATGCATTAGGTGATCTGAACTTTATAAAATGGTGGTGTAATATTTTTTCAGTTAGGACAGGTGCATCCATATTTTGTCTGCATAACTGAAGTCACATGGTAAAAGTTTTATTTACTCTACAGTATTGGAACATATGGCCTATTGGACTGTAACTTTAATTATTAAAAATTGTTTATGGTGGATATTTTTGAACTTAAACTGTTCATAGATTTATTTATTTTTTACTGACAGTAAAAGAAGGCTTAGGAAGAGATGAGGAAATTATTGTTTGTGGCTGTCTTTACTGTTTTACATTTATTAGACATTGGAGCAAATTGATAAAGAACATAATTCAATGTGTAATTTTTAAATAAAGATTTTTTTATTACATAGTATCCACAGCTGCTTTCTTTTTTCATTCATGAAACTTAATATTTGTTCCCATCACAATTTCAATAGGGAAGAAAAACCAATTAATCTGGAAATTAAAACACAATTACCAAGAAATACATGGGACATTACTGTTGAATGCCTCTTGATTATGCCAGTACTTGTAGTATTTACACACTTAGATAAGGTGATACCCTCCAATACAAGCATTCCCCACTCGTCCACAATGCAAAGACATTCAGGCACAGCTTTGGACCCACCACTACCACAATATCTCCTGGAGTGGCTTCGAAACTACCAGATCCACATTGCTCTTCTGCTGCCATACTTTTTACTTCAGTACGCTGGCAGAGCTTTATACTCCACTGACATTGAACAAGATCCAAGCCATATAATTGCACCAATGTGATCTTTACTTGGAATGAGGAATAGGAAGAAAGTACATCCAACTCCCACTTCCTAAAGACATAATAGTTAAAATTATCATTATTTATTTAAATATGCATACTCCATTCTGTATCATAAGATCTCAGTGGTGTACAAACAAAGAGGAATCTAAAACAATTTAAAACTGATATAACAATTCAGGATGATTATTCATACACAGTCAAGTAAAGATATTTATACTCCAAAGGCTTGGTTAAAATACATGTTTTAAATTGATGCCAAAGTGAAGTCAGAATCAATGCCAATCAGGTCTCCCAAGGCATTCTACAACTTTTGGTGCCACAGCAGAGAAGACAGTCATCTGTGTCTCCACTTATTTATTGCGCCTACTTCTAGGCCACAAAGGAAGACCTCTCCATCAGATCGCCAAGATTGGCCACTTATATGGCCTGAAAGGTGCTCCTTGAGGTTCCAGGCCAGGGGTAGGCAACCTTTCCCCTTTAAGGGCCAAGGGACTTCAGTTCCCAGAAGCCTCAGCCATGTTGGCCAATAGTCCCATGTTGGCCAATAGTTCCTGGGATTCTGGGAGCTGAAGTCCCTCGGCCCTTAAAGGGGAAAGGTTGCCTACCCCTGTTCCAGGCCATTTAGGATTTTAAGTGTCATCACCTCAAATTCAGCAGCATATTGATAAACCATGCAATTCCTTTAAATCTAGTCTCATTCTGTCAGGAATATAGCTACTGCATTACATTTTGCAGCCCCTCATGTTGAGCAGATTGCAGTAGTTTAATCCAGATATATCTAGCTCAGGGGTAGACAACCTTTCCCCTTTAAGGGCCAAGGGACTTCAGCTCCTAGAAGCCTCAGCCATGTTGGCCAATAGTCCCATGTTGGCCAATAGCTCCTGGGATTCTGGGAGCTGAAGTCCCTCGGCCCTTAAAGGGGAAAGGTTGCCTACCCCTGACTAGCTTATCCCTGTTCAGGAAAGGCCATAGCTGGCAGGTCAATCAAAGATGGTCCCATGCACTTTTTGCTACAGAGCCTATTAAGGCTTCTGGTGACAGGAATACTTCCAGGCTTCACAGTGGCTCAGATGTTTTGCTTGGACATAGTCTTCATGGAATGACAAAATGTGCAACTTAATGCCTTTCATAAGTGCTATTATGACACAACAAATATAGTCACACTAATTCATTTTTGGTTCTGTGCATGTATTTCTTGCTCTATTTTCTCATATGCTGACCTAGCTCCTAAGGCAGTATGCAGATCACCCTTGTCGGGGGGGGGGGGGGGCGGGAGGGAATCAACCCAGGAATACTCCCAAGCAAAATATATAAAAGAGCCAGTACATAGCTTGGGGATATTCCTAGATCCATCCCTAAGGGGGAAAGTGTTAATTTCAACAGTATTTTCACATACCAAAGGAACAGAATGCTTAACAGATTGTACTTTAAGTTTCAATTCTTTACAGACTCACAAACTCTTATTTTTAAGTACACAGGTCCAAAGATGTTTCTACTGACTTTTATTGCCTGATAATGATTTTATCTCTTATTTTAAAGCTTATAATTGCTAGAATTATGAGTGCTGGGAGGAAGGCATATAATAGTAAGAAGTCTTCTGTGAACCGTGATGCTGCACCAGGAAAGTGTCTTTCGATGAACTGAATCCCTTGAGAGAATGAACAGGGAGACAGAGCTCCAGCAGAAACATTGAAGTGACCTGCCAAAAGAAGTATTTTCAGTATCTGAAAGAAGATGTTCTATAACAACATTTTCACTGATTCCTTCAGAAAGTCTGGCCATTTGGTAGATGTGAGAGGCTTAAATTTCAGCGAGACTAATTCCACCTCATCTCAAAAGATTTTTATTCTGCTGGTCATGGTAACTGGAAATGCTTCATCATTGTTTCTGTGCAGTCCCTGAAAAGGCAAGGTGCGTGCATAGAAACAGAGGTGGGAATTGTATGAACTATGTACTACATGCAACCTTTTTGAGGGTGTGTGTGAACTGTAGCCCTTGAGATTGTCATCAGTGTTTCCACAAGCCCCAAACTCCCAATAAATTTCATCCAGAGCCCTCCTACAGTGATTGGAAGTAGTGAAAAGTCACTTCTAGTAGCTCAAAGTGGCAGCTGTGATGGAGTAATGTGGCCCTTTGGAGTGTAGGGAGGCCAAAATGGTTCAACGTGGCCCTCATAGATGTTTCATCATCATCATCATCATTTCTTACCCCTCTCTTGTCATTGATCAAGATGGAACAACAACAATTAAACAACAGGCCTAAGCAGACTGCCAGAAATAGTGCACATTAAATTGAGGCACTGCCCTGGCTCAGTGCTAGGGAATCATGGGAACTGTATTTTTTTCTGGGACATTGAGCCTTCTCTGTCAGAGAGCTCTGGTGCCACAATAAATTACAGTTCCCATGATTCCGTAGCACTGAGCCAGGGCAGTGCCTCAATTTAATGTGCACTATTTCTGGCAGTCTGCTTAGGCCCAACATCAGTTAAAATACACATCAATTTAAAAGGATGAATAGGATATACACATATTGAACAATCCACATCTAAAATTCATCATTTAAAATTCACAATTTAAAAATCATCTGGATAAGTCTGCCAGAAGAGACTGGTCTTTAATGCTCTTTTAAATTTGGACAGCGTATTCAGCTGCCAAATCTCTTCCAGCAGGTCATTCACAGTTTGGGGGCAGCTGAAGAAAAAGTCTTCTGGCTAAACAGTTGCCAACCTAGTCCTCACTAAATGTCCACCAGAAGACCTGAGTGTAGAGGATGGATTATATTGGAGGAGGCAATCCTGTAGGTAACCTGAACCCAAACCATGTAGGGCTTTAAAGATAATAACCAACACTTTGTACCTTGCCTGGTAACTAATAGGCAGACAGTGGAGTGATTTTAATATTGGTGCAATGGGATCACTCCTGGATATCCCATTAATCAACCTGGCTGCCGTGATTTGAAGTAAGTGAAGTTTTCAAACAGATGTAGCCCAATGTACTGTTCAGGTAATTGCTCCTGCCCTTATTTGTAGACCTCAAATTGTAGGGCCATCTTTACCACTTGTTATCCCACCACTTATCCTCATTTTCCTATTCTTTCCAAATTTTTGCTAATTATGCCACCAAACTCTATACAGGTTGTGCATCCCTTATCTGAAATGATTGGGACCAGAAGTTTTTTGGATTTTGGATTTTTCCAGTTTTGGAATATTTACATATATGTAATGAAATATCTTGGAGAAGGGACCCAAGTCTAAACACGAAATGCATGTATGTTTCATATACACTGCATATACATTGTCTGAAGGTAATTTTATACACAGTATTTTTTATAATTTTGGACATTAAAAAACCTTTGTGTACACTGAACTATCAGAAGCAAAGGTGTCATTATCTCAATCACCCATCTGAACAATTTTGGATTTTGGGATATTTCACATTTTGCAATTCTAGATAAGGGATACTCAACCTGTATGCTATAGCCTGAGCAAGAGAATACAATTTGACAAATAGAAGCAGCATTCATGGTACAGTCCTTGGCATTTGTTAACTGGCAACCAGTCCTGTCCCTAGTAAATAACCATCTAATTCAGAATGTGGTATGCATGTAGATGAATGAGCAGAACTTGCTCACTGGGTAAAAGTGATTGTGACTTTTCGGTTTTCTTTTCAGTACTTACCACATGTAAATGTTAATCCAGAAAATTCATTCACAACAAGGATCTCACTGGCGTACTTTTGGAATGAAAAATAACTTAGTATTTTAATAGGAATAAGCATGTCCTCCAAGCTCCTTCAAGAAACAAACAAGACTCATGTTCATGCCATGCAATAATAATGTGTCCCTTGTGTTACCAATAGTACATTTTTCTGAATTTTGGTGTGTGTATGAATTCCACATGACACCAGATGTACACTGCAATGAACCCCAAGTGCCACCAAGGCAAAGCAGGCAAGTCATGAATAGCTCACTTGGAAGACTGGGAAAACCCCAATCCCAAAATCCAGGCAGCTAGTGTGGGAGTTGCAAATGGAGCATCATCACCACCATAATCAGAGGAATGGGCGATAATTACCTAGATGTCTTGCCTGATGGGCCAGCTAAAGACTTAATCCTCTCTCATTTCCCCTTGAATATTGCCAGACTAGATTACCTCACCTAGCCAGTCTCACACTTTTGCCCTGTGGCTAGTTTTATCTCTTAAAACCCCTGGATTTCTCCCCTTAGTGTCGCTAGATGGAGTTCATGGGGACCCTGCATCACTGTGTTCTCTGATCTAGTTACCGGCACTTTCGTTCAACCCATGCTCTTGGAACGGTTGTATCTCACACCACTTCACCCAATTGGATCCCGGAGAAAGCTTCATCTGTAGTAAGTATCACCCGTAGTTCTGTCTCAATATCTTTTCCAAACTAACCCCTGATTTCCTGAGCCTTGCATGAGTGCGTGCATGCATGTGAAGTACTGTGTGATTGTCCCTTTTAATAACTAATAGGTTAATTGGAGAAGTCTGTCCCTGCATCAATTCTTAGATCCACCAGACTCTTGGTATACACATGGGAGACAGTTTCACAGGTTCATTGTAGCTGACCCCCTCTCGATTTGAGCTAAATAAAATTCCCATACTAGACTTTTGGCTACACATGAGAGTAGAATTCAGAAACATAGCCATGTTAGTCTGGAATATCAATATGCAAAGGTGGAATATCAATATGCAAAGATGTCTTGTAGCACCTTTGAGACTAACTGAGAGAAGTTGTAACATAAGCTTTGGTAGACTAAGGCTGTGCCTGCACTGCAGAAATCATGTAGTCCGACACCATCTTAACTGTCTTGGTTCAATGCTATGGTATCCTGGAATATGTGGTTTGCAGTGTCAGCAAAGCTCTCTGTCAGAGAAGGCTAAATATATCACAAAACTGCAAATCCCAGAATTCCATAGCATTGAGCCATGGCAGATTAGACCTCAGGGTATGAAAGCTTATTCAGGGCAGAAAGGTAATACCTGTATAGAGACATTTTTAACTTTAAAAAATGAAGATAAATGTTTGCAAAATAGGTCATACGACACATACAGCTTTGTCCTCCAACAGAGTGGCTGCTGCTGTCCATGAGCATCTTCCACCTAAGCCTCCCTTGGCCTAATGGTAGAGCCAGACCCGGTCTGTGCTATTATAACAACAGTTTTTTTACAACTTCGTTTAAAAAATTAGAAACAATGGAGGGCACTTAATCAGATCTGTGACTATTCAAATACGTCTATACAGTGGGCCTTTGGTATCTGCTGGAGTTTGGGTCTGGAGGCCCCCATGAATATCAAAACCTGCAGATGCTCAAGTCCCATTAAATACAATGTTGTAGTAAAATGGTGTTCCTTATATAAAATGGCAAAATCAAGCTTTGATTTTTGGAATTCTTGTTTGTTTTTATATTTTCATGCCGTGGATAATTGAATCTGTTGATAAGGATTGGAGGGCTGACTGTATAACATTTCTGACTGAAGACATATGACTTTGTGACCAAAGAATTACTTCCCTTCAGACATGCTATTTATATTTTGGGACATTTCCAAACAGATCTTTCTGTTTATGACCTGATAACTTTTATCTGATCATTTCCCTAGTTTTATTCTTCTTCTCTTTCATGACTTCATAGAACTTAAGAGTTGTTTTGCTTTAAGAATTCTGTTCTGTTATCTCACTCCACCAGATAAGAATACGAAATAGTGTCATTTATTGCATGCACACCAATTTCTGTGTTGCAGATAAAAGCAAGCTTTGGTTTTCTGTGCAACAGATCAATTTATATAGAATTAGCATATGTATTTAATTATCTTTTGACCTGGAGTCTTTTTATAGGCAGATGAATTCTACTCTAAATGCATAGCACCCTGAGACCTAGTTTCATATAGCATACCCTCCAATATTTCACAGATAAAAAGTGGGACACATATGGAACCAAGCAAGATGGCAGAAGCTATTAATGAAGAACACACAAACTAGGAAAAGCTGAAGTATTTTCTTTTGCCTGAGCCTACAGGGAAGGACAAGATTCTTCCCCGTCTCTGCTGAGTTACTTGAATTAAAACAGCTTTAGCACTTTGAACCCATTTGCAGCAACTGAAGTAAGGTGAGAACAAACAGGGAAAGTGAGAGGAGAGAAAGACAGAGTCATTTTAAAAGCAGCCAAAAAAAGGACAATCCAGGTTCTAGTCCTCAATGAGTCATTTAAACTCACTGAGCCAAACATAGGACCCGTCTTGCTGTCTTAGCATGACCACATCATTGTTGTGAAGCTAAAGTGAGAGGATAGAGAGCACTGCTTTGATCTGATTGGACAAAAGCTGATATTTAAAATGTAATTAATAAATAGTTGTGTCACGGTGACCCACATTTGTCCCAACAACATATGGTAATCATTAGTGTTTTGTGTTGTTAAAAGGGAATTATTCAAATTTATGGAAGGTAGGCCTCTTAGCACTGGCAGATGAATAATGGCTGGATTGGTAGAAGCTTTGGATTTGCAGGATCTCCTCATTTCTTCAGAAACATCCCAGATACAATACAGGGAAATATTTCCCAGCCTGGAGCTGGTATATATAATTTTCCTCCTTTTGAACAAAGGGCAGGGTTTCCCCCAGTAAAAACAGGAAGGGAGAGAAGAAACTGTTTCTTCTCCCTTCTTTCTGTTCTACCAGCACAACTCTGGCAGAGATTATGGTTCAGTTGGTTTGTCCATATTTAGCTTTCCTCACTCCAGCCAGTAAGATTGTTCAGAGTCCCCATTTTTAGAGGCAGTATGCAGCTAAGCATCAGTTTGCTGAGGAATAAAAAGCTAGTCACTTCAGGACCTACTTCTAAGCTTTGCATAAGTCTTTGGTTTAGTTAGGCAAAGTGGTTTAGTTAGTGTGAGCTAGCAGACCTCATGCATTTTTTAATCCTTTTATTAGTTACCTTTATATTCCGCTATGCTAGAACGAGCTCAGTGTGGCATGCATGGCTTCCTTCTTTCTCATTTTATGCCTCGTATGGTTGTGAGGCAAATTACAAATCACACACTGACTGAGTTAATGTGTTTCATGGCTTGGTGGAGCTAAAACCTAAATGTTCAAAGTCCCACTCCAGCACTCCAACTTTCTTTTTTACAGTTTTGTGAATAACTACAGGACTGTACTGTTTTGTGAAAGAATGCTATCTTTTCTGTAGTCTCATTTTCTGTCAAATGGCACCTACTGTCAACGTTTTTATTAATATAAACATACATAGTACATGATGCTTTGCCTTACCTAATAAGTCCACTCCCAGCTAAGACACCTGCTACGTTAAGTAGGATCGCTGCTCCACTGACCATATTTGGATTTTGAACGACACCAAGAAAAGTAAGTGTAAGCAGTTCACCAAGTATATGTGGTGCTAAAATAGCAGCAAAGAAATATCCAAAGCGAGAAACGTCTGGGTATAATCCCACAGTCCTGCATAAATAAAAATAGCTTTCTTCAAAGAGCAGCAAAGTTATAAAATATTCTATATTTCCACTTCCAAATTCTTCAATACAATATCCCTTCACTGAACAAAATGTCAATGTTCCTTCACTGAAATGCCAATACTGTACTATTCAAAAGTAACTAGAAGAAAATCAATGGAGAGGGGTACATGTTCTCTTCATGTGCCACAATCTCTACATATTAGGAGGTTTTCACATGGCTGTACATTAAAAAGGGGGCTTCTTCTTCTATTAATCCAAAAAGGAATGCCATCTTATTGAGTGTACACAGACCAACCTATACGTTTCAGTAATGTAAGACTAATTTGGTGAAAGCCACATTTTTTTCACCAGTGGAAAGAATGATATACTAAACCCAACAATATATTTATTAGTGGCTTCTTCAGAATTTCATATACCAAAGTCATACAGCAGCAACATTAATCCTACATTTGGCAAGCACAGAGTAGTTATTCATCCTATTTTACGAAGTGCAGCCTCTACTGAACAGCTGTCTAGTGGTTGACCATTGGACTATGACTCTGGAGATCAGGATTCAATTCCCCACTCAGCAATGGAAACCCACTGGGTGACCTTGGGTGAGGATATTTAGGCCTTCACTCCATGAAATTACCCATTCATAGTTATCTCATGGACCGCAGACTAAGCAGCCACATAGATCACTTGATCACAACCCTCCCTGCTATGGTGAGATGTACTGTATATCTGCTTAAAACAAATATTCTGCATTTCCATATATACATTCCACATTTGTCATATGCAAAAGCTATACAAATCTGTGTCTTTTTTGGTGTGGGTGAGTGATGGATTTCTTTGGTGATGCTTAAGTAGCCAACCTAGACTAGACAAGCCCCCTTGAGTTCTACTTAGCAAAATGACTGAAAACTTCTGAAAGAAAGTTGGGGATATCAATTGAGCATGCAGCAATTGCCCAGCTGAGAAGGTGCACCTGCCAGTATACTTACCAATATAGAAAGACACTATAAAGTGCAATACTGATCACACTAAAGGGCAGGAAGTGCACAATGTAGGCAAGCATCATTTGCCACTTATGATATAAACCATCTTTACTTTCTTGGTCTCCAACAGCCCGTAGTGCTGGAACTGAAAGGTGCACAAAGAAGAAACAACAATAGTTAATCAAAGCATCAAAAGGGTGGTCCTGCAATGAACACACTATGCATCTAAACCAGGGCCCGGTAACCTATGACCCGGGGGCCAGTTAAGGCCCTGGGCCCTGGACTTACTGGCCCAGGCCGAAGGTTGCTGCTGTCGCCGCTGTCGCGCGTCGCCGCCAGGGCACGTTTTCGACCGCGCTCATCACGGCCACCATTTTGGAAGTCAAAATGGTGGTCGCGATGCATTTGCGCATGCGCAGTACTCTTGCACATCCGCAAACGTGTCGCGGCCGCCATTTTGACTTCCAAAATGGTGGCCACGACATGCGCCATGGCGGCTGCAGCCGTGTACGCTACGGTGGCAGCTGCCATTCCCCCCCCCTCGGCCCAGCCGAGAGGCAACACTTTTGAGACCGGCCCACGTCTCAAAAAGGTTGCCTGTGCCTGATCTAAACTCTAAATGTACACTCAAAATCATGGTAGTCAAAGTGTTGGACTACAGTATCTACGGCCCTTGCCTGCACAGCCAATGATTAGGAATGCTGGGAATTATAGTCCAACAACATCTGGAAGTCTACACATTAACCAATTCTACACTAGCTTCTGTAATATTTGCTTTGTATTATATTCTTTCCCATTAGGTTCCTTATATAGCTCCACATCAGATAGGTAGCTCTGAACAGGTTATTCATGTATGCAAGGTATATATATATATATATATATATATATATATATATTCTGGCGTATAAGACGACTTTTTTGACCCTGGAAAAGGGTCATCCTGTACGCCAGGTAGAGAAGGAGGAGGATGAGAACGGGGAGTTGGGAGAGAAGGAGAAGGAAGCCAGGGACAGAAAGAGGGGTCTGAAAACGGAGATAGAAGGGAGAAAGAGTCCAAGGAAGAAAAAGGAGTCTGAAAACGAAGGGAGAAGAGAGGAAGAGTCCAAGGAAAAGGGGTCTGAAAACGAAGGGAGAAGGGAAAAAGAGTCCAAGGAAAAGGGGTCTGAAAACGAAGGGAGAAGGGAGAAAGAGTCCAAGGAAAAGGGATCTGAAAATGGAGGGAGAAAGGGGCCAAGGAAAAAAGAAAACGAAGGGAGAAAGGGGCCAAGGAAAAAAGAGAGGTCTGCAAATGAAGGGAGAAAGAGTCCAAGGAAAATGGGTCTGAAAACGAAGGGAGAAGGGAGAAAGTCCAAGGAAAAGGGGTCTGAAAACGAAGGGAGAAAGAGTCCAAGGAAAAGGGGTCTGAAAATGAAGGGAGAAGAGAGAAAGAGTCCAAGGAAAAGGGGCCTGAAAATGGAGGGAGAAAGGGGCCAAGGAAAAAAGAGAGGTCTGCAAATGAAGAGAGAAGGAAAAAGGGGCCAAGGACAGAAAGAAGGGGATGAGGATGAAGGGAGAAAGAGAAGGAAGCCAGTTCTGTTGTATGGATGCAGCCTGAGTCTGCATTGAAGAAATAATGCAGTTTGACACCGCTCTAACTGCCATGGCTCCATCCTATGGACTTCTAGGATCTGCAGTTTTCTTTGTGGTACGAGAGCTCTCTGACAGAAAAGGCTAAGTATCTCACAAAACTGTACATCCCAGAATTCCACAGCCTTGAGCCAGGGCATTTAAAGTGGTGTAAAACTGCTTTAATAAATTTCTGCAATGCAGATGCAGCCAAAGTTAATGTGTTGCTTGGGCATAGGTTCTTTAACAAATAATTCTGCACAATGAGAGAGAGTACCCTTGAAGATTTATCTAAAGAAGACCCAAGTTCCTTAACTTGGAGGTTATATGTGTATGTTGTGTGCCTTCAAATTGTTCCTGACTTATGGTGATCATAGGGTTTTCTTGGCAAGATCCGCTCAGAGGCGGTTTGTCATTGCCTTCCCCTGAGGCTGAGAGTGTGTGACTTGTCCAAGTTCACCCAGTGGGTTTCATGGCAGAGTGGGGAATCAAACCCAGGTCTCCAGAGTGGTAGTCCAACACTCAAACCACTACACCATGCTGGCTCCTATTCCCATGTACTACCTATGAAACAATTGCAGACTTTTCTTGTTGTTCTTGTGTGCCTTCAAATCTTTTCCGAGTTATGGTGACCCTAAGGGTTTTCTTGGCATGTTTCTTCAAATGGGGGTTGCCATTACCATCCTCTGAGGCTGAGAGTGTGTGACATGCCCAGGGTCACTTACTTGGCTGCACATTGTACATACCCCAGAAGGCATCACCTAGTAGTATACTGGCAGTCCTTCCCCCCAATACTTTCTCATTTCCCCACAACCATCTCATAGCTGGGAGATGGAAGTAATTTTTAAAGCAGCATTTAAATCTGGACTATTTTTAAAAAAGCAAGGTCCAAAACACACTGCAGAAATAAATGCTAGGGAACATGGGAGCTGTAGTTTGTTGTGTTTATAAGTGACAGTTTTCCTGCTAAGTACCTGCATATCATAAGCATTAGAATTAAAATTACCATATTGAAATCAAATCTAATTTTTTAAAATTTTTATTTGGTGTGTGTTGGAAGAGGGGTTGTCTTATACGGCGAGTATATCCCAAACTCTATATTTTAACTGGAAAAGTTGGGGGTCATCTTATACGCCGGAAAATACGGGTGTGTATATGTATATATATATATATATATATATATATACACACACACACACACACACACATTTTAAGAATTATATAACTCTTCCCTTTGGAAGATTCCATTGCAATCCAAAACTGAATTCAGCTCTGCTTTATAGAGTATACGTAGACATATTTTCTTGAAGGGGTACTGAGAAGGGAGAGAATAGACCATATTGTCATATGTTTTGCACAAATAAGTAGTATGAGAGTTAAGATATTAATTTTCTTTTGAAAAGAATCTGTACTCCTGCTGTATCCCTACTTTCATTCTTCATTATGACCCAGAGTATGTTATACTACATAGTTATAGCACTTCGATACAACTTTAACTGCCATGGCTTCATACTCCGAATATTGGAATTTTGGTTTTGGTGAAGTACTTTGTACTCATAGGATGGGATGGAGGAACTAGGATTTCTATAGGATGGAGCCGTGGCAGCTAAAGTGGTAACAAAATACTGTAATACTGTAGGGTGGTTAGACTTTCTAAAACAGTACTGGGTGGAAATGTTAATAGAAGATTGAAACATTTTTCCATCTCTGGTGGACATGTAAAAAAGTCAGGAATTACTGGAGGAAAATTACTTCTTTTATACAAAAGGGATAGCAGTATCATACAGAAGGGTTTGCTATAAAATATTGGTGAATGAGCCACAGTGATTCCACAATAAATACCGTACTTATTTTCCTATTTATTTTTTTTTAGAAGTTATAGTGATGGGGAGAGATTAGGATCAAGACTGTGGTACATACACACAACCCAGTACTATTTTCCCTGGCAGGTAGCTATAATCATTATTAGAATAACCAAAACATAATAGAGTTGGAAGAGACACAAGGGCCATCCAGTCCAACCCCCTGCCATGCAGGAACTCACAATCAAAGTATCCCCAACAGATGGCCATCCAGCCTCTGTTTAAAGACCTCCAAAGAAGGAGACAACACCATATTCTGAGGGAGTGTGTTCCACTTTTGAACAGCTCTCACTGTCAGGAAGTGCCTCCTAATGTTGAGGTGAAATCTCTTTTCCTGTAGCTTGCATCCATTGTTCTGAGACCCATTCTCTGAAGCAGCCGAAAACAAGCTAGCTCCCTCCTCAATATATGACATCCCTTCAAATATTTAAACAGGGCTATCATATCCCCTCTTAACTGTCTCTTCTCTAGGCTAAACATACCCAGTTCCCTAAGTCGTTCCTCATAGGGCATGGTTTCCAGACCCTTCACCATTTTAGTCTCCCTCCTCTGGACACACTCCAGCTTGTCAACATCCTTTTTGAATTGTAGTGCCCAGAACTGGACACAGTATTCCAGGTGGGGTCTGACCAAGACAGAATAGAGTGGCACTATTACTTCCCCTGATCTAGACACTATACTACTGTTGATGCAGCCTAAAATCGCACTGGTGCTTTTAGCTGCCGCATTACACTGCTGACTCATGTTCAACTTGTGTTCTGGGTATGTTTAGCCTGGAGAAGAGACTCATAGATTCATTTCACATGTAGTCTTGTTAAGCCAGATGTCCCCCATCCTATATCTATGCATTTCATTTTTCCGCCCTAAGATCAGTACCTTACATTTCTCTGTGTTGAAATTCATTTTGTTAGTTTTAGCTCAGCTTTCTAATCTATTCAGGACATTTTGAATTTTGATCCTGTCCTCTGGGATATTAGCATCTCCTCCTAATTTGATGTCATCTGCAAATCTGATAAGCATGCCCCCTATTCTTTCATCCAAGTCTTTGACAAAGATGTTGAATAGCACTGGGCCCAGGACAGAACCCTGTGGCACCCCACTGGTCACTTCTCTCCAGGATGAAGAGGAGCCATTGCTGAGCACCCTTTGAGTTCCTCCGGTCAACCAATTACACATCCACCTAACAGTTGCATTGTCTAACCCACATTTTACTTGCTTGTTTGCAAGAATGTCATGGGGAACCTTGTCAGAAGCCTTTCTGAAGTCAAGTTATTCTATATCCACAGTATTCCCTTCATCTACCAATCTGGTAATTTTATCAAAAAAAGAGATCAGATTAGTCTGGCATGATTTGTTTCTCTGAAACCCATGTTGACTTTTTGTGATTATGGCATTGTTCACAAATTCTCTGTTTAATGATCTGCTCTAGAATCTTTCCTGGTATCGATGTCAGACTAACTGGACGATAATTGTTCGGATCCTTTCTTTCCATTTTTGAAGATGGAGGCAATGTTTGTCCTCCAGTATGTTGGGACTTTTCCTGTTCTCCAGGAGTTCTTAAAGATTATTGCCAATGGCTCTGAGATTACATTTGCCAATTCTTTTAATACCCTTGGATGTAGTTCAGCCAGTCCTGGAGACTTAAATTTATTTAGATTAACCAGATATTCCTGTACTACCTCTTTACTTATTCTGTGCTGCATTCCCCCTATTGTGCCTTCTGCTCAATTTTCCTCAAGTTAAGCACCTTTTTCCTTTTGTGAGAAGACTGAGGCAAAGAAGGTGTTGAGTAGTTCTCTGTCCCCTGTTAGAATTTCTCCATCTTCTCTGCGCAGTGGCCCTACCATTTCCTCCTTCTTTCTTTTGCTACGGACATATCCAAAGAAGCCCTTTTTAAGGTGCTTAACCATTCTAGCCAGCCTGAGCTCATTCTGTGCTTTGGCTTTCCTGACTTTACCCCTATATGTGCTAGCTATTTGTTTGAATTCCTCTTTAGTGATTTCACCCCTTTTCCATTTCTTATACATCTCCCATTTAAAACTTAGCTCAGTTGAAAGTTCTTTAGTCACCCATCCTGATTTCTTGAGACACCTCCCATTTTTCCTCCTCACTAGAACAGTTCGAAATTGTCCTTCAGTATGTCCCTTTTGAGAAACTTTCATCCATTCTGAACTCCCTTCTCCTTTAGTATTCCTGACCATGGGATCACTCCCAGTGTTTCCCTAAGTTTGTTGAAATCAGCTTTCCTAAAGTCTAGAATGAGTGTCTGACTATGCCTGGCTTCTCATTTCCACTATATAAGAATCTCCAGAAGAACATGATCACTCCCACCTAAAGATCCCACCATTTGCACCCCATTTACCAGGTCATCCCTGTTGGTTAAGATCAGATCTAAAATAGCTGATCCTCTTGTGCTTCTTCCACCTTCTGGACAATGAAATTGTCTTCAAGGCTAGTGAGGAATTTGCTAGACATTAAAGTTTTGGCTGAGTTTGACTTCCAGCAACTATCAGGATGGTTGAAGCCAATATGTTTATAATATCTATAATAGTTTTGAGCAGAGTTGGCTGAGAGATTCTACAAACTACAGATCCCAGGATTCCATAGGTTGGGGCCATGACAATTAAAGCAACTGTTTGACGGTATTATTTCTGCAGTGCAGATGTAGCCCTTGGCCTACTAACACAGACACAGATACACATACTGTGGCTTCTATTTTGTAAGGAAAAAGGTGTTAAATGCTTCCCCACATTCATGTACCCATCATGCATGCTTCCAATCTAAAGCCACAAGCGGGAGTCCTACTGTGGCTAATCAAGCGGTTCCCACACTTTGGTTGTTTTGGACTTCAACTCCCCAAAAAAATCCAGCCAGCTTGGCTAACAGTCAGGAATTCTGGGAGCTGAAATCCAAAACGCAGCAGAGGTTGATGGGGACATTATAAGTTTTTTTTATGTTTTAAGGTTATATGTTTTATTGTTATGTCTAATTTTATCTTGTTGTTATTTTAACTATTTAACATTTAATACTGTTTTAAGGGGGTGGGTAGGTTTTTCCTTTGAAATATGTTATTTGGATTTTATTGTAAGCCGCTTGGATTGTGGTCAATAAGCAGGGTATAAATAAATATTATTATTATTATTTATTAAAACATCTGAAGGATCAAAGGTTGATAAGCACTTGGTTAGACTAAATTCACAGAAGAACTTGGTCAATGGTGAGCCAATACACAGGTAAATTCCACTAATTCATTGGGTCTACTCTATCTCAGATTAACAGTAAGATTTAGCCTATCATCTCTGAGAAAATGAACCTGAAAACATATCATTTCTAAAGCTGTTACTAACGAAACAGACAAACTTACACAGGGACAGTGCGTTGAGAATTCCTGTATATGGTAGAGCTGCCACACACTGGTAAATGATCCCTACACGGTCTTGCACACCTCCTTTAAGAAAATCGTTGTTTAGCCTAAGAAGGAAAAATGCCACAAAGAGGCCAAAGAACAAATTTTGGAAGAGCCGCATGATTATGCCAATCTTATCTCTGGATAAATTCCTTGTTGTCCTCCTGAAAGTGAAGAATGAAACATTAGAAATGCAGGCCAAGGTCATTCTCACTTTGGGAGGGAGCATTGATCTGAGACTTTACATAAAAACATATTCTCCTTAAGACAGGGCTTACCTCAACAGAATGCATAGTTTACAGAATGCACTGGGTGAGTCTTCACATTTAAAAGGTATTGGTGGCAGCTCTTTCACACTGCATTTTGCTTCTTCAATGGCCTCCAGAGTTGCACGAAAAACCTCTGAATTTTTATAGGTGGAAGCGATTATTTGAACTCTGCTGTAGGTTTCCAGTTCACGCTCCTTGGTTTGAGTGTCCACAGATGTGAGATCCACTGTGAAATTTACCAGAGAAGATTGTATTAATTCATTTCACTTTGTGTTTTCTCTGGGTTTAAAACATTCACTTTTAATTCTAGCTCAATCCATAGAAACCTAGGGTTGGGACTCTGTTGATGACTTATGACAGCATAGGTGTCCCTTATGATGACATACACCACTTTTTTGAACAGGGTGTAGCAGAAGCACAAGGAGCAAAAGCAATTTGGGATGGGGAGGGCAGCTTCATTTCCTGACAAGAACAGTTTTCATTGCTGTCCTGCCCACTGTCAGAGTACCCTCATCCCCTTTTCCTTCACTGGAGCACCACCACTAGCACACCAGCAGCTTTTACTTCATTTGAATACACCACCGATGGCCTTAACTCTAATGGATTTATCTACCGTAATCCCATTTTCAAGTTGTCCAACTTGGCAACCTTCACTAAATCTTGTGGCAAGGGATTCCACCACTGAACTGTGTGAATAAGTATTTCCTTTTATCACTTCTGAATCTGCCACCATTTCACTTCAGTGGCTGACTCTGGGCTTTAGTATACTAAGAGTAGGAGAAAAAATGTCTCTGTACCTACTTTCTCCATACCATGAATAATTTTATATGGCTTCAATGGTCCATCTGTCAATATTGTTTTTCATTAATTGGCAGTGACTTTTTGGAGTTTCAAATATGGTTTTCTTTTCACCTGGGAGTGCTGAGGATTGAAACTAGTGTTTGTTATAGATAAGCAATGTGCGCTATCATAGAATCATAGAGTTGGAAGAGACCACAAGGGCCATCCAGTCCAACCCCCTGCCATGCAGGAACTCCCAATCAAAGCATCCCCGACAGATGGCCATCCAGCCTCTGCTTAAAGACATCCAAGGAAGGAGACTCCACCACTCTCCGAGGGAGTGTGTTCCACTGTCGAACCGCCCTTTCACATGAGACAATTATGGCATTGTGATTCCACTTTAACTGACATGGTTCCATTCTATGGGATTTGGGGGTTTGCTATTTAGGATGAAGCATTTAGAGTTCTCAGCCAGAGTTAGCTGTTGACTCAATAGGTTTCCACGCAATTCAGCCAGGGCAGTTAAAATGGAATCATAGCTTTGCAATTGTTTAGTATGAAGGGGCCTAAGCTATTGCCCTTACTTTAAATATCCCTTCTGTGGCTAAATATATGTGTAGTTGAACATTTAACTTTCAAAAATATGCAGAGAAACCCAACAGTTGTCACAATTCCTTTTCTTCTTGCTTCTCTGAAATTGCACACATCTCTATTAATCACCTTTTTCCTGTGTACTATCATATTATAGTTGAATATATTTTGTTGTTGTTAACTGCCCTTGAGTCGATCTCAACTCATGGTGACCTATGGATGAGACTTCTCCAAAACCCTCTGTCCCTCATTGCTCTGCTTATTTCCTGCAACCCCTTAATACCCGTGACTGCCTTAATAAAGTCCATCCATCTGGCATGTGGCCTTTCTCTCTTCCTACTTCCCTCCATCTTCCCCAGCATTATTGTTTTGTTTTCTAATGAGTCTTCTCTTCTCATGATATGTCCACAACAGTCTCAGTTTGGTCATCTTGACTTCCAGGGAGGTTTCTGGCTTGATCTGCTCTAGGACCCACTTGTTTCTCCTTTTGGCTGTCCATGATCCTTCAGCATTCTTCTCCAGCACCACATCTCAAAGGAATTGATTTTCTTTCTATCATCTTTCTTAACTGTCCAGCTCTCACATCCATTCATGCTAATAGGGAATAAAATGGCTTGTATGATTCTAACTTTTGTGCTGAGTTGTATATCTTTGCATTTTAGAATCTTTTCTAGTTCTTTCATAGCCAGCCCCCCCCCCCCCAATTCTTAATCTTCTGATTTCCTGACTGCATCCCCATTTCTATCAATATGTGATCTCAGGTATGAGAATTCTTTTACTATTTATATTTCTTCATTGTCTAGGTTGAACTTGTGAAGGTCCTCTGTGGTCATTATTTTTGTTTTCTTTAGGTTCAACATTAAGCCTGCCTTTGCACTTTCTTCTCTTATCTTCCTTAGTAGGCGTATCAGGTCTGTGAGGTTTTCTGTTAGTATTATGGTGTGATGTACATATCTTAGATTGTTGATATTCTTTCCTCCTATTTTCACTCTTCCTTCTTCTGTGGCCAACCCTGCTTTTCTTATAATATGTTCTGCATACAAGTTGAACAGATAGGGTGAAAGGATGCAGCCTTCTCTGACGCCTTTGCCAATTGGGAACCTTTCTGTTTCTCCGTGTTCTGTTCTGCACAATATATTGCACAATTATATACAGTAAAAACCTTTTCATGAAAATGCTAGAATTGGATTTAAATAGTTTGCAGACATTGCCAAAATCTAGCAATTTTTCTAAAACAATCTGATTTGTTCCTATAAAAAGGCTTTGTTAGCTTCTCGGAAATAAAAGCTGCATCTGCACTGCAGAAATAATGCAGTTTGACACTACGGCCAAATGCAATGGAATCATGAGATTTGTAGTTTTGTGAGATATTTAATCTTTTTTCTGTCTGAGAGCTCTAGTGCCACAACAAACTACAAATCCCAGGATTCCATAGGATGGAGCAATGGAAATTAAAATGGTGTCAAACTGCCTTATTTCAGCAGTGTGGCAGCAGCCTTCTGATTTCTTGACTGCAGTCTCCATTTTGATCAATGATTGAGAACTGTCAAACTGCATTATTTATGCAGCACAGATGCAATCAAGTTGTGTCAATTGTTGCTGTCCTGTGTTGTGGACACAGTTTGGTATAAATTTTGTAGCTATACCCAAGAAATGTGTACTGTTCTAAAGCACATCTTTGGGTTTTGTGGCTTATGGAAATTAATATAAAGCTTTGTTTCGTAATTAGTTTTAGATATAATCAAATAACCTAAAAAATGACTGCTGGGCAAAGCAGTCTTTGGAACTGAGGACTGGAAAGAGCAGATGATGAGGGTCAGGACTGCAAGGAAGATCTCCAGTAATTCTTCTGCCCTTGTTTGTCTTCCCTGCAGAGAAAGAAAGATTTATGCTAGCTCCAAACAAGCATGGATGGTGAGTCTGATCCTGGAGCTTCATGGTGAAATGAAGACGCATTGATCATACACTAGATCCAAGGCATACTTCATTTTGGAGCTCACCACCACCAGTAGGTCTTCCTGAAAAAACAACCCATGACCAGTTGAAGGGCATGTTTGACTCATTCCAAATTCTTCCAACTAGTTTCAGAACCCAGTTTAGAAATGCTTACCATAAAAATCAAAAGGGCTGGAATGTTCAGGACATGTATAGCCACAGCCACTAAAAAAAGTGATCATTTCTGA
Organism: Phrynosoma blainvillii; assembly: GCA_026167975.1. Taxonomy (NCBI): domain Eukaryota; kingdom Metazoa; phylum Chordata; class Lepidosauria; order Squamata; family Phrynosomatidae; genus Phrynosoma; species Phrynosoma blainvillii. Next base: position 35,706,514 of record JANUYF010000001.1, on the reverse strand, counting down.
TGGGCCTCCGCAGAAAACCAGTTCTCCAAAACTCATGATGCAGATTTTATCAAATACCTTGGTAGGAAATAAAGACAAAAATGTATTGGTATGCAAAAACCTCTAAGGAGAAGAATAGGATAGTGAGAAACAGTGGTCATAATACCAGCTTCTTTCCAAGGTTTCTCTACCAAAACCTTTGGAGCTCATTATTAATGTTTTCTGATAAAATAACAATGAAGAGTCTATGGGGCTTATTGTACCATCAAAAAACCTAGCTGCTTCCCAATGGGATACAGCTGGGTGGCAGGATGGAGGCAGTATTACCGCAAACAAGTTGCTGCCAATTCCTCTGGGTGAGTGCAACCCGGCTGCATCCTGGATCCCAGGTGCTCTTTGGAGGTTGCTTTTCACAGCCGAGAGCTTGCAGTCTTTGAAAAATGGCCTCTGAAGTGCACCTGGGACCCAGGAAGCAGCCAGGTTGTACTCATGCGGATGAATTGGCAGCAATTTGCATGAGGTAATACCCGCTTGCATCCCGCAACCCAATTGTATTCCATTGGGAAGCAGCCAAGTTTTTTGAGGTTCAATAAGCCCCTATGACTTGCACCTTAAATGTTACAAAGGGGGGTTGCAGACTGCCAGAAATAGTGTGAATTCAGTCCACTTTTAGGGTTAGGGTTAGAGTTAGGGAACCATGGGGACTGTATTTTATTGTGGCATCAGAGTTGTCTGACAGAGAAGGCTCAATGTCTCAGAAAAATAACAGTTCCCATGATTCCCTAGCACTAACCCTAACCCTAAAAGTGGACTGAATTCACACTATTTCTGGCAGTCTGCAACCCCCCTAAGTTTCCTTTGTCATAAGTCTTTGTGGACCTTCATTCAGAGGCATTTATCAGATACATTCATCTGAGGAACTCCATAAAAGGGTTGTGGTTGCTCAAAATGCCTGTCAAACAAATGTTTCACACACTTGTGTCACACATCTCTTGTGCCATCAAAGTAGCCAGATGCGGTGTATGCGAAATTCTGTGCTTTCATGAACAGGCTACTCCATATGCTTTAGAGCAGGGATAGGCAACCTTTCCCCTTTAAGGGCCGAGGGACTTCAGCTCCCAGAATCCCAGGAGCTATTGGCCAACATGGGACTATTGACCAACATGGCTGAGGCTTCTGGGAGCTGAAGTCCCTCGGCCCTTAAAGGGGAAAGGTTGCTTACCCCTGCTTTAGAGTGACTGATTTGAAGTGAAATTCTCCAACAAATCTGATATTAAATATCTCAAGAATAATAAGATACTGTCTTACTCTCTTTATATATCTCATGGTGGTATACAATAAAATTAATGTAACAGGAATTTCTGGGAGACAAAAGTCATACAAGAGCCCTGGTGGTGCAGTGATTAAATGCCTGTACTGCAGCCACTCACTCATAGACCACAAGGTTGCGAGTTCAATACTAGCCAGGACTCTGGCTAGACGCAGGCCTGCATCCCTCCAAGGTCGCTAAAATGAGTACCCAACTGTTGGGGGACAATGAGCTTACAGTTGTAAACCGCTTAGACACCCCATAGCGGTATATAAATGAAGCTGCTTTGCTTTGCATATAAGTCACTTGCAATGAATAATAGAATCATAGAATCATAGAGTTGGAAGAGACCACAAGGGCCATCCAGTCCAACCCCTGCCATGCAGGAACTCCCAAAGAACAGCAACAACCCTTTTATGGAGTTCAGTCCACTTCCTCAGATTAATATATCTGATAAATAGCAAAAAATAACATTAAAAGATTAAAAACATTTTAAACAATGTAACAAGATAAAAAAACTGATTAAAACAAGTTAAAATAATTTTAAACAACTTAAAACCATGTACATGCTAGTGTTTGAGAGCCAACTTGGTGTAATGGTTTAAGCATTGGATGTCATATTTGTATAAAACCAACTAGGCATCAATAGTTTTAATGAACATCCATGGTTTTGCTTGGTATCAGAATGATACCAACATTTGTGCCAATCAGGCCCCCAAGTTATGTTCCACATCTGGGGTACCACAGAAAGAGAAGGCCCTCTGCCACGTCTGCCCACAATGTATTGACCTAACTGGTGGGACACAGAGGATTGCATCTCTAGAACACCCTTGGGCATGTATGTATATATATATATATATATATATATATATATATATAGAGAGAGAGAGAGAGAGAGAGAGAGAGAGAGATGCACCTTCAATGTCCCAAGCCATTTAGGGCTTCAAATGTCATTGCCAGCATCTTGAATTCAGATTGGGAACATATTAGGCAACATCATACTAGGCAACCTCTTTGATGCCCCTTACCTGAAAAAGTTCTGATCGTGGTTGATGGATTGTAATAATCACTATTCTCCCCTTATGAGCAAGCTCTGAAAGCAGCGACACAATGTGATTGGCTGTCATGCAGTCCAGACCTGTGGTGGGTTCATCTAGCAACATGACCTCTGTGAAAACAAAAGCAATAGTGTTTGACAGTTCAGTTAATGGACGATAGCAGGGGTCGGCAAACTTTCTGAGCTGGGGGCCGGTTCGGGGTTCCTAGGAACATCAGAGGGCTGGGGGGGGGAGCGTTTGTTGTTGTTTTTTTACTCCAGCCCTCCGATATTCTGAGGAAGTTTGCCCAGCACAGGTGCGAGGGACCCCCAGGAGGGCTCCAGGAGGGCTCCAGAGAGTGCAACAGGCCTTGGAGAGGCCCGGCACCGCCACAGGAGTCCCCCAGGAGGGCTCCAGCAACTGCACCGGGCCCCAGTTCGCAAGCGCATGCAACTCCGGCGTGCCATTTTGTGTTCCAAAATGGCTCCCGGAGTCTCGCGCAACCTTTCCTGTCACAGGGCAGGATGGGAAAGGTCGCACGAAACTCCGGGCACCATTTTGGAACACAAAATGGTGCCCTGGAGTCGCACATGCCTGAGAAAGGTGGCGGCAGTGGAAAGACTGGTCAGGGGCCAGTAGGAAGGCCTCAGCGGGCCGGGTTCAGCCCACGGACTGTAGTTTGCTGACCCCTGGACTATAGGATGGAACTACATATTAGCTCAGTAAAAATGAGGTTCCAACTCTCTGTTAGTCCCCAAAAGAAGAGTGGGAACTGAGGGCTGGGAGAGGGCTTAACACTTCTCTCCTGCAAATCCTGCCATTTCCCTTGCTTACATTTTCACCTCCAACAATCCTTGAGCACAAAAAGACTGTGATATAAAACACATCCAAGCTTCTCTGAAGGAAATAAAGGGGAATTTTGTCAGTAAGAAAACCAGTATAAACAAGGGTAAAGAGGATTTGCGTGTGTGTTCGCGTCTGTGTGCATGTGTTTTGGAAAGTTTTTAATCACAACTACAATAAAACAAATACAAAAAAATTGCAAAACCAAAATGACAAAAAGGCCAGGGCTAGGGATGAACACATTAGTTGTCCATACGTCTAAACAGTGGTGTTACTATAGTTTTTTGTGGGTTTTTCAGGCTGTGTGGCTATGTTCTAGAAGAGTTTCTTTCTCACGTTTCACCAGCATCTGTGGCTGGCATCTTCAAAGAATGCTGGAATGGTAGAGAGTGAGTATATATATACTGTGAGACCCTGAGTAGGGAGGAGTGATTCCCATGTAAACTGTGTATTGTTCTGTTGTTGATGGCAATTTTTTTTACATCTTCACTTGCTCATTCATCCTTTCAGTATCTCCCTGTAGCTTAGAACTAAAGGGCTAAGATTTACTTCCTCTCTTTTTAAAATAAGAGTTAAAGTACAGTATTTACATTGACCCATGGATAGGTTTTTGGGGTCAATGTTTTGTTTAAAATCTCTTGACTTATAGATGACTATATACAGTATGTATTTTGGATAAGGGCTACTCAACTTGTATACTTTTTGGACCATAGCTCCCAGATTTCCCTTGCTAGCATCACCATTGGCCATGCTTGCTGTGGGTGGTAGCTAGAATTTTGGAGGAATCATTTAAAAAAGAGGAGGGGAAATCCAAGACTTCGTAGGCACATTGCAATAGTATATTTGAACATGACCAAAAGAATTCAACTAGATGGACCGAGATCCTGCATGAGATTCTGAAGGGCTTTTGACAGGATCGTTGAACTGGTAGCTTCTGGCATGGCCACTCACTCAGGTTAACTCCCCAAGTTATTCAAAGACCCGGATTATTATTCTAAATAATTTGCCTAAATTGAGGATTAGTCATTGCAAATCTCATCAGCATCCAACCGGAGATTGTAGCTCTTCCTGTGCTAAATCTCTGGCAGGTAGGGGAGGGCACGTTGAGCTCCTCCTGAACTTTAATGAGCATTATTAGATTGAGCCTCTGTGACAGATGAAAAGTTCTATTAAAAAACGTTGGGGAGAGGTGGGTGGTAGGTGTGTGTACCAAGTGACAGTCTAATCAGAAAGGACAGGAGTATTTGTTTTGTTCTGAAAAGCTCAGTGCCGTACTCACTGGGATCTTGTAATAGCTGTGCTGCAATTGAAACACGACGTCTTTCCCCATCAGAAATTCCCCGAAAAATACGGCTTCCAATTACACTGTTAGCAACGTGACTGAGACTCAGTTCAGCCATAACAGCATCAACCTGCAAAAACAAGGACAGTTCAGGAAGAACCTGAGGTGGTGATTGTCTGTCCAGCTGCTGCTTGAGCATCCATTAAGGGCTACATTTTTTTAAAGCAACATAAAACATTACTCAGAATGATGGGAAAAAACAGGCTGGGGAAAAAAAGAGTCTAAAATACAGAGGTGCCATGATACAAAATGGGTCTGAATGAATCATTAAGCTATTATCTGAATAGGGCATTCATCCAGATGGTTCTGATTTTGAGGACAGAAAGCTATAGTAGTGAACTCGGTCTAATTCTCACAACAGCTATAATACACCAGGTGCCCTAGATGATGCATTATTTCTCTTCCTTAGCCCGATCATTTCCCTTAATATTGACCTGTTATTCAGAGTTATTATGTGGATTAGCCTGATAATATCTGTAAAATACTTTAAAGCACCATAGAGATGCTAAGCATAATTATAATTGATCTCCCCAGCTCAAAGATGTAGAATGTCTCAGCACAAACATGGAGGGACACGTGCCTTACTTTACAGAGGACAGTCCTCTATTTGAAGGGCTGTCAGAGGACAGTCAAGGCATCCTCCTTTTGAAAAACTGTCCAGGCTAAGTCTGGTTTGAAAACAAAAGAAATATAATAGAAGGGACAGACCTTAAAGCTGCCCATTAAACGCTGGTGCCCGGACAGTTGCATAGCCCACCAGAGTCTTCCCCAATATAGTGAGATATGTTATATATCTATTGTAATTACAGCAATTATTTCTAAATTTATGCCTCTATATTTAAATTAGCAACTAAATCTTGATCAATTTATCCATTTTTGGATTGGGATGATGTGTAATTGGCCACCCTAGCCCAAACTGAGAATAGTATACCCATTCTTCTAAGAAAAGAGTCATTAATAACTCTCCCTAGAAAGGGTGCAGTTTTGTTCTCTGTTTCCTCTGTGGGTAGGACCTGTTGTAATGGTTTGAAGTGACAGGAGAGGAGACTTTGAACATTTGAAGGAACTTCTTGACGATAAGAGCAATTTGGCAATGGAAGTAACTGACTAGAGAGGTGGTGGGGTCTCCTTCAAAAAGAGTTCGGAAAGCATACCTGCTGGTATGCTTTAGCTTGGAGATCCAGCAATGAGCAGGGAGTTGCACTTGATAGCCCATGAGGCCCTTTCCAACTCTGTGATTCCATGAAAATGTGGTTATTGTGTCATCTGGAAGAACTATAAAACATCTCTTTATTGCTTATAGCCAAGAGTGCATTTGGGTGCTGTCTGAATCATTCCCTTAGATGGGAAAAATGGTGCACCTATTGCAGATATGTTTTGCTGTGAAACACGTAAAGGAAGGTTGCTTTGCCACTTGATGATGAACTACAGGTATATTTTAATGGGCTTTAAGGAGCAATTGAGCCAGCTTAGAATGTGACTCAAAAAGGCACATCTGTAATGTACTAAAACATTTTAAAGACCCATTCAGATCTGAAGAATGCTTTTCTCTAGCCATCTGGAACTCATTTCCATTGTACAAACATTTCCAACCAGAGCCAAGTCCAGGTACTAAACTACATTGGAGAAGCTAGACAGAGATGCCATCTGTCACCTCTCCTTTGGAATATATAGATTTGTTAGGATGACTATCTTGCTAAAGTGTCTGGGAACCAAGCCCCATGAGGAAGAATTGAGGAAACTGTTTAGCCTAGAAAAAAGAAGACAGAGGCAATATAATATACACTGGGTCCTTGTTATCCGCTCCAGGACAACCCCCCCCCCCCCGAATACCAAAATCCATGGATGCTCAAGTCACATTGTATATAGCATGGTAAAATGGTGTCCCTTATATAGAGTTGAAAAATCAAAGTTTGCTTTTTGGAATTATTGTTTAAAAAATATTTCCAAGCCGTGGATGGTTGAATCCACAAATGCAGAATCCATGGATATGGAGGGCTGACTGTATCTTTGACTATCTTGAAAGGCTGTCAAGTGAATGATGGAGAAAGCTTGTTTTCTCCTGCTACAAAGAATAGGACCCAAATAAATGGATTTAAACTACCTGTTTCGAATTTTCAGGATAGGATGCAGCACCTTGGAAAACTCTTTTAAAGCTGAGACTTAAGTGAGTGGATTCCTCACTTCAGTGACATGGCAGACACCAGCTGCCACCATTTCTGGGTTCTGACAAAGTATAAGGTTATAAAAAGGCCTAAGTATCCTAAAGGGCCCAGGTTCCATTCAATCTTGGAAGCTAAGCAGACTCAGTCCTGCTTAGTACTTGTATGGGAGACTGCCAATGAACATCAGCCTCTGTAGGCTATATTTCAGAAGAAGGAACTGGCAAATCCACCTCTTTCAATTCTTTGCCTAAGAAAACCCTAGGAAAAATTCATGGGGTTGCTCTAGTCTACAAGCAGGTTTATGGCACATACGCTCATAACGTTATAACATTCAGGTTGACGAGATGAAGCCTGAAACACACAAAGTGTTCCACTTTGGTTGCTTCTAATAAATTGTCTTGCTCCAGATTTGATGGGGTTTTTTCTCCTTATGGGCCAAAATGTCTTTTTGAAATATTTTAACCTTGTGAAAGGAGAGCCAGTGTGGTGTAGTGGTTTGAGTATTGGACTAAGACTCTGGAGATCAGGGTTCGATTCCTGGTTCAGCCATGGAAATCCACTGGGTGACCTTGGACATGTCACACTCTCTCAGCCTCAGACAAAGGCAATGGTTTTACTCTGAAAAAATCTTGCCAAGAAAAACCCATGATAGGTTCATCTTAGGATCACTATGACTTGAAGGCACATAATACTAATAAAATCTTGTGAAAGGAGTAGAGTTCTTAGAGTTTTAATTTTCCACCCAATGTATTGTAGAGGCTTAATAATACAAACCTTCTTTTTTATCAGTTCACAGGAGTGCTTCTGGAGTGCTAGCAAAGCAACATAAGTCAAACATTCTTCTATGGTGAGGTAGCTTAGTAAGGTTTCATTCTAAAAGGGGGGGGGGCAAAATACAGCAATGTTAATTTCTACAGTTATAACCACCTAAAAGTACGCATCCATTGACTTCTGTGAAGTAAATCTTGTAAAAAAGGATTGCATGAGAAACTGAGACAAATGAATATGTCCATTTCAGTTTCTTATTCAGTTTAGTCATCTTATGGTACAGCTACACTGATTGAAAAGTCCCAGATTTTGTGCCTGTTCTTTCCAATTGTATACCCATTCAAAATAAATCAACTTAGGGAGCTGGTATAAAATGTCTCTGATCATACCAGGAACTGACAGAAAGTATTCGGAGATAAACAAAATGTGTATTTATTTGTTTATTTGTTTGTTTTATATGCTGCCTTTTGACCAGAACAGAACCCAAGACAGCTTCCAGAACAACAAATTAAAACGTTTTATAAAAGGTGTTGAAGCCAAATTATTATCACCACATTAAAACGTTATAAAACTGATTGAAAATCATACAATTTGTATGGATCTCCAAGTACAAACCTGGTCAAGAAAGTACAAGAACAAAATCTGGGACTTTCTGGTCTTTTAAATCAGTCTGGATAGGACCTTAAATTTTGCTTCCCAATTGCCTCATCACTTTGTTACTTTTTAATTAAAAAGTTGCACCCATAAATTGTATGTATGTTTCCCCTAATATAGACATTTTTCTTTGTGTGCAGGTTTGCGCGGACAAAACACTTTTCTACAAAAATTTGTCTAAAAAATACTAATAACTAGTATTCTAGTTATCATATTCTACTTATGCATTTTTGCAAGATGGTTTCCTTACTATAGTATTGTGTTCATTTTTCATCAGTATATGCATTTCTGTGCACAATTTACCCTAAAAAAAATTAAATTACTACTTTCTCATTTTTTCCCACACTGTTCAGGAAACTGTGCTATCAAACTCTGAGAAGGGCAAATGCTAAAATATAACTGCATTCCAGTTCATATACTGATAGATTTTAAGAGTGTGCAAGCTGAATAAATTTATCCTCCATTCTTAGTTACATTTAGCAACATCGTCTGTCCTGTAATTTTGATAACTAAATACTACCCATGTAAATGCAACAGAAAAAAACCCCAAAAAACCAACCAACCTGGAGAACATAGGAAAAGCAGTTCTGAAATTGCTCCTGTCTCAGCTCACGTCCATTGACATAAACCTGGCCAAGAAAGTTTGACTTATGGTTCAATCTTCCAGCTATGGCATCCAACAGAGTTGTTTTTCCAGATCCTAATGCACATTGGGAAATTTAATATAGTGATATACTGAATTCACAGTGGGAAAAAACACCAGTTGCTTAAGGCTTGTGATCATCCACAGGACTGCCAGCATTTGAACCAATCTTTGCTAGCTGCCCTTTTAACAGCAGTTTGATCTGCAGCACATAGCAGGTGCTAAAACATTTAAATCCATGCTGTGAAATGGTTCACCTGCTGATTTCTGAAGTTCAAATCTATGCTGAAGGCACAAGAACCTGCAGTGCTTTTTTTCTAACTGGACAATTGGCAACATCACACACAGTTAACTTGTGAAAAATCTCACACACCTCAAGAGCCTGTCCAGCCATCATATATTTCTGTAGCTGAAACTATAATTGCCATTTGCTTTGCCACAGCTAAATTAGTATTTTTCGGAGTTTGTTGACTATGACTATGAGAACACGTCCATCCTACTATACTCCAGTATAAATCCAATTATTTGTTTCAATTAGAGTTGCTCCATAAAGAATCAGTGGGAACTTGGTAAGTCCACTTATAATTTCCATTGATTCAGTGGGCTGACTCAAGTTGGAACAGGTAACAGGGTTTAGGCTTTGATCCACAATGTTAGATGAGGTCAGTATGAGGTTTTATGAAGTAAACAAGATTGAACCTGATTAACGTTTTGATGGAAGACCACCAGGAGGGAAAACCAGAAATATTCAAGTATGGCTAGGAATGATTTCTGCCTGAATCCCTGTAGTGCAAATGGTGCCAGTCAGAGTTGGTATTACGGGTTACATGGCCAAATGACCTGACTTAAGACAAGGCCTCTTCCATAGACACCAACAGTTCACAGATGGAAACTGGAACACATATGGCCAAAGAACATCAGAATGTAGTCCAGATGGCAAAAGTAATCCTCTGTTGTCCCCCTTTCCCCAGTTTCTTTCTCCTCGTCCCACTTTCACCCTTTGTTTTCAACTTACTTCAATTGATGCAAACTGAAGTGTTCATAGAGCAAAAGTAGTTTGCACTCAATTCAGATTTAATGGAACAAGAATCCATACTCCCCAACCATCTCAATTTGGCAGGGACAGCCACAAATAATCCTCTGTCATACCACTTTTAAAATATCCTAGTTTCTTTCGTCTCTTCCCACAGTCACCCTTCATTCTCTCTTTTTTTCTTCAATTGCTGTAAATTTACTCAGCAGGGGAGTTAACCTCCCCCCGTCCTCCTGAAGTTTATTAAGTGCAAACTATTTTTTAACTTTTAACTCAGTTTGCAACAAAAAGACAAAGTGGGCAAGTGGGAGAGAAGAAACTGGAACATTTTAAAAGCAGCTGAAAAAATGGAAGAACAGAGGATTAATTGGGACAATCCGTACTAAATCAGAACAGTTGGAGAGTATGGAGAATGCCACACAGTGTGATAAATATCCCCAAAATTATTCAGAATAAAATCAAATTACAACATACTTACAAATCCACCAGTTAACATTACCCTTCTTTCATCACAAAATAATTGCCCCAGGACCAATAGAATTGCATTATAATTGGACATTCAGTGCAGACGTGTAGTGATACACTACTTACCAGAATTCCCTAAGATGCCCATAAGCTGACCACTTTTGATATGAAATGAAACATCTTTGAGAATCTGTCTGTTCCACTTCTTATTGTATGAGGGAATATTCCACCAAGGTCCCACACGTTCCCTATAAAAGTGGAAAGAAAAAGAAAAATGTAACAAGTTAAGAATGTGTTTAAATGTGCTTTCAAGTTGACTCCGACTTATGACATCCCTGTCATTGGGTTCTCCTGGCAGGAGTTTGCCAGAGGGGGTTTGCTGTTGCCTTCCTCTGAAGCTGAGAGAGTGTGATTTGCCTAAGGTGGCAAATATTCATGGTCAAGTTGTCATGATTGCTAGTTAGAGACTTGAAGAACCAGGACAGCATTTTAGTGAAAATTAACTATTGCATTTATTCTGGATTCTAAGGGGCTAAACAGATGGCCCCTAAGGGGCGGTGTCCCACCCCCCCTTTCCTTGCCGGATCAGGGCAACTGCGCGCCGTGGCCCCAATCTGGCATTTTGGTGCTAGAAAAAGCTGGCAAATGCCACTCCTTTTTGGAGCGGCAAAAAGTGACAGCGGCTTTTCTGTGCTCCTTTGGTGCAGCATGTCTGAACGCTGCACCAAGGAAGTGCCCTGATGACACTCGCCATGCGGTGGGGCTCATGGCATGATGGTGACATCGGAGTGGAGCAAGGGCAGCCAGTGTGCAATCGCCATGCCCCAACTCCACCCACAGGCCAGCCCTTTTGGCCAGTCTGTACTGGTAGAATCGACTCTGAATTTTCCCAGGTTAAACAAGACTTTAAAATCCCTTTGTCCAGCAAGCAGGGCTGTTGTCCGTATCAAAAGAGCTTTGGAGTTCACCCCTTCCATTCTTATCTTCCCCATCTCCCAAGGATGGTGGTGCAGTGGTTATGCCTGTACTGCAGCCACTCACTCATAAACCACAAGGTTGCGAGTTCAATACTAACCAGGGCTCAGGCTAGACTCAGGCCTGCATCCTTCCGAGGTTGCTAAAATTAGTACCCAGCTATTGGGGGGCAATGAGCTTACAGTTGTAAACCACTTAGACATCCCATAGCATGATATGAAGTGGTATATAAATGAAGCTGCTTTGCTTTGCTCAATAAAGGTCATAAATAGCTCCAGGTTTCCTGCTCCAGGCATCAGTTCTCCCCAATTCAGATTTGCTTTAATTCCCCCCTTACATCCATCACATTTTGATTCCCCCTTTACATTCATCACATTTTGTTGTCAGAACCCTATGAGAATCATAGGATCAAGACACAAACAAGGATCCGTACCCGGGACCGCGGCAGCCGGACCGCGGGGCTCCTGCGGCGACCCTAAAAGGAGCGGCAAATTGCCGCTCCTTTTACAAGACAGGGAAAGTGCGCCCTAAATGCGTAGGGCGCACTTTCCCTGACTTATCCTCCGCAGTGCGTCCGGTCGCTGCGGAGGGGGGTCATTCCCGGAGCGCCGTCCGTCCGGAGGGCCAGAAGCTCCGAGGACGACCTCAGGAAGAGGAAGGGACGCTGCGCGTGCGGCTGCCCCTCCTCTTCCGGGTCTCGGAGACAGCCCTATTAGCCGTCTGCCGAGGCCCCTAGTTTCACAGTGTCCTAGTCCAACAGTCAAACCACTACACCACACATTGCTATTGCTACATTATTCTTAATCTTATTCTCATCATCACCACCAACTTTAAAATGCAGTAATGAATTCAATAATGTGTTCAGAAGCAGAAACTTTGCAAATATGAGGCTGAGATAAAAAGGAAGATGAAAGGGCATCCAAGAAAAAGCACAAAGACTATATGCTCACTGCACAAATAATCTAGTTTGACACCACTTTAACTGCCCTGGCTCAATGCTATGGAATTCTGAGAACTGTAGTTTGTGGAACTATAATTCCCAGAATTCCATAGCACAGAGCCAGGGCAGTTAAAGTGGTGTCAAAACAGATTATTTCTGCACTGAGGATGCTGCATGGGAAAACTTATTGATAGTTTATTTATGTTTTAAATCCCCCCCGCCACTGACCATTCTTTTCTTGCATTATTCCCAGTAATCCTCAGAACATTTATTCTGAAAGACATTGCCACCAAGGTTACTGGTAAATTGCTAAATGTGCTATGTACTCGGTGGGAAAAGGAACACAATACATTATAGTCAATACCAGAGTCCTCATATGAATTACAATATAAGAGTCTCTACAGATGGGTGGCCGTAGGCCGCCCCGAGAAGCTAAGGATTGGGGCCGAGGCTGTCCCACTTCTCAACCCCAATCCACTCTTTGCCCCACTCCTTGGCCCCAATCCACTCTAAAATAGCACTCCTTCCTCAAGTCGTAGAAAGGGCACCGGAAGAGGCAGCGTGCACCTCTTCTGCGTCTCTTCCGTTGCAGTGCGTCTGGATGCTGAGATGGAAGGTCGTAATCGGAGCGCTCGCTGTGTGCAACGGCGGGCGCTCTGATGACATCCTCAGGAACAGGTTGGGGCGCCCGGCGTCTGGCTCCCCCTCCCCTTCCTTGGCTCAAAGATGGCACTTTGTGCCATCTGCAATGCCCCTTAGTCAACATATTAATTAAAGTCAGTTTAAGTACATTTGAGGTTCTTTTACATAAAAACATAAGTGTAATAATAATATATTATGTATGGGTGGAAAGATATCATTTGTTAATAGTGAGTGGTAATTTCAATGAATTTAATAATATTTAATGAAGAATTCATTTTAGTTAACTTCAGCTAATTTTTCATCTATTTTACGCATGGGGTGTAGTCATTTGAGTTTTGGACTATGATTCTGGAGATCAGAGTTCGATTCCCACCTTGGCCATGAAACCCACTAGATGACCTTGGGCAAGTCACATGCTCTTAGCCTCAGTGGAGGGCAATGACAAACCTCCTCTGAACAAATCTTGCCAATAAAACCCCATTATACGTTTGCCTTAGGGTCACCATAAGTCAGAAATGGCTTGAAGGCACCTAACAACAGCAACATATATGTAGATAGTTATTATGCATTCTTATTGTTGTTGTTGTGTGCCTCCAAGTAGTTTTTGACTTATAGAGACCCTAAAGCAAACCTATCATGGGGTTTTCTGGAGCTGAGTGTGTGTGACTTGCCCAAGGTCACTCAGTGGGTTTCCATGGCTGAGCAGGGAATCAAACCTTGGTCTCCAGCGTTGGAGTCCAATGCCTAAAGCACTACATCATGCTGGCTCATCCATTCATAACCCTTCCCCCCCCCCCCCAAAAAAAAAAACCTCTTTAAAATGAAATGAAAGGAAAAAAGGTGCAATCCTGAAGTAGTTGGCCAGTCTGAAAAGTAGCCCATGGCAATGTGGCAGCTGCCCATTCCTGTGATCATTTGGACACGAGGAAAGGAGATGGGGCGAAAGATTCAGAAAGGACAGAGAAGGAACAGAGAGAGTGGAGAAGTTTGTGAAAGAGACATTTACTTGCTATGTGTGTGACCAACAGAATTAACAGTGCAGGAGATTTTCCTCTTTCAGAGTTTTATCTATATAGACATTTCAATGGCTACCTTGCTATAGCTCATGTGTGTGTGTGTGTGTGTGTACATATTTTGTTGCAAGTTGAGTCTCCCATAGCTGAAATGCTTGGGACCAGAAATGTTTTGGACTTTGGATTTTTGGGGATTTTGGAATACCTGTAGTTGCATATATATACACAATGAGATATCTTGGAGATGAGACCCAATTATAAACACAAACTGTTTCCTGTACATCTTATGCATGCAGCCTAAAGGTTACTTTATATACTATTTTTAATAATTTTGTGCATGAAACAAACTTTGTTTACACTGAACCACCAGAAAGCATAGGCGTCATTATCTCAGCTACCCATGAAAAAAAAGTTTTGGCTTTTGGAGTATTTTGGAATTCCAAATAAGGGAATTCAACTCCTGAACCAGGGTTGGAAAATGTGATGAGGATCTACATGAACAAAATGACTGGAGGGTTGTGACAAAGATGAGAAGGTGCTCATACTTCCATACAGGCCTGAATGTTCTCAAAGGTTTTCAACAAATTTGCCCCCTCGACCCATGCCCATCTTGGCTGGTCGTCCGGGGGGGGGGACGCGTTGAGAGTATTCCTTCGGGATACAATCAATGCGTCCTTCAGGGAAGGTATTGTACCATCTTGCTTAAAGGAGGCGGCAGTTAGGCCCCTCCTGAAAAAACCTTCCCTGGACCCCCTGGATAGAAACGACTATAGACCAGTCTCCTTGCCCCCTTTTTTGAGCAAGGTGATCGAGAGGGCAGTTGCTTCCCAACTCCAGGCAGTCTTGGATGAAACCGATTATCTCGATCCATTTCAAACCAGCTTCAGGATAGGATATGGAGTTGAGACTGCCATGGTTGCTCTGACCGATGACCTCCGCCTGGGCATCGACAGGGGTAGTGTGACCCTGCTGGTGCTCTTGGATCTCTCAGCAGCTTTTGACACTATAGATCATGCCATCCTCCTGGATCGCCTGAGAGAGTTAGGAATTTGAGGCACGGCTTTGCAGTGGTTCCGTTCCTTCCTCTTGGGTAGATCCCAGAGGGTGAGGCTCAGGGACAGTTGCTCACCCAAAACTGAGCTTAATTGTGGCATCCCTCAGGGTGCCATCCTGTCCCCGACGTTATTTAACATCTATATGAAGCCGCTGGGTGAGATCATTCGGAGGCATGGAGCGCGGTGTCATCAGTACGCTGATGACACTCAGATATATTTCTCCATGACCAGATCATCGGCTCAGACCTCAGATGGCATCTCAGCTCTTAATGACTGTCATGGACCTTTGCAGACTGCCAGAAATAGTGCACATTAAACTGAGGCACTGCCCTGGCTCAGTGCTAGGGAGTCATGGGAATTGTATTTTTTTTCTGGGACATTGAGCCTTCTCTGTCAGAGAGCTCTGGTGCCACAATAAATTACAGTTCCCATGATTCCCTAGCACTGAGCCAGGGTAGTGCCTCAATTTAATGTGCACTATTTCTGGCAGTCTGCAAAGGCCCTTAGAGTGGTAATGGATTGGATGAGGAAAAACAGATTGAAGTTAAATCCAGACAAAATGGAGGTACTAACAGTGACCAGCCCGAAACCAGATTTGGGAATACAGTCTCCAGTCCTGGATGGAGTCACACTCTCCTCTAAGGACTGTGTTCGCAGTCTGGGAGTGCTCTTAGATTTGATGCTTCACATGACTAGTCAGGTGAATACGACGGTCAAGAGTGCTTGTTATCAGCTTCGGCTGATACGCCAGCTGCGCCCTTATCTGGATATGAGGGATCTGGAAACTGTAGTACATGCTCTGGTAACCTCATGTCTGGATTACTGCAATGCACTCTACATGGGGCTACCCTTGTGCCTAACCCGTAAACTGCAATTGGTACAAAATATGGCAGCCAGATTGGTTACCAGAACATCGAGGAGGGAGCACATAACACCAGTGCTTAAATCCCTCCACTGGCTGCCAATTAGTTTCCGGGCACAGTATAAGGTGTTGGTTTTAACCTTTAAAGTCCTACATGGCTTGGGTCCATTTTATCTCAGGGACCGCCCCTCCCCATATGAGCCCCCTCGTACCCTTCTGGGAGGAATCTGCTGCAGCCCATGAAGACCAGGCTTTCGCAGATCTCCCAGAGGACCTTTTCCGCAACCGCTCCCAGGCTATGGAACGGCCTGTCGGACAAGATCCGTCTCATCACCACACTTGCTGCTTTTAAGAAAGCAGTAAAGATGGATTTCTTCCGGCAGGCCTTTCCGGAATAGCCTCCCAGACATTAGGAGTGCGGCAACCAGCCTGATTTACCAAAACTATGCATGCTGCCCATAATTTTTTTTGTCTTGTTTTTATAGTGTTTTCGCATAATGTATTTTAATGTAATTGTCAGTTTAATCTAGTTTTAAGGGGTGGGAGGGTTAGGGTACAGGGATTGGTTGTTTTAACTTGTTCATGTTTTAATCATGCTGTAACCCACCCCGATTGCCCAGCAGAGGGGCGGGCTATAAATAAAATTATTATTATTATTATTATTATTATTATTATTATTATTATCATTATTATTATTCTAAAACTTACTGAAATGGTAAAGTATGAATTGTCTGACATGAAAATACTTGATGTAGAGAGATCTTGCAGCACCTTTGAGACTAACTGAAAGAAAAAGTTGACAGCATGAGCTTTCGTAGACTTAAGTCTACTTCCTCAGATGCATTTGGAGTTAAGTCGATAACAGTGCATGCTGCCAACTTCTTTCTTTCAGTCTCAAAGGTGCTACAAGATTACATTTTGTTATGTTAGTCTGCTTCCACAGACTAACACAGCTATATCTTTCAATTCTACACAAAATACTTTGTCTTCCCAGAAACACTTATTTTAACCTAAATATCCATTAATGTGTGCTAACTGGTATAGTAAAATTGGTAAATTTTATGGAAAAACACTTTTATCTGCAATTAAATGATGTAGTATAAATGCTACACATTCTTCTTCACACAATGTAATCCTACCGCTGACAGTAGTTCAGTCAGAATAAACAATGGGAATTTCTTATTCTTTGATCACACAAGTCATCAGTGTTTCCTCTGTATACTTATCTTTAGATAGTATTTGCCTAACAAAGTACAATGGGGTTCTTTTAGCACTGATCTCATGGATTTAGATACCATTTCTAGAATATGCAGAAAGTCATGTCTTGGCAATGATATGTCTGTCACACCAATATGTTATTTTCAGGGGCAAGGGAACATTAAAATGGAAACAGCATTTGTGAAGGCTGTCATTTCAGTTAACAATAAAGCAGTGTGCTATGTAAAGAAAATAGCAGTTTCATTTGTCAAATGCTACTTAAATTGAGCAAAAGTAAAATCACAGTGGCATTTAAGTTATTTCACATGTGGAATTAACCAAATGGACTTCTTTCCACTTCTGGTTTAGTTGGTTTGGTTTGTGGCATGAGCCAGAGTGATGTAGTGGTTTGAGCATTGGACTATGGGTCTGGAAACCAGGACTTAATAATAATAATAATAATAATAATAATAATAATAATAATAATAAAATTTATTTGTATCCCGCCCCTCTGAGACCAATCGGGGCAGCTCACAATATTAAAATACAATATATCCCTCCCTCCCCTTAAAACAATATTAAATCAGATAAGAATTAAAACAAACAGATTAAACAGCAACATACAATATATATAGATACGGCCACGAGGAGGACTCTGGAGGACTCTCCTAAGGTTCCTGAGGCCAGGATGGTCTATTCTGGAAAGGCCTGCTGGAAGAGATCCATCTTGACAGCCTTTTTAAAGCTGTCTAAAGATGTCAATTGACAGATCTCATCCGGCAGGCCGTTCCACAGTCTGGGGGCGACAACCGAAAAAGTCCTCTGGGAGGTAGCCACAAGCCTAGCTTTTTGTAGCTGCAGCAAATTTGTCCCAGAGGACCGGAGTGCGTGGGGAGGATTATAGGGGAGAAGGCGATCCCTGAGATAGTTTGGACCCAAGCCATTTAGGGCTTTAAAGGTAATAACCAACACCTTGTACTGGGCCCGGAAACTTATGGGCAGCCAGTGGAGGGACCTTAAAACCGGAGTAATATGGTCCTCCTAGATGTTCCAGACACTAATCTGGCCGCCATGTTCTGTACTAGCTGTAGTTTCCGAACCAAGCACGAGGGTAGCCCCATGTAGAGCGAATTGCAGAAATCTAGACGTGAGGTTACCCTGACTTGAATCCTGGTTTGGCCTTGTAAACACATTGAGTGACCTTGGGCAAGTCACACTCTCAGCCTCAGGGGATGGCAATGGCAACCCCCCTCTGAACAAATCTTGCCAGGAAAACTCCATTATAGGGTCACCTTGTATGTTGTCTGCCTTCACTTTCTTTCTGACTCATGGTGACCCTAAGGCAAACCTATCAAGGGTTTTTCTTGGCAAGATTTGTTCAGAGGAGGATTGTCATTGCCTTCCCATGAGGCTGAGAGCATGTGACTTGCCCAAGGTCACCCAGTGGGTTTCATGGCCAAGATGGGAATCGAACTCTGGTCTTCAGAGTCATAGGCGCTATACAGATGGCCCCTAAGGGGCAGCTCTGTGCTGCCCCTGGGGGCACCGGATCAGGGCCACGGCAACCACACGCCATGGCCCCGATCCAGCTTGGAGCTACCCTTAGTGCCGCCACCGCTTTTGTGCCCTTTGGTGCAGCATGTCTACACGCTGTGCCAACGCAGTGCCCTGATGCCACACGCCGTGTAGTGGGGTGTGCAGCGTGATGGCGGTGTCAGGGCAAAGTCAGGGTGGCCGGCATGCAGTCGCCCCACCCCAACTGCACTCTCAGGCCAGCCCTTTTGGCCGGCCTGCACAGGCCCATAGTCCAACACTCAAACCACTACACCATGGTGGCTCTCAGGGTTGCCTTAGGGTTGCTATAAGTTGGAAATGACTGGAAGGGACATAACACCACCACCACCACCACCACCACCACCACCACCAACATATATTTGCAGTGTGTGCAGTGCCCAGTAGATCCAGATACTAGAAAATTTGTTCCTGGATCCAACTGGGTATATGGCCCATCCTTTCATTACTTATCTACTTCCTACACTGTTACAAAGTTGTGACTCAATGCCTGATCTATTTAACAGCAGAACCCATACTGACAATTTTGCCTCAAGTAAAGCAAGTAAAGCAATACAGAGTAGGTTTTTTAAAAAAGAAAACCCTCCTCCATACTTTGAGCCATTTTGGGTGCCAGGCAAAAATGTTTATACACTCTCCATTGTGCAACCAGTTCTAACCAGGCTGACAGAAGTCCTGCCCAAACACCAGCTCCATTTGTACATGATGTGCAGGTGTACTGAAATGCTCCACTAGCCATTCCTTCAGATCTGACCACAAAGCTGTTTTTCTCTGCACCTGCTAAAGGGAAAGTGTGGGAATCTGCAAGGAAACAAATTAATATCTGTAAAAAGATTTCCCTCTCCCTATGAATTTAAACACACTAAGGTTACCTCCAATAAGCAGACGTCTGCTCCTGCAATATTACTTTCCCCTTTCTTTCTATTCTCTGTACTCCTACACACCTCCAAATTTGCTCTGGATGGCTCCCAAATCTTCAGCGTCTAATCATTCTCTCCAGTTGTGACTCCAAGAAAGCAATAGAGACTTGCTTAGAGTCACGTTGGTTGTGAGGAGGGGAGAAGCTATTCTACCATCGATGTCTGTCCTGTTGGTATATGGTCATTGTGGGGTGTATGCAGAAGCCAAGAACTTTGCTGGAACATTAAAAAAAGTAGAAAAGGCAGCAAACAATTAATTTCAGATCTGCACATTATTCCAAGAGGTGTGGATCAGGCCAACACATATCACAATTCACAAAGATGATATTAGTCAAAATCCCCTTCCATTTACTTACCTGACTGCATAAGAGATGTTCACAATACTGAGACAGTTGTTCGGTATTAAAGCCATCTGCCTGTGTTTTCCCAGTGAGTTCAAATTTCTTTGACAACCTAATGCCAGATAAACAATATAGATGAATTTTCCTAATGGGGAAACTCTGACACGGTTAAATTAAGCCATTCAGATTGAAACTCAACTGCTCTGCAAGTATATTCATAAAAAGAACTTGCAATTGCGTTGTTGCTTCTCACTTTTACAAAATGAGGTGATGGGTCAGTCATAACCTCTATCTGATGAACCTTTAACCGGAGTTTGTTTCATAGTACAATAGTAGCAACAATATTTCACAACCAGGTGTGGTCTAGGTGTCTCTATTGCTTTCTTGGAGTCAATTGGAGATGGTGATTAGACGCTGAAAAGAGAAGAAAGGACAACATTTTGCAGGAAAGGAGGTGGAAAAATAATAGTCACAGTAAAGCAGGACACGATGGAAATGTTTCCAATGGATCAAACTTTGGAGGAGGACGAGTCTCAGAAGGTGAGTGAAATTTAAGGCTCAGCCTCAGAAACTACAGTAGCCAGGAAGTGATTTTAGTGGAGATTTTAATTCATACAAATCTGATGACGATCATGTGAACAAAATTAATAAATAAAATGCTGTCAGCAAATGTCATTTTTTAAAAAAACACAAAACTTTAATGCATACAAAACATATAAACTTACATATATATTACATACATACATACTTCCTGCATACAGTCCACAGACAAAAAACCCACTTTACACAAGCACACATACAAAACCTTCCTTTCGACTCTGCTCTCCAGTGTGACTTATTTTCTTTATATTCTGCGACTTCGCCTCATACATTATTTATTATTTGTTGCTTCAGACGTACTACTGTTTCTTAATTTCTTTTGAGTAACCAAGTCTTATCATATAATTTCCTTGTATATTTCTGCTAATGTTACTCAACTCCACTTATTTTTACAACATTGAATAAATGTGCTCCATTCTCTCTTTCTTTCATCAATTGCCTTACCATTCAACCTGCAAGTTAATTTGTCCGTTTCTATTGCGTCTAGCATTTTTAATAGCCAGTCATCAATAGCTGGCACATTTTTTGAGTTCCAGTTCTGGGCTAATAATATTCTGGCCATAGAGATCATATGCAGTAAATTTACTTCAGTGACTATTTCTGGATTGAGTACCTATTTTATTGATCATATTTAATACATATATTTCTGGAATCAGTTGATATTTTATTTTTAATATTCTACCTATAGTATTTTATTTAATTAATATTATTTGTAATATTCTACCTATAGTTTGGTGGATTTGGAGAAATTTTGCAATTTTTGCCGGTGTCAGATACCACCTAAAAGCATTTTATAATCATTTTCTTTGATGTTCTGGCATCTTCTAAAGGGATTGGGGGAGGGGGGGGGTTCTAGCAAAAATCCAAAAAACGTCATGTTTTAATTGGGGAAATAAACAATGGAGTTTGTGCACAGAAGGTGCATAAAAATGACAAATGCAAGCAAAATGACACCAACATGTTGGTGAGTTTAAATAAGGTATTAAAGTGCTAAAATAAAACTTTCATGATTTCCCCCAAGTTACCACCTTGAATATTAAAATTTAGATTGTAAACTCTTGGAAACACAACATTTTGGCTGTTACCTTCCTCTGCCTTCCTCTGAGGCTGAGAGGGTGTGATTTGCCAAAAGTCACCCAGTGGGTTTCCATGGTTGAATAAGGATTCAAACCCTGGCCTCCCAGAGTCCCATGCCAACATTCAAGCATCACATATTACTATTGCTACTTTATTTTAAATCTTATTATTCCCATCACCACCACCACCACCACCACCACCATCACAACCACCACTATCATCATCAATAACTTTAAAATGATAAATTCAATAATGTGTTCAGAAGAGGAAACTTTAGAAATATGAGGATGATTTAAAAAGGAAGATGAAAGAGAAAGCCAAAAGCACTAAGAAAGCGCCAACACAAATAAATTTCATTTCAAAAAAGGTAATGTCTGTAAAATGATGGAATCAGTTAAAATATGGAAAGCAAAAATCAATACAGTTTTGCTTTCTGTTTTTTTATAAAGATTTTTTTTTAGAATTTCTGGAATTCTAGAATTTATGGCGCTGGTCAGGAAAAGTATAACAAAGTCCCAAGATGTCATCACCATGGTAAGCAAGCAGTGATGAGAAACAAAAACTGTCTAGTCTGAACATGGTGAAGAAAAAAGGAACATAAACCTGGATAAAAAAATGCAAGCAAAATTTTCTTTCAAGAATATATATATTTAAAAAATAAACAAACATATGTTGATTTTTTAAAAAAACCCACTTTTTAAAATGGGTCAGAGGCCAAAAATAAATAGATAGTCCCTTAGACAGTTGACTGATAAGGAAGTTAAAAGAACATTAAAGGAGAATAAGAGAAACTGAAATAATTATTTGCATCTGTCTTCTCTGCAGAAGATCTAAGACCATGCCTGATCTGATATATTTAGGAATGAAGTTTGAAAAACTGAAACAAAGCAGAGGGATGGAAAAATATGTCCCATCATTTTCTCCCATGTTTGTCACTTTCTCCTACGTCTGAATTTTAGTCTGATAAAAATGAATGGGAATTAAATTCTCTCACCTATCTTTACTTCAATCCTATCTCAGTAGATTTTTGGAGATGTTTTACAAGCATCAGCAAGCATGTGGAAATAAGCAGTTCAACAGAGATTGGCATGAATTCTATTTTTAGTCCTAAACAGAATAAACTCATTGAATACCTACTGGGTCAACCTATGTGTTCAGCAACTGGGATTAGCCAAAAAGGATTCCAAACATTGTTTCCTTACATTTTCAATTTTTAAAAAATCAAGACCCTCACCAAACAATGTTTGGGTAATTTTGCAGTCTTGAGACAGATAACTGGTTAAAGAATAGGAAACATTTACATAAATAAGTTCTCACAATGGAGGAATGCCAAAAGGGAAGTCCTCCAAGAGGCTGTATTGGAACTAGTATTTTTAAAATTGCTGATAAACAATCAGAGAAGGCAGCACGGTGTAGTGGTTTGAGCAATGGACTACAGTTCTGGAGACCAGGGTTCAGCCATGAAAACTACTGGGTGACCTTGGGCAAGTCTCACACTCTCTCAGCCTTGGAGGAAGGCAAAGGCAAACCCCCTCTGAATAAATCTTGCCAAGAAAACCCTGTGATAGGTTTGCCTTAGAGTTGCAATAAGTTGGAAACAACTTCAAAACAAAAACAAAAACCAAACACAGGAGTCAGAGAGGGGACATGTGAAGTCGTCAAGTTTGGTGACATTAGAAATTTATTTATTAAGCTAAAATGATTAAAATGATACCAGAAGGTTCCAAAAGGGTTTCTTTAGACTTGGAAAATGTACATTAAAATGGTAAATGTAATTCTGTGTATGTCAAGTGTGACCTGATGCACACTGTAACAAAAAAATCATAAGTCTCTATACATGCCAATGGGGTCTAAGATAGTGGTGATGGACAAAAAAGGGTTTTGGCTCATTTTCTTCTTTGCCTGTTGATTCAACATGGTCATGAAATAAGTGAATAGGAATATGGTTAAATGAAAATCTGCTAACAGAAAAGGCTGTAATGGCCACCAACTGGGGATGTTTTAAAAGGAATTAGAGAAATTCATTTCTGTTAATAATGCTGACTATATGTTACCTCTGGGATCAGAAGACGGGGAGCTGGGGGAGGAAAATGAGTACATAGCTTTCTTCTTCTCTTCCCCTCCCCATTACATTTTCTTTCTAGCTTTGCAGAGGTGCCACACTGTAAATTGTATGTACCTAAAACTTTTATTGTTTGTTCCAGTATTTTTATTGAAATACACACAAAAAATCCATGATATAAAAACATATAAGGTTGGAACATTACAAATGTAAAAAACCTACACACAACCTATACGCAACATACTTACATACACATCTACAAATACACAATATAGCATAATCTAACAAAGAACACTACATCCCACCAGAGTAACACAAAAACATATATAACCTATACGTAACATACATACACATCCACAACTACACAGTATGACGCAATCTAACAAATAACAGTAGATCCCACCAGAACATAACACAAAGACATATATAACCTATACGTAACATACTTACATACACATCTACAACAGCACAATATAACATAATCTAACAAAGAACATTGCATCCCATCAGAATGTAACACAAAAACATATATAACCTATACATAACATACTCACATACACATCTACAACTACACAGTATAACACAATCTAACAAATAACACTACATCCCATCAGAATGTAACACACACAAAAAATGTAACCTATACGTAATATTACACACACATCTGCAACTACACAGTATAACCTAATCTGACAAATAACCTAAAACTTTTACATTTGCTGTGTTTGCATTCCCTTTGTAACTTTGCCTGTCCACTTTCTTTGGATGCCTAAGCTGGAGAGCCAAATAGTGACTTGAAGTTTTAAGTTACTAAAATGTTAGAAGTTTGATGGCTGAAGGAGAATTTCATAGGCGGAGAGGAAATAATAAAATTTTATTTGCAGAAGCAATGGATTCATTTTGCCCTCTTCCCCCAGCTACATTCCTGCCTCTGATCCAAGGGGTAACATATAGTCATTCTCCGTGCTCTTCACCCAGAAGGGATGGTAGTGGATGGTGGTTATCACAGTGCAACAGTGAGGGGTGGTCTTTAGATGCAGAGGGAAAAGAATATCAACCTCCAGAAAGACCAAAAAATGCCAAAAATATGCCAGCTAATGTCTGAAACAGCTAACATATGATTAGCACTTCCTCACCTTCCTTTTGCTTTTAAAATTAACCTTAATGTCAAGCAAGTGACAATCTTATTATGATTTCTGTAGGCAAAGAGGAGCATTCAAGACAGTATTTTTTGCTCAGAAGACAACAGCCTGTATTTTACATACAATGGGAAATCAAATGTTCTAGAGGTCAGGGACCTCAGCTACCAGGTAAGGGGTGACATTTATTCATATTTTCATCTTGTTCTATCATAGCCTTCAGTTAGAATGCTTGGTTTAAAAAAAATGCTTTAAACGCTCAAACCATTCTCAAAAGTTATAAGGACATCCCTGAGTGACAGGTAATGGTTTGTAAATCTTTCACAATTTAAAACGTTCTACCTGGATTAGAAGGAAAGAGGATGAAGAATGGGAGGGAATAGGAAAGGCAAGCAAGTATATTGGTGTCGGAAGAAAGATCTGGAGGTACAAGGAAGAGGGAGACACATGAAGATGTGAGACTATGGGTCAGACTACAGGTAACACACAGTTAGAAATGGGAATTCCTTAAGAGCTGAAAGACATTTGCTTGTTATAGCACAAGCTTTTCACACTTCACCTCCCTGTTCTGGCAAATTCACTTTGTTTTGTGATTTGTCATCAGGAGGTAAATTTTTTGCAGGCTTTTTTGCAAGTCTGATTGTTCAGGCAGGAAGCTTTACTAGAACACTTTCTCTGGAACATTAATATGCTCTTGATGTCTAATGACATAGTATCCATGGCATATAGTTTAACCCTATTATCACCTGTTCTGTAGCAAATGTGCCAGTCATACTGTAACAAAACTGAGCCTTAGGAGTTTATCACACGGAAGAATCTTGTGCAGAAACTAGATTTAAAGTGAAAACAACCTGCTTTTGTGGATTGTTTTTCACATGACTTTCGGGGTTAACACAAACAGAAAGTAGACAAAACCCACAATTGCGGGTTGTTTTTCAGACAACGTTTGCGTGAAAGAGAAAGAGAAAGAACGTGAAAATAACCCAAACAGAAAGTCAACAAAACCTGCCCCTTTTTACTTTTGGGAAGCAGGTTTTGGCAAATTTCTGTTCTGGTTAATGTTGCGTTATTTCTCCTTTACACAAATACGTTTGAAAACACACTTTTGTGGGGGGGTGTCGGATTTTTAAATCCTGTTTCTGCACGGGATTTAAGCAATTTGCCTCCATGTGAGAAAATCCTTAGATTCAGTATATAAAACTCAATGGTGGCAAGTGACACAAGTCTGGTATGTTGCTCTTAAGCTTTTTCATCAACTTATAACAAGGGTTACATGCCGCCAGAGCTTAGGACAGAGCTTAGAATTGTGAGAGTTGCAGTTGTAAAATGTGCCTTTTATAAACTCTACATGTCACTACGAAAGTGATGGAGACAGCAATTCTATATACAGTGGGCCCTTGTTATCAGCTGGGGTTTGATTCCAGGACGTCCCCCCCCCGGCATGGGTACCAAAATCCATTGATACTCAAGTCCCATTAAATACAATGGCATAGTAAAATGGTGTCCCTTATATAAAATGGTAAAATCAAGGTTTGCTTTTTGGAATATACATATATATATATGTGTGTGTGTGTGTGTGTGTATATATATACATATATATATATATATATATATATATATATATATATATATTCAAGCTGTGGATGCTTGAAGCCATGAATAAAGAATCTGTGGATACAGAGGGTTGACCATACCAGATAATCTGCAGCCTGCAGGTTACATGTAGCTCTCAGAATCTGCTTGTGCCTCTTATCATGGATGTCTAGTTCCTATTTTCCCTGAATCACCCTCCTCTGAACCAGCACCACTAGAAATGAACATGTGAGGGATTACTCCAGTGCTAGCAATCTCCCAGGAATCCTTCACACACTCTTTTTGTAGGTTGGCAAGAACCTGATAGAGATGGGAAAGACATTGTGTAGAGAACATAATCGTCACATGCCTTCTTATTTAACTCTATACTGGAATGGCCATGTGTCCTAGTTTAAAGAGGACAGCTCTCTAATCAGGGGTAGGCAACCTTTCCCCTTTAAGAGCCGAGGGACTTCAACTCCCAGAAGCCTCAGCCATGTTGGCCAATAGTCCCATGTTGGCCAATAGCTCCTGGGATTCTGGGAGCTGAAGTCCCTCGGCCCTTAAAGGGGAAAGGTTGCCTACCCCTGCTTGAAGGCATTTGTATTTGAAGGGCAATTCAGTCTACATCTGATTTAAAGAGAAAGGCTCATGAGATGAAAGAAGAGAAGCAAGGGCCTTGAGGCTTTCTGCACAGTCTTTAAAAAGAGGCTGGACAGCTACCTGCTGGGGATGATTTAGCTGGAGATTCTATATTGAGCAGGGAACAGGACTCAATGGCCCCATCCATCTCTCTAATCTATGAATCTAAAATCTAAACTGCGCTACAAAAATAATGCAGTTCAACTCCACTTTAACAGCCATGACTCAATGGTATGAAATGTGGGGTTGTGTAGTTTTGTGAGCTATTTAGCCTTCTCTCTCAGAGCACTCTGGTGCCACAACAAACTATAAATCCCAAGATTTCATAGCATTGGGCCATGGCAGTTAAAGCAGTGTCAAACTGCATTATTTCTGCAGTGCAGATTAGACTAAAGGCCTAAGCAGACTGCCAGAAATAGTGCACATTAAATTGAGGCACTGCCCTGGCTCAGTGCTAGGGAGTCATGGGAATTGTATTTTTTTCTGGGACATTGAGCCTTCTCTGTCAGAGAGCTCTGGTGACACAATAAACTACAGTTCCCATGATTCCCTAGCACTGAGCCAGGGCAGTGCCTCAATTTAATGTGCACTATTTCTGGCAGTCTGCTTAGGCCCTAAAACAGCAGATGGAGCTTGTCATATCCACTATGGGGAGATTGATTATATTTTCATTTAAATTATAATAATTGTCAGAGATCCTGCATTGGAGTCATAGTGCTTCAGCACCTTGATCCAACCTTTGAAACTCACCTTAAAAGTCAGTCACAAGTGATGGAGTTCTGTGGTGCTGGCAATCAGGGTGTTGCAGGATGATGAAACCAATCCCTTCTTGCCAATGAGTGTTAGAGGGAGGGGGCTGGTCACATCATCCTGCAGTCTTCTGCTCACCAACAGAACTCCATCTCATGGGACAGCTGACTGGCTTTTAAGGTAAGTTTTAGGGCGTTTGTGATCCTAGCAATGATGCCGTGATCATGAATGTGAATACAAGCAGTTACAAGGCTGTATAAGTCTTGCTAACAACAAACTATAGTTTTTTGTGGGTTTTTCGGGCTGTGTGGCCATGTTCTAGAAGAGTTCCTTTCTGACGTTTCGCCAGCGTCTGTGGCTGGCATCTTCAGAGAAACTGTCTCACAGGATGCCAGTCACTGTTTCTAAATAATTTAAAAATTGAAATTTGAGTATTTAGGGAAGGGTCTCCCCTATAGGAGATATTGAAGATCACTGAGGTGAAACTCATGAAATTGTTGGAAACTTCACTTGGGAAGACATTGGAGTAGAATTTGAATGTAGGTATCATAGGGTGTAAGAACTATCAACTAGACCACTATAGCTCTTGACTTGTTAAAAATTACAGTGAGTTGTCCTCTTTTAGACAAACATTTCAACTTTATTTTTCACTAGGTTAACGTGGCCTCACAGATTCCCTGGTTTGAAAAACTAGCGGAGCTGGAAATGCCATGGACACGTGCCACAGGCAGCAAATCCCACACAGTAGCCATACAAAACCTGAACTTCAAAGTCAAGAGTGGGCAGATGCTAGCCCTCATAGAGAGCTCTGGTAAGGATTATACCTGCTATTATGTCATAGAATCACAGAATCATAGAGTTGGAAGAGACCACAAGGGACATCCAGTCCAACCCCCTTCCATGCAGGAACTCTCAAAGCATCCCTGATAGATGGCTATCCAGCCTCTGTTTAAAGATCTCCAAGGAAGGAGACTCCACCACTCTCCGAGGGAGTGTGTTCCACTGTTGAACAACTCATACTGTCAGGAAGTTTCTCCTAATGTTTAAGTGGAATCTCTTTTCCTATAGCTTGCATCCATTGTTCTGCGTCCTATTCTCCAGAGCAGCAGAAAACAAGCTTGCTCCATGTCAGCTCAGTCTGTGCAGTAGTCCTACCTCCATCACCCCTTGGGAAGTAAGGAATATGTGTGTGTGTGTTGTGTGCCTTCAGGTCATTTCTAATTTTGGGTGACCCTAAGGCAAATCTATTATAGGGTTTTCATGGCAAGTTTCTTCAGATGGGGTTTGCCATTGTCATCCTCTGAGGCTGAGAATGTGACTTATCCAACCTAGTCTCCAGAGTCCTAGTCCAATGTTCAAACCATTATGTCACTCTGGCTATTTTCTTATTCTTGAGAAGAGTGTCTCAACACATGAAAACACACCTGCAGGGAGATGATCAACTGCAAAGAGGTTTTTTCACATTTCAGAACTTGTAGCAGCAGCCACCAAATTTTGGTGACTGTGGTGAGTCTATCATGGGTTGAGACTATCCAGTGCACCTTCTCCCCTGCCACTGAGAAGCATAGCCCTGTCTAACTCAACATTCATGGCTTTCTGGGGTTCTAAAGGAGTTTCTATTCCTGCCTTGAAACACTAGCTATTATTGAATTGGGGGGGGGGGCGCTTGGATGCAGGAAAAATACTCTTCCACTGAGCCATGGTCTTTCAGTACCTGTGTCTGTTTCATGTTTTATGTAAATAATGCAACCTAACCCATTATCACTTTACATTTGAATAGGGCAGAAAATTTGGATGAAATATACTATGTCTGCCCTGTCACACCTAGTTAGACTCATAGATGATGATGATGATGATGATGATGATGATGATTTCTGTTACAGTGATTCTCTATGTAGAAGCTTATCACATGGCAAAAAAAGCTGGCTTACCTTGTCCAGCTTCAATTCTCTTCTGGGATACATCTGGGTGTTATCACATGCAAGAACTCCATACATTACTGCCGAATCCACCAACTGAATACAGCCCGGGTAAGACACTGGTTCAATCTGTGCTCAACCGGCCAGTTTTTGAAGTCAGAAACTCTATTCGGCCAGCGGAATCGGTGGTGAATTATGTGTGATAACACCCGGATGTACCCTTGAAGACAATTGAAGCCGTATTATTATTATTATTATTATTATTATTATTATTATTAATCATCTCTCCTTTATCCTAAAGTGGGACCCAAGGTGGCTAACATATATAAAACACATTAAAACAACAATTAAAATAGTACAATTAAAACTGTAAAAAATATAAACATTACAAATATAAAATTTAAAACAGAGTTAATAATAATAATAATAATCTAAAACTAACCCCTCCATCACCCAATGAAACCAAGCCTGCAGGATTTTAAAAAGCTTGTTTAAATGAAAATGTCTTTGCCTGCCAGCGAAAGGCCAGCAGTGAAGGGGCCAGCCTAGTTTCCCGTGGAAGGGAGTTCCACAGCGTGGGAGCAACCACTGAGAAGGCTCTCTCTCGTGTCCTCTCCAAACAAGTGGGATGGTTGTGGGACTGAGAGAAAGCCTTCACCTGAGGATCTTAGGGCTCTAGGTGGTTCGTATGGGAGATACGGTCTCTCAAATAGTCTGGACCCAAGCCGTGTAGGGCTTTATAGGTCATGACCAGCACTTTGAATTGTGCTCAGAAACGAATTGGTAGCCAGTGAAGCTGTTTTAGTACAGGAGTTATATGTTCCCTATAACTGGCTCCAGTCAGTGTTCTAGCTGCAGCATTTTGGACCAGCTGATATTTCCCAACAGTTTCCAAAGGCAGCCCCACATAGAGTGCGTTACAAACGGGATGTAACCAAAGCATGTGTCAACATAGCCAGGTCTGATGTCTCAAGGAATGGATGCAGCTGGTGCACAAGCTTTAATTGTGCAAATGCATTCCTGGCCACTGCTGAAACTTGGGCATCCAGGCTCAGTGATGAATCCAGGAACACACCCAAGCTGAAAGCCTGAGATTTCAGGGAGAGTGTAGCCCCATCCATCTCAGGCACGGCTCCAATTCCCTGATCTGCCTTAGGACTGACCAGGAGCACCTCTGTCTTGACTGGATTAAGCTTCAATTTGTTTGCCCTCATCCAGCAATATATGACAGCAGACACTGGTTCAGCAGAGAGACAGCTTCCTTGGAATCAGATGGAAAGGCGAAATAGAGTTGGGTATCATCCGCATACTGATGACACTGCACCCCAAAACCTCAGATGACCTCTCCCAGCAGTTTCATGTAGATGTTAAACAACATGGGGGATAAAATAGAACCCTGTGGGACCCCACAGACCAGCGGCCAAGGAGTCGAACAGGAGTCCCCCAACATCAAGTTCTGGGTCTGCCCCTCCAAGAAAAACCAGAACCATTGCATAGCAATGCCCCCAAATCCCATCCCAGAAAATTAGGATTAGGTAAAACGGCTTTTTTTGCTATGCGATAAGCTCCGTAGTGAAAAACTTAACATTCAGTCATTAGAATTAGGAAGTAACTTTTTTTCTAAGAAGACAGATTGATAGCTATTACTT
This sequence comes from Phrynosoma blainvillii, assembly GCA_026167975.1. NCBI lineage: Eukaryota > Metazoa > Chordata > Lepidosauria > Squamata > Phrynosomatidae > Phrynosoma > Phrynosoma blainvillii. Next base: position 35,675,349 of record JANUYF010000001.1, on the reverse strand, counting down.
TTACTTTTTGCCATAATGAGCTGGGACAGAGCTACAGTGCACCCTTCCCCTCCATGGGGGTTTGGTTCTATGGGCCCCATGGATGAGAAAAAGACATGCATACTCAAACCGCTTTACAGTTAATGGACAAGAACATGTGTGTGGCCATGTCAGCATGGCCGCATGCACACACCATCATTGACAATAATAAGGTGGGGTAATTCATAGATGCTTGAGTTCACACATGGTTAGCCCACTGATACAGCGGGCCCACTGTACTTGTTTGGTCTATAAAGACTATGACTGTAATTCAATGCTTTTCAGTGAAATGGGAATGAGTTGGCTACCTGTAATGATTCCTGTATATTTTTACTAATTCAGTCTGAGTCAAGAGGAGGGGAAAGAAAGATCACATGGATGGCTGACTTGTGATGCAGTTGGGAAGGATTGCTTTTCTATGTCTTCTGCATTTTTGTCATAACTTCCAAGGTGCAATATCTGAACTGGACACATGAGGGAAACAAATTTCCCTGCATTTTCCAATGACATGATAACAAACAACAGCAAACTACTTTCCTTAAATGCAATAATAGTAAAAGGTAATGTCCCACTGTAACATCAGGGTGATAAGTAAAGTAACTAGTTGTTTTTAAAAGGTAATATTCCAGGATTTCTTGCACATGATATTCAGATTTTTCATCTCTTTTATTCCCAGCTTGTGGAAAGACATCTTTGTTTGATCTGATAACATGTAGGGACCATAGAGGCAAAATTACATCCGGTGAAATTTTAATAAATGGAAAACCCACCACTCGCCAACTGGTGAAGAAATGTACAGCCCATGTACGGGAAGATGACAGACTGCTACCAAACCTGACAGTCAGGGAAACATTAATGTTTATTGCAAAATTGCGTCTTGCAAAGATTTCAGATTCAGAAAAAGAAAAAAGGGTAATTAGAATGAAAATTAAGTTGTCAAGAATGTATTTAATAACATTAGCTAAGTGACTGTGTGAATTGTTGGATAAAGAAAATCTCATCATCTGAATGTGATTGTTTGTCCTTTTTATCAATAATGAAGCATGTTTTGCCTAATATGTCCTGTTTTCATATGTCTTGCTATTTTTCTTGTTCTGTGCTCTTTGATAAAAAAATATGAATTGACATCTTGTCATGCATGTACTTATCTGATTCTTGAAGGAAATGCAAAGGAAAATGAATGGCAGGCATTTTTATAAAACGGCTTTTTGGGGGGATAAAAATGTAAATGGATACTGTCTAAGTAGGCTTGAGGCAGAGGATAGAAATACTTTTTAAGACTGTAACTCCCAGAATTCCTCACCCACTATGGCCACATGCTAGCTGAGGAATTGTGGCAGCCATATCCAAAAAGTAAATTTTCTGAGTTTTCTTAGCAATCTGGGATGTGATGGAGAAAGTCATAGAATCATGGAGCTGGAAGGGACCACAAGTGGGAAAGCCCCCTTCCTTGCTTGTTCAGTACTCATGGGGTACATCTGGGGTGTCACTTGGTGAGATCTACATCCCTTCACTCTTCTAATGATGCCACTGGCATACTGGGAAGGAAATAATTCTCCGTCCCCTACTTCAGACAGGCTGAGAAGCACTGCTTTAGAGTCTGCCTGATCTGAGTCACCAGCCTGGAACTTGCCTTTGTTCAGAACTATTTGTAGAAAATGTAATTCAATTCTCCGAGCAAATATATGTATATTACATGTGATATTTGATTTAATGCAACAAATGATAACACTGGCTTGTCTCATAAATCCTTCAGGTTGAAGATGTTATAGCAGAACTAAGGTTGCGGCAATGTGCAAATACAAGAGTAGGGAATGAATACATCCGTGGTGTTTCTGGGGGAGAGAGGAGGAGAGTAAGCATTGGAGTCCAGTTACTGTGGAATCCTGGTAAGAATAAAGAGGGCATTTAACATACAGAGAACGGAGTCTAAATATGTACTAATGACTCTGTTGTTAAGATGTTCACTCTCGTCCTGGTATAATCTTTAAGTGAATTTTAACGTTTTTAAAGTGTTTTAATCTGACAAATTGTTTAATTGCATTTTAGATGATAACTTCATATTTATATTTTTATCAATATTTTTGTATAGTTTTTAATTTACATTGCTTTAGATATGTTGTTAGCCACCTTGAGTCCAATTATTGGCAGGAAAGCAGGATATAAATGAATAAAGCAAACAAGCAAACAAATATCACACACACACACACACACACACACACACACAAACACTTATTATACATGGCCATAGGTCATCACAAAAAAGTATAGCTATGAGATAAACATAATGAATAAAAGACACACAAAAATATTAAAATGTCACATTAGGTGTGACATTAAAACCAACTTAAGCATTAAAATCATCTTGAACTGGGGTATCACATATGTTCTGATTGTTATGGCAATACATGTTTCATTCAGTTTCAATTCAGTTTACTTCATAAATTAATATGATGATGTTGCATGGTAGATGGCTGGTGAGGACACCACCTTGGAGGGGAACACAAACCCCATCTTCCCCTCACATGTCTTTAATAATGTGATGGGTAAGTACCCCCAAAGGTCTATTGTATAGGCCAGCAGCTGGAGAAAGGGGAGTCTAGAGGCCACATGTAGCCCCTCAACTAATTTCTATAGTTCCCCAAATTCTGCAATTGAATAAAAAAGCTCCAGTCACTTTAAAGATTTTGTAGAAGAAGGACAAGTGTGACAAGCAACACTTGCTGAAATTCCCTCTTGTACACAACCACTCCAGTTTTCACTCTGGACGTTTTCACACACAAACGTCCCATCCGCCTGGAGCCATTCTGGAACGGAGCCTTCTGCTCACTCCGGAATGGCTCCGGCGGCAGCAACCTAATTCCTTTTAAAAAAAGGAATTACAACTCCGGGGCTTATGCCGGTGCGCGTCCGGAGTTAGAGCTAAAGGGGGCGGGGCTTGCTGCGATGTCATGTGAACAAGCGCAGCAAGCCCCGGACTGACGCCGGCTAGCGCCGTGGATGGCACCGGAAGGGGCGGGGCTTGCTGCGACGTCATGTGAAAAATTTGACATTTTGCCGGAGTGGGGCCGGACGGAGGCCGGCTAGCGTCCTCCAAAAGCCCCGTGTGAAAACGTCCTCTGACTTTTACCATTTTATATATGGGACACCATTTCACTACACCCTTGTATTTAATGGGGCTTGAGCATCCATGGATTTTGGTATCCATAAGGGTCCTGGAATCAAACCTCAATGGATACCAAGAGCTCACTATATTTAATTTGTTACCAAATATTTGCTGCCAGGTATGGGGAGAAGTTCTTGGGAGATTTTCATCCTCATGCATCGGAATAACTTGATTGACTTGGACAGAGCTTGGAAAGTTACTTTCCAGAAGAATGAATACGTTGTATAAGTCATCCCAAATTGAGCTGTGGTGTATGTAGTAGAATGAATGTAAGAGCATGCTGAAGCCATCCCAAACTGAGCTGAGCTCTGGGAAAGTTAAAAATTAACTGTCTAAACTCTGGACTTGCATAGATGAAAGATGCTCATTGCCCTTTGGCCTCAAGTAGCATAATGCCTTCAGGTGGTTCTGAGAGGTTTTGACACGATCTGAAACCTTGATCACACAGAGTCCCAAAAAGAGACCTTTGTCTGTATATCTGCCTACCTAAAGACATTCATGCTGTATACATGAAGACTAGTTAGCTGTTTTCCTATTGCAATTCTGTCCAAAATGTGAACAAAATTTCTGGACAGGTCTCTCTTGTTCTCAAAAACTCAATTAGTATAATCTCTGAAAAATCGCCCTGCATATTCCATGTGATAACCTGTTTTTCCTTCCATAATGAGATTTTCTCAGAGATATGTGCCTCAGTGATCAAAGTTGCAAATCAAACCCAAGTTTATCTTCCAAGAATCAATCACAACAAAAGCATACACAGGCGAGGGCAAACATGTTCTGTGATAAACAGACATCTTTCACAACTTATAGAGTTCCTCTACTAAAAACATGCTACATTTATCATAAGATGAAGGGGGAAATCTGCTAGCTTTATTTGATACAGACACAGACTGTGCAATTGTTAATTTGCTTTTGTTTTTTTGGCAGGAATTCTGATATTCAGTGATCCTACCTCTGGACTAGACAGCTTTACTGCCCACAATCTAGTAATAACATTGTCCAGATTGGCCAGAGGAAACAGATTAGTCCTTCTGTCAGTTCACCAGCCACGATCAGATGTCTTCCAGCTTTTTGATTTGGTGCTGTTGATGACGTCTGGAGTCACAGTCTATTCTGGTGCTGCCCAGGATATGGTCAAATATTTCACACGAATGGGTTACCCCTGCCCAACATACAGCAATCCTGCAGATTTCTATGGTTGGTACACTTAGTGTTGTTAAGAGAATACAATTTTTAAAGCTTATTTGTTTACTAAATGCTTCTGCAAGTGAACACCAAATGCTTGTGTTTCTCCAACCCTTCTTCACCATCCTCCCAATGCTTATGCTACTAAAAAAAAAACCTTCTAGCTAGACAGAGGACATGGTAGAAAAGAAAAGGCTCAGCAGGCATAAAAAGACTTTGTACAAAGGAGCTTCTTTCTCAGAGGTTTTGTTAACTGGGGTGTGCCTGTATAGGCTAAAGTACACAAGTGGATTTTAAGCTTATAAAAAAAGGTTCACTGCTTGCCTTTTTCTTCTGACATACTTCTGTGAGTTATGATGAATTTCCCCCCACACAAGAATATTTGACCACCAGGGAGAAATTGGCTATTTTGTGTAGTTTAAGCTAAGGAAAGCTTTACCACCTGTTTCTTCTGGTAGTAACTAAGGTAGAGCTTACTCATATAAATGTTCCCAACCAGTGTGAAGAAGACAACAGATGCATTGTCCCAACTACCGAGAATGCAATTTTGAGAAGCAGTTTTGTGGGAAAATGTAAGGGTGGAGCTTAGGAGAATAGTGTTGGTTTCCACTAGTTTTAAAAGGATAACTGTAAATGTAGATATAAAACTACACACATGAGGGGTGATATGTGGATTGTATGACTTTTTTGTTGGGTACTCTTTTACAGTTGATTTGACAAGCATTGACAGGCATACTGAGGAAAGAGAGATGGAAAGTAAGCAAAGAGTTAGCTTGCTTGCTGCCATGTTCCATGAAAACATCAAACATTTTGACGATTCGCTGTGGAGAAGCAGCCGAAGGGAGAGCATGGCACCTGTTTCTGAACCCAGGTTAAAAAAATATGGCACAAAAGGTTTTCTCTGACAATGAACTTTTACACAAGTCTTGAGACATTCCTGTTTCCTCTTCTCTTCCATTTTTGACAGCTCCCCATTCACTTTGGAAGAGATGGTTACTATGAAGACCCCTTCAGATGATCAATTGCCAGGATGGTTACAACAGTTCACTATTTTACTAAGGTAATGCTGTTTGAAATATCAGTCTGATGCCTCTCAAAGGTAAGAGCCAAATAATAACTGAGATGGGCAGAGGATGGAAATCTAATTAGCATGCCAAGAAGCCAAAGGCCCATTCATACTTACGTTTTTTTGCACAGAGAGATTCAGATCTGTGAATCGATTCAAAATCAATTCACCATTCCCACTACGTTTTAAGGCAGTGAATCTCTCCATGCCATTTAAATCTGGTCTGAAGTTCCCATTTGTCACTGTACCAGATCAAAATGGAGGTGACTCCATTTCCTGAATTGTGGCTTCACGATCCGAATCGATCTGATAGCTTACTCACACTATCGGAGATGCGGAATGATCCAGTGCCAAATACACCAGTTTAAATGGTCTTTTTGGTTGCCCACCCCCCAAACTGCACCAAGTACAATCAGTGCAAATCTGAACGGCAGGGAAATAACCCAGATTTCATAGTGTGAATGGAGCCCAAGATGACTGGACTGAGACTGTTGTATTTTGGACAATAATGCTTGGTAAGGTGAAGACAAGATGAAAAGAGGAAGATTGCATTGCAGGTGGAAAGACTCAATCAAGGAAGCGACACACAACAGTGAATTGGCAAGACCTGGACAGGGCTGTTGATAACAGTGTAATTTGAAGTTCTCACATTCATTGTTGGTGTTGATGCTGTTGTGTGCCGACAACCTCTGTAATTGTAACTCATAGCAATCCTAAGCCAAGCCCATCACAGGTTTTCTTGGCAAGATTCGTTCAGATGGTAATTGCCTTTCCTCTGAGACTAAGGGCCTCTGCAGACCGGCCCCAAAGGCCGGCCTGGGGATAGAGTTGGGGCCCAACCCCACACTGATGCTTTCCTGACACCGCACGCCATTATGCACACTGCATGGCATCAGGATGCCCTCCCAGCGCAGTGTTTAAACAAGCTGGACTGAAAGGGCGAGGAAGAGCCGTGGTGTCGTCTCTTAGGGTTGCCTTTTGCTGCCCCTAAAAGGAGAGGCATTTTGCCGCTCTTTTCAGGGTGGCAAAAGGGAGGATTGGGGCTGCGGCATGGGGTTGCCGTGGCCCCGATCAGCTGCTTCCCGGGGCGGCTTTGTGCCGCCTGTCTGCAGAGGCCCTAAGTGTGTGATTTATCTACGCAGTGGGTTTCCACGTCAGAGTGGAGATTTGAACCCTGGTCTCCAGAGTCATAATCCAGTGCTCAAACAACTACACCGCCCTGGCTCTTCACTCATTCACAGGGTTGCCATAACTCAGAGTTGACGTGACAGCAATTAACAACAATAGATGCCTGTTTTGGAGGACAGAAATACATTATTGTATGGAAAATAGTTTGCAAAAATATAAAAGAGTTGGGACAAGTGGGCAAAGATGAAGACATCTGGGGGGAAATTATATGCACAAAAACTTTTCTAGCAAGTGGCAGCTGGTAGTTTCCATCTCAGTGCAGCAGTGAATCCCCCCTGGATTGTAGTATGAACTTTGAAAGAGCTATACAAAAAGTTGAAGATACAAAAAGTTTAAAAAGTTGAAGATGCAAAAAGATGATATGCAATAGCTGAGATATAAATATTCTATTCCAAGTGCCAATTATTGAGAGTACTGTTCATGTACACATACTTGCAAAGAGTTTTTTTAAATGGGTTTTTCCAAACTGGCCTAAAGAAGCATGAGCTCTTGCAATACAGCTAATTTGTTTCGCCAGCAATTGCCAGCTGTTGTTGCATCCCTATTCACCTGTTCCCTATCAATAGACTCTTTTCTGCTGCTGGGGAGCAGGGTTTTGTTGGGTTTTGTTGTTGTTGTTGTTGCTGCTGGACATAGTACTTTATTGGGTCCTCAACAGGAAGTTCTTTCAAGATGGAGGTATGGTGTGCTGAAGGCTGTGTTCCCTCCCTCCCTTTCTTTCTAGCTTGCCCTTCAGCGCAAAAGGCTACCAGAGACACTTCCTATGTATTACTTTGAGAGTTCCTTGTCCTCAGGCTTACAATCTAATGTTTCTTAAAGGGTTTTTGTTATTATTTTCCTTAGAGTAATAGGGAAGCAGTAATTTAGTGCAAAAGTGTTCTTTAAATTATTTCACTTTGATGATGTTATATCTCTAAAACAATGATTTTATAAATCTATGAGATTATAACTCTATAACATTATAACAAAAAAATTAGAAAAGAAAGGGGGATGAAGAAGATGAAAGAATTACCTTTATCTGTACCTTTCCAATGGTCCATAGGAAAACTAGCCAACATGGAAATACTGCAGCCTACCTCATAATACACATCAGTGGGAGAATGGCCAAAAGCCTGAATACAAACTATAAGAATAAATGCACATGTGGCTCATGGGACTTTCCCCCCATCTTATATGCATCAGAATTTTTAAAAAATGAATGGTTAGTCCAGCTGTTGCTGGGAACCGTCTGCAAATAGTCTGGGACAACAACAACAAAAAATCATCTGGATATTTTAAAAACATTATCTGGGCTGCCCCTAGAATATCCTGGCCCAGTCAGACCTTAGTGACACCATGCCCACTGGTATTCCAGTTCATATACCCTAAATGACTGAATGGGGAGGGTGAACAATGATGCAGACTGTACCATCTTATTCTTGAAGATCTAGTTCTACAAAAATGTATTCCTTTCCAATCTGAGATTCTGAAATGACAGTATATATGATATTTTACTGCTGCATTTGTTGTAGATTTAGATTTGTGTTTATTTTTTAAGCCATAGAATAATTCTATTTAAATAATACAATTCATGATAAAATAAGTAGAAACAATACATGACGAGGGCTTAAAGTCAAACCAATGCAGCACTAGCTCAGTTGTTAATACAAAAACATAGCCTAGAAAGCTACTTTTGAAACTAATGAGTATGGTGGCAAATTGAAGCCATCATCCATAACTGAAGATAGTTTATAATCACATCCTCATAGCAGCTCAGCCATGAATGGCTTCAACCATCAGTATGTCATTATTTAAGTAAGTAATAACTTTATTGTTAATAGCTAAAAGCCATCACAGTTTGGTGCAGATCAAACCAATGAATGCAAAAACACTACAGGGCACAACATTTTAAAGAATTTATAAAGGAACCATAAATAAGATAATGATAAAAAACATATGACAAGTGAGACTTCTAATTCTCACCCCCAACTTGATAACTTAGCCTAATCTTGCTTGTATGTCATTATATTAATTCTTTTTAAAAGTAAGCTCCCATGCCTTTCTATCAAAGTAGCTAGCAGGGCAGGTTGGAAGAGTTGAGCAAATGAATAGGTCTTCTTCTGATGCCCAAAACATGTCAGGTTAAGTTTAAAATGACAAGTCTTCCTGGGGAGGATGTTTGGTAGGAAGGGTGTTACTCAGCAGAAGGCCATCACTGAGATCAGCTAAGTTTAGAAAGTAATGGGACCTACAGAAGTGCTTTCAATTGTGTTTTTATGTTCAGATTCATAATAGGAGAAAGGAGTAAATAAAATACTTAGGTCCTAAGGTATTTTGAGTGGACTTCCTGATCTCAATAATTATATACTCCAAAATTCAAGGTATTTAGGTTTCATTTTTTCAAAGTTTGTAATCAATTTGTTTTTTTCTTTTGTTTTTTGTAGTCGTCAGATCTCCAATGATTTCCGAGATCTCTCAGTATTACTAATCCGTGGATTTGAAACTCTTCTCATGTCTTTGCTAATTGGATTCCTTTATTATGGCCATGGAAAAAGCAAGCTGTCTATTCAGGACTTGTCAGCTCTTCTATTTATGATAGGAGCCTTGATTCCTTATATTGTGATTCTTGACAGTATCACAAAATGTAAGTTTTCAGTGTTACTATTGCAATCACATTAAGAGTTAAAAAGAAAAATTCGGTAGACAACAGCGTAACAAAATCACAGTGGGTAAATTCTAACAAGAAATACTTTCTATTGTAGGTCACTCTGAAAGAGCAGTGCTTTATCAAGATTTTGAAGATGGATTGTATTCTGTCAGTTCCTATGTCTCTGCCAAGGTAATTGGTTTCAGTTCTGGTAAGACCTGCTGTTTTTCCCTGAAATACAGAAAAATAGAAAGTAAGGGCCTTTACAGACTGCCAGAAATAATACAGCTTGAGTCCACTTTAACTGCCCTGACCCAGTGCTAGGTAATCATGGGAACTGTAGTTTATTGTGGCACCAGAGCTCTCTGACAGAGAAGGCTCAATGTCTCAGAAAAAATTACAGTTTCCATGATTCCCTAGCACTGAGCCAAGACAGTTAAAGTAGACTCAAGCTGCATTATTTCTGGCAGTCTGTAAAGTCCCTACATCAAGGACTTGGGGATCATGGCTCACAGCTTGAGCAGCACTGACTCCCCTGCTATAGGAAAGCTTATTGTTTTAAAATTGTAGGGCGCTTGTTGTGGTTAGAGGTCCTCAAGTTGACCTCAATCCATGGTGACACTGGGGGACATGAGACATCTCCAAGACCTTAGGTTCAGGCCCATGGCCTCCCTAATTGAGTCGAGCCATCGGACATGTGGTCTTCCTCTCTTTCTACTACCCTCTACCTTTCCCGACATTATTGTTTTTTCTTATGAGTCCTGCCTTCTCATGATGTGGCCAAAGTACAACAGCCTCAGTTTAATCATCTTGGCTTCCAGGGAGAGTTGAAGCTGATCTGTGCTAGGACCCATTGGTTTGTCTTTTTGGCTGTCCATGGTATTCTCAGCACTCTTTTCCAGCACCAATCTCAAATAAGGAGCCCTGGTGGCACAGCGGTTAAATGTCTGTACTACAGCCACTCACACACAAACTCACAAGGTTGTGAGTTCAATTCCAGCCAGGGGCTCAGGTTTGACTCAGCCTGGCATCCTTCTGAGATGGCTACAATGAGTACCCAGCTTGTTGGGGGCAATAAGCTTATCGTTTCAAGAACTTAATCCAGTGTTTGTTTTGGTGATTTGCACATACAAATGCTTTTTCCTTAGTATTTCTAACTGGTACAGGAAAAGATAGTGGTCTTCAATGTGAGCAACTGCTTTTTAGGCCTTGTATGAAAAATAATGACCACGGAAGACCTAAATAAATTCAACCTAGACAATGAGGAAACTAAAATCGTTAAAGATTTTTTTATACTTTGGATTAAGAAACTGCTTAGTATGGTCTGAAGCAGTATATAAATGAAGCTGCTATTGCTATTGCTAAATAAGTTGATTTTCTCTTTATCCACTTTCTTCTCTGTGCAGCTCTCACATGGTAATGGAGAATACAATGGCTTAGATGATTCTAACTGTAGTGCTCAGTTGTATATCTTTGCTCTTTAAGATCTTGTCTAGTTCTTTTATCATTGTCCTTTCTATTCCTAGTCTTCTTCTTATCTCCTGACTGCAGTCTCCATTCTGATCAATTCTTAATCCAAGGTATAAAAAATCTTTAACAATTTCAGTTTCCTCATTGTCTATGTTGAATTTATTAAGGTCTTCCGTGGTCATTATTTTTCATACAAGGCCTAAAAAGCAGTTGCTCACATTGAAGACCACTATCTTTTCCTGTAACAGTTAGAAATACTAAGGAAAAGGCATTTGTATGTGCAAATCAGCAAAACAAACACTGGAGGAAGTTCTTGAAACGATATGCCATCAGCTTTTCTTTAGGTTCAATAGCAAGCTTCTTTAGGACCTTTCTGGTGCTTTCATCGCTGCAGTGTTTGATCCTGGGTGGGGTAGGATCAGGTAGACCCATGTATATGCACGGTTTTGATAGAATCTAGAGAAATAAAGTCCAATCTTGAATGGGCTTCAGATCTTAGAAAAGTTATTTTTTGGACTACTGTTGTCAGAATCCCCTGCCACCATGGCTAGTCTAGAAGATTTTGCAAGCTGCAATCTAAAAAAGCAACTTTTCCAAGTGTTGCATTGATCCTGTTAAGGCTTTTTTTTAATGTTAATGATGTCTCCTTTTTCAAACAGATACTAGGAGAACTTCCAGAACAGTGTTTCATTGTCATAGTTTATGGGATTCCCATCTACTGGCTGGCAAATCTCAGTCCTGATCCAGAATGTTTCTTTCTAAACTTGTTGCTTCTTATGTTTGTGACGTATTGTGCCCGGGTCATGGCCATGTGGATCTCTGCCCTGCTGCCAACATTGCAAATTTCAGCATTCATTGGCAATATTTTGTACACAACTTTCTTCCTGAGTGGAGGTTTCTTGATAAGCTTGGAAAAACTATGGACAGGTGAGTTGGAGATATTATATAAGCAAAGTACCATTAGGCAGAGTATGTCAGCCACCTCAGGCAGCAGATTTTGAGTGTCATAAAAGGGCAGCAAATTGTTAGTTATTCTATGTTTTTAGTGCTGCAAGTTGAAGAGGGATTTTACTGGAAGAAGTGCTTGAGGGATTTTTCGTCTCTGGTTTTTAACTCTCTGCCCAAATAACTTTGGCTTTGGATAATATGCATCCTGATTTGAATGGGTGGTATTTGATGGGGTGCAATTTACTACTCTGTCACAGGAATGAACATGTATTGGGCATTCTCTGTAAACAACAAAATTCCATGTGTGGAAGGGGAAGAAGCCTAATGCTCCTGGTTTCTATGTGGTTATGAAGTTCATTGTGGAATGCCTGGCTTGAATGGCATGTTTGGACAAGGATTTATATCTGGCCCTTCATCAACAAGAAGTTAAATTGAGCTCCTCTCCCAGAAAACTGCAATGCCTTGAGGATCCATGGATGATCTTCAGGGAGTCTATGAACTTGGGACAAAAAGCTGATGTCCCCTTCCACCTACAATTTAATTCTTGTTATTTTGAAAATTTTGTTTATGGCAATTTTTCTGGGGATCAGTTCTGTAGCTTTCATTGGATTTTCAAAAGGGTCAGGTTAAGAATTGCTGCTCTGCCCAGAGATGCTGTCTTGCTGCTGTAGCCCTTCTCTCAGAGGTGAGGTATGTGTAGACCTCCAGATTTTGTGGATTTGCAAGTCCCATCTGCATAGCTTATAGTGGAGTGTGATGGGAGCTGCCAGCCAAAACTCTGGACATGTTCACCATCTCTTCCCTATCCTATTTTAATGCTCTTAACCTATCACAGAAATTATGTCACTACCATAAATTGTGTTGAAAAGCTAAGAATTCCTGATGAAAAGTGTTCCCCCTCCTCACATTGAAATTGTAGGCTCCCAGTTTTGGATGACTCATTTTAGATACCCCTGACCCATCTTAGTAATTTGCATTCTACTAAGTTATTTCTATCTCTGTTTCCAGTTCCATTGTGGCTATCTAAAGTAAGTTTTGTCAGATGGAGTTTTGAAGGTTTAATGCAAATTCAGTTTAGTGGAGTCACTTATCCTATGACTTCTGGGAATGTCACCTATCCAGTTTCTGGAACACTTGTAAGTCACATTATTTCTAGATTCATTTATTACACTATATTATTTCAATTAATATAAATTGTCAGATATTATAATCCTGAATGAATGAAAAAGAATCAGTCTTACTGCAATCTTTTGACACTAATGCAGCTTTTGCTGCAATATTCCCACTCATATAGCACAATTAACTGGGCTTAAACCTGTAGAACCTCCTTCCAAATAAATATACATAAGATGCATGCTGTTATTTGTTCTATATAGATCACTAACGTAAGGTTACAGGCCACCCTATCCCCAGAGGATCCGTTCTAGATGTTGTCCCGTCCCCCCACCAATAGGGGAAAACGTGGGACCCTTGAGTCCCATTGACCGCAATGGCAAGTGTTACATACATGTGGCTGCTAATGTGGGCGCGTGCACTCCCATTGAAAGCAACTAGGCTTGCCATCCATGATTGCTTAAATCCACAGACAGCAAGCCTATGGATTTTGAGAATCTGCTTATTTGTGCCCATCGGCTACAATTGTTTCTTTCTTTCCTGAAAACTCACCAAGGACTGGCAACCAATGGTTCAGGGACTAGCACCAGTCCATGGACCACCAGCTTGAGTAGCACTGTCCTAGGACAGTGCTACTCAAGCTGGTGGTCCATGGACTGGTGCTAGTCCCTGAACCATTGGTTGCCAGTCCTTGGTGAGTTTTCAGGAAAGAAAGAAACAATTGTAGCCGATGGGCACAAATATAGTACCAGTCTCAGGCCTAGACTGGCCTGAGTAGACAAAAGCTATGATGGTTCTAACAACACACTGTCAATATCATAATGCTGAGTCCAAAATATATCAAGCAGGTTTCCAATAAGAGATTTGCCCTGTTTATTTCCACATTAATCAGGAATTTGATGTGGTTGCACAACAATAGCTAACATTTCTCACTATTGGCTATGCTGGCTAGGGATAATGGTACTTGCAGTCCAGCAATTTGCAGTCAGGCCACATCTGATGTATACAGTGGTAGACAAAACTGACCATAGCTGACGAAATGCCACTTGTGAAAACCGAGACACTGTGTATGTGTGTGTGTGAATATACACATGCATACATTTATATTGATTGCATTACAATTAATTTCTCTGAGTCCCAAATATATCAAGATCTGCTATACACGGGGATGAGAAGATTCTTATGTGGCGAGCTATGAGCATGATAAGCCTTGGGCTCCTGTTTTATTTCCAAATTAAAATAACATCTATCCTCAACATGAGGTAGTCAAGACAGCTCTTAATAGATCATAAGTCACCTTCCCACTTCTTGTTTGGAGTCTATTGTGTGACTATGGGGGGTTGCAGACTGCCAGAAATAATGCAAATTGAGTCCACTTTTAGGGTTAGGGTTAGGGTTAGGGAATCATGGGAACTGTATTTTATTGTGGCATCAGAGTTCTCTGACAGAGAAGGCTCAATGTCTCATAAAAAAAAACAATTCCCATGATTCCCTAGCACTAACCCTAACCCTAAAAGTGGACTCAATTTGCACTATTTCTGGCAGTCTGCAACCCCCCTAAGGCTTCCTCACCAACAGTCAGAAAAAAAACTAGACAGGTTAGAAAGTCATGCAAATGGTCAAGGAAGAGCTACAGACCTCCATGCTCTGTCCATCCCTTGTTTTTCTACTCCATCTTTACAGTTATTTTTGCCCTGCTCCACTCCTTTTCTCTTAATTCTTAGGGGAAATTGTTAGCAAAGAAAATAAACTGACAGGATGGAGAAAGACTACCAATGACTTTTCTTCTCTCTGTATTTTGACTGCAGTCCTTTCCACCCTTCTCTGTCTCTGGAGAGGCTGGAATCCTGTTTTCTCCACCAACATAATTACATTGGTGGTGAAGACAAAGTTGGCTTTGGAGATGGGAGCAAATTGAAAAAGGCTGTGGGCACAAGTGAAAGATGCAAAGGCCCCATGATACAGGTGACTTTCTAAGCTACTTTGTTCAGAGCACCTTGACATCAAGATGCTTCTTCCCTAAAAGCCATGCATTGAGAAATAGATGGCGGCTTCCAGTGGGCATACCCAGACTGATATGACCAGAAAGTCCCAGATTTAGCGTCTGTTCTTTCTGATTTTATTTTGGCAATCCAAACCCATTTTATTTATCCCAGAATATTTTCTCTCAGATCGGAGAATTTTCATACCAGCTCCCTGTTGTCGTCATTGTTATTGTTGTCCTGTGCCTTCAAGTCATTATGGTGACCCTGAGGTGAATCTATCATGGGTTTTTTGTGGCAAGGTTTGTTCAGAGGAGGATTGCCATTGCCTTCCCCTGAGGCTGAGAACATGTGACTTGCCCAAGGTGGCCCAGTGGGTTTCATGGCCAAATGGGGGAACTGAACATTGATCTCCAGAGTCAAAGTCCAACACTCAAACCACTATGCCATATTATCAGGTTCCTAGGTTGGTTTATTTTAATCCACTATAAAATTGGAAAGAACAGGAACAAAATCTGGGACTTTTCAATTAGTTTGGAGGTACGCAGCCATAACCGCTGCCACCATCCCCTTCCTGTGTGAGTCAGTGAAGAGTTCAACTGCTAAAGTAAAGTAACGGACCAACAAAAATGTTCCCAGACTGTAGCATGAATATAATGTACAAAGCACTGACCCAAACACTCTTGCCAGCTGCATGTTGGTAAACACAGAAAACCCTCTCAACTGTTTCTTCTCCCCTTCATTGCCTCTGCTGCAGTAGAGCTGCACAATGCTTAGGTCTGAGTACCCCTCAGGCCAAAAACATTTAGAAGTCAACCAGCTTTAGGAAATTGTAACATTCAGATAAGCTGGAAGGCAGCTAGTGCAAATCTTGAGAGTAAAACAATACTTTGCTCTGGAAATGGAGGCTGAACATGTTCAAGAAAGAGTATTTGCCATAGCAGGGAAGTGGTCAAGAAAACTCCCCAGAGTGGAGGCAAAGGCCTAAGCAGACTGTTATTTACCCCTAAGTTTCATTAGTTGTATAATCTATTCATCCCATCATAACAGCGGTAGGCAACCTTTTCCCTTTAAGGGCCGAGGGACTTCAGCTCCCAGAATCCCAGGAGCTATTGGCCAACATGAGACTATTGGCCAACATGGCTGAGGCTTCTGGGAGCTGAAATCCCTCGGCCCTTAAAGGGAAAAGGTTGCCTACCCCTGCATTATAAAATACAGGGGCAGCTGTAGTGATCTGTAAATTTTTTCATGGGGACGCTTGATAAATCAGTCTGTCAGGGTGTATAGTAAAGGTTTTTAAGGAAGAACTGCATTAATCTCTCCTCTTTGTCTCCTGGGACTCAATGGGGGGTTGCAAACTGCCAGAAATAGTGCAAATTGAGTCCACTTTTAGGGTTAGGGTTAGGGAATCATGGGAACTGTAGTTTATTGTGGCACCAGAGCTCTCTGACAGAGAAGGCTCAATGTCTCAGAAAAAAAACAATTCCCATGATTCCCTAGCACTAACCCTAACCCTAAAAGTGGACTCAATTTGCACTATTTCTGGCAGTCTGCAACCCCAGAATATTTAGCACTATAGTTCTCCCTCCATGGCTATTCAAGAGTGGAGGGGAGGTCAGAGAAGTGTCTGGCTTTGTTCCCACAGCAAGGTGTAGAGTCATTACATCATCTGCTGAGATCTCTAGGGGACTCTAGCAGATCTCATTGAATGATGTCCATGGTCTCTATCTGGCTATGGGCACAAACAGTGAGGGAGGGGGCTTTGATTGTAGGAAAGGGCGGAAGAGAATGCCAGTTTCTGCAATGACCAACAAAAGATATGCCTGCATAGGGTTGCCATATTCTAGTCCCTCATATTTGGGCATACAATATGCATGCTATGCAAATTATTATCATTGTGAATATTATTACTTATACACAATATTATTCTGATTATACACATTCAACACATTAATTATTGCAGTTTTCTACCATTAATTATTGCAGTTTTCAACCTCAGTATCAGTACTACCAAGCTAAGAGATTTTTTTCTTCTTCTTTTCCCTGTAATCAGTCGTTCCCAAACTGTGCCCTTTAAGAGATTTTGGACTTCAGCTCCCAGAATCACACACTACTGGCCAACATGGCTGAGGCTTCTGGGAACTGAAGTCAAAAATCTGGCTTACACATTGTAGACCAGGGGTAGGCAACCTTTCCCCTTTAAGGCTGAGGGAGTTCAGCTCCCAGAATCCCAGGAGCTATTGGCCAACATGGGACTATTGACCAACAAGGCTGAAGTTTCTGGGAGCTGAAGTCCCTCGGCCCTTAAAGGGGAAAGGTTGCCTACCCCTGTTGTAGACCAAACAAAATTCCACCAAACAGTGATACCTTTATTGGCCAACCAAAATGCACAATATACTTGTTGCAAGCTTTCGAAACTCCACTGGCTTCTTCATCAGGCAAGATGTTACAAACCAAACAGGAGAAAATATTGGAGATCACTTAGGGATTGCTTAAGTGCACTGATAAGCGGTATAGAAATGTACTTGCTATTGCTATTGCTATAAAATCTCTTAAAGGGCACAGTTTGGGGACTACTGTGGTGGCGTGAAGGGAGGGAGGCTTTCAAGCAGCTCGAGAGAGTACTTTATTCTCTCGAGACTGTTTGGAAGTGAAGTTCCACCGTGCTGCCTATCCCTAGGCTCAAGCCACCAACACAATCACCACACAACACAAGACCATCTCTGCTTGCCTCCTTTCTTTTCCTTTCTTTTCCTGCTTTCTGTCCTGTTAGGGGAAGGAGGGAGGGAATGGAAGAATAAGGTGGCAATGCTATTGCTGTGCAGTAGCAACCGAAGCCTGTGGATCAGGCTCCTGCCAATGTCAGTCTTCCTTCACAGTTTCTTGCTTCAACATCACTGCCACATTTTAACCTGCCCATTGGCCTGCAACAAAGGAGAAATCCAGGATTTACTGCTTCAGCTGACTTTACTGCTTCAGCTTGGACTTTTTTTTAGTCTCTTCAATCCTGGATTTTCCAGGTTTTCTGGGACAAATGGCAACCTGTATATGTCACTAAAAGAATGCCAGCTTTGGTGAGCAGCTAGTTTCACAGGAGGAGCACTTTGAGGAGGGGATGGAATAAAAGGCCTTTGCAGACTGCCAGAAATAGTGCAAATTGAGTCCACTTTACCTGCCCTGGCTCAGTGCTAGGGAATAGTGGGAACTGTAGTTTTTTCTGAGACATTGAGCCTTCTCTGTCAGAGAGCTCTGGTGCCACAATAAACTACAGTTTCCATGATTCCCTAGCACTGAGTCAGGGCAGTTAAAGTGGACTCAATTTGCACTATTTCTGGCAGTCTGTAAACCAGGAAAAGTCTGCCATTTCCAAGCTTAACCCCCAACAAGGTCTCTTTGCACATTTTGCTATGCATCGTTCTTGAATCTTGGCTGGCGAGGGGACTGTGGGAGGAGGAGGGAGGCATAGTTTTCATCCTGGTCATCCAAGCTGCAGATGCTTTACCCTCTCCTCCACCTACCTCCATTATCTATGCATGTGTGTGCTTCACTATAACAATATATCTGTCAAAAGAGGAAACACAAACTCTCCCCACTTCTGGTTTTGTTTTGTGAAGGGAACAATAATTCCCTTTGCTACACCTCAGCAGTGAATTTGCTGGAAAACAGTGTTTAGACATTGTGTTGCACCACCTGCCAAATGATGCACTCATCAAGAGAAGTGTCACAGTTCTTGTTACGCCTGTCAATCCACAAGAATGTGGATTTTAACTGTAATATTTTAATTGATGTACGCCGCCCCGATTGCCGAGCAGAGTGGCGGGTTACAAATAAAATTTATTATTATTATTATAACCGAAGAGCCTCTTCTCCAAAACTTATAGATAGCTTCCACAAACTGTGGATGTGAAGGGAAAGAAAGCAAAACCCAGAAGGAAAAACAAGTTTGTTTCTTTGTAGAACTGCACACCGAGGAGATTTTAAACATAAGGGTGTGATATTTAGAAAGTTAATCAATCAATTATGCCAAGAGATTAAAAAGGGCTGCCCACGAAGCATATTTTTTTGGAAAATTAAGAAGCAAAAAGTTTTGGACTTAAATGAAACATTTAGTCCAGGGGTTGGCAACCTACGGCCTGTGGGCCAGACCTGGCCCGGCGAGGCCTTTGAACCGGCCCGTGGCCGGTCCTACCGCTGATGCCGTCGTCGCCGCTGCGCCGTGCGCGATGTTGAGGCGCCATTTTTCTTTCCAAAATGGCGCCCGCGCTCACGCACACATGCTCATGACGGGGGGCCCATTTTGGAAGGCCAAACGGCGCCAGCGTCATGCGCATGCGCACGGCACCAGCACTGTTTGGCCTTCCAAAATGGCGCCCACTGCCGTGCGCATGCGTGTGTGAGCGTGGGGTGGCATCCAAAATGGTGCCTCGCGCTCGCTTATGCAAACGCAATACAGCGGGCGCCGTTTGGCCTTCCAAAACAGCGCCCACCGCCGTGCACATGCGTGCGTGAGTGTGGAGCGCCATCCAAAATGGCAGCCCACACTCGCGTACGCAAGCATACCACGGCGGTCACTGTTTTGGAAGGCCAAACGGCATTTGCTGTTGTGTGCATGTGCACGCGAGCGTGGGCCACCATCCAAAATGGCGCCCTGCGTTTGCGTACACATGCGCACCACGGCGGTGGTAGTGCGCATGTGCACTCGCGCACCACCACGACCCAGGGGGCATTGGGGGACAGGGGGATCGGCCCCACCCCCAAAAAAGTTGCCGACCCCTGATTTAGCCTCTCTTATGTCCCTTCCTCTGCTAAGGTGGTCCTGGCTCTAACATAAACAAAGCATGCTCTTATCATCAGATAAACTTTTTATTTGTATGTACATTCAGAAATGTAATATCAAATTCATGTATGAATAATTGAGTAGAATTCTTTTAATTGGATGTGAGCCTCCCTTTTTACAAGCTGCCATGTAATATTTGTGTTTACAGGTGCTCCAAACAATGGGTTTAGGTTCCTATCCCCTCTATGCAATTTACCTCATCTTGGTTGGGATGACCACAGGCTTCTTGGTTTTATACTATTTATCACTACGGTTCATCAAACAGAAATCAAATCAAGACTGGTAGCAGCTTCAAAGGAGGAACAAGGACAATGAAGGAAGAGAGATAACATGTGTCCATATTAAACATCAGATCTGAGTCTTATTGTGAAGGCAACATTTTTAAATGTCTCATAAATACCATCAATTTTTATTAATGCATTACAGAGAGAGGTACATTTTGTTCAGTTTATTGTAAGTTGTAGAGCCAGTGTGGTATAATGGTTTGAGTGTTGGACTATGACTCTGGAGACCAGGTTTCGAATCCCCACTTGGCCATTGAAATCCACTGGGTGACCTTGAACAAGTGACACACTCTCAGCCTCAGGGGAAAGCACTGGCAAGCCTCCTCTGAACAAATTTTGCTAAGAAAACCCTAAGATAGGTTTACCCTAGGGTTGCCATAAGACTTGAAGGCACAAAAGATCTCAGTTGTGCAATAATTTGGATAAGCCACCAGATGGCAGCAAAATACAGCTGGTTGAATACTGAATTCCAGTCTTTTTGGCACATTTTTCTTGCAGTTGAGGAAGAAACTCGATTTTAAGCCAAGACTTCAGTATTATATTACATAGTTATGATATGACAATGGTTAGATCCATGCAGCTTGCATATAAAAGTATATTTCAAAGACTGAGATATTATTCTATGAGCCTTCCAATACGCTATGAACAAATGAAAGTCCTGCATAAATTAACTGCACCAGAGAATACTAACAATTAATATGCCTATGCCTTATCTAATTAATAGACCTTACTATTTGTGTAGCTTTTGAATAATACAGAGAATTAAAACAGAACTATAGACCTCTTTAAATAAAATCTAATTGCAAAGTGTTCTTCCTCACAAAGTTATATTCTGGGGAAGAATGCTTTGCAATTAGGTTTTTTTTATATAAAGAAACTAGTGCATAAACTGAACTTCCATTGCTTTTTATTTAGTTATTGTTTGATGTTTTTATCGCAAAACTGGTTTTAATGGGCTAAATCCAACTTTTAGCGCCAGAGTTGACCAGTTATATCAATGGAAACTTGTTGAGTTAGCACTTTTGCAGATGTAATGGTTTTTACTCTAGTTGGGACTAACAATTAAAATGTAGCCCATTATATCTTCATTCCCCACCTGCAAGATCTGCTTTAATACAGTCAAAAAGGTTCAGCTGCACCATTATTAAAATGTTATTGGCAAAAAAATACAGACAGAGAAGGAGAAAGAAGGACGTTGTCGTTTAACACACAGCATTACAATAAAAGCCAAAGATGATGCTATTAAAGTGTCCCATGTTTACTACTTAAAATTAAAGACAAAATTTGAGATGCAGTATGGTTTCTAGAGATCACTATGTAGAGATCACGATGTGGAACATTGTCATTCTTGGGTGTCCTGGTCATCCGCAAACCGAACTAACGTTTGGGCCACACAGTATACAGAAAACCTACACATATGGACAGATACCTACACAAGAACTCCAATTATCACCCAAGACAAAAAAGAAGTACAATAAAAACACTGGTAGTCCTGGCAAAAAGGATCTTCCTGGAAGGTGAATTGAAGCACCTAGACTGGACTCTGCAGGCGAATGCTTACTCCAGCTCAGACATCAGAAGGGCTGCCAGACCCAGAAAAACCCATACGAGTGAAGACAAGCAACCACCCAAAGGGAAGGTATTTTTACCATACATCAAAGGAGTCACAGACAGGATAAAGACAGTGGTGAGGAAACACAACCTCCAAATGATATACAAACCGACCAAGAAAATCGAGCAAATGCTGTGCTTAGCGAAGGACAGGAGAGACCCTCTCACAGACACAGGAGTTTACTGCATACCGTGCAGCTGTGGACAAGTCTACATAGGGACCACCAAACGCAGTGTTCAAACACGAATCAAGGAACATGAAAGACACTGCAGACTGGGTCAGCCAAAAAAATCTGCAGTAGCAGAACACCTTATAAACCATCCTGGGCATAAAATGCTATTCAAAAACACCAAAATTTTGGACCTTGCCAACAACTATTGGGTCAGAATGCACAGGGAAGCCATTGAAATCCACAAATACCTAGACAATTTCAACAGGAAAGAAGAAACCTTTAAAGTAAACAAAATCTAGTTGCCAGTCCTGAAAAACACCAAAATCAAGACCCAGCATTTGCAAATGAAAACCACCCAGGGTCAGGGGTTTTCCCAGCAGACAATGGATCACTAATTGAATAGACACAATGTCTCCTTGCATATCCTCCCACCCTGAGGCCTTGCCATTCAACACACAGATTAGCATGTAAATCACCTTTTCTTAACCAAGAGTCACACAGTATATATATATATCCCACTCACTTCCATGCCAGCATTCTTTGAAGATGCCAGCCACAGATGCTGGCAAAACACCAGGAATAAAATCTTCTAGAACTCAGCCACATAGTCTGAAAAACCCACAAAACCCCACAGATCACTATGTTGTTTGCTTATTGTTAATGTACATATAAACACTTTTGGCAATCTAAGGGAAAAATACTATCCAAATAATTGTAATATACTTCTGAGATAAACTATCTGAATAATTGTAATATTTTTTCTGAAAACATCCATGATACACACATGCACACATATATGAGTTGCTGATAATGGAATTATTATTGTTAATTGCCATCAAGCCAGCTTTGACTTTTAATGGCCCCTATGTATGGGAGACCTCCAAGATAGCCTATCATCAACAGTCCTACATAGGTCCCAATGCTGTGGGTGACTGGTGAGTCTGTCTACCTGTGTTGGAGCCTTCCTCTTTTTCTACGGCCTCCCACTTTACCAACCATGGTTGTCTTTTGTAATGAGTCATATTGTCTCATATTTTCAAAGTATGGTAGACGCATACTTCCAGGTCAGGCTTGATTTGTCCAAGGACCCATCTATTGGTCATTTTGGCCACTCATGGTATTTGTAGAACTCCCCTCCAGCATCACATTGGTTCTAGTAGGGATGTGCTGTGTTAAACCATTTGTTTCCACAAAGGAGGATGAATAATTTAATCAGTTTTATCCCTGCTTTGCAGTTTTCAAAGAGGTCTTGTGGGGAGGTGCTCCCTTCATTCTTCTTCGTGTTACACAAGCAGAGGATCTTAAGAGTGCAGATAAAGATTAGGAGGCTATAGCCTTCCAGAATCCTCTCCTGTCTCTCTTCCACCTGATTCCTACACAACAACATAAGGGTGTAGAGGGAAGCTAGGTGAAGATCTGAGTGCTAAATCTTCCAAGATCCTCTCCAGGCTAACATTCCAGCTTTCCCTGAACACTGAAGGGTGAAGCCAAGTGAAGATCAGGAGACTACAGTGGGCCTTGGTATCTGCTGGAGTGAGGCTCCAGGATTCTTGTGGATAGCAAACTCTGTGGATGCTGAAGTCGCATAAAATATAATGGCATAGTAAAATTGTGTCCTTTATATTAAATGGCAAAATCAAGCTTTGCTTTTTGAAATTTATATATATATATTTAATATTTTTAAGCCATGGATGGTTGAATCCATGGATAAGGAATCCATGGATATGACAGGATGACTGTATAGCCTTGCCACCTGTGTTCTGTTAGCTGGTTCAAGATGCAAATATATCATTATCATGCAGAGGGGTGGGATATTATTATTATTATTATTATTATTATTATTATTATTATTATTATTAATCATGTGCTGCCTAGCAGACCATAGCCCATGATGGTGATCCTCCTTGCTGAGCTCCTCCCCACCTTTTTGATTTGGGTTGGGACAGGAAATAGGTGAATCTGGGTGGGGAGTATGGGAACAATCCCTGATTCTGTTCCAGGATTAGAGGAAAATTGAGAAAGGAGGTTGAGGAGGAGTGACCTTGCTGAAGTTTTCAGGCACTCACAAAGACCTTTCTTGTTTTTTTATTCTCAAGTATTAGAATATTATCTCCATTTTTAGTTTTTCATAGGTTGCACTTGTATGAAGTCTCTTACACTGCCAGGAAAACATACAATCCCCTAAACATATACACACACATACACGCAGGAAACTAGAACTGATGCAGAGGCACATCTGGTTTCCAGACATACAGGTATCATGATACCTAGCCATTGTTCTGGCATGATACATCTTGTGATGAGCACAGGAATACAGTGAGCATAAAAAAATGGCCTTGGGTGGTACCTTCCATAAAGTCTCCTCCAGATGGGGCAAATGAGTCCGGAAGTAGTGATGTTTGTTCTTGTAGTTCCTAGTATTATTATTTTTAAATATCCAAACAATGTTTTTATTGCTCTAGACCAGTGGTGGCAAACCTATGCCATGTGTGCCAGAGGTAGCACAGAGCCCTCTCTGTGGGCACATGCACCGTCACCCCAGCACAGAGTTCATCAGAGTTCATTACTAGAAAACCAGAGGGATGCGGCACTTTGCGATAAATAAGTAGGTTTTGGGTTGCAGTTTGGGCACTTGGTCTCTAAAAGGTTCACCATCACTGCTCTAGACTGTATTGACTGTATTCTGGCAATTTCCAGCAATAGCTGCAACCTTATCCCCACCCTAGAGCGGGTGTTTCTTTAATTCCAAGATATATCATAGAATTATAGCATCATAGAATCATAGAGTTGGAAGAGACCCCAAGGGCCATCCAATCCAACCCCTTGCCATGCGCAAACTCATAATTAAACCATCCCGGACAGATGGCCATCCAGCCTCTGTTTAAAGACCTCCAAGGAAGGAGACTCCACCACTCTCTCAGAGAGTGTGTTCCACTGTTGAACCGCCCTTACTGTCAGGAAGTTCCTCCTAATGTTGAGGTGGAATCTCTTTTCCTGGAGCTAGCATCCATTGTTTCGGGTCCTAGTCTCTGGAGCAGCAGAAAACAAGCTTGCTCCCTCCTCAATATGACATCCCTTCAAGTATTTAAACACGGCTATCATATCACCTCTCAACCTTCTCTTCTCCAGGCTAAACATCCCCAGCTCCCTAAGTCATTCCTCATAGGGCTTGGTTTCCAGACCCTTCACCATTTTTGTTGCCCTCCTTTGGACACTCTCCAGCTTGTCAACATCCTTTTTGAATTGTGGTGCCACAGTATTCCAGGTGAGGCCTGACCAAAGCAGAATAGAGTGTCACTATTACTTCCCTTGATCTAGACACTATACTTCTATTGATGCAGCCTAAAATCATATTGGCCTTTTTAGCTGCGACATCACACTGTTGACTCATGTTCAACTTGTGGTTTACTAGAACTTTCATTTCATTTTTTTGCCCTAAGTGCTGTACTTTACATTTCTCCATGTTGAAATTCATTTTGTTAGCTTTTGCCCAGCATTCTAATCCATTAATTTTTATCATCATCATAAGAAAAACCTCCTCTTCTCTTCTCTTCTCTTTCTTTCCCTTCTTTATAGTGCATCACTGAAATGGTACATATTATAATTCTTAGGATTTTTTTAAAAATGAGAAATGAGAAAAATGAGAATACTTGTCCTTCAAGCCATAAGCAAAACATGCCTCAATTCTACAAAATTCTTGGAAGAGTCTAAGTGCAGATTCTTGGAAGAGTTGTAGTATAGATTTTAAGAATGTCTATGAACAGCTCTCTGAAAAAAATGGAAAAAGTAGACACAGAGGTGACAGCAAGCAGCAACCCTCAAGAAGCTATACTATAATGATGTATATTTTCTTTAGATCAACATAGAAGAGCCCAAAGTGTCATTAGTTTGGGTCCCTTCCTGGGGAAAAGGGAGCATAAAAATGAAAATAATAATAAATAAACAATACCTTGTATGTGATCAGAGCTGTATCAGCATCCTTGCCATTACATATTTTTACAAATCTATGCAGCCCATCAGGAAAAAATTGCAGAACATTTCTAATGTTTCCAGAGAATCCTGAGCATAGAAGCAAAGTTGAGCTATATCTCTTACACTTTTATTCCTCTATAATGGGTCTGTGAAGCAAAGCTTGCCATCAAGTCATTATCAAATATATGAATGGTCCCAGTTCAGACAATGAAATCTCCAAATTAGAAAAGAAAGCATAAGAAAAACAGCACACCCCTGTAGAAGTCTCTCTGAAGTAACTTTAATTCTTTTACATCCCATATTCCTGTTTAGGATTGCAACCTTCATTAGTAAATTTAACAAAAGATTAACACCATTGGAAAAAACAACTAAATAAGCATGTGACGTAACCAAATGGCAAATAGATGAGGCAGAATTCTATCTATCAGTCTTAAAATATTTATATCCCATCCTGTATATTAAAAGGAGCAAAATGCAATTATAAAAAAAGGTTTTAAACAACTCAACTGAACAAAGCTGAAAACAAAAATATACAGTCTAACTCAAACTATGACTGACTGATAGAAGGCACAAAGGGTCAAAAAAGGCATTAAAGCCAGCTGGGCAAGAGAAAGAAGGAAATACTCAAACCAGACAAATCAAACAATTGAAAACCAAGGAAGCAGCAGTATAGTCCTATGCTGATCTGCTAAGAAAGAAATCTCATGGAGTTTAGATGGTAATTCTCAGGCATGTGATAGCAAAATGTCTTAGGCTGTACTTTGTCACCTTCACAACAGCAATGGAAGAGAGCCAGTGTGTTGATTTGAGTGCTGGACTAGGACTGGGAGACCAGAGTTCGAATCCCCACTCAGCCATGGAAACCTGTTGGGTGACCTTGGGCAAATCACACTCCCTCGACTTGTGACGAAGACAATGGCAACCCCACTCTGAGCAAATCTTACCCAGAAAACCCCATGGTAAGTTTGCCTTAGGGTTGCCATAGGTTAGAAACAACTTGAAGGCACACACCAATAATAACAACAAGAAGTGGAAGTTGGTAGTTTCCATATGGATAGCCCTGTGACTCTGTTCTGGAGTCTAGATTGAATCTTAATAGAGTTATCCAAAGTGATGAACCCTACCCCTCCTATAAAGGTTCAGCACTGAGGTTTCATCCACACTGCAAAAATAATCCAAGTTGACACTATTTCAATGTCCATGGCTCAGTGCTAACTGCAGTTTTGTGAGACATTTAGCCTTCTCTGCCAGAGAGCTCTGGTTCCTAGAATCCCATAGCATTGAACCATGGCAGTTAAATTGCTGTTAATCTAGATTATTTCTGCAGTGCAGATCCAGCCTGAGATTGCTCCTTTGAGATTCAGGCTAAAACGCTAAGTGGAAAGGATACACCACCACCATTGACATAGAAGCCATCATGAAAGAAACACTGTTCAGGCACTAGGACTCTTGTTTTTTTAAATCATGTGGCAACTGTACACTTAGCGTTTTCTGCCTAGAATATAAAACATATGTTTGAGAGCAATCTGAATGTTCATTTGGAGGAAGCACAGATGAAACTCCATATTGAAAGTGGCTTGAATTACAATAGGGCTTGTTAAGAGCAGAACCTCCTGGATGAATACTTGAATTTGATTCTGGAAAGCCTAGTCCTCTGTAGATGCATCCCCTCACAAAGAGTTCTCCCTCTATTGCCTTTCAATATATATATTTCCATAGACACTGCAGACCAGGGTTGTATTCCCAGCTTGGCCATAAAACCCACTGGGTGACCTTGGGCAAGGCACACTCTCTCAGCCTCAGGGGAAGGCAATGACAAATCTCCTCTGAACAAATCTTGCCAAGAAAACCCCATGATAGGTTCACTTTGGGGTTTCCATAAGTTGGAATGATTTGAAGGCGCACAACAGGAAACAACAAATTTCTACAGACAGAGAAAGAGAGATGGCTGGCTGGCTGGACAGATGAGAGAGAATATAAATAAAACTAACTGTTCAGTAAGTTTTGAAATTGCCTAACTTCTTTTATTTTAAAATGAGGTAAAAATCCAGACTTTTTCAGTCTTTTGTGGCATCATTAAACTGTCAAGATGGTGGGCTCTTCTTTGATTCTTAATTACTCCTTTTTATTATATTTAAGACACTTAATATTTTTTTAAAAAATGATTTATTCTTTCACATAATGGTCTGTTGTGATTAGGATCTCTTTTCTGCTGCTCCTTAGTTTCCAGACTGTATATTGGCAACTACTTTTTTTGTTAATTCCTTTTTTTTTTTTTCTTAAAAAGAAAAAACCCATTTTTAAGGATTAAATTCCAGGCTGACTCTTTGTTGTGAAGGCAACGTGATGGGTCCTCCCTCCTTTTTTTGAAAGAGGGCAAGTAGGAAAGAAGAGGGACAATCAGGAAAAAATTAAGACCATTCTGAATTTTAAGGGGCAAAATACATACGAACGAACGTATCCTTCTCCTTTACTTCCTCCTTGAGTGCTTTCTTCCTTTTGTGAAATTAGTCAGGCAGTTGACATTGCTTAAACAAGCTTTTTAACATTTTAAAATTCCACCCTCTAAATGTTCTCCAGAAGGGGCTAAGCAGTGTGAGTGTTTCAGAGGTAGTGTTATGACAAGGGGAGATGCACATACAATAGGACTCAGGGAGAGCAAAGCTGCAACAGCTTTAGAGCAGAGGATTCTGGTTGGAGGCGGCCAAGCACACACAGTTTCATTAAAAAGATATGTTTTAAGCCTCATAGTGTCTCCTTCTCTGTCCTTAGCTGTACATATGACATATGGACCAGAAAAACATAGGAACCAGATCTATACATCAGCATCACAATCCATTCGGAGAACACTGCCATTGTGATATTGACAGCAATACAGTCTTATACGTGACTGTATGTAGAGAGATCTTGTAGCACCTTTGAGACTCACTGAAATAAAGACGTTGGCAGCATGAGCTTTCGTAGACTTCAGTCTGCTTCCTTAGATGCATACAGACTGAAGTAGACTGAAGTCTGTGAAAGCTCATGCTGCCAACTTTCTTTCAGCTAGTCTCAAAGGTGCAACAAGATCTCTCTACATACTGATTCTACAGACCAAAACGGCTATATCTTTGAATTATACATGGCTGTTAGCATTTTAGCACTTTACATTTCTGTACTACTTCATAGTGAACTAAGCACTCTCTAAGCGCTTTACAATGTGTCAGCCATTTACCTCCAACAAGCTGACTACTAATTTTACTGACCTATGAAAGGATGGAAGACTGAGTGGACCTGAAGCCCCGTGGGTTCGAACTCACAACGTTGTGGCTGCAGTACCAGCATTTAACCACTCGTTTTGGAAGAAATTCCCATTATTTTCAATAGGGCTTCCTCCCAAGTCAACCTGAGGCTTTAATATCACTCTACTGCTTTGGAAGGAGTGGGTTTATATCCATGAAAGCTCATGTGAAAATAAAAACTAATTAATCTAAAATGTGCTGCCACATTTCTTTTTTTCTCCTCCTTCCTACCTCATTTTTATGCTACAAGAGACAAAGGGACAAAGGCATCTGTGTTGATGCTGCATTTGTGGAAGACCTTCCCATTAGAGGTCTGACTGGCAACAACACTGATGTCACCACTTGATACTAACTTTCTGCCAATGAAATACATAGTAAATGGAGGCCTCTATGCACAGGCATCACCATCATTATATTGTAAGCAGGCAATATTTGGTGGTGAAGGGGACAAGGATAGGATTGCCCTCTAAATTAACAGATATTCAGCAGTATTGTCTTCAGAAAGAAGAAAAGAAAAAAGAGCTCTCACAATATATATATTCCCACTCGCTTCCATTCCAGCATTCTCTGAAGATGCCAGCCACGATGCTGGCGAAACGTCAGAAAGAAACTCTTCTAGAACATGGCCACGCAGCCTGAAAAACCCACAAAAAACATGATAGCCTACAACTTGACATTTAAAAAGAGCTAATGCTGAAAAAATAGGGGGGGAGGGGAAAGAGAGAATTACACTCTGAAATCTGATAGTCCAGTTATCGGTGTGCATTCACAAAGCTGTTTCACAAAATATTGAAATTACTAGAGCCCACAGAAGGTGAAGAAAGGGGAAAATACAACAAGCGTCCATGAGTTCTTCCACAGAGTATTTCATAAACCATTATAAAATCAGCAGTAAAGCATATCAGTGTTTGGTACCAAATGAAGCCTTGAGGAGAGGGGGGTCTAGAACTACACCCATTTCTGGAATGGAACAACTGTGGAAATGGACATGAGAACAATCACTGTAAACAGGGGCAGAGTTTGGACAAAACACAGCTAACCAGAAAGGTTTAGCTCCAGGAAAGCTGCACTGTACAAAAGAGAGGCATGTATTTCTGAGCAAGATGCCCCAACAATTGCTAAATTTGCCAGTTTCAAATTCATGTGATTAAAACACAAGGACACATAAGATAACTCTTTGTATTACAATAGTGTGATTCAAAATATGATGAGAAGTTTGGATACAAGAACGTTTATATATTCTGTTTGTTGCAGTCCTTAAATAAACATCTAGGAGCAAGAATACACAGCCTGTCAGAGGAAGACTCTATTGGATGTTTTACTCTTATTTGCATTCAATGGTTTGTTTGGCCAAAGTACCATAAATCAGCTTGTGTTCTTATTTTGGATGCATGAATTTCACTACACATTTATCCGAGCATGCTAAAAAAACAACAGCAGCAACACACACAATCTTTTCTAAGGGCAAGATTACTTGTGGATTACAGAACATTGGCATTTTATTCATTCTGCGTGTCTAGACTACTTTCCTCTGTTTTGTGTGGTCCTCATTCTGAATATACATCATAAGAAGTTGAATTTAACAACAAACTACATTTGCAAGAGTCCTAGCTTTGATGCTATTATAAATGTGTGGTCCTGGTGAAGAAGCCTTCTATAATTTATTATTACTTAATGTAAAAGGACAGATGTTTAGAGTTCTGAACTGTCATGAATTATGAACCATGATTTAAAATCTCAGCTTAAAATAAAATTAATTGAAACAAAACAAAACAGGTGGACCCTACTGTTAGACAGAGTGAGGAATTCATCTCGGGTGGCAGATGCCAAGAGTGTTGGGGACAGAGTTGTGCGTGATTTCAGCAACTATAACCAAGAATTCTCTTGTGAACTAGACCATTAATTCATATTCTCTGCTTCCTCCTCATTAACCAGTTTTCAGCACAAAGCGCGAAATTGCTGCTGATAGTCAGAGAAGACTGTATAATGTGCTGCCTAGTTTAGTATGAGTTCATCAAAGAAAAAGGCAGTGGAGGCTGCGGGGTGTCCAGACTGTACTGGGTGATACCCTAGAAGAGGGGTGACACCCCGTTGACATCCCCATCTCTGTGCCGTCATCTCGTTCTCCTTATGACCACAGTATCATGAGAAGAATGAGGTAGTGGCACCAAAGGAACCAAGCAGCCCCCCTACCTCACTGCCATCACTTTGGCAGGGCACAAGGCAGTGAGGGAACATGCCCAGCCCCTCTCCCTGCCATGTGTTGCTCTACACGTGTTTAGACTGGCACAACGCAGGGAAGTAGCATGTCCAACTCCCCTGACATGCGCTGTTCTACTCACAAGTAGAGTGGTGCATGGCAGCAAGGTAGGCAGCACTCTTTGGCCTTGCCTCAGAAGCCCTGGCCTCCACATCCGGTGACGCCACTGGAAAAAGGGTGAGAAATGTTATTTTTAATTTGTTTGCTTAACTTAAGGATGGAGCAAGCTTGTTTTGTGCTGCTCTAAAGACTAGGACCTGGAGTAATGGTTTCAAACTACAGGAAAAGAGATTCCACCTCAACATTAGAAAGAACTTCCTGACAGTAAGAGCTGTTCGACAGTGGAACACACTCCTTTGGAGTGTAGTGGAGTCTCCCTTTCTGGAGGTTTATAAACAGAGGCTGGTTAGCCATCTGTCGAGGGTGCTTTGATTCTGTGTTCCTGCATGGCAGGGAGTGCGGGGTGTCTGCACCACACCAGGTGATACCCCCAAAGAGAAGTGACACCCAGTTGACCCTCCCATCTCCATGCCATCGTCTTGTTCTCCTTATGAGAACAGTATCATGAGGAGAACAAGGCAGCGGCACCAAGGGAACCAAGCACACACATCCCTTGCTGCTGTGAACTAAGCACATGGCAGCAAGGGAACATGCCTAGCAAGGGAACATGGACTGGATGGCCCTTGTGGTCTCTTCTAACTCTGTGATTCTATGATTCTCTGAGTCTATGACTTTTAACTAATGGCCTTCTGTCATGGGGCACCCACTCTTCAGATATGTTGTAGTACAAGTTCCATCATGCTCAATATTCATGGATCATATTGGCTGGGGATAGTGGTGGCTGTAGTCTAACACATCTGGATGGTGTCTGACAGAGCTAAGGGTAATACAGTGCCTACAGTGTTGCATCTCTGTATCATTTATCTTTATATTATTCAGTTTATGGTTTATGTACTGCCCATGTTCTGTAAGCCATTCTACAGAAGGCTCAATGACTTTGGGTGACACAACAAAAGGGGACTTAAACAGTGTCCTTCAGTTCCTTTATCCTGGGCTTCAGCTTGTGGGTGCTATGGTGGGTGGAAAAAGCAGTAGCGAATACATTTCTCTGACATGTGGCTTTAAAAAAATACCTGCAAGCCAGAGATGAACAACAACAGCTCATACCATGTCAGCAACCAATAATTAAGGAGGGAACGCTTAAGTGGTGGGTTGAAATATAATTTTTAAAAAGCCATTTAACTCTTTCAATGGATTATATAATTAGCTGCAAATCAACAGGCAAAAGTTCCCAATTTTATATAATACAATGCCACTTTTTGAGCATGAGGGTATTCGGAAATGGCAGTGGAGTTTGGTATTTTAAGCCAGAGTGCTCCTAGCAATGTTGAAAAAGCTATTTATCTTTGTTGATTTTTCCCTCGACTAAAATTCAGATCTTACATATTTACTGCAAACTGTGGCTCAGCTTGAAGTGATTTGACTTGCGCTTCTTTAGAGTACATGTCGGATTGCCATTCCTCCTCTTGACAAGAAAGTGAGCCTTAATAGGTTTCATGTGCCTGGAAGACTGACTCAGTGTCCAAAGATGTATTTGTCATATTGGTTTTTGGCTCCTCTAAGTTGGAGCCATCTCCTACCATCTCTAATTAATACTGGATGACTACCTTAAACATATTTTTTGCAACAAGTATTTTGCTTGAATGAAATGCCATTTCCTTCAGACTTCTTTTCACATTTGCTTATCCATAAATATTCTAGCAAATGAGTTTTCTGGCAGCTGAGTGAAGAGAACTGGCATAAATATTCATTTGGAGGAACGAGATTCCAGGCATTACGGTCAACCAATGGGGAAAGGTGATCTATGAAAATGCCTTCCAAGTTGCACAGGATGCATATTCAGAGTCCATTGCATAAAATGGTTTAAGAATTCATTGCAGGGAGGATTTGATGAATTTTAAATAAGACAGGATTGCCAAGAATGGCTATATTCACCTTCATGCCCAAACTGTAAATACTTGCAATGAGTTTAAAATTTCTTTGCTATGAGCAATTTCACAAGAGTTACAAGGCAGAAAAAAAAATTCCATCAAGTCCAACTTTATCCACAAAGCAGAAACTCTTCCCACAGTAGCTAGCCAGACAGTGCCTGAACCATATATGATCCAGACCATAAGCACAGATCTGAGAATACAGGATTTTCAGCTTTGAGAAAGCAATTAGTTCCAGATGACTCAAGTTAGCCATATGTAGCAACAAAAAACTTTGGTCTAATTTGATCATAGGATTTTCATGACAAAAAACTACCATCACAGACAATATCTTTCTCCATCCTAGGTTCAGTTCAGAATTTGTCTGGACATCAACAGTCTTTGATACCTAGTGGGTGGTGGGTGGATGCTTCTGTGCCACCACATGTACAGAGTGCTATACACCAGCATCATGGGGAAAAACCAAATACCAGGCCACCAAACCTACAGAGTTCTCTTTAAACAGATGAACACACAAACAATTCTGGGGAGAATTATTACTCCATTGTGATAAATTGGAACCACTAATTCAGGAGATTATCACACTTACAAATAATGCGACTGCTCCCCAATGGGATACAGTCATGTTTCAGGTTGCTACTGGGTATTATCACATGGAATTAGGAGGTGCTGCTGCCGCCGAGCAACTGCAACCTGGCTGCATCCCGGGTCCCAGCTGTGCTTCAGAGACTGCTTTTCCAAAACGGGAAGCTCTTGTTTTGGAAAAGCAGCCTCCGAAGCATGGCTGGGACTCGGGATGCAACTGGGTTGCAGTCACCCATGGGCAGCAGCGACAAATTATAAACAATAATACCCAGTAGCAACCTGAAATGTGACTGTATCCCATTGGGGAGTAGTCACATTATTTGTAAGTGTGATAATCTTCTGAGTTTGGGGTACAAAAAACAGAAGAAGACAGGAGAAATAGAGAAATAGAGACTGCTGTCAACCCACTGGGTGACCTTGGTCAAGTCATATGCTCTCAGCCTCAGGGGAAGGCAAGGACAGCCTCCTCTGAACAAATCTTGCCAAGAAAACCCTATGATATGATTTCTAGAGTCACCATAAGTCGTAGAGTCGCCATAAGTCAGAAACAACTTGATGGCACACAAGAAGGAGAAGGAGAAGGAGAAGGAGAAGGAGAAGGAGAAGGAGAAGGAGAAGGAGGAGAAGGAGTAGTAGTTTGTTGTAGCATCAGAGCTTTCTGAGGCTATCTCACAAAACTACAAATCCCAGAATTCCATAGTATCGAGCCATGGCAGTTAAACCAGTGTCAAAATGCAGATTTAGTCAGAAAGTGAGCAAACGTGAGTCACTTACTCAAACAGAGATACCAAAGCTGCCAGTTAAAAGCAGACATAAGAAACAGAGAGTTGGAGGCTGAGTCAAACAACTAAGGGGAGTCAAACAACTAAGGGGAGTAGAATTCCTGTTCCCCAATATGGTTGTTTTACTGGGAATTTTCAGGCAGAGGAGTGTGGTTGTTGGCTTATGGTGTATCTCACTCTGTTGTCAACTCTGTAAAATCCTACTATTGCTAGCATCACCTGTTCCAGCAGCAGAGGGCTACTGTAGTATGAACCCTGAGCAGGTTTGATGAGAGAAAAGGAGTTGCTCTGTCTTCCTTCTTCTGCCACTGAGGAAGAAAAAAAAGGAACATTTGATTACTTCTCTTTGGGGGGAAGCAGACGGCTTAAAGAGCCGTTTTGGGGGCAGGGAAGGGGAGGGGCAGCCGCACGTTGGGTGCCCCAACCCCTTCCCCAGGTCATCCTCGGAGCAGCCAGCCCTCCGCATGGCCGGTGCTCTGAGGAGGAGCTCCCGCTGCAGCTTTCGCACACACTGCAGTGGAAGAGTTGCTGAAGGTGTGCCAGCAGCCTTTTGCGGCTCACCTTCGGCGACTTGTGGAAGGAGCGCTAATTTAGTGCCCTTTCCAGGGGCGGCGAAGCTGCGCCGCTGGGCCGAGGTGTGGGGATACCTCGGCCCCATGCCGCAGCTTCCCGGGGCGGCCCATGGCCACCCGTCTGCTTCCCCCCTTTATTTCATAGACCTGGGAATAACTTTATTCTCTGAAACAATTCAACCACTTTCTAAGGAACGGCTGAAAACTTTCAGAATATTTCTTTTCTTTTGCTCCTTACAGGTTTGGGACTAAAGGAAAGTTTCTGAATCCATTAATAATAGCTAGCAGCCAGTGTGGCATAGTGGTTTGTGTGTTGGACTATAAATCTGGAGACCAGGGTTTGATTCCCTGCTCAGCTATGAAACACACTGGGTGAGTTAGGGCAAGTCACATGCTCTCAGCTCAGGGAAGGCAATGGCAAATCTTCTCTGGAGAAAACCCCTTAGGGTCACCATAAGTTGGAGATGACTTGAAGGCACACAACAACAGCAACACCAACAGAAAAAAACACTGTTGAACTCAGTAGGGCTTGAGCATCCAAGTAACCAGACATCAGATTGTTCCAACAGCATAACTGTATGCACACAGCTACTTGCATGCAAGTGTGCATAGATGTGGAGTCTTAGAAGAGAATATAAATGAAAACAACTAGCCTAGAATCAGGGATGGATGTTTGCGATGAAATATGGGGAGGGAGTTCCATAGTTTTGGAGAAGGCTCCTTAAAAGTGTGTGAAAGGAGGCTTTCCAGGCAGTTTCTGCCAGGAAAGGAGAAAGAGAAGGAGGCTTTCTAGGCCAGTTCCTGCCAGGAAAGAGGAAGAAAGCAGTTTCCAGGCAGCCATTTTGAGTAGGTGAGTTTTTAAATTCTTTTAAAAAAACACTTGGGGAGAGTGTGACTGTTACTCAGCGGGTGGGGCTTTGTTGAGTCGCATTTGCGAGTCAATAGGGGGTGGGCTAGCCAGTTAGCTCTACACAGCTGCTCCCAGAGGCCAGTTTCAGGTCAGTTTTGGCCAGGACAGGGGAAGGAGGAGGAGGCTTTCCAGGCCAGTTTCTGAAGAAAGGAGAAAGAGAAGGAGGCTTTCCAGGCAGTTTCTGCCAGGAAAGGAGAAAGAGAAGGAGGCTTTCTAGGCCAGTTCCTGCCAGGAAAGAGGAAGAAAGCAATTTCCAGGCAGCCATTTTGAGTGGGTGAGTTTTAAAATTCTTTTAAAAAAACACTTGGGGAGAGTGTGACTATTACTCAGCGGGTGGGGCTTTGTTCAGTCGCATTTGCGAGTCAATAGGGGGTGGGCTAGCCAGTTAGCTCTACACAGCTGCTCCCAGAACCTTGCGCCTAATGGCATGCAAATCTTTATAACCACTACTAATTGTTGAAAAGTTCCGGTCATCAACAGACTTTAACACTGGTGTTAGCAAGGGATTTTCTTTGAGGAGGAAAGCTGTAGTCCTCTTTCAGGGCTAATTAAGACTTAGTATGGACTGCTGCCGTCACTTGCAATACCTGTGGGATGTTTGTCTTCTTACCTACAGATGTGGGGAATTGCACATGCTCCAAGTGCAAGTTGGTAGCCCTCTTGGAGGAGAAAGTACAGCAGCTGGAGGCACAGGTAGCTACACTTCAGCATATTAGGGAGCAAGAGGCTTTCCTAGATAGAATGGAACGAATGGTCTTGGATGGGGACTACATAGAGAAAGTTGCTGGGGAAGAGAAGGTCACATCACATACACAGGAGGTAGACAGCTGGAGGAATGTCACACACAGAAGTAGGGAGACCAGGGATCATTCTAGGTGCTTGCAGCTACAGAATCGATTTCAAGCTCTTTCCCTTATCAAGGAGGACGAGGAAGAGCAGCATGGACAGACTTCAGGGACAGAGCAGGAGACCCTGGGAGTTCCACCACAGGGAACAGTCGCTGCCAAGCCTTGGAGGACATGTGTGGTTGTGGTGGGGGACTCCTTGCTGAGGGGGACAGAAGCAGTGATTTGTGGGCCTGACAAGATGTCTCAGGAAGTGTGTTGTCTCCCTGGGGCAAAGATCCGAGATCTGACAGAAAGGCTGACAAGACTGTTCAAGCCTACTGACCAATACCCCTTCCTTTTGGTCCATGTGGGAATGAATGACACAGCAAGACACAGACTTCAGAACATCAAAAGGGATTATGAGGCTCTAGGTAAGAAGCTGAAAGAAATGGCGGCACAGATTGTCATCTCGTCTCTTCTGCCAGTTGAAGGGCATGGTCCAGGAAGAGAGAGGAAAATAGCAGATGTCAACAATTGGCTCCGCAGATGGTGTCATCGAGAACGATTGGATTCTTAGATCATGGGCTGCGGTTCCATGAGGGCGGACTCCTGGCAAGGGATGGGCTGCATCTCACACCAGTTGGAAGAAAAGTTTTTGCCAACAGTCTCAAGAATTTGATCAGGAGGGCTTTAAACTGAATTATGTGGGGAAGGAAGACAGCGTCCTGGAAGATAAAAGGACTGGAAAAAATAGTCAAACTGTCATAGAGGAAACAAGGCAAACAGTACAGGGACCCAACAGTGGGAGGCAAAAAATGTGCACAGGCAGCAAGTAAGGGGGACATATGGTCTTAGATGTCTCTACACTAATGCACAGAGCATGGGAAATAAGCAAGATGAACTTGAACTCCTAGCACAACAAAGCATGATATAATAGGCATCACTGAAACCTGGTGGGATGAGTCTCATGACTGGAATGTAGAAATACAGGGGTATAACCTTTTCAAGAGAAACAGGCCAAACAGGAAAGGAGGAGGAATAGCATTATATGTCAAGGATATTTACACCAGTGAAGAAATCCAGGACATCCATCCTGGAAGCCAGGTGGAGAGCATCTGGATAAAAATTAAAGGGGAGGGAAACAACAGGGATGTTAGTGTGGGAGTCTACTACAGACCCCTGACTCAGGCAGAAGAATTGGATGATGCCTTTCTAGAACAGATGACCACACACTCAGAAAGGAGAAATATAGTAGTGATGGGTGACTTCAACTATCTTGATATTTGCTGGAATTCAAACTCAGCAAAATCCTCAAGGTCTAGCAAATTCTTCACTTGCCTTGAAGACAATTTCATTGTCCAAAAGGTGGAAGAGGCAACAAGGGAGTCAGCTATTTTGGATCTGATCCTAACTAAGGGCCTTTGCAGACTGTCAGAAATAGTGCAAATTAAGTCCACTTTAAGGGTTAGGGTTAGTGCTAGGGAATCATGGGAATTGTTGTTTTTTTTTTCTGAGACATTGAGCCTTCTCTGTCAGAGAGCTCTAGTGCCACAATAAAATACAGTTCCTATGATTCCCTAACCCTAACCCTAACCCTAACCCTTAAAGTGGACTCAATTTGCACTATTTCTAGCAGTCTGCAAAGGCCCTTCCAGGGATGACCTAGTTAGTGGGGTGCAAGTGGTTGGATCCTTAGGTGGGAGTGATCACGTTCTCCTGGAATTTATTATACAGTGGAAAGGAGAAGCCAGGCATAGTCAGACACACATTCTAGACTTTAGGAAAGCTGATTTTACTAAACTGAGAAATACTGGGGGGTGATCCCATGGTCAGGAATACTAAAAGAGAAGGAAGTTCAGGGTGAATGGGGAGTTTCTCAAAAGGGACATACTGAAGGCACAATTTCAAACACTTCCAATGAGAAGGAAAAATGGGAGGTGCCTCAAGAAACCAGGATGGATGACTAAGGAACTTTCAACTGAACTAAGTTTTAAACGGAGCATATATAAGAAATTGAAAAATGGGGAAATCACCAAAGAGGAATTCAAACAAATAGCTAGCACGTGTAGGGTTAAAGTCAGAAAAGCTAAAGCGCAGAATGAACTCAGGCTTGCTAGAGAGGTTAAGAACAATAAAAAGGGTTTCTTTGGGTATGTCCGCAGCAAAAGGAAGAAGAAGGAAATGGTAGGGCCACTGTGTGTAGAAGATGGCAAAAAGTTAACAGGGGACAGAGAAAAGGCAGAATTACTCAACACCTTCTTTGCTTCAGAAAAGGCAAAAGGTGCTCAACCTGAGGATAATGGAGCAGAGGACAGAATAGGAGAATTTCATCACAGAATAAGTAAAGAGATAGTACAGGAATACCTGGTTAATCCAAATGAATATAAATCTCCAG
Source organism: Phrynosoma blainvillii (assembly GCA_026167975.1). Taxonomy (NCBI): domain Eukaryota; kingdom Metazoa; phylum Chordata; class Lepidosauria; order Squamata; family Phrynosomatidae; genus Phrynosoma; species Phrynosoma blainvillii. Next base: position 35,636,107 of record JANUYF010000001.1, on the reverse strand, counting down.
GACCAGATGCATTACATCCAAGGGTATTAAAAGAACTGGCAAATATAATATCAGAACCATTGGCAATAATCTTTGAGAACTCCTGGAGAACAGGAGAAGTCCCAACAGATTGGAGGTGGGCAAACGTTGTCCCCATTTTCAAAAAGGGAAAAAAAGAGGATCCCAACAATTATCGTCCAGTTAGTCTGACATCAATACCGGGAAAGATTCTGGAGCAGATCATTAAACAGAGAGTCTGTGAACACCTGGAAGGTAATTCCATAATCACAAAAAGTCAACATGGGTTTCAGAGAAACAGGTCATGCCAGACAAATCTGATCTCTTTGTTTTGATAAAATTACCAGCTTGGTAGATGAAGGGAATGCTGTAGATATAGTATATCTTGATTTCAGTAAGGCCTTTGACAAGGTTCCCCATGACATTCTTGCAAACAAGCTGGTAAAATGTGGGCTAGACAAAGTAACTGTTACATGGATTTGTAATTGGTTGACTGGGTGAACCCAAAGGGTGCTTAACAATGGCTCCTTTTCAACCTGGAAAGAAGTGACCAGTGGGGTGCCACAGGCCTCTGTCCTGGGCCCAGTGCTATTCAACATCTTTATCAATGACTTGGATGACGGTATTGGGGGCATAGTTATCAAATTTGCAGACTACACCAAATTAGGAGGAGTAGCTAATACCCCAGAGGACAGGATCAAAATTCAAAATGACTTGAACAGACTAGAAAGCTGGGCCAAAGCTAACAAAAAGAAATTCAGCACGGAGAAATGTAAGGTACTGCACTTAGGGCGGAAAAATGAAAAGCACAGATATACAATGGGGGACACCTGGCTGAATGGGACTATGTGTGAAAAGGATCTAGGAGTCCAGGTAGACCACAAGTTGAACATGAGTCAACGGTGTGATGCAGCAGCTAAAAAGGCCAGTGCAATTCTAGGCTGCATCAATAGAAGTATAGTGTCTAGATCAAGAGAAGTAATAGTGCCACTCTATTCTGCTTTGGTCAAGCCTCACCTGGAATACTGTGTCCAGTTCTGGGCACCACAATTCAAAAAGGATGTGGAGAAACTGGAGCGTGTCCAAAGGAGGGCAACTAAAATGGTGAAGGGTCTGGAAACCAAGCCCTATGAGAATCAATTTAGGGAGCTGGGGATGTTTAGCCTAGAGAAGAGAAGGTTAAGAGGTGATATGATAGCCTTGTTTAAATATTTAAAGGGATGTCATATTGAGGAGGGAACAAGCTTGTTTTCTGCCGCCCCAGAAACTAGGACCTGGAACAATGGGTGCAAGCTCCAGGAAAAGAGATTCCACCTCAACATTAGGAGGAACTTCCTGACAGTAAGGGCTGTTCGACAGTGGAACACACTCCCTTGGGGAGTAGTGGAGTCTCTTTCCTTGGAGGTCTTTAAGCAGAGGCTGGACGGCCATCTGTCGGAGATGCTTTGATTGGGAGTTCCTGCATGGCAGGGGGTTGGACTGGATGGCCCTTGTGGTCTCTTCCAACTCTATGATTGTATGTTAATTTCCAACAATATTTTGCTAACTGTCCTTCATTTTCTGGACACTTTTAGGGCAGCATCAATTACCCATCTTTTATTTACCCACCCCCCCCCAGAATATTTTAGATGAGATTTCAGCATACATTTTATAGAGTGAGAGCTGGCAGCCTTTTCTCATACTGTCTTTCAAAGCTATGCCTTCTGCAGAAAGATCTATGGATTGAGAGGGAAAACTACCACCCAGACATCTCTTCCTCTTCCTTAGAGCTAGGTCTGTTAAAATGGGTGCCCATTCTACCATCTCTTTCTCTTCCCTGCTACCCTTCACCACATAACACTTCTGATACAGGGTATGTGTTACATATGTCATCAGCATGAGATAGCAGAGTCCTGAGAAGGCAGAATAGGTTGACAGTGAGGGATACCATTTTTTCCTTCTACATTAAATAAAACATATCCCTGTCAGTAGAAAACTAAATGTAACATGAAGTAGACTGAATATAATATTTTTCCTAATATGTGTTAGGTTTTACTTGCCACCAGCCTTTCCTTTGGGTAAGCATTCAAAAACTGTATCCATCACTTATCACTTGATGTGGAATACTATATTCCACACCTCAAGATTCTGCTGAATGTATAAACCATGACTTAGTGTATTGATGAGTAGGTGGTTTCAGAGTTTACCTTCCCACTTTTTCTCATCAGGGAATATTTACAGACAGAATTTTTTGCCAGACATAAGGAAGCTCCAAATTTCATTTATGTCATTTTATGGGAATATCTGCTCTAGGAAGTCAACTAAATTGCCAGTTCATTTCCCCCCAGATCATGTTTATTGTGATAATTTTGTGTTTTCTCTGCTGTTTATCTCATCCTTACCTTTCTTACATAGTGCTCCTATACAGTTATGAGTCAGGTGATGCATTTCCATACAGTCCTTCACAAATTTCCTTTTAGAAGTCAGGTTGGGTGATTTTCTATGGATGCAATGGACTCCACTACTCCATATGGACTCCATTTCTATGGACTCCACTACTCCATATGGAGTAGTGGAGTCTCCTTCCTTGGAGGTCTTTAAGCAGAGGCTGGATGGCCATCTGTCGGGGATGCTTTGATTGGGAGTTCCTGCATGGCAGGGGGTTGGACTGGATGGCCCTTGTGGTCTCTTCCAACTCTATGATTCTATGATTCTATGATTCTATGATTCTACCTCACAGGTAAAATATTCTGATAATAAAGCAAAGAAGAGGAGACTCATTGTACAGTCTTGAGCACCCTAGAGAACAGAGGGATATCATAAACACTTTAAGAAACAATAAACCAATAATTGTGTCCTTCTTTCTAAGTGTTCCATAGGGATGACAAAGAAAAGATCACTTCATATGTGCACACATGTGCACTCAATCACACAAAAAGTGTCGTAAAAGTTGAAAAAGAACCTAGCCTGTACTATGCTTTCACTGTATTATGTTACGTTTTTTTTACTGGGGAAGAGAAGCCACCAGTGCTTGAGCTGTCCGAATTTGTACAACACTCCTGCCAAGACACATGTGAGTATGTGTGTATATGTGTTTCTAAAATGAAACATCTTTAACTATCTGGCTGAGGGCAGATTGTATGAGAGATGGTGATCTTGTGAGTAACCTGGACCCAAACCAAGTAGGGCTGTTACCCCAACTAGGTCAGGCCCCCGATCACCCCTCTCAATTCTGATATCAATTTAATATTAAGAAGGATGCTAGGGTAGGTGACCTGGAAAGGCAACCCCACTAATGGAGACCAGGCCATACTATATTTGGGAATCCAGATGGCTGCAGCACGGGAGGAAGCGAAAGCACCCACCATAATGAGACCACCCAAAAACATCAGCACAATCCCTTTGTCTATGGAGAGCGATGATGGGATCCCCCTCGAAGAAGATGGTTCTGCATACACAGACACAGGACTCTTCTCCAGTAGCAAATTTTCCTTTGTTTGAGATATTCACACCAATTGTCCAAACAGTTAAGACCAATGCACAACTCTTTTGTATGTATATATTAGTAATGTTGGCCTATAACATATTGCAGCTCAGTAATCAGAATCTAGATCTGATAATCAACAAAAATCAAAGGCAAAACAACTACCACCCCAGGAGAATAGTTCATTGTTAAGATGAATGGAAAGCTAATGATTCTGTTTCTCTTGTATATTTAATACAAAATTAACCCATCTGGCCTTTAGATTCCTAAAATGACAAGCCCAGAGGTTGCCATTTTATTGAATTTGGCTTGTGACAGCTTTGGGAGCCATTTTGCAATCATAAGAAGCAAATATTGGCATACCATTCAGGTTATTCTGCCTGCAATGACCAAGGCTTTTAAAGTCTAACAGTATAACAGTTTCACTGCTTTCTGAATGAACAAAGCCTTCACTGCCAGTAATCATTTATAGTGATAGTTTGGCTAAGTATTATCTTTATTCAGAAAGGCAATTCTTTCTTTTCCTTTTCTTTCTCTCTCTCCTCTGGTTACAATGGGTCCTAATACAGTCAACTGTTTGGGATGTGCATATCTCTGATTTGCTCCTTTTAAAAAAGAATAAAGATGAGGGTATGAAGATTTAGCTTTGTGGATTTCATGGAGACTCATCAGCACTTCCATATAATAAAAAGTACATTATAGCTGCTTTGTAATATGTTCAATGCCAGAAGCCTGATAAATTTCCACTGAGCACACTCATGTGCATGAGGAACAATAGCAAAGCTATAAATTACCATAATTTTTCTGCCCCCTGCAGTTAGTGGTACAACACATACATTTCCAAGGTTGTTTTCACATGCTCCATTTAGACAAATTCATAATGTTATTGGCATAGCTTAGAAACGACATTTATACAAATGCAAACACACGCACACATACACCTCGTTTTTGGATTCAATGCAGTTTTCTTGGAGCTATTTGTATGCTAGACATCTGAAGTTTGCATTGGTAGTTAAAAAGGAAGAAAGGAAGAAAAAGGGTACTGTTAATTCTTTATAACAATTTCCAGCATTGTAGTTGTGTCAATCTGTTGCATTGAAAGCAACAGAGAATTCTAGCACCTTAAAAACTAGCAGCTTTCCTATGACTTTGTAGATTGGTTTGTCTGTTTTTAAGGTGCACAAGACTATTATTTTTTGTTTATCTATAAACATATTTTCTTCACTCAAAAGCAGCACAGTAAAACCTTGCATATAATGAACCATCCCCAGTTCAGTGAGGAATTAGGGGAAAAACTTTGTATACACTCAGAATATCAGCCACCCACTGCTGCTTTTTTGAGAATATCCATTCTAAAACTGAAATGTTTTTCTAATTTAACTTCAAATGTGGAAACTTGGGTGGAAAACTCACTTCAGTTTCATATACTGTTTTAACAATAGAGAGACCATGAAAAAATTCCTACTCCTCTTCAGTCATATAGTCAATCAGGGTCAATTGGGACTTTCAGTTACTGAATGTTTAGCTGATGTCCCTCATGTGCTTCTCCATCTCTATGTTTGTCTGTCATCTACAGGAAGCAAAAAAATGTATATCTACACTGCATCATTATATTAGGTTGATACCTTAGCTATCTTGATTCCATCCTATAGAATCCTAATATTTGTATTTTGGTTACGTACTTGGAATTTACAGCTAGAGAAACTCTAGCACTTTCTAGCAGCGGACTTCATCCAGCTACAAATTTCAGGCTTCCTTTGGATGGAGCCATAGCAGTCAAGGTGGGATGAAACTGCCATAGGTAGTGTAGATACCCTCAAGATAGCTTAATTTTGGCTGTAACTTATTTATGCAATTTATGTCCCATCATGGATCGCATCTCCAGGTTGGCTATAGTTCTGGTGGCTGTAGCTCCTACAGGTCTGGTACTATGTGCTCCAGATCACCATTAATTATATTGGAGAAGCAGATGTATTTAAAGTTGTGTTCAGTTTGGTAAAGGATGACCAATTCCCCTCATTAATTCTTGAATGAAAATATATCCAGACGCAGATGCAGGAAATATATCAGTAAAGATTAATTACAGTTGCCTCTCCATTCTCGCAGGCTTCAAGTCCGCAGTTGTACATATTCATGGAGGGGCAGCCTCCATTTAAATCAATGGGACCCCCCCGAGGGCATGGTCCCGCTTGCGCCCATGGGGGGGTGCGCCCCATTCAAGCCTATGGGGCTTGATTATTCACTAATCTCCATTTTCGCAAGGGGAAGAGGGTCCAGAATGGATCCCTGGGAAAACAGAGGGCCAACTGTATATAACAAGTAATTTGAGTATCTAGGGAGCCCTGGTGGCACAGTGGTTAAATGCTGGCACTGCAACCACAAGGTTGTGAGTTAGATCCCAGAGGGCTCCAAGGTTGACTCAGCCTTCCATCCTTTCATAGGTTGGTAAAATGAGTACCCAGATTGTTGGGGGCAATTGGCTAACACATTGTAAACTGCTTAGAGAGTTCTGAGTTCACTATGAAACGGTATAGAAATGTAAATGCTATTACTATATCTAGCATTATGCCGGCTCCCTACACAGTACAATATAAAATGTTAGTTAAAATAAAGCAACATTTCCCCCTGAACTCTTTTCACATTCTCAGTTCCTATAAAACCAACAGCCTTGTCTGATCTGTAACCATCCCGGTCTCTTTTCTATCCAGGCCTATCTCTAATTCTGTTAGAGGCCTATTGAAATGTAAAATGAAGAACCAGATTTAAAAATGGTTCTTCCCCATTATAATCCTGGCAGAACTTCAAGACCCTAGACAAGAACTTAAATCCAAATCTGTATTTACTCCTGTTTTTAGCTTGTTTACCTTTGTTTTATAGAACAGAACCTCAGAAACCTAAAGAAAGCAATAGAACAGGAATGCTGCCATTTTAAAGCTGCTTCTATGCTTGCCGCCCCTCCAGTGCTTGTTTAGCAAAACTTTTAGGATAATAAGTGTGTGTTAAGTTAGCTGTGAGAAAGAATTCACTGTACTAATGCTACAAATACCTACTCCATTGGCTGAGTTCCTAGAAGTTACATTCATAGACTCTCATTGTTTCTATAATGCAACATTTTCTGTTTATAAACCTGTATGCATTCTGCTGACAGAATATTACCCACATGTAGTTTAAGCTACGGAAAATTTTACTACTTGTTTTTTCTCGTGATAACTGACATAGAACTAATTCTGATAAATATGTCCATCAGGTATGAATAAGACAACAGATGCACTGTTCCAGCTACACAGGAGGCACTTTTGATAACCAGTTTTGTAGGCAGTTAGAAAAATGTAAGGAGCTTTGGAGAATAGTGTTTGTAGTCTTAAAAGAATGTAAAAGTAGGGGTAAAACTATACACGTGTGTAGTGCATGTGGATTGTATGACTTTTTGTTGGGTACTCTTTTACAGTTGATTTGACAAGCATTGACAAGCATATTGAGAAAAGAGAGATGGAAAGTAAGTGAAGAGTTAGCTTCAAACATTTTGTGATTTGTTGTGGAGAAGTAGCCAAAGGAACAGCATGGCCCCTGTTTCTGAACCCAGGTTAAAAAAATATGGGCATAAAAGGTTTTCTCTGACAATGGACCTTTACACAAGTCTTGAGACTTGTTTCCTCTTTTCTTCCATTTTTGACAGCTCCCCATTCACTTTGGAAGAGATGATTACTATGAACACCCCCTTCAGATGATCAATTGCCAGAATGGTTACTATTCGTATTTTACTAAGGTAATGCTGTTTGAAGTATCAGTCTGATGCCTCTCAAAGGTAAGAATCAAATAATAACTGAGGTGGGCAATAAATATGCCGAGAAGATGTAGTGGTTTGAGTGTTGGACTACAACTCTGGAGACCAGGATTTAATTCCCTGTTCAGCCATAAAACCCACTGGGTGACCTTGGGCAAGTCACATACTCTCAGCCTTAGGCAAAAGCAATAGCAAACCCCATGCAAACAAATCTTGCCAAGAAACCCCATAATAGGTTTGCCTTAATGTCACCATAAGTTGGAAATGACTTGAAGGGACACAACAACAACAGCAATCTTCTTCCTATCATTATTTCACCAATTTCTATCTTCTCCCAATCCCTATTTCTAACTGTTCCTATCTGACGTTAAACTGTCCAGCTTGTTTTTCCATTGTCTCTTCCACAGCCACATTGTGAAGACTGTGATTAGATGGCTTTTTCTTAAGCTTGCCAAGCTCCTCTCTTCACAGCCACCTTTCTCTCACAAATCAAATGTGATGGATTAGGGCTATAGACAATAAAGTTACATGACATGACACAAATCAAAGTCACAATGGTTTATGACAAAATGCTGAAATACAAATGCTTAAACTGAATAAAAGTGCAACAAATGTAAAACACAGTAAAAAAACATATCAGTAAGAAAAAAAATACAACATTCTTCCAGTTAAAGCCCCTTTCACAGAAAGTGAAATCAATTGCCAAATGTCTGCCTGAATAAAAATGTATTTGCCTGCTAGTAAAAAGACAGGGAGGGTGCTATCTTAGCTTCCCTATCTAGGGAGTTCCAGAGCCTGGGAGCATTCACCAAGAAAGGCATCTCTCACACCTGGAACAGATGCATCTCAGAAGGTGGTGGGACTGAAAGAAGAGCCTCCAGATCTCAAGGTCTGGGTAGGATTGTTCGGGAGAACTATTGTTATTGTGTGCCTTCAAGTCATGTCTGACTGACTATGGCAGCCCTAAGACAAACCTTTTCTTGGCAGAATTTGTTCAGAGGGGGTTTAGCCTTGCCTTCCTCTAACGCTGAGAGAGTATGACTTGCCCAAGGTTACCTGGTAGTTTTCCATGGCCAAGTGGTAGATTTGAATCCTGGTCTCCCAGTGCCCTAGTCCAACACTCTGTTAGAATCCATGCAGGTTCTGCCAGGAATGGGTTTTGTTTAAAAGGGGGATTGATAGTTTTACACTATTGACTTCGATTGGGGAAAATGGGTTTGGCATTTGGCTTTTGCATTTGCTTTTGTTTTGGCTGTGGGGTGGATGCGGCTGGTATTTGATTTATATAACCTTGAGGGTAGGGGTGCCTTGCCTAGCTTGCTTGAGGTAGAGAGTGGAATGTATAGGAGTGCTGGGATAGTGAGTGCATAGCTTGGTAGTGCCTTGGCTTAGCATAAGGGGCATTGAGGAGTGTTGGGAGGATGCAAAACTGTTGGTAGGAATGTATTGTGCTTGCCAATTTGTAGAGGGTGGAGTATGGGTTTGGAGTGTTTTGATATGGTGTTTGCTCCAACAATGGGCAGTTCCAGCTTAAACACTCAACTGGAGAAATTCTGGCTCTGTGACTTCAATAAAGTTCTTTGTTTTGTTTCATCATACAAGACTCATTGATTGCACTCAGAATTAGAATTCCCCAGTTATGACACATTCACACCACTGCACCACACTTTCTCTTAGGAGAATGCAGACTTTCAAGCATACTATACCCAAGTCATATAGGGCTTTATAACTATCACTTAATTGTTTCTGGAAATAGAATCGTAGAATCATTGAGTTGGAAGAGACCCCAAGGGCCATCCACTCCAGCTGCCTGTCATGCAAAAACTCACAATCAAAGAAGCATCCCCGACAGATGGCCATCCAGCCTCTGTTTAAAGTCCTCCAAAGAAGGAGACTCCACCAGCCTCCAAGGGAGTGTGTCCCACTTTCGAGCAATTCTTACTGTCAGGAAGTTCCTCCTAATGTTGAGGTGGAATCTCTTTTCCTGTAGCTTGCATCCATTGATTTGGGTCCTGTTCTCTGGAGCAGCAGAAAACAAGCTAGCTCCATCCTCAATACGACATCCCTTCAAATACTTAAACAGGGCTATCATATCACCTCTTAACCATCTCTTCTCCAGGCTAAAGGTACCCAGCTTCTATGTCTCTCCTCATAGGGCATGGTTTCCAGACCCTTCACCATTTTAGTCACCTTCCTCTGGACATGCTTCAGCTTGTCAACATCCTTTCTGAACTGTGGTGTTGAAAACTGAACACAGTATTCCAGATGAGGCCTGACTCTTGACACTATACTTCTATTGATGCAGCCTAGAATTGCATTGGCTTTTATAGCTGCTGCATCCCACTGTTGACTCACGTTCAACTTGTGGTCTACTAGGACTCCTAGATCCCTTTCACACATAGTCTTGTTAAGCCTATCCTATATCTATGCATTTCATTTTTTTTTGCCCTAACTGCAGTACCTTACGTTTCTCCATGTTGAAATTCATTTTGTTAATTTTGGCCCAGCTTTCTGATCTATTAAGGTCATTTTGAATTTTCTTCCTGTCCTCTGGGGTATTATCTATTTCTCCTAAATTGGTGTCATCTGCAAATTTGATAAGCATGCACCCTATTCTTTCATCCAAGTCAAGCCAGTGAAGCTTTGATAACAAAGGAATTGTGTGCTCCCCTGATCCAGTCAACAGTCTAGTTGCAGATTTGGGCCACCTGAGGTTTCTGAACAATTTTCACAGTACACCCTGTAGTGTGTAGCAGTAATCCAAATTCCATATAACCGAGGTATGTCTTCCCCATGACCTTATGAGACATCCCCCAGAATGGATGCAATTGGTACATGAGGTTTACAAAGCCACTCACTCATGGACACCACCTATCCCTGTACTCCCAAGTTCAGAGCTGAATCCAAGAGTACATCTTGTTACAAAATGGAGCCTTCAAGTAATATGTAACCTGATCCAAAATGGGTTGAATCCCTATTTGTGTATCTGCTTTTTGACCCTTGTTAAGTTACAGCCACAACATATGCTTAGTTGTTGCTAAAAGGAATTCTTTACAAGTAGTAATTTTAATTTACTTGCTGTTGGTTTCATATTCGAAATCACACTCCTTTTCTATAGATTTGGGTTCATAGAATGTTTGCCCACAGAAATCAACTCCTTGTACGCCCTCTCCAGATTTTTCTTTCCATTTTTCTTTCCATAATGTATCCCCCCTCCCAATAATTCTATAGGAGAGAGCCTTCTTACTGTTGCTATTTCGGAGTCAGAAACCCTTGGCAACCTACTGCAAATTATCCACAGATCTCCAAGAATTACATCCTGGCCATACTTTGTTCACTCAAGGCATGATTACTTTAAGGTGAACATAATGATACCCTAGGTTCTGTTTACGATCATATGCAGCTTAAACCAATTGAGAAGCCACTGTTCCCTAAACGACCACATTGGAATATGGTATACAAGCTGTATTAATTTTATAGTAGCAAGTCTAGTCCTCACACTCATATATCCAAGCTACGTGTATGTATATCCAAGCTATATGCCTGGGTTGGTCAAGAAAAACCACAACTATCATCACATTAGATGAGGAACTTTTCACCTCTTGAAAGGTTTGTTTTGCTGTCTTCTCTTTGTGCTTAAAAAGCTTTCTTATGTTTTCCATGGCAGACTCTATTGCATAGCTGTCATGTACAATGTGCCAAAGGAGAAGTGGCACAAATGCTGATGGTAGGAAAACCTTCCCCGCATGCAATGTTGATTTAGAGTGAACAGATCACATTTCATAATGGTACAGAATTGCCTGCAGTGACACATTTCAAATATAGGAGTCACCCATTAACTCTGTCTTAGATGCTTACCACTAATCCATTGAAGGGAAGTTAAAGTGTGAGAACATGACACCTTAGCATGTGTGGAAGGGCATTGTGTTAGATGTCTTTGGTTTGTTGGAGCTTTTGGTATGTCAGAGCTAGTGGCCCTAAATGTACTGTGAATCAATTTTGCTGAATAACCCTAAATGGTAGCATTTTAAGAAAGAAAACAGAGACTTTCTCCAGTCTGTGCATGGTGGCAACAGACCTGAAAACAAAGTCCAACCAGGATAGACTGAAGGAATTGAGCATGTTCAGCCAGGACAATTATAATTGTCATTATTATTTTATTCATTTATATCGCGCCTTTTTCAAATAATGGAACTCAAGGTGGTTTACAAATTATTAAAATTACTACAGACTAATAATCCATACAAAAAATTAGTATATGAACATATATGTTTATATACTATTGTTTTATATACTATCTATATACTATTATATATAATATACTACTACATAATATATAACATTATATAATACTATATAACAGATAATGCAATACTATATAGTTTATGATAATGTAGTAACTAAACAATCTATGGAGTAAAACTTTCTAAAATTAATTAAAAGACAATATAAAAAAATTAACAAAACTACACACCATTAAAAGCCCATCACAGTCAATTTTTAAAAGCTTGATGAAAGAGGAAACCACCACTATTATGAACCCAAGGTAGCTCAGCTATCTCCCATTCCCTTATGTTCTTCTACCCTGTAGACCAGGGGTCGGCAACCTACGCCCCCCGGGCCGGTTCTGGCCCAGGACGCCGGAGTTGCAGGTCCAGGCGGACTCCTGCCGCCGCCGCCGCCGTGGCGGCTCCTCCTCCTCCTGTTTTGGTCGGCGTGCGACCGCGTGCGCCGCGTGCGGCATTTTTTCTCCAAAATGGCGGCCGTGACGCGTTTGCGAGTGCGCAGGATTTGCGCATGCGCAAACACGTCGCAGCCGCCATTTTGGAGAAAAAAAATACCGGCCGCGGGTGGAGGCAGCGGCGGTGGAAGCAGTGGAGGCGGCAGCTCCACCTCCGCCTCCGCTGCCGCCTCCGCCTCCGCTGCCACCGCCGCCTCTGCCTCCTCCTCCGCCACTGCCGCCAAGACCGCCACTTCCGCTGCCGCCGCCACCCACCTCTGCCTCCTCCTCCTCCTCCACCGCCAAGACCGCCGCTTCCGCTGCCGCCGCCACCCACCTCTGCCTCCTCCTCCTCCTCCTCCACCGCTGCCAAGACCGCCGCTTCCGCTGCCACCGCCACCCACCTCTGCCTCCTCCTCCTCCTCCTCCACCGCCGCCAAGACCGCCTCTTCCGCTGCCGCCGCCACCCACCTCTGCCTCCTCCTCCTCCTCCACCACCGCCAAGACCGTCGCTTCCGCTGCCGCCGCCACCCACCTCTGCCTCCTCCTCCTCCTCCTCCTCCTCCTCCTCCTCCTCCTCCTCCTCCTCCGCCACTGCCTCCTCCGTGACCGCTGCTTGCGCTGCCGCCGCTGAGGCCACTTTTGGCAGAGCGGGACGCAGCCAGCATTTTGGTCTCCAAAATGCCGGCCGCGTCACGTTTGCGCATGCGCATTTTGGAGACCAAAATGCCATTTTGGAGACCAAAATGCCGGTCGCATTTTGGAGACCAAAATGCCGGTCGCGTCCCGCTCTGCCAAAAGCAGGCTCAGCGGTGGCAGCGGAAGCGGCGGTCGCGGAGGAGGCGGAGGAGGCGGAGGAGGAGGATGAGGAGCCAGCGGCGGCGGAGGAGGAGGTAGCGGCAGCGGAGGAGGAGGAGGAGGCGGAGGAGGAGGATGAGGAGCCAGCGGCTGCAGAGGAGCTAGCGGCGGCGGCGGCGGCGGAGGAGGCGGTGGAGGTAAGGTAAGGGGGACTCGTGTGTGGCGCGCACGCGCGTTACTGGAGGGGCGGGGGGCGCGCGCGATAGTGGAGGGGACGCGTGCGCGCAAGCGCCGCCACTCCCCCCCCTTGACCCAGCCGAGACCTGGGCTAGTGGAGACCGGCCCAGGTCTCAAAAAGGTTGCCTGTCCCTGCTGTAGACCTTTGAAGGCTGCTTCCTGAGCACTACTATCTCCACCTAATGCAGCTGCCTTCCTCCTATGTCCAATAGCTTCTCATGACAGTAATGTCTATAAGCAGACAACCTCCTCATTTCCTTAAAGCAGCAGCAGAAAGGCCCTTGCCCTGTGCAATCCACAAAAGGGCAACCGTCCATTGGTGTTCATCTCTTTCAGCAGTGATCCCATAGGTGGAAGACCTGCCTCCACAGTAGTCTCGCTTATATCCCCCAGCCCAGGAAGCTGACCCAATATAGCTGGGGAATCTGCTGAAAATTTCTGGCAGAAAGCATTATTAGAAAGCAATACAACATTTATCTTCACATAGGTTGCCACAGGCTTCAGCAAATGTGATGTTTTGATTAAACAGAAGAAAGAACTTCCAATTCATATGAGTTGTTGAGCATTGGAATAGACTTCTCCAGAAAATAGGTAGTGTTTTGTTGTTGTTAGCTGCCCTCGAGTCAGTACTGACTCATTGCAACCCTATGGATGCGACATCTTCAAGAATCCCTATCTTCCACTGCCTTGCCCAGATCCTGCAAGCCCTTCCCATAGCCCCCCTGATTGAGTCTATCTATCTGGCTTTTTGTGGTCTTCCTCTCTTTCTTCTACTCTCTACCTTTCCTAGCATTATTGTTTTTTCTAGTGATCCATGCCTTCTCATTATGTGGCCAAAGTACAATAATCTCAACTTGATCATCTTTGCTTGATCATTATGTGGCCAAAGTACAATAGTATCAACTTGACCAACTTACATCCAAGAAGTACTCTTCTCCAGCACCACATTTCAAATGAGTTGATTTTCTTTCTGTCTGCTTCCTTCGCTGTCCAGCTCTCACATCAGTACATGGGAATTGGGAATACAATGGCTTGAACGATTCTGACTTTAGTGCTCAGTTGTATGTGTTTGCTCTTCAGTATCTTTTCCAGTTCTTTCATAGCTGTCCTTCCCATTCCTAGTCTTCTTCTTATTTCTTGATGGCAGTCTCCATTCTGGTCAATGTTTGATCCTAGATATGGGAATTCTTTAACTATTTCAATTTCCTCGTTGTCTGGATTGAATTTGTGTATTCTCTGGTCATTATTTTTGTTTTCTTTATGATCAGCATCAGACCTGCCTTTGCACTTTCATCTTTGACCTTTCTTATTAAACTGTTCCAATTCCTGAATGTCTTCTGCTAATATAATATAATAATAATAGGTAGTGTATCCTTCCCTAAAAGTTTGCACAATTAAGACTTGTGTATCAGGTGTGCTCATTCCTTGATACATCAGCTCTGGCCATGGTGACACATGCTTAGGTTACATCCCAGTTACATTACTATTACCTCTGCATTGCCCTTTAGCCCAATACAGGGGTAGGCAACCTTTCCCCTTTCAGGGCCGAGGGACTTCAGCTTCCAGAAGCCTCAGCCATGTTGACCAATAGTCCCATGTTAGCCAATAGCTCCTGGGATTCTGGGAGCTGAAGTCCTTTGGCCCTTAAAGGGGAAAGGTTGCCTACCCCTGGCCTAATAGGTAGATCAGGCTCTTGTCATCAAACCTGATTTTGTATCTTAGCCATGGTACACAGATTCTTACCATGCTTCACATCTCAGCATGCGAGATTTCTCTTTTCAATTTGATATATTTTGGTTTCTGCAACACAGCTCCTCTGTGGAATAGATCTTCCAGACGACCTTTAGAAATAAGAGCTGTGGCTTTACAGAACAGATTTCTAACATGACATCATTCAATTATGGTGATATTATACTGCAATATATTTTCTGGAGTTGCAGTTTAGAAAATGAGAAATGCCTCCGAGTTCAAAATAAGATAAAAACTGACATAGATTTCTAGGTTGACAAGACACTTGAAGCAGCGTCTCTCTCACGCACACACCAGCCATGCATGTAGTTATCTTAACATACACAAGCACAGGGTCAGGAGGTGCAAATAATGAGATCATGTCAGCTAAAACCTGAAGACAGAGATTTTCCTTAGGAGGGGACCCAAAATAAAGCTGCCTTAAGTCAGAATGAATCTCCTGACACATGCTAGCCTGTGCAACTAGGGAGTTCTAAGTTTTCCTGCCAAGGATTACCTTGTTCACCAAAGATCCTTTCTTTCTGCCTAAAAAGGCATTTTTGGATTATCTTGTTCAAAGCCCAGAGGCAGAGAACTAAACTATGAGAGCGCAAGACCGTATATTCAAGCTTGAGCAAACTTTGACTCAAATTCCTTATAAAGACCCCTGATTCCAAAAGTAGTTCATTCTGTGGGGAGGATCTCTATGCTTGACTGAGCTTTCTGTGGGAAGGACCTATTTGAAATTTTTTGTGGGTTTTTCGGGCTGTGTGGCCATGTTCTAGAAGAGTTTCTTTCTGACGTTTCACCAGCATCTGTGGCTGACATCTTCAGAGAAAGAGATCTATTTGAAGCTTTCAACTTCATCCAACATCCCTGATAATTGAAAAGGCACCTGTCTCCTGTTTCTGCAGATCTCTTGCTGAATCACTGCCTAAGACCTGGCTCATTCCTTTTCCAGCTGAAACCACTCTGTTCAGACTCGTACACCTCCTAATTTGTTTTGGGGAAGTATTTTCTCTGCATGTCGCAATTTCAGAGAGAGGGATCTGGTAAACTGGTACCCTGCTAAGAAACCCAAATGAGCTTATCTTCCTTTTTTGTTCTGTACACATTGAGGAATACTGCATGAGTCCACCACTAAAAAAATGGAAGATGTTGCACTATTGCAGTTCAATCTCCACTAAGGAGCCAGCATTCTGAATATACTTGCTAACTCTTGGTCTTCCTAATCACATCTAACTGGAGGCCAATATGCTTTCTCTTAAATCATCAGCATGTTCAGAAATACAAGTATATGTAACTATCCAAGCTAGATTATCTACTGATAATATCTTAAATATTCTGGGTGAATAGTCTTTCCTTGTTCTCCCTACTTCCCCCAATTATTTTGTAGTTTTATATATCTTTTGTCTGTCCATCCACACAAAGACTTGCATCTTGGCAGGGATATTTTCTTTCTCCATCATGGCTACAATTGTTTCACTGGGTGTTTGATGTGAGATGATGTATGTATTCATGTTATGTCTTGAGAATTTCAAAGAGTAACTACCAATATACAATAGATCTTTTATGGAAAGAAAAGAGAAATCATTTCCCAGTAAGATCCTAGGTGGGAAAGGTCTTGGTGTCAAGCACTTTTTTTGTTCTCCTGGATATCTGCAGAGGTGGTTATTTCATCCTCAGATTTGGGATTGCAGTCTACTGCGGCTCAATATTCTACAAATAAGCCCTGCAGACATTTGTTGGAATGAAAATAATGTTTTGATTTTGATTTGTTTTTATACTCCTCAGATGCATCACTTCCCTCTTATTCTTATTTCCAATAAGAATTGTTTCTAAAATTTGATAAAGAACAGATAAGCTGGGTATAAGGAGGAGGAGGAGGAGGAGGAGGACAGAGGTGTGGGCGGGAAGAAGCCTTGGGAGATGAGGAGGAGGACAAGAGGAACCCTAAGGCTATCCTCTCCTGGGGTTTTCTTGGCCAGACTGGTTCAGAGGAGGTTTGACATTGCCTTCCCCTGAGGCTGAGAATGTGTGACTTGTCCAAGTTCACCCAGTGGGTTTCATGGCAGAGTGGGGAATCAAACCCAGGTCTCCAGAGTGGTAGTCCAACACTCAAACCACTACACCATGCTGGCTCCTATTCCCAAGTACTACCTATGAAACAATTGCAGACTTTTATGTTGTTCTTGTGTGTCTTCAAGTCCTTTCCGACTTATGGTGACCCTAAGGGTTTTCTTGGCATGTTTCTTCAAATGGGGATTGCCATTACCATCCTCTGAGGCTGAGTGTGTGACATGCCCAGGGTCACTTACTTGGCCGCATATTGTACATATACCCCAGAATGCATCACCTAGTATATTGGCAGTCCTTCCCCCAACACTTTCTCATTTCCCCCCAAGTGTCTCATAGCTGGGAGATAGAAATAATTTTTAAAGCAGTATTTAAGTCTGGACTATTTTTTTAAAAAATAAGGTCCAAAACACACTGCAGAAATAAATGCTAGGGAACATGGGAGCTGTAGTTTGTTGTGTTTATTAGTGACAGTTTTCCTGCTAAGTACCTGCATGTCATAAGCATTTGAATTAAAATTACCATATTGAAATCAAATCTGATTTGTTAAAAATTTTATTTGGTGTGTGTTGGAAGAGGGGTAGTCTTATACAGCGAGTATATTTTAACTGGAAAAGTTGGGGGTCGTCTTATACAGCCAGTCGTCTTATACACCAGAAAATACGGTATATTCATTACTGTAACCTTGGGCAAGTCACACTCTCTCAACTTCAGAGAATGGCAATGGAGAAACTTGCCAAGAAAACCCTGTGATAGGTTCTCCTTATGGCTGCCATAAATCGGAAATGAAGACACACAACAACAACAACAACAACCACCACCACCTAAGAGCTCTGCTGGATCAGAACAAAATTCTGCCTAGTCTTTAACACTGGGAAGTGCACAATCAAGACATGATGACATCCTCCTACTAATGTTCCTTAGTAACTTGAGTTTAGTAACTTCCAATTAATATTGGAAGTAAAATATAGCCATTGTAACTAGCAGCCATTTCCTTCCCTAAATCTGTCTAATCTCCTTCCAAAAGTGTCCTAAGTCAGTGGTTATCACATCTTGTGGTAGCAAATGGTACATGTATGATGTGAACTATTCCTTTTAAGTATACCGCAATTCAAGTTTCATTCAATAATTCTGAGTTCTAGTAATAGTGTTATGAAGGAGAAAAACATTTTTCTATCCACTCTCTACACCATATGGATTTATACACCTCTGTTCCTTCAAAGAGTATTGACGTATGGTCACATTTTTTTCATAAGATACATGCATTCAGTACTTTCAGGTTGCTAGGTAATTGAACTGACCTTCCCATCTCCTACATTGTGAAAAGGGGGGGGGGGGCAAGAAAAAAATAAAGGTTTTTTTAATACACACAGGGAGAAACTGCGGAACATTTACACATTTATTTGTTTGCATAAAACAGGTATAATAAAATGCAAACATGGTTCACTCAAATGTCTGAGGTTTAACAAAGACAACAGCAAAGATCTGCAGGATTTAACTGAATTATTCATTATATTTTACTATTTCCCCAGTGCTGTATTTACAAATCAAAGAAAACGTAAGGCTGGAAAGCTCCAATGTACGTTAGTGTAGTGATAATGAAGATTATGGGTTTTCTGAAAAGCTATCATATGAGAAGACAATTGTGTTTTCATATATAAGTATTCAGTTTAATTAACACTAAAGGCTTTAACTCTCAACACCTGTGTGGCATGGGATAGTGCAAATTCAGTACCTAGGTAGCAGCAGCCAGAGAAGCATGAAATCTGACAGCTGATGCTGCATTTGGCAGAATTATCAATATTCATTTTATCGCTTACAATTGTGTTGAAAAGTATGGAACCTCATAAGTAGAAATGACACTAGAGAACAGACAGAACTTTAGTCATCTGAATGGATGCTGCTGAAATAAACACACTGTATTCTTCTGTAGGTCAGCCCATAGGTAAACCTATTTGTCATCTTGATTCCACAGCTATCCAATTTTCATGTTCTTTTCTCATTCCTTTAAGTCAACTCATTTTGGTTAAAACATTCAGATTTTTAAATATACTTTGCACACAAAGCAGGTAGTCATGCTCGTAGGTACCAGCAACCTGCTCATAATTTCTTTAGAAGAAAAATGCTATTTCAAGCTGCTTCAAGACATAATTTTATACGTCAGTCTTGATGCACTAAAGAGTCTCATTTTCAATTTTATTTTTTTTTCATTCTGACAATAATACATTATTAAAAAAATCTTTTCACAGTCCAATATTACAAAGAGCAAGTAAAGCATTAAAAAAGTTTAATCTTCGTCTGATGAATCTTCCTGTTGTTCATTCCTTAGCTTCTCTGCATAAAATTTGAAGCTTTCCTACAGTTGAGTAAAGGAAGAAAAACGGATGGGAAGAGAGACAAAACATAATTTCAGTGCATGTGTTAAAAGAAATTAGGGATCACATCCGTGTCCTCTTTACACTGTGGTATTTTATATTTTTTTCTGCTAGCAATGACATATACTCATCTTGAACACCTTTCTGTCCATTTCTTATTCTGGCAACTATCATCTAAAGAACAGGGATGGACATCTTCCATGGACATGCATTTACACTGTGTGTTGTTTCTTTCTTTATTTTTACAAATGACCATGCATGTTAATCTGAATGTTAACCCTTTATGCATCTAAATGAAGAGTTAAGATTTCTTTCTCCCACTGAAAAGAATTATCTTCCAGCATATAGCACACATAGGGCCTTTGCAGACTGCCAGAAATAGTGCACATTAAATTGAGGCACTGCCCTGGCTCAGTGCTAGGGAGTCATGGGAACTGTAATTTATTGTGGCACCAGAGCTCTCTGACAGAGAAGGCTCAATGTCTTAGAAAAAAATACAATTCCCATGACTCCCTAGCACTGAGCCAGGGCAGTGCCTCAATTTAATGTGCACTATTTCTGGCAGTCTGCAAAGGCCCATAGTCCTCTCTCTAACCACTGAGCACTACCAATTACAGCTACATTAACAAGTCTGTGGCTTCTTTTGTAGATTTTCATCCTAAGGCAACATACTAAAGAAGTTATTTTAAGATGCAACCAAATTTAAAATGGTTTTCCCCTCAATTAAGCAGATTTATAGAGGCCAAAGTTCGTGTTTTTGTTGGCAAAATTCGTAAAGATAAGTCAAGCTGCCTGAGAAAATTAGTTCGTGTGTTTTACATTTTCATCTTGCAAATGGCATTTGGAAAAAAAATCTTTACATTTAAAAAGTAGCAATTAGCTGACACCTTAAGCATTCTGAACTAAAACATGCACAACTCATTTAAAGTTTAAACACTGGAGATAAAACACTCCAAGGTCGCTTGATAAATTCACACCTGAACATGAATGTTCAAATATGAACTTATACTTTAAACACAATAGCCCCAGAAGGTTTCCTTCTCCCACCAGTCAAGTATAATGCCAGATTAATACAATGCCTACAATATACTCAGCACTTCATTTGTAGACTCCTTTGAAGGTTCTCTGTGAAGCCTTAATCCCAGCATAATTAAGCATGCCACATTTTATTAACACACACAAACATGTTTGCAGAGGTATTTCTTTGAAAATAGGTAAACACTCACTGGGGGTTCAGTGAAAGGAACAGCCTCTCCTGCTTTCTTGAGGAGAACTGCCAAACGTTTCAAAAATAACTCATCTGGGTGCAATTTCTCCACTTTCATTTTCTCATACAGAGCTTTTGCTGAAGCTACATCCTCGCCCAATGCTAGGGAAGGAAAGGGAAAAGGATTATTTTTTTTAGAGCGCAGAATATATTTAAAGTAAACAGTTTATCTACAAGCCAAAAATTTCTTGTTCCACTCACTTCAGAAAAGGCCTATATTTTATTTGCAACTGGCCTCCAGGTTCAATTGGGTTGTGGTACACTCACCCCTGTTATACTCGTGAAAGAATGCCAAGCTAAGTAGATCTGAAATGGGGCTGTAGGCTTTAATCGATTAATTGGTGTGATAAAATGAACCAAAGCTTCATAATTGCAGATTACTTCTGCCTCTTGATTAATTACTCGGGCAGACAAACAGGGATGCCAAATCTTGGGGACTCCTGAGGGCCCTGCTGCAGAGCAGGCTTCAGAGATAAGCCAGCTCTCTTGTCACTCTGCCAGTTTTGAAAGGTTCCCACTTATCCTAAGGCAGCAGACATCATATTTTCCACAGTGAAGCTTTGAGAGCTTTCTTTCTAATAATAACTGAAACAGGCAATGATCATGCAAGATGAACACCAATGTATCATGCTGACTGGGCTATGTTATTCTGAAAGACCATTTTCTCTCATATGAGTATGCCAGAGAGGAAGAGTGCTTCATCTAGCACAGTGATTCCCAGTTTTTGGTCCTCCAGGTGTTTGGGACTTCAGCCCCCAGAAGCCCCAGCTAGCTTGGCCAAGAGTCAGTAATTCTGGGAGCTAAAGTCCAAAACATCTGGAGGACCAAAGTTTGGGAACCATAGATAGCAGCAACTCAATTGTCAAAATTCTTCTCAAAGGAAGTCAGTCTGGCTTTATCTTTACTGAGTATTCAACAGTAAGTGAAAGGAAGGCTTTTAAAATTGTTTTTGTGTGTTTTAAATAAAAACAAACAATAAAAAGGAATATACAGTACAATAAAATCATGATGTCAAAAATGGCCTTCAACATTATGCTTTTATTGTATACAAATCCTGGTGGGCAGAAATTCAACTCCTGCTCCATTATTTACGTATACCATTTTATAGGTTGCTTGCTCACCAATAAATGATTCAAATTATGCACATGTATAGGGAAAGTTGGAAACACCTTGAAGGCACCCAACAACAGCATATATGGAAGAACCAATATACAGTGGCCCCTCCAGACACATGGTTGGGATCTGCAAATCTCACCAGCCACAGATTACCACACCCCATATTATTAAATGTTGGCAGTGTAAACATGGGCATGCTGAAATGTGTGTGTTCACGTTGCCACCAACGAATAATATGTGCAGTTTTTGGCATCCGCCCGGGGGGGGGGGAGCAGAACCAACCCCTGGGGATCCAAAGGACCCACTGTATTTTGTTTGTTTATTTCATTTGGATGCTGCTTTTCTCCCAGAGTGTGATCCAAAGCAGCTCCCAGACAAAGTAAATTAAAAAACAATCAGAAAACCAGCATTTCACAATGAAGCTTTATAAACAATTACAGTAATCACCACCACTTAACTGTTTAAAATCATTTAAAAGGAATACAAACGTTTAAAAATATAAATAAAACAACCCAATAAAAAATTCTCCTGCTTACAGATTAAAAGCCTTCTCCAACAAAAAGCTCTTTGGCTGCCGGGAAAAGGAAAGCAGGGAGGGGCCAGCCAAGCCTCCTATGGAACTGAGTTCAAGAAGATAGGAGCAACCACTGAGAAGGTTCCCTTTTGTGTCCTCACCAAGTGAGCTGGTGATGGTGGCAGGACCAAGAGAAAGCCTTCCCCTGAAGATCTCAGAACTCTAGCAAGTTTGTATGGGGTTCTACTTGGCCTGATCATGGGGCTCTACTATGATCATTGTGTGGCAGTGACAATGGGCTCCTAAAAGTCCACTGAGTATAATAACAGCATGGAACAATGGAACTACCCTATATGTCTTAGAGATTATTTGAAGAACCCTATCTCTTCATATGAACCTGCCGGAACACATAGATCTTTGAGGGAAGGCTTTCTCTTGGTCCCGCCACCATTGCATGTTTGCTTGGTGAGGACATGAGAGAGAGCCTTCTCGGTGGTTGCTCCCATCCTCTGTAATTCCCTCCCACAGAAGGCTAGGTTGGCCCCGTCCTGCCTTGCCTTTATTCATCAAGTTAAAATGTTTTTATTTAAGCAGGTGTTTAATATATAATCATGCCAGGGTGGCTTTTGTGTGGGGTGTCTGTTTTGGTTGTGCCTTTTAGCTTTTGTATATTTATATGTGGTTTTATAGTGTCTTCAGATGATTTTAACTGTTTTGAATTTTTAGTGTGATGTTTTTAAAATGTATTTTTATCTGTGAGCTGCCTTGGATCCTTTCTGGGAAAAAGGAGGCAAACAAATGAAACAAACAAACAAACAAACAAAAGTTTATGCAGGTGGAGTGTAACCTCTGGCAGGTTTGATTAAGCTGGTTCAAACATGGTTCCTGAGTACTAACTTGGATGAGTATGGAGAGGCTCATCACAAGGTTATCATCACAGAAACTATGAATACAATAACAGTGTGAAACAGTTGCAATCTTTAAAGGTAAAGAAACTATCTATTGATTCATTATTTATTTATTGCATTTTTATGCCACCTTTCTCCCCACAAAGGTCTGAAGAACTACCTATTTTGAGGAAATCATAAGTGTAAGAAAAAATGTGATTATATATTCTGCTAACATAGCAGTAACATTTTCATTCTAAAACAGTTCCAAGACAAGAGGCTCAAAAAGCTCAAAACTGCCTCAAGAATTACTGGCAGCCATACTCCAGGGTTTCAGACCAGACTCTGGCCCTGGCCCTGCCTGGAGATGGCAGAAACTGAATTTGCAACTGTCTGCTTACAAACCATGTGTTCTGTTACTGACCAGAAGCCTATCACTCTTAATTTCTATTCCCCCCTCCCAAAAAAGAGTTTACAGCAGCAAAAACATTTACTGTCTGTGCTCTCACAATGAGCGACAGAAGTACTAAACAGGCCTTTCTTCAGGGCTTGGCAAATTACATTGAACTGATCTGATTTTCATTCCTTTTAAAATATCTGCATTTTCAATGCGAAATACTTAATATTATGCACAGCAAAGAAATGAAAAGCTATTTTGCAGAGATGTATCTTTCAGACCCTTCCACTTGCCAAGGAAAAACTTCCCACTCACAGCTGCAAGTGGATGAGCTGCTTTCTAACTGTGGGAGGCTCCAGGACCTGCACAAAGTGATGGTTTAATGAAGGTATAATAGAAATTGTTAACTTCTCATTCTTTTAAAATAGAAATATCTATTGTGTATGAAAAACAAAAACAAAAAAGAATATTATGCTTATGCTTAATGGACTGCACAACTTAGACTTTTAAAAAAAGGGTAATTCTTTATTCTTGGAAGTATAACAGTGTGAAGGGCTTCCCTTCCCCATCCTGGACACAGTCCCAAAGGTTTACATCTGTAAGAAAGAATGAATACCCACATGTTCACTGGTATTTCATTTTCCTTGTGGTTCTAGAGTCTAATGCTTTCGCTTTTTATGCCTTAACAAAATCACAAAAAGAAAGAAAAAAAAAATCCCAGTGAAACACATTAAATATGCTTTACCAGTGTTGTACATACGGCTAGTGGGTTGGATCTATTTATATGCTCATGTATTTCAAGAGATCTCAGGTTGGCATAAAATAAAATCCATTTAATTTTATTTAAAACAATTTGAAATAATATAAAATAATTTAAACAACTTACAAGTATATAAACAATGTAACAACTTACAACAAAGCAATTTACTACAGGTCCCTCTATCTCATTATGATCCACTCTAACTTACAGTGGCCTTCAGAGCTCTTGGACAGGCATTTTGTTCAAGTCCTTCCCTTCATACCAGATATTCTTTACGTGCAAATGACTGAGAATGAACTAAGATCTTCTGAATATTAAGCACATAGGGCCTTTACAGACTGCCAGAAATAGTGCAAACTGAGTCCACTTTAACTGCCCTGGCTCAGTGCTAGGGAATAATGGGAATTGTATTTTTTTCTGAGACATTGAGCCTTCTCTGTCAGAGAGCTCTGGTGCCACAATAAACTACAGTTCCCATGACTCCCTAGCACTGAGTCAGGGCAGTTAAAGAGGACTCAATTTGCACTATTTCTGGCAGTCTGCAAAGGCCCATGGTCTAGTATTGAGCTCACCTCCTTGCTTTCATCGCATATCATCAAGTACTAGGAACATTTCACTTGTGTTGCTTCTGTAGTTTTCCTGTTCTCTTACAACAATGTGTTTCAAACAAGCCTTAAAACACCCACCTTCTGAAGGCTTCCCATATAAGTAAAGTTCCAGACACTTCATAACTCTGATTTCAGTATAATCTTGTTATTATCTTGTTTTTATTGTATAACTTTCCCTGTCAATATTTACATTGAAAGTAACTGTTTATATTGTTTACAATATTTATAGTGAAAGTAACACAGAAATGTTATGTAAAATAACATGGACAGCCTTACCATAGCATTTCATGAGGTAAGAGTAAACAGTCTTGATATCTGTGAAGTCAGGAACCAGAGTCAACAATGCCTTAATTTTGTGAGCCTGTAAAAATTAAAGGCGAGGACATAGAATTTCATTTAATAAATATCAGAGAGATATTATTTATAAGAAGAATCTGGGGCCAAAGAGTCAAAATATATTATGGACATAATTTAGAAATATGCCTCTGATTTTTTTTTTAAAGAGAATAATTATGAGAAAAAATACTGTGAAGATTGTTGGGAGTTTTTCTTTTTCCCTGGCTAATACTACCATAAAGGTAAAGGTACAGCTATTCCCTGTTGACAAGGTTGTCAATAATGTCCAACCATAGGGGGTGGTGCTCATCTCAATTACTAAGCCGAAGAGCCAGTGTTGACAGAGACTACTCTGCGATTGTGTAGCCTGCATGATTGTACAGAACACGGTTTGCCTTCCCACGGAAGTGGTACTTATTTATCTATTTGTCTACCTATTTATCTATGATGGAGCCCTAGTGGCGCAGTGGTTAAATGCCTGTACTGCAGCCACTAACTCATAAACCACAAGGCTGCGAGTTCAACACTAGCCAGGGCTCAGGTTTGACTCAGGCCTGCATCCTTCCGAGGTTGCTAAAATGAGTACCCAGCTGTTGGGGGCAATGAGCTTGCAGTTGTAAACTGCTTAGACACTCCATAGCGGGGTATGAAGCAGTATATAAAGGAAGCATTTATCTACTGCTTAGTTGGCAGAAGCTGGGACTAGTGATGGGAACTCATCCTGTCACGCAGTACTTGGGCCTCGAATTGCCTGCAGGTCTTCTGTGTTTCAGGTAATCCCATTGGAGATGGCAGAGATTAAGCCTGGAACCTTCTTTATGCAAAGCATGTCCTCTGTCACTGAGATACAGCCATTCCCCATTAGTGTTATAACACCACCATGCATTCTGCAATACAGTTTCCTTGCTCTAAACTTTTAATTTTAACTATTTCTAAACTCAGCAGAGACTTAGGAGCTTTGCAGACAGGCGGCCGTGGGCTGCCCCGAGAAGCAGAGGATTGGGGCCGCTGCTTATACACGCAGCGGCCCCAATCTACCCTTCTGCCGACCCTGGAAGGAGCGCTAAAATAGCGCTCCTTCCAGAGTGGGCAGAAGGGGCGCCAGAAGAGATGCCATGCGTCTCTACCAGCCCAGCGTGTCTGGACGCTGCGCTGGAAGGACGTCATCAGAGCACTCTGATGACATCCTCAGGAAGGGGTTGGGGCATCTGGCTGGCCCTCCCCTTCCCTGGTTCCAGGAAGGCGCTTTGCGCCGTCTGCAGAGCCCCTAAGACACTGTTGTGGCTTCTATGAAGGCAGCTGCTTAAATACATATGCATTTGCAGATACTTTACAGGTTTATAAAGGCCTTGGATTGTGGCCTATCTAGGCTAACTGGAAAAGCACCAAGAGCCAAGAATATCCATCGGAAAATACTATGACTTCTACAGCACCTACTCCTCCAATGATAGGAGGCTTTCTCAGTGGTTTGTGTCCTTAGAAAACTTTGCTGTTGCTGCTTTTCTGAAGCAAATCTGTAGTTTTTAAGTTTCATATGCATCTTGAAACAGGGCAATTACTAGCACTTAAGCAGAATACCATTTATCACATAAATATTTTATGAATGGCTTTCTGAAATGCAGATCTTATAAATAACAAAAAAATTCAGAGAACTCCCCTACTTATCTCATATTAAAGAATTCAAATCTTCTTAGTTTTCCTCTTTTCCTCTAATGCCCCATAACTCACAAGGGAAGTGCTGTTGAGTCTGCCTAATTATCTACTCAGATTTCTCATAGAAAGCAAACTTCCTTTTGGAACTTGGAGGCCAGCTCCCATTCCAAGTTAGGAAAATTTATTTTCCTGGACTAGAACTCTTAAAAGCATATAGTTAGCATGGCCACTATAGTCCAAAAAATTAACTTTTCCATGTTGTGGTCAGCAGCTACTGTGAGTACCAGCGAGGGCCACCTATCAGTATGTCCTGGAATGGGCAGGATGACCCACCTCACTATTATGTTGAAGCAGTTTTAAGATCCATAATTTTAATTTAAAAATTAAGTGGCAAGGCTCTAATTCTCAGTTACTTGATAAAATTTGGGAGCTGGTCCACCAGTGCATTTCTATGGATTCACATGGGAAAGCTAGCACTGTTTTCTGAATGTGATGATTGTGATGTTGCAGACAGGTTCTCTTTCTGGTGGTACCCACTTTTCAAAGCCTTGCACATATGTTGTCTGAACAAAAGTTTCACTTGCACAGTAAATAAAGATACCAATTTTGTTTTGAGATAACTGCAATGTCTGAAGTTCCCACTATAATTCTGCAGAGTTGCATTGTGTTCATCAGACCAACATGACTGATTCACTTAAAAATAAAAAGGTGGATTGATAGTAAAGAGGCCTTTCCTCAGTACAAGAATCAAACATCACAATCTTCCAACAGATCTCCCGGAAGATACATCTTGACAAAAATGGCAGAGCACCAAAGATTTACAGCAGGGATACTATTTTATGGAAGACAGTCACTAGTTGTGGCCTGATTATGCAGAACTCTAGTTGTTAGAGAGTCTTGTAAGGTGCGATGAAAGGACCAAACTGTGAATCTCCTGAATAGTCCTGCAGGCAAGAAGCAGCTGCTGCTTATTGCTGTTTTGCTGACAAGAGTAGCCACAATTCAGTTTGAGCATCCGCATTCATCAAAAAATTTTCTAATTACACTGGGATATCTATCTATCTATCTATCTTGTACATGTATCTTGCAGCATATCTCCTGCACTGTGTACCATTTGATTTTTGTTTATCCAAATTTATTTTTTAATTCATGAAAATACAAAAAAAAAAAAAAAAAGGTGAAAATCAATAGGTTAAAACAGTAACTCAACTGCTGAATCAGTTATTTTCTGGAAAAAATGTTATATTGCAATGATGTTTGAGACATCATTGATAATATGCTCCATTTCCCCCCAAGCAAAAAGAAGAAACAAAAGTACACAAAATCAAAAAGAAACCCTAAACAACAACATAGCAAGCTTGCAGGCTTTGGTGATTCTATCTGAGTACCTTCTTTTGGTTCTTCAGCTATTAAGAAAGTGCAAGGTATCAACACTTGTTATGAATGGCACATAACATGAGCACTGACATCAGGCCATGTTTACATGAAGATGATAGAAGAGCATATGAATTACACTCAGACCAAAAAGAAAAAGTTGATATACCTGTCCTGGTTGCTCAGCCGTCTTTGCCAAGAAAGCCATCAGAATCTTCTTCTGTTCACCTACTGCGCTGCATCTCTTGAAAGACAGAAACAAGGTTGGGATAGGGTAAGGTAAGGTGAAATTAAATGAGCAAAAGCAACTACAGGCTATTGATAAATAAAAACTACCTTAGGTGGAAACTTCTAATTAAAAAGGTTCAAGTAACTAGTAATGCATTATTGTTACCAAAGGCCTTAATGGTTGAAACTTATTTCAAACTCACAGAAAACAAATGGAGCCAATTTTCTTTCTTTTTCTGGCAAACACTGTCCTTGGCACAATAAACATTAGGCTTGCTTAAAAGAGGGGAGGGAGAGAAATGAACAAATGCTTTAACATCCCACAGAAAAGAGATTTAGGACTGTAAAAGAAAGAAAGCGTGGGGGGGGGGGGGGGGAGAGAACACTATTCCTCTCCAATTATTCTGCCAAGCATTCACAAGTGAGCTAGGGATCATAAGGTTAATTATACATTTAATAAGGTGTCAGGGAGATAACTGCTCGTTTCTTTATAAAAATTAAAATGTACAAAGCAAGTTCTCTTTAAAGTATAATTACCTACACTTATGCATACAAAAGGACTGATTTCAATCTCTCTATTTTATAAAAGGCTTTCTCTGCAACAGACAGCCAGTGCTCAAGAGACAAAAGTTAAACTCAAAAAAAGTTTATATGACAGACCCGACAAATCAAGTGTCTGTCCCACTGTAGAAACCAGAGGTTTTTAAAAAGGCAAGATAATATTTTAGTTTATGCTCAACAGTGTCATATTGAAAATCTGAAAATTGCACACTGATTTCTTTCTCTAAAAAAGCTTAAAACATTCTCTCAAAGTTAGAACTTCAGTGTATCGGTTCATTCTACTTGGCAAAGCATGTATATACATAGACACACACTGATTCACTTTGTAAGCAGATGTTGCAAACAGTTGTGAAAAAAACTAATTCAGCAACCCAATGGTCCACTGCCAATTCTCACTGCACTAACACAAGGGCTGTTATGTATTCATTTGTGCATTTTCAGAGTTAATGCATCCAATATACCAGTCACTTTTACTGGGGTTTATACAAAATGGTTGTGCAAGACACTGCACAACTGCTCTGCACACTTACTTGCACACAAGTGTAATCTAGTGCAACTAAACTAGTGTGGATTTTCACTCAACTAGCATTAAATTGGATTTAGGCCAACGTATTTTATAAAGCTGTCTTGTCAAGTTCTTGGATATGCAAATGAGGTTTATTGTTGGAAGGATCTAATGAACAGCAAAAGGAAGCCATTTGACATCCCTCTACATCATTTATCACTTTCTTTCAAGGGAATGACTCATCATACACAAAGAGAAAGGACGAGCCATCTTCTTTAACAAATTGCAATCTATGATAACAAGTCACAAAATACTGGCTTTAAAGCTTTTTAGTAAAGCTTGTAAAAAGGACTTGACAAATAACCTGATTCTAAACAAATGCAAGAAAATACAGAACTGGATAACACATACTACAGCCTCCCTGGTGTCATGCACTATCACTATTAAAGACCACTGAAAATAAGCTATCGTGCCTGGTGCAAGCTACAGCGTGATATGAAGCGGTATATAAATGAAGCTGCTTTTACAAAACCGAGTGTAGTGACTAAAAAATATTTTTAGCAATCTAATGGAGGAGATAATTTCCTTTGATTAAAGCATCCAAATCTATCCAAAAGGTATAAATTCCATCCAGTGGGTAATAGGAGTTACATATGAAGCAGATATGCTTTCTTAGCCTTATGTATACTATATCTATTCCAATTTGCAGTCTAGTAATGCTTACTTAGAAAACAACCCTGGAAAAACAGGATTCACAATTATGTGAAGAAACTCCACACTTACAGGAAGCTTTCTGCTCTACACAAGAAAGCAATGGAAGCAGGTGAGGCCAGAACAGTTACCGTAGTTTTGCCTCCCTTCCTTTTCTACTGTTAAAAGCAACTGGGAAAAGTGATAACCTCTAAACATTTGAATGGTAAATCATAGGATTGGCTTGGGAAAAATTCATGAAAGCAAAACTTAGTATGCATGTCTAATTCCCATTAATTTAAACATAAATCCTTTCCTTTTCCAACCTCATAAATAATAGCATATTCTTGTAATTTTGTATAAAATAACAGGTACTTTGAAATTAATTGGAAGTTATGCATACTCATGTTCTATGCAGGATCACAGAATCAATAAGGTGACACAACAACCCACACTCATCCATGGTTTTGCTTCCCACAGTTTCAGTTACACATGCTCAGTCATGGTCCAAAAATATTATGTACAGAGGGCCCTTGGTATCCGTGGGGTTTGGTTCCAGGATACCCGCCCCCCGATGGATACCAAAATCCCAGGATGCTCAAGTTCAATTACATACAATGGCATAGTAAAAGGGTGTCCTTTATATAAAATGGCAAAATCAAGGTTTGCTTTTTGGAATTTATATTTTTTAAAAAAATATTTTCAAGCTGTGGATGGTTGAATTTGTGCATAAAGAATCCACAGATATAGTCGGCCAACTATAGTCATCCCCTTATCCGCAGTTTTGATTTCCATGGTTTCACTTACCCACGGTCAATTGCAGTATAAAAATATTACTGCTATAGTTCGATACTATCCATGGTTTCAGGCATCCACGGATAAGGGCGGGCAACTACTGGACAGTCAAGGACATGTAGACCTCACTGCATAATTCTCTTTTTCATTTGGAGTGTAATAACACTTTGCATCACAGCCAAGAAAACACTCTATGTTGTTTTATAACTAGCATATATAAAGGAATGCTTCCCATGCCATTGTATATATTCCACAAAAGAAAACTAAAGAGATGCTCTAATGCAGTTCATTGTCGGTCTGTCCCCCCCCCCCCCCCCAAATTTCACATGAAAAGAAATAAAGCAAATACTTATTTCACATTTTGCTGACAATTTAGCATGTCAGTAAACAAAGTAAATCAGAACTTGTTCATCATAAAATTACAGTGCCCATTTTAAAATAATTTTGATTGTAAAAAGATGCCCCAAGCATTGAGCACACATGTTTTCTTAAATTATACAAAAGCAGTAGAGGAGAACTAAATTTCACCACCACTCATTCAATCATCCCCTTTCCTTTTAACCTTTAGAGTATTTAGCAGCTAAGCAAGAACATAAGTGAATGTAGCAGTATTTACTAGTAGAAAGTGGTAACAGGCCTCAATTTGACACAGGAAGTCTACACAAAAGCAGCAATCTGAAGGATCACTGTGATTGTCTGACTGCCACCTGCTGGGAAAGAGTCCCCCTTGGAGTCTGTTTGTGTACACTGCCAATGGCAGCTCTTATTCTTTCTGCATATTTCTCAGCTTTATATTTATTAGCACTGTTAAAGTGGCATGAACACTGTTGTCTCATATTCTAAAACCACTGGAGACCCACACTTGTCAGTTAACATGCCAGTGACACATAACTGAACAGAAAACAATACTTTTGATAAAACCTTTCGTAGAGCAGTGCTGGCTATTCAAAGGATGAGGCTATCATACTGGGTTAAGAAAAAAAGCACACCAACCACCTTTTCAGTCAAGAGTTGGCTTCTAAATTGGTTTATAGTAATTCAAATCAATCACAAAAGTGCAGTTTTGCCTTCTCTATTTTGGCCTGTATGCTGACTTGAAGGCAACACACACACACACACACACACACACAAGACTTGGTAAGCAAGATTTATGTTCTTGCTTAGCTGGGATACCTCCTGGAAGACAATGGCTGTTCTGCTTCTGTTTGAGCAGATAAAGCAGAAGGATAGACACTTGGACAAAGGCATTTACAGATCTATAGCAGGGTGTAGTGGTTTGGTGAACAGGGTTCAATTCCCCGCTTGGCCATGGAAACCCACTAGGTGATCTTGAGTGAGTCACACACACTCATCACAGTTTCATCTTAGGGTTGATACGAGTCTGAAATGACTTGAAGATAAACAGTAACAATAGAAGAGATAGGCATTTTATTAAGGATTGAACAGGGATACTTAACCTGTAAGGACAACAGGGATGTTGCACCCGTGCTAATAAAACCAACACATTGCTTAGTACATCTCAAGTACAGATTGGTCTTTGTTCAAGGACATTTCAAATGGGCCTAAAATAAAACGATTGCTTCATACCCAGCTCTCAAAAAACAATCTAGAACAAACTCATACACTCATAAAAACAATATCACTCAAATTTAGTAGTCAGTCAAGGAAGTATAAGTTAAATACATCCTATAATAACACTTCTTTAATACAAACTCATAAGCAAATGCACACAGAACACACTACCTACATTTAGTATTTTTGGGATTTATGTTCAAGACCACCACTAAACTTTTTTTCTGGTATAGTATTACCTCTAGGAGAAGTCTGGCATCTTCCATTCTTCCTGCCTGTATATACTGAATAAAAAGGTCTGTGACAGGTCTGTATATTCCAAACTGATTAGCCAATCGTTCAGCCATGGCACTCACTGAAAAGAAAATGAATGTAATTGGAATCATTGGCTTCTAAAAAAAAATCAGTAAGACTTATTTGTGTCTACCATAAGATCTACTAATTTAGCAAACACAAAAAGCAGGGCTTTTTCTGTAGTAGAACCATCCTTATGGAATATCCTTTCAGGGGATATGCACAAGGCTCCCTCCCTTTTAAAAAAATTGGGCATTAAAGTTCAGGATGTTGTGATCTTATTTTTATTTTATTCACCTTCAAAAGACAGTGCAAAAATAAATGAATCAGTGTTAGCTAAAGGTTTAAAGCTAAAGTTAAGTATCTATTTAAATGAAGAGCAGATTTGCATAAAGCCAACAGATTCATCTCGGCTTGAAAAGGCTACTTGCTCAGTCTTCTGTGGTAAGTGCTAAGCAAGGAAGATGTACTCTCCCCTTTCTTCTAAAAGTGTGAAGACTACAACTAGCTAAAGCAGGTATCTGAGGGCAGACAGACTAACAGAAATTTCTATCAGTGGTTTCTATGCACTTATTTGCTAGCCATACTTACATTTTTCCAAAGCTGGTTCCAGTTTGTCTTCAATCAACTTTCTAAACACGAAGGAGATGCTTGCACGTGAGGAATCAGACTGTAGTGTTCCAGAGGTAAACATGTGCTCTATGTATTCCACAGCACCATCAAGGTTATTACTGGAAAAGAAATGGAGAAAATGTTGTACCAGTTTAGTTCCTAATGTTAGAATTGTTAAACCAATAAAACAGGTGCATGAATGTTTCATTTTATTACTACATTAATATTACACAGAGTAACAACATTAAAAGTACCTATGACTCCATTCATGCAGATATCTGTCACAACACAAAGTGAAACAAATGTATGGCTGAGTGCATAAAGTTGGTGCTAAGTCAGTTTCTTTCAGGGATGAACTCTGACCTTTTCTATGGCTGAGTAACTCTGACATAAATGTAGGGTTTTTTTTAGTGGAACAACAATGTCTGCTAGTGAATTACTTCTGAAATAGTAAAAGGGCTAAACCAAAACATCCAAGGATAACACCTGAATAATTAATGTAAAAGAAACCAAAGAGTATTTTAATAATATTAAATTAAATATTTTCCTGAATTTTTCATAGCTGTCTTTCTAGATACAAACACAGTGATATTAACTGTAATATGTTTAGCAGCACTGTCTACACACTTTCTTGTTGGAGAGCAATATAGCATGAGACAGCACTGTATGAAGAAACACTGTAACTCCAAGACATGCAGTTTACTGTGCTTTTTTGACATGAAAAATGATCCACAGCCGCTTTGCAAGATTTTAAAAAAGATTCATTTTGATCTAGAATGTGTGCTTGAGATGCTCATGGTTGTAATAACTCCATCCTATTCTGAACAACTACCCATTGAAAGAAGTAGCTAACTACCAAACAGCAAGATATTCTAAAAGAAGCTAACAAGGAATACAGCTGAGCTTACTGATAAAAATGGAACCTGAACAAATAGTTTATGATGCTGACAACAGCATGCTGGGCAGATAGGCAAAAAGTGTACAGTCGTTCTCCCTCCATTCTCCGTTCTCACTGACTTGAGGTCTGTGGTTTTGAATATTCATGGAGGGGCAACCTCTGTTAAAATCAATGGGGCGCCCGCCTGTGGGGGTGCGCCCCATTCAAGCCTATGGGGCTTAAATATTGGCGAGTCTCCATTTTCACAGGGGGGTCTGGAATAGATCCCCCACGAAAACGGAGGGCCGACTATACTACTAATGATATACTTTTCTGTGTAGATGATATCTTCTCCAATACGGACTAGAGAAATCTGTGTATATGGTTCAACCTAATCTTGCAAACATTTCCACAGGAGGATACAAGTAACTTTTAATGAAGATTTAGCACAGCTGTTTGATACTGTTTTGGATACTATATAAGATTCAAGAATTGGGCTCTTTTTAATGAGGCTGCTTTTTAGTGCCTGAAAACAGACAAATTGTATTTGAAAACTGACCTGCTCAGATAGTTTTTAATTATTTTGACCCTGATCATTTTTATCATTTTAAATGATCTCACAGCTCTTCAGCAAGGGTATTTTCACTGAGCCTATGTCCCTAAGGCAGAGATACCTGCAATGCCCCACAAAGTCTACAGATCTACTGAAGGAAGAAAAAAATTCTAAGATTGTACAAAATTAAAACTAAGGAGTGGCTCAGGTCTCCTAAGGATTATTATTCACAGAGGTATTTTGAGAGGTATGTTAAATCATATTAAGCATATTATCAAGGGAGATAAAGGCAAAGAATTTCAAAAGGACTATATGAATTGACACACACTCCGAAATGAAAAGTAAAATGAAGTACTATCGAACTATTTAATAAAATTCAGAAATAACATGGACCACTAAAGAAACAGAGATCACATAAATGGAAAGAAGTAAATTTGTAAATTTTATGCATATTATTTATGTTTCAAATTTGTAAATTTTATGCATATTATTTATGTTTCTTTTAAAGTGAGTAAGATTTTGCATGTTGAATAGTACATTTATAAGCCTGAAAAACCATGCACGCTTTCTGTTGAGAAACATGTAGAGCAGATTTTAAAATACACTGAAATCTCATCAATACAAAGAGAAAGGTTTCTATTGGCTTTGTGGAGGTGTATGTTGTCCTGTAAATTAGAACACTAAAAAAAGACAACAGACATCAGCCTAAGCCAAGGCTCCGCTTAGGTAGGCAGAATCTGATAAGCATGTATGTTTGACATCATTAGCCTACTCAAAGTTCACTTATACAGTAATAACCTGCAAGCTTCTGCATTTCATTAAATGGACTCCTGTCCCATTGTTTCCAGGACAAGAAATCTCAACAGCAACCAATTCTAGCATCCATTTAACTATTATGCAAAAAAAGGTTATTGCAAGGCAAATAAGGTCACTATATTTCCTTTCCCCTTGCTCATACAATAGAAGCAATATCCACTATAGAGCTGCTTACTTCTTGATGTGAGCCAACACTGTGTTATTGATGAAAAGCATATGTGACAATTTAATGGCGCTGCGGAGGTTTTCCATCATCTTCTCAATTGCGCATATGCTCTCTAGATCTCCCTTCTTAGCCAAGGCTTGAACAAGCCGTGTAACTGCCAGTGAAGAGGGTACTTTGTCATTTTCAAGAAGTGTCTTGAGGGTAGACATCGCATCTATTCAGGAGAATATGGAAAATAGGAAAAAACAGCTCATTTATTCAGAAACAGAACTTGGACCTTGACTTGTATGATATTATATATTTATGAATTTAATTGATAATAGGAAAATCTCCCAAACCCTTTTCCTTTAACTTGTTGTAGCTCCTTTGTGTGACATGTTTAAAAACACACAAACATTTGCTTTACACACACACAAACACACTTGCATAAATAAATAAATAAATAAATAAATAAATAGAAGAACATAAAATTTACATTTCTCACACTATCACAAGAGCACCTTTGCATCTGACCAAGGATGAGTATGACAGCTGAGTCAGACACCCTGATCTCAAGAATCTCCACTTGTTAGTGTGGAGGATCCTACCCTCAATGCCGTAGTGGTTTAAATGAGGGAAGTTATCGAGGCTATTCATCAACCTTTGACTAGATGGTCCTATGACTACAAGTGGAACAAATTTGCTGGCTTCCTACATCCATGGTCAATTGATGATGAAAGATGACCATGGTCAATTGATGATGAAAGATGTTATTTTCCCAGTAAAGTTTGATCATTTGCACCGACACTTCCACCTCCTACTTCTTATAGCTTGCTAGTCTCCCATTTG
Source organism: Phrynosoma blainvillii (assembly GCA_026167975.1). Lineage (NCBI taxonomy): Eukaryota > Metazoa > Chordata > Lepidosauria > Squamata > Phrynosomatidae > Phrynosoma > Phrynosoma blainvillii. The sequence goes on along the minus strand of JANUYF010000001.1, from coordinate 35,599,520 downwards.
TGTGTCACAGAGATGACAAGAAAAAGTACAGGATGCATACCTGTAACTGTAGTTCTTCAAGCGGTCATCTGTGAACTCACACAACCCTGCCCATCCTCTCCTCATTATGTTTTGCTGGTTCAAAAGGATGATTGCAATGGCATCCTATGGAGCTGGCAGGTTTCAGCAGGAAGCCCCTGCTGGAAGTGGGTGAGGCTACTGCCAAAACTCGTTGGAATGCTATATAGCGCTCCAAAAGAGGCACTGGACAGACATAGGATGACCCATTTATGTGAGTTCACAGATGACCATTTGAAGAACTACATTTACAGGTATGCATCTGAGGAAGTAGACTGAGGTCTATGAAAGCTCATGCTGCCAACTTCTTTATTTCAGTTAGTCCGAAAAGTCTCTCTATGGTCTCTCTACAGTATGCAACCTGTCCTTTCTCTTTGAGACATGCAAATTTGACACTAGCAAGCTACAAAAAGTAGGATGCGAAGTGTTGGTACAAACAATCAAATTGAAAAAACATGTATACAGTCAACAATCATCATCAATCAGCTGCAATTTGTCCTTCTCTCTCCTCCATGCTAAGCATGATTTTATATACCTCTGTCAAATCCTCTCTTGACTTTTTTCTAAGCTAATGCTCCCCTAACCTTTCCATTCTACAGTATAGTGACCAAAAACGTATACAGCTTTGTACAGATGTTTTGCATGATTCCCAAAAAGGACTACTAATATGTAAAAACATGGAAAGCATGACTAATTTATAAGCAAGACTGATTATTACCTGGAAATATATAGATCTTCCACAAATTTTAAAAAGAAACAAAGCCATGTTCATAGTATTCCCTGCAATTCTTGAAATGGCTCAAGATGACAAAGTGGATACATTCAGATAATGCTAAGCCCTGGATTCTTTTTTGTTATCAAAAGCACATGCTTGTGCATAAAACCCACTTACTTCCCCATTGTGCAGCTGGTAAACAAATCAGTTAACATAGGCATGATAGCTGAACCTAGGATTGTGGTTTATTGTGCTCTAAAACTACCAGAACCCACATGTTAGCTAGCCATTGGCAGATTCTAAAAGTTGTCATCCAAAGAAGCTACTTTGCCAAGCTCTCATCATAGTCAGCCCTGGTGGCGCAGTGGTTAAATGCCTGTACTGCAGCCACTCACTCATAGACCACAAGGTTGCGAGTTCAATACCAGCCAGGGCTGAGGCTCGACTCAGGCCTGCATCCTTCCGAGGTCGCTAAAATGAGTACCCAGATTGTTGGGGGGCAATCAGCTCACAGTTGTAAACCGCTTAGACATCCCATAGCGTGATATGAAGCGGTATATAAATAAGCTGCTTTTGCTTTTAGTCCCAGGTTTGTCATGGTTGCCATGCTCAGTTGTCCCTTAAGTTGAACCAAGCCTGGCAAGGAAGCATCTGTATTTGGGGTTACTAAAGTAGTCAACGTCAAACTGCCCAGAGTGACTTGAATTTGTCCAGCCCTGGGATGTTGGCACCAAAGGCAACTCTGCACCAACTTGCATAGATTGTTGAAATAGATGAGAGGAAGGAAAGCAGCCTGGACCATGGAGTCTAGAATCGCCCAGTGAACCGAATTCAATGTGTCGGTTGAAGGTTAGACTTTTCCTTGTTGAAGAAAAGTCCCAGTCTGTCTAAAAGAATCAATATCATCTGTACATGTTGTACCACGTGGCTTCTGGAGAAGGCGACAACTAATGACAAAAAGCAACCACAACAGCCACCAAAAGCATTCGAGGAGCCATGCTGAGGCCAAATGGTAGAACTTGAAACCAGTATATGTTTCCACCAACTGTGGAGCAAGGAAATGTCTCCCAAGGTTGAATCAAAATATGGAAGCAGGCATCTTTTAGGTCCAGTGGTTTACCAATTGCCATCTTGCATCAATGGAAGGATGAATGATAAAGTTACGATCCTGAAGTGACGCAGCCAAATGTACAGGTTCACACTTCTCAAGTCACACATGTATTAGGCAGAATTCAGAGAAGCACCAGAATCAGCCTCACACTGCCATCATTCTAGATAATGATAATGTACAGGAGAACCACCCCCCAACAAACCTTGGAGTGGGGTACAGGCTTGATTGCTTCCTTTTGCAAAAGGGTACCTACTTTTTGGAGTAGAACAGTGGAAAGTTTCATAGACTGGAAGAGACCCGTTGGAGGATAAGACTCAAATTTGATAGTATAGCCTCTCTTCATGATGTCAACCACCCATGAATCTGTGGTGATGTGGTTCCATAATTGACAGAAATTTTGGAGTTGATCATACAACTTAGGAGAAGGCATTGGTGGAATAGTGGTTAAAAGATCCAAGATGGGAGATTCAGGCTGGAAAGTGATCTGGGGGATGGAGGCATTAATGGTCCAGTGGATAAAGGCTTCAAGTTTTTCAGGATGGAGAGTGGCATGCAGCGTGAAGACTCAGCCACTGCGGTGTCATCCATCAATAAGTCAAAGTCAGTGCTTGGAGGCATCACCAAGCTTCTTCTTCATCTGCTCAGACTTGAACCTCTGGCCTGATGCAGAGGACTTTTGAGTAATTGATGCAGCTGGTTGGTAACTGCACTGAAACTGGAATCTTGATGGGCTGAATGACCTTTTCGAATATTGTTCAGAGTTGTGGTCTCCATACCAAAACCTAGAGGAGCTTGGACAAGATGACTGAAGCCAAATTTTCTCACAGTGGACCACCAGCCTAAAGCCAGTCTCTGAATAGGCCAGCATCATTGAATGGAAGATCGTCTATGGCAGGGGTAGGCAACCTTTCCCCTTTAAGGACCGAGGGACTTCAGCTCCCAGAATCCCAGGAGCTATTGGCCAACATGGGACTATTGGACAACATGGCTGAGGCTTCTGGGAGCTGAAGTCCCTCAACCCTTAAAGGGAAAGGTTGCCTACCCCTGGTCTATGGGCCTGGTGAGAAAGACCTGATGTTCAAAGACAAAAATGGTAATGGAGAGCTACTGCCCCAGCCATCACCTTGCACTCAGTCAGTGATAGGTCAAACAGTCATGATCTGATGACCTGCCAGCTTATGTGCCTCCAACTGCAGGAAAGAAGCCACTCGTCTCCAATCTTGTTTAGCAGCAGTGTCATTTTCTCCCAAAGGAGTTGGTTGTAGGTAAGACAAGTAGCTAGAGGTCTTAGAGAGGAGAGTAGCCAAAGAATAGAATTTCCTCCCCACAGCATCGAGCTTCTTGGCCTCCCTGTCTGCAGGTTCAGACAGCGTGAAGCAGCATTGGTCAGCATTGAAAATGAATGAATTGGGTTTCAGAAGCTGCTCTAGAGGAAGAATGGTTCAGTAAGGCTTTTGACAAGGGCCCTCACAATATTCTTGCAAACAAGATAGTAAAATGTGGGCTAGACAATACAACTGTTAGGTAGATTAGTAACTGGTTGACTGACCGAACCCAAAGGGTGCTCAGCAATGGCTCCTCTTCATCCTGGAGAGTAGCGACCAGTGGGGTGCCACAGGGCTCTATCCTGGGCCCAGTGCTATTCAACATCTTAATCAATGATTTGGATGAAGGAATAGGGGGCATGCTTCTCAAATTTGAAGATGACACCAAATTAGGAGGAATAGCTAATACCCCAGAGCAGGGGTAGGCAACCTAAGGCCCGGGGGCCGGATGCGGCCCCCTAGGCCTTTGGACCGGCCCCAGGCCAGTCCTGCCACTCCCGTCGCCACCCGCCATGATGATATTGATTATTGTTGTTATTACTTGTTCTTGGGGTTTTCTTGGCAAAATCTCCACAGGGGGTTTGCCATGGCTTTTCTGGGTCTGAGAGAGTGTGCATGCATATTTTTTTTAAAATTTTTAATTTTTTAAATTTTATTTATTTATTTATTTATTTATTTATTTATTTTTGGCGCTTCGGCCCCTCAATTGTCTAAGGGACAGCTACCCGGCCCCTGGCTCAAAAAGGTTGCCTACCCCTGCCCCAGAGGATAGGATGAAAATTCAAAATGACCTTAATAGATTACAAAGCTGGCGGCAGCAGACAAAAAGGAACAGCGGGTTTTGGTGGGAAGCCCCTGATACAGGGCTGCTAGAGGTGGGCAGGGCTAGTATAAAAACTCTTTAGAATACTCTGAAAGAGGCACTGCGCAGTCGCAGAATAACCCGTTTGTGTGAGTCACAGAGACCACAAAGAAGAAGGAAGCATTTCTTCAAGTATGCATACTTAAACTATGAAATTTGCTACCACAAGATGTAATTTTAGCTGCCAACTTGAATGGGTTAAACAAACTAACGGAGGAAAAGGGTATCAATGACTACTAACAGGGATGGTTATATATTACTTCCAGGATTTCAGGAAACACGCTTTGGAAGTTGCTAGGAAACGACAGTAGGAGAAGGCTACTGTATTCATGTCTGGCTACAGGTTTATTACACATATCGGGCTGTGCGTTGCGGAAACAGAATGCTGAATTAGACAGGCCTTTGATCAAGCATGGATTATTTTTTTCAAGTCTGCAGACTCCTACACTGTGTTTGGTTATGTCTTAACTCAAAGTCTATTATTCAGTATATAGCTAAGGAGTTGAGTACTGATCATTTAAAGCAGGGGTAGGCAACCTTTCCCCTTTAAGGGCCGAGGGACTTCAGCTCCCAGAAGCCTCAGCCATGTTGGCCAACAGTCACATGTTGGCCAATAGCTCCTGGGATTCTGGGAGATGAAGTCCCTCGGCCCTTAAAGGGGAAAGGTTGCCTACCCTTGATTTAAAGCTATGAGCATTCTTGTTGACTTTCTTTACATCTGGATGTAGACACTGTTGTTACGTTACTGAAAATAAATATAAAAATTCTTCTTCCCAGTTTTAAGACCTGACTGAAAGCCAAAATCTTATTTAAAAAGTAATGGGGAGGGGAAGTACTTCAGCACTTAATTATACTGACATTGACACGAATAAATATATAAAGCACAGCACGGAAATATGTATTAAAATGATGAAAAACAACCTATATATATCATAATAATATGTAAACACACTCATGCATAGGAAGATGACAATGCAGTTAAAATATCCACATATTGTGAATGCTCCCTCGCTAAAAATTACACTCTGTATTTCCTTGTTAATTTTGATTGAGTTTATGGATTACAGCAACTACATACACAACATTTTTACCTCTATGCTTGTGTGTTAAAATGTTCAAGATACTTTGTTGAAAAGACAGTGAGTTCATACTTCATTAGCCAACATCCCTGTCCCCAATGAGTAAGAAAGCACACTGCTTTCATCTAGATAAATTCTCATATCTGATTTTTTTCTTAGAAAGGGAATTTAAAGCTATCACCTGTATTATCTGAAATTAGTAATATTCTAACTACTCTAAAAACAACACCTTTTTGTTTATTGTTAACTGCCGTCTAGTCAACTTTGACTTATGGAGATCCTATGAATGAGAGACCTCCAAGTCACCCTATAATTAACCTTCCACCTCAGGTCTTGCAGACTCAAGGCTGTGGATTCTCTGATTGAGTCTATCTGTCTGGAATATGGTTTTCTTCTTTACCAACTGCCTTCTAGTTTGCTAAATGTTATTGTCTTTTACAGTTAGTCATGTCTTCTCATGATAAATCCAAAGTACAACAGCCTAAGTTTAATCATTTTGGCTTCTAGGAAGAATTCAGGCTTGATTTGCTCTAGGACTCGTTTACTGATCTTTTTAGCAGTCATGGTATCCACTGACCTCTTTTCCAGAACCACATTTCAAATGAATTGACTTTCTTCTTGTCATTTTGATTCACTGTTTACTTTTCACAGCCATATACAGAAATGGGAAATGCAATTATTAGTTTGGTAAATACAGAAAAAACTGTATTTCATTTCAATCTCTATCTCATCCCTTCCAAGACTGTTCTAATCTTCCTGGCTCTCTCTCTCTCCCTCTCTTTCTCTGTGCATTTGCAAAAACCATCAACTTAGTGACAAAAGATATTGCAGGAACAAATCTGAAGGGTTTGCTCACAGGTAAATGTTCCAGATTTCATTTGAAGAAGGGAATCTATGTATGAGTAAACTTGCTTGTGGATGCATGTTCTCCTTAGTATTTTGTTTCAAGCATCATGTTAGAATAAAATATATAAATATACTATTTCAAAATATATTTATTCATGAATGAGATCATCAGCAGATGATTTCAAGTGACAATGTAGAACTGGACAATGTCCTTCATTATGTCTATCCACACACTACAAGTGGCACTTGAGACTGAACTTGCTGCTTCATTTTAGGCATCAATTTACTCTTGCAAATCACTGCATGTTTTAAAATCAGGTTTGTCTATTTAAAGAATCCAAAAATGGATTGGCAGTTTAAGACTATCAGAAAGAAAGGAAGAGTAACATAACCAAGGAGGGAAGGTCCAGAAGATGGACATAACTCTTCTCTAACATCTCCTTGTACCTAACATGTAAGAGTCCTACTGTCAGATGGCAGACAATGACATAGTGAGTATGTTTGATGAGTTGGAAAGGATGTATTAGGCAGAATTAAGAGAAGAAGCAGGCAGACACAGGGAAGAGAAAAAAAGATGCCCCAGCATGTACATTCAAGATTCAGCCCAGTAGTTCTAAGCAGGAAGTTCCTGAGTTATTGTCAGAGATGGAACAAAGGATAAAGAAATAATCAAGAGACTTGAAGGTGAGCTGGCTTTGTAAGGGACTCTTGCCTAGTATGTCTCACCATGAAGTTCTCACCATGAGGCATCTTTAAAAGGATGTTTCTAGAGTGAAAACTATTTAAAGAACAACTTTTTTGCTGGTATAGGTTTTACATAACTTTAATGTGCAGTTAAGAGGCAGAACTCAAATAGACGTATTATTCATAGGGTCGTTCTATGTCAAAGCTGATTTGATGGCAAACAACAACGTTCAACGTTGTTGAAGTTGTGATAATCCAAATTCAAGAGCAATATGTGGACACAGGTACAAAATCTGTATACAGTGCTCAGTTATGTGTGAAAATACAATTTCTCCAGCAGAGAATTAGGTTAACCACAGGATTTAAGTTTATCAAAATTTTTAGTAGTTTCTCAATAGGACTTTGATTCAATGTTCTGCCCTCTCAGAACGAATGCATCTGGAAGGAAGAATGACAACTTAACAACAAGAAGCAAATTGAGCACATTAAAGACAGAGCTATCGTAAAGTTCTGAATCTAATTGTGTGTTTTATATAGACATTAACAGCCTTCATGTGTGTGAGTGAAACCGGCATTAAGAATATTTCATTGCTTACACTGTGGTGCACTCTGACAATGTTGCTGAATGTCTCAAAAATAGTCCTTCTTAGAAGGCATCTAAAACAAGATCCCACTTTCATTTTTTTTTAAAAAACCCACTCAACCAGGATACAAAAAACTGTGTAATAAGTGAGTGAATTTTCACAAGGGTCAGTCTTATGAACCTCTAGTAACTTTGTTTTGTTCTGATAAAATCAATATGTTCAATTTTTTGAAGAGCCACAGAGATAATGCCAAACAACGTACATGCAAAAAAAGAATTGGTTTAACAAACAGAACTGTTCACCACTGAATTTTGAGGCAGTTATTTTGCTCAGCCAACACTGCTGTTGCCATGTAATGTAAGCTTTAAAAGAGCACAAAAGCACAACGTATGTTTCATTACTGTTGGTATTGCAAACTATTAAAAAGTATTAGATTAAGGTTTTTTAAAATCAATATTATAATCATTTAGTGCACAACCATGCACATTTAACACTCAATTTAACTCACTTGATATCTTGTACTAGCAACACAATGTGCAGGAAGAAACTGCTGGGAATTGTTTCAGATGCTCTAAGGTATGTTAATTTCAAAAGCAAAATGACTTGTGCTGTGAATTTTAACGCACTTGAAAGCCTGTACTTTTTCTCCTTCTGGAGCACAAATTTTGCATGTCTGAAGAGCAGTGATTCATCTTAAGAAAACCCATCTTGTGTTAAATGGAACGGAAACTGGACTAAGTGGTCAAATGACAAGTACATTCATATTCAAGCTGTATTATAAATGCATGTACAGTAATTTACGTCTCTCAGCTACCACAAAAGGCGCTTGATAAGCAGGTAATTTGCTAAATGGACTCCTTTATCCAAGTATTCGAAGGGCGTTACAAGAAAAATCTGCAGAGGCATTAATGTGACGTAAAGGTCAAGCATTGTGACATACCTTTCAAATAATCCCGCCTAACTTGCGTTATGATGAGGAGGCTGCTGGCAGCATCGTTCAGCACGAAGCCCTTGATGTGGGTCTCAGCGCTAAAAGAAGCAGACATTTAGAAAGGAATTACTGACATGCTTCTGATACGATAATAAATGGTTGAGCACCAAGGTGAAATTATAAAAACTACTGTTCGTATGTTAAAAATATTGCTGCAAAATATCGACCTGGAGACAGCTTTTGTGTTATCCTGTCAATGGTTATAGAAGGATAATTTTTTGTGCATTCTGACAGATGACAAAGTTGGAAATGAGCAACAAAAGAAACAAAGTACAAGATTTTTTTTAAACAATCGGTTCAGATTCTTGAATGCTGACATATTAGATGACTAAAATAACTGCAAGCCCGGCATTGTTCTGCTATATCCTAAGTGGGATACTTTTTTCCTCTTTTTAAAACAGTCACCATAATTATAAAATGTAAAACTATTCCTTCTGAAATAAAAATGAAACATTTATTTTCAGCACTGTATATTTTAAATATAAACTAAAGGGATATTATGAACCAACACCGTATCATTTGGTTGATTTAATTTTCAAATTTCTGTCACCTAGATGCATACAGGGCTTTTTTTAAATTAAAAAAAAAACCTCTCAATGTATTGCTACTGCTGCCGTAAAACTAAATTTCATCATTCATCAGTTCTGTATCCCTTACAAAGAGGGGGGAAAAACCCACACAAAACCTTTCACAGGTATGTAGCAGCAACAATAACTTGGATTTAATAATATTGGTTAAAGCCTTTCAAGAAACATACACTCTGAGCAGATTAACCCAAAAAATCTTTTTCTGTTTTTGTGCGTGTGCCCTGAAATGCCTATAATATCCATAATGAAATGTAGACTTTTTTCTCTTAATGTCTTTGGGTAATATTACAAGGTTCATTTTCTAGGTTAGATCATTTCCTCTGACCAGAGCTGGTATAGGATTGCCATTTGCCATATCAACAATCAAGATAAACCACAGTGATCATCTTGTGGCAAACAACTGAGCAGCCTACCTACTTGAACTATGAGTTGAGCGGATTGGGAGGTAAGCAGGGTCATTGCTAAATTATTCTCATCAATCCCAAGAAAATCCTTCATTCAGTTCACAATATGACTATCCTCTCAGTCACTTTCAGCCTCTGGGGCCTGCAAATGGAGTCAGTGGACTCAGGATTTTCTTACTCTCTCAACCAATCCCCTTAATCCCTGCCTAAGCACCCATTGCTCAGTTCCGCTTTTTTCCCTTTGTCCCATCTGTCAAAGCGCTTAAGTCAACAATTCATGCATGAGACTGTAAATTACATATAACAAAGGATTTACTTTCTCCAATCTTACAATCTTTAGTGTGATTAAATAGATGTTAGCCACTATTACAAAACTAATCCCTCATTCCAATACTACTACATTTCTATTTTGGAACCATACCTAAAATTCATCAGTCCTACAAGAACCAAATGCTTTTAAATGACCAAAAGCTTCCAAAAACCTAACTTTTCTTTAAAGATTTACATTTTGAACATTCCAATTCTGATACCAAAATATTATGGACGTAAAAACTACCCCTTTGGTTAATAGCACAAAACCACGAGTTCTTATTCCATTAACATTGTAAAATAAGGAAAAACTGTTCCAAAGCATCATCATCTTGGGACTTTCCATTTATTTTGATGTATGATATTTTATTCTAATAAACTATCTTTGTCCTAGCATTTCTCTTTTATTATTAGTGCTTCATGTTTACTGAGTTCATGAAAATAATTTCTAACAAAGTAAAAGCAACTGAAATAATTCCTATAAAACTGCTGATTTGGTTGAATAGCTTGGTTCCCCCAAAAAGTTTCTAGTCTCCACTGCTGTTAGAACGGTGAACTGTGGTGCATGTCCTCCAACTAACAACTGCTTATTCTATATCTGTGGATTTTCAATAGTCCAAATGAATGATACTTATAAATAACTATGGTCATTATCATGAAAACCCTTCATTCTGACACACTTTGTGTGCTTGGAAACACATTCAGTGTAGCCATGTGGGCTAAGCAGCAAAACACAACTAAATCCAAAATCCAAAAAACAATACTATGTTAGTATCACTGTGTACTTGGCTCTTCAGAAGTCATGGCAAAACAAGATCAACAATTTCTAAGACTAAGACAAGGCCCCTCCTATGATGTAAAGCTGCCATCTTGTTTGGGGGAAAAAGGTTTATACAGTTACCCCTCCGTTCTCGCGGACTCGAGATCCGCGTCCCTCACCTATCCGTGGGTGGTGAATGGAGGGGCATAAAATGGGGCACGCAGCTGAATATACGCAATTTTCCATTCTTGCAGGGGGGTCCGGAATGGATCCCCCAAGAGAATGGAAGGTCGACTGTATTTCAATTGTTTTCCTGTTAGTATCACTATACTTGCTCTTTTCAGATACAAGTTTGATACTGCAGAGCCGTGTGCAAGATTGACCTTCCAGCTGTTGAACTGCAGCTCCCATTAGTCCTTGCCACATAGTCAGTGCTGAGGAATGCTGAGAATTGTAGCTGAATAACATCTGGAAAATCACCCTTTGCCCACCCCATTATGTTACAAGCCTCAGGGCATGAGTATGAATTTCATTCTCCCTTCCTTTTCCAGTATAGCTAATAGGAGAATAGATTAGAAACTTTGGTTTTTGCTTTATTTATTAAAATAAGTCAGTTTCATAAACATAGCTAGTTCATTTCATTAAAGTGTCTTTAAAACTAAACATAGTTTGTCTGGGTAGAGTCATTATGTTATGCTGGGATCAGTTATAGACATAAAAAAGAATTTAAACCTTGCAAAAGAATCAGAGGAGAAATAATGGAGGAACTATCAAACTAGAATCTTGTTCACATAATGGTGAGATGACAATAACAACAACAAAAGATTTTAGGAGTTAATGTGATCTTAGAGTGAAAATTTAAAATCCAAAGTATGGGGACAGTAAATCCAAGATAGAGATGCTTGCATGCTATATCTTTAAAATGAGTGACACAGTACTGTGGGGCCCTCCCTATCAACAGAGATTCAGATCTATGAACCCCACTGGATACCAAAAACATTGGTACTCAAGTCTTCCATCATTTTATATGTCCCTTGTCTATTTTATATACAATCAGCCCTCCATTTTCACGGGGGATCCATTCCGGACCCCCTGCGAAAACGGAGACTCACCAAGATTCAAGTCCCATAGGCTTGAATGGGCTGTGCCCTCGCAGGACACCCCACTGATCTTAATGGAGGTCATCCCTGCATGAATATTCAAAAACGCGGATCTCAAGTCTGCAAGAATGGAGGGGCGACTGTATAAGGACTTGAATCTGCTTTCGATTTTATATATAAGGACTCGTCTGCTTAATGCCATAGTCTAGTCAAGCAATCCCAAGGCAGCATCAGAGTTAGTGTCAAGCCCTGGCCACCAGGCACAAACACAGCTGGCAGGTTCCCAGTGGTTGGAGGAGAGAAACACAGGTGGGCATGAGATTGTACAGTTGTAATATGGCATACGATAGCAGTGGCGCCTTGCATGGCTGCCACCCACCTAAAGCTTCAGGCTGTTGAAGTGTGAGGCTATTGTGTGTATGCTCATGTTTCCCCTCGAAGCTGGGCAGAGAGACCCTCGTATCTCTCTACAGCCTCACATTGGCATCTTTCTTCAACACTTCTGGGTCTTATTGTTGCCACTACTATCTGTCCCCCCTCCACCACTAAGCTTCAGGCTGTTGGAAGCTTGGGGCTGTTGTATTCATGTTCACAAGCCTCCCAAAAGCTGGGCAGAAAGAGATCCTCATATCTCTCTGCAGCCTTGCATTGGCATCTGATTCTCCCCCACCTCTGGGGTACGTACAAAGTGTTGGTTATTATCTTTATATATATAATATGTAATCCATCCTGTATGATCAGGTCCTCTGACAGACATTTACTTAACTCACCTAGGACTAGGTTGGCAATTGTCAGCCAAAGGGATTTTTCTGCAGCCACCCCTAGACTGTGGAATACCAGAAGATATTCCACAGTTTGACTACACTGTCTGAATTCAAAACACCATTAAAGACCAGTCTCTTCTGGCAGGCTTACCCAGATGATTTTTAAATTGTGAATCTTAAATGATGAATTTTAAATGTGGATTATTTTAATATGTGTACATCTTGTCCTTTTAAATTGTATATATGTCTTAAAATTGATTTGTATTTCAATTACTGTGTTTTAACTGTGTCTGTTAATTATTTTTGTTCCCTGCCTCGATCCATAGGGAGAAGTGGACAAGAAATGATGATGATGATGATGATGATGATGATGATGATGATGATGCAAGCATCAAGAGTTTTAAGAAGGCTTGGGAGGAAGACGGCAGAAATAAGAAGGCCCAAAAGTCAGGGGGGGATAACAGTGGTAGTGGCAGCAACAAGGACCAGAGGTGGGGGAGAGAGATGTAATGAAAGGCTATATATAGAGAGATGCAATACTCGCTCTCCCTTGTCTCTGGAGCACACAAGCATGTACACAACAATACCTGGACATAAGCTTAAAAAACTTAAAGCAAGTACAGTTAAAAGAGCTTAAGTAAAGACATATAAAAAGTTATTGCTAAAATGCAATTAAGCCATCCATAGAATTAAGGCCACTTAAAACAAATCCACTGAAAGGCAAAAGATACATGTCAGCAAAACAATATACTAATTGTCCCTAACCAGGCCATAAAAGCCAGTTGGAATGAAAAACTTTCACTCACAGTGAAAAAGGCAGCAAGGGGGAGACCTATTCTAGTCTAGGGAGGGAATTTCAAAGCTGATTTTAAATTATTTTAATCAAGTGTTTACCCATTCAAGTGTTTAAAAAATAACAACACAAAACGCTAAATTATATATATAATATATATAAAAAATGGTACCTGCTCATATGACCAAATAACATGCACAGTTTCATTAATGATACTAACACAACTCCTAGGCAAGCAAAATACAACAGTGAATGTGGGAGTAATAGTTTATGCACAAGGTAGAATTGCTCAATACACTAAATGGCATTTTATTCTTCCTATATGATTTTGTCAAAGCATTTATAAAAGCCATACTTGCATTTTTCTGTTTCTGGTCTTGGGACCTTCAGCACTAAGAGGTGAATAGCATTTGGTTAATGTGTGCATTTGTTAAACTGTTAAGTGTACAAAGTGTGTGACTGGACTGTGATGCACCATTAGCTATAAAATGACCCCAAAATGCCAAACTCTTTTTGACTCACAACATATGGCATATTTGAAAGATCAATGCATTATGCTGCTCCCAACTGAGACCATTTTTCTATTAGGAAAATGGAAATTTCTCCTGAAAGCAAAGTATGCAATAATTTTTATGCAAGCTTACAAATGCACAGATAAAAGACAAATGCATATAGAAAAAAATACAGCAAAAACTTACATGTTTTTTACTTTGATTGCTTTCTCAAGATGACCCTTGCTTAGCAGTGCTCTTGTAAGATGGGAATAAGCAAGGGACTGAAACACAATACCCTTCTTTTCTGCTTCTAATAAAATACTGTATGCTTCTGCAAACAGAATTAAAACCACAATGTGTCAGCATTTACTGAAGTCCCACAGAAGAACATTAATCTCTCCCCACTTTCTATTCCTTTTCTCCATATAGTGGAGAGTCTAAAACAGGGGTAGGCAACCTTTCCCCTTTAAGGGCCGAGGGACTTCAGCTCCCAGAAGCCTCAGCCATGTTGGCCAATAGTCCATGTTGGCCAATAGCTCCTGGGATTCTGGGAGCTGAAGTCCCTCGGCCCTTAAAGGGGAAAGGTTGCCCACCCCTGGTCTAAAACAATATTTAAGAAACTGACTGCTTTCTTGGTTGAAATTAATGCTCTTTTCTGTGTAAACTGTTTTCTAAAATACGGAAATCTTTTCTAAATATTTAGCAACTTAAATTTTCTTTTACAATAAAAAAAGATTGACAAACTACTATCATCACTAAGGAACAAATTTTGCATCAGCCATCATAAAAACTGTCCTTTTCAAGTTTTACAAGCAAACTTCTCCTGTGTATCTGTTTTGAAAGCATGTGCATGTTATTTTAATGCAATCCCTAATTCTGTAGTAGGGAGTTACAACATTTAGAATTGTATGATAGCAGCATTGGCAGTGTTTTCAGTATTGGGAGATCAAATTATTTGGCTACGACAAGATTTACAGGGAAACATACAATTTACAAATATACAGATATTTAACAAGTAAACTAAAACTGCATTTATTTGACTGATTAACAGTTTTATTTCACACATTCACAATAACTGTCAGTTAGTGAAAAGACATTACAAAAAAAAAAAAAAAAAAAAAAAAAAGGAAAAAGGTAACCGCACTTTTCAGTCATTTACTTTTCTGAACAGGATTATGCAGCTGTAAACATCCTGTTGAAACATTAATCTGTTCTGTAATATATTCTTTTAAAAAATTAATGGCATGTAACTGAAAAAAAACATTCTGATTAGTTTCACATAAAGAAATCTCATTTGCAATATTTTAAATACACTACAATTTCTATAACTGAATATTAGTAGCTTGAACTTTTAGTGGATATCAGCCTGGATTTGAAAATGTACAACATAAAAAACAAAACCCCCAAAGTGAAACAATCTGGAAGACTACAGTGCACATTTTACCTAAATGTGCTTCATGATACAAGTCTCTCTTAAACCTGAACCATAGCATGCTTTATATGCATGCTCTGGTGTTAGTGACATTATAGTGGACTGAGCATCTATTTCAATAATTTAGAATATATTCCCAAAATGCTGCATTCATGCAACTATACTCTCTCTCTCTCTCTGAACAATCATTACAAATATTTAATACTTTCTGCTGTGTTTTACATTTATATTAAGGTAAGTGTTCTGATGACAATAACTAAAAGCAGTACTCTTATAACTAAAGATGTGAGACCATACTTTCACCTATGATTTAATGGTTTAGGAGTCGCGCTAATTCTCAACTGCTGCTTTTACTTCCTAACTGGTAGGTGTGCATCAATCCCAGCAGGTTACTGCCAAATATTAATTCCTCTTTGGGGGATCACTCCAGGGAAGATGTTCATGACAATACTAGTTCCTTAAACCTTTTTTTATTGCTGGATAAACCTTATTTACTGGCTTTATTTACTCTCTGGTGAGAGAGAATAGAATTTGGTGTTTGGTATTTCTATGCAAAACCAAACACACATAAGATTAAAAGCAGAGCGGTCCAGTCACATTAGTCATTACTAATAGCAACACTATTATTTCTTGATACCCTAACTAAATAGCAAAAAGGAATAACTTGTTGTAATGGCATAGTCTTCCAATAGTGATTAAGTGTGAACCACATAAAAATCAATCTGCCAAAAAAATTCTAATTTGACAATATCCTTTCTTCTAAAGAAAGCAATAGTGTTTCTTTACATATTAAATTATTCACAAATTATTCTTTATAATAGCAAGATAGTATTCGAGGCAGTTACATGCCATGGATTCAGCATTAAAAAAGAAATCTGCTGTTATTTTGGCACTGAGATTCTAAAGTAGAAAAGCACTGAGACAACAGATTTTGGTACACCAAGAGGCTTTGATATTTCTCTCGGAGAAGCAAAAGGAAAAGTTATAATTAATTTACCTTCAACACTACCCTTTTTGCAGAGTATCAGTAGTTGTTTCTGAAGATTAAAAGGTTGTTCAGGAACCAGTGAAAGTGAAGAATGGGTAGAATCAACAGCCTCATCATACCAAGTCTTTAAAAGAAAACATGTAGTTTATCTATCATCATACATACAATCTCTCCCGATAAACCCACTGACCACCCAATATAAAACATTATTTTAATGTAGACATTTCACTGCAGACACTCTGAAACTAGTTTACCTCAGGTACATCAAATGGAGCTTCTTGATTATTAGTTTTAAGAATATCTGCTAGCAACCTCAATGTTCTTTCACGTGGAATAATATTTTCTTCCTGCATTTTAGTCCAAATGGCATCAGCTCTTTGCCAGTCATTGTTTTCCTCTGAAGAAGAAAAGTGTAAGGGAAAAAAGAAACCAGAAAGGAGTTAAATAATTCTGTTGTTGATATTTCCTATAGCAAGCTATTTTATGCATTTCTAACTGGAAATGTATTTTATCATGTCAAGATCATCTTCCTTTTTTGTCTAATCCAGAGCAGTTATTTGAATGTACTATTCAACATGAAATTAATTTCAGCTATTCTTGTTTAAAACAAAAATATAACACATTATAATAATAATATTTTCTGCACTATAGCCCCTAATTTCCCATTGATTATAGGCATAAACTGTAGAAAGCTATAAGCACCAGTTCCTGGTGACTCTAAGGTGCCAACAAATGCATCTGAACCATAATAAATTTAGAAGCATCCTCTAGGAGCATATTGGTGAACCTATAGCATGTGTGCCCTCTCTGACACACAAAGCCATCATTGAGGGCACAAGTGGCCATAGGAAAGGTGAGGAGGTGCACACGACCGGCCCAATTCCCACCTCTTCCAACCAGAAGTCTCCCCCCGCCAGATACCACCACCACCACCTCCTCCTCATCCTCCTCCCAGACTTGGGTGTGTGTGGATGATGTCGTTTCAAGTCGTTTCTGGCACCCCTATCATGGGGTTTTCTTGGCAAGTTCGTCAGAGGGGGCTTGCCATTGCCATCCTCTGAGGCTGAGAGAGTGCGACTTGCTCAAGGTCTCCCAGTGGGTTTCATGGCCAAGTGAGTTTCTTCAGAGGTGGTTTGCCATTGCCTTCCCCTGAGGCTGAGAGAGTGTGACTTGCCCAAGGTCTCCCAGTGGGTTTCATGGCCAAGTGAGTTGCTTCAGATGAGGTGTTTTGCCATTGCCTTCCCCTGAGGCTGAGAGAGTGTGACTTGCCCAAGGCCTCCCAGTGGGTTTCATGGTCAAGCTGGGATTCGAGCCCTGGTCTCCAGAGTCGCATGCTCAAACCGCTGGCTCTCTTTGTTCTTGTTCTTGTGCTGTGACATCTGTGCTTTATTATGCTTGTTGTTGTTGTCGTGTGCATTTCCATCTTATGGGCCCAGAGCACCCTCCCTCTCTTACAAGCACCAGTTCCTGGTGACTCTAAGGCAGTGATGGCGAACCTTTGACACGCGTGTCAGCACTGACACGCATAGCCATTTCTGATGACACGTAGCTGCTGAGGCGGCCACACGCTGAGAAGGATGTCTCATCCTCGGCTCCTACACGCCCAAGTGCAGGAGCCGAGGATGAAACATTTGCTGCTCCTGAGGATGAAACATTTGCGACTAGAGTCTTAGAGTTAGACTCTAACTCTAAAACTCTAGTTGCGAATGTTTCATCCACCCCTATTAGACACTCTGTGCTGGAGGTCTGTAGGCCAAAACAGCAGAAGTCCGGCACAGAGCGTCTAGTTCTGGAACTTCGGGCGCAGCAGCAGCACCAGCGCGGGCCAGGAAGAGGCCCAGGCCTAGGCCGAGGTATTTAGGCCAGTCCCTCCTTCTCCCGGCAGCAAAATAATGTTTTTTCCTCAAAGTGACACACCACCCGAGTTATGCTCAGTTTTTTGGCAAAGTTTGACACACCAAACAATCAAAATTGTAATCTTTACAAAATTGTAATTGTAAGCTATTCAATATCTTTGTTAATGACTTGGATGACGGTATTGGGGGCATAGTTATCAAATTTGCAGACGACACCAAATTAGGAGGAGTAGCTAATACCCCAGAGGACAGGATCAAAATTCAAAATGACTTGAACAGACTAGAAAGTTGGGCCAAAGCTAACAAAATGAAATTCAACACAGAGAAATGTAAGGTACTGCACTTAGGGCGGAAAAACGAAAAGTACAGATATACGATGGGGGACACCTGGCTGAATGAGACTACCTGTGAAAGGGATCTAGGAATCCAGGTGGACCACAAGTTGAACATGAGTCAACAGTGCGATGCAGCAGCTAAAAAGGCCAATGCAATTTTAGGCTGTATCAGTAGAAGTATAGTGTCTAGATCAAGAGAAGTAATAGTGCCACTCTATTCTGCTTTGGTCCGGCCTCACCTGGAATACTGTGTCCAGTTCTGGGCACCACAATTCAAAAAGGATGTGGAGAAACTGGAGCGTGTCCAAAGGAGGGCAACTAAAATGGTGAAGGGTCTGGAAACCAAACCCTATGAGGAACGACTTAGGGAGCTGGGGATGTTTAGCCTGGGGAAGAGAAGGCTGAGAGGTGATATGATAGCCGTGTTTAAATATTTGAAGGGATGTCATATCGAGGAGGGAACAAGCTTGTTTTCTGCTGCTCCAGAGACTAGGACCCGGAACAATGGATGCAAGCTGCAAGAAAAGAGATTCCACCTCAACATTAGGAGGAACTTCCTGACAGCAAGGGCGGTTCGACAGTGGAACACACTCCCTTGGAGAGTAGTGGAGTCTCCTTCCTTGGAGGTCTTTAAGCAGAGGCTGGATGGCCATCTGTCGGGGATGCTTTGATTGGGAGTTCCTGCATGGCAGGGGGTTGGACTGGATGGCCCTTGTGGTCTCTTCCAACTCTATGATTCTATGATTCTATGAAAAGGTTGCCCATCACTGTTCTAAGGTCAAACTATAATGGGGCAAGCTTTGTCAGAGGGGGATTTGCATTGCCATCCTCTGAGGCTGAGAGAGCGTGACTTGTATGTGTGGTGTCTTCAAGTCATTTCCGACTTATGGTGACCCTAAGGTGAAACTGTCATGTAGTTTTCTTGGCAAGTTTCATAAGAGGGGCATTTGCTATTGCTAGCCCGAGGCTGAGAGTGCCTTGGGTCCCCCCCTGAAGTCCTGTCCCTGGCACCCAGTGTGGGAATGCCACTGAGTTTGGGCACTTGGTCTCTAAACGGTTTGCCATATCTGCTCTAGAACCTCCAAAAATGCATAATCAGAGAGCAGAAAACAGTGGTGCTCAGGTTCAAGCTTATGTCTCTAAGTTGACCTCATGTCTAAGTCAAAGACAGGTTTGGGGGCCAAACTAATGAATTTTGTTATGATCAGTAGATAAATTGAGGGTAAAACTTGGGGGCATGTAACAAAGGATCTAAAGGATGAAGCAAAGGACAAGGAACTTACAAAATGCCAGCAGGCACAACTATTTATTTGTGCTCACCCTAAAGGCTGGATAGATTGGGGGGGGGGGTCAGTGCTTCCAGGACAATTTACACTCTTGCCTTTCACCAGGGGATGGTTCCTTTTAAAATAAGGGGTGAAGGAGATGGCTGGGAAGGAGTGGCCAGAGCCTGTTCTGGCCGCAATCGGGCCAGGTCCGAGATGACCAAATGACCTGCTCCCAAAGTGGGCCGCTGCCATGAGTCCCAAGCCATACTGGCCAGAAGTCAGTTTTAATGGACTCCTTTTTGCACTGGTCTTGGACACCTTTCGTGGCCTTGGAGCAGGTTCCAGCAGCTTTGGGGGCATGTGTTGTCTGAACGCCATGCCCCCAAAGTGGCTGGAAGCCGCTTCTTTTCGCCCGTGTGTTTCAAGCCTAAGAGTTAAAGTACAGTACTTACACTGACCCATGGATAAGTTGACTCATTTTTTTGGTGTCAATTTTTTCACTAAAATATCTAGACTTCTATGAGTATACATAGTAGTCTTTTGGTACATTTAATGGAATATAACACAACTAATGCAGCACTCTATACATAGGATGTTTTAGCATGAGATTACAAAACATGAGATCTAAAACTACCAGAACTCTAGCAAAATGAATATATAAATTCCTCAAAGGACATAGGTACCATTAATATTCTTTACCTTACTATTTTTAATTAGGAGGGCCTAAATACCCCAAAAGCATTAGATCCAATCTGATCATGGAAGATAAGCAGGGTCAGTCCTAGTTGGATGGGAGACTGACAACAAATATTATAGCTGTAGGCTATATTTCAGAGGAAGAAACTTCTCAAACAACCTCTGAGTATTCCTTGCCTAAGAAAACCCTAAGAAATTAATAGAGCCATCAGAAGACAACAGGCAACCTGAAGACACATACTGACAAACAGTTTTCATTCTTTGGACCAACATGGTAACACCACACTTCATCAAACTGTGGAAAGATTAATTTTTTAAAAAATGTGAAATCTAAAAGTATATTTATTCTGAAAATCTGGCAACTCATAAAATTAATTAATTAGTTAAATCCAGTGTTAGAAAATGAAACTTCCATAATAATTTCCTGAATTTCATTTAGATATTTAGATCCTTGCAGTCCCCTCCAACTCTGTGTGTTCATGATTCTGTCACTGTAAAATGCATTTTCGTTAAATGCTGTAAATGCTGGCATGGATCAAAGAGGAAAGGGGGGGGATTTAAGTGCTGTTCCATAAATGGTTGTGCAAAAACTAGAAGCATGAAGCTGCTTTTGGTTGTGCTACCTCCTGTAAGGAAAAATGTTACAAGTGATGAATGACTGAGGCTAGTCTGACTTCTCTTGGAAAAGGTGCAACTAATCCTCTCAAGGTACAAATCACATTTGCTAGGGGAACTACAACCTCATCCAAAACAAGCTGGACTTTGTTCACTGTTCTCAACAAGGAGTAACACAAGAAATGATGGAGGTGCTCCCCTCTTCACAGAAAAAAAAATTAAATAAAAATCAGGGGACATTTTATAGGTTTGTCTATAGTACAGTAGGATCATGTATTACATGAGGTATCCGTTTTGAGACCTTCTGTATAATATGATTTTCATGGATAATCTGGAACAAGTCTCAGATAATCTGAAACAAGTCTCAAATGATCAGAATCTCCAACCAGCAGAATTTTCATTTTGTCTGGATAAGCTTCAATTTATCCACCCATGTATACAAGCAATATGGATGCCTTTTTAAGATGTCCACAACCTTTTGGGAATTAGAAAATGGAAGTAAAAGATAGTGGGGGAGAGGCAGGCCAAATATCTGACTTCTGTTCTCTACCTTTGCAAAGAGCCTAGAACTTCACTGTTCCTAACAAGGAGTAAGACAAGTTAAGAAACGATGGAGGCCTTCATCTCCTCAGAGAAAAACAAGATCATGGCACTTGCTGCAACAGACAAAGTTTGTAATACAGTAGGACTGAATATTATGTAAGGGATTTGTTCTGGGACGCTTTCTGTAACAATGATCACGTATGA
Source organism: Phrynosoma blainvillii (assembly GCA_026167975.1). Classification (NCBI taxonomy): domain Eukaryota; kingdom Metazoa; phylum Chordata; class Lepidosauria; order Squamata; family Phrynosomatidae; genus Phrynosoma; species Phrynosoma blainvillii. Next base: position 35,578,118 of record JANUYF010000001.1, on the reverse strand, counting down.
TCTGGAATGCTATTTCTCTTACTTTAAATAAACTACTGGCATTCTCTAGGCATTTTCCAGGTCCTCCAGTGTAATTCTCTGGTATGCTTCCAACAGAGGTTAGCCATAGCGTCATGCTGGAGGACCCAGAAATTCCTAGAGAGAACATTTCTCTAGGGACTTTCTAGGTCCTCCAGCATGACTCTATAGCCAACTTCCAGCAGAGGAATACCACAGAATTGAACCTGAGTACCTAAAAAATGCCTAGAAAGAGCATATTTTTTTCTGACGTATGTAAATGTCCATGTGCTATACGAATCCACGTAATACGCAATCCCACTGTATTTTCTTTATTGTCCTGAACTCTGTATCCATACTGCAAACTGAACTTAGTTATTCTTATTGTAATATATAGAAACAACTACAGAACTCTCAGTCATACTAGTGTATGTAGGTTTTGAAATATGTGTAAGAGGATTTCTTTTCTTTGTAAACAAAGCTGCTTTCCCTTCAATTGAGTAGATAAAATTGGCTGTGTCTTTTCTTGCTGACTGGAGAATTTGTGCAACAGTGTTTGATAAAATTTATCGTCTTAGATATCTTCTCTCAGCAGACATGCTGTCAGTGTGAGTAACCAACTGGAGGGAGACAGGATGCTGTAGGGAAGGAGAAGACACCCTCCTATTGAAGGAAGATTATGTTTTGAAGCCCAGTTGCTTTATTATGGTGAACCAGTATTTGTAAACTGAGAACAAATTGCTGACATTTTTTAAACCTGCTGAGAAAATGAAATGCAAAAATTGAATAAAGCATACAGCGAGCCTTTTGGCCACTTCTCTGCTGAACGTTCTTTTTACAAGCAAAAGAGGTAGATACTCTGTTAGTGTAGATTGAAAACACTATGTTCCCCTATTTTATAAGACGACATGAAGGGTTCATAACACTAGGCCGCTAAATTGCTATGAAACAAAAATTCATCTGTTATCATAAACACAATTCCAGAGATGGCTGTCTTAGTCTGATTCCGAAAAACCAAGAGAGGAGGAGAAGCTGACGCAGTGAACAATCGTTCTAGGAGGGCAAGGAGCGATTGCACCAGCAGCCTGAGGCAGGAGACACACAATTCTAAAACTGTTTGGTCTGTTTACTCTTCTCTCTCCCTCTGTTTAATTACATAACCTTGCTCACCATTAGAAAATAAATTAGCAGCAAAGTATGGAGAAGAAGAAGAGGTGGATGTTTTTTAGCCCCTGGGTAAGGGTGGATTGTTCTGTCAGCACTTGTAGTAGGATATACCTAAGCTCTACCTCAAGGGCAGGAATGGCTGCTTTCCTCTTGCACAACTGCCTGCAGTACAGACCTTCTGAATACTGCTTGCTGTGACTTAAATTGGTCTTTTCTTACGGTGTTTAACAAAAGCTAAAAGGCTCTTTTCATCCTGCAGCTCTATATACCTCCTCTAATCATGTTACTCTGAGCACTGCAGTTGTTATCATAATCTTGTGGAATGTGCATAGCCCTACTAAGACCTTGGCATTTTTATATAATCGTAAGTATATGCAACTTTTTATTCACCTAGACAGCATTCACTTTGATGTCCTATAAGCCAGTGTCCTCAAGTGAAAGAATATAAATTATGCCTTGGTTGGAGTAATGGCTTTTGATCTCTGCAAATAAACTTTAGCCCTTCTTCTTACATCTAGCAAATGCCATCTCTTTTCCAAAGGATGAACCAGATTCAGGCAGAATGTTGGTAATTCTAGTGATTGATGCCCCTACTTGGAAGCTAGAAACTTAGGAACAAAAGTTAAATTAAGAACAATTTATCCTTTCCAAACTTGCAAAATGTTGGATTGATTGATAATGATGCTAATTCTGAAACCTTCTTGATAAAGATATAACAACCAAAAATGTCACTTTGAAAGACAGCAGTCTCAAAGAGGTCTCCTTCTGAGGTTCAAATGGTGGTTTGTCAACACATTTAACACCAAATTCAGATCCCAAGTTGGGAAGCTGTGAACAGTAGGTGGAGTTTGTAAAGCTGTCCCTCTTAGAAATGTTTTATGGGATGAGCTGAAAGAGGTTTTCTTATTATTGTTACTATCAATGACAAGGCTGCAACTTGCCTTTTTAGTATATGAGCACCACTTTTGGAAGGCTTTCCAAGTGGTTTCATAAATGTGCTGAGCTGATTATGTTCTGGATCTAAGACTGTTTTAGTCACTAATTCAGAATATCCTTGCTGCAGCGAGCCTGTCTGCTAAACCTCCAAGCAGTCAGTTGTAATAACTGAGCATTGGGATAGGAAACAGTAGATCCAGTCTTTGAGGTAGACGGCATGGTTCTTCCAACGACATGCTTTTCAAAAGGAGCCATGGTCTGCGAGGCCAACGATTAGCCAACAGCACAATCTGATCTCCCTGAAATCTTATTTTCATGAGGACTTTCTGTAGTATCAGCAAAGGAGGAAAAATACATGTGTCTGTGCATCATTCAAGATTGGTCAGTGTAATATTGCCAAATACAGAGTTTGTGCTTCCGCACTCTGTTGTGTTAATAGCTACTGTTGAGGTCAAGCACCTCAGACAATGCTGATAGTTGGCTTCTCTAGTGGGTCTAGTTTTTGTCGCTACATGCCTGCAGGACATAGAAGAGAGCCAACAAGCATGCCATGACCTCTGAACTGATAAACTATGATAGCTTCAAATCAACCTCATACTGTTAATAAATAAATAGGTAAGCAGGCAGTCTTACAGTTACTGAAGAAATGGGAAGAGAAAGAAAACAATAAAAAAGGATGAATCCAAATCATAAAGATTAGGGATTAATTTGGGCTTTGGCATTCACGGTGAAAACAAAAGTTCCCCCCACCAATGGAAGAGCTGTTCCTACTGATGAAGGGAATCAGGATCTGGTGAGGCTTCCCAATTAGGAAAAGATGGAGTTGCAATTCTTCCTGACTTTGATCTTCTCCCCTAAACTCATAGTACTACCTCCCACACTATTAGGGTGAATCTCCAAACCTTTTCATGGCACACAAGTGGTGGACAGAAGCAATTTGCCAAAATATGCAACCTTCCAACACATTAATGAATGCTGAATGAAAATCTACATTCAACAGAAGATACTCTTTCAGCCTTATATTCACCGATGTTTATGTAAATTCCACTCTATATAAAAGCATCTTTTCATACATTAGAGAGCAAAGTGCTAAAGCAACCTATCCCCTGCACCAAGATGCTCTTCATGGTCTAATACTTACAAACAATCCAAAAGCTGTTTACCGTATGGCACATGGAGGTGTTACCCAAGAAACATAAAGACCAAACTCTTTCTGAACATTTGCTCTCTCAGAACCTACAGTAACCTGCACTATGAGGCTCTTCATTTTTACAGCACTGTTCTCTAACACCTAAGAAATAGCCCACATAATGGTAAGGTTATGAAAAGCTTTTGCAATATTTCTTGAGAAACTGCAAAGTATTTGGCTATTTTCTACTGTAAGCAATTGCGTATGTAGCAAATAGGGACATTTTTAAAAATTCTTTTCTAGACAGCAAAACAAGACAGCACTTCACAGTAAGGGGAGGAATTACACAGAAGATTCTTGAATTTCTGAGACACGGTTTAGCAGTACACAATGATAGGAAATGGCAACTTTTGTTAAAGAACTCCTCAAGAGATAAATACCACCTATGCAGAAGCAAATAGGTGGTTTACAAAAACCTTCAATTATCGTTCAACCAAAGTAAGCTAACTGCAGAATGTTTCCCTATTCAAGTTAACACTCTAAAACTGAAAGAAAGAGACTAACTGGTAAATTGAAACACAGCTCAAGCACAATGTTCACCCATGGTGAGGAGGCTGAACTGAATGTATAAATGCTATCCCAAATGGTTTATCAATGAAAACATCAAGAGTACTGGCCAGAGGGGGTGGAAAGAGAACATTTTGTTGAAGCCTTTAAACAAGCTAGCCAATGAAGCCTGCATTAGTAAAAGAAGGAAATCACGTGAGAAAAAATAAAGGCCATAATTTTTTAACATTCAGATGCAAGTCAAACTGTTTTGAAGCTAAAGAGTAACTCTAAACATGGGAGCAGTCTACCTGTTGAATAAAAAACAAGGGAAATAAAATATAGGAAAGACCCTTAGTGACTGTGCTGCCAGTTTTTCCCAGTGGCAAGATACAGAAGGCTACTACTGTCCTATAAGCAAACTCTGCTTCTGCTCATAGCTTCTCTGGCCATGCCACCTGTGTGTTTGTTTCACCAAGTAACTGTCTGCAGTGATTTCAGAAGTTTGTGCACTACCAACATTAAGGAAATTCCCCTAGAGAGGTCTGAAGGGGAGTCACATCACAAATTGGTGGTGATGGTGGGATTAAAAGGCCCATTGTGCTGCCATCCATGAAAATAGTTTGGGAAAGTAAGTCTCCATGACAGAGTGGTGGCAATGGTGGCACAAGGAGACAAATGAATAAAAGGTTTTAAAGAGATTTTGGGAAGTGCCACATTGTCACTGTTACAATATCCTTAAAAAATAAAAGGTATCTATGCATTTCAGGAGCACCCCAAAATGAAACAATGACACAGGTTCACCTTCACTTCCAGAAAATGTGCAACTGCAGTCCTGAAAGCATACGACAGGCTTAAAGGTAACAGAGGCATTTCAAAACATAACTGAGTACAGTTTGAGTCTCCCTTATTCAGATTTCCGAAATCCGAATTTTTCATTCTTCAAAACTTTCTACATATGTGACTCAGATAGTGACAGCTTTGCTTTCTGATGGTTCAATGTACACAAAATTGTTAAAGATATTGTGTACAAAATTACCTTCAGGCTATGTGTCTACGAAACATAAATGAATTTTATGTTTAGACCTGAGTCCCATCTCTAAGATATCTCATTATGTATATGCAAATATTGTAAAATCTGAAAAACTTTGAAATCCAAATCACTTCTGATCCCAAACATTTCGGATAAGGGAGACTTAACCTGTAGCTTTAAAATTTCTGCACCAACTGCCTTTGTCCAGGCACAATTCAAAATAGTGGTACAGACTTTGAAAACCTTCAAGATCTTAAAAAATAGATAGTCAAGACACTGCCTTCTCCTATACGAACTATGTGATCTTTAAGAATTAGGAAATATTCTTTTCTAGATTCCCCACCTTCAGAAACTGAGGAAAGGTCCTCTGCCTTAGACCTATTTTCACTCAGAGTAAAGAACACTTGGTTAGAAGGCCATTTAATCTGACCTGTTATAAGACAGATTCCTACTATATCTTAAATCAAGGTGGCACCATACCATATTTGTATTTAATTGGGCATATACATGCAATGAGAAATATCACTTTCCCTTTTTACATGCTGCTTTTCTTTTTAAACAGACATCCTATACAAGAAAAGTGTGTGTGCCAGCTGCTTGCATTGTCACAGGTATTTCTAGGTGTTACTAAAACAATTTTTTTTGGACAGGGACAAAACTGACTTAACATTTGAGCAGGGGTAGGCAACCTAAGGCCCGGGGACCAGATGCGCCCCCGCTCCGAGGCCTTTGGACCGGCCCCAGGCTGGTCCTGCCACTGCTGCCACCCCCCGCCGCCACCGCCGCCTGCCATGATAATATTGATTATTGTTGTTATTACTTGTTCTTGGGGTTTTCTTGGTAAAATCTCCACAGGGGTTTTGCCATGGCTTTTCTGGGGCTGAGAGAGTGTGCATGCATATTTTTAAATTTTTTAAATTTTTTAATTTTAATTTTTATTTTTAAATTAATTTATTTATTTTTGGTGCTTCGGCCCCCCAATTGTCTGAGGGACAGCAACCTGGCCCCCGGCTCAAAAAGGTTGCCTACCCCTGCATTTGAGAGTGTAAAATAAAATGTCTTCCATTTTACTTACTGCATGATTTTAATAAGTAGTAATACATTTCATCTCTATCACATTCAAACAGCTTTTGAGTCAGTTCTACCATCATTTCCAGGGGTTCAACCTTTAACAGAAAAAAATGAAACAGACATCACATTTGTAACATCTACACACAATATAAAATATATATTTACTTTATTAGACATTTAAAGCCTTTCGATATTTTGCCTATCATGCAACTTGTACAATTGCTGTGAAGAATGATGCCAAAGGTTGTGAAGGAGAATTAAAAGATATAAATAGGAATAAAGGGAGTTAGAAGAATGCTTCTGTATCAGCCTCCCTCAATCATTTTACCCTGAAGGAACCTTTGAAATAATTTTCAGGCCTCAACAAACACCTGCATAAAAATTATTATCGCTATAACTTTTTTAAAAAGCATGTTTATTTCCCCCCCAAAATGATGATGTCATGAAGCCCCTAGTGATCGTTTGTCAAACCCTAGAGTTCCAGGGAACACTGGTTAAGAAATCCTGTTCTATATTAAGAAATCCTGTTCAATATTTGAAAGTATACACAGATATTGCGTGGGTTAGCAATGTCTTGGCCCACTCTTACGACATCAACGTAATAAATACAGCAATCTTTCCAATGTGTTACATTTGATTTAGCTATGAACAAGATCTAATAGTGTATTCTGCTTTTGCAAACAGATTCAGGAAGCACAACCCCACCCCTTCACCCTAAAAACAAGTTCCCAAGAAATCCTCTGGAGCAGGTTTTTGACAGTGGCAATGGGGGTGGGTGAGAGAAATTTTCAGTACTACTGAACATAATCTGGGACTCAATATAGTATATTCCCCATGCTCCCATGACACCCCTCTTTTAGTGTGAATTTACTTTAGTTGTGCATCAACATGGTTTTGTAATAATAGACCAACAACAACTAAATAGCTGTGCACACTGATTCAGACTGACAGTGCGTTTACTTCAAAATGAATATGTTAATTTTGATTGGCTCATTAACTGAGCTATTGTTTGTTAGTTGCCACTGCCCTACTTTTTCCCAAATCTTGTAACATGTGAAGAGAAATCAAGTAAGGTGTTAGCAAAAGGTGTAACCTGCCAGCTTGTGCAGATGCTTCCTATAGCAAGACGAAAGAGAAACTTTTAAAGGATCTAGAGGAGGAGCATTCCATTCTCTGTTTACAAAAAAGTAGTCCTCCAATTGCTCTGTGGGGAAAATGAGTGATAACTTTTTCTCTTGTGCCACTGGACTTTTGTAGTAGGTGGTGGCAGCAAATGAGCCTCTGGGTATTCAGAAGTAATTGCAGGGACAGAGTAGGCACAGGAAGGCAAGGAAATTGATAGAAAAATTAAAAGAATCCTGGAAAGCTAGGGCAAATGACTATTTAGCTTACAGTGGCAGACTGCTGTCAACTTGAGACCTGACTGAAAGCAGTCAGTGGCTATTAGGACACAGAAACTGTGGACTCCCTTGCACATCATCATTCTGACTTTGATTGACTTATCAATAATGCTGAATTCTTGCTCTAAATTGATAATATAAATATATAAAACTATACAATACACATACCTGATTATTTGCAAGGCACTTTTCTGCAAACCACTGCAATCGGCTTGGACGAGCCCTTAAGCCAGGTGTCTGGAAAACAAAATTCCAAAATAAATAGCTAAGCACTTGTTTACTTGAGACAGTTCCTCAAATTCAGAAGACAAATGCAATTTATGGCTGAGATCCTACATCACTTTCACAGAGGCTAGGGTACTGCACCATACTTACAGCATGTGGTACTGGCTACCCCCATTGTCCAGCTGCTTCCCACACTGTGCAAAAACAGCTGGAGACTTCCAAGTATAGCCCTGTTTCTCTGGGCACTGACTGGTCACAGAGGTGCATCCAGACTTGTTTTGGTGCTCTTGCAGAATAAGGGAAGAAGGAACAGATTTTGCTGCCAACTTAATGTTACTCCTTCCTCCCTTGGTGCTCTAGACCACATGGAACAAGCCCAGATGCACCCCTACAGCCAATCAGTTGCCAGAATATTGGAGCTATGCCTGGGTTTTGCTGTATACAGTAGTGGTATCCTTGTAGAAGGAGGTACCAGATATCTCCATCTGCAAGATCCATAAAAGTACATAGAAAGTATAAGACCCAGTTACTCCAGCATATGTCATCAACTAGAAGCTGGCCTTCAATTCAAGATTCCTGAGGGGAATATGTTAACTGAAATTGATCAGTCATCCGGCATTTTTAAAATTGAAGTTTCACTTTTGCTCTAAAATGGTTAAAGGTGAGATACAACACTTACAAAAACATTTCTGAAACACTATACATGTCCATGATTATTCTAAAGATTCACTAAACTGTTGTATTTTAAAATACAATTTGTGCTAAACTGACTTTCTAGGGTGACATACAAATATAACACCTGAATTCTTAAGATGATCAACTTTTGCCAGTTCCTTGTTCTGAAATATAACCTATAGCACCTGGATTCATTTGCAGTCTTCCATCCAAGTACTAACTAGAGCTGAGTCTCCTTAGCTTCCAAAATCAGACATGATCTGGTGTCTTTAGGGTTCTCACATCTTAAACCTATTTACTTGGGAGCACTGTATATACTCATGTATAAGTCTAGAAATTTTAGTCAAAAAATTGACCCCCAAAACCAGAGTTTTATCCATGGGTCAATATTAGAACTGTACTTTAACTCTTATTTTAAAAAAGGATCCATCCCCTGGTGAAAGATAAGAGCGTAATCTGTCCTGGAAGCACCTCTAATCTCTCACATCCATCCAGTTTTTAGTTTGAGCACAAACAGTGATGCCTGCTGGAATTTTATAAGTCCTTTGGTGAGGTTTTCCTTTACTTCATGCTTTAGATCCTTTGTTACATGGCCCTAAGTTTTACCCGCAGGTCATATCAAAATCCATAATTTTGGCCACAAAACCTGGCCTCGACTTATGCATGAGGTCGACCTAATAGTCTCACTCAATTCAATAGGACTGAATATACATTATAATACTGCATTATGTTATTTATTTATAATGGTTATATATGCTTGTGTGTTTTAATTATATAGATATTTTATTATACAGATATGTTATGACATTTTCTAAAACACTAAATGCCAACTATAGCATAAAGTGTACATAGAATTTTACATATAACATCAATTAGTATTCAATACACTTAACTTTAATATTGCTGAAAAACCATAGTTCCAATAATAATTATAACAATGTACTTTACAGAACTGTCATTTCTTATGTTTCTTAACTCAGCAGAGGGACAACATTATGAAAAATTTGTATATGCTATCCAAAGCTAATATGATGTCAAATAGCATGCTCCCCACTTGATGTCCTGCTATTGATTCAACATCTAGGACATGGCCAAGTGCAGAGATTAGTAAAATGGCATTTACTTCCAACCCAACTATTTGAAACTATGACATCTTGAGTTGTTGTGGGTATTTCGGGCTGTGCGGCCGTGTTCTAGAAGAATGTAAACTCAGGGTCAGGGGGTTTCCCAGCAAACAATAGACCATTAATTAAATAACGGCCGCATATCCTCCCACCCAGAGGCCATGCCTCATCAGAACAATATACAGATTTACATGCCAATCCTTTCAACCAAGGGTCACACAGTATATATATCCCACACACTTCCATGCCACCATTCTTTGAAGATGCCAGCCACAGATGCAGGCAAAACGTCAGGAATACATTCTTCTAGAACATGGCCTCACAGTCTGAAAAACCCACAAAAACCTATGGATGCCATCCATGAAAGCTTTCGATTTCACATATCACATCTTGCTTAATTCTCCTCTTTCCCTTCTACAGCTCTTTATCTCTAGTATGCATACCCTGTTAACTACAACAATCTTATAACATTTCTCAATCCAGTAAGAATTCCCACATGAAACTCCAAATCCCCTCTTTCCATCCACCATTATCCAGCCTAAGGAGGAGAGAGAGGCAGGCCAGCTCCATTGGGCTAGCCCAAAGTAAGAAGAATAGCCCTCCCTCCAGCCCATCTGCCATGACCATTGCCCCAGAGAGAGAGAAGAACCAATGAACTTGATCCCTTTCCTACCACCATTCTCTTCTCCTTTTGTGTCATCTCTTTTTAGATTGTAAGCCTGAGGGCATGGAATTGTCTAATTTAAAAAATAATACAGTGGGCCCTTCCCATACATGGGGGATCTGTTCTGCCCCCTGCCACATAAGGCAAAAACTGCATATGCTTAAGCCCCATTGAAAATAATGGGGGAGTGCTCCTGCGCACGGTGTGGCATGTGCACTGCGGGCGCATGCACCATTGCTTCTGCCATGGCTTGCCTTCCACATAAGGTTAAAGCTGAGTATGGTAAGCCTGCATATTGTAATTGTAAGCCGCTCTGAGAGACTTTGTGGCTGAAGAGCGGGGTATAAATACTCTAAATAAATCTACTCTTCTCTCTGCAGAACAGTCTTCATGATAGTCACTTCACAGCTACCACTCAATCAAAGTGGTAATCACAGTCTTTACCATCATGTTCTTAAATATGGAACTTCTCAAATTAAGAAGTTCTTTGCTACTTCATTGTCCAAAAGTTATTCATATATCTTCTAGTTTTTTCCAATGAATGCTAGGAACAACCTGTAGAAAATCTCTATCTCTCCTACACTAGAGTGTGCTTTCTAATCCTTCTTAAAATCATAGAAGCTCATGTTAATATGACACTACACTGTTATAATGCTATTACTCCACTGCTATGGCTGCCTCCTGTGGAATTCTGGGGTTTGTAGTTCAGTGAGGCCTAAAAGCTCTCTGGCTGAGAATTCTAAATGCCCCTCTCTAAACTGCAAATTCCAGGATTCCACAAGAGGCAGTCATAGCAGCTAAAGTGAAATAACACCACTATAACAGTGTAGTGTAAGATTGTCCTTAGAGTTGAAAGGTGCAGCAAAGGCCATCTATTCCAACCCTCCATCATGCAGAAGTAACACTATACAGACATACTACTAAAAGTTACCTAGAATCCAACTGTGGAGAACAGTTAAAATTATAACTGGGTTAGATGCTGAACATCAGAAACCTGCTGAGAGCAAGCTGGAAAGCTATGTGACAGTAACAGTATACTCAGTTCCATTTTTACAATGTCCACTTAGTAGCTGAATTACATACGCACATACTCCCTAAATACATGGCATGAAGCTCATTACATTACTGGAGACCTGTGTAAGAGACACTGAACTTAATGAAGAAAGAGTAGGACAAAACTATACTGAATGAAATAAAAAATGTATTGAATAAAACACAAAACAAATACAATGTAAACATTTGGTTTAATAATTACTTAACACATCCACACATACCCTTAACTGGATTTAAACTGATGTTAACTAGGATGATATTGACTATTACAATCATCCCTCTCCGTTCGCAGACTTGGAGCCCATGGTCTCGCTCTTCATGGGATGGCAAGTGGGAAGGGACAAAATGGTGGCGCACACAGATGTGCACACCATTATTTTCAATGAGGCTCCAATATTTGTAAGTTCCCATTTTCGTGCAGGGTGTGTGTGTCCGGAACAGATCTTCGTGAATGGGGAGGGGGGGACTGTATATCGGTTATCCCTATGCCTATATAGTGCATTTGGCTCCTCTCCAGATTTCAGTGGCAAAACATGACGCCTGTTAACAACAACAATAACAACAACAGAGATTGGTGGGTTGCACAAAACCCTGTGGGCCTACCTTTTACACAATTCTGGTTTTGAGACTAGACAAAGTGACAGATGGATAGGGACAACCTGTCTTCCTCCCTCCTCCATTTCCCAGGTACATCAATGTCTATAATGTTGTCATTCCTCAGAAATCTCCCAACTTCCAAAGCCCCAAACAGTTGTTTCCTCTTCTCTGCCCACTCACACTGAATGTGCTCTAGCTAACATAAAAGCCTAAGCTTGAAAATCCTGTACTACAATGGCACTTTCTATCTTATATTCGTGCCATAGGACAATCAAATCATAATTTTATGCCATATATATCTGAAAACTGTGACTATCAAGTAGATTCAAACAGACAAGAAAAACTACTTGTATATCATTTTAAGATACACATGAAACTGGCATGTGTGAGTTTCATACATAAATGCATTCAGAAAACGACACAATTTTTTGATATACATCTATTTCTTTTTACATTTTAATTTGAACATCTTCTAAACAATTTCAGAAAAGACAACCACCATTAGTGAGAACTAAAGCTATCTTAAACAACATGCTCATGGAAATTAAAAGAAAAGATGTATTTTACTTGAATCTGTACATAATCCTCTTTGTGACATGGCAAAACTCAATGTCGCATTCCCTTCCAACTTTCAATATTACTGCTGCTTCAAATGCCAATAATCTAAACAGCTTTAAATGCTGAATACTTTATATAGCAAATCCTCGCCTCAAGAAATGAGTGCAGTGCCCATCGCTACAAGGACAGCTGAGTTAGGCTGCTGTAGATATTCTTGTGTTTCATTTTGAAACTGAGAAGTGTTTTCATATATAGTAGGTACTCAATCAGCAAAAGAACATCTAGGTCAGATTAACTAAAGCTCTAGGGTTTGCACGATAGTCCATATTTGTGGCTTATCTCTAACCATCTGAACTGTCATCACTGTGCCTAGTATGACACTGAGACATACTATAATGTACTATATTGTGGGGGAAAAGCCAACTGTACTTGAACCACAAACTATTACTTTAATTTTACAGGTCAACCCAACTGAAACATTAACGTTGTCAATAACTCCACTAGAACATTTATTCAACTACACTTATTTTGGATATCATTATTTGCTTTCCTTCCAGGTAAGGTAAATTTTTAAAATCATCCTTGTCGGGCAATATAAAGCTTGAAACTCCTGATTTACTCTAACATTTAGTCACCTATTATTAAACTTTTCCCAAGCTTTGTTGGCATGTCTTCAAATAATTTCTCATTTATGGTGACCTTATCATAGAGTTTTTTGTAATCTCTGTTCAGAGGGGATGTGCCATTGCCTTCCTCTAAGGTTGAGAGAGACTGACTTGCCCAGGGCCACTCAGTGGGTTTCCATGGCCAAGCAGGAATTCAAACTCTGATCTCCCATAGTCATAGTAAAACGCTCAAACCACGACACCACACTGACTCTCTCTCTCTACCTATGGATAATTATGTAATAAACAGAAGAACATGTTGCTTCAGTCTCTGTCTCTCTCTCTCTGTATGTGCAGGGGAGGGGAGGGGAGGAGGGAGAGAGCGAGAGAAAAAGAAAGAGAGACGAGCATTGCAAACTAACATTTTTCCACTCAAAGTTCTAGATTCATGGAACAAATTGTGTACTGCCTTTTTCTCCGTTTGTCCTACAAGCCACCCCAAAAGTCACCTGGCAGAGTAAAGATGAAATTCAGGACAGTGGCAGGAGAAAGCTGTGTGAAACCAACAAAAAATCCCAAACACCACCACCAAGCAGAAAAGCAAACAAAAAACACATGCTAGTGAAAGCATCTTACAATCATACACAGCAACTAAGCTGAAATTCCAGTGTTAAAACAGAGGTATTTCACCAGCATAGTCTTCTATACACCTCATGAACTGGGGATCGAAAGTTACACAGCCAACTTTTCCTACAGAAGTACTCATGGGATCATGGCTAAAGAAATAAACCAGTGAGATTTATTAAAGAAATTCTGGCTGCAAATGAACAGTTGTCTCCCATTCAATTGAAAAGCTGCCTTGGATTTCAGCCAAGGTTATGAAAACTGTGCTACTATTTAAATATTCCATGTAGTTACTTATGCCTAATTGCTTCCTCGGTTACACTTAAAAAGTCAATAGGGAGCAGTTTATTTATTTATTGCAAGCTAGTTAGCACAACACTCTAATCTTTTCTAATATGAAGATACCCTTTCCTATTAATCTATCCCCATATGTCTTGGAGTGTCTCTAATTAAACTCTTGTGGTTTTATTCATTTCTCTAATGTAGCCTTCTGTTCCTCCTTACAAGACTATGTGCTATTAGAAATGGGCTGGGTCAGAATTTCTCATACTGTTTCTCAGGCAAATTTTACTTTATACTGACATGACAGTGGACGTTATCCCACGGGGCCAAAAGCAGCAAGAATCCACCAAGAATCCGGCGCTATAGCGCTAAATTTTTCCGACTGATCCCACGACGTCACTAAGAAGCCACTAAGAATCCGGCGCTATAGCGCTAAATCTTTCCGACTGATCCCACGCCGCCGCTAAGAATCCAGCAAGAGATCGCTCGGAGTGCAGCATCATTCACGTTCTTTTGAATGTCGGTTTCACCAGGCATTGCAATAGCGCGAGCTGATTCTTAGCGCTATGAAAGCGCTAGCGCTGTAGGTATGGTCAGCAATTCCCTCCCCGTGAGCATTTCCACTTCATAACCCATCGTTCCTAGCGCTATTTCCCATCGTTCTTTCTGGCAGCATCCTATGACGTGTTTCCTTTTTGCATAGGGACACAAACACAGCCGGTGGACATTTTCCTGTCGTGTGGGTGCTGGGTTGTAGGGTGCAGGCTTGTTGGGTGCAGGCTTGTGGGTGCAGGCAGAGCATAGGGGTGAATGATAACATGTTTTGTAGTACTTTTGGTGATGTGTTGACGCCAAAGCAAAAAGTTAGTGCATGTGCAAGAATATGCTTGCCGGAATCATCCCACTATACCATGCTGTAGTGTGCTCTGCAAATGCGCTTTCCGTGGGGGGGCATCATTGCGATATCGTCAATAGCGCGATGATGCCAGTTGCGTGTGCTGGCCATTGCCATCTCTGGGGATTGCTAGCGCTATAGTAGTGGGATGATGCTTATATCGCTTTCTTGCCACATTTACAGCAGCGTGGGATAAGGTCCAGTGTCATGATTCCAAAAAACTCAAAATGCACAGCAGTTAGGACTTTGTATGGGCTATAATACAGGCCCATTCTGCTATTCTTTTAGTGAAATTTATGAATAAAACATTGCCAGCTGGACTCAGAACTTCTGTCAAATCCCGCTTGACTTTTCTTCCTAATAACTGTCCTAATGATCAGTATTTTCTATTATTATTTTTCTCATTTGCTGCTTACCAGCCTATTCTCTGCATATTAGACAGCATATACACAGTTAGAGGCATCATGTTAACAACTACTCATATAAAATAATTTGCTTTGTCTGTCTTCTACACTAAACATTTCCTGTCAGTAGGTCACATCAATAATCCTAGAAGCTAAATTTCTTTGGAACATCTATTTTAAAATGAAGTCAAATCATACTTTACAAATAAAGTAACATCTTGCTACAATAGTTTCATCTCCACCACAAAATTGAGTTTCATGTTGATTTTATACAGATTCGTACAAAAAGCAATCTGGATGAAAGGGTGCTGTAATCTCTCAATCTCAAGGCCCAGAAATATTTTCATGGTTTTTACATTAGATTAAAAACATCCAAAACCAATGTGATTCATATCTGGAAAACTGTTTGGCATTGTAATGTAAGTCACAATGTTGTGCTTAAATCAATGCACTGTTATGATTTCACTAAATATCTTTCAGTGTATTTTTAATCATCAGCTCAAAGTAGCTTCCATGTCATGTTTAAGTGTTACTGGCTACTTTATTTTCAACTATTGCTCGATCAAATGTACTAGGTGAAAAGTTTCACCAATGTTCTTGTACTGAACAGGTGATATATGGCAGAAAATGTGATTACTACACCACCATGAGAAAAAATGTTGCAAAGGATGTGAAGATATTAAAATAAAATAAAGAATTGAATTATTACACACTTGCATTAACAGCATTTATGCATGAATGGATTATTCACAAGAATAAGCAGCTGCTTATAGCAATGCCAAAGACTCCCCCTCCCGCTAAAAAACAGATAGCACTTAATTAATTGTCACCTAACTGAAGCAACCACAAAGATCATCACTAGCCATCACATCAATATACCTCCACAAAATGCCAAAGACAGAAACTATAGTGATCTGAAATAGAGGTGTTAATATTTTAAAGCTATCCTCAACCAAGTGGGTGCCATTCAAATACTGGAGACACCTGGAAGGCCGTAGGTAAGGGAAGGCTGTTTTAAACTGTGGCATCCTGGAATTTATAGGTTAGTAGCCAAAGGATGATATGCATAGTCTTGTACAAATTTTAAGAAGGACTAACACATCTGACTTCAATGATGTATCTGCAACCTATCCACTTCCAAAGCAAAAGGGTGGGGAGAACTGTAGACAGAACAGGGTAAATGTTTACTGACTACTTCCTCTATCATATGAAAGTTATATTAAATTCTGCTAATGTAACTATTTAATACCATTATACATGTAAGGGACCGATGTTAGGGAATTCTGTAACACAGCGACCAGTCTGGCAACCTTTACTATCATCGGAGTGTTGTTTGGAATACTTGGCAGCCCTATGTTTGATATACCCATACCCTCATACTATTGGGGAAGCAAGGATACTCTGTCAGACCACTTTAATCAGATGGCTTTAATCACATGAAATCAGATTTCATGTGAATTCGCTTGTCACAAGTTATGAAAAAGCTGTTTATTGATTCAGATTTTTGAAGTAACTTTTGACATTTCTTTACTTAGAAGATCATCTGGCTCAAAGGAAAGTAGAAGCAAAATATCTTAAACTTCAGTTAGCGTTTCTACCATGACTCTGTTCAACCATCAGCATGAATTCAAACTAATGAAATGTTAGACTTCCCTTGAACCATTCACTGTCCAATCACTTAAGCAACAGCATATACAGTACTCACCTAAACTGAAATATTGGGCCTTTGCAGACTGCTAGAAATAGTGCAAATTGAGTCCACTTTAAGGGTTAGGGTTAGGGAATCATGGGAACTGTATTTTATTGTGGCACCAGCGCTCTCCGACAGAGAAGGCTCAATGTCTCAGGGGGGAAAAAAACAATTCCCATGATTCCCTAGCACTAACCCTAACCCTTAAAGTGGACTCAATTTGCACTATTTCCGGCAGTATGCTTCTGCCCTTTGTTATTTAAAATATTCAGAACACAATCAATTTAAAGGTGCACTTTCATTCAAGACCAAAAGAGTTTTCAAACAAAAACACTAAAGCAGGAATAGATAGGAACCTGAGGGAGGGGGATGAAGATGTCCCTTGTTAAACTTCACAGGGCTTGGTTGCTTCTGGCTCCCACAAAACTTAAAACTCTAGGAGGAATGGGAAGGGGCAATTTTACCACATTTTGGCCTCTTGGGTTCTTTGAGTCCCATGAGAATTCTTTTTAACATCAGCAAATGGCCCAGGAATTATATTGAGTTTTTAAAAATAGTCTCCCCACCCCACATGACTAAATCACCAAGGGTGCAATACCAAAGTTGAGAAGAGGCATATTCCGAGTAAATAATTGGGGGGGGGGGGTGTGTTTTGTCCTTGGGAGATGCAAAAACAACTTTAGGACCCATTCAATCCACTGACCACTTTCTATATCCTTGCACTAAAGGAGGGACCACACTGGCCACACAGGAGACCCTTGGAAGGCTGCACCTCTGCCACACATCCTCCTCAAAATCCCACATTCTTTTTCCTGCAGATGCCCCCAAACAACCATCTATGGGGTATGGGGACAATATTGCCATGATATTGCCCCCAACTATTTTACGTCCAGGAGACTATGGGCCACACTTTCCCCATTCCTCCAACAAAGCAATCTCACTATATTTCTAGCAGACTAAGTATTTTAAATAAACACACTCAACATCTTAAGAGTTAAAGCATCTTTTTTAAAAGTAAGAATACTAAATTATTTAAGATACAAATCTGAGGCACGCTTGATTACCTGGAGGACCACCTTGGTCCAATAGCAACCTGCTTACACTTTTGAGAGGGCCTCATTTCTGTGCCCTCCTGTGAAGAACTGGGCTCTTATGCATGAGGAATAGGATCTTTGTGCTGTGGCCCCCATGCCCCAGATTTACAGAAGACAGCACCATCAACAGCACTCATCTCCTGTCAGAGGCAGTATGACTATCGAGATCAGTTCCTGAGGAATGTAAGATGGAAGGTACAGTTGCATCCTGTTTCTTCTGGTAGACATCCCACACACATCAAACAGAAAGTTGAACTAGGAAGACCTTGGCTCTCATGTTGAAATAAGAGGTATTCAAAGGACTCAGTCACCTAAATCTAATAGCCAATCTCACATTGTCTCACATATGAATGGAAACAATCTAAATGTTGGCTTGTCAAGCATTATTGATTAGATCAATCTATTCTAGCTAGGACTAGGAATTGGACTTAGGCTTAAAGATATATTGTTTACAGAGAAAGAGGATCTTCTGGGATTGCTGCATATATGGTACTATCGATATGTTTGATTTTTACTGTTATTACAGGGCTGAATTTCGTATGTGATCAGTATTTTTGTTGGTGCTTGTTTTTTTATACTGTATTTTCATAATGCTTGATTGTACTTGAAATCACATTGATTTTATATTGTGAATTTATATGGGAGGCAGGCAATAAATATTTTGAGCAAATAAATGCTTTCTGAATGATGGAACAAGTAAAATTAGAAAGATGGAAAGTAATTCAAACATCAGTTCATATTAAAAAGCTCAAATGACACTCTTTTAAGGTTAAGCAAGTTTAAGAAATCCTAATCCAATGAACATAAAAAGGACAAGTAAGAATGCCATATGTCTATTTTTTCTTGTGCTTTATAAACAAGAGGGAAAGTTTCTGGAATTGATTTTTTGGAACATCTGTCATCTTCTGGCATCATTCTTTCTGATTTTTAAGTATAACAAAAAGTTAAATGGGTGATTATAGAAATGGAAAACTGATACTGAGTTTAATATCTTAATATGCAACAGCACTGAAAGTTTCAATGGTTTATGCATTGTACATCTGTGCAAAGTATCTGTGCAGAATAAAAGAAAAATTATGCACTATGTAAACTTGTTCCAAACCTCCCCATAAACATCAGGGTAATGAAAATATTAGAGGATGTCCTCTTTTGACTATATTCTTATTTTAGCAATTAAGAAATAACTTTATGATTAAATGAAGAGGTGCCCTTTTACACTGGAGAATGTAAGTTTCACCTTTTCAAAAGATGAATGTCTTCTCTTCCTCTCCTCAGAAATGAAAAACTCGTCAACTAATACTGAATGGGGGAAGGGAGAAACTCAATGTGCTAAAGGAACATAATCACAATCTGGGAAGGCTCTGAGGCTGCCCTTTTGACTTATCAATTTCAGTAAGCAAAATTTCAATCAAGCCTAGATAAAATATACTAATCCTAAATAGACCAAGTTTGTCACCTACCACTTTCTATAAGCTGCTTACCATAGTGGGAAAAATGCTAAATTAAATGCCAAACAGTAGCAGACAGCACTTGTTTGGCTGATTAACTTGTAGACAAGCATTACAAATAAATCTGAGCACGGTCTGCAGCAAATTAAATTCCACTGCTTTAAAGAACAAAGAATTTGTTGGGAAAGAGGATTAGCAACTTTACACCCAGGAGTGGTAGTTTAATTTAATTGTTCCACAATGCAAGATTTAATATGCAAATATCATTTGGATATTTAATAGTGAATTTGACAAAGTAAGGAAACAATTTCAATATACATCCAGGCTGTCTCATTTCAAACTGTAATTATGCACAATTATGCTGGCCAGGTCCCTCCGACTCCCCATCCCCTTTAACTGCAAGGATTGGATTCTATTAACATTAATCAGAACAAGACTAATTAAAGGTTAAAAACCAAAAATATATACTAATTAAAACTCTAAATAGCTGCATGATTAAAGTACTGTAGTTATAGTCCCACCTCAATGATTTTCCTGGCTTCTTTGTATTTGCCAGTGCTCAGGAAGGCAAAGAAGAGATCATAGAGCATCGTCATTTCACCTCTTTCTTGGCTCACAAAGTCCATAGCTATAAGAATTTTTTTAAAAAGCTGATTAGGTTTACAGGAGACAAAAATATGTCACAAAGCAAACATCCATGTCAGTGAACACTACTGACACATGGGAAATTTATGATCACTTAAAGCTATTTTGGTGTAATGTTGCTTGCATCCTTCTCTTCAATATAGACAGAACACAATATATGACAGAACACAATACAGTTGGGCCACAACAAATGCCACAAATCAATTAGAAATAACAGAACTACCTCAGAATTATATTTTTTTCTCATCCCTGTGACAAGGAGATAACACATAATACTTTTTATTATCTTTTACTTCTTCCAAACTTTTAATGTGGCCCATAAGAATTTGCTGGAACCCTCAAAACAATGCTTCTAGTGTGGCCCTTAATAAGCAATAGCCACATTATTTGGATGGGGATTGCTCCCTTTTCACAACATAAAAAATGGTAAGAAAAATACAGTACATAATAGTAGCAACCAACCTTTTTGCAATAGCTCAGTGTTTCCTTTCTCTATTAACCTGCACAAGATGTCATGAAGTCTAGGGAGTTTGCCATACTTTTTACAGCAATCAAAGAGAGCTTCCAGGGCTGCTGCTAAGTCATCCCTTAAAATAAAATCCACAGTAAGTTTTCAGAATAAAGAAAAATGCAGTGTACACATCAGACCTTAATGACAGCAATTTGAACATCATAGTGAAATCTATAGCTTCACAGTTCAGCTGAAAATATGATGAGGACATGTAATACATCCACCTCATTTCCTAATAGTTTCTTCAGGATATCAAGATCAAGATACCTACTTTGATGTTTTGAAAATACCAAACTCATTAAAATCTTTAAATAATTGTTTAAAATTTAAATGACACCTTATGCAAATTATTTAACCAGTGAACATAGTTACTGAGGAGGAATTTGTTTCTTTGCACAGTAAGGGTTGCTGTATATATTATTCTGATGCAATGAATTCTGCCAAAACATATTGTGTGCCCCAACAGAAAAAACACTGCTCTAAGAAAATCATTTATCAACATTTTCAGTATGTGGTTTATGCAGTAAAGTCATGCTATCTCCAGAAAGACACTTAACAAATCAGTTATTAATTAGCTGTACAAGGCTTAGAGTCTGAAAAAAATTTAACTTATGATTAGTCTCGGATGTCATGTTTTATCATAACAATAAATGATTTATCCCAGTCCGTAATACAATTGTAAAATAAATTTATTTAGTGTTGTATTGCTCTTTTGAAAATGTATTGAATTTTTGAAAGAAATACAAAGTTTAACACAACTATAGAAAAACACTGTGATTTCACTACAGTCCATATAAAATTCTAAAAAAATAAGCCTAGCTTGATGGATCGCTACTTTACCCCCTTTACTGAGCCCTGTTTACAGTGCATCTTCTGGCACCCCACAGAGTCATCTGAATTATTGTCATTGGGGTGAAGACAAAATTGCAGGTTAATTTCAAAACTGCAAGTGGATGGTGCAGGCTAGATTACTGTCATACAAAAGAAATACTATGGTAGCTACCATGGATGGGTATAACGCTCTAAATAATCAGTGTTTTCTTCTGCTCTGGATGCAAGTTCAGTTAACACCCAGAAACAGCTTGAGAACAACTCCCAATAATTCCACCTAGAGTGCAATCAAATTTATACATTCTCTATTTATATTCTGCTTCTGTCAGTAACTCTGAAAAGAGCAACAGTATCATCTCAGCTGCATTCTCACAGTACTAAATTGACTGTTTAGGTCAAAGCTATCAATAAATGAATGAATAATTGGAATGCCAATCAAACAGACACATTAATAGTGTTCAGGCTCCACAGATATATATATTTCTGAAGACAGCTAGTGTGTATAAACTCAGGAGTCCATGAAAGATATGAGATTTAAAAAATTAACATACAAGTAGCCATGACTGAATGTTTAACCATCTATAAATGTTTCATCAGTAATACTCACTTCTTCACCTAGTGTTATAAGATCACTAGAATACTACCCAGGCTTTTGATGTTTTATTTCTAGAGATCAGCATATTAATTCTGATAATAAGCTAATCAATTGTATATAAAGCAGAAAATGATAAAGATCCAACCAAATCATCCTGAACACAATTATTCTCCTCTGATTTTGGAAACTAAGCAGGATCAAGGCTGATTAATATTTGAATGGAAGTCCCCAGGTATTTTCTGATGGGGCTAGGAAAGCTGCTGCCAATTAAAGCTGACAATAATGGGCTGAATGGATCACTGGTATAAGGCAAACTACCACATCTTTGAGGCTTTCCTGCTTCTCCTGCTTTCCACTAGAGCCCTTGAGGTCCTCAAAAGCTGCAGTAAGGAAATGAGGCAGTATAAGAGGCTTGGTCCAAGGTGTGGGAGGATTGGTAAAATTGTGCACCAAAAGATGTACTTCTATTCTTGTATGGCGCACATACACTTTTGCTTCTTTCTTCCCCTCCCCCATAAAAAAGTAAAATAGCTTTCTTGCTGCTTTCCAAATCACCTTTAATGCACATTTTATATACTAGAGCATTTCCCCTCAATCCACTCACCCATATTTCCCACAATGGCATTTTAAATAATCAAGAAGAATTTTCTTGATGCTAAGATGTTTGATCAAGCCAGAACCCCTTGACCAAGCTGACTAAGGAAAGTAAAATCACATAAACTAGGATGAAGGTACGCTTGTCCCTCCACATTTGCGGCTTTAACTTTTATGGATTTGATTATTCATGGATTTTATTAATATGTTATCTGTAGGAATATCTAGGTCCTCCAGAGCAACTCTATGATCAACTTTAACCAAAAGTGCACTGAAGGCCCTAGAGATTCCTAGAGAGAACACTCCACTAGGCATTTGTAGCTCCTCCAGCGCAATTCTATGGTCAATGTGTGGCAGATGTTGACTACACTGGAGGACCTAGAGATTCCTAGAGAGGTGTTCTGTGAGGTAAAAACATAGTGTTTTTGTTATTTGCAGTTTTCCCACACTCATGGGGGTCCTGGGCCCCTAACCCCAGCAAATGTGGAGGGACGAGTGTACTTATGTCTGCAGTGAAAATATATGGCTCTAAAAAGTGAGTGAGGCTCAACTCAACACATAAAATCAGCATTCAGCGCATACTGGGAATCACACGACCCAGATATGAAAAGATGGGCTCTACTGCCAATGGTTTTGTCGATACAATGATGGTTTCAACCTTAAAGGCTTCATGGAACCACATGTCTCCTCATGGATTTGCCTGTCCTTATGTTCTGTAGGAGGAACCTTCTAGAGATGTCCTCTCTATAAGCCCACTTGAAGGGTGGGCAGGATAGCACTTTCTCCTATGTCATTCCAAAATCTGGAATGGGACTGTAATTCCTCTGGTGTTACAACTCATCCCTACCATTTGTTATTTTTAGAAAAGATTTTAAAATACATTTTACTAGTTTGTTTCTAAAGAATGTTTTAATATTTGCAATATTATTTGAAGGGCTTATTATATTGAATGGCTTTACAGAAAAGCAGCATATAAAATTAAATAAATTCAATTAAAAATGGAATTGCATTAACATGATATCCCATTGATATGAAGGCAAAGAAATCTGGAATCAAACAGAAGCTGCCTATAGTACAGTTGTCCCTTGGTATCCACTGGGGTTTGGTTCGAGGACCCCCCGTGGATACCAAAATCTGTGGCTGCTCAAGTCCCATTAAATACAGTGGTACAGTAAATGATCTCCCTTATATAAAATGGTAAAATCAAGGTTTGCTTTTTGAAATTTATATATTTTAAAAATATTTTCAAGCTATAGATGCTTAAATCTGTGGATAAAAAAAAATCCATGGATATGAAAGGTTTACTGTAATTATCTACCATATGGGATTGCTATGGAATAGCTATAGTTCACAAGATTGCCATGCTGTTGACTGTAATACTGTTGCAACATACGTTTAGGAATGTAACTATTGGCCTAAATCCAATTTTTAATCCTAACTATAGCAAATACACTCAATCAACTACTGAATGGTAAATCACATGAATCCCATCAATGTCCCCTACTATATTTGGGCTTACAGTTGTATTTTGTTATGTGTCTTCATGTCAACTCGGACTTCTAGTGACCTTATCTTAAAAGTCTTCTTTGCAAGGTTTATTCAGAGAAGGTTTGCCACTGTCTTCGTCTGAGGTAGAGAACATGACTTGCCAAAGTCACCTAGTAGGCTTTCATGGCTGATTAGAGATCTTATCCTTGGTCAAACAGAGTCCTAGGTCCAACACTCAAACTACTACACCAGGGGTAAGCAACCTTTCCCCTTTAAGGGCCAAGGGACTTCAGCTCCCAGAATCCCAGAAGCTATTGGCCAACATGGGACTATTGGCCAACATGGCTGAGGTTTCTGGGAGCTGAAGTCCCTTGGCCCTTAAAGGGGAAAGGTTGCCTACCCCTGTACTACACAAACTACTACACCATGCTGCATTTCGGCCACTTCATATATATCAATACAAAATGTATTTAGCTTGAAAAGATGTTCTATGTGTACAATCTATCAAGATATTACCCTTCAACTTCATGAGCAGCAGAAGATTCCTTCTTGTAGTACTTGCCAAACTCCCCAATAGATTGTGACCTTCAGCTTTTCAAACAAAGAAACCATGCTGCCCTTTGAAGTACAGATGAATCTGAAATAATTTATTTCACTGTTCTACTCTATCAGATTATATTTACCTGGAATATCACAAAACTACTGTAAGATTCTAATAATTGCAACAAAAAAAGGAATGGTAATTTAATATACTTACATACACACGCATTATAGTTGAATACAATTTAAATACTTAAGACAAGTACGATTTATCTGTTTATCTTGTGTTTAAAATTGAAACATCAAATTGTTTTTAAAACATATGGTCCTTTCTTATAGGTAACAAAATAGTCCTGCTTACCATTGTGAAATCTTGTTACTTATTTCCACTCACTTCCCAACCTCATCTCCACCCCATGACATATTTCAACCCTCATTTATGCAATACTATGTTGTTATGAAATACTATATTATTATTTAGGGAGACCTCTCTTCTGGTCCCCCTCTTTAATGTGGGTAAATTACTGTAACATTCATGCCAGGTAGAAACTCATCCCTAAGAGTTAGTAGTGTGAACCCTCATGTAATACCACAATAACCTGAACTCAATATTCCTTTTACACGTTTCTTTGTGAAGTAAGCTAATAGCTCTATCCATATGCAAAAGCCAACCCCCCCAACCCCAAAAATGTAAAATATGCTTGCAGCAGTAATTAAGTGTTGGCTATCTATCCTAACGAATAAATCCTCTTGCCCAAAGGGTGCCACTCTCTCGACCCTACTCTTTTTACTTGTTATAAACAACTTTTCCAAACCAAGGAGTCAGCTCAATAAAAAAAGTAAAATAAAACTCTAAATATTGATTTTAATTGGAATGAAGTGCTTCAGTGTTCTGCATAAAGTGTTAGTGAAGTGGCAATTTACCTAAGGGGTTTACTGATTGAAAAGCTCTCAAACCTGAAATCACTAAAGGAATAAAAAAGTGAGGGAAGGGAAAAAAGGGACTCTGAGAAAAAAGAATGCCTCAAAAACAAATCCCTCTGCAAATCTGAAGCAGATGTTAGTGTGGAGGGAAATCAATTCAAGTAAGGTACAATCAGCTTAAAAAATTTATTCTGTTAAGAAAACGGGGTTCTTGAAAGAGCTAAATGTTTTTCCCTCTTGTTCATCAGCTATAACGAAGAATCTTCAAGGAGACTGGTGTTGCAATTACAACTAATCCTCCCCAAAAAATTAACTGTGTTGAAGGCTTTGTAATTTCCCTAGGTACAATTTAGCTGTCACTTACTTTAAAATTTACTCAAACATGCGTTCGGAACAGCACTAACTTCACATGTCAAGTGCTTTCCAGCCAATTGAGTCTAAACTGGAAGTCGGTGTTAAACAACTGAATGATTAGACAAGATAGCTCATTTCCCCGCTCTTTTGTTCAGAATAAAATGCCACATTTACATTATCAGGCTCAACAGGATTTTCTGACAGAGGGAGAAAAAAAATCCTAGTGAACATTGTCCGTACTAAACACATGAAGCCTGTCATTTACCAATCATCCTTCAAAAGCAACAGCAATGAATGTAACTTAATTACGACCCAATGATCCTTGACGAAAAATCATCTTATCACTGTCCTGTTCCCCTAGGGCAAATGGTCTTTTTGTCCTTTGGCACTGATGATGCAAAATTCCTAATTTGCAATATTGGAATAAGAGAAAACCTTCTTTGGTTCACTGTAACAAAAAACAAAACAAAAAAGAAGAGTTCTGAAGTGGAAAACAATCCACAAATAATGTGGACATTTGAAATAAAGATAATAAAAGCTAGCTGTGTAAGTGTCTGTGTATTCCTACATTTTAAAAATCTGCAGTGTTAAAAAGACTAACTAAAATAGCAAATTAATAAGACAACTTGCTATGTTTCATTGAACAGTAAAGAAAAGGGCTAGAAATCTACCCTTTTAGCAATTCCACAGATTACTTACATGACACTGGTGAAGTACTTCTGGCCAGGCATGGCAGCATAAATTAAGTCACACTCTTTGATTTATTTATTTAATTATCAAGAATTAAATGAATAGCAGGAGTTAACAGAGATTTGATGAACAAACTATACCAAACTCACATTCAACTTGCAAGTCAAATTTTACAGAGCTAAGTCGTTTTCATGTATCCTAACTCCAAATTAATTTAACAGTTTATCAAACAGATCATTTTCTGCATTATCAAAAACACATACTGTATTACGCTTTGTCCATGCCCATGAAATGATCCTTTATTTATTTATTTATTTGGAGTATTTATATCCCGCTCTTCAGCCACAAAGGCTCTCAGGGTGGCTTACAAATGGTTAATCAGACGGTTCCCTACCCTCAGGCTTACAATCTAAAAAGGAGAAAGGAATGGCAGGGGATCAGGTCCAGCAGTTCTTCTCTCCCTCTAAGGCCTATACCATGGCAGATGGACTGGAGGGAGAGCTCTCATTATTCTAGGCTAGGCTCAATGGAGCTGGTCCTGCATCTCTCCCTCTCCCTCTGAGGCCGGATGATATCAGATGGACTGGAGAGAGGGCTCTGCTTCTTATAAACTTATATAGTTCTCTCCATATTGTTTTCATGCAGAGATGGGAAGTTACATTTTTGGATTTCAACCCTAAGAACCCTCAGCTAGGAGACTGTGGGGGTAGTAGTTTAAGCATACAAAACAAACAAAAATATAACTGTCCAAACTCTAGTTTCCTTTCTCCTCTGTGTCACTTTTATGCAATATCATGACATCATTTCATTTACAATATGATCAACTGACAGGATCAAACCAAGAAGCATTGTCCCTGCTCTCAAACTGGGTTTGCTTGTCCTCATGTAGCCAAATCGCCATGGATTAAGATCAATTCGAGGGCAGTTAACAACAAAAAGCCAAATATGATTGCCTATGGAGTTCTATGATACTGTCCTTCTTATTACATTATTTCCAACTGGCTAGGATCACCATTACAGGAGTAACAATAAAAAATATACTAAAGAAAAATTGAAGCACAAAACGTAAAGGAGTAAATAATGTTCTTATAGAACAGTTTTTCAAGAAGCATTTCTACCACCACTAAAACCACTGAAGAAAAAATTGGGAAATTTAACAAAGCACTGTTGGTTTCAATAGGTTTGTTCTGACAGATATGATAAATTTAGGCAATGAAATGTCTATAACATCACTTGCCTCATTTTATAGGATCTCCTTTATTTACCAGGAACTGGAAGGTTCACAATTAATGAACCTAAATACTTAATTAATAAAAGGTTCAATATATTGTATTGTATACAGGTAAGCAATAATTGATGTTTTCCAGACAAAAGTAGCGGCTAATGATTAAACCACCCACCAATATTTTTGAAATCTAATTATCTTGAAGGAGAAATTGCTAAACAAACAGATTCCTTAATGTTGAGATAATAAAGTCTCGAACTGAAGTTTTTAGCCAGAACATGAGAGTGGCTTTAAATGTTTAGAAAGTTGCTAATCTTGACAAATTAGCACTATTTTCAATTTCAGCAAACGTAATTATAAACAGTCTTTATAAAAATACCTTATTTAGCAATACTAGCACTTTTGGAAGACTTTGTGGAATGCTCTTCACTTTTATAGAAGTGCCTGCACAAGTTGAGTTTGTTTTTTTACAATGGTGGGTGATGGAATTGATGGGTTAGGGGATGCAAATAATTAAAAATTAAAAGTTCAAAATAGTTTTAAAAGGTGAAAAATACACCCTAAAGTTAGGTTCAGAGTACTGACCAAAATGTTAAGATGTTCCCAAACTGAAAGGTTTCATCACTTGATAGTTGAAACATGAAAAAGTTTTGAAACTAGTTGAAGCCATTACGTTTAACATATTATTTCCAAGCTCTAATATAAAACAATGCCTTCTCTCCCAAGAACTATGTAGCACAAACTGTAGAAGGGTTAAGCATTTAGTCTGTCTCATGTTCAGTGGGAGCCATCAAGACTGCCTCCAATTGCCTCCATATAGATAGCCCTGTACTCCACTCCAACCAGAAAATGACACTGCTATATACATACTTAGCAAAAATTCCCATTATTAATAACAAAATTAGGTGCTGAGAAAGGCAGAATAATGAACAGACTGTGTAACTGCCAGTGTTAAGAGATAACCTTGTTTTCTTTCCACAGAGTAAATGCTGTTCAAGCTAGTGACTGGGATGAACAGATTTTCCTCCACTGAACTTTATCCAAGTACAGTATTTTAATTTTTTCCATATGTGTAAATGACATCAGCCATTTATGCCCCCTTGTGGCAAAATATGAGACTATACTGTAGAATGTGATAAATTTGGTGTTCTTACCAACGTTTTTGGCATATGAAGAAAATACTTCACAAAAAGTATTTGTGAATGCCAAGAAGAAGGTTCATTTGTGGTGTCTTTCCAAGTTACAGATGATTTCATATGGAAATCTACAATATATTGAAAGTGTTTCAAAATGAAATGTTCCCCCCCATGCATTATCTCATCCTCTCATAATAAAAAAAATCTATCTGCAAAATTCCATCTCTAGTTTCCTTTGCCAGACTTGAATGCAGACTGTGATTTCTATTTTCAACATCTGCAGACTTCCCAGAAGAGCAACCTGAATGTGTATATATACTATTGCCAAGGAAACTAGTGCTAGTAATAGGTTATCATCTGACCTACTTTTCACCTACCCCAACATCCAGATAGATCAAATATTGCAGTTAAGATTTTATCCTGTGGGTTTAAATCTATGAGCTCAATTTAAGCAGCTGTGGTGTTAGATTTTGTCAGTCTAACAAGTCTAGTTCTTCATCCATGGAAGCACAGGGAAATGTCCCCTTGATTTACACTGTATTAATATTGCAGCAAGCATATTTAGGATCACAGTCTGCAACTGAATGGAAGTTTACATATTTTTAAAATGGTGGCTTTTAAATGGTGATACACATACATAAGAATAACAGCTGAATTAAAATAATATTTGAAAAGGGATAGGGGGGACTATTTATTGAAGAACATTGCATTGCATCCGATCAATAATATATTTCCCAATTAATTACTTTGTGTTCTCCTTGAAATATAAGCAAAACAAGATAGGACTTTGAAAAACATTAACTATAAGTGAATACAAAAGTGTGTTATGAAAGTACATTACAGGTATACACAGAAGAATGCTTGCTGATTATTTTCACTTCCTTTGAACTCTAACAACAATAACAATGATTTTATATAACACTTTTAGAGTGCAATGTATTTGTCAATCTAATGTATATATTGGCACTTTTGATAATGCAGATGTGTTTTAACACAGTGGAATATTATTCTCCTGGATCCAAAGTGCCCCAGATTTGACTTTTAAAAACCTGGTTGGATTCACAGCAATGTTTCATTGAAGAAGAAACAAAGGCCTTGTTGGTTAGAAAAGAGGGAGTGTTGCTGATTTGCCCACAGAAACACACCCTTTAGTTATATCTAGCACTGGCCATGACATCCTTCTAGGGCTAGGCCATCTTGATGGGAAGGGACTTTCAGGCACTGCTTTACAGTGACTCCATTCCTCATGGAGGAGCAAACCCAGTAGGTGGTGTGGGCAGACTCTTGTTTGATACCTTGTCTCTTGGCCTGTGCATGAAATCACTGGGAGAGATTATTGGAAATTCTGGGGTGAAGTGCCATCAGTGTGCTGGTGACACCCAACTCTTTCTACTCCTTCAAACCTTAATCCAATGAAGCTGTTTATCATCAGTAATAGACTGCATGAGGACAAACACACTGTAATTTAATTCAGGGAAGTAGAAGTGGTCCTGGCCAGTCAAAAGACAGATCAGGGAACAGGGAAACTGCTTGGGTTGGATGCGGTTACACTTCCTCTGAAGATGCAGAGTTGCAGCTTGGATACTCTTTGATTCCACCAGGAGCTTAAAAACTCAGGTTTCTGCAGTGATCAGGAATGCATCTGCACAGTTCAGACTTGTATGCCAGCATCACCCATTCTGAGATTTCATATCTGGCCAACATTACAGATGCCTAAGTTATAACCCATTTGGATTACTGTAACATGTTTTACGTGGGCCTGCCTTTGAAGAGTGCTTGGAAACTTCAGGTGGTCCAAAAAGCCGCATTCAGACTGTTAACTGGGCCTGGCTACAGGAGCAATACTAAAGCTTATGCTACAACTTCTTTTGCACAATTAGGCTCAAAAATGCTACAAGATCTCTTTACATACTGGTATTCCAGACTAACATAGCTATGTTTCTGAATGCTATACTAGAGGATGTCTTTGGAATCTACTCAGAAACTTCAATGGATTTAAAATGCAGTGGTCAAACTACTCACTGGTATTTCTAGGCGCAATTCAAAGTTAATTTAAAAATGCATCTTCCTCTCCAGTAAATATTCCATGAGCACAATTCCATTTATTAGTTTTGGATCCCACCCATTTGTTGAGTTTTCTTTACAAAACACATTTTTAAAATTCTGTGTAGTGATGCAGGAGCTACTACAGCACAGTTCCCCTTGTGTCATGTTCAGTTATCATGTTAAATGAAACCCACAGACAACTTAGGGCCCTTTACAGACTGCCAGAAATAATGCAGCTTGAGTCCACTTTAACTGCCCTGGCTTAGTGTTAGGGAATCATGGGAAATGTAGTTTTTTTCCTGAGGCATTGAGCCTTCTCTGTCAGAGAGCTCTGGTGCTACAATAAACTACAGTTAAAGTGGACTCAAGTTGCATTATTTCTTGCAGTCTGTAAAGGCCCTTAGTTATTAAAGCTGTCTCTGACTGTATAATGGAAATAAATATTCAATATTAAATGAAAAGAGACCAAACCATGACATTCAAGATTCAACTTGTACTATTTAGCTGTTGAACTCAAGCTGGAGGACTATGGGCCTCTGCAGACGGGCGCTTTGAGACAAGTTGGAGGCAGGGAAGGGGAGGGGCAGCCACACGCCTGCCGCCTCAACCCCTCCCCAAAGACGTCCTGATGCCATGTGCCCTTACGCACATCGCGTGGCATCAGGACGTCCTCCCGGTGTAGCATCCCCACACGCTATGCCAGAAGAGGCGCAGAAGAGCCGAGCGGCAGCTCTTGGAGCGGCCTTTTGCTGCCTCTAATAGGAGCGGCATTTTAAGGAGAATCAGGGCCACTGTGTGTGCTAGCAGCGGCCCCGATCCTCTGCTTCCCGGGGCGGCCCAGGGACGCCCATCTGCTTCCCCCATGTTTCCTTAAAACGGCATAAACACAATAAAATGTATGCTTAGAATGAGCAATGTTAATTATTCCTATCTTTAGAAAATAATAAACCAAAAATCAATAGTATAAAGGCATAGAACTATTTCAATGCAGCTAAAAAGAATAAAACCTGAACGTACATGTTATTTAATTTTCTTTTAAAGTGTCTCTGCAAACAAAACGAGTTTTAACTGGTCCTGAAAATACAATGGTGGTGCAAAGGCATATCTTCCTAAGGAAGGCATGCTGTGGGCAGTCAACACAAAGAAAAACCCAATTCACTTGTAGAAGGTATATATAGAGAGACATGCAATGATGACCTTAGAAGTTGGGTTGGCAACAGATATTCATATTTACAAAACTAACTAGGAATACTGACAAATTCCAGCCAGAACAGGTATGATACTTGACCAGGCATGGCTCACTACAGATTTTCAGGCCAGCATTTGTTCTTAAATCCACCTGATTCTCAACATCTTCTGGAGTCTATAAAATATTGCCTGAGCTTGCTTTTTTCTTCATCTCATATCCCACAGACATCAAACATTTTAGACTGCAAGCATGGGGGAAGTATTATTATATTATTGATATGTATAAACTGCTCTGGGGGTAAAGAGTTGGGTAAAAATACTTTAAATAAATAAATAAAGGTATAATCAGTGAACAATAAGTTCACTGGGGCTTACTTCTAAGTAGAGTATCGAAAGGATTGCATTGGAAATTTTTTTAGCAGGAAGACTACAGTTCCCATGATGATCCATAACCATGAAAATACTTGGGGCCTCCATGTACATTTGGATATGCACCAGGAGTATATATGCTAGAAAACAGTTTTTAAAATATAGCTGATGTTCATGAACATGCTGTAAGAGTGCTAAGACAGCACTATGCTCTCCTAATGTCAAGTGTGCAGGCAGATTTCCTGATAACATATTACAAATATGTTCAAAGAGTAACTTGTTTTATCCACATAATACAACAGTCCAGTTTTGCTGGATCACTGAAACTGTTTTAATTTCAAGCATGAAACCAGAACTATTTGCTTTAGTTTAATTAACAGCAGAGTTCAACCAACTTACTTTTCCAGATGAACACTAACGAGAGGAGAACACAGGTTTCCAGTAGGCTTTGTTAAACCCAGAGCCACAATGGACTCAAACAGCCGATTCACTGTTTCAGTTTCACTTCGCAAGGCTGCAGCATTAAGGATGTGGAAAAAGGATGTGGCAGTTGTATCTTTAATAGGGACATCCTTCTCTTTCATCTCCTTTAAAACGTTAACAGCATCTACAATGAACCAGCACAAAAGACCCGTAGGTAATTTTATGTACAGAGAAAACAAACTGCTATTAAAACAGCATTTCAAAAACCAGCAGGAATGTAAATTCTGGTGTATAATGCCAATTTCAAGTTAATTACTACTTGCATTTCTAAACGAGACTACAATTATGAATCCACAATAGCATGGTTTTATCATTTTGCTGCAACTTTGACTACAAATTACAGATAGGAACTGTGTGCCCACTCTGCACCACATAACCCTGTAGAGTCTGCCCTATAGCAACAAGATCCTACTAAATGGATGCTTTTATCGTTCAGTGCTAACATCTGCTAAATCACACCATTGTTTCTTCAGCAGATGGCTTGTCACGAGGCCAGATAATAAAGATGTGTTTACACTGTATATACAGCCAGACTAATGGTCTGATACCGATAGGGCCTGTTTGCTGTGTCGATACTAATTAGCCAAGGAGAGCCAATGAAAGCTTTCTAAGAGAGTGCATGTTAAAACATTAGGTTCATTAAGCTTCATTAGGAAGGCAGAAACAAACATTTTGGTATATGAAATAAGAGCATTTTTGTAGCGTTCTTAATTATTGCACAGGCAAAATGTTTTGACCACTTTACATAAAAGCCGGCTCATCTTTTGAAACTGCCTTCTGTAGCATGCTGTGTGCCTCAGAAAAGAAAGACAATACCACCTTTCCATTGCATAGGTAGCTATAATCTAATTTTAGTATCTTTGGGAGAGAAAGCTCACTCCAACAAACAATCCAATTTTATATCAAACCATTTTAATTAAAGTAAATGAGGAATAAATCTTCTGCGACTAGCATGTGTCACACTCTTTTCTGCTAATTAATGAAGGCAATATCTTACAGTTATCAAATCTCTGCCATTCACAGAAAGATGTATTAAATGCAGCTTGAGCATAACCCAAAATAGTATAGCAAATCAAATTATGAACTCTACAACAACTTTCATCTGTTGGTTTTAGAATTCCAGGTGAATAACATTTAATAGATAAACTTACGATCTTAGTATTAAAATATATTTATTCAAAAGTTACCGTGTGGTTTTTTCTGGAGTGCTTAGACCCTTTACAGAGAGGTTATGTTTATAGGCTTTATGCTCAGACTTCAGACCTTCTTAAGCAAAAACAAAGCCATTAGTCTAGGCACATACGCAATTTGTGCCATAAGTCATGATCTTCAAACTCAATTCAAACAGCAATGCTAATAAAAACTAGCTGCAGAAATGCAAAAAGCACTGAGCTGTGCAAATGTAAATGACAAGCTTGCCAATCCATTAAAACTAATGGCCTACACTGTCCAACCATCTCTGGTTGAATTCACATGCAAATTTGTATGCAAAATGTTCAAGCACTTTGCAGAACATGATATACCATTAATATCAACTCACATTTTTATTCTAGTGGCAAAATACCTTTATTACACAGCAGATATGTATACAGAAAGTAAACTGGCTTACCTTCTAGTCTGCCATATTTCCCCAAAACTTTCACCAAGGCTAAGTACTTGTTTGCATCCAAAGCAATAGATGA
The DNA here is from genome assembly GCA_026167975.1 of Phrynosoma blainvillii. Lineage (NCBI taxonomy): Eukaryota > Metazoa > Chordata > Lepidosauria > Squamata > Phrynosomatidae > Phrynosoma > Phrynosoma blainvillii. Next base: position 35,543,600 of record JANUYF010000001.1, on the reverse strand, counting down.
ATCTTTTCGGCAACTAGAGTATACAGAAAGAAATACATTAACTCCTTTTTTGTTCTCAAGCTGGAATGCAACAATTTCATAAAGTAATTCTGTATTTGTTTAATTAGATGTCATTAATGGAATGTGTGCAGTGGTGCTTACTTTGAGGTAAGTGTGGATAATTCTGAAGTATCACTCAGACACTGACACTATGAAATGATGAAAAGGTTTTTTCTTATGACACTTTCCAGATTTCAGTGGTATAATCTGGTATCCAGGGCAAGCAGATTTAAGACTTTCTTCCCCTTTCCTCCTGCTTCAGCCTTCTGCAGTGCTCAAAAGCTAACTTCAGAGAGCTTCACTGCCCTCTGGAATGGTTTTTAGAGTGCAGAGATTGGGGCCTACATAAAGAAGATCCAGTGGATCTCTATGGTGGTAGTGGATTCCAGTGCAAGTACACCATTTGATTTTGGCCACCGAGTTGGATCCACAGTTGCAAGGATATGGGATGCAGCATGAGCAGTAAACTGGGAGAAGGTTACTCGTCAACATAAGCAAGAAGCATCTTGAGCAAGCAGCGCTCCAAAACATCCAAATCCTTCAAATCTCTCATGACTGTCCCTTTATATTTTTCACTTTTTTAAAAACAGAATTTGAATTCTATTTCAATGCATTTTACTTAACTCACCTTTTAAGCTACTTTATATAGCTTATATTTATTGTTATTGTTGTATGTAAGTCATTTCCAACTCATGGTGACCACAAGGCAAACCTATCATGAGATTTTCTTGGCAAGACTTGTTTAGAGGGGGGTTGCCTTTGATGTCCTCTAAGGCTGAATGAATGTGACTTGCCCAAGGTCATCCAATAGGTTTCCATGGGTAATTAGGGATTTGAACCCTGGTGTCTCAGAGTCCAAGTTCATGGGGCTTAATTGGTAAAATTTGTTCAGAGAAGATTTGCCTCCCTCTGAAGCTGAAAAAAATAAGACTTGCCCAAGGTCCTCCTCCAATGGGTTTTCATGGTTGAATGGGATTCAAACCCTGGTCTCCAGAGTTATAGTTGAACACTCCCAAGTCATAGTCCAACAGTACACCATTCTGGCTCTCACTTTTTATATTACTCCTCTTGGATTACACAGCCAACATGGTCACAGGCCATGGGACTTGGGAAATTGTAGTCCAAAAAAGTAGTATTTCCAAATTGTATAAGCTAAGACAACATATTTGCAAAGAGCCAGTTTCACTGTTAAAGTTATCCTGCCTTGGATGCAGTGCTGGTGTTTGGTAGCCATGTGGGTTAATGCATACACGCACACTCAATCTACAATCTATATAGACTATCTATACCAGGGGTAGGCAACCTTTCCCCTTTAAGGGCCGAGGGACTTCAGCTCCCAGAAGCCTCAGCCATGTTGGCCAATAGTTCCTGGGATTCTGGGAGCTGAAGTCCTTCGGCCCTTAAAGGGGAAAGGTTGCCTACCTCTGATATACTAAACAATATTTGATTCTCCAGATTTGCCTTCAGCTTCTACAACATTCAAGCAGCATGGTCACTGACAGATTACAGGGGTTGTAGTACAAAACATCTGGAGGGCTCAAGGTTCCTCAACCCTGATCTATGCAATTCACTAGTAAACAAATTATGTGAGAAGAAACAATGCCAAAGATTTCTTCAAGCATCTACAGCATTTAAAGAGACACCACATGGCAGTATTGGAAATTTTCTGACTCTTGTTAGAAAGACCTTCATTCAGTTACAATATTGAAAACAGTGAGTCCTTGGTATGGTTTCAGGACCACCCCCACCCCCGTAGATGCCTAAATCTGTGGATGCTCAAGTCCCATTAAGTACACTGGCATAGCAAAATGGTGTTCCTTATATAAAATGGAAAAATATTTTCAAGCTGTGAATTGTTGAATCCATGGATAAAGAATCTGAGGTAAGGAGGGCCAACTGGACAGTATTTCTTCAGTGACTGGGGCAGATGAACAATAAAATCAATGTTTAGAAAGCCCAACTACAGCTGCATTCTTAAAACTAATTACATAAATAATTAATTTGTGGAAGCGTCAGAGTTCATATCAACCATAAGATAGCAATGTACAACCCTTAACAAAAATATTTACTCTCTAATACTAAAATTTAAAAAGTAAAGAGAAAAGAGAGAAAATGAGGATTTATATGGCACTTGGCTGTATAGGTTTTAGCTGGGAGCTAATTTTCACAACCTAGATATTACATCTGTAAACAAAGACTTAAAAAGGTAATGGTTACAGCCAGGTGTTAAATGTAATGTAATTTATGAGCACTATAACCCATTATATTGCAGATACACTACTCTCCTCAGAAACCAAAACTAAATGCCAAGGTGGCTAGTAAGATAGTATCAGAAACTGATTTATTAAAATATAACACAGAACACTAGTGACAAACATGTGTGTTCAAAAATGATTATATAATCATGACAACTTGTTCCAACCAATCTTGAATTTCAGCAAAATATTTTTATCGGGGAAAAAGCTAATTAAAAATGTATGAGGGAAGGTTAATACTCAACCTACTTAATTCAATAAGGCCTACGTATCAGCATAAATCTCTGTGACATCTTTCAGTGCTGGTGTACTTACAGTTCTTCTTTCAGGTTCATTGCTTCCTCTGCATTATCATGTCGACAGCACAAATTTATTAGGGCTGCATAGCCACCAACAACCATGTCCCCTTCATATTTGGCCTTCACTTCAAGAGCTTTCTGCAAATTCTAGCATCAAGCAAAAGATATGAATTAGAAAAGTCTTCTGACATTTTGTATTCCATCATTTGCTGTGAAACTACATTTAGTTATATATGCATAGCCTCTGTGATGTTTGCTAAAATCTCATGTGCTTTATATTTGCAAAAAAAATTACAGGTGTATTAGCAAGTGGCCTCAGCTTTTCCAGTCTAAACCTCTGTTATGTTAATGGTTTATATGCTTTATTGAACATTTTACAGATGAATATAATTACTATTAAGGTTTCTTGCTTAAATATACATTAACATGCCAAGTCAGTCATAACTTTATACTTTTTAATGGGGAGAGGGCTTTGGTAAAGGTAGTGAAGTGTCAAACTCTTAAAATCACACAAACATATTCTTTTGAAGGTTGCTTTGTTATACATAAGTTTAGCATATTGCAATAGTCCCAATGCTTATGAACAGAGGTGATGTTAAAGCTTCTCCCACCATTGTTCTACTATCAAGTAACAAAAAGAAGTCAAGCCTGTTTTCAGTCTAAATTTTAGTTATTATAGAATGTAAGTTGTAAGGTTAACAATATTCTAGCTTGTTATAAAATCATGGGAATTATGACAGTACCACACAAACAAGAAATTGGGCCAAAATCTGAAAATATACCGCAAATTGCAGACCTATACAAAAATAGGAACTACAGCTGGATGCCTGCTGATGAAGGCAAGAGCCTCTTTATCTCAGAAAGCTTTTCTTCAGCAGGAAAATGGAATTTCAATCCTCACATTAACCACCTTGTAATATCTGACTTGCAAATGACTATGCATGTATCAGTTGCTTGACAATCTAGATGTAAGAGACCAGAGCCATGGCTTGAAAGGACATTTGGCATGTATGATAAACCTTTCACAGCTATTACTATCATTCACTTTGCAGATAACCATTAACAGACCAAAGTGATCCCAAAACATGCCATTCAAGAGGTAACTGAAATGAGTTGACTTTTTTAATTTAATTGCTCTTTTGTACTTCACTTTGATTTACAAGGACAAGACCAAAAACTCACAAAAGAGTACATTCCCTTGTTCTCTTACGCTAAAACGCCATCATAAACAAGTCTAAATATATGTAACTACATTTGCTCATATTGATTTCTCATTATGTTTACTTGTTCTCTTTCCCTAACTCCATTCCCACTGCTGTCTACACTTACATTGTGAGCTCCCTGGGGCAATGATTTGTCTTTCCTTTTCTATTCTGTGAGGTGCCATGTAAACAAAATTCTCTATCATTCATTTAAATGTGATACTAAATGATGGCAATACAACACGTGTTTTCAAAAGTTACCTCTTCTGAACAGAGAACAAATATAAGCTGTTTCAGAACATTTCCAACAGGTTGATTCTCAGCTTTTAGTTGTTCTAGTTTCTCCTCCAAATCAGATGCACCAAGTCCAGCAAACTAAGGCACAAGAGACATCAAAATAACAAAAATGATCTTTTACACTGTGGGGGTGGAGGAAGTCACAGGCAAGCAAGAATATACATTATCTGTAACTTTTTGATGGCACTTAAAATATAATGTAGTTTATTTGTATTTCAAGTATGTATACACTAGGTAAGGGACGCCCTAATGCAACACCTGTGTTGCTTTTCCCCGATACAACTATTTTGAAATTTGGTAATTTGTGGCAAGGCACAACTTTGACAAAAATCGTTAGATCTAAGTTTCCAATTGTCCCAGGATTCATACTGCCCAGAACCTATTATGGCGTTCTCCCATTGCATACTCATGGCTCATTCCACCCCAGATTTGCAAGTCAGTTTTCACAGCATGCATTAGTAATTGCCTAAGGCATGCGAGTGCAAACAGATTTATGCATCTTCCTGTTACTGTCCAGTGTGACATAAACACAGGCATAAAACCATTACTGAGAGTAGCTTTGTGTTTAAATAGGGGAAGTAAGTTGCAGCAATAAGCATCCCATGTTACTAAACAGTTTGTGGAAAACCAAGAACATCAACTAGATATCCTCCCTAGCAGATATTTTCACTAATTAACATTGGGAAATTATAAAACCAAAATTAAATGGATGGGCAGTAAGATATCTTGGAAGCTCAGTATCTTTTTGTGACAAAACAAAAATTAGATTATTAACAAAGAAATCTAGATGATTGTCAGTGTACGTACGTTCAAGGCATCTCGTGAAAACTTTTCTCTTTCTGTCAGTACAATTGCATCCTAAAATACAATGCATGTGTAAGAATGTATTTGATTATAAATATTCCAAATAAATTCAATAAACTATTTTAAAAAATGTAACAAATGGATGCTAAAAGGAATGTTTCTAAATATGCTGTTAAGATTCAGGCATCTTTTTTGTTACCTCACATCCCCATCCCTCATACTGAGAGCTTTAAAATTCTGTAGCCAAAACAAATATGCTTCAGAATTAAGCAAAAAGTGTAAGATGTTTATTTTTAAATCAGAAATCTTTTAAAGATAATTATGCATGGGAAGTATATAAATATATTCATAAAGAAAACATTTAATTTACCACTACAGACCTTAATTAATTCAGGAACATGGTACTTGTCCAGTAGATTGCGAATACCTCTGAAGATTTGAAAAGGAATTACTATATTCTGTACCAAGAGATGGAGAAAATTACACGAGTTTTAAAAACACAACCAAACTGAGATAATTTCTGTTAGACAAATTTCAGACATAATTTAAGTCTCTAGCACTTGCATGTCATTGAGAAGTGGTCTGGTTGTAGTTAAAAGCTGCAATTTCAAATCTAATAGATACATGTCAGACAGGACAGGCATTATGTAGCAAAAAATGAAATGGTACCATCTTCTTCAGCTGATGGAAGTATTGTCTCAACCGCTCCTCCTTGGCCTGTACCTCTGAGTCACTCATGCTGTCAATCAAGCTATAAAGAAAATAGCCAACAGCTTCTGTGGAGGGGGGAAAAAACAAGAGAAAGCATTCCACTAAAATTACTGACACTGTCATGTTATCAAGATTAATTTATAAGAAATCATTTTGGTGTGAGATGTCACCCTGATGAGAGGCTCTGAAATGGCAACAATGATCACTGAGGCATAGAGATTATGTGGTTTGGGAGCACATATCTAACTGGTGAGTGAAAGGAATATTAATTATTTTCAAACCCAGTGACAGCTTTCCAGTATAGAATTTTTCTTCAATCTATTTTTTCCACTGCTGTGTGACAGAAGCAGTACTGCCCAAGGCCTCTCCCCACTCTCCAGCCCACTACCCCAAAATAGTTGCCATAAATATTTTGTCATTCATTCAAAAGGAAATAAAGAGAGCTTCCTAAAGCACTGTGTACACAACTCTGTATATTTCACATTATTTACAATGCTTACTGCAGCTAGTGAGTGAATGCGAGCACAATAAAGAGTATTAAATGATTTTTAACAACCAGATCCAATAATCCTGTGGAGAGTTGCTTATTAGCCAATGAAAATCAAGATTAACAAAAGATGCCGTATAGCTAACAGCACTAATTTTCTTTGGCACTCAAGCATAAAATGTATAGGAGCATGAGGAAGAACTAATGAGCTTTCCATGAAAGAACCACATAGTGACATGCACTGTATTTATATTTTAAAGAATTCTCAGCAGATGTCAGCTTCTTCCAAAAGTAGTGTATTTGTGACACCATATTGTTTTGCTCTAAAATATTACAAAAATAATTAAAATCCATGTTTTAATACCTTTCTGCAATCAAGAAATTTGCTCACATCTACCAAAAACATTTAAATGCTTTGTTTATATTATAAGTGTTAAATCTTCTCTATTTTACTTAACACATGAGAATGAAGAACATTTTTAATTAAAAAGGGAAAAAATCCCTAATAAAATCTGATGAAATCCATAAAATATATTGTGATCATCTGGATAAAGATTTTACCCAACATGTTTTCAAATTTCACTTTCAAAAAGAAGTAATCAGTGTTTACGGTTGTAATCCCTCAAGCCCATCATTACACAGAAGAACGGATTTGTGGATAAGTTACAATCATAGAAATTGAAACTCTACCAGTTGGTCCTGGAGGCGTCTGGCAATAACGTCCATCCTTGTACAACAGTTCTGTTATCTGTTAAGACAGAATAATCGTACATTGCAGCCAAGAGTAGCAAGCAAGGGCAAATAGTATCTGAAATTGAATTCTACAAATAATAAAGCATCTCTCCAGTAAGGTATTATTCTATGCCACATCATAGCAATTCACTCTTTAAAAGGAAAGGAGATTTTTTTGAAAATCTTTTTTCAAAATGTATGTATGCTGCACACCAGAATGTATATTGAAGTACAGAAATAAGAAAGTCTCCCCATGACTGTGTTCATGTATCTTACCTATATATGTGATAAGGGAGGAACTGCTTCGAGCAACTGTTAACCACTGTTGCACGGGGGGGGGGGGGGGGGGGTAATTAGAGACTCCTGAATTTCTCTATATTAATATATATCAGCTAAGTATTTCAGTTTTACAAAAACAAAACAAAAACAAAAACCAATTAACAGTTCAATCTGAGTGAGACCAGAGAGAATGAAGCAGTGGGTCTACTGTCTCAGTGCAAGTCCTGATAGCTTCTGCTATGGGGCTCTCCATGTGTCCCCCAAACTCTAGAATACAAAGGAGCCCTATGGAGCCTTTTTTATTGCTCAAAAAGGCATCAGAATACTGCAGGAGATGAGGAGAATGTTCCATTGCTACCACCAATGCAAAGCTGGGTTTTGTCCCTTGTTCCTATTTGTATTTTATCATCCACTTATTTTTAGTAGACATAGGCCGTATCTTTATATGGCCATATTTTTTACTCAGATTATTATAAAGCCTGAGGAAGGGAGGGGGATCAATCCAGTATCTGAATTCTCTACAGATTATTTTCTTAGTAACTACAAATTATATTCTATATCTTATTTTATTGGTTCAAGTGAATGTTACATCCAATAGCATGATAGGCACTTGGGGTTCCATTTTGTTAAAAAAATATATGAATGTGAAACTCTAAAACTATTCTTTTTTCCCCCTCAACTTTCAAATATTCAGTTGTCAATGTGAATACCTGAATAGCCTTTTTATAAAATGAAACATGATAGGAATTTTTTAAAAAAATACACAGAACTGACATGTCCAAGAAATAATAAGTTTTGGATTTGAAAAAGTTTGTTGTTGCCATTACTGTGTGCCTTCAAGTCATTTCCGACTTATGGCAATTCTAAGGCTTTTATCATTTTATCATGGGGTTTTCCATGGCCTTCCCCTAAGGTTGAGAACATGTGACTTGCCCAAGGCCACTCAGTGAGTTTCATGGTTGAGCTGGGAACTGAACTGTGTCTCAGAGTTGTAATCCAACACTCAAAACTACCACGCCAGTTGTTAACCTCCAAACAGGGCTGTGTGTACATTTCGAGGCGGAAAGCAACTACGGTACCTCTTTCCCACATGTTGTCTGAACAAAATATCGGCACTGTTGCCATCGATCTGACTGGATTTGGTGGGATGAGAACTGTGGTTGCATACATGAAGGATAGCTGAATCACAGTGAGTTTCATTAGAGAATACAAATAATCCCTCCCATCCCTAAGATCATGTTTACTACAAATAATGTGCAGTAAATATTAATAGGAAAGCCAAGTGTTGGGGAGAGGATATTTTCAAAGATCTTTGCCAGAATTTGTGTATGTGGAAGACCATGAAAAACTTGTTGCTTAAAAAAATTATGAGCCAGGCTAGCCCATTGTCAAAATCACCAGGCTGAAATTTCACTGAAGTCTGGAAATGTACTTCCAGTACAGGACACACTCATCAGCACTGCACTTCACAACACAGTGCAATTCTTTCCAGGCTTTGCTAGAAATAGCTCCTTTTCAGTGGAGTGTCATCCCTAGTGATTGCATTTAAGGATGCTACCTAGCAGGGGAATTCTGACTGGGAGGTATAGTGGACCTACCCTCTTACTGACAAAGAAGAGCTCTGCTGGTGGTAATGATGGGGCTCTACCCAATCTAGTGGTCCTTTTCTTATCTCCTGCAGATAAGAAACTCACACCGATAAATTCCCATAGGTGGTAGCAACTGTAAGGGTCAGAAACAAGGTAAGGGAGCAAACACTTCGGATCTATTCTGGATCTAAACCCACACCACATTCATCAAGTCCTTCAGTTGTGTCTGCCTCATACGGTCATAGGTAATTACTTCATCCCCAATATTGCTTCTAATAGGAGGAAATTTAAATTGAAAAGATTCACCAAACTACAAAATGCAAAAGTTTATTATCTTTTACATACTATGATCTAATATGAAAAGGAATTGTGCATCCTGCTGTTTGATTGCCTTGCAAGCTGATTAACTTAGAAATGTAAATAGCCAAAATATAGAAAATACTCTGGGCTTACTATGGTGGTCTACTGAAGTTGTAGTCCATCTTTCCTTCCTTCCCATCCTTCACCATTTTTACATATAATTAAGAACAAGCAAGAAAAGAGACCCAGTGTGATGTAGTGGTTTGAGCATTGGATACGACTCTGGAGACCAGGGTTCAAATCCCAGCCCAGCCATGAAAACCCACTGGGTGGCCTTGTCACACACTCTCAGCCTCAGAGGACAGCAATGGCAAACCCCCTCTGAAGAAGCTTGCCAAGAAAACCCTGATAGGGTTGCTATAAGTTGGAAACAACTTGAAGGCACACATCAACAATAACAACAAAGAAAAGTTACATTGGCAGAGATGATAAGCAGCCATTCCATTCACACATAGAGGGCCTTTTAAGCACTTTTTTTTTTCAATTGGTAGAGTTTCCTGCACTCCCTTAGTACAGGCAGAGTGGGTAGCAATTCCAAGGTGGAATGTGTATATGCAGCTGTCACACAAAACTACCAGGTTTTCCAATCTGGTGATTTGTTTGCATGGGATAATGGCTGGATTCCTCACCTCCAACCCATGTGACACTTGTCAGAAGCACAGTCCATGCCGTTGAACAGATGAAGCACAGATGCAAATCATGGGGCCCTCCAGATGTTGCTGGAATTCAGCTCCCAGTGACCTCACCAAACATATCCATTGTTAGAAATGCTCAGAGCTACTGTTCAAAAACATCTGAATACTTCTCTTTTTAAGTTTCATTATATTGATGGGGGGATTATTAAAATACATACTTGTCTTCCCCTACTGTAATCATTAAAAGTGATTAACTTTGGATAAATCATGGCATAATGTAAATATATACCTGAGTTGCAAGCATAAATTACATCAAATTATTTATTTATTTTTTCTTATTTATCAGAGCTTCTTTCCCCTTACTGTCCCACCTGTGCACTCCGTTCTGGAAGTCAAGGTCTGCTGTCTCAGCCTAGGATTTTTACTGCTCCATCCCAGATTCGTCCCTTTTCACTTGCTGTCCCTCATTCCTGGAACCTCCTTTCCCCACAAGCATGGGGCATCACTTCTTTAACCAGCTTCAAAGCTGAGTTAAGGACTATACTGTTCAGAGAAGCATTCCCAGGCATTGCATAATGATTATTTGATGTTTTTAATTTGTTACCTTCTTTGTATTAATATGATCTTGTTTTATTATTTTGTAGAATGTACAGCATCAGCAGGCTTTTTTATCTATTTTTATCTATTTTATTGACTTTATGTACAGCGCTGTGTAAATCTACAGCACTATATGAATAAACTGTAATAATAATAAAAATAAAAATCATATTTTGACTCCCAACACATTTAAAATACTTATTTCAGTTTTACAGCCTTCTCTTACCTTACTCCAAAGATCTACATCACCAGACCTGTAGATGGCAGCAGAGGATAATAAATAGAAGATAACACTAAGTTTAATTCAGTCCTTTCTTTTAAAGAGAAAATTGTACAAAATTTGTCTAGGTGAAAAGTATTAAAAAATACATCTTTTGGACAGATTTAATTTTACATCATTATTTTACAATATGCATAATAGCACAGATACCCCTGGTCACCTCAATATATTTCAATGCCTTTCTAGTTTGTGTTTACACATAGGTTTGAAAATAAAATAGCAATATATAGTCGGCCCTCTGCATCCACAGATTCAAGCACAGCTTGAAAATATTAAAAATATATAAATTCCAAGAAGCAAACCTTGATTTTGCCATTTTATATAAGGAGCACCATTTTACTACACCATTGTATTTAACAGGACTTGAGCATTCATGGATTTTGATATTCACAGCAGGTCCTAGAACCAAACCTTAACAAATACCAAGGGCTCATTATACATGTAATATCAATTCATACAAAAAAGGCAAACTGGCCTAAAATTAAGGTTCTTCACATCCCCTACTGTCCACCAACAATGGGTCTTCATATGGATAATCACAACAGTAATTTAGGATTTGAGCTGATACTTACGGTAGATTTTCACCTGACTTGAGCAATGAACTCATGATGGAAAAAAATATTGTACTCTCCAATATGCTCAAGGCCATTTCCTTAAAAATAATGCTAAATGGTCTTATTACTTTGCGTGATTAATCTGTTAATATGTGACTAACCATTCCACAGATTGAATGTGAATGCATATATCATATTTCACCTGTCCTCTTAAGGGTTTTCTGGACAGACAATACCACTTAACCTATCCGCATATCTAAATTCAGACAATATTTTTAATTAAGATAAATCACACACACAATCATCTTCAATTCATTCTTTCCAAAATATAGTGGTGAGATATTGCAACAGTTTCACCAGTTTGAAAGAGGAAAACTTCATACATTTTAAAAGAAAACACTTTTAGCAGCATTATGAAATACTATCTACATAGCAGCTCTTAAAATCCAGCCGTCAGAAAGCACAAAAACTTGGCCATAAACAAAATCCCTGTCTCACATACTTCCAGCACAGAAAGGTCTTACAGTGAAAACTGTAGATAAAACCTGAAGTTACTTCCACCTGCCTTTTGCCTTTCTGGTGTCCAGATGGTGTCTAAGGGTCATAAAAGTACAGAAGAGAGCCTAAGGTGGGGAGGTTCAAACTGATACTGAGAGCAACCAACTGTAAGACAATGGATTGGGACTTTACTATTTGGAGTTTCTACCTCCAACAAAGGTAGAACTTTTTTTAAGAATTGGGATTACATTTTGGCACGTTTTACCAAAATAACACCTAAAATTTTCCTAATGCAAAAGCAAGGAGTTTTTTCTTGAGAGATTCAATGTTCTCTGCCTAACAAAAGGGGCTGTGACCTCACAAAGGATGGAAACATCTGGGATCTCAGAAGAACCTTTTGGCATTGCTAACAGAACTCAGATTTTATCTCCTGGACATTGGAATGATTTGTTCCCACTGCCACATAGCCAGGAAGAGGAGGGAACTGCTTGCATAGATATTCCTCGAAAGAACAACACACCAACAATACTAGAGAAAATGCAAGCCTGTGACTAAGTTTGTAATACAGCATACAAGCTGGCACAATGGCAAAGCCCAGTCTTACCTATTTCCAGTGACACTATAATGTTATGGTAAGTGTGAAGGTTTAAATCACCAGGAAATGTTAATAGGCCTATTCTTTCTGAATACATTCAATCCTTTAAAAAAAAAATTCAAACTAGTCCTATCAATGAGACTGAATTACCTAGTTTGAGCCTCAACTTTGCCAAGAACTAACTGGGTGGCCTTAGAAAAGCCATTCTCTCTCAGCCTTGGTTCCCTCTGCCTTAGCCATCTGCAGTCTGGAGATTAACAATACTAGCTAACTAGAAGATTGTTGTTAAGGGTTACAACTACGGTACTTAACATGGACGAAATGAATTAAACACTTGGAGCTGCTAATAAAAACATAATTGTGGTAATTGTTTGTAAAATTTTATGCAAAGTGCTTTTTGTCTACTGATAAAGAGACACATATGCACAGCAGAGAGAGAGAGAGAGAGAGAGAGAGAGAGAGAGAGATAACCATAGATATTGAACTGGACGCCTGTTTGCGGGTTTAAAATTAATTCCAAGTTTGCTGAGGCTCCACTGGAGTGTACTGATCATGTTATAACTGGGCCCTTTGCCACATCTGTGCACTACTTGTAGAACTAGAATAAAAGAGAAGGCTTTGTTCAACGAGGAATGCAGCACAAATCTGGAATGCTTAACTACTACTGCACCTGCATAAGTACTGCTAACTACCCCATTATTCCTGGTGGGGTATTGCATGCACATTACAGGAAGACTCCTGGGTGGGTACAGGGTGAGAACATGTACAAGGATGTAGAACATATAAAAACATCTCCAAGGAAAAACATGTCATCAAAAAATGGGCAACCAAGGAAAAACATGTCATCAAAATTTGGCAGAAAACTGCTATAAAATGTTTTATAGTAGCAGAAAATGTTTGCTTAAAAGACATTTTACTGATGTTTGGTGATAGGTCCATAACAGGAATGGGGAGACAATGCAACGGTTCAGAAAAGACACAGTAAACTATATTTCCATGCTTAATTCAATGAACATGAAACCTAGAATCTGGAAATGAATCTCACATCCTAGTATTGTTTATATTATTTGATAAATACATTCTAGAGGGGTAGGCAACCTTTCCCCTTTAAGGGCCGAAGATCTTTCATCCTCTATAAAACACACTAATAGTTTTGCCTTTTATATTATGTTATAAGAACAGTATTTCTAAAAGGTCCCTGTATTTAAGCTTTTACTGCCTCAAGCATACTAACTTGAATGTGAGCCAAGCAGAGATCCATAGAGAAACAAAATGCAGCTTCCAAGCCTGGATGACTTTTCCATGGCAAGTTCAGCTATGAAATGACAAGCAACTGATCTGACACATCAATTCAATGACATCAAAATAGTTCACAGCAGATATTCTCAGGCTGCCACTCTAGAGTGGCAAGATTAGTCACAGAACCAAAACAAACAATGTTCTTCCCAGAGAAGCCCAGTCAGGTGTGTCTTCCTGTGAGGTTTTTTGAGCTTAAAACTTCAAACCTGCATTTTAGATTGCATGATATTCAAGGCTTCTATCTATAATTTCTTTCTGAATCTCAAACAAACCCAAGCAAAGCTGCACCAAATTGTCCCACTCAGGAGAACATAATATGACCAACACCTTTGCTTCAGCTTGCTTCCTTCGATATATTCCAACACCACCTCCATCACTTTCCCCACCTAGAATCATAGAATCACAGAGTTGGAAGAGACCACAAGGGCCATCCATTCCAACCCCCTGCCATGTAGGAACTGAAAATCAAAGCATCCCCAACAGATGGCCATCCAGCAGACCTCCAAAGAAGGAGACTCCACCAACCTCCAAGGGAATGTGTTCCACTGTTGAACAGCTCTCACTGTCAGGAAGTTCTTCCTAATGTTTAGGTGGAATCTCTTTTCCTGCAGCTTGCATCCATTGTTCTGGGTCCTAGTCTCTGGAGCAGCAGAAAACAAGCTAGCGCCCTCCTCAATATGACATCCCTTCAAATATTTAAACAGGGCTATCATATCCCCTCTTAACCATCTCTTCTCCAGGCTAAACATACCCAGTTCCCTAAGTCGTTCCTCGTAGGCCATGGTTTCCAGACCCTTCACCATTTTAGCCACCCTTCTCTGGACACGCTCCAGTTTTTCAACATCCTTTTTGAATTGTGGTGCCCAGAACTGGACACAGTATTCCAGTTGGGGCCTGACCAAAGCAGAATACAGTGCAATACTGCAATTCACTGTTTATGATACTGCATGTTCCTTTCCTACAGTGGACCTCGAAACAGAAGTACAAAGCTCAGGGACCTTAGAGATTATGAAACGGAAAGAAAAGACACTATGACATCCCTCCCACACATTCACACACACAACATCGAGGTTCTGTAATGAAATTTAAGTATCCATGTAATAGCCAGTTAGACACATGGGCAAAAAGGAGCAAGAAATTTCATTAGCTTAACTTAGTTTATATACTCATGTATAAGTCTAGAAATTTTAGTCAAATAATTGACCATAAAAACCTGGGTCAACTTATCCATGGGATCAATGTGTATCTGTACACACACACACACGAACCATCTTTTGGTAAAAGCCAACAGAGTAATCTGTCCTGAAGCACTGACCCCCATCTATTCTCTAATCCATCCAGCCTTTAATGTGAGCACAAATAGTTCTGCCTGCTGGAATTTTATAGGTTTCTTGGCATTGTTTTTCTTTGCTTCATCCTTTAAATCTTTCGTTATATGTCCCTAAGTTTTATCCTTGACTTATCCATGGGTCATATCAAGATCCATAATTTTGGCCCCAAAACCTGCCCTCAATTTATACATGAGATTGACTTATAGTTGAGTATATATGATAATAAAAATATATATCAGCTCAGCCATGAGGTACATTATAGGGATATTAATATTTTCCATTCACATAAAAGCACAATTCATATTTCATGTTAACACTGTTAACATTAGTCAATTATAGTTTAATGAATCAATCCATTAACAAACCACAGTCTGTGATTGGCCATGGTTTGAAATGGGGTGTAAATCATGGTTTGCGCCATGTGCAGTTTCATTGAAGTTAGGGGGCCAAAGAGTTATGGCCATCTTTCCTAAGACTTCTTTCAATGGTAGGAAAACTGGTATTTCCTGCCGAACAACAGCTGCTGTTGTTTGTTTGTAGGTGCTGTAGTGTATATTTGAGAATAAGAAATTAACCCCCCCCCCCCCAATTAATTCATGTGGTTGCCATGGATTGACACTATTTGAGGGCACACACATACATGCAGGGGGCCAAGTTCAAGAAACTGATGTAAAGGAAAGGAAGAGAAACAATAACTTCTTTTACTCTTCTGAATTTTCCTTATAGGAATGGAAAGGAAGAGTATGTTTCTTCCCATTAGCAAAACTTTTTGCTGGAACCACAAAGGCATTTGTCAGGTCAGCTATCTGCCTTCTGCTAGAAGAAAGTGGGGAAATGTCTCAATGGATGAAGAGAACTGACCAGGAGACTATCAATTCATCTTTTAAAATTATAATAATTTCAGTAAGAGAAATATAAGATTCTTCTCCAGAAAATACACAGAGGCTAAAATGGAGGTGCTTTTTTCCCCCCCTAAAAAAGGTGTCACTCCAATAGTGACCAACAAGTACATTCTGAACTAGCAGAGGTGAAAAGTTATGCAAGCATCTAGGGCACCAGAAGCTTTCAGATGTGCAGAGTTAGCTGTACTTGTCACTTCTCCAGTGTTTATCTCTTTGAGTGGTGATGTTATGCACTTACAACAGCTCTTAAAATGCCTATAGATTATTTCTGGAATGAGGAAGTATCTTACAGGTGACACACAATATTTATGCATATGGTCTGAATTTAAAATCCAGGGTACTCGGTGACACAGTGTATACCAATTTAATATCTGGGGGATTTACTACTGCCTGACACAAGACATTAATTTAATGAAATATTGTGCTTGTCAGAATCTACCAGATTCTTTTCGCTCTCTCTGCACACCAAACCCCTTCCTAATAAACAGAATCTTTCCCAACAGATTCCAAGCAGAATATCACCTCACTAATCTGAAAGCACAAGAGGAAATAAACGAACACAGAGAAAAATGTGGAACCTAAAGAGTGATCTCCATTAGTACTAATTGTTTTTCAAACAGAAGAAGCATTAGGAAAATTCTTCAGTTTAAAGATGTTCACTTTTTATTTTATCCCAGACAAAAAAATCCCACAAATTTGTGTATATTGATTAAAAGATTTTACATGCAAATCTAAAAAAAGTTAGATAAATATATTTAAAAGATGTAAGAGTAGTAGTTTCTATGAATATAAATAACATAAAAGTTTAAATTGTATCCTCCAAAACACTTTGAAATACTGTGAAGATGCACACTTACATAACGACTTAAAATCACAGAACTGGAACTAGAAGGGCCATATACTCCAACTCTCTGTCAATGCAGGACTTTACCACCAAATTACAATTCACATCTAGACATCCAACCTCTAATTAAGACAAGCCCACTACATTCAGAAATTGTCTACCACATAACATCAGGAAGTTCTTCCTAATGTTTAGCTAGAATCTCTTTTCATGCAATTTGAATCCACTGGTTCATATCCTAGACTCTGAAGCAGAAGAAATGAAGTTTGCTCCATCTTCTACATGCCATCTCATTGTATCTTTGAAGATGCTCATCATTTCATCACTCAGCCTATTTTCGCCCAGCTAAATATACCCCAATCCCCTCTACCACTTCACATAGGTTCAAGACTTTTTACCATCTTGGACACCCTCCTCTGGACACGTTGCGGCTTGTAAATAACCTTCTGGCTATATTGCCCAAGACTTCAAAGACAGAGCCATGTTAGTCTAGATCAGTATGCAAAGGGATCTTGTAGCAACTTTGAAACTAACTGAGAGAAAGAAAGAAGATACTAGTCTAAGCTTTTGTAGTCTCAAGTCTACTTCCTCAGATGCAAAAGATGTGATTGGTAATGATGAAGGTCTCAGGTGCACCTGAGAAAGCAGACCTAAGTCTACAAAAGCTTATGCTACCAACTTCTTTCTTTCTCCTAGTGAGGCTCAAAGGTGCTACAAGAACCCTTTACCCAGAACTTCATTATTTTCACTGACAAGACTGTGTTTTTTCCCTCTACAGTATACTGACCTCCACATGTTTTGCTAAATGTGGCAGACCACAAATGTCCAATTAAGATTGGAATAAGTTTTCTAAGTTATACTAAACAAATATTTTATACACCTGTAAGAGCTGGAAAGTTTATGCTGGCTTTGTTAGAACAGTTACATTCCATAATGTCCCAACTTGTTTATTCTCTTGAAGCAACCAGCATTCTAACATGATATGTGCTCCAAAAGATACATCACATGGTTTGCTAACCATGAGATAGGGCTCTAAGTCTTTGCTCTTATATGAAAATGGGATGCTGGGGACACACTCTTCTTCTGGGAGGTCACATTTATGTTAAAAACTAAATCCATTTGTTATGCTCAATTAAAGTAGACCCATTGAATACTTGTAAGCCCCACTGATTCAAAGTATCTACTGTGGTTGGGACAAATATAAAGACGTAAAGTTCCTGTACAATTCTAATCTCAGGGGCTAAAAGAATAGACCATAACAGGAGACAGTGCACTTCTAAATTCAGCTATAATTTAGCTATAAACATATGAGGTGAACCTAGGCAACTTGAACATCAATGCATCATCAATTCTATGGAAATATCATTGATGCACACTTTTCAAGGCTGTTGCAAAGATTATTGTAATGGTGTGCACAAAGCACTGAAATACTGAATACATGAATTGTACACATTCTTAAAAACATCACTACTCATTAAGTTTTGATTCATGGAACCCAATATGGTTGTACTATAAAAAATTCAAAACTTTCCTCCTACACTCCCCATAGGGTAAGGTTCATTCTGTCTTTAAGGAAGACAGGTACAGTGGCACTGTACTGCTTTCCACAGCAACAGAGACAGTATATATCAGGAATGGGAAAACTGTGATTGTCCTGTGTGTTCCTTTCCTACAGTGGGTCTGAAAGCTGGAGTGTCACAACTTCCTTAAGCTCATCTTATATGATTCTGTCTGGCTTC
Source organism: Phrynosoma blainvillii (assembly GCA_026167975.1). Classification (NCBI taxonomy): domain Eukaryota; kingdom Metazoa; phylum Chordata; class Lepidosauria; order Squamata; family Phrynosomatidae; genus Phrynosoma; species Phrynosoma blainvillii. Next base: position 35,525,272 of record JANUYF010000001.1, on the reverse strand, counting down.
TGGGATTGCAAGAAATCCAAAGACTAAAATCTGCTTTATTTAAAAACAAAATATAGAGACATGCCCTAAATATAACAGAAGTAAAGGATTAGGGACCAAGATCATCCTAAGTATAAGACCTTAAAAAACTCTTACCTTTTGAATCCAAGGATTAGACTGCCTCTAAACTGCATGTGATCCAGAGATGGCATATTTTCAGAAGACACTGCAAATTAAATGAAATACCTTAGAATTTGCTGACCCTTACTTCTGTAAAAAGCATTAATTAAACCATCAGTATCAAATGACAGTTCTTTAAAGTGATTCTATTTTATAAAAGCATATTTCACATTAATATGCAATCTTCTAATAATGATGTGGAGGAGAGTTGCTAAAAGACTATCTTTGCTCAACCCATTAGAAACAGAAAATAATAAGGAATACTCTGGAATTAATCAGCTTTGCTTTATAGTACTTCTTGGGAGTTTCTGTCAATGATTTGAGAGTGCACAGCTTCTACATACCCATTGTTTCTGAAATGTGATCACTTACTAAGTTAAGGTGTCAATCTCAATCTGTATAGATACCTGTAAAGCGTCAATCACCACTCAGTAAATTATCTAGCAAGCTACATTTCTTAAACCTAGGGAACTCTAATAGATATATCAAAAGCTTTAGGTGTGAGTAAAAAAATGCCATGCAGCATGGGGCAGCTGGGGGTAAGGAAAGAGGTTAAGCTTAGTGAAAGCCTGGAATGAAGCACCAAAGGTCCTGGTTCACAGGATGAAGAAATGCATAAACACAATGCTTGTTCCCAGGAATCCATAGTTCATGAAGCTAGTATAGATTATCAAATCTGGTCACTGCATGGTTCTAACAAAGCAACAGTTCTCCAGGATTTTCAGCATTTAAAATGCCTGTGACCTTATGTCTCCAAAATGCATGTAAAATGATCTCAGCAGTTCAGATCACTTCTTCTGTACCAACGTTAATGCTTGCAAGCATGGAGAACATGCAGTAAAATTAGCCATCCAATTTTCAGCATGGAGAACATGCAGTAAAATTAGCCATCCAATTTTCACACATTGGTTGTGCAGAAACAAGTACACTATTTTTTTTTCATATGCCAGGGTAAGAAAGATGTCAGCTCTAGAGCAGCCCTTTATTTGAGCCAACCTAGGTGAGAATCCCATTCAGGGCCTGGAATCAATTGTCTGCCTGATATGGTCCTGAAACTGAAACATACACACACACATACACACGCCCCACTTCCAGTGGAATATTTTTAAAACTCTGATGGTATTTCTCTCTTTAAAAAACAACAACAAGAGAATAATTCAAACCTATGCTCAAAAGTTTTTGTCACATGCACCCAAATAACCCCAAAATGAAAAAAAATCAACGATGTTATATATCTGTATGCTCAGCTGCTGCTGAAAGTCAGCAACCTGGTTTCCTTAGCAACAAACAAGACAGACAAAAATCAAAAGCAGATGACAATGAAGAGGAATGGAACGGTATGATAAAGGGGAAACAGCTGCTCTTATGCATGCTGTTTTGTGCGCCCAGATTCCTTGACTGATGCTTCAGAGTTTACATGCATTATAGGACATTGGATGAAGAATCAATAACCCTTGATAAAAGCCTGTGTTAATTGGCTGTCTTCCCCTTCACAAACTGCACTACAAAAGGAAGTGTTAATTAAATCTTTTAATATCACACCCCTGTTTAAAATGAGTACTTGCAAACATGGCAATTTACTGATGTAAAAAGCTTAATCCAGGCACTAATATTTTAGGCATTTTCTAAGGCATGACTAAAAAGAAGTATGGATTAATCTGTTTTTGGCTTAAAGGTGTTTGAATTTGTCAAAGATCTTCACCAGCACATTTCTCAACTTTAAATGCAATGACAGAACTCTCATGCTGTAATTTTATTTTTATTTTATTACATTAAAATCTTATAGTTAACAGAGAAAATCCAGCTGATTCTGTTTACTTTGAGTTTAAAACCTCCCATAAAGCTAGAAATATTGAATACTCTGACTGACACTTATCTAAAGATTCGCTATTCTATTACATTGACAGAGGTGTCTAGAATCTGCTATGAGTGCCTAGAACAGATAATCAGGAATGGGAAGGGAAAGGCTTGAAATCACTGTTCATTTATTAGGCAGTATGCATATGATTTAGGAGCAGAATGGGCACAGTACCAGGTACTTCATTTAGGATTCCTGAATCAGTATGTCTGAGTGTGTGTATTAGTCTGCATAAGCCAATCTTTTATCATTACAAATTATAATTATAAATTATAATTATAACCTTTATCTTTTAGGAATTTATATGGAATATATCATACATACATATTTCACAGTGGACAGAGGCTAATGAAGAAGATTTACTTAATATTAGTTATGTTACAAGTATTAAATCTGTACTAAATCCCACAAAGATTGAAATGAGCTACTATATGAGCTGATAAAAACACATTGGCAACAAATGTGAATTTTTACCAGTGGAAATGATGCTTATTTAAAGGAACCAACCACATTTGGGATAAAAGCATTAGCAGTGGAGCATATTTTAGGAAAGAATACAAAATGTATGGCTTTGTCTGGCATTCTTCTGGAGGTCCTCTTTGAATGCTTGGGCCAGGATCTTACTGGGATTAATGGCTCCTAGAACAGACTGTTCTACAAGTAGTTTGACAATCTTTCCACTCATGCAAACAAGAGAGAAGCAAAACAGTGACAAGAGGATAAGCAGCCAGTTCCAAATCCTCTATTGTATGAATGCCTGATCATGAGAACAGAGGGGGCCCTCATAGCCAAGGCACCAAGGGAGGAATGGCTTGGAAAATCACCTGTACTTTCACATAATGCCCTGGTTTCAAGCACCCATCAACCCCGTCATTCAAGGCCAGCTCTCTCTTCCTCTTGTCACCTTGTTGTTAATCATCCTGTCATTATCACCTTCTCCCTCTTTTCCTCACTGTTGCTGTCATTGGCTCTAGCCAGCAGAGCAAAATGATTCTGGCCTTTATTTTAGACTATTTAAACCTTTCAGTCCTGGACTCACAAGACAAGAGAAGGGAGAGTTCGAAAAGCCATAAATTCAGCAAACAATGAATAGCAGCTGAACAATGAATAACAGCTGAATTAGGATATACAGTGGGTCCTTGGTATCTACAGGGGTTTGGTTCCAGTTCCCCCTGTGGGTGCCAAAATCTGTGGATGTTCAAGCCCCATTAAATATAGTGGCAGAGTAAGATGGTATTCTTTATATAAAATGCCAAAATCAAAGTTTGCTTTTGGAATGTCTATATTTTAAAAATATTTTCAAACCATGGATGCTTGAATCCATGGATAAAAAAAATCCATGGATATGGAGGGCTGACTATATATCCTAACTCCATTCCACACTGACAGTGGCTTGAACAGAAACAATCATTTCCTGCTATGCTACAGAGACTGCAACACTAGCTGAAATCCCAGTCACAAGTACATTCTTATGTCTACTTTATAAAACCTCTTTTCTGGTTCTGAGCCCGTACTAATACACCATTCCAAAATCTCCTTCAACTAGTCCTATGTTTATCTACTTATATTGACTTTATGTGGATCTTTTCTCTCACCTTTGTCTCTTAACTAACATTTGCAACCATTGTTGAAAGTGTACTTGTCACTCCATCACCGTACCCACAAGTTTTGCATTTCTATGACTGTAAACATTTTCCCCTGCTTGCCTACCAGTATAAATATCTGCCCATGTGTGCTGCACTCCATGCATCTCACAAAGTAGATAGAGTCTAAAAAAGCTTATGCTACAAATCTCTTTCTCTCAGGGCCTTTGCAGACTGCTAGAAATAGTGCAAATTGAGTCCGTTTTAAAGGTTAGGGTTAGGGAATCATGGGAACTGTATTTTATTGTGGCACTAGAGCTCTCTGACAGAGAAGGCTTAATGTCTCAGAAAAAAAACAATTCCCATGATTCCCTAGCACTAACCCTAACCCTTAAAGTGGACTCAATTTACACTATTTCTGGCAGTCTGCAAAGGCCCTCAGTTAGTCTCAAAGGTGCTACAAGATCCCTTTGTATATGATGCAGATTAACACAGCTATGTCTTTGAATACAATGAATACCATGTAAGCTATACAGTGGTACCTCTACTTACGAAATTAATTCGTTCCACAACCCATTCCACAACCCATTTCGTAGGTAGAAAATTTCGTAAGTAGAGGTACATTTTGCATAGAAATGCCCTAATCCGTTCCAAGCCCATAGAATAGCCGAGGCTGCAGCTGGAAGGCTGCCTCCTTCCAGCCCCTTCCAGCCGCAGTCTCGGCTATTCTATGGGCTGATCCTGGAAGCGGAGGATTCCTCCACTTCCAGGATCAGCCCAAGGAATAGCCGAAGCTGCGGCTGGAAGGAGGCCTCTTTCAAGTTGGAGCCACAGCCGTTCCTTGGGCTGATCCTGGAAGTGGAGGATTCCTCCGCTTCCAGGATCAGCCCAAGGAATAGCCAAGGCTGCAGCTGGAAGGAGGCCTCCTTCAAGTCAGAGCCACAGCCGTTCCTTGGGCTGATCCTGGAAGTGGAGGAATCCTCCGCTTCCAGGATCAGCCCAAGGAATAGCCGAGGCTGCGGCTGGAAATTTTCTAGTTACAAAATGCTTCTAAAAAATATTGTCTCTACATACAAATATGTCTCTACAGCCATTCGTATGCAGAGACATATTTGTATGTAGAGACAATATTTTTTAGAAGAAGCGTTTCGTAACTCGAAAATATCGTAACTAGAGCCTTTCGTAAGTAGAGGTACCACTGTATTAAAGATATAATTCAATGCAATTTATATTCACCAAAGGAGACCAACAGTATACAGTTGCTTTGTGTTTTGATACAGCATGTTTACAACTTTGTATAGATTGATTCAATCTTTTCACACTCTAGCTCCTAATTAGTCTTTATGACATTCTCATTCAGCACATTAAAAATAATAAAAAACAGCACATTGATAACAATACATTTCCAGTGCTGTAGACATAAGTGACTCAACAGTTCCATATATTTTAGGGAAAGTTTCCAGTGCTCCAACTTTTTGAACATTATTTTTTAAATTATGTATTTATGTGGCATAGTGGCTTGAGTGTAGGACTACAACTCTGGAGACCAGGGTTCAATTTCCAGCTTGGCATGAAACCCACTGAGTGACCATGGGCCACACTCTCTCACCCTCAGAGGAAGGCAATGACAAATCTCCTCTGAATAAATCTTGCCAAGAAAAGCCTGTGGTTGTTTAAGCATATGGTTGCTGGACTTGGAACAACTTGAAGGCACGCAACAACAACATTTATTAGAAGTATAAATCTGCATCCTCCACATAAATGTTTGAAGTGACGTTAGAAGCCTCTCTTGTCTGAGTGGAGCAGTGCACATTTTAGAATACAGAAAAATACAAATTTATTCAATTATCTTATACTCATTTCCATCATTCCATGGTTTTCTGTTTAAAGAGAACTTTATGCTCTAACTCCATGTCACCCTACATTTAAGCAAATGGCTATGTATGTTTTATTTACACTTTCAGTATAATACGTGAAATTATAAACCAAGCTTTCAGTTCTTAACACTAGCGCCCATAAATGTCAGCCTTACAAATTTTCAGCTCTATCTACTCTGATAATAATGCCAAGAGAAAGGATACTTACTTAATGCGAAAACTTTATCTAGCCTTCCATTTGCAGCTTCATGTCTGATTTCTGCTGCAGAGAATGCATTAACTTCAATAGGGCAGCCCCCTTCCTATGGGGAAAAAAGTCATAATACAGTGATGAAACACAGCAATACCCGAAAGCGCAATTTGGTTAAGAGACCAACTACAAGCTAGGGAATTCTGGGAACTGAAGTTTTGTGAGACCGTTAACGTTCTCTGTCAGAGAGCCCTAGTGCCACAATAAACTACAATTCCCAGAATTCCTTAACACTGAGCTAGGGAAGTTAAAGCAGTCTCAAATTAGATTACTGCTGCAGTGTGTTTTGGTCCTAAAAATTAAGTAATCCATCCTGATCCATAACAATAACAACTCCCATAATCCAGATAAGCAATGCTTTTGTAAGGACTAACCAAAATTAACAAATTGTATACAAGGCTTTGAAATCCCCAGATTTTTTTTTATTACTTTAAATATACAATTACATTTGCTTTTAATGTTGGCTGCTAGTATATTTTAAATTGTTATCTTTTTAATGTATAATTCGCCTTGAGATTCAGTCTTGGGGAAAAGACAGGATATAAATAAAGTTAACAAGAACAACTCCTCAACAAAACCTGGAAGGGGGAGCTAGAAAAAAGTTTTAAATGGACCTAATTTCCAGCAAAATACATGTTGGCACAATTCTGCTAGACAAAAGGTATATGGGCTAAATGGATGAAGATACTGAATTATGCACCTATATTGTGTAGACGTTCTAGTTAACTGCAATCTAATGTAGCAACCAGTTGGGATTTATGCCTGTTCAGGAAATGCCTAACTTTTATACTCTTATATTTCCTGGGTACATAAAATTAAAAAATTAGAAAGCACCATTTAAATCAAGCAGTTAAATGGCCTAATATAAATCAAGGGTGGACAAAAGGTAAATCTATGGGGAGATCTCAAAGTGATCTGCAGCTGATTAACAGGGGCTTCCAACTCCTGAATACCAAAAATAGACCTCTTTTCCCTCCTAAATTAAACTGCCAACATCAAAACCACCCGGTGGGAAAAAGGGATATAATTCGTGCATGAAAGGATTTTAATGTGAGCTTCACATCTCGCACTGAAAACAAATTGAGCTATACATGGTCTAGAAGGCATTTTGTTCTGTAATTTTTCTCCATCTTTTTGATTCACTGTTTCACAGATGGATCTGATAAGGTTCGACTAAAGAACCAGATCTATCGATCTTGTGAGTCTTCCCATCCAACCTGATCCATTCTGCTACACAGAATGGTCCTTGTGCGGCACAAAACCACTGTTAAATTCTAGAATGAAATTTTATTCAAAGCTTTGTAGTACTACAAGCTTTTATATGTCTACTCAGATGTAAATTCAACTAAATTAAATGGAGCCTGTTTCTATACAAGCAGTTACAGATTGCAATCCACTTGACAAACTACTTTCAAGACAATGTTTTAAAGATTTTTTTGAAAGACATGATTTTAGTACCTGTACATTTTCAGATCACTACTGAAATAAAAATTAAACAGAGAGATTATAGACTTGGGCTTTAACGCATTCAGACAATGGCTTGACTCACCTGCAGCAGATGGCGTGCAGAGCTGACATCTTCAAAATTTGACAAAACATAGCTTGAATATGTTTCCACATCAGGTTCCACCTGAACTTCGTTCATTGCTTTGAGAACTTCAATTGTACCTAGTCAAAAAGAAACCAGATGCTAAGCAATGCTATCCAATTAGAAACTCAATTCTTTTCTTTTAGGAAAAAAACAACTAGCAACCATTCTTCACTTCAAAATAAAAAAATATAATAATAAATAAAATAATAAAATAATACATATATTATTGACAGTTTTGCAGACACTGGACTGTCATATTATGTTGCATTCTATCTGCTTTTCTTTTTTTGCCCTCAGAAAACAAATCCTAAACTGTGAAATCAGGTCCATCTTCCACAATATGTCAATAGACAATAGCAAATCATAGAGCACTTTAAATTACAAATGTAAGAAAACTGTTTTTTCTTGATACAAATTAGGAATTAGGATTACAAGTAGCTAATAAATCTCTTCAGAGCCAGTGTGGCCTAGTGGTTTGGGTGTTGGACTGTGACTTTGGTGATCGGGGTTCGATTCCCCCACTTTCAATGAAACCCTGAGTGACCTGCTCTCTGTCACATGCTGTCAGTCTCAGAGGAAGGCAATGGCAAACCTCCTCTGAACAAATCTTGCTCAGGAAGCCCCGCCATAGGATCACCTTAGGGTTGCCATAAGTTGAAAACAACCTGAAGGCACACAACATCAACAACACATATCTTGTCCTAATATAAGCAAACCTGCATTTACAATATTAAAATGTATTTGTTAACTAATGCAGAGATGCTTTCAAATGACAAAGTATTTGTATCACAAAATCAAACATTATCCAATAAGTAGCAAGAAGCCAAATTCAGGACTATTGCACAAATGTACAGAGATGAACTTTCAGATCCAGCTCACCTTCCAAACACTCTTAAAAAAGCATAATAAATTGCTTTTGAAATGCACAGTGAAATGGTGGGAAGAATTAAGTGTAGATTGCAATGTGGCAAGTGGTGCCATTGTTCAGAGAAAAGGGAAACAGTTTCTTAAGGAAACTTCTTGTTCTGTGACAATATACTTTAAGACACAGAAATAAAAATGATCAGTACTGTCAAGGAGTATATCCATGCTCCTCTTAGCTAGTATAAAGCCACAAAGGGGTATGTGCCTCAAAAGAAGGGAATAAGATAGCAGGTTGAAACATGTGAGAGAGCCTTCTCAGTGGCTGCTCCCAGACTGTGGAACTCCTTCACATAAAAGGTCTGGTTAGCCTCTTCCTTGATCTCTTTTTGCAGGCAGGATAAGACCTTTTTATTTAGGCAGGCCTTACTGAACAGTGGTCAACTGGTATATTCTGTATGTTTTAAAATTATGCTCCAAATGCATTTTAAACCTGTTCTGAACTATGTGTTTTTAACAGAGCAGATGATTAATGTTTTTAACTTTTATAATCGTCCATTTTTAAGCTAAATTTTCATTTTCAATTCTGTAAGCTATCTTGAATCCTTTGGCAGGAGAAGGTGACATGTATATTGAATAAATAAAATTTAAAAAAACCACTGAGCTCCAAGGAGACCATCAATGAGACTTTGTTTAGAGATGCCTCAAAATATTATTTTGAAACATTCACAAGCCCTTTTTATATAAAAAAAAAAAACATTCAGAGCAGCATAAAAACCCAACAGACTAAATAAAATGGAGCCTAATGACAAATACCTACCAGAAAAACATACAACTAAAATTCAAGTAAAATCATAACTTTACAGAACTTAAGAAGCATTGAAAGCTTAAGTGCACTAGTAGGTTTTAATGTGTTACAAGAATAACAGAGGAAATAGTCACTCATCTATGCAACGGAAAGGACATTCCACAAATATAAATGTGTCCAGTGGATTTCTAAATTTTCTTCTTTCAGACCACTTCAAACACTTGTAAAAATGGATGCTGAGAGGCCTTGCAATTGAGAGGAGAGCATATGAGCCCATAACACTCTACTGACTATGGCTGAAAATTCCTCTATGAAACTCCCTTCTTCAGGAGGTTAGGCTGGCCCCCTCCCTGGACTTTTTTCTCTGACAGCAAAGACCTTTTTGTTTAGGCAGGCTTTTAATGTGTAAGCAGGAAGGCTTTGTACTGGGATGTGCATTTTATTCTTTTATTTTATATGCCTTTTAAATGATTTTATACTGTTTTAATGTGATCAAATTATAATTGTTATTAAATTTTTATTGCTAGTTTTTTAATTGATTCTTTAGGAAAAGCCATCTGGGAGAAAGGTGGCATACAAATGAAATAAATAAAATAACAGATCAGAAGCAAGCACATGTACCAGATCAAACTACTTTTTAAGCTTCCAGGTTTCATTCAGAGTTTGGAATGTAAGGTTTGAGAAATAATTTAATAACATTAAACACCAGAAAGTGTGGGATTAATTCATTGCTACCAACACTATAATTGAAAAACTTAATGGGTATTATTAATTAACACTTTTCTTGAAATATTACTTCTCGCACAGACATGGAATCCACAGAAAATAGAATGGAGGTTGTCATCACTAATATTTGGTTACTGGCACCTTCAAAAGTATTCTCTCTGTCATTTAATAATTGCTTTCTCCTAACCTGGATTCCCCCCCCCCCTCCATGGATTGTACAGCCCATAATACAACTGTTGCCTGGGAATGGCTGGACTTTAACCTTGCCTGGAAACCATCAGTTTGGGAAAACCCTAAAGTTTAATGCTGTGGAATTCTGGGAATTGTAGTTTTGTGAGACATTTAGCCTTTTCAGTCAGAGCTCTGATGCCACAACAAAGTATAATTCCCAGGATTCCCTAACCTTGGAAGTTAAAACAGTGCCAACCTGGACTATTTATGCAGTACAGATGCAACAGTGGTTATCACACCTGGAAGTATGCACATATCAATGCATGTGAGACCATTTTTAACGCAAGTATATGCTGGTAGTTCAAATTTCCAGATAAGAGTGGTCCCTGGGTTTTGGTTCCAGGACCCCCCATGGATACCAAAATCAGTGGATGTTCAAGTCCAATTATATACAATAGTGTAGTATAATGATGACTCTTATTTTAAAAATGGCAAAATCAATGTTTGCTTTTAGGTGTGTGTGTGTGCGTGCGTGTAGTGAATATTTTCAAGCTGTGGATGGTTGAATCTGTGGATAAAGAATCCACGGATTGGGGGACAACGACATGTAACAAAAATGTAACAAAACAAGAAAGCCCACTCAGCAAATAGGAAGCAATGGCTTCTTGCCTGACTTCGTCTTTTCGGGACACCTCCTGGAGAATGGCCTCAAACATGCTACACTAGTGGGATAAAATCCCTTGTTACAGTAATGAGATAATATAACTGAGTAATCACACACAGGAAAGGCTAGAGAGCCAAAAGAACATTTGTTGTTATCAGAAAAGACCTCATAAATTGAACAAGGACTGGAAACTATGATGGAGTCTAACAATTTATCCAATAGAGCAGTATGATTCGCATTGTTGTTATTTTTAGCAATCCATCTAGTACTATCAATTGCAGGTTTCTTAAGCAATACAATGTAGAGGTAACAGGGAGAAAGGAAATGGCAGAGAGACAATAACAGCAGGCAAATTGCCACAAAAGGCCAAAGTGACCTTAGCAGCTTGACGTGACTTGGGCCAGTTTCATTTAGCTTGCCAGCTGCAAAAATTTCTGGACAAGAATAGTCTGGTTAATATCATCCATGTGCTGCTAATCTCCCAAATGGACTACTATAAAGTGGAGATTACTCTGGACCAGGGGTAGGCAACCTTTCCCCTTCAAGGGCCGAGGGACTTCAGCTCCCGAAGCCTCAGTCATGTTGGCCAATGGTCCCATGTTGGCCAATAGCTCCTGGGATTCTGGGAGCTGAAGTCCCTCGGCTCTTAAAGGGGAAAGGTTGCCTACCCCTGATATAGGACATGGCTGCTATAGTCATGGCTGGTAAGCTAAGATTGATACCAGTTGAAAAACATCATCATTAGCTAAAAATTCAAGGTGCTGCTGTTTACTTTTAAATCTAAATAACCTGGACCCTAAATGCCTGAAATAATGCTTCCCATATGTCTGCATATACACCTAGATCAACTGAGGTCCTTTCTCAGATAACCTTTATCAGACATGATATACACACCAAAGGAAAATACCTTCTTTAGAATGGCAACCATGTAATCTCCACCCCTTTTTCCCCTCAAACTGAAATCTTTCTATTTATTTATTTATTTACTCTATTTATATCCCGCTTTCCTCCCAACAAGGTGGGACTCAAGACAGCTAGACTTGAGCTAAAACATATTTTATCTTCTAGTCCTTTAGCTCATGTAAGTTTTTAATGAATTAGAACTTCACTATTATTATTAAATTTGATGTTGTGGTTTACTGCCCAGAATATCCAAACAGAGTGAAGGATAGTACTTTTTTAAAAAATAAATAAATAAATAACCTATTTAATCTTGGTCACAATGGGAAACAACGATAACAGTTGGCTTTTGATGAAGAGGATGGCGGCACCATCAACAGATTCAAGGAGGCAGTTTTATACATGAAGGACATATAAATAAAAATGCATTGGGTGTTTTATTTTTTAAAACCAACATTTCCTAGATCTATTTGATTAATGAAAAAAGAAATGAAAAGACTCTATATTCAACATTTAAAGGTTACCACAAAGACACTATGATTAAGCTCTTCTCTGAGAAATTCACAGAACTTGCTGAATATTATTACATCACATCTGCTTAACTAGCATTGGATACATGTCAAAACCTATACAGGTACTGGTATTTTTGTAAGTGTAAAAATGATTTGTCAGATGCTGCAGGATATCAGATCTAAGCAGCATATGTTTTTTTTCCCTTCTTTTTCTGAGTTGCCTCACTTATTTTTTACTATTAAAAATTCTAAAGTTTCCTCAAGTCCCTGTCTTTACCCCGGAGTGCCACCTATGGAAAAGTGACACTTCTATGAATATTTTATGCAGTGCATTACGGTGCAAATAATCAAATGTGAATTCCCTTTGAGCACTTAAAAATACATGCCGACAAGTCACACTAAATTAAAGTCGCATCAGCTACTCAAGTTTGCCTTAAAACAGAACACTGACTGATTCTGGCCCAGAACTAGCAAATTCATCTGGAAAGAATTAATTACTATATAATTTTTGCTCAATGGCTTTCAATTTTTTATTTTTATTTATAAGGTGTCAACAAACTGAAATAAAAATTCAACTAGAAGTATATTTCACCAGTTTTTCCATAATTCAAAAATTACTAGATTCACTTTTTGGGAAACATCTGTCTGTTGTTTTAACCTAACTGTTACAGCAAATTAGGTTCAAAATGTGTGGGACACATGGAATCAAACTGCCATTCAGTCATAACATAAAACCCTGTTGGCCTTATTTTTGAGGAAATGTGGTAAGAATTTAGGGTTCTACGACAAATATGGTTTAAAAGGCTATGGAAGGAAGCAGTCACATAAACTAGAAGTATATTAGATACTGGCAACCCCATTAATTTCATTGGGTTTTCTTAGGTGAGGAATATTCAGGGGTGGTTTTGCCAGCTCCTTCCTCTGAAATATAGCCCACAGCACCTTGGATTTGTTGGTGGTCTCCTATTCAAGTATTAACCAGGACTGACCCAGCTTAGCTTCCAGAAACAGATGGAAAGAGATCTTGTAGCACCTTTGAGACTACAAGATCTCTTTCCATACTGATTTTACAAACAAGCACGGCTATATCTTTGAATCCTAGGAACAGATAGGATTATCTGGTACCTTTAGGGCATCCTTCATACCATCATATTCACCAGAAAGCCTTGAATTAACAATATGTGAGCCAGCACATTATGGTCAATGGTTTCTGAATAAGTCAAGACATGAAACCATTTAAAGAGGGTTTAATATTCTGGTTTCTTCAGAGACCATTAAGCAGGGGTAGGCAACCTTTCCCCTTTAAGGGCCGAGGGACTTCAGCTCCCAGAATCCCAGGAGCCATTGGCCAATATGGGACTATTGGCCAACATGGCTGAGGCTTCTGGGAGCTGAAGTCCCTCGGCCCTTAAAGGGGAAAGGTTGCCTACCCCTGCCATTAAGATTAGTTTCCCAGTTTAGATGCAACAGGAAACTATAATTTTCATCAATTGATCATTACATTTGAATTTCCCCTTTCTGTAACAGTGCTCACAGCAGTACTTAATTAGCTTGCTCCCCAGACTGCATGAATGGAGGAGTGAAAGAGCTATATATGGGCCTAAGAGGGTTTATCATCTAAACCAGGGGTAGGCAACCTTTCCCCTTTAAGGGCTGAGGGACTTCAGCTCCCAGAAGCCTCAGCCATGTTAGCCAATAGTCCCACTTTGGCCAATAGCTCCTGGGATTCTGGGAGCTGAAGTCCCTCGGCCCTTAAAAGGGAAAGGTTGCCTACCCCTGATCTAAACCAAGGGTAGATAAAATGCAGCTCTGCAAGCCACATGTGCCTCCCAGGACTGTTTTTGAAGCCCCTCTCTCTGGAGGGGGAAGCATTGTGTTTTTTAAAAAAGGAGAGCGTTTCAACCACAGATTTTTTTAAAAAATGCCCTAGAATGCTCCAAAATCCCTACTAGGGGCACGTGATGTATTTCTACCACATTGTGCACTGCCAGGAGAGGCTTTTTTTTTTTTTTTTTGGAAGTCCAAACTATGGTGAAAATGCCCCCATACACTCTAGAGTAGGGGTAGGCAAACCATTTTCTTTAGTTTTCTTCTTTTTGCAGGAAGGTGCTGCCCTCCAAAGTCTCCTGGGGGCTACTGTGGTCCCCTAGCCTTCCACAGTTGCCCAGCCCTGATCTAAACATTTGAAACTACTGTTTCAAAGTATATGCTCCTAAGAGTATGCTTTATTTTACATTTTAAATATTTGCCTTCACAAGTGATTTGTATAAAGCACCAAGCTTTAAATGTATATGTCAGTTAAACAGATTAGTGATGATCAATTTTAACTAGTGGATCTACGGGTCTAAGAGTTAAGATTATGTTTATTTGGGGATATGATTATTTTTCATTTCACTGTAATAATGTTTTGGAAACAAATAAAATAAAAATAGAAGTATGAAGGACACCTATTCTTTCACTGTAAATTATTTTATTTCCCATTCGTCTCAAAAAGAAATCTACATTAAAATGTTGTTATTATGCAAGCATTATCTATATTTATTAATTTATCAAGAATTTAGTTAGAAAGCAAGTGACTAATTCCAACATACATTAGCAGACAGACTTGTCAGTTATTCATCATAGTAATGAAATATGCCCCATAACATCTAAAACCAGGTATTGGGATGGTACTTTAACAGCCATAGCTATGCTTGTACAGACATCAGGGGCAGAAGATAGACAGGACCTATATTCATATATGCTCACATATGCACAAAAGAACACATTTATATATATAGGTATATGTGCTACCAAAACCAACATATCTGAAATTCTACTCTGGAAGTGCTAATAATAAATTAAATCTAGGACACATGAATATCCGCATAGTTCACTTGGCCATGTTTGTCATGCTGCACTTCTCTAAAAAAAAACCCCAATGCAAATCAAGCTTATGACACCCAAACAACACATTTCAAGGTAGATATGGTGACAATCAAAATATACTCTGGACTGTTTTGAAGCCTGAAATAGACACTGTGGAATCTCACTTATTCAGGATTTGCAATGAGTAAGACTTACATTTAACAGAACTTCTTCAACAACAACAAAAAACACAACACCTTGAGTCCCAATTTTGGATGAAAAGCAGAATATATATGAGAAGGAGAAACATGCAACTCTACTCCTCTGTAAAAAAATTGCATCTTGCTGATCTATCTAAAACTGCAAATAAGGGCCTCAGTCAAATACATTTATATGGACAAAAAGAGATAAAAATATACACATCACAGTGCCTTATTAAAGATATAGCGTTCATTCACACTGTAGAAATAACGCAGTTTGACACCACTCTAACAGCCATGGCACTCTCCTACAGAATCCCAGGACATGTAGTTTTGTGAGGCACCAGCACCTTCAGCAGAGAAATCTAAAGAGTTTTTAAGCCTACAAATCACAGGATCCATAAGATGGACCTACTGCACTTAAAAGTGGTGTCAAACTGCATTATTTTTACAGTATAGATGCACCCATATTCACATCAGCAAGTAATGCCATGGTTGCTAACAGTGCTTAGATTTTTGGGTCATCTGTATCAAACCAGGCTTCCCCTGACAGATTTGTAAGTGACCGAGAACTGTAATAGAAGGAAAGAAAAAGAAGGCATGATATGATTTCATAACTCAGTATCTGAGTTAACTATCTAAAAAAACATTAGGTAAGTATTTTGTGGATTTGTTTCTATTCAACAAATACTTGCCTAAATATATTTTTTAATTCATTGTCTCAGCTGACTAATAACAACAAGGAGGAGTAATCACTACTGAGCCTCTGTGACTGAGGAGAAGAGATAAACTTCTCTCTGAAGAGTCTGGTTTATTGGCCTGGGGTTACAATTATTGTTTTGGGAGCAAGATCTCCTCAGTTCAATTTCACATCATGCAGACACGTGTGCACACACACATATTCTCAGATAGTATTTCAAAGGTCATGATACAGTCCACGATCTGAAAATGCATGTATATTGAATTGGCCATTAATGGGATAGAAGACTGTTTGGGGTTTTTAGAAGCATCATTATTTGTGTTAAAGTTACAAATTAATAGCTTCTTGAATAACATAGATTGCATAGCAAGATCATGTTATCTTATGGGAAGTGACCCTTTTGTGTGAGAGAAATAAGCCCACTCAAAAACCACGAATCAACTTTTGCACAACTAGCATAATGAAGCATATGCATGATCAAACAGATATTTCAATTTCTTTCCATGAAATTATAATTGATAAATGTAATAAATGTAAGAAATTTGTTATGTGTAAACCTCATTGAGCAAGCCGGCTTGGCACAGTGGTTTGATCACTGGACTTTGACTCTGAACACTCTGAAGACTAGGGTTCAAATCCCCATTCAGACAAGAAAACCCACGGGGCAAGTTATACTCTCTCAGCCTCAGAGAAAGGCAAAAGCAAACTCCCTCTGAATAAATCTTGCCAAGAAAATCCTGTGGTTAAGTTCACCTTAGGGTCATCGTTAAGTCCAAAATGACTTGAAGACACACAGCAACTAACTATGAAATAAGTGGAACAGATGCATAGTTCAAGATGTGACTAATTTATCTAAGGGCCTTTACAGACTGCCAAAAATAATGCAGCTTGAGGCCACTTTAACTATCCTGGATCAGTGCTAAGGGATCATGGGAACTGTAGTTTATTGTGGCACCAGAGCTCTCTGACAGAGAAGGCTCAATGTCCCAGAAAAAAAAAAAATCCTATGATTCCTTAGCACTCAGCCAGGACAGATAATAATAATAATAATAATAATAATAATAATAATAATAATAATAATATTTATTTGATACCCCGCCCCTCTGAGCGCAATCGAGGCGGCTAACATCATAAAATCGTCATACAGAAGTTAAGAACAGTTCCCCCCCTCCCCCCTTAAAAAATTATTAAATCAATTACAATTTAAAACAAAATATAAAGGAGGTAAATTCCTCCATATAAAAACAACACTAAGACATAACCGAAAAGTGCTGGCAAATGTGTAACTACTGGCTCATAACGGAGCCTGGTCACAGAAGAGGGAAGCGTCTCGGAGGGAGATCCTGGAGCCAGAGATGGTACATTAATCCGGGAAGGCCTGCCGGAAGAGATCCGTCTTGACAGCTTTCTTGAAGCTGTCCAGTGATGACAATTGGCGGATCTCCTCCGGCAGGCCATTCCACAGTTTGGGGGCAACTACAGAAAATGCCCTCTGGGAGGTCGTCACCAGCCTCGTTTTTTGAGTTAGAGTGGCCTCAAGCTGCATTATTTCTGGCAGTCTATAAAGGCCCTAAGCGAGAGGTTCCCAACCTATGCTCTGTGGAGCCCTCTGGGCTCTGCGAGTCAAAAAGGCTGGGAACCCCTGATTTAAGCAATTCTTTCATAGTTTTTGTGGATTTTTCAGGCTGTGTGGCCATGTTCTAGAAGAATTTCTTTCTGACGTTTCGCCAGCATCTGTGGCTGGCATCTTCAGAGAATGCTGGAAAGGAAGAGAGTGGGTATCTATATACCCACTATATATATATATATAGCTGGCATCTTCAGAGAATATATACCCACTCTCTTCCTTTCCAGCATTCTCTGAAGATGCCAGCCACAGATGCTATATATATACGGATGCAAATATATATACTGTGAGACCTGGAATCACTCCTCCCTACCCATGTCTCACAGCCACACTGCCCAAAAACCCCACAAAAACTATGGATACCGGCCATGAAAGCCTACGACTTCACAATTCTCCTTCAGATGCATTAACAATAAATGTATGTAGCTTAATCTTTCCCATTTTAATAATTTAATAATTTTCACAATATCCATGCAAAAATAAATATCCCACCTTGAATTCTAGAAGGTTATAAAGGAAACAGGTATCACTGATGGTACTATTTTTAGGCAGTTCACTACAATATAAGTTAGCTACTTCATCCTTTGAATATATTACTGTTTTATTACCATAGCCTCAACTAGCCAAAAAAAATAAAATAAAATAAACCTCAAATTTGCTAACTGTATTTTGTTAATATAATACACAGCAATTTATTATTTATTTATCCCATTTATTGTACATCCACCAATCTAAACTAAATGCAGTGTTGTACTTTTTATTTTTATGACAATTTTTATTTATATTCATGCCCCCCCTTCAGTTTTCTATTTTATATGAAGAAATTAATGAGCACAAGAATACTGGATACTTCTGGTACACACAGCTACAGAGTACAAAAAATTTTTTTCTAAGTTCATGGTAAAAAAAATTATATGAAGAGTATGTTTTTCCATTTTTAAACTCAGAAAAAGATATACCTTCATGTGGATAGAGACATCTCTGTGTCTCTTATCATCACTATTTTTTTAGGGTATACCCTGGGACCTTGTGTCATTTAAAGACTTTAAGTGAGGATCCAGCTGCTACTGATGCCACAAATCTGACAGTTGCTTGTTCCTATGTGCTATTCTGAAGACTCATACTAATCACACTTGCTACTTCTGGCCACTGTATAAAACAGAGATGATCAATCATTCAGATATGTACTAAAGTATCTCCTGGATGAATACACTTACATGAAAGTTTTTCATCCATTTATTTCTGGATGAAATAGAACTTTTGTGAAGTTTAAGCTTAAGCCTTCTTTAGTAAACAGAGTGGGTTTTTATAAACCATTGACTCCATACTGGAGGTCAAACACTATGCTAGCAGACAATTTGCCAAGCACTTTTAAACACCTTCAGGGACTGAAGGAGTTAACAAGAAGAGAATATTGTTTTATAAAGACTTTTCTAAAAAGGTTTGGCACACTTTTATTGCCAGAAACAATTAGGGAATACTTGTTTCAGCATTTCTTCTAAACTGGAACGTGACTGTATATTTTAAAATAAAATTGCAATACGAACTGGCTGCTAAAAGCCCTTTTTTTTTGTTTGTGCATTTTGTTTGTCACCCAGTGTCACACTAACAACTCTGCATCTCATTCTAAAGCACATTATCCTGTGAAGTAAGATGAAAAAGACAGTTTTTAATTTCCCCAAGGGGAAAGTACTTCTGTTAAAAGCATCTTTTTATCAGACCACTCTTTCTGAATTACCAGTAATGCAAACCAAAGAATTAGATATTGTACTTTAAAATTTAATATTTGCTCAATTCTTATTCATATCTATAGACACCCCCATGTGTAACAGGGGAAAGCGTGTGCTGAATGCTTAAACCTACTTAAGAATCCAAAAGATTGAACATTTCAGTCTTTCAATCAGAATGCTGTCAGGTCATGATCATTCATTCAACAATGGAGGTTTTTGTGCTTTTATTATTGTAACTAAGCTCACATTTAACTTTTCACTGCATAGCAATAAGAGTACCTTGTCTAAAAGATTCGTTTCTTCTACATTTAGAGCAAGGCTTGAACAATGTAAACTGACTTTTAAAAGCTTCCTTAGATTTCAGTATAATGCCTTTGAAGATCATAAGATCATTAAGAGACAGACTGCAGAGGATATAGTGGCAAACTGAGAAACCTGGCTATAACAAACCTATACCAATTGTAGCTCTTTGTAGAGTTCTAATGTGAGACAATTAAGTGGTGTAACAAAATAAGAATGAAAAAAGTAATGCTAAGGAAACTGTTGCAGTATATACATCACTGAAGAATAGAACAAGTTTTTTTTAGGTCTATCTCTACTGTGAAGCTGTTCTCCTGTCTGAACGCATTTCTATCTGTAGGATGGTGTGTTAACATTCACATTTGTAGTACACAGGGTTTGAGAGCTAACCTTGAACATTTTTGTCTTTCTGATGCCCAACCAACAATGGCCAGAAATAGTGAGGTCTGACAGGCAAGCCTTCTTTCCTCATTATCTTCATTAAATCATATGCCAGAGCTGAAAAGAGTAAAAAAGGCAGCTAGTTAACAAACATGATCGTTAACAACAGTAGTTAATTTTTTAAACAAAGTAACAGATGAGGAAAAGTACCAGCTTTCTTTGACTCTAATGCACACAGTAGAATCAGCTGTAAAGGTGCAGTGTGCATGTTGGCTTTCTTCAGTTCTTCACAGAAGTATTTCAACTTAGTTACCGGCTGTAAGGCAATGAAAAAACGGAGAATTTGTAATTCATTAGTATTCACAAGTGGCAACACTCAAACTGTCAATGAACAAATAGATACATTAAATACTCTGGAAAAGGAAATTATTTTGGCATTGATTGCAAGAGGTATGACACAGCCAACATATGTCAGCCCAGTAGCTACAAACTAGCAATAAACTCCTGGTTTAATCGCATAAACTAGATCCTGCTACTGGAGAGGAGTGCATAATAAGGGTGGCAAAGACAAAACTAGGAGGTGGGTAATTAATGATGTTAGTTGGAATAAAAGGAAAAACTGACCAATTCAAGCTGAGGCCCTGGAAGCAAAATATAGAGGAAAATTAAGCTTAGTCCAGAGAATAAATATGAGAACACTTTTTTCCATTCTTCAAAGAGATGTGTCCAGCAGAACACTACTTCATTGGCAGTGTATGAAGTCAGGGTATGGGTGAAGTGAGAACAATGAGAAAAGCTCAATCAAAAAGAACAGTTTAGACTAGAGTGACTAATTCTTTAAACATTAGACTGGATGTGGGTGTTCACTAATTGTAAAGTGTCCCTTAAAGCCAACCCATTTGTACACTATCAATTTGACAGATTCTCTGAGCCTGTTACGTTCCTTGCAAGATTTCACATACCCTATCTGTATTTACACAATGCCGTAAAAAGAAGTTGCCACGGTCCACTCCGTTTTCATTCTGGGAATCTAATGACGATGTAGGAAATGACTTCAGGACTTCAAAAGCTGTATCTTCTAAGCCTTGTGTTATTAAACTCAGACAAAGATTCATAGCATCTAAATGTTGGGAGTAAAGAGTGGGGGAAACCAAACACTAGTGTGAAGAGTCTGAAGAAACACAACCCTCTCTGCATTAAAGTGCAGAGGAACTAAACCACATTTTAAAGCACTTACTATACTATAAGGCATTATATGAAAAATGATAGCATAATAAGTAAATCAAACAATCAGTCCAGATGAAAAAAGACATTACGACCAATAGGAGTACATCAGCATTTAAACCTTACTGCAGGCAATTTACCGAGCACTGTAGATATATTCTATTCAATGCAACTTTAGAAGTCAGACTTCACTAAAATTAACTAAGGTTCTGAAGTGCACTGTTCAACAGATCTACAAATCTGTCATTTAAAGGTTGTTCTGGCTTTCATTTTTCACTGAACAACAATGCCAAAATACATCAACTTTGGGAAGACCTGATGAATTACTAATACTGTAATTCAAAGATAAATAGCTTAGATCATTTACTTTGGTGGTGGTGCAGTAAAGAAAAAAGCAGACTGTCACATTGGTAGAAGTGTCAAAATCAAAAACTGCCTCTAATAATTAATTCCTTCATACAAAATGGAAAACTTAGTGCACTTCATCCTATTAGTCTTCATCTACCTAGTGAGAAACACAAACTGGTGGAAAAAATCTAAATTACTGCACTTTAATATTTCAAAAACCATCTAAAGTCAAATCATAAAGACAAGTCACAAACGAGACAAGATTTTGACAGAGTTTATAAAAATACCACATAGCTTTCGACAATTTCAATAAAAGACTGGGATACTATAAAAAGGAATGACTAATTTATTCAAACATTTTTATAATGCAATTAAGAGAGAGGTTTTACATACTTTTCTTTTCTACAGCTACTATCACTTTGAATTGGCCAAACAGGGTGACTAAGAGTAATATACTCATTAACTTCCCATTGCTAGAATAAAGTAAATTAAGAACACCTTTTGAAAATATTACCTGGAATGTAACCTCTATCATATTTCATCTTGTCCAGAATATTTTGTACATAATGAGGATACCCAGCCTTGGCAAAAGTAAAAATGATGTCCATCAAGTCCCTGTCCAAAAGGTAATTGTCAGCCTTTGTAATGTTTCCCAGGATCTATAATAGCAAGGAAAAAAATAGTAATCTATATAGCTCACAATTATTACACATATAAATATCACCATGTCCATGAGGAAGTTGTCTGTACTGACTTACATGAATACATTAAAGAGTTATAATCAGAACATGAATGCTCAAGGAATGGGTTCTAACATAGGTACAGGTAACACTTAAGCAAATTGTCCTAGTAACACATTTTGACATAATTTTGCATGTGAAGGATAATTCCAAAAACCATTGAACCAGAAGAAATATATTATCCTGGAACTCCCTATTTAATGTAACAATGCATTCATTCTTAAAATCAACAGCAGTCACTTCAGTGAACTGCCATTTAGCCAGAAGGGAAGCCCAGCAGGTTCTAAGAAATTAAAGAGCCAAGTGTCATATCATACTTGGCACAGCTGTAACTTGTATGTTTAGAGACCTTTTCAAAGAGAGATATCTATTTGGGAAACATCAGCCCTTGTTTAATAGTCTTGCTATAAGGAGTAGGAAACACTGTCTTTTGGGTGGGCAGGTGGGTGGGGGTAGATTAAATTAAACAGTTCAATCTACAACTCTGCCCAGTTGAAGACCTTGGATTTAAAACTGTAAGAGGTTCATAATAAAGAGAAAGCCAATTTAGCTGGAATGCCTATCCAGCTGTTAAATTCAGCCTTTTCTACCATGGTTGCTCAATTTATTGATTATCATCTTCAAGTGTTTTCCTTCTTTTCCAATGCTAATCCAAACAAAGGAGCTCCCAGGAGCCACTGAAGTCTATAAAGGTAAAGGTGTTCCCCATTGACAAGGTTGTCAAGTCATGTCTGACCATAGGGGGCAGTGTTCATCTCTGTTACTAAGCCACAGAGCCAGCATTGTCAAAGACTACTCTGTGATCATGTGGCCAGCATGACTGCACAGAATGCTGTTTATCTTCCCACTGAAGTGGTACGTATTTATCTATTTGCATATGCATGCTTTCAAACTGCTAAGTTAGCAAAAGCTGGGACTAGTGACAGGAGCTCACCCCATCATGCAGCACCTGGGCCTCGAACTGCCAACCTGCCAATCCTGCAATCAACAGAGTCAGCATCTTAACCACTTGAGCCACTGCATCCCCCTACTGCAGTCTATAGCAGCCCCAAAAAACTGCAAAAATCAAAACCAAAATTGACTACAAGCCTACTTCTGGTTTTGTAAAAATCCTTTTTCACAAAGGGAGAGATGGAGCATTCTGTAGCTGCTATAGTGTAATGACTACTGTTGTTGTAATACAATGGCTAAAAATGTCACCAGGGAAGTTTCTGGTTCAAATCTTGCTTCAACAAAGATACAGGCAACCTTAAGCAAATTGATCTCCTCAGCTTATGACTAAATGCCAACTACTAGAGATTCTGAAAGCATTACACTTACTGCTGAATTAATTATCAAAAGTTTGGAAAAATCCATACATGAAAATATATGTTAATTAAAAAATCTATTCCATACAGAACTGTGCCTTTGCAATTTATGTGTATTACCTCTTCAATTTTGTTTATGTCACCTTTCTCAGCATATGCCTTCAATAATGCCACATAGGTGTCAGGACCAGGTTCAATTCCAGCATCTCTCATCACAGAAAGGATATTTTCTGCATTCTCCATATCCCTGAAGAGATATATGGGGCAAGAGTACCATATACATTTTAAACTACCTATTTTTAAAATACATTACATATAATTTATTAATGTTATTAGTCCCCAGTTCATGAATGAAGCCAGGTCCTTATCCTAAATGCAAGCAAAGAATAATTTTATTCAGCGTAAGTTCTTCATGACTTACATAATTCAAATGGTTGTGTTAAAAAAAGTATGCCTGAATGTGGGGAAATGGAGCAGCTGTGGCAAGAATTTAAAAGGATAAATAAAGTCTACTGCACAACTCTATGCAAATTATCATCAGAAAGTTTTTGTAAAAGACCACAAGGCCGAACCACATGCTACGCTACACAAGTTACTTTTAAATGTACTAAGTCTTTTCAGAAATGCAAAAGGCAACTGCAGGAACATGTGGGAGAAGGATGTTGGCAGATATTCCTTCCCCTTCCTGCTATGTTAACAAAGAAATTCTACCTGCCCACTGCTATAGTATATGGGAGGGAGGTGCTCAGGGCCCTGAAAGGCAAATAACTTATTAAAATGCATCTTCACATACATTCACATGCCTATTGTGGCAATCTGCATTTATGAAGAGACTGAGATAATTTAAGGATGCACTCAATGCCGTATCAATTGGCATTATTTCACTGATACAAATGGAAGCCTTCTTATATTCAAGAGATCCTTGTACACATATGTATATATATGTACAGAACTCTGAATTGTTAAGACTGATGGTACCAGGGACCAATACGAACAGTGTTTTATTGCAGCTTTTCCCAGTGTGGTAGCCTCTAGAGTTGTTGGACCACAAATGGCCGTACTGGATGGTTGCTGCAGTACAATACATCCAGGGGACAGAAGGCTGGGAAAAGCTGTTCTACTGTATCCATTCAAAAATTGATTTGTAGTAATTTAATTCTTTTTTTAATGTACTGTTTTTGTATGTTTTAATTGTATTGTTTTTTAATGTTGTAAGCCAGGGGTCGGCAACCTACAAACCGCGAGCCGCACCCGGCCCTCCAACCGGCCCCTGCTGCCACTGCGCGGCCGCCATTTTGTTTGCCAAAATGGCAGCCGTGACTCATTTGCGCATGCGCAGTACTCCTGCGCATACGCGAACGAGCTGCAGCCACGACACACGCAGTGGTGGCGCGGGGGGTTGGCGGCGGGGGTCGCGCGCGCATGAGCATGCATGCCACCATTCCCCCCCCCCGGCCTGGCGGAAGACCTGGGGACCAGCGACTGGCCCCAGGTAAGCAAACCTTGCCGACCCCTGTTGTAAGCTGTCTAAGTCCCAGTCCTGGGAGAAGGATGGGATATCGATATCATCATCATCATCATCATCATCATCATCATCATCATCATCATCATCGGCTATACATCCCCAGCTTTCTCAAAGGAATGGGAACTAAGGTAGCTTATAATAAAATAGTACAAATGCATGAAATGAATAAAAGCATCAATATTTTAACATGCAGCTTTAAAAGAAACACCAATAAAAGAAAAACACACTATAATAATTTAAAGAGAAAAAGACTAAAAACTGTCAAGTTACCCTGCTCTCGCATGGCCAGTCACAAGGGCACTGAATACAGACTCTGTGATAGGGAGCTCTTTACTTTTCATAAAACCAAGAATCTTGCTGTAAGATAAAACAACAAAATCAGTTATATTTTAAAGCTAGAAAATACAAGCAAAACATCATTTTAGTTAACAGTAAAACTAAAAAAAAGAAGTATACACATGATACTGACAAAGGCCAACATCTGAACTAAGGCAATTATTAGAGATAGGTATTTATATATCAAACTACTTCAAACAATATCATACAACATGCCTTTAGCTCACATTCTTCCTTCTTTCCCTCCCCTCCTACACAGCTGCGACAAAGCGCCTGAAAGCTTCTGCTTTACTTAGCCACAGATTGCTACTGCACCAAGAACCACGGTCAATACTAACTTACACTGTAGTAGAAGTCCTCACGTGTAGGACTTCATCCACACATGAGGTCAGGAGGATTTATAAGTACTCATCTCACTGCAGCTCAACCTTGCTCATACATGTTGTACTACAGCATGTCTGATCAAACTGTGTAAATGCAACCAAAAAGGTAATTCTACTACCCATTCATATGAACAGGCACTCATATGAAGTTATTTTTCAATCATCTATTATTCAGTTATTATTTTTAGGATAACCACTTTTCAACCACTTATAATGTAAAACCAATGGCTGCATACTATTACAACAATAATACTGTGTACTAGTAAAAATGCCATTTTCATTTTTCAAGTCAGCAAAATGAACGCAGTTTGTCAAGTCTGAATTTATATTTGTCTACAATAGGACTATGGTCTGCTGAATTCCATGCAATTTAATTCTGAGCAGGCATGCATGGGATTGTACTGTAAGAGACATTTTTTCTGTAAAGAATTTACACAAACCATTACCTGGCACCTTCAATATCACCCTTGTTGCAATAAGCAGCAATCAGACGTTGGTATGTGACCTGCAAAACAGAAGATGAAAATCAAACCAGCCCTTCATCAAGTCGTGGCATGCTGAGGGGTGGTGGGAGATGCCTTTAGGAAATACCTACTCGATTAGGCTGAACATTAGCTTCTTCCATTTTTGTTAAGAATTCAGTTGGACAGAAAGTATGTTCATTCTGAAGATAGACCTTGAGCAAAGCATTATAATGGCTTGCATCATATACAACCCCTAAAAAAGAGATTATAAAGAAAGGACAGAATTCAATACAGTTAAAAAAGGCAATGTGATATTATTATAGTTGTTCATTCATTTGTATCCCACCTTTTCCCCAATACTGGAACTCACAGCAATTTACAAAGATTAAAAAGCATACAAAAGTATCAATGAGATAAAAGAGCAACAAAATAGGGAAA
Organism: Phrynosoma blainvillii; assembly: GCA_026167975.1. Lineage (NCBI taxonomy): Eukaryota > Metazoa > Chordata > Lepidosauria > Squamata > Phrynosomatidae > Phrynosoma > Phrynosoma blainvillii. The sequence goes on along the minus strand of JANUYF010000001.1, from coordinate 35,498,762 downwards.
TACAGAAATGAAAAACCAAGTTATGTCTAAAGCTGGTTATTTGCTCAGAAAGATGCAGATTCCAGCATAAAATAATCCTGTACCTCCTCCTATGCACACAAAAACCCCAAGTGTCTACTTGGATTTGGGCCCTATACAGACACAATTAATAGACACTATGCACGTTTGCAGTGTGAAACATGAAACACACACAAATATTCAATAAAATTCAATATGAGTATAAATTTTTCAGCAATTTTCCAGCCTTATCTGGGCATGCTATGACTCATATACATTACTGGGAAGAGGTGGGGTAGGAGACAAACATAAATCCTATTCTTATGTTGCCAAATCTGGGGTAGAGTTATATCTGAATCAAATCTAAGCACTGGCATTGATTTTTAATATGATTACCATAGGTACTTTCCGACTAAAGACCTTGAATGAGATCAACTTAGAAACTGGAACAAGATGCAGTACAGTAAAGATGGGCAACCTGTGTCCCTGTGAATATAACTGAACTTGTTGTTCAAGTTGTTTATGACTTATGGTGACACTAACCTAAACCTATCACAGGGTTTTCTTGATAAGCTTTGTTCAGAGAGGGTTCTCCTTTCACTTCCTCTAAGGCTGACAGAGTGTGATTGGCTCAAGGTCAACCAGTGGGTTTCCATGGCCGAGCAAGGATTCAAAGAATGGTCTCCAAAGTCGTAGTTCAATGTTTAAACTATTACACCACATCCCACTACAACATTCATAATCTGTCACCACAGGCTATACAGGCTAGGGATAAGGGAATGAGTTACAATCCAACAGTATGCACATGTTCCTTATCCCTGCAGTACAAAATCTGATCTAAAAATTTGCCTGTGGAAAACAGCAAAATCATCAACAACTCTCTCAACAGTGTGAAGTTGAAGGCTTTCATGGCTGGCATCCATAGTTTTTTGTGGTTTTTTCGGGCTGTGTGGCCATGTTCTAGAAGAGCTTCTTTCTGATGTTTCGCCAGCATCTGTGGCTGGCATCTTGATGCCAGCCACATATGCTGGCAAAATGTCAGAAAGAAACTCTTCTAGAACATGGTCTCTCAACAGTGTTAAACAGTGAGGATTAGTTTTACCATTAGCACCCCTAGATGTCAGTATAGCCCTCAAAATATGAAAGCATAGGCACAGAAGTATTATATATCATCCTGTATTTGAAGAACATTTAGTGTACAGTAATATTTTTGTAGGGCCTAAAATACCCTAAGGAGGTTCCCATCTGTTCCTGGAAACTAAGCAGGGTCAGCCCTGGTTAGTACTTGGATGGGACACCACCATTGAATACCAGATGTTGTAGGCTGACAAAAACACCTCTGAGTATTCCTTGCCTGAGAAAACCCTATGAAGTTAATGGGGTTGTCACAAGTGGACAGGTGACCTGAAGGCACGTGTGTATATATATATATATATATATATATATATACACACACACACACACACACACACACACACACACACACAATTACCATTCACCTAACTTTTACTTTAGGTGAAATACATTTCTTAAACAATAGAATGGATATACCAAGTTCTTTCAGCCTGGTCCACATGGTATGGGCAAGTTCTGTTCTTTCAGTTGGACGCAGCTCAGGCAGTAATGATCCACAGCTTCTCAAAAGCAGGAGGGCCTGGTTGCTACTTGGATATCCTGAAATGAAGGTGTTTGGGAAAGCTACATAAGCCAATCACTGACGTAACTCAAGGCATGTAAGCTAAAATTCTAAAATCCTGATAAAAACAAGATTCAGCTTAGCTCTGAATGTTTTAGACAGGATTATTCACACTGTCTTTTGATACTCAATAACCAAAAAAAAAAAAAAAAAAACAAGAGAGAGAGAGAGAGAGAGAGAGATGCAGTTCACATTTTGCAACACAGAAAAAAATAAGCATACAACGGGGCACACAGAACACATTAGCACATTCCTTCATTCATTAAAATGTTTGGAAAGAGTCTTTGCATTATAATTCTTTTACTAAGTGGCAAAAGCTACAATTACAGATCAAAGGAAGGAAAAGCCCAGCAGCGGAGAAGATCTGGGAGGAAAAAATCCTAGTAGTGGAGGAAGATGGTGAAACAAATGTAAAAGTCCAACAACAGAGACAGATGAACAGAAAGGAAAGGAAAAGAAAAGAATAGGAGGAGGGAGGGAAGAAGCCAAGGAATAGAGGGTTAGGGAGCAGAGATATGAAAAATCTGGAGAAATGTTGGAAACACAGTACCTATCTTTGTGCTCTATGTTTACCAACAGAAATTTAGAAATTTTGGAAACATGGAAAAAGCTCCAACAAAATATTTTCTGTTCTGAAATTAGTAAAATACTTTGACAAAGGTTTATTCACTCAAACTGTGTAGCATAAAGATTTTTGTGTAGAACAATTAACAGTACTAAAGAATGATACCTCTTGTATTTACTGTAGAGTTTGCAGTTTTCAATACTGTTAACTTGATATACAAACACTATGTTTGTTGTACTTGTCCAAAATAATATGGTTTATTTTGTTTGCTCCAAAAACTGTGATTTCTAGGTTTGATTTCTCTCATTTCCTGGTATTGCATATATTTTGATTTTTCCCAAATGCAAATTATCAACACCTCAGGGAGGGAAAAACTGTGTTCCATAGGTTCAAAATTTCTAGATGTCTACAGTTCTAGGAAGGGAAGGAGGAATGATAAAGAAAAAACATTGGAATACATAAGTTGTGGAACAAGTTCACAATAACTCCTCTATTTCTTGTGTAACATTATTGGTATACACCCCAATCAGTTTGCCATGGATGCTCAGACGTATGTACAAGAGAACTTCCAATTGGGATACAATGCAGCAATGGCAGCCAGGGGAAGGGGGGCAATCCTACAAAGGGAATTTGGAAAGCAAAGGAAAGGTACATGGGTGCCCTGAAACATTTCTTCAGGTGCATTCTCATTCAGAGTTTACAGCTAGGGATCACTAGATTTACAATTCACATCCTGTTTAAATGCAGCACATTCATGATGGAATTTAGGGAAATTCAGTTTCACTTGAATATGTAAAGATCTCTATAGAAATCCTTTACAAATACTTTTAAGATAGACAGACTTTGCCTTGCAAGAAAAGGCCAACTAACAGAATGGAAACAACTGTTTTTGAAAGTTAAAAATATGCATTGCGTTTAAATGCTGCAAGCAATGGCACTGACAGTTCCATAATCCCATATGGTAATTCTATCTCTCTATTCAGAAACAACATGAATCTTCTGCTCACCTCTGGGAGTGCACCGAGGGAGAAAGCAGGAACCCATTCAAGATCACTGAACAATTTGAGTTTCTCACAGTACCAACATTCCTTATTTGAGTTTAACATTGCGAAGCCTACTTTTATAGAACACAGCTAAGAAACTCTTTTAAGCATTCCACAATGAAATTCAGGAGATAATAGACTTCCTGTGAGTATTGTCTAAATCTGCCTGTCACTTTAATGCGCATAACACACACAGTTGCATCCACTCAAGAGCAATATGTTGGGGACCATATACAATTAGCAATCAGGGATAGAGCCCCATCCACGCCTCATGCACTCCAGTCATCCATGATTTGTGCCTTATTTTATATATATGCATACACATTGTCATGTGCCCAACAGAGGCTTTTATTTTTTTGCTCCTCAGCCTCAACCTCCCACTGCTTCCTTTCCTCACAAGGCTACTCTCCAAACTTCAAGCATTTCCACACTTACCTATTATACAACGCAAATAACAGGCTCAAAGGCAAAGGACTGAAAATTTCCCATTGTGCACAAAATGGGAGGCTGCACACATACAATTCTAATAGTGACAATGTTATTCAGAGTTGGAAGAGACCACAAGGGCCATCCAGTCCAACCCCCTGCCATGCAGGAATACACAAAGCACTCCCAACAGATGGCCATCCATCCTCTGTTTAAAAACCTCCAAAGGAGATTCCACTACAGTCCAAGACAGCATATTCCAGTTTATGAATAGGTGCTGTTTATCATGGGAACTACAATTCCCAGAATTGCTTAGCAAAACTGCTAGGAGCCATGAAGGCTGAGGAAACCTGGGAGATGGGTTAAAAAAAATACCTACCAAGCTCTGCCTCTATTTTACAACTGTTTTAAGGTACACCTCTGTTTTACACTTGAGTGCAAGTTAGTTCATTTATACATTCTAGGAAAAGACAAGGTCTGAAGTCTGTCCATCCTTGCCATAAGACATGATGTTCAATTTCTTGCAATGCAGTCTACTACAAGATAATTCTGTCAAATGTTAGTGCTCTAAAGCTACATCACATTTTCACAAGTGAAATCCAAGTAAACACAATTTAAGTTCATACTGCATTCATCAAACCACTACACAAAGAGTAAATGATGATGCTGTCTTTATTCATGTTTTAAGACAGGGCCCAAGATCCAATGGTGCCAGGGGTAGGCAACCTGTCCCCTTTAAGAGCAGAGGGACTTCAGCTCCCAGAAGCTTCAGCCATGTTGGCCAATAGTCCCATGTTGGCCAATAGCGCCTGGGATTCTGGGAGCTGAAGTCCCTCGGCCCTTAAAGGGGAGAGGTTGCCTACCCCTGGGTATACCCATATTCAGCGACAGCAGAACTCTGACCTTCTTCTTCCTACTCCTGTAAACAACCCTCCATGGTACCAATAATTTACTCAAGAGGAATCCTCAGCCCTACAAAGTAGGTTTTAAAGATACATGGATGGCTATACAAGGGAGGGGGTTACCAATTCTGGCAAAGGTAGAATTGCATATAGCATTGGATCCTAGCTGCTACACATTAATAATTCCAAAGAGTTTAACAAAAATCTAAGTAAGGCTGGTACTGCTTAATAAAACTGAAGTTCAGCAAGAAGGCAAGTCTATACCTGTTCTGCATACATCATGAAATATTCTTAAAAGAAGGGTTTTTGTTATGCGGCCAGTTCTTCTGACAGAATTATCCAGCTTATTCAAAGCCCAATCAAAATGCTGTGCCTGCTTCATTCGAATGGCTGCTACTGGTTGCTCTTGATCATCTCCCTTTTCTTGAGTTGCAACTGTGAAGAGTCTTGCTTGATAAAGCAGATGTCTGTCAAGAAAAACAAACATTAAAAAATACAGTATAGAGTACTTGTTACTTATTACAGTCACCCCCCAACTTTTGCAGGGGTGAGAGATGCAGGAACCCCCTCAAAGTGGAAAACCCGTGAATACCTCTAGCCCCCCCAATGTAGTTAACACACATAAAAAGCACCTGTACTGGCGGAGTGGCTCTGTCTGGCCATGTGCACACTCTAGCATTTGCTCGCTCACTTGCTCACTCACTTGGGCATGGGGGGGGGGAGGGATGGGACAAGGTGGAAGGAGGGAGAAAGGGGACATCTGTCTAATCCCCTTCCCGTTGCCCATCCATCTGAGCAAGGGAATGTTCCCCCCATCCCATCCCCTTCCCTCTCGCTTGCACCAGTGAGTGAGAGAGGGAACACGTGTGAGGCCAGACCCAACCACTCAACCAGTCTGATTTCCTCCCAGTGACATCAATGTTATCAAAGTCCCTGTTAAAAGTGACACAGGGCAGCAGCTGAGGCAGCAGCTAATTCAGTAATCCATGAATAATCAAATTTATGAATGCTTAACTCATAAAACTGGAGAAACAACTTTACAACAAATTAATATATGCAAATGCAATCTTTTTATCCCAGTACTAAAATAAAGGAGGGAAAAACAACAAAATCCAATAACACTGTGCATTGCTTATGTAGTCTTATTATCAATCATCTAGTCCACAACACATGGAGTAGGAAGAACTGGCATATGCTAGACAGAGGCCCAGCTGCTAAATACTGTAATATCTGGGAATTGTGGCAACTGATGCTAACCTGGCTGTGGAGAGAAGGAAAACAGGAAGAGCACAAGGGGCCTGAAGTAAAGCAGATACTTCTCTCAATTATCTTCTCATTTGGACCTACTAAATGTTTTGAACTATCCAAAGCCTATTCATGTCACTGTAACAAGAAACTATTATTGATCCTCAGGGAAAGGGAGGGATTCTTAAGGATACAGAAGGGATTCAAGAGGCTACAACCATGACTGCATAAATCATCTCATGGACATGCTGCCTCCCTACACTACTGGCAGATAAACAATTTTTAATGTTTTATTTTCTATGTATGGTTCTCAATTTGCAAGACCTAAGCACAGCTCCTGATAACAGGGCTCATGGTGCTCTCCCATTCACAGGGTCACTGTAAGTCAAAGTCAACCTGAAGGCAAATAACAATAAAAAGCATATATTACAAATCCCCAACACAGTCTGGTTTTTCAACAATTCATACCCAGAAAATTATTTTGTGTTAAAGATTTTCAAAGTTGATATATATGAAGATTCAGCTTCAGACCACAGGTTGTGGAATTTTGCAAAAGTTGCCTATACAGACAACTTGTAAATATAAATTTTGAATTATGATTTCCCCCCTACTCTAATAACCATCTAAGCCCAGAGTTAAATGTGAGCTAAAGAATATCCATTATTATATGTAATACAGATATTAATAAGTAGGGATTGCAATGAAGTACCAGCAGCCCTCATATTACTTGAGGGATCCATTCTGGGACCCCTTGCATAATATGATTTTTGCATAAAATCTTGAACCCTACCTGAAATGAATGACAAAGTATTCTCTTTAGATATTTATTAGGTCCTCCAGTGCGATTCTATGATATGCTTCCATTGGATGTTGACCGCAGAGTCATGCTGGAGAACCTATAAACGCCTAGAGAAGTGTTCTCTCTAGGAATCTCTAGGTCCCCCAGTACAACACTATAAACTTCAGGTGGAAGAATACCATACAATTGCACTGGAGGGCCTAGAAAATGCTTTGAGAGAATGTATTTTTTCCAACATGTGAAAGTGAATAAGTGTTATACAAGTTCATGTAATGCATGTGCAGTCTTTCATTCTCCTTCCCAACAGTCAGTCAGCATTCTAAGACCACTGAGCATGCTCATCCTGAAATCTTCTCAATTCTACAGAAATTTCCCCCTTTTGTATTTGGATAGTGTTCTTTTGATTACAGGAGGAACATTGCTTATAGCTGGAAACAGAATTCCTTATGTAATATGCTCTTAAAACTGTTCTTGGGGGTTTCTGGTCCCTGAAAGTTGATGGAAACGGACAATAGAAAGCTGAAAAGAGAACCAACATGAATAACAGCAACCCTATCAACATCATGGGACAGCAACAAAAGTTAAATGTGAAGCAGAATCACTGATTCTTATTTTTTAATGTATTGCTGATTATCACGATGGGGATATGAATACATAGAACAAATGTGTGGGTTTATGCATTTGCATACAACTATACAGCACATGTGTGAAAAAAGAATTTGTGATTATGGCTTCTGAGAAGGACCATATCCTGAAGCCTTAGAAAAATTTAATTTATGGCCAATATGCAACACGCATCAGAAATTAAGATTTTTCTCTTTACAGTCACCATGTTTAAAAGGCTAGCAATACTGTCAGATCGTGTTTTGGTGAAATGAACAGAATATGCTTCCATTCTCATTTGTCATAAGTTAATTTTGAAACAAGTGAACTGATGTTAAACTGTAATAGTTATACCTTTTTTAAGAAAGTACTGTTTGTGTGAGATAAGTTTGCTTCAAGCATGCAATGTGCCTGTACAGTTGCCATGTGAATGTTTTCTTCAATTTTATAAACTGTTGTATACAAACCAATTAGAAGCATTTGTTGCAATTAGCAAACCCCCCTAAAGCTGTGGGGGACCAGGAGGTTTTTACCCCCAATGTGCCAGGGACTGGCACCATTTTTGTGCCCACTGACTACAAGAGTTTCTTTCTTTCCTGGAAACTCAGTGAACCAGCAGTCAACGGCTCATGGACTGGCACCGGTCCACCACTCTGAGCTGCACTGCCTTAAAGCACTGTTGCTACTATTTAGGTTCAAGTTGTTCAGAGTTCAATAGCTAAGGAACTCTGGTGTGCCTTAGTTATGATTCTGCTTTTGCATACTGAAAGCTGACATAGGTTTGTGCTTGTGCTCAAAAGAAAAGTCCTATAACTAATAAATTAGAATGCAATGTTGGATAGATCACAAAATATATCTTATGAGTCAAGCGTTTAGGAGTACAATCATTTCTTATACTTCTTGAAAGGACAAATCATAATCTTTAAAGCCTTACAAGCTTAGGATCAGCGTACTAGAAGGGGTCCCCTCATACAACATTACCTAACCAGACCATGAGATCCACTTTAGAAGCCGTGATTACCTTTGCCAAGTGAGGTTATCTCTGCCAGGCTACTGGAGAAAGTCCTTTACTGCTGGCAGCATCCTGACTATAAAATTTGTGTGTGTCTGTGTGTACCTTCAATTTACAGTAACCCCATGAATTTCAGAGGTGGTTTTACCAGTTCCTTCCTCTTGCCCACAGCACCTGGTATACTCTCCTCAAATAAGCTTGCTTGGTTTCTTCCTTGTGGTCTTTTCAATGCCAGTACAGAACTTATTTCTCAAGCTTTAAAAAACTTTTTCTAAGTTAAATTTCAGGGTTCTTGCACTTATGGAAGAAGTACATCAGCAAACCTCAGAAGAGTTAAGATTTTGCAAACCCACGTAGTGTGACATGCCATCAATATCAGCTCCTGAAGGTTAGGAATGCTGCTAGAAAAGAGTTTCAAAACACACAGAATGCTGGGAGAGAAGAATGTGGTGTATTACAGGCATGCAAAAGTTGCATGGAAGGGAGAAAAATGCTTGCTTCAAGATCACCTGACAGGCTTATTCCATCAGCGCAAAGGCCCAGCTTGATTCTGATTTTGCATGTTAAAATTTGTTTAAAATATTGCTGTTACTTAACAGTTTTGTTATTGAGAAAGATGTATTTCTTGCTGGATTATTACACTGCTTATTTTATGGCTCATAATTATGTTTTAACTTTTTAATCATCATATACTGTTCGAATAATTTTATTATTAGGCATATAGAAGTATTCTTAGCAGGTATATAAAACATTAAGATAACCCAAAGTATTTAGAATGAACTAGGACTTTCATTTTCTTTTATATTTTTACCTGGGCCTTTCTTCAGTCAGCTCACATTTGTTCTGTTTTACATAACTTCATTAACACACACACACCCCCCAAAAAAAACACAATGCTCAAGAGAAGGAAACAGACAGAAAGACACTTTTCATCACTGTAACCGTTGGAGAACCCTGGAGTAATATTTCAGTACAACACATAAAAGGTCTCTGTAAATTAAGACGGAAAAAAAGAGTTGTTTTTTTCTCCTGGATTGCACTCACTGATTCAAGAAAGATGTACATATATATGAAGTACTTGAGAGTTCATCCTTGCATCAAACCCTTTATTAAAGAAGAGGTATCAGTAAATAGAAATATAACTTTTACAAACTAGATTTAGGTTAGAAATAAGAGAAGAGAAATATCAATCACTTAACTGGTATTACAAGTAGCCTCTACAGACACATTAAAATACAAGAGGAAATAAAATACAAGAGAAAAAGGTGTCTCCAGTGGAGGGAGTTAACAGCTATTTAATTTGATGAATCCTACAGAATTTTATATTCAAAAGGAACATTACAGCCAAAGTTATTTAGATATGAATTGAAAGAAAACTTAGTGCTTTCTAATCCTGTTACTCCCCAGATATTTGAGGCTACAATCATCATCCCTAGCCTTTGGAAATGCTGATAGGAACTACAGTTTGAAGGGTATGTTGGGGAAGGCTACATTGAAGAATAAAAGGACACATTTGTACTCTAAACCATAATTTAGCATTATGCAGCAAATCCTGGACTCTCACATCCCTCCTCCCCCCCCCCCGAGCAAATAGTTGGGATGTTTTTGCTTCTGTATTACATTACACACAATTTGTCATGTTTCCCAAACCCAATGAACTATGTCTAATAGTTAGAGGAAACAAGGCAACATTAAATCTTGATTTATTTACTGTTTATAAATAACTGCAACTCCCACAATACCACAGCCAACAAAGCCACTGCAGCTGTACTGGCTGGAAAATTCTGGGAACTGTAGTACTAACAAGATCTAAGGACAGCATAAGGCCTTTGGAAATTTTTAGCAACTTGTAGACTTTGGTTCATATGCTAACAATGGCAGCTCCCAGATTCACATGGAAAGCTCTTATTTTCTTGACATCCAGAAAATATTTGAAAATAGTGTATCCTAAAAGGGAAGAAACGTGTAAGTAAGGAGTTGGAAATCTATTATGTTCCTCTCTCCTAAACCTCTCATTAGTTCTAAAGCCATTCATTAAACCAAGCAAATGAATTAATATGCTGGATGCTTTTAATAAACTGTCATCTCACCCTGTTTTAGACAATCAGCTTCACACAGGTTGAAATAGTCCTTAATTTGATGCACTTCAAGAGAAGTTAAGTACCTATAAGAGCTGGAGACACTACGCTCATCCTGTCTGAAAGGAAGCATGATTTCTGACCCTTGCAGAGCCATCCTGTTATGGAGCATCATTATAGCCCCAAGGAGGGAAGAATCTATCCATGCCAACAACTGCCCATAAAATGCCTATGAAATGCACACAAAGAACCTAGCCAGGACTGCAAATAGCTCGTGCCCTTTTCAGTACAGGGATCTTTTTCACCCAGTGCTTCTCACCCAACAACCTGCATTAAGCTGTTAAAAACTTTTTACTATGTTGCACTCTTAATTAAAAAGTGTGTAGTTTAAAAGCTAATGATATTTAGTTGCAACTTTTATTGTGCTTTCATTGAGTTATCACTATTATTGTATTAGTTTCTGTTGTATACTCAAGTGGATGACTACTGCTTTCACAGATTATAACTCAATTATTTGGGCTACTGTGGCAGCTGAAAGAATAAACGTCTATAAAATTTTAAACTCCTTTTTGCTTGTCAGAATAATTAACTCATTAACTCAGAATGATGATGGATGCAATCCTGTGCACAACTGCTTGGGAAGAGCCCACACTGAACACAGGGAGGCTTATTCTGAACCAACATATGACTGTGTCATAATCTAGAACAGTGGTAGGCAACCTTTCCCCTTTAAGGGCCGAGGGACTTCAGCTCCCAGAAGCCTCAGCTATGTTGGCCAATAGTCCCATGTTGGCCAACAGCTCCTGGGATTCTGGGAGCTGAAGTCCCTCGGCCCTTAAAGGGGAAAGGTTGCCTACCCCTGATCTAGAACATATCTGTGTCAAGGCAGCATGCATTTTCTGACCAAAAAAATCCGGGAATAAATTACAATTTTTTTAGCTCTTGAAGAACAACATGTAGGAGGGTGTACACATGAAGGTATGTCAATCTGAGTGGCACAGATTTAAGAAAAAGACTGAGTTTCTTCTCAATATACAGAGAAGGAAGCTGATGATTTCCTTACCACGGAGTAATCTAATAAAGTATAAATCAGTCCTGGTATTTAGTATACACAGCGTTCAGTTATCAGCATCTCAAAAATCACCTTGTCAGACTTTGCAAGCCCTTTTTCGTGAAGATGTCCAACTATGAATGTAGCAACCAAATAGATGGATATAGCATGTACTTTAGATACTACATACCACTGATCTTTTATCAACTACACTGGCTTCCAACTTACCTCTGGGCTCAATGCTTTTGCTCTCCAAATCCTGAACAGTTTTGGCTAGAATATCTGAAAGACTGCTCCCATACAAGCCTTCTTGATATTTTAGATCCTTAGTGGAAGCTCACCTAAAGCCCTACTGTCCCAAGAATTAGGCTGGTAAGGAATACAGAGAAGGTGTTCTCTGAAACAGTACCTTAGTTACAGAACTCCCAAGTGAGGTTAATCCGGCTCCATTCCTACTAAATCTCTAGCAGGCACCTAAGAGTCCACTGTTTTGTATGGTTTTTGGTCCTTGAAACCAGGGCTGGCTTTGGTCACTAATATAAACTATATTTTGTAAAAAACAAACAAAAAACAAACAAAAAAACCTGGCATTTTAAAATAGTTTAATTTACTTTTACAGATTATCTGCTGTACCTCATGTGAGGACCCTTGGCAAGCTGAAAAGCAATAAATAAATACTTATTCATACCTATTTATTTTTACTCTCAGTACGACTGATAATATGAACCTCAAGACTGCCCGAAGACTACCATTCTTTTTGCTGAATTTGTGATGGGCATGTGAATGTGAATGTAGATAGCAGTGTCAATATTCCTATCACAGGCCAATCCATTTGAAAGACTCATTTTTACAACATGACACTCATCTCTGACAAACCATCTCTATCAAATTCCAGGTTATACTGTATATTCTAGTGTAAGTCTAGAAATTTTAGTCAAAATATTGAAGCAAAAAACTTGGGTCAACTTATCCACAGGTCAATGTAAGTACTGTACTTTAACTCTTATTTAAAAAAAAACAAAAACTATTCCCTTCTCTGAGTAGACTAGCAAAAAACAAGTCCTCAGTCTATCCTGGAAGCAGCTAAAGAAACACCGACCCCCTCTATTCTCCATCATGGCATCACCTGGCCTTTTTGAATGCCAGGGAGGGAAAATGGTAGCGGTGGCAGACCTTTGGCACTTCCCCTCAAAGGAACACCAAGAGAAACTGGGCTTTGAAGGCTGTAAATTCCATGTGTGTTTGTTTGTTAGCTTTCTGGGGTTAAAAGAAGGCAAAGTTATCATAGTAATGTTAAAGGTAATTGTCATTTTCTTTGCTCGTCATCCTTTTTGATATGTGCACATTTTCTTAGCCCTGCCTGTGCCTGATCGCCTACTCCACCCATCACACAGCCCCCATTTAGTATAGTACCCATCTCATTCATCTAGTCCAGGGGTCGGCAACCTACGGCCCAGGTGCGGCCCCCTGAGGCCTCTGGACCGCCTCCCGCTGCCGCCGCCATTTTGTTTTTCAAAATGGCGGCTGCAACTCGCTTGCGCACGTGCAGTACTCCGGAAGTACTGCGCATGCGCATGCGCAAGCGTGCACGCACATGCGCAGTACTTCCAGAGTATTGCACTTGCACGCATGCGCATGCATGCATGCGCGCCGCCATTTCTCTCCCTGGCCCGGCAGAAAACCTGGGGACCAGCGACCAGCCCGAGGTCTGAAAATCTTGCCGACCCCTGATCTAGTCTTTAGGGTGAACTGGAATGTCTGCTGAAATTTTGTAAGTTCTTTGGCATTGTTTTCCTTTGCTTCATCCTTTACGTTCTTTGTAACATGCCCCTAAATATTACTCGTTTTAAATGTTTCAATCTCTCTTAATCCACCAACTGATGAGTGCAAAAAAATTCTCTGACTCCTGTTTGGCTGAATAGTTACAGAACTTCCAAGGGCATGAATGCTGCCTCAACAGAGTTCCTAACCAAGAAGCTCTGGAACAACATCTAGATGAAAACAATTATCAAGTCCTTAGCACAGGAGCCGGCAACCTTTTTTGCCAACAGGCCGGGGGGGGGGGGGAATGGCGCTGGGGGCTGGTGTGCATGCGCGCTTGCCCCAGTGTGCACGCGCGCCACCATTTTGAAAAGCAAAATGGTGGCCACCCCCACCCCCACATCACGCGTGCATGCACACAATGGCGGGGGCCCCCAGGAGGCTTCCCTCGGCAGCGGTGGGCCTCCGAGAGGCCCAGCGCCGCCACAGGGCTCCTCCGGGGCACCATTTTGGATTCCAAAATGGTGCCCCAGAGTCTCACACGACCTTTCCCGCAACGGGAAAGGTCGCACAAGACTCTAGGCGCCATGTTGGAATCCAAAATGGCGCCCCGGAGGAGCCCCACGGCTGTGAAAGGTGGTGGCGGTGGCAGGACCGGCCAGGAGCCAGTCCGAAGGCCTCTGCGGGCTGCATCCGGCCTGCGGGCCGTAGGTTGCCGACCCCTGCCTTAGCAGATCATCATGTTCAAACCACAAAGGTCTTTGAGGTTGCTAAGAGCATGAGGGTTTACATGTGCATACACATCCGCATCATCCACATAGACTCCCAAACATTTAAGTGATTGTCTGAACAGTGTCACTGTGGCATCTAAATGTGGGTACTTCCCCTTTGCTTGATTCTCACCCAACAGATGAGAGGAGCAATGTAAGGTTTATTTTAGTTTTTCTTCTCAGGTTGCTTGGGAGAAGAAAAAAAAAAAGTGAATGGAAAGTACCCACATTTGAATTACACAATAAAACAAGGGTAGGGCAAATGGGCCACAAGTCCTCTTCTGCAGGCCCCAAGTTCCCCAACCACCCTCCGCAATATCAGAATGTAGCAAAGCCGCCTGCCATAGGATGTGCAGGGTAAAAACTGCCACTGCTTCCACTGCAGAAGAGAAAGTCAATGGTCTGTCTAGCTCAGTACTTCTCAAATAGTGGGGCGCGCCCCCAAGGGGGGGGCACGAGGCTCCGTAAAGGGGGGGCTTGTTTGACCTCGGCAAATACTATACAGATACTATTTACAGTCGTGCAGGGGGCGCAAAATGTTTTCTTCTTCCTAGGGGGGGCATGACAGAAAATAATTGAGAAGCACTGGCTAGCTGCTCCAGCTGCAAATGAGAATGATCAAGCAATGTGCACCAACATGCACTCATGTAAAGTAAGCCAGGCCTCATGTGGTTCTCTGGCCTACCATGTTGTGCAACTATAGCCAGAAAGTTTTCAGGTCACCTCAACAATAATGTTTTTCAGTGAAGATGTTCAACATAAATATCAAGATTTTAAGTAATGGAAGTTTCTGCATGAGCCAGTCTCCAAACATTCAGTGGCCCAAGGATACAACTATGTGTACGGGAAAGTCCTTAAGGGCATTTATCCTCACATAATTCTAACATAAGAAAAGGACAAGAGGGACTATGGGCCTTTACAGACTGCCAGAAATAATGCAGCTTGAGACCATTTTAACTGTCCTGGTTCAGTGATAGGGAATCATGGGAACTGTATTTTTTTTCTGAGACATTGAGCCTTCTCTGTCAGAGAGCTCTGGTTCCACAATAAACTACTGCTCCCATGATTCCCTAGCAATGAGCCAGGGCAGTTAAAGTGGACTCAAGCTGCATTATTCCTGGCAGTCTGTAAAGCCCCTATGTTAGCCGAACTTATCTTCTGCAACTCTGCAGCATCCCCATCAGTTCATCCTCTCACCTTCCACACCCTGCAGGAAGGTCTAAAGCAGTGAGCTTTTTTTACATCTGTTGGTTCCCTTCCCAACTTAGAACCCGAAGAGAACAGGATCCTTGTTTCAGAGTTTCCTCCTCCAGTACATGGAAGATAGTGGGATAGCTCGACAGTGGGGTAGCATATGAGTTAGCCTGGGTATGCAGCTTTTCATCTATTGCACCAAGCAGCCTAAAACAATTGTCATAAAACAGGCTTGGGAAAACTGTACTTTCAGACATAGTTGAATTTGTTCTCAAAAGCCCCCTAAACCATTGGTTATCCAGTGTGAAGGCCAGACCTTGAATCTGATATCTTACAATGGCCCCCTACTGATGAGGCTCTATAATGGAAAGAGATAGAGGTACATAACATAATGACCAGAATGCCCTGATGGCCACATGCTACCTCCCAGGCTCTAGATCAGGGGTAGGCAACCTTTCCCCTTTAAGGGCCGAGTGACTTCAGCTCCCAGAAGCCTCAGCCATGTTGGCCAATAGCTCCTGGGATTCTGGGAGCTGAAGTCCCTTGGCCCTTAAAGGGGAAAGGCTGCCTACCCCTGCTCTAGATATCTGAATACTAACTGCTAATGGGGAAGAGAACACCACTGATAGAGGAGTATTTCCCATCCCACCAGAAACTGACATTTCTTATTGTGTGCCTACAAGTCATTTCCAACTTAGGGCAACCCTAAGACGAACCCATCATAGGCAAGATTTGTTCAGAGAAGTTTTAAGCATGATGGGAGTGAAGCATCTCAATTCTGACACCAGTTTGGCTAACATCCTTCTCTGTGTGTACAAATATGCATTTTCAGTAATTCTCAAATGGGACATAATTCTAAGTAATGGCATACAGGTAGGAGCCAGCACGGAGTAGTGGTTTGATTGTTGGACTACGATGCTGGAGACCAGGATTCAATTCCCTGCTTGGCCATGGGTGGGTGACCTTGTGAGAGACACACACTCTCAGCCCCAGAAAACCCTGTCATAGGGCGAGTCAGAAACGACTTAAAGACACATGAGAACAATAGCATACAGGCAAGCAGGCAGGCTCTGTTTCTAAAGGGAAGGCAGCTAACCTCAAGCTAACATCCAAAATCCAGAAAACAATGATGTCTTTATTGGGCCAGCCAAAATGCAAGCTATCACTTGCATTTTGGATATTATTGTATTTTGCTATATGGCTATTCCCCAGCACCATGTACAGATGTGAGAGCTGGACAGTGAAGAAAGTAAATAGGAAGAAAAATTCTTTTGAAATGTGATGCTGGAGAAGATGGCTGAGGATTCCATGGATGGCCAAGACGACAAACAAGTGGGCCCTTCAACAGATCAAGCCTGAACTCTCCCTGGAAGCCTAAATGACCAAATCGAGGCTATCATACTTTAGGCATATCATGAGAAAGAAAGAATCATTTTAAAAGACAACGATGCTGGCAAAGGTAGAGAACAGTAGAAAGAAAGAACACATACCATATGGTTAGATTCAATCAGAGCCACAAGGGTATGAGCCTGCCGGACCCAGGCAGTCACAGTGGAGGACTGGGAATCTTGGAGAGGATTCATTGCTGGAGTCACCATGAGTCAAGGTCAACTCGAGGGCAACTAACAACAACATCTAGTAGAATGGGAGAGCAAAGCAGTAGCGTAATGTGTGTTTGTTGTGTGCCTTCAAGTCCTTTCTGGCCAACCTACCACTAGGTTTTCTTGGCAAGTTTCTTCAGAAGGGGTTTGCCATGGCCATCCTCTGAAGTTGAGAGAGTATGACTTGCCCAAAGTTACCCAGTGGGTTTTTGTGATCCAGTGGTGATTCGAACACTGTCTCCAGAGTCCTAGTCCAACATTCAAACCACTACACCATGCTGGCTCTTTGGTCTATTTGAAAGACACCAGATCTCTGTTTGAAGGGATATGAGTGGACTGTCCTGTCTTTGAAAGGCTATCCAGTTCTGTCCAGCTGAAAGATAAAGATCAGTAACAAAGGAGAGTGGCAATGGCTTTGAAGCTGTCCATCCAGACTTAGCACCTGGACAGCAGACTAAGCAGTCACCAGCACCTGGTCACAGCCTTTTCAACTATGGAAAAACGTGCTGTATTTCTGCTTAGTAACAATCATGCCAAATTTTCATCTATAGCCTTTTATCATGTGCAGATTTTATGCAAATTTGTATGGGGTTGCCAGAATGAAAACTGGACATAGCTCCTACACCTATAATGGTGATGTAGGTCTTTAAGCCGAGGCTGGATAGCCATCTGTCGGGGATGCTTTAATTGGGAGTTCCTGCATGGCAGGGGGTTGGACTGGATAGCCTTTGTGGTCTCATGATTCTATGATTCTAGAGATAATTTAATCAGGTGTAGTTTATTACCTGGTTGCGCGACAAGCAATACCTGCTGAAATTCCATCTTCTATACGATCATCAATCACAAAAAGCCACAGAACGTTCTCAAAGACATGAGTTCCACTACATTTGATAGTTCTGATGAGAAATTTGTAGTCAGGACAAGAAAGTGTGAGAACAGAATATGGAGAAACAGAATGGTTCCTAATTGGCAAAGGGGTCAGGCAAAGGTGCATTCTATCACCCTACTTGTTCAACTCATATACAGAAAACATCATATACAGGTTAAGACTTAGAAGGAATGAAGATAAAACAAAGGAACATCAACAATCTAAGGTATGTGGATGATACTATATTAGTATCAGAAACATCACAGACATGGAGCAATTACTAAAGAAGGTCCCAGAAGAAAGTGCAAATGCAGGCTTGCTGCTGAACGTAAAGAAATCAAAAATAATGACCATGGAGAATGACAATAAGAACAGTGAAATAATTAAAAATTTCTCATACCTCAGATCAAACATTGATCAGAATGGAGACTGAAATCAAGAAACAAAAGAAGACTGGGAATGGGAAGGACAGTGATGAAAGAACTAGACACAGTCTTAAAGAGCAAAGATATACAACTGAGCACTAGAGTTAGAGTCATCCACTCCATTGCATTTCTCTTCACCACATATGGATATGAGAGCTGGACAGTGAAAAAAGCGGTTAGAAAGAAAATCAACTCATTTGAGATGTGGTGCTGGAGAAAAGAGCTGAGGATACCAGGGACAGCCAAAAAGACAAACAAATGGGTCCTAGAACAGAGCAAGCCTGAATCCTCCCTGGACTCAGGATGATGTGGCTGTCGTACTTTGGCCACATCACAATAAGGTATGACTCACTGTAAAAGAGAATAATACTAGGAAAGATAGAAGGCAGTAGAGAGGAAGATCATATCCCAAATTGATGGACTCAATTATACTTTTATTATAATTTTACTTAATGTGGAAAAAAGTATCTCTGGCATTTCTATTCCTTGCGTTTTAACTGTCAATGGATAACAGGGTACAGAACTGCCATCTCCTCCTCCAAATCCCTGGTGCTGCCTGGGATGGACCATGACTCTGCTTCTGTCACAACAGGGCTGCCAGCATCCTCTGACTCTGGCTGAGGAGGCTCATCCTGGCAATCTTCATTCAAGGAGGCCTCCTCCAGGTAAGGCATGGCAAGACAACACAATCATTAAAGCTAAAGAAGCCAACTTCAATTTCCAGACTGTCAACTTTAATTTCCCATGCTCCCTTGTCTACTTTTTTTTAGCATGATCCACCCAACAGTGCTTCTTCTTGTTGTTGAATTCAAAGCTATAGCTGTGTTAGTCTGTGGAATCAGTATGTAGAGAGATCCTGTAGCACCTCTGAGACTAACTGAAAGAAAGACATTGGCAGCATGAACTTTTGTAAACTTTATTCTACGAAAGCTTAGGCTACCAACATCTTTCTTTCAGTTAGTATCAAAGGTGCTACAAAGTCTCTCTATATTTTATTGTTGTGTGCCTTCAAGTTACTTCCGATTTATGATGACCTGAGGATGAGAGAGTGTGACTTGCCCAAAGTCACCCAGTGGGTTTCCATGGCTGAATGGCTGAATCAAACCCTGGTCTCTAGATTCAACACTCAAACCAATACATAGTTTACCTTAAATTACACTGCACTCTGTTAACTATTAGACATAAGCAGTTCCTGAATGGAGGCGAGAGGTGAGAGACGGGCTCTCTCCCACACACCCCAAACTGTTCCTTTCTTCTTGTTGTCAGGTTTCTAATATGGCTCCTTACCTGCCACACCAGCATGTAGTAGTTCGATGGAAGGAGGCAAATATAAAGACAGATGCATGGCTGTGGAAGCCCAAATTCTCACACCATCTGAGAAAAGAGATGGTTAAGAGGTGATATGATAGCCCTTGTTAAGTATTTGAAGGCATGTCATATTGAGGATAGAGCAAGCTTGTTTTCTGCTGCTGCAGAGAATAGGACAGAACAATGGATTCAAACTACAGGAAAATAGATTTTACCTCAACATTAAGAGGAACTTCCTGACAGTGAGAGCTGTCTGACAGTGAAACATACTCCCTTGGAGTATGATAGAGTCTCCATCTTTGGAAGTTTTTAAACAAAGGCTGGATCCTCAATATGACACCCTTTCAAATACTTGAACAGGACTATAACATTATCTCTTACCCTTCTCTTCTCCAGGCTAAACATCAAGCAGCCATCCAGTCCAACATCATTCTGCCATGCAGGATCTCACAATCAAAGCATCCCCAACAGATGGCCATCCAGCCTATTTCAAAACCTCCAAAGGAGGAGAATCCACCACATTCTGAGAGTGTGTGTTCCACTGCTAAACAACTTCTTACTGTCAGAAAGTTCCTCTTAATGTTGAGGTGGAACCTATTTTCTTGTAGCTTGCATCCATAGCTGTCTATTCTCTGGAGCAGCAGAAAACAACCTTGCTCCATCCTTAATATGATGTTCCTTTAAATATTTAAAGATGGCTATCATATCACCTCTTAACCATCTCTTATCCAGGCTAAACATATCCAGCTCCCTACGTCTCTCCTCATAAACCATGGTTTTCAGACCTGGGGCTGAGAGAGTGTGACTTGCTCTTAGGTCACCAAGTGGGTTTCTATGGCCGAGCAGGGAATCGAACCCTTATCTGTGAGATACCGCATTGTAGCTGCAACAGAATAACCAGGAAGAACAGCCTGTGTACTGGGAATTTCAAACAAGGTAATACAATTTTTTTCTTCTTAAATTTGGACTGAATTTGCATGTTTCACCTCTACATCCACCAAAATATTCCTGATGCCAAAGTATGGAGACTTCTTGAGGAATCCATTGTTCTCTGCCACAAAGAGGCCTGTGGCCTCACTGGAATGGAGATGTACTGGATTGCAAAAGAGGGGTCCCTGTTGAGATTCAAATGGATTTTAAATTTCCTGAACTTGGAAAAATCTCCCTATAGCCACATGGCCAGAAGGAGGAGGAGCCTGCCTGCAAAAAATATCCTCCCCACCATATACCATCTTAACTAAAGACTGAAACAACATGTAGACATCTGACTAACACCTCCAATTGTTTTTCTCCTGTTTGGTTTGTAACATCTTGCCTGATGAAGAAGCCCATGGAGCTTCAAAAGCTTGCAATAAGTATATTGTGAGTTTTAGTTGGTCAATAAAAGTATCACTGATGGATTTTTGAACAAAAATCCACCAAACAGTGATATCTTTATTGGCCAACCAAAATGCACAATATACTTGTTGCAAACTTTCGAAGCTCCACTGGCTTCTTCATCAGGCAAGATGTTACAAACCAAAAAGGAGGGAAAAAATGGAGACGTTAGTCGGATGCCTGCATTTTGATGTTTCTATCCTTAGTTAAGATGGCAAGTGGATGATATCTTTTGCAGACTGGCCTCTCCTCTTTCTGCCCATGTGGCTACCGGGAGATTTGCAAAGCACAGGAAATTTAAAATCCGTTTGAATCTCAACAGGGACCCCTCTCTTGCAATCCAATGTGCCTCCATTCCTATGAGGTCACAGACCTCTTTGTAGGAAGTGAACAATGTGCAAAACCCAGGAAATTTAAAGTCCATCTGCATCTCAACAGGGACCCCTCTCTTGCAATCCAATATGCCTCCATCCCTATGAAGTCACAGGCCTCTTTGTAGGCAAAGGATTCAAGGCAGGGGTAGGCAACCTTTCCCCTTTAAGGGCCGAGGGACTTCAGCTCCCAGAAGCCTCAGCCATGTTGGCCAATAGTCCCATGTTGGCCAATAGCTCCTGGGATTCTGGGAGTTGAAGTCCCTCGGCCCTTAAAGGGGAAAGGTTGCCTACCCCTGCCTCAAGGAGTCTCTGCGTTTTGTTTTTCTTTTGCCTCAGGAACATTTGGGTGGATGTAGAGGTAAAATATGAGGATTCCGTCCAAATTTAGGAAGAAGTAAATTGTTTTACCTTGATTGAAGTTCCCAGTCCACAGGCTATTCTCCTTGGTTTCCCTTGCTGAGCTACAATGCGGTACCGTTTGAACCTGGTCTCCAGAGTCGCTCAAGCCACTAGGCCACGCTGCCTCTCAGGGAAGCCGAAGACCACCCGCTTTCCGTGACCTTCATTCACCCTCCTCTGCTGCCGCCTTCCTCGGTCTCCAGGCCAGGAAGACTCACCTGCTGCTGCCGGCTCGGAAGGCCAGGGCCTGGAAGGGAGGAAAGAGGAGCCCGGCCGGGGAGGAGGAGGAAGAGGCGGCGGCGGCGACGCTGCTTCTGCGTCCGCTTCTGAGGAGCAAAAGGTAGGAGCGGAGCCGCGAGGCGGAACGGAGGAGCGCAGCCATGACTTTCCACCTCAGGGGCCCACCGCCAACAGACGCACGCGCCGGTCCAAGGAGGAGCACGTGACTGGGGCCGGGCGCAACCACTTGCGAGCGGGGGAGGAGGAGGAGGCCGGGCTAAGGCGGAACAAGGCCCCCGCCGCCAACTCAAAACGCATAACTATATTAATCCTTTTTTTTACCCCCAAATATATTTAATTCTATCTCTTTTCCGCTTCGGAAGATGTCCGGGTTGGGTTTTGGGGGGAGTAAATCTCCCCCCATAATTAGAATGGAACATTCCCTTCAACAGACCTGGTTTGTCGTCCCTCAGAGTGCGAGTCAGAGGGCCGACTAGAGAACGAACCCGAAGTGTTTTGGGTTTGTTTGGGGGTTGTTTCTAAACGGAAGGCACCGGTTGTCAAACCGAACAGCAGAGTCTGTGG
Organism: Phrynosoma blainvillii; assembly: GCA_026167975.1. Lineage (NCBI taxonomy): Eukaryota > Metazoa > Chordata > Lepidosauria > Squamata > Phrynosomatidae > Phrynosoma > Phrynosoma blainvillii. The sequence continues at coordinate 35,476,464 of JANUYF010000001.1, read as the reverse complement.
AACGGACCATGAGGATAGAGAAGGGAAAGGATGAAAATGGAAAGGTGTCTCTCAAAACAGAGCACCAGTCTGGAAGGGTAAAAACGTCGGGAACGTTCTTGGTTGGCCTCTTTAAAGGGCATAGGGAAACCAGAAGGCCTCCTAGCTGAGCATGCGCTATAGAGGGTGGCGACTGCGCCTGCGCCTCAGGGAAAAGGCTTTGGGAATGGGATGGAACTGGGAGGCTTCTGAACTCCCGCTGTTCGCGTAAAATATCGCGATAGTTGGGACGGATAGGTTGGCTGTTGCGTCGCGTAATGGCGGAAGGCGCTGCCAGTCAGGAAGTCCTTGGCTGCACCCGCACTGCAGAAATAACCCAGCTTGAGACCGCTTTAACTGCCCTAATTCAGTGCTATGGAATCCTGGTATTTGTAATTTGTTGTGGCTCCAGAGCTCTATGATAGAGAAGACTAAATGTCTCAAAAAATTACAATTCCCAGGATTCCATAGGATTGAGCCTTGACATTTAAAGCGGTCTCAACCTGGATTATTTCTGCAGTGCAGATGCACCTCTACCATTCATTCAGTTGGCTTTAGGCAAGCCGCGCTTTCCCAACAATATTGTTTTTGGGTTGTACTGTTTCTATTATTTATTTTTCTAAGTTTTAACATTGTTTTCATATTGATCATGGAATCATAAATTCAGTTTCCAAATATTAGTGTCTTTATAAGTGTTTATAGTTTGATTGTGCAGGTGACCAAATGTTCTGGCCGCAAAATATATATTGTTCAAGAAAAGTGGAGGACATTACAAAATAAAAATTATAAAAACTCACATAAATATGAATCCATGTTTCTTACAAATATATTTCTTATAAAACATATAAGAAATATGTTATAAAAAAGTTATAAAATTTCAAATAAATGTGAATCCATGAGCCACGGAATACCCTTAAAAGACATGGGAGTGCCAACACATCTGATAGTCCTTATGAGAAATCTGTATTTGGGGCAAGAGGCTGCTCTCAGGACAGAGAAACAGGAAGGTTCCCAGTTAGCAAAGGAGTAAGATAAGGTTGCATCCTTTCACCCTATCTATTCAATTTGTATGCAGAAAGCAGGCTTGGACACAGAAGAAGAAAGAGGGAAAATAGGAGAAAGGAATATCAATAATCTGAGATAAGCAGTTGACACCATAGTACTAACAGAAAACCTAACAGACTTGGAATAATAATAATAATAATAAATTTTATTTGTAACCCGCCCCTCTGCTCGGCAAGGTGGAACACCTACTAAGGAAGATCAAAGAAGAAAGTGCAAAGGCAGGCTTAATTTTGAACATAAAGAAAGCAAAAATAAAGACCACAGAGATCTTACATGTATTCAAATTAGACAATGAGGAAATAGAAATAGTAAAAGAGTTCTCATATCTGGGATCAAACATTGATCAGAATGGGGACTGCAGCCAGGAAATCAGAAGAAGACTAAGAATGGGGAGGGAGGCTATGAAAGAACTAGATAAGATTCTAAAATGCGAAGATATACAACTCAGCACAAAAGTCGGAATCATACAAGCCATTGTATTCCCTATTACCATGTATGGATGTGAGAGCTGGACAGTCAAGAAAGAAGATAGGAGGAAAATCAATGCATTTGAGATAATGTGGTGCTGGAGAAGAGTGCCAAGGATCCCATGGACAGCTAAAAAGACAAACAAAAGGGTCCTAGAGCAGATCATGCCAGAGATATCCCTAGAAGCCAAGATGACAAGTCTTAGGACATCACACGTGGGCCAGTTTCATTATTAAAGAGATAATAAAGTGGAAATGAAGCATCCCGAAAAGAAAGCAAAAAAAAAGAGCTTAATTGCGCAAAAGCTTTTCACATGTAATTACAGTAATAACGGAATTAAGTTAAAAGCGAAAAAAAAATACGTTTGTAACTTTCATACACAAGTGAAAAGATCCCATACATGTACTGGAAATGGGTGTGTTTCCTGACCAGACTCCTCCTTTTTCCAGGGTGGGTCCTGCATTTCCCAGGAGGAAATGTCAGACTGTCCTCCATTTGGGGTCATGTCCTCCTGCACAGGTCCTAACCCCCTTCCGTTGGGGTTAGGACCTCTCAAGAGAGCAGAGGAGGAGGAGAAGGCTGGAAAGGCAAGGCAAGGCAAGGCAAGGCAAGCCGAGGCAAGGGAGGGATTGAGAGGGGGAAACTGGAGGTAGCTCCCATGCCCCCCCCCCCCATAAGCCTTTCCCCTTTGTAGGACCTGCAGGGCAGAACATCATGGTGAGATGGATTTCCAAGTTGTTCCACAAGCACACCCCACGCTTGCACCCACATTCACCCACAGCTGCTGTGAGGGAAGCCTTCTTTCCCCTCCTTTTCCCTCCATCCCATATGCCAAACTTCTCCTCCATCCCAAACTTCCCTCTCCTTGCCTTGCCTTGCCTTCCCTGCATGGCAGGAGCCCGGGACTCTCCCTCCCTGGAGGCCCCTCCTCCTCCTCCTCCTCTTGGCCCTGCTCCAGGTTTTAAAAGAGAATTGTCCGTGCGTATTTGCTTTTCACATTACAGTAAATGTGAAATTACTGTAATTTCGCAAATGCATTTCCTCTAAACTCCCGAAATTAAAAAGATCTCGGAGAATACCAGTTTCTGTCCAGTTTCTGACCAGTTTCTGTGCGACGTCGTGTGAAATCGTGAGGCACAAATTCAGTTTTTGTTTGGGATTTGTGTGGATTAACCAACAGATTTCCCCCGTGTGATAACGTCCTTAGACTGTTGTGCTTTGGACACATCATGAGAAGGCATGAATCATTGGAAAAGACAATAATGTTAGGAAAGGTGGAGGGAAGTAGAAAGAGAGGAAGGCCACATTCTAGATGGATGGTCTTTATTAAAGAGACCATGAATATGAGTTTGCAGCAGTAGAGGATAAGGGGGGCTGCAGATGTCTCATCCATAGGGTTGCCATGGGTCAAGATCGACGCGAAGGCAGTTAACAACAACAAAAATGTTTCTTAGTCATGTTCAAAATGGAGGAGATTTTGGAAATCCTGGCCAGAAGGTTGAAATGGAGGACAGGTCCTGGAAAAGGAAGGTTTCTGTTCCCCCTGTTTGAGTGTTGGACTGAAACTCTGGAGGCCAGGGTTCAAATCCCTGCTCTGCCATGAAAACCCACTGGGTGACCTTGGGCAAGTTACACTCTCAGCCTCAGAGAATGACAATGGCAAGCCTGAACAAATCTTGCCACGAAAACCCCATGATAAGGTCATCATAAGCTGAAAATGAAGCCACAAAACACACACATAACACAATGGCTTCTATGGTTCTAATTTTAGAGCTCAGTTGTATATCTTTACACTTTAGGAACTTGTTTAGTTTCTTAATGGCTGCTGTTTCTATCTCTAGACTTAGGGGGGTTGCAGACTGCCAGAAATAGTGCAAATTGAGTCCACTTTTAGGGTTAGGGTTAGTGCTAGGGAATCATGGGAACTGTATTTTATTGTGCCACCAGAGCTCTCTGACAGAGAAGGTTCAATGTGTCAGAAAAAAAAACAATTCCCATGATTCCCTAGCACTAACCCTAACTTTAAAACTGGACTCAATTTGCACTATTTCTGGCAGTCTGCAACCCCCCTTAATCTGCTTTCTTCACTGTCCAGCTCTGACATCCTACATGGTAATGGGAATACAGTAGCTAGAGGAGCCAGCGTGGCATAGTGGTTTCAGTGTTGGACTGTGACTCTGGAGACCAGGGTTTGATTCCCAGATTGGCCATGAAACCCACTGGATGACCTTTGGCAAGTCACATGCTCTCAGCCTCAGGGGAAGGCAATGGCAAACCTCCTATGAACAAATCTTGCCAAGAAATCCTCATTGCCTTAGGGCAGGGGTAGGCAACCTAAGGCCCGGGGGCCGGATGCGGCTCCCCGAGGCCTTTGGACTGGCCCCAGGCCGGTCCTGACAACGCTGCCACTGCCACCACCACCGCCCCCCCGCCACCGCCACCCGCCATGATGCTATTGATTATTGTTATTACTTTTTCTTGGGGGTTTCTTGGCAAAATCTCCACAGGGGTTTTGCCATGGCTTTTCTGGGACTGAGTGTGCATACATTTTTTTTTAGATTTTTTTTTAAATTTTTTTTATTTATTTGTTTGTTTATTTGTTTGTTTGTTTGTTTTTGGTGCTTCGGCCCCCCAATTGTCTGAGGGACAGCAACCTGGCTCAAAAAGGTTGCCTACCCCTGTCTTACGGTCACTGTAAGCCAAGAAGGCACACAACAATAAGTAAACAAAAAGGCCACTCAGTATAATTTTGCTCTGGATCAGGTTAGAGTATCATAGATTTGGAAGTCCAACCCTGTTCTGCCATGCAGGAACTCACAATCAAAGCACCCCCAACAGTTGGCCATCCAGCCTTTGTTTAAAAACCTCTAAAGAAGGAAACTCTACCACTCTGAGGGAGTGTGTTCCACTGTCGAACAGCTCTTACTGTCAGGAAGTGCCTCCTAATATAGAAGTTCAATCTCTTTTCCTGGAGCTTGCATCCATTGTTCCAGGTCCTGTTCTCTGGAGCAGCAGAAAACAAGCTTACTCCATCCTCAATGTGACACCCCTTCCAATATTTAAACATGGCTATCATATCATCTCTTAATAATCTGTTCTCCAGGCTAAACATACCCAGCTTTTGTCAGTCTGTTGTGTCCAAAGAATTTATGATGATTTATTTTCTTTCTGGCCACATATGCAATATCACAAAATCTTTAGTATCAGTTTGCTTGTGTGGAAGTTTACTGCAATAATCCAATGCTTACTACAATCCCTAATGTCCCCTTTCTTGAGGACTGGAATGTGTACTGACTGTTTTGTTTTTCTATATTTGTTGTCGGACTTTTGTTAGATTTTAGATGGACTCTGTCTCTACAGCTTGAAATAGCTCTATTGGTATGTCATCTGTCCCTATTTATTTACTTCTCTCAGAACCTTTTTCCTCTTCGCATTCTAAAATTGAGTATTGAAAGGATGACAGGACATTCCTTTGACAACGATTTCCTCCTTGAAGGAAGCTGTCATCCTTTCATCTCTTTTATATAATTCTTCAGTGTATTACTTCCATTGTTTGTTTGTTTTTAAAAATTGTCTGAATTGTATAATATATTCCTCTGTTGGTTGTAATAGCATCTCTGTTCTTGGGTTAAATTTTCCTTTGATTTCTCTGATACTGTGGAAAAGGATACTTGTTCTTTTTTTTATTTTGTCCTCTTCTATTTCTTTATCCTGATTATTATAATAGCTCTCTTTGCCTACACAAAGACCAGTTGCAGAAAATTTCAGCCTTCCTGGACACACAGTAAGTGCTTTACAGGTTGTGATCCTTGAACAAGGAAAATACAAAGGTGAGAAAGAGAAATTTCTGTATTGAATTACTGTATATTCACAAATTCCATTCAATTAAAAAGACAAACAAATGGGTCCTAGAGCAGATCAAGCCAGAAGTATCCCTAGAAGGCAAAATGAACAAACTAAGACTGTTGTACTTCGAACACATCATGGGAAGAGCAGACTCATTAGAAAAGACAATAATGCTGGGAAAGGTGGAGGGAAGTAGGAAGAGAGGAAGGCTACATGCCAGATGGGTGGACTCTATTAAGGAGGTCACTTACGGGTACTAAGGGGTTGCAGAATTTAAGCATAGCAGTGGAGGACATGGGGTCTTGGAGATGTCTCATCCATAGGGTCGCCATGGGTCGAGATCGAGTTGAGGGCAGTTAACAACAATAAAAAAAGCAGAGGTATGAATAAATACAATGGCTTCATGGCATACTGCATATATTAACACAAGAGTCCTTACTACCTCACATATAATAAAAGGAATCTTCTTGAGAGAGTTTTGAACTCTGGAAACCTGACTTCTGGTGAGCAGGTTTATTGCTTTCACACATGAACACTAACCAACCACTGTAAAGATCTGACAGACCTGTATCACATTACACAGTCCTTTGAAAATTTAGGGCAAGGGACATGATTTGCATCTTTCTGTATCCTATTGCATTCCATCTACTCCCACGACTGTGTAAATATGCTTTATACCTGAGCATTCATTATCACTCTGTACTGCATCTGAGGAAGTGGGGTTATATCCACAAAGCTGATGCAAAAATAAAAATCAGCCTAGAAGCTGCTGCCAAATTCCATTCCCCGTTTCTTCCTCCTTTTTTGTCCACATAGTTGCATTTAAGATTCTCACCCTAATACTGTCTTTGTTTTTTTTTTAAAAGAATTGTTCTCATCAGTCATTAAACATTTGAAGAGTTTCATCAATAATCCAAAATGTTTTTTCGTTGTTTTGGGGTTTGTTTTTGAGAGTGTCTTTTTGTACTCTTCCTTGGTAATTTCCTTAGTATAGGTCTAAAGTTCTTTTGGCTCCCTATTGATTAGACTTAGAAGTGCAAATGTGTTTTTATGTGCTCTTCAAATTCTGCAGAGGTGTTCTTCAGAATGTATTTTGATTAATTTAATTTATTTTAGATTTATACTAATTTTTGATATTAGTAGTTCATGGTACTACAATCTGCCCCAGTCTTGTTTTTGCAGACAGAATGGACCGTCTCAATCTTCTGCTTCCAATTATATGGTTTATTTAATTTCTCTGTCGGCCCTCCTATGATGTTTGTGTTTGCAGCCATCTTTCTGGTTTCCTGAAGAATGCATTTGCAATGAACAAACTGTTGACTTCATAGAATTCATTGAGTTGCTCTCCTGTTTCATTTCTTGAACTGAGGCAAAATTCTTTGATGGTGTTTGGCTCCGTTCAGTTTCCTGCTTTTGCATTCCAGTCACCTATGTTTAACATGTCCTGTTTTGTGTTTTTTGTTTGTTTGTGTGTCCTGGTGGCGCAGTGCTTAAATGCCTATACTGTAAGCCACAAGGTTGTGAGTTCAATCCCAGGGGCTCCAAAGTTGGCTCATCCTTTCATCCTTTTGTAAGTTGATAAAATTAGTACCCAGCTTGTTGGGGGCAATTAGCTTACACTTTGTAAACCACTTAGAGAGTGCTTAGTTCACTGATAAGCAGTATAAAAATGTACTTGCTATTGCTATTGCTATAATCTCTGTTTCCTCATCTTCTGCCTCTATACATGGAGTATAAACTAGGATTATGGATGTATTGATTTTTTTTAATGAAGTCTTATTGGCATTATTTGATCAGACTTTGATGAAGAGGGGATTTCAAAAGAAGAAGTAGCTTCCTTCAAATGACTTTTCTTTCCTGTATGTTGCCTTTCAGGAAGAATCTTTTACTTTTTTAGCCAGTAGTAGCCAGCTGAACTGAATATTAATATGATTAATTTAAGCTGAATCTTACACATTGGCTGCTCTTGAAATTTGTATTGTAACTTATGTGATTGGTTGGGTTTTTTAAAAACAACAACACACACTTACTTTGTGTTGTGTGTTTTTTGGCCTCTGAGATAGGGATAGTTTTCATTTATGAAATAATGAGTGATTTCATAATTGGATAAAATGCTGTTACTGAATTTATTAACGTAACACCACAGTGAAATTAGAGTTTACAGAATATAGGGAAATGGGACTGCCTTTCAGAGCTTACTATCTAAAATTCAGCAAGAGGAAACAATATTTCCCTATACCTTACTTTATCTTATTCTTTACCCACTTTTCACAATATATCAGTGTTTGTTTATTTTTTTACATTTATATCCCATCTTTTTGCCAAGAAATGTAACTTCCCATGGGCTCACAAGAACTATGAAGCAGATTAGGGTATGAATTAGTCCGTGGTCCAGGTCACTATGAGTTTCATGGCCAAATGCGGATTAGACATCCTTAGTCCTTGCAGCATCCTCTGATTCACTAATGGAGGACATGTGGCACTATTGTTGGATTGCTTGTTCCCACAAGCCGTGACCCTCATGGACAAGAGTGAGTGATTATGACAAATTATGACAGTACCCCTAACCCTCTAAATATATATCAGAGAGAATAGTGGCATCCCTAGGGTTGGTGTCATTTGGTGCAGTGAATCATGGTGTCACCCCCCATTGATCTTCTCCCATACCAAACCAACCATTTATGTTACTCATAAATCATAATTCCCATATATCACAGAACGTAATGCCAATACTTGTCACATAAACAACCTGCAAAATTAAAATTATACCTTTAAATTACAATATCATACACACAGCCTAAATGTATTTACATATATATTGTTTCCTGTGGTTAAAGTGAAAATTTGGTTAAAAAAAAAAAAAAGTTATGTTTATAAAGAAAATTTTAAAATAATTGATTTTCTTTTTTTAAAAAAAATAAATTTTTTTAAAGTTACTTTAAAAAACACACAACACCTGGGACCTCTCCTTTCTCCTTCCACTGAGCCTCACCCAACCTACATCATCTCTTCAGCATTTTAAAGGGATATAAGAGAGTGCCACAGCAGATGTTTGGGGAGCAATGGTGTCACCTCCCATTAGGGTGTTACCTGGTGTGGTTTGCACGCTCTTAGTGACAGCGCTGAGAGAGAAGAAATTCTGTGTGTGCCTGAACAGTTTCTTGCATTGTTGTACTTTGGATGTACAATTCCTTCTTCAGGAGTTTATACCAACTGTAGGGAATATTTGAAAATATTTAGTCAAAACCACTGAACCCCATTTAAAACATTTAAGAATAGTTTTAAAATAATAAGTTGGCTTAAATATAGCCAACTGCAAACAGATCACCTGTCTTTAATTAATACTATACAGTCGATCCTCCGTTCTTGCAGGGAGGGGGATCCATTCCAGATCCCTCCATGAGAATGGAAAATTGTGTATATTCAAGCCCCATAGGCTTGAATGGAGGTACGTGTCCACGGGGGCGGGGGCACACCCAATTTTGTCCACCTCCTTTCACCACATGTGGATAGGCGAGGGACGCGGATCCCAAGTCTGCAGGAATGGAGGGGCGACTGTATTATATTAGAATCGGCGTGGTGTAATGTGGCCAACCTCAGAACAAATCTTTCCAAAAACACCCTATGATAGGGTCACCATTAAGTCAGAGCTTGATGAAAGCAGCACCATGTAGGTATAGAATATGAGATCAGTTGATTGTCGTCTTGCCAAAGCAAAGTGTAAGGCATGGCAGATCATGAAAGCATAAGACAGAAATTACAACAGGAAGGTGGGGAGGGGGAGAACATAAACATTATACTCTAGTCTACATTAAAGGTTCGTATGCTCAGAAGAAATAGTAGGTTAGTTATTCTGAGACTACAGTCAGGAAAGCAAAGTGAAATTCTGTTAGTGAACTGGAAATACTACAATCCTACCACTTCTTGATAAACCTACAGACCCCATTAATAATGTTAATATGTGGTGGTACCATAGGTACTTGGGTGAAATGGAGTACCATGAAAATTAATGTGAGTTTTGCTGGAGTGTTGATTACACCCTTTGAATTTTCCAGAGCATTCAACTAGAGTACCACTTAATGTCTGATTAATAAAATAAGACTTAACAGAGCATGCATTAAAATGTGTTTGCAAATGTCATTTTTCAGAATAAAATGTAATTATTCCTAATCAGTGAATGGGGATTCCCCCCCCCCCCCCACGAGATACCACTGGGATCAGATTTTATCTCAATAATCTTTCAATATTGACACAGATGGCTAAGGAAAATATTGTTGCAAATGGTTTTACACACATGGAAATTCTCTCAGTCTCCAAGGATTCACTAACAATGTAGCAGATTTAAACTTAGAATAAGAGTGTTTTCTAAGCTCATGTAGTTAAACACACATTTTCTAAACACACATAGCAGAGGGATTAATATACTGTAACGTAGTCACATGGTAAATTAAAGCTACAAGTTAAACATCATCATCATCATCATCATCATCATTATTATTACATGAGTTTGCAGTGTGATGATGCTGCAGCTGAAAAAGCCAATGTAATTTGAGGCTGCATCAACAGAGTATAGTATTCAGATTAAGGGAAATTCTGCATTGGTCACACCTCATTTGGACTGCTGTGTAAAGTTCTGGGCACTACAATTAGAGGAATATTTACAGGCTGGAGTGTGTCCGGAGCATGGTGACCAAGATGATAAGAGATGTGAAAACCAAACTGTACAAGGAACAGATCAGAGAGATGAGTATGTTTAGGTTGGGGAAGAGAACTCTGAGAAGTGATGGGATATCCATCTTTAAATATTTGAAGAGATATCATGTGGAAGATGGAGCGAGCTTATTTTTTCTGCTCCAGAGACTAGAACATGAACCAATCTATTCATGTAGAATTCAAAGATATATTCATGTCTGTCTGTTAAATGAGTATGGAAAGAGATCTTGTAGCACTTTTGAGACTAACTGAAAGAAAGAAGTTGGTAGTATGAGCTTTTGTAGATGCATCTGAGGAAGTAGGCTCAAGTCACTAGGGGGTGCAAAGGGTGCAGACCGCACCAGATGACACCACTGCTCCTCAAACATCTGTATTTTGGCAGAAACAGGCTGTGGCATTTGCCTGTATCTCTTTAAAATGCTGAAGAGATGGTGTGAGTGGGGTGAAGATCAGTGGGAGGAGAAAATCTGTATAAACCTGGCTGTAGCTGCAAGACAGAGTTGGACTAAATGGCCCTTGTAGCCCTTCCATTTCTTAAGATTGTATGATTATTTCAGCCACCTCCGAGAACACACCTTTCCTTCTAGCTCTATGATTCTAAGCAAACCAGGTTTGGCACAGTATGGTCCCAAAGGCTCCCTAAACTGCTTGTGTGGCTCTGTGACAGCTGCTTGAGGTCTCCCAAGCCTCCCTTTTCTGCCAAAAAGGGGCCAGTTCTCTTTCTGAGAAGCTCCCAGGAGCAACAATTTGCATTTTTTTTCCTTTGTAAAAAAAAGTTATTATTATAAGTAAACAACTATGTGCAAAACATATCACAACAGTAAAGCAAAGTAGAACAATTCATCTTACAACTTTGAATTGTGTTGCAGGTATAGGTCACAGAATCCTTTGCAGACTGCCAGAAATAGCGCAAATTGAGTCCACTTTAAGGGTTAGGGTCAGTGCTAGGGAATCATGGGAATTGTTTTCCCCCAAAGAAACATTGAGCCTTCTCTGTCAGAGAGCTCTGGTACCACAATAAAATACAGTTCCCATGATTCCCTAGCACTAACCCTAACCCTAAAAGTGGACTCAATTTGCACTATTTCTGGCAGTCTGCAAAGGCCCAGAGTCACCTTGCATGGTAGGAAATGCCATGCTGAGGATGCATTTTTGTCTGGTGTTTTTCCCCCCTTTACAAATAGCAGCAATGAGGTGGTGGAGTGGATAAGGATTGGTGCCAGTGGCAGCTTTCCTCCCAAGGTAAGTAGCAGTTTGGACAGCAATTTTAATTGAGGCAGTAGTATATGGGGGAAATGATTAGAAAATAAAATATGTCTGGCTGTTATTTTCAAAAGGAAAAAAAGATCTAGATACATTAAGGCTGCAGTCCCAGATGCACTTACTTAAAAGTAATCCATAGAGAACTCAATGTAGCTTGTAGGGAGGCACTGTAGATACAGCAATGCATTTCACTTCTAGTTTAGTTGCTAATTTAAGTAGTGAAATCTTTCATGCTCTCTTGACTGCTGAAAGACTGATAATCCAGTATTTGAAAGATAACACATTCCCACCTCTGGTCCAATGGATAGAAGATTTAACACTTGCAACATTTGAGAGGATAATATTTATATATATGTAACTTAATATTTGAAAGAGTGATACATAAATCATATTGATTTCATCTACAAATGGATATATATTCAGATATTTGGTCTGCTTTTATTAAAATGTATGAGTAACGTTTCTTGTTTTTGTCTCCTTATTCCTTATTGATGTAATGTTAGAACATCACAATATATGTAACTGAGAGCCTTATAATATAATTTTACTTTGCATAATAATTTTTAAAAATTTAGTAGTGGATTTGGCAGATTGGCCCTACTAGTAGATAGAGTGAATCAGCCACTGCAGATTTTGTTGACATAAAAAGGCAGCAAATTATTATTTAATTTATTGTTACTGTATTTAAACTGTCATGGAAAGTGAGAAAGGTTTGTAGAATTTTTTGCCTCAGGTACCAAAATAACTTGGTTAGCCTCCTGTAGTACATAAAATGATTTTGTGGGGAAAAGAGAGACACTTTTTGCTGTTCCACCTTGGGCAGCAAAATGTCTTGGGCTGTCTCTGTGGTATAACCATACCCAGTCTTAACAGAATTTAGGTCAGACAGTGTCAAATCTATATATGAATCCTAACTCATGGGGTGGTCTCCCTACGACAAGCTAGGGAGAGGCAGGAAATATAAATAAATTATTATTATTATTATTATTATTATTATTATTATTATTATTCATAATATTAGCTGTTGTTACCATTAGCAAATAAAAAAATATTGTTATATGCATAGGCAAGTGAAGGTTTTCAAAGCATTTTAATAAAAGCACCATTGGAGTCTCTGGAACATATCGTCCCCACCATCCTTTGGGATAGATGTCACCATCCATTTGATTTATTCTAGTTGTTCCGTCCTCTTGGCTCTTTATGTTTTATATGGCTTGGATGCACAGGATGAAACCACTGGTGATACAACCCCAAGCTCTCATTTCTGAATAATTTACCTGGCACCGTACCAGGGCTTAAGACACTGGAAATCATTTCTGTTCTGGATGACAAAATAAAAGGTCAGGCATGTCTGCCAAGAATGGCCAAAACATAAATACTCCTTCCTTCCCTCTCTCCTTCCCTTAAGAAAGAAAAAAAGGGAATCAAATCAAATCCTTTTGCTTGGTTTAACGCCTGTGCCTCCACTCCTCCTCTGTTGCTCACCTCTTCTGATTAGGTTACATTACACTTGGTCATGGGAATGTATTCTGAGGCTGAGCTGGAAACTATGGGGAATAGCCCGCAAAGTGTCTGAGGAGGAAAAGGGGAATCTTTATGACATTCCTCCCAGTTAAAGGAAGTAGCAATTGACCAAAACATGCTGAACATCTATACTCAGATGTTACATGAGGGGTGAAAGATGAAGCTCTTGATTTGGCCCCCCTGCCTTTACTTCATTTCCCAAAGGGCCTTTGCTCTCCTTGACAGACTCTGTCCCTTGCATCAATTAGGGTTGCCATTGGGTAGTCCCCAAAGTAGGACACTATCTGGTTGCCTTCAGTTTCATCCCTCTTTGTGTCCCTGCAGTCCATTTTCATTTTTGATGCTGCAATAATTTATCGCATCTTGCCTTTTTTTTTTTAAGTGGGAAGGAGAAAAAAAATGTAAAGGCTAAATTTTCAGGGCAATCGTAAATATGCCTTAAGCAAGCTGCTTTCTGAAGTGACACTTTAAAAGTAAATAAAAGATACAGCAGTGTTAGTCTGTAAAATCAGTATGTCAAGAGATCTTGTAGCACCTTTGAGATGAACTGAAAGAAAGAAGTCTGCAGCATGAGCTTTTGTAGACTTTAGTCTACTTTCTCAGATGCAAAAATAAAGTTTGTGTTTGTGTGTGTATTCGAATTTCAGAATCTTTCCCCCTATCTAAATCCATTACCTGCCAGAAAGGGATTCAGAGAACTTTTCACATCTACATTTTCAAAGGGCTAATTAACTTAGGCTGGAAGTTTTGACATGAAGTCAGGCTAATTAGTTTACAAAGAACATCATCCATTACTAGGTTAAAAGTAAAACACATCAGAGACTGAGCTGAGAACTTGCATTTTTTCCATCAGTGTAAGAGAGTGAAATGGAGGACAGGGGTACATGCCATTTCAGAAGGAAAAATTCTGCACCACTTGGTGATTTAAGCATTGGACTACAACTCTGGAGACCAGAGTTCAAATTCCCGCTTAGCCATAGAAATCCACTGGGTGGCCTTTTACAAGTTATAGTTTCTCATTCTCAGAAGAAGATAAAAGCAAACTGCCTCTGAACAAATCTTACCAAGAAAATCCTGTAATAGGTTTGCCTTAGGGTCACCATAAGTCAGAAAAGACATGAAGACACAACAAGGATAGACTTATCAGGTCAGAGGCATCTCAGCTTCTGAGATTTTAGAGTCAAGCTCTGTCTCTTGGTGATGTCAAAAAGAGTCACCACGGTTAACTGATGTTAAACAGTCCAGGTCTTAATGATGTCATTTGGCATCCATTGAGCATAGTTATTCAAAGTATATCATTCAAATAAAAGCAACATGTTATTAATAAGAAAACATTTATCTCCTGTGAAATTAGGTTTTCTAGGCTCTGCTTTGAACAGAAACCCCTCCCCCAAAAAAACTTTTACCAACCTCATTTGCAGTCACTGCTTCTTAAGATCACATACAGACCATTGAAAGAAAGTTTCCTCAGCTTTATTTTGAACAGGGGGAAAAAAACACTTTAAAAAACCCGCAAGCACTGATTTTAACACATAGGACCAACCAAGAAAGCTTTTCCAAACAAAAAGAACATTTTCCAAGCTCTGCTTCTAATGGGTTGTTCCCATTAACCAGTGTTCCTCAGTGGCCAGAGTTTATCCCCTACCATTTTCCGAGTCATGTTGTGGAATGTTCCCTTATTAATCATCATTAGTGATTATTAGAATTATTATTATTATTAGATTATTAGAATTAGAATCATAAAATATTTGGAGTGATGGTGATCATACTGCTGACAAAGGTGGTAATAATAAACCAAGAGGACAATAAGACCAGGGAAATCTTTCCTAAGCACGTCTACTCAGAAGCAAGCCTATTGAATTTGAAGGAACTTAAAACTTTAAAATGCTGAGAATATAATCATAGAGTTGGAAGAGACTACAAAGGCCATTCAGTCCAACACACACACACACACACACACACACACACCATGCAGCAGGGGTAGGCAACCTTTCCCCTTTAAGGGCCGAGGGACTTCAGCTCCCAGAAGCCTCAGCCATGTTGGCCAATAGTCCCATGTTGGCCAATAGCTCCTGGGATTCTGGGAGCTGAAGTCCCTCGGCCCTTAAAGGGGAAAGGTTGCCTACCCCTGCCATGCAGGAATACACAACTAAAGCACCCCTGGTAGATACCTCTATTAAAAAACCTCCGAAGAAGGAAACTACACCACTCTCTGAGGCACTGCATTCCACTTTTGAATAGCTCTTACTGTCAGAAAGTTCTTCCTAATATTTAAATGGAATCTCTTTTCCTGTAGTCTGAATCATTGCTCCAGGTCCTAGTTTCTGGAGCAGCAGAAAACAAGCTTGCTCTATCCTCAATATGACATCCCTTCAAATATTTAAATATCACTTCTTAACCTTCTCTTCTCCAGGCTAAACATACCCAACTCCCTAAGCCGTTTCTCCTAGGGCATGGTTTCCAGACCTTTCACCGTTTTGTTCACTCTCCTTTGGATGAGGAGTCAGTTTTGTTTGAGTAGGAGAGACATAGCAAAAGGGAAGGAGAAGGCTGGTGATGAGTGCAGCAAGAAGTGGGGTTGGAGAAATCAGAGGAGAATGAAAAAGAGAGGGATCATGAAGATACATAGGGTCAGGGCAGTGAGAAGAAGGAGAAAAGGAAAGAGGGAGGGGGCCTCAGGAAGAAGATGAGTACAATTGTTTTAATAATAATAATAATAATAATAATAATAAAATTTATTTATACCCCGCCTATTTGGAAATCCAATCAAAGCGGCTAACAAATTTTAAAATCACATACAGTCCCAAAAACAATCCGTCCCCCCCTTAAAACAATATTAAATCTGAAATAGATAAAATTACAAATGTAAACAATTAAAACTATAACATTTTAAAACACATTATAGCACTCCAATATAGCCCATAACAATGTTCTTATCCATCCAAGATGAGGCCACGTAAGAACAATGCGGGTTGGAAAACCCAAGGCCGGGATGAATTAATCTGGAAAGGCCTGGCGGAAGAGATCTGTCTTGACAGCTTTTTTGAAGCTGTCTAGCGATGTCAACTGATGGATCTCATCTGGCAGGCCGTTCCAGAGTTTGGGGACGACAACAGAGAAAGCCCTCTGGGAGGTAGCCGCAAGCCTCGATTTTTGGGGCTGCAGCTAATTCCTCCCAGAGGACCGGAGAGCACGGGGAGGATTATATGGAAGGAGGCGTTCCCTGAGATAGCTTGGACCCAAGCCATTTAGGGCTTTAAAGGTGATAACCAACACCTTGTACTGGGCCCGGAAGCTGATAGGCAGCCAGTGAAGGGACCTCAGAACCGGAGTAATGTGGTCCCTCCTAGATGTTCCCGACACTAGCCCTGCTGCCATGTTTTGTACCAGCTGTAATTTCCGAACCAAGCACGAGGGTAGCCCCATTACAGAAGTCAAGGCGTGAGGTTACCAGCACATGCACAACAGTCTCGAGATCCCTTACTTCCAGAAAAGGGCGCAGCTGGCGTTTCAGCCGAAGCTGATAACAGGCGCTCCTGACCGTCGCATTTACATGATTTGTCATCAGGAGTGACGAGTCAAGGAGCAGCCACAGACTGCAAACACAGTCACTGGAGGAGAGTGTGACCCCATCCAGGACTGGAGGTTGCAACCCAATTCTTAGTTTCGGGGCCACTACTGTGAACAACTCCGTCTTGTCTGGATTCAGTTTCAATCTGTTTTTCCTCATCCAGCCCATTACCGCCCGAAGACATTCATTGAGAGAAGAGACGCCATCAGAATTCAAGGCGGACGAACGAGACACGGAGAAATAGATTTGGGTGTCATCAGCGTACTGATAACACCCAGCTCCATAACTCTGTATAATCTCACCCAGTGGCTTCATATAGATGTTAAATAACATCTGGGACAAAATAGCTCCCTGAGGGACCCCACAAGTGAGCTCCCTCTTACTGGAGCTACTGTCCCCGAGCAGCACCCTCTAAGACCTACCCGAGAGGAAGGACCGGAACTACTGCAAAGCAGTGCCCCCGATACCTAACCCCCTCAGGCGGCCCAAGAGGATGCCGTGGTCTATCATGTCAAAAGCCACTGAGAGGTCTAGTAGCATCGACAGGGTCACACTACCCCTGTCAATGCTCAGACTCAGATCGTCGGTTAAGGCAGCCATGGCAGTCTCAACCCCAAAGCCTGTCCTGAAGCCGGTTTGAAATGGGTCTAGATAATCGGTTTCATCCAAGACAGCTTGGAGCTGAAGAGCAACCACCCTCTTGATCACCTTGCTCAAGAATGGCAGCAATGACACAGGTCTGTAATTACTCATATCCAGGGGGTCCAGGGACATGTTCCTTCAAACAAGATGGAACATGTCCCTCCCTGAAGAATGCATTGATGATATCCGTGAGGAATCTCAGCAATGCATCCCCCCCCTGGACGGCCAGCCATGATGGGCAAGGGTCGAGAGGGCAGGTCGTCTTCCTCACCTTACCAAGCAGCTTGTCCATATCCTCGGTACTCACAGATTGGAGCTGATCCAGTATAACTTCATCAGCGGAGTCACTGGACACCTCACCTATAGACTCTGTTTCAACAGTAGCATCTAAGTCAGCTCTTATCTGAGAGATTTTATCTGCAAAGAAGTTGTTAAACACGTCACAGCAGGCTGTCATTGGGTTAAGTAAGGGATTTGGCACAGGGGACACCTGCGTCATCTCCCTCACCACCTTAAACAGCTCTGCTGGGCGGGACTCTGCAGACGCAATAACTGTTTCAAAATTGGAATTTAGGATTTTTTTTTTTTTTACTGATTTTAAAAATGAATACTCATTTTCAAAGAGTGTCTTAATATGTTTTTATCTTTGTATTTTATAATTGGTTTTTATTTCTTCATCACCTTGGGAGCCCTTAGGAGCTGGGAGGAATACCAAAATACTTAAAATAAAATAAAGTAAAGCTAGGAATTTATCACACTGAGCTACAAAAGTGGAATTTTAACAGAATAAAAGTGTCTTCTGTTGATTCTTATCACACAACATTGTGTCCATCCTGCTGCCACCTTGTATTCCATTTGTTACTGTAATGTATCTTTTCATTGACAGGCAACACTTGTCAATAGGCTCTCAATCTCACTCTGATTGTTGCCTTCACATGATAAGTCCTTTCCATTGTTGCTTCTCAGGCGATCATGTGGTATGAGTTGGCCTGATTCTGCTTCTTTCCCCCTCACAGCAATCTTGTCACTAACAGTTTACCAAATCTGACTATTGGATGCACATTCACACAGCAGCCAATTTTGGGAAGTGGTTGGAAGTGCGATAACTTTTCCTCCTCCCACCAGAAGGCAGCTTTTGGCAGCGCGGAAAACAGACCACACAACCATGGATTGTCAAAGTGCTATTGGGAAAAGTGTGATAAGAAATGTTGCCAAACCAGTATGCTTCCATTCTTAACCTAGAACAATTATGGTGGGACAAAAAGCTGGTGAGAAAAAGTCCTAGGAGGAGGAGAAGGAGGAGACCAACTGAAAGGAAGAGGATATTTAGCTAGGAGCTATGGGCAGAGCAGGGGATAAAAGGAAAGAGGATAAGGAAGAGCAAGAAAAGCTAAGTAATAAGGAAGAAGATGAAGGCAGGCAGAGGGAAAGGGACAAGAGAAAGAAGGGAAGGAGAAGACATTTAGCCAGGTATTGTTGAAGAAGATGAAAGAAATAGAGAAATCAAGATTTTTTTAAAAAAAAAAAGAATTAAAAAGATAAAGAAATCAAGTGCCCTATCAGAGATGAACAAAGAGAATTGTACCAGGCTTTTCTCTAAGAATGGGGCAACCCACACATGCCTCAGACCAAGACAGGAAATTGTTCTGTAGCTTCAACCATTTAGGCAGAGAAGGTGGACACAGAACAGGACAATATAACAAGAAGATAGGAAAGGTCAGGAAGCAGTGATACTGTGGTAGCATATTAATTGACTCCTGAGGCATCAAATACTGCTTCCTCCCTCTGAGCCCTACTGCTGGCTGTTTGAGAAATGATTAGAGGGGAAAGAGGGAGAGGAGACAACAGCTACTAGAGTCTACACTATATTATTATTATTATTATTATTATTATTATTATTATTATTTTATATCCTGCCTTTCTCCAGTAGAGGGAACCAAGGTGGCGAACAACAAGTATAAAACTTTGAAAACTTAAAAAACCCCACAAAACACTAGCCACTCCAAAGCAGCTTGCAGCCGTGAGGACCAGCAGCACACATGGATTTTTAAAGCTTATTTTCAAGGCAGTACTCTTGCTTTGAGCTTCTTCTTTTCATCCAGAGGGGAGAGGACCCAAGTCCTGACATTTAAAAATCCCAGCAAGACTTTATTAACTGCCAGCTGCTTTTTCTCTCTTCATCATCACTTCTCTTGCATTGTGGAGCATGATCACAACTAGAGCACACTTGTGGAATGAATTGCTGAGTCAACACTTACGGTATGTAAATCCCTTTGATTTAATTATTTGCTCTAGTTGGGGACTAACCATTGGATTTAAACTGTAACCTCCAAAATGCCCCTCAGATTTGCTATCTGAGAATGGAGTGGCAAATTGAGAAGACCCCTAGTATTCTATTTCCTCACACAACATGACATTTTCTCCGTACTCATCCACAACCTTCCCTTCTGATTGATTACGATGCAATAATTATGCATTATTAAACAGAAAATCTCTCCTCTCTTCCTTATCCCTTCTTCCTCTAGACGTGAATGGCAATCCTTTCTCAGTGTCTTGTCAACTACTGCAAGGGCTGAATCCGATAGCAACTGGCCTGAGCGGAAGTCTACTGTGATTCCTGCCGACATGGCAAAGCTCCCTTTAATGCACAGGGGGCTTGAAAAGCACTGAGATGGCAGAGATTGCTGTGGCAGAAGCAACTGGAAAATGTCTTGAGATTGAAACACAGACATATTAACATCACCCTTGTGGATGCTAATGACTTGCACTTTAAAATGCCAGAGGCTCATCCTGTCAGCTAAAACAAAGAAAAAACACATTTTCAGTCTCCAAAGACCTTAGATCTTTCCAAACTCTCAGGGTAAATTCAGCCATAATGTATTTTTGCACTAGAACAGGGCAGCTCATGCATGCCACTGGGGGAATCATTGGCCAGAGTTGCTGTAGGCGGTGTAGTCAGTCTAGCTAAATAAAACAGCAGCTGAAAACCTTGGAGAGATTAAACTAGTAATGGCGCATCCTATAATGCAATGCAATCAAATCTAAACAATTTCCAAGAAGAAGGCATCGCTTACAGATACACGCTAGGCAATCCTCTTCGTTTTGTTTTTAATCACAATATAAATGGGCCAAAAAATCTGACAGACAAGATAGCTCAATATGTATTCCTCCTTATGCCAACAGAAATGACAGATGGAAATGTTTTGTCAGTGCAATCCTGGGTATGTCTACTCAGATGTAAGTCTTCTCATTTTCAGTTGAACATTGTCTCAGACAAGTGAGTACAAAGGTTTGCAGCCTTAAATTAATTATTTAATCCTAGGCTAATGCATATCTTGGAGCAGGAATTTATATGGACATCTCCTGTTGTATTGGTCATGCTACGCCTGCATTTCCAGGCCGTGTTCAGGTTCACATCTATCACTGTGTGCAATAGATGGCACTTATTTCAGCACAAATCATTTGGAAGTGCAGCATTGTTCAAGATAGCCAATAATTCATTGTCTACTGCAAAACATTCACAAAGAGTCCTATAAAGTCGTGGTTCTTAACATCAGATTCTTCAGGTATTTTGGACTTATCCCAGAAGCTACAGCTAACACTAGTAATTGGGAAAATCAAAAGACTGAGACCCACTACTGTGAAATATTGTATGTTTTCTGTGGTTAGTCTGGATATCTTCACAAAGTTTCTTCTGCATCCTGACAATTACATTTCCATGAATGGGTTCTCCATCAGCTTAGGTTGCCTGAAACGTAATTGGTCAAAAGCATAGACTTGCTATTAGTTCCGAAAAAGTGCCTTTTGTCCTGGATGAACCTCCCTCCCAAACATTTTGGATGGCATGGAAATAGCGAAGAAACATACCAAAAGAGGGGTTACTCCTTACCCCA
The DNA here is from genome assembly GCA_026167975.1 of Phrynosoma blainvillii. NCBI lineage: Eukaryota > Metazoa > Chordata > Lepidosauria > Squamata > Phrynosomatidae > Phrynosoma > Phrynosoma blainvillii. Next base: position 35,455,461 of record JANUYF010000001.1, on the reverse strand, counting down.
CACTCAATGTTCATAGCAAGATCTCTGAAAATTCAGGTGGATGGAGCTAGAGAAGTCCTGCAAATCCAGGGCTGAGTCTCTATCCACTGTCATGTGGTCTTCCTCTTTCCCTACTGCCTTCCACTTTACAAAGCAGTATTATCTATTCTGTCCTTTTCTCCTCCAAGAAACAAGCTTGCCCTGAACTCTGGGAAGCAAATCTTGTCTGTTGCTGCTGCTTTTATGAAAAAAGAACATTAGTAGGATCCATCCTATTCCCCTATTTGCAGCAAGGACAGGTTGCCAAGTAAACCAGTTTCTCAAAGGGGAACAGCAAACATGGTGTTCTTCAACAGGTTTCTTAGTCATGTTCAAAATGGAGGACATTTTGGAATTCCTCCTTGACAGAAGGTTAAATGTAGGACATATCCTGGAAAAGGAGGATGTCTGATCACCTTCTTTGAGGGACACTCTCAGGTTACATCCACACTGCAGAAATATTCCAGTTTGACATCACTTTAACTGTCATGGATCAATGCTATGGAATTCTGGGAACTGTAGTTTATTGGAGCACCAGAGCTCTCCATGAGAGAGAGCGCTAAATGTCTCACAAAACTATAGTTCCCTGATTTCTATTGTTCCATTCTATTTCCATTTAAAGTGATGTCAAATTGGATTATTTCTGCAGTGTGGATAGCCCTACTTTGAAAGCAGTAAATGTGAATTCCTGTATTTATGAAGGTATTAAATCGTAAATACTGAAAAGGATGCCAGACATTCTTTATAACCACTTGCACCCGCATTGAGGTGAGGAACGATCTTTTCTGTGCAAGATCAAAGAACATCCATTAGGGAACTTTTAAATACATTATCAACTGAAATGGATAGATTAACACTTATTTGTGAATGATGAAGCAATTTTGCCCCCTCCCAAAGACGTACATATACATAATACACTTTTGAATGCAAATAATACCTGCTAAATATCAGTGGAAACTCAACTAAGATTGTTGACCTTACATACTTATGCATAGAGTAATCTATATATTACTGAACACTCTTTTTAATGCTCTTATTCAAATTCAAAGACAGCTGAAATTCTGCAAATGCTAGCGATCTAGGAAATGAGTGTCTCAAGGTCCACAAGATAATGCTAGCAATTTATAAGAGCACATTTCAGATTTTTTTCAAAAAAACATCAACAACAACAACAACAAAACCATCAAGCATTTTATCCTCTTATAGAGCAATGCACAAACTCTGGAGTCAGAAGTTATTAGGCCATTGTTGCTTCGTGTGCGTCTGTGTGTGTTTAAATGGTGCTATTTAGTGGCTCAGTCTATTTCTGAGTGAGTGTGCAGTTCATTCAGGCCCTTCAGCTAAGTAGGCTTGCAAAATAATATTGAGTTTCCAGTGCAATGGTTTTGCAGGTTTGTTTTATTTTATTTTCCTTTTCAAGGCTCATTTGCAAGCGTAATGGCCATGATTTTCCTTCTCCCCCCCCCCCCACTCCTCATCCTCTCAGTGGGGAGCAAACCTAGGGGGCAAATTGCAAGCAAGCTTGTGAGCTTTCCATGAGTGGCATCTTTGCCAAAGGAGCAAACTGCTCAGCACAGCTGCAGGGAAGTGCTAGCTTTTTATACTTGCAAATCACATGCATTTACAATTAGTGTGGAAGAGTGCTTTTTTCAATACTATACTCTGTGTGAGTATGTTTCGCTTGAATAAAAGAAACAAATGACTTAGAGGCTATTCTGTTCCAAAGGATATTTTTAAATCAACACTTCAGCTAAAATGCAATATTTCAACTAAAGTGTTTATATTCCCCCAAATCAATGACTAGGCAACAAAAAGGTTAGATCATTTTGAATCTTTACTAACAGCTCTGTTCTGTTTTTAAAACTGTAATCAAAGCAAATTTAAAAGTTTCCTTTTGCAACTACAGTGCCAAGAATCTTCCAGCCAGCATGGCCACTAGTTAGGGGATTCTGGGATGTGTAGGCCAAGAATAACTTTCCAAAGCTCTGCATAATTCTGTGGTGCTTCCAGATGAGGCTTTTAAGCAGGTTGTATACATACATACATACCAAACACCAAATCCCATTGAACTCATTGGGATAACCTCTGAGTAGATATACGTGTGGCTGTAATGGATCTTTGCTCTGCAGAATAAAACCTCTCTCAAAGTAAGTTGGAGCATTGGAAGAGGGAATGCTAGAAGCTTTCATTTTGTTGGACCTTTTCAATAACTAAAGCTACTTGCTGGAAGAAAGAAAACAATAAGATAATAGCAAGAAATTTTCAAGGCCAAAAGGCAGAATAAAGAAAAAGATGTACTACCTCCTCATTAGTGCTGTTGATGTATTCAACATAACTCCCTGGTAAGGGTGTTTTTTGCCTTTTTTCATCTTTTCACAGTAGCTGAGGAGAGGGAACTTTATCATACTATTAGCCTCAGATGACAGCAGTAAATCTTGGAATCACTTTCTCCATTATGGTTCTTACAAGACAGGAACGTAAGAAGTTGCCAGTCCCTTCCCCTCTGGGCCTAGGTCTTCCTCAAAGGAAAAGGTCCACACAAACTAAAATTCTGTCCTATTTGCCTTCAGCTAAGGAAGCCAAGGAAGGAAAGGAAGAGAAGGACCCAAATAACTATACCAGCCCAGACCCTTTGACTGAACTGCAAATAATGTAAGGAAGGGGCTTGATTTTGATTTTGAATTGGAAGAAAGTGAACAGCAAGCAATAGAGCTGGAAATGGAAATTGCCCATGCTGAATTACTAGCGGGAGCAATCCCTGGAAGCTGGAGAAGTTCTGACCTTCCTCCTCTAGTGACACACCTGGCACAGTTTTGGAAAGTCCCTCTTTCCAATCTGATGAGAAAAGAGTTTCTGAGGTTAATTTAAATCCATGCTGTGAACTAAACCCCTCAGAGGTTACAATTTCAACCTCATGTTCCAATTCAGTCCCAATTTACCTTTACCTCAGGAAAATCAAACTTCAAAGGATACTGTATTGGTGAAATATCTGGACTGCATAAATAAAGATTTGAACCTATGAGGGGATATCATAAAGTTTTAATTATCACTTTTAAAAAGATTTGCCAAAGTTTGCTTTGATTTGTAGTTGTTAACTTATCTCTACATAGGGGGGTTGCAGACTGCCAGAAATAGTGCAAATTGAGTCCACTTTTAGGGTTAGGGTTAGTGCTAGGGAATCATGGAAATTGTTTGTTTTCTGAGACATTGAGCCCTCTCTGTCAGAGAGCTCTGGTGCCACAATAAAATACAGTTCCCATGATTCCTTAGCACTAACCCTAAAAGTGGACTCAATTTGCACTATTTCTGGCAGTCTGCAACCCCCTATAGTCACCATCCAGATTTACACATTTTCCCCAGCATTTCTTGACCCTTCAAATACCATTATTGTAGAAGTCTGCAGATTGCCCCTTACGAGGATTTTACATTTTAGTCACTTCTGGCACAACCTGTCACAAAAATAAATGATACAATGAGCTGATTTTCTCAACATCATGCACTTAGGGACCAATGATGACACTGACAAAATTTCATCAATGTACCATAATAACTTCCGGGTGATAATTATTACTTTACAATACCCCCTCATATGACACAATCTGTAGACTTCTACAATATCAGGTATTCGGAGGGTCAAGAAACACTGGGGGAAATTTGTAAATCTGGATGATGACTATGTAAAGATAAGTTACCAACTACAAATCAAAACAAACTTTCTGTCAATTTTTGTAAAAAGGTGATAATCAAAACTTTACGATACCCCCTCGTAATTAAGAAATTCCTGATGGAAAGCTACTTACTTTGGTTGACTCTATAAGAGAGATGAGAGGCTCTCACTCCAAAAGAAAATGATATCAAGAGTGTATTTCAGTTAAGGGAGGAAGATGCTGTTGTCAATTTCCAAAAGAGAGAGGAGAATAAAAATCCTAGAAAGGGAATGAAGAAAAGGCAAAAGGAAGCCTCCCAGAAAAAGAGTAAAAACATCAAATCTTCCAGGAAAGGTCTAAATGCAACTAAACAGCAGAAGAAAATGCACTTTAAAAGGCTCTTTAATCTATTAGAGGACTCTCCAAAGAAGACTCCCAATTTTTTAAAGGGATGAGAAGTATGTTCCCCAAACAGATAAAGAGTTATTTAATGATCCATCTGTCTTCATGATGGGGAAAACTGGATTAATACCACCAATTGGCATAATACAAGGCCCAAGGCAACATGTAATAGATGAAGGTGCAAGTCCAAAGAATAAGTCACAAGAGCTTAATAACGATCAAGATTAATAAATAAAAAAAACCCTGAAATACACAAGAAATGAAGTCTGAGATTAAACCATCAGAAGCTGGTTTTTCTCAGCTTCCCAAAACCTAAAGGCCTGCTTTCAATGCAAAGCCCATTTTTTGGATTTATTGAACAAAATAGCTACACAGTCCCTTAATACTGATGATATTCTTCACATAGAATATTTGTTTTATAATTATCATAGTGTCCGTACTGTAATGACATTTGGGAGTTGGGCCATTGCTAAGATACTATATGAGAATAGAAATAAATTCCTTCACATGGGCTTGTCAGTAGCCAGGTTTTTCAAAAATAATGCTCCCATTGCCTTATTTCATAAACAATCTAGTCATAACAGAAGACCCAATGGGGTTAATTCAGCTATCATCCTGGAGGATGCATGAATTAATGCTCATCATAACAAGCTGAGTCAGAGCCCAAAGAAAGAACATAAACCAAGTGTAAAGGACTTAAGAATTGGCTTAGATCCAGATGAAGTGAATCTTCTAAACTCCTTCCTAGCCCTGCCTCCACAATCACAAATGGAAATAATTGATAGACTTTCAGCCCTACGAGATGTTCTTATCCACTCTAGGTCTACAGAGAAGAATGCTAGACCTCAGGACTGGGACATAGGGCCAACTTGCAGTCCGGCAAGATCATCCAATTGGAAACGAGAGGAAGCTGGCTGTTTAAGTAAAACTGATAATACCTTTGGAGTGTGCCATTCGCCCCCTAAACAATATAACTTTTGTGTACCATTGGGGTCCAAAATAACCAGTGCAAAATGGCTGCAGGTGGGATATTTGCACTCTAATGAACTGGGTAAACCTCCTCCATTGCCAAAATTTCAAACGGTACCAGATAAGATTGAATTTATTAACCCTTTGAAAGGAGCAGGATGCATCTTTTTGGATGAGACCGGGGAGCTAAACCAAATCATTGAGTCAAACTGACAAACCTCACAACAAGACAGCCCCTTAATTACCGTATTGTATAAGACGACTGGGCGTATAAGATGACCCCCAACTTTTCCAGTTAAAATATAGTGTTTGGAATATACTCGCCGTATAAGACTACCCCTCTTCCAATGGGGGGGAAATGAGAAAGTGTTGGGGGGAAGGACTGCCAATATATTAGGTGATGCATTCTGGGGTATGTACAATTTGCAGCCAAGTAAGTGACCCTGGGCATGACACACACTCTCAGCCTCAGAGGATGGTAATGGCAACCCCCATTTGAAGAAACATGCCAAGAAAACCCATGATAAGGTTGCCTTAGGGTTGCCATAAGTAGGAAAGGACTTGAAGACACAGAAGAACAACAAAAAAGTCTGCAATTGTTTCATAGGTAGTATGTGGGAATAGGAGCCAGCATGGTGTAGTGGTTTGAGTGTTGGACTACCACTCTGGAGACCTGGGTTTGATTCTCCACTCTGCCATGAAACCCACTGGGTGAACTTGAACAAGTCAAACACTCTCAGCCTCAAGGGAAGGCAATGGCAAGCCTCCTCTGAACCAGTCTTGTCAAGAAAACCCCAGGATAGGGGTTCACCTCTTATCCACTGCTGCCTCCTTCACCTCTTATCCTCTGCTCCTGCCTCATGCCATACCACGCCACCCCTTCCTCCTCCCCCCTTCTCCCCCTCTAACCTGGACTTCCTCTCTTCCTCCTCCTCCCGTCTCACATCGCACCTCCTCCTCCTCCTCCTCCTCCTGGCGTATAAGACAATACCCAACTTTGGAAAAGATTTTCCTGGGTTAAAAAGTAGTCTTATATGTCAGAAAATATGGTAATTCCTTTTCTCCTCTCCCTGACAGCTGTCCCTGTGTCAAACAGAAAACCTCACCCAGGGCATGTGACATTCTTAAATTTGTCTCATGGAATATAGTAGGGTGGGCCCCCAAGCATAACGATCCCAAGGTTTTGGATTATTTAAGAGCCCATGATGTGATTTTTATTCAAGAAACTTGGGCCACCCAAAAAAAGTCTATCTATATGGATATTTGGTAAATGATATCCCTGCTGAATCTAATAAAGGAAAGGGTAGACCTAAGGCTGGCTTGCCAATATTGATATCTACAGACCTCTAAGTAACCATTAAGTAGGAAAATAGCAGTGGCAGGTAATATTGAATTTGGAGTAAAGCACCTTTTGTTAATTAATGCTTACGTCCCCCCTCTTCCCTCTAGAAATAAAATAATAGAGACTTGGGAAGTTTTGGAAAACTACATAATAGAGTGAGAATCTAAATTCCCCAGGGCTCATTTAATTATAATGGGTGATTTTAATGCAAGACTTGGACCAAATAATAATATGCTTTTTTCCTCCAGTACTTGTTTAACTTATATGCTGAAAACATCATAAGAAAAGCAGAATTAGAATCAGAAAAAGGAGGAGCTAAGATAGGAGGAAGCAACATTAACAACCTAAGATATGCAGATGACACCATAATATTAGCAGAAGACATTCAGGAATTGGAACAATTAATAAGGAAAGTCAAAGATGAAAGTGCAAAGGCAGGTCTGATACTGAACATAAAGAAAACAAAAATAATGACCACAGAAAAAATACACAAATTCAATCTAGACCAGGGGTAGGCAACCTTTCCCCTTTAAGGGCCGAGGGACTTCAGCTCCCAGAATCCCAGGAGCTATTGGCCAACATGGCTGAGGCTTCTGGGAGCTGAAGTCCCTCGGCCCTTAAAGGGGAAAGGTTGCCTACCCCTGGTCTAGACAATGAGGAAATTAAAATAGTTAAAAAATCTCTATATCAGAGCTTATAACACGAGAATAAATTTTAGGGAAAGGTTATAATTGTGGTTGGTTCCTCTATATGCAACTTAGGGACAAGTTTTTTGAAGGATAAAAATTCTAGAGGAATTGGTAAAGCTAAAAAGAAGTTTGAGGCAATTTTGGAAAGTGATAGAAAGACTAAGGGGGGAAGCAGACAGGCGGCCCAGGAAGCTGCGCCGCGGGACTGAAGCATCCCCATGCCTTAGTCCCGCGGCGCAGCTTCGCCGCCCCTAAAAGGAGCGCTAAATTGGCGCTCCTTTCACAAGTCAACGAAGGTGCGCCGCAAAAGGCTGTGGCGCAACTTCGCTGACTCTTCCGCCGCAGCGCGTGCAAATGCTGCGGCGGGAGGTCCTCCTCGGAGCGCCAGCCGTGCGGAGGGCCGGCTGCTCCGAGGACGAACTGGGGAAGAGGTTGGGGCGCCGATCGTGCAGCTGCCCTTCCCCTTCCCTGCCCCAAAACGGCTCAATTAGCCGTCTGCTTCCCCCCTAAGATATCCCATTTTTATGAACTTTTTTTGAAATTAGAACAAGAGAATGAGGTCGTTAAAGATTGTATGATCAAATGGGCCTTGGACTTGAAGCAGACCATACCTCTCGAACAATGGGAAAGATCATGGACCCACAGAATTAAATATACTCTGTGTTACGACTTAAGGGAGAATTTCCACAAAATGCAACATCGATGGTACCTCACTCCGACAAGGTTGGCCAGAATGTATGAAGGTGTCAGTAAGATATGCTGGAAGTGCCGTAAAGAGGTTGGCACTTTCATGCATATCTGGTAGAATTGTAAGGTTGCTAAGAAATACTGGAAGAGTATTCATAGGATTGTTACACAGATTATACCAATTAATGGTGGGATGGATTCCAAATTTTATTTGCTTGGGATGACAGACAATAATTTCTCTGAAAGCAAATATGGGAAGCTTGCTTTCTATGTAACTACAACCGCCAGAATGGTTTATGCTGCGAAATGGAGATGCTCTGACATACCAACTGTAAAATATTGGTTATATAAACTCACGGACTGTGTCACTGTAGATAAATTAACTTTGTGTTTGAGGGGGGAATCCTGGGACAAACAAAGAAAGGCCTGGGAGCCAGTAAGAAATTTTTTGGAAAACAGTGAATATCATGATTTGTTGCCCATGGTATTTCAATAAGAAAACGTTTTTGTGGTTTATTTCTGTAATAATATTAACTTTGCCTCCCCCTCCTAAATGATTGGTGTGCTGAAGGGATGAGATAGAGTCTATTGGTTTTAACACATCTTATGTTTTCAGATATCAGAGATGATTGTAGGATTTTGGATAGAGTAACTGAGTTGAAGCTCTGGAAGTTTATTGGTGTTAGTCTTTTGTTGTTTTTCTTGCATTTATGTTTATGTGATTGATTGTTTTGATGTCTGTGTTCGTATTGTTTTGTAAAATAGAAGTTCTAAAGACCTTAAGGTGAATTATGGTGGTATTTGTTTGACCCAAATGGTGAGCCGCCTTGCCCTTTCAATTTTAAATTGCCTTTCCCCTTTTTATAAATGTGCTGAATTCACCTATGTATCTGTGCACGGAAGTAGTGTGGTGGATTATGTGCAGATCTCACATTCTTTATCCAATGGGGTGTCTAATTTTATGGTAGGAGATAGGCTTGAGAGTGATCCTTTTTCTCTCAAGGTGTTGCTCTCCTTACCAAATGTTGTCCACTTGGATATTAAATAGTTTCAAGACAAGTCTCTAACATTTAAACACAAGACACTTGGACTGAAAACAACAACTAGGTTGCAGTTTTCCTTAATTCCTCTATGGGAGTGGCCTTAAGAAATTTGGTAATGGGAGCTTCTAGAGCCATCCCCACATTAAGCAACTATTCATCTTTGATTAATGCCCTGAACACTGTTTTGATTCCAAAACAGCCTCCTTCAAGAGCTTTGCTGCAGACAAGTGGCCCTAAATGGTTTGATAGGGATTGCTGTATAGCCAAGAAGCAACTGAGAGAGGTATATAATCACTACAAAAGGGAAAATCTAAATGTCTTACCACAGGAGTATTACAAAATTAAAAAGAAATATAAATCCTTGATAGCTTCTAGAAAGAGACAAGCACTTCAGAAGGGTTGGAATGCATTGAGTAGAGCTTCACTAAATAAAAACTCTAAACTGTTTTGGGCATTAGTTACCAATGCCCTGGGCTCCTCTTTGAATGAGCTCTGCTGCAATATTTCATCAGAATTTGGGAATAACATGTTTCCGCTCTATTTGTAGATGTCACAGAGTGTGCAGTAGTTTGTTCTTCTACCATAGACTTAAACAATATCCCTTTATGGGATCCAGTTTCGCAGACTGAAGTAAAGTCTCTGACAAGTTGTCTTAAATCAGGTAAGGCACTGGGAATAGACTCCATCTTCCTGGAAATGTTGAAGGCAAACAGATTGGTGGGGCCCCCTTCTAGCAAATCTGTTTTCCCATATTAACAACTCGGGCCATTGTTATACCAATTTTTAAGAAAGGAGAGAGAAAGGAGCCATCAAATTATAGGTCCATTATGGCCAATGCTGACCGGCACAAAGGGCTGGCCTGGGGGTGGAGTTGGGGTGGGGCATCTGCACACCGGCTACCCTGACGCCATCCTGACGGCGCACACACACACGCTGCACCAAAAGAGTGCAAAAGACCCACGGTACCAGCTCTAAGGGTGGCCTTTTGCTGCCCCCAAAAGGAGTGGCATTTTCCCACTCTTTGGGGGGTGGCAAAAAGGAGGATTGGGGCCATAGCATGTGATTGCTGTGGCACCGATCCGCTGCTCCCAGGGCCGGCTCTGTTCCGCCCCTTTCGGGCCTTCTGCATCAACTCTTATTTTACTCTCAGTTGTGGGCAAACTGTATGCTAGCTATTTAAATCACAGACTAGTCTCCTAGATAGAGGATGAAAGTATATTGGGAAATGAACAGGCAGGTTTCAGAAAGGGCAGATCAATGATAGATCACTTCACTATCTTAAACCATTTGGCAGAATAATACAAGAGCACTTTTTGGGAAGGGCCTTTATACTGCCTTTATAGATTTAAAATCCACCTTTGAATCAATGCCAAGAGATAAATTATGGCTAAAGTTACTCCATACCACTATAGATAAAAGACTCTTATCTTATCAAATGCCTCTACCAGGGTACCACACTATATGTAAAATGTGGAATAGAAGGGAATTTGACAGGGCTGTATATTGGCCCCTCCGCTATTCAACTTTTATTTAAATGACCAGGTAGAGTGTTGTTTAGCTTTAGATTTCTGTCTACCTAAATTGGCTGAGACCAAATGCCCTTTTTTGCTGTATGAAGATGATGCTGTCATAATGTCAAAGGTAGGCCTTAAACACATAATGCATGCATTTATGTCTTATTGCAAGACCAACCAGCTGACTCTGAATTTTAACAAAACTAAAATCATGGTATTTGCTGGGCATGCATCATTAAACAACTGGAAAGTCAATGGTCAGTGCATCAAACAGTTTAAATATCTGGGCATTACGTTTCACCATAATCTTCTCTGGGCTGCCCATAGACATTCTTCTATACAGACAGCTTAGAATACCATCAAGGCCATTTCTCGCTTTTTCTTCACTACGGGGGGAGTCAATTCATACCTGCTGCCATCCAAGTTTTTAAGTCCAAGATCAAGTGCCTCAACTGCTGTATGGAATCCCAATTTGGATTCAAGGATTCCATTCAAATATTCAGAATGTTCTCTCAAATTTTTAAGACCTATTCATGGGTTGCCAAAATGTGCTTCCACAGAAGCCTTAAAACTTGAGGTAGGCATTGCATCATTAGAAGGCATGGCTTGGCTATATGCTTTCAGATATTGGACCAAAGTGGTATATTCAAATACTTCTGCAGGTTCTATACCTTCTGTGTAAAGATGTTTATACTAGTTCTTGGTTTAAAAGCTTTTTCTGCTAAACTGTATTTATTAGGTCTTTCTATGGAGTTTCTTTATGCCCATGAGCTCAAGGCATTTAATTTTATTTTAGAAAATTGGATTAAGAACATAGATCTTCAATATTCCTTATCAAATGCCAGTAAAACCTGCTCATCTCTGCATTTTGGCTTGAATTTTGAATTCCCAAAAAGTGCTAGGTATTTGGAAAATTTGACTATTCCAAAATATCGATAGGTTTTTTCAAGAGCCAGATTTAATTGCCTGTCAGGGATGATGGGAGTTGTAGCTCTTCACCTCTGGCTCTAACTCACCACCTTGTTATGCAGCAGAGCTGACCAGCTTTGATCAGTGGTTGATGCTTCTTTCCCAAGCAGCAGAGTTTCAGAGAATAGGCTGAAGACCCTGACAAACTCTCCAAGCCTTCTCACTCTTCTTCCTGAGATGTCTCCAAACCTCTCCAGGATTCTTCTGGTTCTTGTATCTTCCCTCAAGACACCAGACAACTCAGTAGTCTTATATAAAAGATCTACTTTATTCTACTATATATAAATACTATATGCCCTACAAATCACAATCTCTACTCCACCAAAATACTCCACACTACTCCACAATATGCATTGGCAAACATTGCACTTATAGCCATTGTTAGTCACCACCCACTAGTCAGTTTCCACCCAGTGGGCGTGTACATTCATTTTGATTGGTTTACATAGATCATCCCATACTTAAGACCAACCCAAGTGTTTCATCATTTTACCTTGACTACTTAATGAATCTCAGGTGTTTGCAATCTATAACAGGTATTTTCAATATACACTCTATAACTTTGTCCTTGTCTCTCAAGGCTTCCAAATTACATTATCCTTTTCACCTGTGTAGCTTCATGATTGTTCCTGCTTAGTCACTGTGACTATCACATACATATTTTATTTCTATTACTGTATGTCCCATGTTGCATTTTCCTTAACATTGCCTACCGTCTGCAGTTTTAGATGGGCACTATCATGGTGTGGCATACAAGAATAGACTATGCCCCTGCAATGAAGAAGAAATTAAATCTATTGAGCATGTTCTCATTACATGTAACTTTTACAGAGAAGAGCAAAACAAACTCCTTGGTCCTGCAATGAGTAACTAACCTGGCAGGACCTCAGATTGGTACTTAAAATATTTCCTACAGGATACAGACAAGTCCATTACAGAGCTAATGGCTAAGTTTCTTTTTTTCTTCACAAAGAACACACAAGTCAATCCTTTTCCCTGTTCCATAAAATTAATTTGGTTTTAAGGTATATTTTCTAAATGTTTTTATATGTTTTATGAGTTTTGTTGGGTCTGTCACCTCAGAATTTTATATATATTCATATATTTATAATTTTATATATATTCACCTCAGAATTTTATATATATATAGAGAGAGAGCTAAATCTTGTCCAACTTCTACAGTTTTGTTCCTGTTGCACTGTGCAACTCTAACACGCCAAGACCATTAGTAAATCAAAAAGCTAACTCCACTCCAGGAACACAAGCCTACAGTAGATTCAGAAAAACTTTATTCAGTAGATAGAACAGATCACAGTACTGGTTGATTCTCCCTTGTCCAAAATGCTTGGGATCAGAATTGTTTTGGATTTTGGAGTTTTTTCAGATTTTGGAATATTTGCAGGAGCCCTGGTGGTGCAGTGGTTAAATGCCTGTACTGCAACCACTCACTCACAAAGCACAAGGTTGTGAGTTCAATTCCACCCAGGGGCTCAGGGTTCACTCAGTCTAGCATCCTTCCAAGGTTGCTAAAATGAGTACCCAGCTTGTTGGGGGCAATTAGCTTACAGCTTTAAACTGCTTAATGTCATGCCCTGCCTGGAGGATGATTCAGAGGACTCAGGGGATGAGCTGGAGCCCCTGGGACCTGAACCTGTAAGGGAAGAGTCAGGGCCCCTGGGACTTGAACCTGTAGTGGAAGAGCCAGAGGCTGGCCCTAGTTCTGCTGTAGCAGAGGCTGTGGGCCCTCCAGAGGTTCAGCAGTCAGGGCTGCCTAATGCTGTAGTCAGGGAGGAGGATCTGGGCAGTGTGCCTACCTTTAAGGAGCGTCGAGCAGAAAGAGAGGGCTTGCGAAGATCACGGAGGCTTCAGCAGAAGTGTGTTAATAATCAGACACAGCTGAAGGCCAGCTCCTTGCCTTCTTAAGAACTTGGAGCATGGGTGGTGCTTTGCCAGTGGATATCTGACTCTTCTAAGGGAAAGACTTTGTCTCTGGCTCCGTGTCTCCTAGATCATCTTGATTATCCGGAAACCTTGACCTTGGACTGTTTATCGACCGGCCTATCTGATACCTCGAACCTCGGACCGTCTGACAATCCTTTTTGGTAATCCCTTTGATAGAGTTACTGTGTATCTCCCAGACTGTGTAGTTAACACCGACTCTGCTGCACTGGGGATTTTGTTTGGTTAGAGCTAGCTGTCTTATCAGCCCTTTGGCTGCTTTCCCGGACATTAGAGTCTGCTTAGTGCAGTATGAAGTGGTATATAAATGTAGCTGCTATTGCTATATACAGAATGAGATATTTGGAGACAGTGGCATCTCTGAATCTGTGTGTGTGTGTGTGTGTGTTTAAATGGTGGGTTGACATTACCCGGTGCGGTAACTCATGATGTCACACAACCCCATTGATTTCCTCCCATCCCACACCATGCAGAATCATTAGTGATGCTTTTGGTACTAATGTTACTCATTAATCATAATTCCTGCATATCACTGACTGTAATGGTTATGAGATAAAACAACTAGCAAAATTAAAATGAAAACTTCAAATTGCAAAATCATATGCACAGCCTCAATGCATTTGCGTGTACATAATTTCATGTGACTGAAATGAAAATCTGGTAAAATGTGATGTTTTTAATTTTTTAAAAAAGAATTAAATTACTTTAAAAAAAGTAAATTAAAATTTAATTTAAAAACAACAACACCTGAGCCCTCTCCTTTCTCCTCTCACTAAACCTAGTCCATTCATTCATCTCTTCAGCGTTTTAAAGGGACATAGGCAAATACCACAGCTCTCAAAAAGCAAATGTTTGAAGAGCTGTGGTGTCACCCCCTCTTAGGGTATCACCTAACGTAGTCCGTACCCCTTAGTGATGCCACTGCCTGAGGTTGATGTCACCTGTGGGGGGGGGCAAACTGCCTTGGCCTCCCTCCAGACTTCTGCAAGCCACCCCGCAAAGGGCTTCAGGGTCTTGCATGGCTGCTGCCACACCAGACCCTGAAGGCAGCGCTCCCCTCAAAAGCCTTCACGATTTGGCATGGCTATGGTGGCACTGGATCCTGAAGGCAGTGCCCTCCCCAGAACCACCGCTACTGAGGGGGGCAGTGCTGTGGCCTCCAGAGGGTTCATTTAGGGTACTGTGCAGCCGCTAGGCAAGAGGGAAAGCACCCTTTTTTTGCTTACCCTTGAGTGAAAGACCTCTTCTGGCCACCATTTGGCTACAGACTTTCTTAGGCCTCCTAATGATCACAGCCATAATTATTGTCAACCCAAAATTAGCTCTGGGGTTGTTCAGGCATCTTTTTTTTGTTTTTTCATTGTGCGATGATGTGAATAATCTCACTCATGCATTTCAGTTTTGTTATTCACACTGTGGAACCAGATCTATGCACATCTCTGCAAGTTCTCTTACTCACACGTGGCAGCACTCAAATAAAGATGGAGTTGATGATGCGATGATGCAGATGTATTCAACGCACGTTCAAGGCATGCAGAGTTTTATCCCGGTTTATCCCAGGTCTGTTCACATCGGTTATTCGCACAGCCAATGATGCAAATCTTTTAGGAAAAGCTCAGAAAAATGCCTGAGATTGATTATCCCAGTTAAGGGGGTGGGTGGGTTTGCAGCCTCCCCATCAGACTGAATCAAATGCATTTGAAATGCATGTAAATAACAAATATTCAACCCAGATACTACCTGGATTATTTCACCATCTCAGTAACCCCTAAAGTGCCTTATAGCAGCCCTGGGCAGAGTTTGTTGAATGCCAAGCATAGTATATTGGCTGCTCTATTGTATTTCCCCACAACTTGTTGGCTTTGACAGGGATGGTGTGACTGGAACAAGAATTGGCCTATGCAGAGGTAACAGCTTCATGGACAATGTTCATGTTGTATGTTGTACTTTCACGCCATCCCTGAAATATAGGGTTGAAAACTTGCTATCAATAAAACAAGAAATTCCTACCCTCCAACATTTCACATCTGAAAATTAGGACATGTGTGGCCAAGCAGCATCAGAGTGTGGAAAAGATATTGAGGAAGAACATATAAGCTAGGAGATGCTGCAGTAGTTTGCTTTCATCAGAGTCTACTGGGAAGGGAAAGATTCCTCCACGCTTTCCCTCTCCTCCTTGATGAGTAAATACAGTCAACTATTTTTGCATTTTGAACTAATTTAGCAGCAACAGAAGTAAGCTGAAGACACAGGGCAGTGGGAAGAGGAGAAACAGCTGGAAAAGTGGGATGACAGATCATAAATCAGGACTATATCTGTCAAATAGTTGGAGGTTATATAAATTATTCAACTCTTAACATTTCTTCTGTTTATCCTTCTTTTGCTAACCGTATGCAACCTCTCTTGAACAATGGTGTGGTTATTAATACAGATTGAGTCTCCCTTATCTGAAATCCTTGGAACCAGAAGCATTTTGGATTTCAGATTAAAAAATAATAATAATAATTTGGAATATTTGCATATACATAATCAGAAATCTTGGAGATGGCACCCAAGTCTAAACATGAAATTCATTTATGTTTCCTATACACCTCATAGTCTGAAGATAATGTTGTACGCAACACTTTTAATAATTTTATACATGAAACAAAGTTGGTGTATACTGAAACATCTGAAAGCAAAATTGTCATTATCTGGGCCACCCATATGGACAATTCTGGATTTTGAAGTATTTTGGATTTTTGGAATTCTGGATAAGGGAATACTCTACTTGTATTTTAAATCAAGAGTGGGCAAAGTGTATCTGCATGTGGTCTCACCCCAACTACTGCCAAACTCATCTGAAAAACCTTTTTTCTGGTGGGGACAGGGAGAAAGGGAGAGAATTGCCTTTCTTGGAAGTCTAGAGAAGAGATTATTTACCTTTCAAATAGGCTACAGGGTCCCCTTGCATTGTTTAGCATTGCTGTTGTTCTGTGCCTTCAAGTCATTTCCAACTTATGGTGACCCTAAGGTCACCGTCCTAAGGAAAACCCCTATCACTATGCCACATTGGATCTCCCACTTATCAAAACAAGAAGTCAACTTGTGGCTACTTCAGTTTTTGTTGTTTGTTTTTTGGTAGTTTGTGCTGCATAAAGTTGCTCTCCCTTGTTCTAAATAAATGTTTTGCTATTGCATTTTGATGGCATACTTTAAAGTTCAGTCCCCTCTTCTTCTTCAGTGTTACTTGCTGTAACATGGGATGCCTTTGAAGTGTATTCACATCACAGTCTATTTGGCAAGGAAAGGTGATACATAAAAGTAGCAAATAGAATGACTGTGATACTGAGGTCCTGCTGTAAATTGTGAGTTTCCACACATCTCTAAGTGCAATGAAAGCTCTGAGAAAAGGTAACAGGATGTTTGTATCACCTTCTGCAGGTCTCCAGTAGTGTGGTACCTTATTTTTCATGAAAACTGTGAATCTGAATCACCCAACTTAAATGTCATGTTTAGACTACAGTTTTTTTTAAATGGAGGGCTTGAAGGAGGTATTAGCATTGGCATTATTATGTATCAACACTTAGTCGTGCTTCACACTAAGAATGGATTTCCGAAGGAACAATTAGCATGCATATGTTTAGAACCAACTTTATATTCACGCTATTATTAATATAATTGGATTATACATATTTATTCTTTATATAGTATTAAAACAATCAATGTGAAGACCATTCACCTTATTTTTTTAATCCACTAGACATTTATGAGTATGTAGAGAGATCTTGTAGCACCTCTGAGACTATGAAATAAAGAAGTTGGCAGTATGAGCTTTTGTAAACTTCAGTCTACTTCCTCAAATGCATAACTGTTTATATGTATCTGATGAAGCTGAAGTAGACTGAACTCTATGAAAGCTCATGCTGCCAACTTCTTTATTTCAGTTAGTCTAAAAGGTGCTACGAGATCTCTCTACATACTAATTCTACAGACTAATACAGCTATATCTTTGAATTCTAGACATTTATGAGGTTAAGCATTTGGTTACATCAGCTGACAACAGCTCAGTGCACTGAGGAGTTAGATTGCAAATTAAATGCTAGGGAAGCGACATGAAATAGTGTAGAAAAGAGAACTGTACCTTTGCATAATGTTTTGGCATGCCTAGGCCATGAATGGGCATACTGTATATAGTTGTGGCAACCATAGTCTCTTCTATAACAGAGACAATACAATCTAAAATGTCTCATACAAATCAAAATACATTATTATTATAATTAAATGGATCCCAACTAACAAGGAGCTGAGAGTCATCAACATACTGGTTGCATCTAATTCCCAAATTCCTTATGACCTCACCCAAATGACTCAGTATCATAATCTGGAAGCAACCAGTAGATAGGACTGAAACTACACTTGTCCCTCCACATTCGCTGGGGTTAGCAGCACAGGACCTCAAATAACAGAGACACTATATTTTTGCCCAAGAGAACACCTTTCTAGGAATCTCTAGTCATCCAGTGCAACTTTGTGGTCCACATTTGCCAGACATTGATCATAGAATGCACTGGAGGAGCTACAAATGCCTAGTAGAGTGTTCTTTCTAGGAATCTCTAGGTCCTTCAGTATGACTTTTGGTTAAAGTTGACCACAGAGTTGCGCTGGAGGACCTAGATATTTGTAAAGAGAACATATTAATTAAATCCATGAATAATCAAATCCACAAAAGTTAATGCCACAAATGTGGAGGGACAAGTGTACTGTAACATGGTGTGCCCTATGTAACATGGTGTCCAGCCCATTGCAATAGCATGATCAATGGTATCAGAAGCCACCAAGAGATCCAGAAGGACCAGTAGAATAGGACTCCTTCTGTTTTACAGGCAGGGCAGGTTATCAGGCAGGACAACTAAGGCTGTTCTGGTACAATATCTTTGTATTAAATTAGATTGAAATGGGTATATATAATCAATATCCCCAGCCACCACATGCTCAAATGAGCAAAAAGGAGGGATTAGCAATGAGGTGGTTGTTTTCACATACCTCTGGGTTTGGGAAAGTCCTCTTCAGGAGAAAACATTTTACAGCCTCTTTCAAAGTGGAAGGCAACATCTTCTAATAGATCAAGGTGTTCATCATCTAATGGACCCACCCCAATAAATCCACATCTTCTGACCATAAGTCAGAAAATGACAACAATAACAACACAGTAATAAAAACAATTATTCTCTACTAGATTTTATTGCTGAGAATGAGCAGGGCTCAGACAAAGATGGACTGAATAAAACGGCATCAGGCTGCAACAAGTGAAATTGATGCAACAAAACTTGACCAGATGGAGCACTGGACACTTTCTTAGATTCTGCAACAACTGTGATGTCGTGATATAAACAACTTTATCTTTTTTAGCAATTTTTAAAAATTGTTGTAAACTGTTAAGAATCTCAGTCAGGGAAAAAGACAAGATAGAAATAAATACAGTCGGCCCTCTGTTTTCGCAGGGGGTCTGTTCTGGACACACACACCCTGCGAAAACAGAGATTTGGAAATATTCAAGCCCCATAGGCTTGAATGGGGTGTGCCCCATTAATTTTCACAGAGGTCGCCCCTCCGTGAATATGCAAATCCGTGGACTTTAAGTCCACAGGAAAGGAGGTGACTGTATAACAACAACTTTCTCTTCAATGTGCCTGGGAAATTTACCACAGCAAGGATTGCACTCCTGGTTTCTTTGAACCTCATTCCAACAGGCTTTTCACTACTTGTAACAACTCTGTTGGGCATGATGCTGAGGATACAGTAGTAGAGGGGGGAAATTGGTTCTTTTGTGTAAGAGTGAAGATAAAGCCAGTGCATTTTCTCTTAAAAGGTGATACTAATATACATTCCCATCCACAAAAAAGGAAACAGAAAATATTGTTGTAATTACAGGACCACTGTACTTGGGGTCTCTTCCCACTCTGATTCCATAATTCTCTGATTTCCAATGCAAAGCAAAGCAAAGCAGCTTATTTATATACCACTTCATATCACGCTATGGGATGTCTAAGCGGTTTACAACTGTGAGCTGATTGCCCCCCAACAAGCTGGGTACTCATTTTAGCGACCTCGGAAGGATGCAGGCCTGAGTCGAGCCAATGCAAGCAAAGTCATGCTCAAAAAATCTGCAGCAAAGACTCCAACCATATATGAAGCAAGAAATTCCAGAAATGCAAGTTGTTTTTAGGAAAGAAAGAGGCACTAGGGATCACATCACAAACATATGTTAGATAATGGAGCACATCAAAGGCATTCCAGAAGAAAATCAGCATGTGCTCTATTGACTGGGGGAAGGAACATTAACAACCTAAGATACACAGACAACACAATATAACTAGCAGAAACCAACCTGGAACAATTATTGAAGAAGGTCAAGGAGGAAAGTACCAAGGTAGGGTTAATGTTGACCATTAAGTAAACAAAAATAATTACCATGGAAGAGCTAGTAGTATTCATTCTAGACAATGAGAAAATCAAAAGAGTCAAAGAATTTCCAAACCTTAGATCAAATATAGACCAGAACAGAGACTGCAGTCAAGACTAGGAATGGGAAAGGCAGCTATGGAAAAAAATGGACAATATTCTAAAGTGCAAAAATATAACTGAACACTAAAGTGAGGATAGTCCAAGCCATTGTATTCCCCATAACAATGTACAGATATGACAATAGGACAGTGAAGAAAGCTGGTAGAAGGAAAATCAACTCATTTGAGATGTGGTGCTAGAGAAAAGTGCTAAAGATACCATTGACAGCCAAGAAGACAAATAAATGGGCTCTAGAACAGATCAAGACTGAATTCTCCCTGGAAGCCAGGAGGACTAAATTGAGACAGTTGTGCTTTGGCCACATCATGAGAAGGCATGAATCATTAGAAAAGACAATGATGCTGGGAAAGGTAAAAGGCATTACAAAGAGAGGAAGACCACATGTCATATGGTTAGACTCAATCAGGGAGACTATAGGCTTGAGTCTACATGACCTGAGCAAGGCTGTTGAGGACAGGGAATCTTGGAGATGTCTCATTCACAGGGTTACCATGACAACAATAACAACAACAACAACAATTTTACTAAGAATTGTTGCATATCAGCTAGAGTTGAAGTGTTTGGATGGTACCTTCCAATATTCTGCTGGTTTGGTGTGTGTGTGAGTGTGTACGTGTGTGTATCCAACTGAGGACTTTCAGCTGGGACTTGTGTGCTATGAAATATGAATGCTAAAAATACATATATTTATTTTTCTAAAAGCTCAGAGTATTGCCCTATTGTGTATGTGACACAACCTGCAATCTTGCTGTAACCTCCATTAGTATGGCCAGCAATCTTGCACTTGCTGCCATTTGCACATTAAAGCCTGATCTCTTACAACCATCACAACCTACATGGACCAGCCTGCTGTATAATAAACCAAGTGAAGAGTCTTTGCTAATTTTCAGCTATACTTGTTTTGTGACCAATGCAACCTGTACTCTTAACTACCATCTAATTTTGTTTCATTGCCTGTAGATAGAATGGGCCTGTGTGGCGCATATAACTGTCTACCAAAAGAGAGAAAAGGCTAGTGGTCTCAGGAACAATGGCAATGGAGACAATAATGGCAAGTCACACACTCTCAGCCCCAGAAAACCCCATGATAAGTTTGCTTTTGAGTCTCCATAAGTCAGAAATGACAACAATAACAACCCAGTAATAAAAACATTCTTCTCTTCCCTCACTTTCCTGGCAATACAAATAAATTGAAAATATAAATGTGGTATTCCTCATATATATATACCCAAAGTCTATGATGGGGAACTTAATGGAGTGGCTAGCCCTGACTGGGATGTAATCTTTGTTCTGAGAGAGTGCCAGTTGTAACAAAATAATGTTTATTTCTTAGCCAAGTCATGTATGTGTATGTCCTTTAGCGAACACTCTTGCAAAGGTTTCGCGAAGGTACACAAACGGCAGTCACATCCCTATAGGTTTTATCACATATCCCAATAGAGTGACATTTTTAGCATGCTTTTCCAACTTGTTACATTAACAAATTTGCACTGATTTCCTGATCCTGTCATCTAAAGACCACCTTGTAGTAAGACAGTGAACTTTTACAGCATTCCGGAGCTGATGTACTGTCTAATGTCACAAGTGTCTGCTCGCATTACCTCATGAAAGCTTGAGAAGATTCTACATTGTGCTTTCCATTTGAGCTTGATTTGACAGAATCAGTCCCCATACTAGCTCATGGCACTTATCAGTTAGTCAGCCTTCCTCAGGGAAGAGAATTTAGAGTGCACCATATTCCGTTTTCAAATCAAGCCATGTCCCCTTAGGAATCCAGCTGCTGCATTATTAAACATGGTGCCATCAGCCATACCACCATGCATAAACATTCAGTCAGATAAAAGGCTACATCATTATGTTAACTCTTTTTTTATCAGGTTCATTCATCTTTTAGTGATCTGAAATAGAACTCTTGGTGAGAAAGGAGAACTTTCCCCTTCAAATATCTTTGTACATGGGCTTATCAGAAGAAAGGCAGAATTCTGATGGAACAACACCCCGCTTTCATATACTCACATCCCAAACAGAATGAGTAATTGATATGTGTCACCACATGAAAACAACTATAGAAGGAAGCAACTGAAGAAACAAATGTTTGGGCTAAATAATTTGGATCACTCTTTCCCAACAGAGTGCACTACAGATGTACTGGACAACTCCTAGCATCCAAACGAGAGACCAACACATCTAGAAGACATTTGGTTGGGGAAGGCTGAAGTTTGGATTAAACAAGTAATTCCCTCCCACCAATAATGTTTGTTTTTGATTTACTTTATTTGTTTCTTTTCTATATATTTTTGGAAAGACTAAGAGCAATATATTGCAAAGATGTGGGCATGGTACATAAGAGCTGTTACTAATTTGTATTATTCAGGCAATTGTAAATATTTCCTAAGTGACAAAAAGTTACTCATTATGCCTGCTGAGATCAGAGATGGGCTTGGATGCTAGGTAGGTTAAAGATTCCAGTAAGAAATCTCTTAAACTCAAGTAACTGTGACTGAATTTTTTAAAAACTCACACAAAACAATGAGTTTCAGCTGCACAAATGCCCTTTTTTATTTATATATTTCATTTACATCCCACTTTTATTTCGTATGGGAACCAAAACAGCTTGCACTGTATGTTAAAACAAAATAGCTAAAACAATTTGTAATACAAAAATTAAGGAAGCAATAAATTTAAGAACATTAATTTAGAACAGTTAAAAATGTATTAAAGCCTATTACAGTCATCCCTCGGTATCCACGGATTCTTTATCCATGGATTCAAGTATCCACAGTATGAAAATATTTTTAAAAAATATAAATTCCAAAAAGGGAACCTTGATTTTGCCATTTCATATAAGGGGCACCATTTTACTATGACATTGTATTTAATGAGACCTGGGCATCTGCCAATTTTGGTATCCACCAAACCCCAGCAAATACCAAGGGCCCACTGTATATATTAAAAACCAACATTCCCATTGTAGTATCCCAGCCAGTTAAAAGCTGGAGACCTGTTTTAATAAAAAGGTCATTGTCTATTAGATAAATAAATAAATAAAGATAAACACTGAATCTGTTTTACTTCTTACACCCTGTGTCAGTGTTGTTTTTTTCATAGTGATGAAAAGTCTGCCTTAGCTCATTAACAATTATCTACCCGTATTTTTCACCATATAAGACGTACCTTATTTTAAAGCAGGAAAATCTAGGAAAAAAAGAATCTTAACCAAATACAGTGGTACCTCTACTTACGAAATTAATCCGATCCGCAGGTGGAAGGAGGCCTCCCTTTAGCCACAGCCTTGGTGGTTCAATGGGCTGCTCCTGGGATCGGAGGGCTTCTCCGATCCCAGGAGCAGCCCATTGAACCACTGAGGCCGCGGGGTGGAAGGAGGCCTCCTTTTAGCTACGGCCTCGGCCGTTCCTTAGACTGTACCTTATAAGACGCACCAACTTCCCCACCCCCGTTTTGGGGAAGAAAAAGTGTGCCTTATATGGCGAAAAATACGGTATATACTTTTCCTGCCTCCTAAAAGTTGCACTATCAGATTTTGTACTTTCAAGCACATATTTCTCTCTATTCATGTTCACAGTAATCCTAAAATGAAGCATACATGGGAAACTGTGACTTTTCAGATATTTTCAACTGCAAACTGGTGGCATTTGTAAGACAAAAATATCAGAGCAGCCACAGTTACCTACGCATTTTAAAGTGATTTCTCATCACCACTGCGTAATATATATCCATCTCCCTTGCACAGTTTTCAAACTACACATCTGTCACTTTTCTAACTACACATTTTCCCAACTGCATAATTTTTTCTTCAACAGCACACAAAGTAAATCCTGATATAAAATCCTGACAACTGACAACCCCTTCCTAGATCTTAGTTTATGTATGAAATTGGGGGAACAAAAAAGAAAGCCATTTTAGTTCAACTGTAGGATAGTTTCCAAGACAAATCATAAATGAGAAACCAGAGAATTGAGTAAGAGAGTTAAAGCCATGTAACAAACCAGAAAGTGGAGTTGAGTAACCCCCCTCACCCAAAAAACCCCAGGGCCCAGAACCAAGGAGAAAGCTAAAAACAGAACTTGGGAAGGTTATTTTATGTAGTCAAAAAGTAACGTTTCATAGTTGTGCTTAACAGCTACTCTACAGTGGCTCTCTGTTCCATATTCTAAAGTCTATAATGTATAGCAAGATATTTAGGTGCAGAATCATGGAAGGATTACTATCAAGGTACATCAAAGATCAGTTTTGAAGGACATCCATCACTGCAGATCACATTCACCTGAAAATGTAATGCACACTGGTTCCCCATTTTGGTAGTTTTCAAAGGGGATAGCTGTGACAGTCTCTTGCAGCATTAAAAAAGAGGAATGGAGAGGGAGGGGAAGAGGGCAAAGTGGCTTCACTTTTAGCTGATGTTATTGGCCCCTAACATGACCCACAACATCAGAGGTACATTTACATGCTTTTCCTCCAATGTGATATATGCCATCCTATGCCAGCAAGGCCTCTCTACATTCTACATTTGACAAACAGGAAAGGCTCTATGTAAGGATGTTATCATATGGGGGAAATCTGTTGGTTAATCCACACAAATCCCAAACAAAAACTGAATTTGTGCCTCACGATTTCACACGACGTCGCACAGAAACTGGTCAGAAACTGGTATTATCCGAGATCTTTTTAATTTCGGGAGTTTAGAGGAAATGCATTTGCGAAATTACAGTAATTTCGCATTTACTGTAATGTGAAAAGCAAATACGCATGGACAATTCTCTTTTAAAACCTAGAGGAGGGCCAAGAGGAGGAGGAGGAGGGGCCTCCAGGGAGTGAGAGTCCCGGGCTCCTGCCACGCAGGGAAGGGAAGGCAAGGCAAGGAGAGGGAAGTTTGGGATGGAGGAGAAGTTTGGCATTTGGGATGGAGGGAAAAGAAGGGGAAAGAAGGCTTCCCTCTCAGCAGCTGTGGGTGGATGTGGGTGCAAGTGTGGGGTGTGCTTGTGGAGCAACTTGGAGATCCATCTCACCATGAAGTTCTGCCCTGCAGGTCCTACAAAGGGGAAAGGCTTATGGGGGGGCATGGGAGCTACCTCCAGTTTCCCCCTCTCCTGGGCATCATCCAAGGCTCTGGCTCTCCCCAGGGAACACCCAGCCCTTCCTTCCTTCCTTCCTTCCTTCCTTCCTTCCCTGCCAGCTCTGCCTGTGATCCTACCCTCCTTGCTCATCTCCCCAGCAGCTGACAGCCTCCAATGCCAGGAAAGGAGAGAGAGAAAAGGGAGGCTGAGCCATCTCAATCCCTCCCTTGCCTCGGCTTGCCTTGCCTTGCCTTGCCAGCCTCCTCCTTCTCCTCCTCCTCTGCTCTCTTGAGAGGTCCTAACCCCAACAAAAGGGGGTTAAGACCTGTGCAGGAGGACATGACCCCAATGTAGGACAGTCTGACATTTCCTCCTGGGAAATGCAGGACCTGCCCTGGAAAAAGGAGGAGTTTGGTCACAAAACACACCCATTTCCAGTACATGTACGGGTTCTTTTCACTTGTGTATGAAATTAAAAACGTCTTTTTTCACTTTTAACTTAATTCCGTTATTACTGTAATTACGCGTGAAAAGCTTTTGCGCAATTAAGCTCTTTTTTCGCTTTGTTTTCGAGATGCTTCATTTCCACTTTATTATCTCTTTAACAATGAAACTGGCCCACATGTGATAATGTCCTAAGAGAATTAATGGACACAAATGTGACATTAAAAATACCAAGACCCCAAACCACTCGCAGAACATTTCAACCTGCCTGGGACTTACAGTTCATGGTCCTTGAACAAGGACATTACAAAGGAAGACAGAAGAGAAACAACTGGATTGAATTATATTCCCCAATTTCAATCCACTAGCAGAGGTATGAACAATGGCTTCATGGCACACTGGATATGTTAAAACAAGAGCTCTCACTACTGCACATATAACAAAAGAAATCTTTTTAGGGAGAGTTTTGATCCCATGGAAACTGACTTATGGTAAGCAAATGTATTGCTCTCATACATCAGCATTAACTGGCCACTATAAAGATCTCAAAGACCCAGATCACCTCTCCTAGCCCTTTGAAAATTGCATCTTTTTGCATCCTATTGCATTCTATCCTATGACTACAACTGTACAAATATGCTTAATAAATAAGGCCTTAATGCCACTTGATACTGCATTCAAAGAAGTGGTTTATATACACAAAAGCTCATGCTAAAAACAAAAAACAAAAAACCAGTTAGTCTGCCATATTTCTTTTTTTTCTCTCTCCCCTTCCCTTCCTCCTTTTTATGGATTTACTATGCTGTCATTCTGCAGATGGCTGTGGCTACAAGATAATGGGCCATGTTGTGAATGCAAGAGAGCCAGCATGGTGCAATGGTTTGAGTGTTGGACTAGGACTCTGGAGACCAGGGTTTGAATCCCCCACTTGGCCACAGAAACCCACTGGGTGACCTTGGGCAGATCATACTCTCTCAGCCTCTGAGGAAGGCAAAGGCAAACCTTTTCTGAACAAATCTTAGGACGTTATCACACGGGGGCAAATCCGCTGGTTAATCCACACAAAACCCAAACAGAAACTGGATTAGTGCCCCGTGTTTTCACACAACATCGCACAGAAACTGGACAGAAAGTGGACAGAAACTGGTGTTAACCACAATCTTTTGAAATTCGGTTGTTTGGAGGAAATGAAAATGCGCAATTAAGGTAATTTCGCATTTACCGTAATGTGATAACCAAATGCGAATTTAGGAGCATTTCCCTGCTGTTCCCATGGTTCCAGCGAGCATTCCTCTATCTGCGCATGTGCAAGAAGCTCATTTCTAGTACATTTACGGGCTTTTTTCGCTTGTGTGTGAACGTTAAATGCGCTTACTGTAAATTCGCAATTAAGGTAATTACGTTTGCGGAATTAAGGTTTATTTTCCGTTTATTTTCGGAATGCCTCATTTCCACTTTATGTTCGCTTTCTGGCCCACGTGTGTTAAAGTCCTTACTAAGCAAAATAGCAATAGCATTTACATTTCTATACCACTTATCAGCACTCTCTAAGTGGTTTACAATCTGTAAGCCAATTGCGCCCCCCCCAAGCTGGGTACTCGTTTTACTCACCTACAAAAGGATGGAAAACCTTTAGGGTCACCATAAGTTGGAAGTGACTTGAAGGCACACAACAACAGCAACATTTGTGGATGTGGTAGTGGCTGCTATGTTGCTGGGAACACTATGCAGACAGTAGTACCTGCAAGATTACAAGCCATGCCATGCAGGTAGTGAGGTCTGGAAGATGTCATCCTATAATATGCTGGCCATGTACAAGATGGCAGGCTATGTTACCAGGGATGTCACTAGTGGAATGTGGACTGCACCAGGTGACACCTCAGAGGTGTCACCCAGTGCACTGGTGGAAAGGTGCTGCCTTTCATGTGTGGTGGGGCTGCTGGCCAGGCAGGAAAGTAGCTGGGCCAGACTCATAAAGGCTGTGGGAAGGGGCTGATTTCTTGGTCTGGCGGCTCTATTGCCCAGGCAAGAAAACCAGTCACCTCCCTTTCCGCCCTGGCCAGCAACTCCTCCACATCCGGAAAAAGCTGTATTAAAAAATAATCCACATTAGATCTCAAATATACTAGGTTTGCCACTGCATACCACACAAGTAGAGGTTGCCACAAGATTCCAGGTTGTGTCACAAACATAGTGGGACAATGCTCTCAGTGTGCAGAAAAAGAAATATCTGTATTTTCAGGATCCGTATTTCATAGCACACAAGTCCCAGATGAAGGTCCTTAGGAGCATTACATTGAATATAATATTTTGTCTTTTCCAGAAGAGCAGAATATTGAAAGCTACCAGTCAAATGCTTTAAGTGCATCCAACTAGAAGTAACTCTTCGTAAAATTAGTATCACTTTAAAAAACACACAACCCATTTGGATCATCCTTACTCCTATACTAGCTTGGGCCTCCATCCACTGCTTTTTAAAAATCTGAACCAGAACTTGACTTTTTTTTTTCCCCTCTGAAAACTCCATGTTGGTATAAATACGAAAATGGATTAAATTCTGCTTCCAATTTCTAAACATATGTACTTCAATGAATATTAAATGGTAGACCTATATTATCATCATGATTTATTTACTTTGTAGAGGGTGTATGTTTTTAAATAAATAAATAAATAAATAAGGACCAGAGTTTGCTTTGGAGCGTGAAACTCCAGTGTAATTGAGTTTAGAGTGGTAAAACCACTAAAGAGGCCAGGGCCTTAGAGAATTCCCTGAAACCACCTGTCAACTAACGTTACATCACAGCTCAAACAAGCCATGCCTTCCTGTTTCCGCAAAAGCCTTCTGTGACCAGAGGGGGGAAGGAATTGTAAAAAAGAATTGAAGTTGCTCCTAAGGAAGGATGGGGGGAAAGAGGGGGGAACAACTTGACAACAGCTGTACAGTGTCAGCAGAAATAATTATCTGAAATTCAACCTCTAGGAGTATTATGCTACCTTCTCATTCTTTGAAGTGCCTTTTATTTTATTTTATTTCATTTTGCATTGTGATGCCATTAAGCAGGAGAGTAATAGACTGGATGCAGAGAGTCCTTTATAAAAATAAATAAATGAATGAACCGAAAACCTTGATAGGAAAAAATAATATTCCTAAAAGATGCCATACAGAAACCGTGATATTAGCAATTTCGGGGAAGGGAACCAAATATTTCATAGAAAATAAGACTATTAAATGAACAGGTGTATTAAAAGTAAGTAGGAAAAGTGAAAATGAATTTGGGTGCCAAAATTTGGTTCCTTGAACTAAATGATTGTTCTGGGAAGACATGAATGGCTTAGGGAATTGGTAGGAATAACCTACAAAGCCTTTTACATTTAGACTGCAGATGTGATCCAGACTCTCTGTTGTCTTAACCCAGTTAGCTTCCATCAACTGACTTCTGTTGATGTGATGAGACTTGTTGGTAATCTAGCTTTCTGATAGCAACAACCAGAGGTTAGTGCAGCTATCTGGCAGTATCTGAGAGAGATGCATTTGGTGACATTTCCTTTAGTCTTTTGACCACCATGATCCTAATCCAGGCAGTTAAGAGAATGAATCAGCTGCTTTATTTGTTTTGGTTATGATATTACTAATTGCTTTGTGTTTGTTATGTCGATAAATGATTCTAAGAGCATTTGCCACTTGGATAGTATATGGATTTTATTAATGGTTTAAAAAAGGTTTAAGGCACTGGTGTCTTTATTTTTTATTTTTTATTTTATTTTATTTTATTTTTTTGAGAAAGCAAACAGGTTGCTAAATAGGACTAGGATTTAATTCCTTTATTCTACAGTTGGCTCTCTATATCCACGGATTCTTTATCTATGAGTCAACCATTTATGGTTTGAAAATATTATATTTTTTTTAAAAAAAATCTAAAATCAAACCTTGATTTTGCCATTTTATATAAGGGACAGCATTTTACTATGCTATTGAAAATAAAGAGACTTGAGCATCCATGGATTTTGATATCCACAGCAGGTCCTGGAACCAAACCCCAGCGGATATAAAAGGCCCACTCTATTTTGAAACTTCTAGTTTGTGGAGGTACTGAATCTAGCCTGCTATTTCACACCCAGTTGGCCTTGCCCCCAAGCCCTATCTCTTCCCAAAACCTCTCCTCTATGTTATAAATTGTAGCATCAACACTGTAGGAAGTAACCTGAATCAGCATGTTGGGTGGTGGTAATAGGTAAGGAGATAGTTACTGGTGGTTTGTTTGTTTTTGGTGCTTACATTTTCTATATCCATGAGTAGTTTCTTCTCTCAGCTGGAGAGAGAAGAGGGTACCTGGATAGCAACCCTTGATTATCTATTGTCCAGGGAAAGTGCCACATATACCTTGAAACCTATATAGTCCTCCAAGGTGTTTGTGTGTAGGAAGATGGAATCAATGTCTGGGGACCTAATAAATGTAGTTGCTCTGGAACCACTTTCGAGTTCCAAAGAGTGCTCTAGTTTGCTGCCCTCCAAATGGGTGGCCATCATTTTAAAGAGTCCTCTGTTTGAAGTTGTTGTGTATTTAGGGGAAAAAATGTCAAGTTTTATTTTTTTAAAACAGGAGGACAGGAGCCTTGAAATTGCTCATCAGCAGTTATGCATTGGACAGCAGACTAGGCAGACACAGAGGTCACCTGGATGCAGACTTCCACACTATGAGTGAGATGTGTTGCATCTATTTAAATTGTAGTTATTTCCAAATTTACATCCAAACATATAATTTAGCATGCACAGAGCAGCAGATGGAGCAAACACTCAGATCACCTGGACACAACTTTCCCTGCTGTAATGAGATACTTATTATTTGTTAAAATTAAGTAATAATTCTAAGTTTTCATCTCTCTCTCTCTCTGAATTAGCAAATATATTATTTTTATTCCAAATCTCTTTTGCCTTCTTGTTTTGTGATGAATTGCCTCTTTTGGGGGTCGGAGGCAATGCACAAGTCACTACTCTGTCCCAATGGAACAGCCTCCTCCTCCTAGTTCTGAGTCCAAGAGCTTCTGACAAACTATTCATCCTTGCAAACTGTGAGGCAGTGTTAAGATGTTTTTTCCCAAGTCTCCAAATATATTATTCTCAAAAGTTGCTGCTGACAGGAGCCAAGTCACCTGCTTAGCAGAATGAATGAAGCCATTTGGTGAGATTTGGTTTATTTCAAAGATCCTTCCCTAGGAGCCAGATTGCTCAGAAAATTGCTCTGGCCAGTACATATCTGTTACATTGCCGTTATTACCCCTTGCAAATGAATCTTCTCCTTTTTGTTGTTTTCATGTTCAAGCATACTTTGAATTACTTTGGTAATTAACAGTGACAAAATGGCAAGAAACAATTGTAGCATTTACAAGTTTTCCTTAGCCCTGTTCCTTGAGGTCTGCAAACAAAATACTTACCTATAGGAGTTCTCTTAAAGGAGTTGTCCTGCTGTAGTTCTCTTTGGAATTATGTGGACCACAAGTAGCTTGCCAATTGCTCTGAAACTCCAGCCAGACCATGGAATTCAGGCTTATTGAAAGACTGAACATGAAATCAGGAGGCTGCTGAGAAATGAATACACAAAACTTCAATTCACTCAGGAACTCATTTGAGCTCCCTGCCTCTTCCTAGACGGGAATGGTGGTTAGTATTTCAATTAGCGTCCTTGCCTTCCTAGCTTATTTTGAGGAGTCAAGAGACTTGCATTGCACACAATCTGCTGCCTACAGTTACATTCAGCTTCAGATGTGCTCTCAGTACTTAAGAAACAATCTATTTTTTTTTAAAAAAAGGTTGAATTTGGGGTTATTACCAGGTTTTTAGAGCCCTCTCCCCCTGCTTTCTGGAAAGAAGCTTTTCCAAGCCAGTGTTACTTTCCGGGCAAGATGCTAAAAATACAAGTGTACATGTTTTATAGCAGGGGTAGGCAACCTTTTTGAGCCGGGGGCCGGTCCTGCGAAGTCCTCTCCGCCACTGGGCTGAGGGGGGGAGGAATGGCGGTGTGCACACACGTGTGCGCATGCACCCCCGCCGCGCACAACTCCCCGCATGCGCTGCCACTGTCGCCGGCACTGCGCAGCCACCGCCGCGCATGTCGCGGCCACCATTTTGTTGTTCAAAATGGCAGCTGTGATGCGTTTGCGCATGCGCAGAAGTACTGTGCATGTGCAAACGCATCGTGGCTGCCATTTTAAAAATCAAAATGGCGGCCGCAGTCCACACGGCTGCATGGCGGCCAAAATGCACAGCGGTGGCACACAGCGGCGGTGACGGCGACCTTCCACCTGGGCTGGTAAGTACGGGGACCTGGGCCTTAACTGGCCCATGGGCCATAGGTTGCCAGTCCCTGTTTTATAGGCAATGGATGATAAATTGCTCATACGTCAAAATGATCACAAACACTTTTGCTCTCTGTGGAGAAAATGAGATCCCATACATTGAATTTAATTAATGGCAATAACTCCCCCCTCCCTTCAGAACAGAAAACAAAAAAGTATTCACTCTTGTTTACATCTCCACCTGTTCATTTCTTTTCCATTTTAAGAATGCCCAGCATGGCGTATTCGCCATTCCTTTACAAGTCGCCACCCCTCAATCCAGCCCACCTCACAGGGTTGTTTTGAGGATAAAAATGGGTAAGAGGATTATGAACAGAGGAAAGGCAGGGCATAAATGTAATGAACAGCTGCATAGCTACAAGTTTAGGGATGAGAAGCCATCAGAGATTTATACTCTCCCATATAACAGTGCTTGGCCTAATACAAAGAACATTTTAATACCCTTGTGTTCCCATAGGGAAAAGCACATTGTTGTTACTTGCTGTCAAGTCAAGCTTGAAGACATCCTCTTATTAACAGCCATACTAGCTGCAAACTCAGGGCTGTGGCTTCCATGACTGCTGCCACACTGCAGAATTAATGCAGTTTAGCACTGCTTTAACTGTCATGAATCCAGCCTATGGAATCCTGGGATTTGTAGTTTGTTGTGGCATAGGGTTCTCTGACAGTGAAGGCTAAACATCTCACAAAGTTACAAATCCCAGAATTCCATAGCAATGAGCATTGCAATTAAACCGTGTCAAACTGCATTAATTCTGCAGTGTAGACGCAGCCCCTGATTGAGTCTATTGAGTAATGTGTTCTCCCTCTTTTTCTACTACCTTCTACTTTACCAGGCTGTGATAATGACTGCATCACTATCTGGGCAACACAGATGATGAGTGTAGTGCGGGGGTAGGCAACCTTTCCCCTTTAAGGGCCGAGGGACTTCAGCTCCCAGAATCCCAGGAGCTATTGACCAACATGGGACTATTGGCCAACATGGCTGAGGCTTCTGGGAGCTGAAGTCCCTCGGCCCTTAAAGGGGAAAGGTTGCCTACCCCTGGTGTAGTGTCTCCTCCTGGTAAAAAAGGGTTAATGATGCGATAGTTAATGATGCGATGGTTTTAGGTTACATTTATTGGGGGTCAGTATCACATAGGAGCTATGGAATTCATGGGAGATAATTGCCCAGTTAAGATGACCAGTCTGGGGAGAAGTGTGAAAGGTTCAAGATGTTTCTAAGACACGAGGTTATAAAACAGGGGTAGGCAACCTTTCCCCTTTAAGGGCCGAGGACTTCAGCTCCCAGAAGCCTCAGCCATGTTGGCCAATAGTCCCATGTTGGCCAGTAGCTCCTGGGATTCTGGGAGCTGAAGTCCCTCGGCCCTTAAAGGGGAAAGGTTGCCTACCCCTGTTATAAAATATAAAATATAAAAAAAGAGAAACTGACTTTGGGGACTGGTGGAGAGATGATCTCTCATAATCTCTGTTGCCCAATAAATGGAACCTAAAACCATAGAGAAAGGCAATGGTAAATGTCCTCTGAACAAATCTTACTAAGAAAACCCCAGGATAGGTTTGCTGTGGGGTTGCCATAAGTTGGAAGTGACTTGAAGGCACACAACACACACACACACACAAACCCCATAACATCATTAACCATTGTTTACCTGGAGGAAAGACTATAACCCCCAGTTGTGTTGCTGAGATAATGAGACAGCCATTACATGGCATTATCGTCTTTTCTTTATGTCTCGTGTTATGTCCAAAGTATAATAGACTCGGTTTATTCAGTTTGGCTTCTACGGAGAGTATAATCCCTGATGCTCCCTTTCTTGGAATGGGTTGGGATGCAGATTGAATGTACATTGAGCATTTCCAGTCTGAGGGCCATTATTTTCACTCCATATTTGTTTTAACACGTTTGTTAGAATTTGGAAGTATTCTGTCTCTACAGCTTGAAACAGCTCTATTGGTATGTCAGCTGTTCTAATTATACAGTTGGCCCTCTGTTTTCGTAGGGGATCTGTTCCGGACCCCCCCAGGAAAATGGAGATTAGCGAATATTCAAGCCCCATAGGCTTGAATGGGGTGCGCCCCATTGATTTAAACAGAGGTCACCCCTCCATGAATATGTAAAACCGCGGACTTGAAGTCCGCAAGAGGGGCGACTGTATATTTCTCCCAAGTGCTTTGAGAGCCTCTTCTACTTCACTTTATAAAATTTTTGGGTTCATCATCATCCTTGAAGAATTTTGTTGTCCTCTCATCTCTTTTATATAATCCTTCGGTGTATTGCTTCCACTATCTTTTTATTTTGTCTTGACGATACAATATATTCCCCTGTTGGTCATATAGTAAATCTACTCTTGGTTTAATTTTCCCTGTGATTGTTCTGATCTTATGGAATATGTTTCTTGTTCTTGCCTATTTCTTGTTTTTTATTTCCTTGCATTGATAATTATAATATTTCTCCTTGTTCTTACATACAAGTCAATTAACAATTGCTTTTAGAATTCTGACAATATTTCTGTTATGTTTTATTACTCCTTCTCATCTATCCTTAACTGCTTGAAAAGTTTAATCAGTCATTGAATGAGGCTGTTCTTTCTTTTTGGCTCCTCATAGTCTTTTGCAGACTTCTCTTATAATGTTTCTGGCTTCAGTCTTGATTTCCTCTGATTCCCTATCGTTTAGGCATAGCAGTGCAAACCTGTTCTTTGCATGGTCTTTTAATTCTACAGGGATGTTCTTCACATTATATTTTGGCACTATAATTGATTTAGTGTACTTTTTAGCTTTATTATAATTTTGGGAATTAGCAGTTCATAGCCTGTGCCACAGTCTGCTCTTGGTGGTGTTTTTGCATAGAAAATTGAGCTTCTGAGCCTTCTGCTTCTAATTAGGTACTCTTTTTGATTTCTTTGTTGGCCATATAGTGATGTTCATGCCATGTAGTTTGTCATTTGGCATTTATAGTTTGGTGTGGCACTAGAGCTCTTTGACAGGGAAGGCTAAATAATTCACAAAACATCAAATCCCAGAATTCCATAGCACTGAATCAAGGCAGTTAAAGTGATGTCAAACTGCTTTATTTCTGCAGTGTGGCAGCTTCCTTACAGTACTTCCACCAGCGCTATCTCCCACTACTGCTGCTACCTAGAATCATAGAATCATAGAGTTGGAAGATATCCCAAGGGCCATCCAGTCCAATCCCATTCTGCCATGCAGGAACACAGAATCAAAGTACCCCCAACAGATGGCCATCCAGCCTCTGTTCAAAAACCTCCAAAGAAGGAGACTCCACCACTGTCCAAGGGAGTGTGTTCCACTCTCGAACAGCTCTTACCATCAGGAGTTTCTTCCTAATATTTGGGTAGAATTTCTTTTCCTGTAGTTTGAATCCATTGCTCCTGGTCCTATTCTCCAGAGCAGCAGAGAACAAGCTTGCTCCATCCTCATGATACCTCTTCAAATATTTAAACAGGGCTATCACCACTTACCCTTCTTTTCTCCAGGCTAAACAAGACCAGCTTCCTAATTCTCTCCTCATAAGGCATAGTTTCCAGACCCTTCACCATTCGCCCTCCTCTGGACACGCTCCAGCTTCTCAACCTCCTTTGTGAATTGTGGTGCCCAGAAATGGACACAGTATTCCAGGTGAGGCCTGATCAAAGCAGAATAGAGTGGCACTATTGTTTCCCTTGATTATACTTCTATTGATACAGCCTAGAATTGCATTGGCTTTTTTAGCTGTCACACCGACACCTAATAACTTCCCTTCCAGAGTTTCTCCACTGTGCTCACCACTGAAACTATCAGTTCTCTTCTGCTGATGTGGCTATTACTCCCTGAAGAGGATGTGTAATTAATAATAATAATAATAATAATAATAATAATAGTAGTAATATATTTTCTTATATCCCACCTTTCTCCCAACATAGGGACTCAAAGCGGCTGTATGGATGTATCTTGGTCTCAGCTTTGAGCGATCCTACTATGGATCTAAACTCAAGGGTCCAACCTCCTGATGGAATTATTCCCTGCCTCCTGACACATTCAAATTCCCTAACTGCATTTTGGACCTTATCACTCCACTCAAATAACCCGGCTTACCTCTTCTGAACTGAAGTCTAATTCGGGAGACAGCCGGGTCCTAATGCAAATATTTTGCTACTGAAGCTGTGCTTCGGCAGCCGTATTTCAAAACTGGGAGCTTTCCAACTTCAAAAAATGGCCACCAAAGCTTGTTGGGGACCCAAACTGCAGCCGGGCTGGACTCACCCGCCGGCTTCGGCAACAAAATCCTTGCAATAGGACCTGGCTGCCTCACAAATTAGACTTCAATTCAGAATAGGTAAGCCAGATTATTTTAGTGGTGTGATAATCTCCTTTGTTGAGAAGTTCATCCAATGGAAAGGTTGCTACACATAATGGACATCTATTTTAAAGTGTGACCTCTTATTAATGTGACTTAATTGTTTCTGAAATACCATATCCCCTATAAAAACCTGCCAGAGTCTTAAGGTCCACACAGGAGGGCTTTCTCTTGGTCCTGCCACCATCACAGGCTTGTTTTGTGAGGATATGGGAGAGATCCTTCTCAGATGTATCCACACTGCAGCAATTGAGCAGTTTGACACCATTTAAACTGTTATGGCTCTATCCTACAGAATCCTGGGACCTGCAGTTGGGTGAGGCATCAGAGTTCTTTGGCAGTTCAGGCTAAATACCTTACCAAACTACAAACCTCAGGATTGCATAGGATGGAGCCATGGAGTTAAAGTGGTGTCAATCTCCTTTATTTCTGCAATGTGAAACAGCTGTATGTAAGTAGCTGCTCCTACTTTCTGGCATTCCCTTCCATGGGAAGCTAGGCTGGCCCCCTCCATGTTCTCCTTTCACCGGCAGACAAAAATTGTTTTCTTCAAGCAAGCTTTTAATGTGTAATTACTTGCGAGGACACTTTTTATGGGGGGGCCTTTACTTTATTTTTAACCTTTGTATGTTTTTGAATTATTTTTATAGTGTTTTATTCTATCATGTTGATGTGATTATTTGAATTATATTTGTAATTTGTTACGGTATTTGTTTTTAGTTGTTCCTTTTTGTAAGCCTCCTTGGGTCCCACTCTGGGAGAAAGGCAACACTTATAAATTAACAAAATAAATAAATATGTACTGTCTCAATGACATTTTAAAGTATTCTGGTTTTGTATGTTGGAATTTTAATTTTCAAAAATATTTTATATGTTATTGTGATTCTGTATCTATGTCATTGTTTGACACCTTGGATGCCTTTAGTCCAAGAGGGCTGCAGGCTATAAACATTTTAAATAAATAAGAGCATGTCTAATATCATATGGAAAAACATAGGGCCTTTGCAGACTGCCAGAAATAGTGCAAATTGAGTCCACTTTAAGGGTTAGGGTTAGTGCTAGGGAATCATGGGAATTGTTTTTTTTTTCCTGAGACATTGAGCCTTCTCTGTCAGAGGGCTCTGGTGCCACAATAAAATACAGTTCCCATGATTCCCTAACCCTAAACCTTAAAGTGGACTCAATTTGCACTATTTCTAGCAGTCTGCAAAGGCCCATAGTAACATGTACTGTGACCAATATAGATCGCCATTGTTGTCATCTGAGTGGGTGTTAAATGAAACACATGCATTTGTTGATAAGTAATGTCAGAACTATGCTTTATCTGGGGCATCTGAATACATATATATTTTCATAATTGAGAAAATCTTTGTTTAATTCTCACACTTAAAAACTTCAATCTTGCCAGTTCTTTCAGAACCAAGGTTAGCTTTACCATTGGATTAAGAAATAGCAATGTGTTCTATTTATAGGCAGCTAACAACAAAACAAAAATTTAAAATGCATAATGTATGAGATGAATAATCATATTAATACATGTACAAATAGGACTCATTTATACTGAAATGTTTCATTTAAATTACAGCCAGATATTACAACTTCTATGTTTTCCCCTTCTACTGTACCACCCTAGATCAACAAATTTTACCACTAGATGGCAAACTAATCCTCAGAATCACTGCCTCTTTTTGTTTAATACTTCTGATAATTTTTGATCAGTTTTATAGAGTTACAGGATGGATAGTAAATGTGATGTTTCAGCTGAAAGGTAGGGTCAAGGCTGTACTGGTAACGTGTTCAAATTTACATATGTTCAAAAGGTCAGTGAGTTGAGAAATAAGAAACGTAACACGCAAAAAGTAGGTCATATTTCACCACCTCAATGGTGTTCATGTCGGGAAGACACAGTTGGCATTTTTAATGCTCTTGTACTAGTTTTTTAATTCATCTGAGATGATCATGCAAGAAGGTGGATTTACAGCTGCATCTCAATGTTACATTTTCTCTGTCACTTATGGACAGATGTGCCTGCTCATTTTTTTGATGCAGATATGTGCCCTGACCAGAAAACTAGTGGTACAGCTCATGCAAAATGTACCAAGGTCATTACTGGCATCACCAATTAAAAGGGACAGCTAGCTGGTAATGGGAAGGTCCTCTGCCTGGATTTTACTGTTCTTTATTTCCCGATCCACATATGGCCAAAGAGGGGAATGGCCTCTGCCTGCATTGATTTTGCCCCTGACTGTTTTAACTGACAACAAAAGTAACATATAGACCTGGGACTCATTGTCATTTTTGCTTCTCCTGTATGATTTTTTAACACCTTTGACTTAAGAAGAAGTCAATGGAGTTTTGGAAGTTTGCACAATGTATTTTGTGCTTTTGTCAATCTTGGATCCTTGTTGTACTTTGCTGCATGGCCAACATGGCTACCCTGAATATATATATGACCTTTGTCTGATACACTGAAGAGGTGGTATGAGTTAGCAGAGTTTGGAAAGGTTATTTTTGATCTACAGCTTCCAGAATCCTCCAGCCAGCATGGCCAGTGGTCAATTTCCATAATTATGGAAATTATGCTTTAAAAACCCAACAACCTAAAACTTGGAAGCTTTGCCAGTCAGAGTACAAATAGTGAGCTAGATGGACAAGCAATCTACATGTGGAAAATGAATCTTGCTATTTTAAGCTCTCTGGGGACACGCTGGGCAGACTGTTGTGAGAAGTTGATTTCAACAGTGCACATTTCCTTCAACATCCCAGTTCTTTGGTTCATTATAAAATGATCACTGTCAAAGGAAATACTTGACAGTTTCCCTAATATTAGTTTCTACCTCTAACTGTCCTGTGAAACTGGCAATGCATCAGTTTCACTGGACAGCAGAAGGAGAATAAATGAATGTCCACATGGTAGATTAGACGAATAGCTATGGGATTGCACACAAATCTGTCTGTTAATTACCATGGGCCAGTATACTAGGTCAGTGTGTGAGGACATATTTAATTCCAGGGTGTATGTAATGATATTGAAAGGGGGAATACCACAGGGTTTTTTAAAAAGTGAATTATAAAAGAATAACATAACACATTATGTTAAACATAAGGATATAAATATGCAAAGGGATCTTGCTGCATCTTTGAGGCTAAGGGCCATTGCAGACCGGCCCAAAGGGCCAGCCAAGGGTGGAGTTGGGGTGGGCAGCCACACGCCAGCCGCCCCAACCCCAGCCCGACACTGTCCTGACACCATGCGCTCTTATGCATGGTGCACAGCATCAGATGCCATCCTGGTGCAGCGTTCTGACACACTGCGCTGAAAGGGTGAAGAAGAGCCGTGGTGCTGGCTCTTAGGGTGGCCTTTTGCCGCCCCTAAAAGGAGTGGCATTTTGCCACTCTTTTAGGGGCGGCAAAAGAAAGGATCATGGCCGTGGCGTGGGGTTGCTGCGGCCCCAATCCACCGCTTCCCAGGGCAGCTCTGTGCCACCCATCTGCAGAGGCCCAAAATGAAAGAAAGAAGCTGGTAGATAGTCTAGAATACAGATATTGTCCATTTTAATTGCTCTGTGGTGGTTGTTTTTAAAATAAATCTTGTTCCAATTGTCTCAAAACAGTGATCTGTTTTTGTTTGTTGTTCAGGATGTTTGCCATTCCATCACTTAGAAAGTGCTCCCCAAAGGTGTGCATAGTCTCATTAATACCCCTCTTGTGAGCAGAATTAGTGAGCATCATTTAGAAATATTTCCTCCTGTATAAAAATGGCTTCCAGATAAATGCACATGTTGGCTAACCACACTGGAGTGACTGTCTGACACTGCTTGACTTGGTGTGAGCTGACATTTGCTGGTGATTACTTGGTACTTGGAGCTGGGTTTTTGTGGGGTAATTTAAGTTTCTCAGGGCTTCAACCATTTGTAAAGGAAACAAAAATATACACATATGAAAGCAGTCTGGCTTTCATTAACAGAATAGCAGAAATGCGACTTTGCCTAATTATGCTTCCCTAAAGAACTAAGGACGTTATCACACGTGGGCCACAAAGCGATAATAAAGTGGAAATGAGAAATCCCAAAAATAAACCGAAAATAAACCTTGATTCCGCAAATGGCTTTCACACGTAATTACCTTAAATGCGAAATTACAGTAAGCGCATTTAACGTTCACACACAAGTGAGAAAAGCCCTCACCGCGGCTGGCGGATGTTGTTTTCATCACTTCCTTTTCCCCATTTCATCATTGCTTTGGCCGCGTGTTTTGGCCCCAGTTGTGTTCCTTCACAAACCCCACATCAACCACAGCCCGATATCTCTAGTAAAAGACAGATATATTTAGAAAGACGAAGCAGAGAGGCTCATGTCTGGCCAGCAGCAAAACCGGAAGTAAACGTAATAAGGAGACGCTGCCTCGATGACCCATGGGAAACCCCGCGGAACCATGGGAAAATGCAGGGAAATGCTTCCAAATGCGCATTTGCTTTTCACATTACGGTAAATGCGAAATTAAGGTAATTTGCATTTCCTCAAAACTACCGAATTTCAAAAGATCTCGGATAACACCAGTTTCTGTCCACTTTCTGTCCAGTTTCTGTGCGACATCGTGTGAAAACGCGAGGCACAAATCAAGTTTCTGTTTGGGATTTGTGTGGATTAACCAGCAGATTTGCCCCATGTGATAACGTCCTAAAACTGACTCAAAAAACAACAAACACGTAGCTTGTAGTTTAATGAACAATGTTGGCTTTAATCTATATTTACATAAAAAACTAAATTCTAATCTAATTAGTGAGGGTTCAGGTAGAGAAAATCTTGCCATCTTTAAGAGAGAAGGAAGAAGGGAACAGCTCAGTTGAGAATCTTGAGAGAAAAATCTTTTAGTCTCAAAGAGGGAGTGAGCCAAGTGACAAGGTTAGTTTGAATGAGAGAGAGAGAGAGGGAGGAGTTTCCAAGCAGGAATCCCTATCTATCTAAGGAGGGGAAAAGATAATGCAGAAATCTTCCATCAGTTTTGCTTCCTGACTTTTGCACCTAATTCCTATAACATCTCTGCCCTTAATATTTCCCTAAAAGATAATATAGTGAAAGACTGGAAATCAATGAAGCTTTTGCACTGATTCTGCAAAACAAAGTAATCCATCAGATCATACATTGACCCATATTACCCATTCAGAACAGAATCCTTGGTCTCCTTTTTGGCTTCTTCAAATCCGCTGTATTCTGTATTCTGCCTTACCAGTGATGAATGTGATCTCAGGCCAAGCATATATGTAAAGAGACATTCATTTATAGTTTAGGCATTACCCATTAGAAAGATTTTAGGAGATAAAAAAATCTTGGGAATGTTTAACTCAGGGTAGTATGCATAGTAGCAGCCCTTCATTTTATCCTTACAAAACCCTGTAAGGTTGGATAGACTGAGAGAGACTGGCCAAGGGTTATTCAGTAAGCTGTTTCCAGCTATCACTAGATAGTATGAAGACTTTCGATTGGCTGGGTTTGATAGAAATACTGGGATCCTAACCCACAGCAATGTATGTTTAGCATAGCAATATCTGTTCCACTCCAGTTAGAAGGTGCTTTTTGAACTACAACCTCCAGAATACCTGAGCCAATATAACCAGCAGCCATAGTGTTTGGGGAATTTGGGAGAATTATCATCCCCAAAACTGGTGCTTCAAAGTTCTGATTCTAGCACAAAGGGTTGCCAAGGTGAACAATGGAGACTGCTCCCATACATTTAATGGCTGTATAAAAGGGGATTTCAGCAGGGTTGTTTGGGAAGCACCATCTGCTGAAATATCCTCTTCTATACAACTTTTTAAGGGACAGGACTTTTCTCCAGTTTTCAATCTGCTAATTATATTAATACATAAGAAAATAAGAGTCAAGTTGGATCAGACTGAAGTCCTATCCAGTCCAGCATTGTGTTCATATGGAGGCCAACAAGTTGCCTATGGGAAGCCTACCTAAAATACATGAATAGAACTTCACCCTCCATAGCAGTTGCTATACAGGGGCATAACTGGCTCTGATTCTGAAGATAGTATAAGGCATCCTACATAGCAGCCATTTATGGCCTTTATTTCCAAAAACTTCTTATTAATCATTGTTGGGACACACTCAGATGTTCTGGATTTGAATTGTGCTTCTTACTGTCCTATTTCTCAGACAACTGTCTCCTAACCATTAATTCCCATTGGTGAAGCAGAAAATGACAATTCCACCTGATTAGCCACTGACATGTCTAATAAAGGAATGACCAGTGAGAGACTAACATGTCTGAATGTGCATACTTCAAGCTGGACCCTTTCTCTTGTATGAGCAAGGGGCAGGTTTAGTAAGCCGGTCAGAGCAAAGAAAACCCATTTTTTGATTTCTTTAGGCTTTTGTTGGCTAATGGAGTTGCAACAGCACTCATAGGTCTGTGGCATGCAACATGATGACAGAATACTTTCAGAATGAACAGTATTTTTTGAGGGGGGCTTTGTTCAGACCAGACTGCAATTCCTACAGCCCCTGGCTAGCATAGCCAGTGGTTAGAGACAGCAGCAGTTCAAAACCTTTAGCAGTCTCAGGATGTGGCATGTTGATTTATGCAGACTTAGAAAAGAAGACATACTGGCTGGAGGATTCTGTGAATTGTAGTCTAGAAAAGTACATTTTCCAGCCTCTGGAACAGCTTTATCAAACAGAAGGATTTCCTGGTATTGCTCAGCCAAGCATTGATTTCCCCCTTCTAATTCCCTCTTTATTTGCTTATCATGTCTGCATCCTACCGGTGTTGGATGTCTGAACCTCTATGGCAGGGAAGGGCAACTTCTATGGGTTTGGTTTCTATGTCAGGGATGATGGGAGTTGTAGCTCTACACCTCTGGCTCTAACTCACCACCTTGTTATGCAGCAGAGCTGACCAGCTTTGATCAGTGGTTGATGCTTCTTTCCCAAGCAGCAGAGTTTCAGAGAATAGGCTGAAGACCCTGACAAACTCTCCAAGCCTTCTCACTCTTCTTCCTGAGATGTCTCCAAACCTCTCCAGGATTCTTCTGGTTCTTGTATCTTCCCTCAAGACACCAGACAACTCAGTAGTCTTATATAAAAGATCTACTTTATTCTACTATATATAAATACTATATGCCCTACAAATCACAATCTCTACACTTCACAATATCTCCAAAACTACTCCACAATATGCATTGGCAAACATTGCACTTATAGCCATTGTTAGTCACCACCCACTAGTCAGTTTCCACCCAGTGGGTGTGTACATTCATTTTGATTGGTTTACATAGATCATCCCATACTTAAGACCAACCCAAGTATTTCATCATTTTACCTTGACTACTTAATGAATCTCAGGTGTTTGCAATCTATAACAGGTGTTTTCAATATACACTCTATAACTTTGTCCTTGGCTCTCAAGGCTTCCAAATTACATTATCCTTTTCACCTGTGTAGCTTCATGATTGCTCCTGCTTAATCACTGTGACTATCACATACACATTTTATTTCTATTACTGTAAGTCCCATGTTGCATTTTCCTTAACAGTCTGAACCTCTATGGCAGGGAAGGGCAACTTCTATGGGTTTGGGTGCCATTTTGCTCTTCACTCTTATCTTGTTTGGTGGGCCACATCCACCCATATAAAAAGTAACCATATCCAGTGTTGTTTTTTTTTAATGGCTATTTGGGCCCTGAAATAGGCAAGAGGGGTTAGACTATAAATGGCCAGTTATCCCTCTGGAGTATTTGGGAAGTGTGATTGGCCATTTACATAACCTCATAAGATTATATAGTAATGAGTTATTCTAATGTTGTTTCTTTTGATATACCTTGATACCACATGTACGTGACATCCTCATTTTGTTATTACATGCCATCAAGTGAGCTTCAATGTATGGTAACTATGAGTGAGGCACCTCCAAGAGGCTCTGTTAGTAACAGGCTTGTTCAGGTGTGAAGTCGAAGGCTTTCATAGCTGGCATTCATAGTTTCTTGTGGGTTTTTCAGGCTATGTGGATGTGTTATAGAAGATTTTATTCCTGATATTTCACCAGCATCTGTGGTTGGCATCTTCAGAGAATGCTGGCATGGAAATGAGTGGGGTGTGTGTATATATATATATATATATATATATATATATTTATACTGTGTGACCGT
The DNA here is from genome assembly GCA_026167975.1 of Phrynosoma blainvillii. Classification (NCBI taxonomy): domain Eukaryota; kingdom Metazoa; phylum Chordata; class Lepidosauria; order Squamata; family Phrynosomatidae; genus Phrynosoma; species Phrynosoma blainvillii. The sequence continues at coordinate 35,411,268 of JANUYF010000001.1, read as the reverse complement.
AGGTTGGGAGGAGTGATTTACATGTTAATCTCTGTATTGTTTTGTTGTTGAATGGCTCAGGGTGGGAGGATATGCAAGGAAGAGCCTTGTCCAGGTCTTGAAAACTTAATTTACTGAGTGAGTCCTATAGTTCCTTAAAGAGTCTATAAAATATTAGATTTATTGCGACATAAGCTTTAGCCCACTTAATCAGATACAGTGAATTGACCTCCATGAAAGCACATTCTATAATAATATGCAGCAGAATGCCTCATTTTTCACATTCCACTGTAACTATATTGTAACTATACCTTGATTCTAAAATGTTGCTTTCTATATTAGAAAGGAGAAATTAGAGGACTGTGAGCCTGCCTACATATAAAATGGAAGACATTTTATATGTGGGCAGGCTCACAGTCCTCTAATTTCTCCTTGCTAATATAGAAAGCAACATTTTAATTTTTATACATGGTAAAATAAAACTGAAATTTCAGAAAGTGACTAAATATCCTCTTTATAACATTTCTTCAGATGGGAAAATTTGTTCTCTCACTGGAACAGCTAGGAAAGCCAGATCTTATCAAATCTGATCTAATCTTGGAAGCTAAGCAGGGTCAGCTCTGATTAATACTTGAATGGGAGACCACCAACCAATAACAGGTGCTTTAGACTATATTCCAGAGGAGGGAACTGGCAAAGCCACCTCTGAGTATTCCTTGCTTTAAAAAAAACCCTATGCAATCCATGGGGATGGCACAAGTCAATAGATGACAACGGCAATACATGCACACAAAAGTATTTTGTAAAGCCTTTTGGACTAGAATTTTAAAAGTTTTTTTAAAAAATAAGAGGAAGCAATATATAAATAAAGTAATATGTACTGCAAAAGAAATGGCAATGGGCCACTTTTCAAACATGGTGATGGATATCAGGAATGAAATATTTTTGAAAGCAATGTTCCCAGCTCTCATAATAAACTTTCTTTTCTCTTTTGTTTAGTAGTTATAAATACGTCCAGTGCTATAAACAGAGTTGGAGATTGCTATATCCTAAAGAACTAAAACTATTTCTGGTAAGGTCTCCATAAAGCAACCTTAAGCTTATTTTCAAAATTAAGTCCCATTGTGCTCACTGGGGTATACTTCAAAGCAACCATACAGGGGACTGAAACCCCTGCGAAGTAACTATCAAAGCTTTCTATTTGTCTTTTATGGTTTCCATATTTTGTGGGTTATTTGTGTCACTTAATATTTCTGTCACCCTAATTTTCCTTAAGATTGATATTATTCCCTGCCACATGCCATGTGTTCCAACATATGTCTTTAGTGGTTGTTGTTTTTTAAAAAACAAACAAACAAACACCCTCATCTTTTAAATAAAGCTTACAAAAACTCAGCTGTCATGCTGCAGAAGATGGCACAGCAGCAGTAACACCCAACATCTGTTTCTGGCAGGCAATGTGAGCAGTTGGCAGCAACTTTAGTTGTTCTCTCTGTATGTAAATGATACTCGCTGATGCTTGCTTGATCTATCTTTTGCTAGGAGACAAAGGAAAGGCAAAGTCACTTTCAATTGACAGGATTGACTGCAGAGAAGCGTAAAGGCGCTAGTCCTAATAAAACCACCTGGAAATTTCCCATTCATTTCAATAGAAGCAAATATGGGCTTACCAGACAGAAATTCTAACTATTTCTTAGTCCTTCAAAACATGAGAAAGAAAAGCCTACCTTGGATGAGATAGGTAGTTTTTATTTAACCTAGCTATGTCCATTGGGTTGTCTGGTATAACAATGGGCAAAAACTAGTGAACAAAGAGGCAGAACTGCAGCAACCTATCATGCTCCATCTCTCCTATATTGGGGCCCTTTCCATCATTCACTGAATTTCAGATGGACACACATGGTAGTCAGTCTTTAAGACAGAATGAAGATTATATTGACCCATCTTCTTGCATAATAATTTCCTTGATGGTGGTCTTAGGAAGATGAAGAGTGTTATGGGAGAATTTCTAGGATCCATGCTGAGCCCATTTACTTGGACCAGCTCAGGTTTTCATGGCATTAATGACAACTATCCACCTCAACTGATATATGGTTCTGACACACTGTGCTCATTGTTGATTTATATTTCGCTGTTGAGTAAAATGACAGTGATCTGAGAGCAAGTGAGTATGAGATAACTCTTGCCATGGACAGATAATGGCTTGATAGTTTATACTCACAGGGACTTGTAATTTCTGTGGGAGTAATTAGTGTAGGACCTACTAGGATGATCTGTGGGTGAATCTGCATGAATTTCTGATGCCTCTGGATGTGTTTCCTTCTGGCATAATTTAATATTGAAGTTCTCTATAATGGGCAAATGGTACAATCATTTCCAATGTGTCTCACTAGTAAGACACATTAGATCTGATTTTCTGAGGGAGCTTTAATTAAATGCCATGGCCAATAGTCAGAGTTACAGAGGAATGCTCTTAACAATTCTGACTGAATACCAGTCAAGTATTTTAGGGTCTGGCGTTATACTGACAATTCAAGGAGAGAGAGGAAGTGTGTGTGTGTGTGCGCACATACTCATGCATCTACATAATCTAGTTTCAATATGTTGGTGTAGTTATTTTCTGTTTGAAAATGCACATCCTTGCAAAGATTATAACTGCATTTGCAATATTCATTTTAAAAGTTTGCCACATAGGGCCGCAGAGAGTGGTACACTCATACTTGGCATTCAGATTTATCCTAGCTTGAACTGCATTTTCAGCTGAACTACTACTTAATGAGTCCAGAACATGTTTGTTTGCTTGTTATTAAAAACGAACACTTAAAGCTCATTAAGAGCTATATCCTGCAAGGTGCTAAGCAGCCTTTCCATCAAAAGCACTTCACTAAGAGCAAAGGGTGCTCAGGCTTGGGCCTTAAGCTTGTTTGCAGCAATTAGTTCATCTCTCTGAAGTGTTGCTAATTTCTTTTTCTGCCTTGCTGTGTAGGAGATGCAAACGCTGCGGCTGCCCATGCACTGAGGTTAGGCTAACCATTTCAGTGGCAACTATTTCCACCTGTTTACCTTCCCGTTCTCCTCTTAAAGCCATTTTAAACTATTCTGAACAATAGTGGGGACACGCTGGGCAGACTGTTGTGAGAAAGGAGGAAAGAATGGGTCAGAGGACAGTAGGACACTGAATGATGTGTGAAAACGAGAATATGACTAAGTGACTTACCGTTCAAATAGCCTTTCTCCAAATGTGGGTAATCAATTCTGGCACAGTGGGGATGGTTAACATTACAAAGGGTCTAATCAGGGATTTGTCCAATATCAACTTTCCCGCTCAGTAGCCTCCCAAGTCTGAAAAGCATATGCATGAATTTAGTAACAAAGAGTTGAGGTTGGACCACTTTGCTTTTATAGAATGATGTGTATTCCAGATTCGAGGTGTCCCTGCCGTGGTGATTGGAAGCATGGGGAGCAAGTGACTTCTCAGTACTTACAAAGCTCTGCCTGTGAATTTGACCGAATACGATATTTTGCCACAACTGAGATAACGATACTAAATGAATTTCATATTTTATCACATTCTCTTTTCACATGGAATGTAAAAACAATGATACATTGTGTGCATTTGCCGCAGGAAAAATGAAGCAGGCAGAAAAGTCGCTCGATTGCGTTCCAAATGAATTCATTTTCCTCAGCAAAGTAAAAAAAAAAAAGGGGGGGGGATAAGGTGGGGAAATTCTGAAGACTTCAGACTGGCATCCCTGGAATGTTCCACTCCATTGGAAATTTAGCCTGACTTTTAAGTCTGATGAGCATTTGCTGTTCCTGTTGACTTTGAAGGAGGCTAGTAGCACCGGGTACATCCAGAAATCTAAGCCTTTTTCCTACAGTATTAGAGTGGATATCTTTCAGAATTTCCATTCTCCTCTCTGGTCATTGTTGCAAAATAATATTTGTTTAGGAATGCAAAGTGTCTACCTCTTTTAATAGGGTCTGAAATTTTTCTAGTCTTGGATTCTTGGCAGGAGGGGGAAGACTTAATGACATGTATAGCAAAGCTGACTTTATTAGAAGCCTCTCACTTTTATTAGTTTATTATACTCCTAAAATCACACTTCTCAGAAAAATATTGTCTTCCACAATGGCTTGCAGCAATGAGGGATGGAGGGAGAAATCGAAGGGCAGCTGGCAAATGGATCCAAATCATTATTCTAGCTGGGATTAAGGTAGCAAGCTTCTTACACCAACTCCTTCTCTGGCCAATGGATGGAACCAGGCTGGTATTCTAGTGCCAGTCATCTTGCTTGCAAAGAGATACTAAAATAGGCCCAGCAGCCCTTGTTCTTTTTAGCTGGTGTATGAGCTCAGACCATGACAAATTATAGAATCTACAGGCAACTGGGAGTTGAAATTGAGGACTTTATCACACGTAGCTTTTAAACTGCTTTTAAAGTTTGAAAATAGCACCTTTAGTTTACTTACTGCATGACGCTGTCTCCATCTTGTCACTGCCTTACTGTCCAAGTGTGGTTCCAGCACATCTTGTCGTTCACAAGAAAACCCATTGATAGGCCCCCAAATGTGTGGCTGACCCATTAGTCCCCAGGTGTGATAAGTTTTTTGTGTGGCAGTTCCTGGATTGGGCAGCCATGTGGTGTCAGTGTCCTCTCCTCTTCCCCTGTCCACCCTTCCCCTTGCTATTCCCAGGCAGGCTTCCCTCACCCTTTAAAACATTCATTCATTCATTTATTAAAAATCATATTAACATACCTATGGAATTGCTTTAAAAAATAAAATAAAAAATTTAATTCCCTGAAAGGCATGTTGGATAGAGCATAGAACAGGGAGGTGGAGTTAGGGAGGAGTGCAGAAGAGAGCGTGAGGCTCCATTTGTGCTATTCCAAGGATGTGTGAGAGAGAATGCTTCAAAACTGACATAGAATCATAGGATCATAGAGCTGGAGGAGACTACAAGGGCCATCCAGTCCAACCCACTGCCATGTACACAATACATATGTATCTGGTTCCCCTTACTAGCATGATTGTGGTGAGAAGGAGCTCATGTGATAAACTCCTGAGTGCTCTTTCTGGCTGGAGTGAAGAAAGCAAGCTCTTTTTACCTGGACAGCAGGAAATGTGCGGCCTAAAGGCCAAAAAACAGGCTAGCCTGTTCTATGGCTATAAATGCCCTAAATGGCCAAGGGAGTCACTTGGACAAATGGCCATTGTAAGAGGGTAGCACTGTGAGTTAATTGAAAGCAAGGCTGGGTGAATCCAAGGAGGTTTCGTGGAGATATTTACTTCAATCAATATTTAGCACTTCTTTGCTGTGAAGATAAGTCTTATGTATTTTCTTTCTTTTCTTTTTTTCAGTTTTCCAATTTGAATTTTTAAAAAGATTTTTGAATTACAAAAACAAGTATAACCCTATGACAAGAACATACATACAGAATTATAAAAACATGGGTACTATATCATTTAGGGGGAGAAATTGTAAATCACTATAATACTTTCTCAGAGGAAGCTCATCACATGATAGGACATCACTGACAACAGAAGAGAATTAGAAAAAAGAGTTCCAGAATTTTATCAGCAGAGATGGGGGTCTATGTAGGGATGCATCTTTATAAGATTAAACTGTAAATGGATATCAAGTTTCTTCACAATCAGTGATTTTTGCTTTCTTGAGAGAGAGTAATACACCAAACTCTATCCAGCTACCATCTGGAGCTCAGGCCATTGAGGGATTTCCAATGATGTGCAATTTCAAGGCCTCCTATGATACAGAAAGGAGTGCTTTGAGATGCACATCAGCACTGGAACATAAAAATTAAAAGTAAAATAAGCACTTCATATTGTCATAACAATTGTCATAGCAATTAGTCATGTTAAGAGAAGTTCCAGTACCTACGACCAGAACTGAGTTACGTTGGTACAACTGTACTGGAAGAGGATTGGACTAGAGATGATACTTGAAGTGCTTGCAAATTCAAAAAGCCTATGGAAAATGCATTAAATGTAATAGTTCCTCTAATTCTGCACCAGTCAGGCCTTATCTGGAGTATTTCATTTAGTTCTATATCCTCATTTTAAGAAGGATATAGACAAGGTGAAGTAGGTTCAGAGGAAGGCAAGAAGGATGATAAAATGTATGGAGAAAAAAAACATCAGAGGAGAGTTGAAGGAGCTGGGCTTGTTCAGCTCAGTGAAAAGAAGGGTTAGGAGTGACATAACCACACTCTTTAAATATTCAAGGGCTGTCACAGGACTGTTCTCTGCTGTCCCCTGAGGGTAAGACCAAGTTTAATTATTTGAAGTTACAGGACAGTAGATTTCAGTTGAACATTAAAAGGACCTTCTTGACAGCAAGAGTAGTTCAGCAATGGAATCAATTGCCAAGGAGACGGTGAGATCTCCTCCTCCTTCAAACAATTGGCTTGCCACAGGGTGGTATATAAATAAAAATTATTATTATTATTATTATTATTATTATTATTATTATTATTATTATTATTATTATTATCATTATTATTATTATTATTATTATTATTATTATTATTATTATTTAAAAAGGAGGTCTTCAAAAAAAGAGTCTGGATAACTATCTGCTGGGGATGCTTTAACCCATGAGGCCCCTTCCAACTCTATGATTCTGTGGTGGAGATCTATAGCTCCCCTTTCCCCAAGAGCACTTGACTAAGAAGCTTGTGTGTGTGTGTGTGTGTGTGTGTGTGTGGTACGAGCATCAGCATGGGTCCCGTAGCCACTGTGGGCCTTGGAACATTTGCTCCAATTGCATCATTAATAATCCACCCTTGCTTGTATGGATACATGCAGTTTACTCTGAAAAAAAATCATATGATAATAATTTCATTTCAAAGCAACTCAAATGTAGCAGTTATAATCAGTGCTTGCAGCAACTAAACACAGAACAATTACAGGATGGTCTGATGGTACCATTAGTAATTAACACACTTCAGGAAGTTTCAGTGGCAGTAAGGGATACAATTCACAAAGGAACTGAACTGTATGGAAAACATGAAGAAAACAGGGAAAGTAGAAGAATCAAAAGAGGAAATCAGCCTAACACAGAGGACCTCCCCTCCACCCAAGACATTGCTGAACAAAAACTTCAATTTGATTTACACAGCATAACCAATGATGAGGAAAGTTTGGAATAAAAGCCTACTGACATCTAATTATACCATTGATTGGCATGCAGACAGTGTGCCAGTGCAGAGATGGGAATATAGGCCAAGTGGACAGTGGTGCCATTTTTTGCCATAATTTTTTTGTTGCCCACCCATGAATTGATTACACAAGGGCATGAGTGGTCAGCAGCACCATTGACCATCACTCACCCTGTGAAGCAAAGTAACCACAAACGTGTCAGATTACCAACAATAAAATGGATTTAATAAAAATATTAACAAACAGGCCGGATCAACAGAAGGCCATGGGGGGAAGGGGGAGAAGAGGCTATGCACAGGAGGGGGCAGCATCATGATTGAACACATGCTTATTGTTCCAGGAGGGCTTGGAGGCTGCCTTGAATCTCCCTGAGTTCGCCCTCCATGGCAGCAACCCTCTGCTCCAGTTGGTAAACTGCAGGGGGTGAGCAAGGTAAAGGGTTGTGTCCATGATCATGCTGTGCCAATGTGTCAGTGAGTGCACCCATGGGCCATACGAGCAGTTAATTGATTGATTGATTGATTGATTGAGCAGACTGTCGCATGGGGCAGCCAATGGGCTGGCAGCTGGGTGGGATGCAGGAGACGATTAGCTGCTGCTTGTGAAGCATCTCTGTGCTTGTGCGCATGCATGTGTGGTAGAACAGAAAAAAATAATGGTGCGGCATGGCTTGCAGCCCGAATTGCTCCATTATGGTGGGGCTATCCTCGTAGCAGACTGCATTGGTTGTTGGCCCATTGTGGAATGTGGTCAATGCATTCTTCCTGCAATTTGAGAAACCACAGGGGTAAGCTGGCTTTGCCCCTCCATCTGCTTTCAGCCCCAATTATAGGTTCATCCTAGGTTCACCATAAGTGAGAAGCGATTTGAAAGTACACAGCAACAAACAATACATTTATTCCATTCATTTAATAGACTCAGGAGTGTTTTATACCAGTGGGTTTGATATCTTCAGACTATTTCTTGGGACTGTTGGATTCACAATTTGGGGCACATAATTTTAACTTTAATCTTTTTATATAAAACTTCCAAATAATCCAGGATGTGAATACCACAAATTGAGCTTTTAGCTTCACCTAATTGAGTGTATGAAATGGGGCCTTCAAATCAGAACTAAATTTGCCTTTATATATCTGAGCATGCCCCTGGGTGCCACACCACCATAAAATCAAGGATCAAATTTCTGTTGCATCCATTTCAGATCACTGTCTTCCATTCACACACTGGCTGGAGAGCTCAAGAAACTCTTGTATAAAACTAAGGCCACACCTCTCTTCCCATTGCCACAAATATACTGCTTTCTATTGACAAGCTACAAAAGAAAATCTCTTAAGGCTGCTTACAGCTGACTACTTCTTTTATCCGAAAATGCACTCAGTGACTTGTACACATACTTTTTCTTTTTCTTTTGCTCAAGCAAAATACTTTTATAGAGCCTCAGTGAACCTGACAGTGAAGGCCAGAAAAGCAGGGCTGGATAGGGTCAGCTCGAAGCTTAGTGGGAAGCATCAATCCTCAAAGAGAGAAAGAGAGAGAGAGAGAGAGAGAGAGAAAAGATAGCTACCAGCAGTACAAAAGTCCAGGATGGTTTGTGCTTCAGCTTTGCCCAGAGGGAACATCTCACAAGCACCCAAATCCTTTCCATTGCAGTAATCTGTCTTTGTATAATACACTTTTTTGATTATGGTCATCAAATAGTGCATACTATTCCTGCTTTAGCCTTAGGACTCAGCTTATTTTTCTTATCTCTAGATAGGATAATAGGAAATAGAATGCATACACAGAGCTCTCCTGCAAGTTTATTGTACTCAGCTCACTGATACGTCAATCATGCTGGCTGGGTTTTGTTATCATTTTTTCATTTGTTTAGCTTTGTCACCTAAGGCTACAATCTCATCAGTCTCTCACTCACTGAAGAGGGTTAGACCAGGTCAAGTGTTTGGATGGGAAATTTGCAAAGGAAAGTTGAGCAGTGCAGGACGTGGGAGTACTTTTAACAGCAGGTATCTTTACTGGAGGCCACTAAGCCAACAACATGGTGTATAGCAAAGGAACTACGGTACATAGGCTTTCAGGACAACTTTGCCTTTGAAGACAAAATGAAGGCAATGTGAAGCTGAAGAAATGCAGGGAGATGTGTACAAATAATTGGTAAACTGAGTCTGTCAAGGTTAGCAGGGTTAAGTCTACAGGGTTTGCACTTGGATCACATCTCCTTAGGAGTAGTTTTTAGCCTCTTCTGAAGTGTGCAGTTTTATTGGGCATGCTAACTAGCTGGTAACTCTCTTTATGTCCAGTAGATTTATTGTCGCAGCATGGTGTAGTAGTCTAAGTGCTGGCTTAGAACTCCAGGAGATCAGGGTTTTAATCCTTGCATGGCCTTGGATATGCACTGGATGACCTTGGGCAAATACTCTCTCAGCCTGAGAGGATGGTAATGGTAAACCCCCTCTGAATAAATCTTGCCAGGAAAACTCCATGCTAGGTTCTCATTAGAGTTGCCGCACATCAGAAACTACTTACAGCAACATCCAGAGGTGTGGAGTACAGTTCAAGTCATTTCTTATAGACACGTATGGCCTAAACCCAATTGTCAGTCCCATCTGGAATAGACCCATTGAATAATTTGTTGGACGGTAATCTAACACTTACATCAAACCCACTGATTCAATGCATTGGCTGTACTGGAAAGAGCTACTGGATTTAAACCTCATTGTTGGTATTTCAACAAGGCATGTGAAGGACAGGGTCTGTAACCAATGATTTTAAGCTGAATACTTGGGGACAGTGGGGACAACCCAGCCAATGTCAAGCAGAAAACATTACATTCACATATGCAGCCATACGGCTGAATCATATATCTAAGGTTTTAAGACTAAAATGAAAACTAAGTGCCAAATGCTTCTCAGTCATCCTAGGGCTAGTCTATGCGTAAATGTATTATACAAATTGCTGCAGATATTTGAACATTCACATTGATGCTCAATTGTCTTCACATTCCTGTGCAAATTCACACCTATTCACTCTGCCAAAAATGCACAGCCACATGTTCAATAATGTGCAATACTCAGGGATACGCCAGTAAAAACTGTGATTCCTTTTTCTGTGCAGTTTGAAGAGTCCCCCCTCTTCTCAAAAAGCCTAAATTTCTCAAAATTGCTGTGAAGGGATCACATTCTATTCAAATAGAATGAGGAATATTTAAATCTTGTAGACAAGCCCCTAGTAAGTTGTTAGTTATCAGAGTAAGTTAACAATGTGCCTATCATACTAGTAACTTTACACTAATTCGCCAGGATATGAGAATATGAAAACACATTTACTGTTCACTGATAATGTCCTTAAATAATTTCTATTTCCATATGTACAAGAAGTTAAAGATGAAGGAAAGAGTTTTAAAATATCCTTTAACCAGTGAAATCTCACCAGAGGCTTCCATGTCTACAGATGGCTCTAGCAGGGGATGTATCTGGGAGAAGATGGTTAACAATGTCAGAAAGGTCAGGCTAAAGGAAAAGATGTGAATTCCTAAGTAGACCTCAATAGCTTGTTAGGCAGCTCCTGCTAACAGCACCTGCTCCTTCTCGACATTACTGCAACCCCTTTAGAGATGTGTGTAAGAGAATTAAGGCAGTTTCCATGGTTGCTCCAAAGGCGGTTGACATCCATGGATATACAAAGTACAACATAAGAGACACTCACATTTAAAAATCAAACACACCAATCCTTTAGTCAAAATAGTCAAAAAATGGAGGAAGAATATCGTGAACAAACAACCATCTTCACAGTTCAGGACTTATTATGTGCTAAAATCAAACAAAACCACCTGTCCAAACTATACAAACAACACAGCTTCCTCTGTGTCAGAAATGCCATGTGAGTTAACATTTTTGAATGGTAATATCAACAATCTAAGAGATGCAGATGACACCATAGTACTAGCAGAAAACCTCACAGACTTGGAACAACTACTAAGGAAGATCAAAGAAGAAAGTGCAAAGGCAGGCTTAATGTTGAACATAAAGAAAATAAAAATCATGAGCACCAAGGACCTTCACAAGTTCAGCCTAGACAATGAAGAAATAGAAATAATAAAAGAATTCCCATACCTGGGATCAAACATTGATAGAAATGGGGACTACAGCCAGAAAATCAGGAGAAGACTAAGAATAGGGAGGGTGGCTATGAAAGAACTAGAAAAGATTCTCAAATGCAAAGATATACAACTCAGAACAAAAATTAGAATCATACAAGCCATTGTATTCCCTATTACCATGTATGGATGTGAGAACTGGACAATTAAGAACGATGATAGGAAGAAAATCAATTCATTTGAGATAATGTGGTGCTAGAGAAGAGTGCTGAGGATCCCAAGGACAACCAAAAGGACAAATAAATGGGTCCTAGAACAGATCAAGCTGGAAACCTCCTTGGAAGCCAAGATGACCAAACTGAGACTGTCGTACTTTGGACACATCATGAGAAGGAGGGACTTTTTGGAAAAGACAATAATGCTGGGAAAGGTGGAGGGAAGTAGGAAGAGAGGAAGGCCACATGCTAGATGGATGGACTCTATTAAGGATTATGTGTTTTCAGGAATTAAGCAGAACAGTGGAGGACAGAAGGTCTTGGAGATGTCTCATCCATAGAGTCACCATGAGTCAAGATCGACTTGAGGGCAATTAACAACAAACAACAAAATATAAGACATCAGTGCAAAGCTTCATGGACCTTTTCAGGATTGAAGTCAGGGCACATTAGCCAGTGTGTTATGCCTTTGCTAAGCTCTAGCAAAGACCAGCTGGAGGTTTAGGCACCAAAGTCGAAAGAAGCAAAGGAAGATGATATTGTTACAGACAGGACTGCCTAATGGTAGGGCTGGGGTTGCAGGCTGAAAGGTAAGAAGCCTTGTGCTGGGCTCAGGAACAGACAAGAAGCCTGTCTTGGGACTTCATTGGTTCAAGGCAAAAAGATAGGGGAATGATATTGTGACAACCCCTGATTTGAGACCTTTGGCGTCATACCAGAGGTGACTCATTTTGTTTCGTCAGTAGGTCCTCCCCAGCAGGATGTCCAGCAACCAGAAACAGTCATCCCAAATTCCTTTAAGATACATAACTTGTCTCTTCATGTTTACTTTCAACTCTGAATTGCACTGCATCTGATAATGTAACTGTTTCTTATCGTGTTCAGAGTCTACACAATTTCTGCATATCCTCAGAACACCACCAGGATGTTTCTGGTTTCATAGAAGTTCCTGATCATATCTAATGGGTATCCATATACACAGATTGCTCCCCTAAAATTACGTACCATCACATACTGCTAGAATCTATTAGCAATTGACTATTGTACAGGCATACCTCAGTTAATAAAACCTTTGACAAAGAAGCTCCTTTTTCAAAGTCTTTTTACACCTGCCCAACTTCTGCTTTTCTCCTTGTCCTCTGCCTAGGTAGAATTGTTAGCATCACTGGCATTGGAAGGATGATGAAGGAGGGCTGGACAAACACAGACTTTCAATGCTAGACTTCAGCAATATGTCTGCAGTAAACAATGCAATAAAATTTGAGTTGGGAAAGAATGGGATTCTGCTCTAGCCAATCCCACTGTCACTGTGCCTGTCTGACTACAACAGACCAAGTAAACAGGAGCTGTCTCAGAATCCCTAACTGAGAATGCATGGAGAGCAAAAGGGAAAAGTAGATAGTCTGCCTCACCAGGTAACCCAGCACATTTTTAAAAAGGCATAGATTTGGCTGCCAAAATGGATATCCTAAGAAAAGTGGAGGATGATGAAACAACAAAATGGATGCATTTTGGAAAAAAGATTTGAAATGGTCTCTAGAAGATTCAAAATGATTTTGTTCATTTATTCAAGACATACTTAACCTGGTTGTTTCATTTCACATGTGTATATTGTTAGTTTTGGATAAAAGGTTTGGTGAAACACGTTGAAGTGCTCTTTTTTTTTTTATGATGCAGGAACCTATCCCTGTTCTTTCCATTTTATTTCTTCCTCTAAGAAGTAACACTCAGAAACACATGTACAGTACTTCTTTAACTGAACTGTTATGACTAGTCTTCAGCACCTATACTGGTGTGTTCCTGGCACACCAGAACTTTTCTTGGAATTATTATTATATTAGTTGTTATCCTTTATTCATTTACGGTATATCCTGCCTTTTTTCTGAGTACTGAAGCTCAAGATGCAATACAGAGATTGTAATATAAACACATTAAAATACATACAAAAACACCAGTAAAAACAGAACAGTTATTATTAAAATGTAGCTAAACAACATAAAACTAGGTTTCCCACTATTTCCTATCTGACTCAGAATGGCAAGACATCCTCCTTTGCCAGGACATGTCCTTCATTTTAACCTTCTGTCTAGGAGGAATTCCAAAATATCCTCCATTTGGGGCATGACTCATAAGCATGAAATTACATTGATATGAGTGTTTTGAGCTGTTATTTGGTCATGTCCTCCATTTTCTTGAATATCCTACATTTTGTGGTGCCTTGTCTTCCTTTGCTGGTCAACCTGCTATATGTGACTGCATAAATGGAGGCAGGGGCATTTAAGTGGTCCTCATCTCCTTGATAGATTGTAAAGAAAAGAGGCCCCATATGGCTACAAGAATACTGTGTGTGTATGTGCGTGTGCATGTGTGTGAGAGAGATTTTTAGGGTTCATCAGATGAAATATTTTTGCTCCACACTATTTTTCAAGGTATTTTTCTGCCTTGCTGTTGGTATGAAATGGGATGGCATTCATTTGCAGTCTTTGACTACTGAATCACTACTGGATCCTAAATTACTAGATCTCATTGCATAAGAAAGGTATTTTCCCACCTTGTTTCTAATGATAAATAGGGTGGGACTTGCTTGTAGTCTTTAGTTCATGACTGTTATCTTGTTTTCATCCCCTCTCCAAGGCGCTTAAAACTACTGGATCCCAAGTTTCTGGACCTTATTTCCCCAGAAAGGTTTACTGCTGGGGTTCAATTATCTTGCATTTTCAAAATTCTCCTTACGTGTGTCCAGTGGTCTCGCTAGGGGGGTGCAGGGATATGGACCACATCAGGTGAGACCCAAAGAGAGGGTGACTCCACTGCTCCCCAAACATCTGCCTTTGGGCAGAAACAGGCTGTAGCAATGGCTGTCCCTTTAAAATGCTGAAGAGATTATGTGAGTGAGGTGAGGCTCAGTGGGAGGAGAAAGGAGGAGGAGAAGAAAGGAAAGGCTCTACGTTTTCTTAAAATCTGAAATTTTAAAAAAATTTAAATTAATTTTATTTTATTTTTTAAAAATATTTTTTTATTCTTTAAAAAAGTTCTTTTATAACATCACATTTTACCAAATTTTCACTTTAACCACTACATTTGATGTAGTGTGTCTATGATATTTCACATAGTGCATATATTGTATTGTATTGTATTGTAAAGGCTGTGTGTATATTATAGTGTATTGTGTTGTAGTGTGTAGTATGTGTTTTGTAGTGTGCATAGTGTATGTATTGTAAAGGCTATGATATTGTAATTTCAAGGTATAATTTTAATTTTGCTAGTTGTTCATATCACAACTATTACCATTACAGTCGGTGGTATATAGGAATTACAATTTATAAGTGACATTAGTACAAAAAACATTACTAAGGACATTACTAGTCTCCTTCTTTGAAGGTCTTTAAACAGAGGCTGGATGGCCATCTGTCGGGGATGCTTTGATTTTGAGTTCCTGCATGGCAGAATGGGGTTTGATTGGATGGCCCTTGTGGTCTCTTCCAACTCTATGATTCTATGATTCTATGATTTTGTATGGTGTTGTATGGGAGGAGGTTAATGGGGGTGTGTGATACCATGAGTTACCGCATTGTGTGACACCAAACCTAGTGACACTACTACATGTGTCATGATCACTTCCTTCATTTTGCCAGCAGAATCATCAAGTTTCCAGATATTGTTGACTCAAAACAGTATTTTCTGTGTATTCTGAAACTGTTCCTTGGTGCTGTGCTGAATTCATTTGTAAACTAGTGTGTTATTTTGTGGTGACCATGCATACACATACCTGCATGCACCCACACCACAATTCAAAATGCTTCTATGTTTTCCTAATCAGAGCATGGGATGGATTTAAAAAGATGTGACCACAATCTTTTTCTTCCAGCACAATACTGAACTAAGCAGGACAGCATGCAGTCCTCCCACCCCATCAATTTCCATGCTCAATCTTGTACTGCAATCCTGACTTCTTTTGAGAGAGAGTAAAAAATGGTGGCTAGCAAAATTAGACATATAGTTGGCTCAACTTCCAGTGCCTCCCCTGGCCCCACTTCAGGTGACATTGCCCTCTGCTCCACCAACTTCATTCAGCATGGGCCACCACTGTGTCATACAAGGTGAAAAATCTGTTGTAACATTGAATATTCATGCAAAAAACTGAAAACGCCTCCCCAAATCCTCCACTTCTGATGATTTCTGCCTGCCATGTGGCTGTCAAAGTCACAGGCCTTCTGTTTGTTAAGAATAAATGGCAATCCTAATGTCTCCATAGATTTTATTTCCAGAGCGTAAGTGCCATAAGTCAGGAACACTTCCTAGCATCTATAGGAGGAGAGGCTGATCTGACAAGTAGCAGTCACCAAATTGCACCTGTGGTCAAATTATTATATGCCAGGACACATTTCTGGATAAATCCTATTTTTCTGTTTGACCCTCTCTTTAAACCTCACTTTGAATCTGACTCTCCCATAATTGCAGCTCATCGCTTTATCACCGTAATTGAACTGTCCTCTGTCACCTTTCTCTTTCCTCCACATCACCCACTGTGATGTAACCACTTATCTGTCTGGTGTTTGAAGGAAAAGTGAAGGAGGTTTTCTTAGCCTGAAGGGTCTCGATACAGGTGAATGATTAGTTGCTAGGTGAGCAACTTGCTTCCCAACACATAGCTGCCAGTTATCGAAAGTATCACATCCTTTATCTTCTTGGGCTTAATCCAATTGGCAGCTAAGATGGCTGAGACCAAAGGACAATGCACTTTCTCAATTAGTTTTTATCATCCTGGCCTACATCTGGAACACAGTCAGTATATACCACTTCAAAGCCACTTGGAGGAAATCCTCTTTCAAAAGAAGTCAGCTTCCTTTGTAGCCATACACAGTCCTGTTGTAATGGGACCAAAAAACCTTTGAGGTACTGGACTAGGTCTAAGTCAGGAACCAGAATGGAGCCAAGGACAGCCACCAAGAAGGTAAGGCCAAAGAACATATCCTCCCAAGAAGATAGGAAGATATTCTCCCATGTGGACTCAATCCATTGATTTATCTAGTCAAGATATTGGGCTATGTCATTGGACTCCAGTTCCCACAGGTTCTGATTATCAGCCCAGCTGGTGGGAATTAATGGAAACTGGATTCTGAAAAATAGCTGGAAAGCTGCTCCATGAGTAGTCAGCTTTGTCTGATAGAGCTGGTGGAGTTTCAAAGTCCTGCCTTTGCCAAAGATTGAATCTGTAACCAAGGCTGCATCCGCCCTGCGGAAATAATCCAGTTTGACACCACTTTAACTGTCATGGCTCAATGCTATGCAACACTAGCAATTGTAGTTTGTAGTATATTCCCACTTTAATTGCAATGCCTCCATCCTATAGAATCCTGATATTGGTAGTTTAGAGAGGGGTACTGAGAAGTTAATCTCGCATCTTGGGTCAAACATTGATCAGAATGAAGACTGCAATCAAGAGATAAGATGAAACCTAGGAATGGGAAGGGCAGTGATGAAAGAACTAGTCAAGATATTAAAGAGCAAGGATATATAATTGAGCACTAAAGTTAGAATCCTCCAAGCCATGGTATTCCCCATCAATATGTATGGATGTGAGAGGTAGACAGTGAAAAAAATTGATAAAAAGAAAACTCATTTGAGATGTGGTGCTGGAATCATAGAATCATAGAATCATAGAATCATAGAGTTGGAAGAGACCACAAGGGCCATCCAGTCCAACCCCCTGTCATGCAGGAACTCCCAATCAAAGAAGCATCCCCGACAGATGGCCATCCAGCCTCTGCTTAAAGACCTCCAAGGAAGGAGACTCCACTACTCTCCAAGGGAGTGTGTTCCACTGTTGAACCGCCCATACTGTCAGAAAGTTCCTCCTAATGTTGAGGTGGAATCTCTTTTCCTGGAGCTTGCACCCATTGTTCCGGGTCCTAGTCTCTGGAGCAGCAGAAAACAAGCTTGTTCCCTCCTCAAGTACTGAGGATACCATGGACAGCCAAAAAGAGAAACAAGTGGATCCTTGAACAGATGAAGCCTGAAATGTCCCTTGAAGCCAAGACCATCAAACTGAGGCTGTCATACTTTGGCCACATCATAAGAAGAGAAAAGACAATTATGCTAGGAAAGGTTGAGGATAGTAGAAAAAGAGGAAGACCGCATGTCAGATGGCTGGACTCAGTTAGGGAGGTCACTGGCATGAATCTACAAGACTTAAGCAGAGGGGTCTTGGAGATGTCTCATTCACAAGGTAAACATGAGTTGAGGTTGACGTGGGGGCAGTTAACAACAAACTTAGAAGTATCATCCAGAGAGTTCTAGCGCATCATCAAACTAGAGGCCCCAGATTTCATAGGATGGAACGGATGCATAGTGCTAAAACTGTGAAGTGCAAAAGACTCCTCCCCACTTTAAAAGGGTCCTCCTGTGCCACTTGGAGCAGCACAAGAACATCTGTTGATGGCTGCATTATTCAGAATCGGAGCATAGTAGATTAGTGAAAAGTTTATTTCGCTGGTCTGTAAAATGTGGCTGGCTAGAAGGCACTACTTGGAGGAAAGGCAGCTGAACCTTGCAAAATATCAGAGCTCAGAAAGGTTATGTTTTTGAACCATGGCCATGCTAGCTGGGGGACTCTGGGCACTGCAGTGTGAAAATGCATCTGCAAAATACACGTCAGAACTGATTGCTGTATCAAATAATAATAATAATAATAATAATAATAATAATAATAATAATAATAATAATAATAATTTATATCCCACCCCTCTGCAGAGCAATCGGGGCGGCTTATAACAATACAGATACATTACAATACAATATAAACACAGCCTAAAAATCCCAAAACACACCTGCCCCTTAAAAAGGTATTAAACAGGAATATAAATTAAAACATGTTTAAATTTTAATGTTTAAGTTTTAATTGCTTACTGTTTTTATAAGGTTGTACGCCGCCCCGATTGCTGTGCAGAGGAGTGGGTTAAAAATTAAACTTATTATTATTTATTATTAAAATAAATCTCACAAGAGCAAACAGTGACAAACAATAGCAGCGACTACAGCAGAGAGTGGGAGAGGAGAGGATGGGCTAACTCCTGAGGCCGGGAATCTAGTCAGGAAAGACCTAAGATTGAGACTTCAAGTCATAACTCATCCTCTACGATTCTACAGTATAACTGACATGAAACTACTAAAAGGCTTTTATTCTGTTTGCCCCTCAATGCAACTTGTATGAGCAATTATAATTGAGGGTTATAAAAACTTGGATTGATTTTTTAAAAAAAATCAAATCTGTGAAAGAACTATGTATGGTACAACATTTTAATTGTGCTTTTTTAAATTCAGCACCCCATAATACATTAACAGCAGCTACAATATTGAAAAAGGTGTTTTTTTTTCTTTATCACAGGCTTGTTATTTATAGATCACTGAGGCAGAAAGCCACAGTGTTAATTAATGTACAACCTGGAAAAGGCTGTGGTATGTAACTTTATGCAAGGAGCAAGTCCTTGCACTGGACTCAAGGGGTTCTGAGTAACCATAGACATGCTTGATCTGCATCTTTCCAAAATTCAGCCCCAGTGACTGATTTCCAACTGATAGGAGAATGTGCTTTGTTTACCTGCCTGAAGATGGCACTGCTGTCGAACGGCTGTGATTTCCGCCAGAACAGTTACATAATCTTGTTTATTCAGCAATGGGGTCATTTGAAAGCTATGATCACACAATGCTAATTTGGCCAATGACTTTCAGCTTTTTCTTCTCTTCCCCCTCCTCTCCACACTTGGCAAACTGCCTCTTTTATGTCTAGATGGAGACTTCTAAAGGAAATGTTTGTGTGCAGAATGAATGTGCTGCCAGGGAAGTCTTGCAGCCGGGGAGAACTCTCTGGAAAAAAATAGCTGGGATTAAAGTTTGGAAGCGTCTCAGATTATGCTTCTCTTGGAATTTGTTGTTTTACTTTCTTCTTCTAGGAGACAATGATATGGGAACAGTTGGCCTGGACTCTCTGATGTTTTGTCAGTGGGGATTCTTGGCCCAAAGCTACACAGTGGATTTTTCCATTCTGAAATTTTGTTTCTCCCATTCATATAGTGGGAGCTAAATGAAGATGTTCCAGAGGAGACAGAATCACACGCAACTGCCATTACGTCTAGCACAGCGCAAAAAGTGGCAGCAGCTTCGTCATATTATGTGATCAGTTCTATTTTTAACAAGATAAGAACTGAACGTTAAGACAGTTTACTTTTAGGGGAGACACATCAGCCAGGTTCAAGAAACGGTTACTTTCTGAAAGGGACATGGACAAAAAGTGAGAGCTTGGGAAAATTCCTGTTTGGGACCACATGTCCTGATGGCCAGGCTGGCTAGGGGATTCTGGGAGCTGTAATCAAAAAAAAAAAAAAAAAAAAGGATTCCCACTTATTGTTGTGGGTGGGTGTGTTGCACTTTCAGAAAGAAATGCTATATCCACAGCAAGCACTGTCATAGTTCAAAAGCAGCAACTCCATACCCTCCAGCATTTCACAGATGAAAACTGAGACACATGTAGCCAAACAACATCAGAGTGTGGTCAAGATCACAAAAATTATTAATGAGGAAGAACAAATAAGCTAAGAGAGGATGCAGCACTTTTACTTTGCCTGAGCCTATTTGGAAGGAC
Organism: Phrynosoma blainvillii; assembly: GCA_026167975.1. Classification (NCBI taxonomy): domain Eukaryota; kingdom Metazoa; phylum Chordata; class Lepidosauria; order Squamata; family Phrynosomatidae; genus Phrynosoma; species Phrynosoma blainvillii. The sequence continues at coordinate 35,391,158 of JANUYF010000001.1, read as the reverse complement.
AATATTCTACTCATTCCTCTCTTCTCCCCTTTGCTGAGTTAACTGAGTGCAAACTACTCTTGCACTTTGAGATAAGTTTGCAGCAATTGAAGTAAGTTGAGGACAAAGACTGAAAGTGGGGGTGAGAGAAAGAACCAGGATAGGCAGCTGGAGTGGGACAACAAAGGATTAATCTGGATAATTCCTGCCAAATTCAGACAATAAGGGGCAGTGGCATCACTAAAATTGGCATCGCCCAGAGCGGCAATTCATGGTGTCACTCCATCCATTGACCTTCTTCTATACCACATCATACAGAATCCTTACTAATGTTTTTGTACTAATGTCACTCATAAATTGTAATTCCCGCATATCACTGAATGCCATGGTAATAGTTGTGCAATAAATAACTAGCAAAATTAAAATTATACCTTTAAATTACACCATACACATAGCCTAAATGTATTTATATATACAAGTTTTCATGTGGTTAATGTGAAAATTTGATAAAATCTGATGCTTTAAAATAATTTTTTTAAAAATTTAAATTTAAAATTAATTTTTAAAAAACCTGGAGCATCTCCTTTTCCCTCTCACTGAGCCTCACCCTACTCACATAATCTCTTCATCATTTTAAAGGACATAGAGGAATGCTACATCCCATTTCTACGAAAAATCAAATGTTTGAGGACCAGTGGTGTTATGCCCCTTAGGGTATCACCCTCCTAGTGATGCCCCTGGGGTTATGGAACCCAGAGTGCAAAGAGCCTGTAGTGGTTGAAATGGTCCAGGATAGATCAGTAATCATAGGCCCTTTTTACAATACACATTTATAGCACTATTTTAACTTTAACTGTGGAAACATTATATGGAATCCTGGGCTTTGTAGTTTTATAAGGCACCAGACTTTTTAGCTGAGAATTTTAAATATAGTTCCCTAAACTACAAAACCCAGGATTCGATAGGATGAAATCATGGCAGTTGAAGTGGAATTACAGGGCTATAACTGTGTAATGTGGAAGGAGTTTTGATTCTGGGACTTGTTGACAAACATCAGAGCAGCTGGAAGTAAGGCCCATAAGAGCACGGTTCAGCCAGTATATCAGTCCAGGGCCCAGAGAGTCAAGAAGGGGTCTGTGAATTTCTGGAAGCCCCCTTCCCTTAAAAAAACAACAACCCCAATCTCAAAGTCCTTGACCATTGCATTATTTTATAAAGGTTAGCAAACATGTAGCAGTTCAGATACAGTCGTCCCTCCATTTTTGCAGGGGATCCATTCCAGACACACACACACACGTGAAATGGAAATCCGCAAATATTCAAGCCCCATAGGCTTCTGTGTGTGTGCCACAGGCATACATGCCATTTTAATCTTTCCCGCTTGCCGATCCACGAAGGGCCAAGACTGCAGACTTGAAGTCTGTGAAAATGGAGGGATGCGTGTATTTTCTTAGCTTTTTATTTGAACCTATCCATATGAAACAAACAGATTATATATATACACACACTCACATACATACACATACAGTAGCCCCTCCGTTTTAATGGGGGATCTGTTCCAGACCACCACCACCCCCGTGAAAATGGAAAGTCACTAATAATCAAGCCTCATTGGCTTGAATGGCCGCACCATTTAATATAACTGAGCTTGCCCCTCCGTGAATAACAAGACCGCGAACTTCAAGTCTGCAAAAATGGAAGGGCAGATTTGTGTTGTGACACACACACACACACACCACAACATATCACGTCACATCTATTTGCTAAGTCTTTCAGGTCTAAATTTGACAAGTTCTTTTTAAAAACCATCCATTTAGATTGTATCTTCACAAATCAGGATGGCTCTACAGCCATCTTCCAAACCCAGCTTCAAATACCTACCCATCTGGGGGAATGGTGACAGTGGACATGGGCAGAAAGTCAGGATCGTCAGAAGCTTGGATTCTGAAAGGTTCTATTGCCAAGGGTCTCCTCAGAAGAAGATCCAAGTTGATCCTGCTTCTTCTGCTAAAATCAGTGACCCATTCCCATCTGTGGTCACCTCAGGGGATTTGCCAGACCCCTGGTTATGGCTTTTAGTTTCATGGTGCATGGTGGGGACCACAGGATGGAAGAGCATCACAGATTCTGAGCCTTTGCAGACTGCTAGAAATAGTGCAAATTGAGTCCACTTTAACTGTCCTGGCTCAGTGCTAGGGAATCGTATTTTTGTCTGAGACATTGAGCTTTCTCTGTCAGAGAGCTGTGGTGCCACAATAAACTACAGTTCCCATGACTCCCTAGCACTGAGTCAGGGCAGTTAAAGTGGACTCAATTTGCACTATTTCTGGCAGTCTGCAAAGGCCCTCTGTCAAAAGCAATGGGACCCACTGGATGCACCCAACTGCATCCTATCCAGATATTCAGCAGAAAGGATCTAGTGTGGAGGAGAATGCCCTAGTGGTGAACAATGACCCAACAGAGGCACAGGAAGAGGTGGATTTGGCAGTATATATACAACACTTTCAGGCTTCTCTAGACAAGAGGAGGAAATTGCATGATCCTCCAAATGTTGTTGGACTACAACTTCCAGCAGTACTAGCCAGTATAGCCAATGGCGATGAATGCTAGGAGTTGCAATCATGCAATTCAAACCCTGTTCTAGGCCTTTCCTAAGCCAGCAGTTCCCTTTGGGACCATTCTATCCAATTGTTCTTGCTTCTCACTATCCGAATCCAATTCTGGCTTCCGTAGCAGGTATGGGTCATGGACAGTGCATCTCAACCATATCTTCTTATCTGTGGTAAACAATCTCTGTTTTTATTTCATTTACAGTTTGTGGCTTCTTTTTAGATGCTTCTGTTGAATGGGGATACACTACTGTTTATATTTCTTCCCCTCTGTGGGAAGAATCATTTCATTTTTTTAAAAAATGCCTCTCTTTTAATATTGAAAGAAGCAGGATTAGACAAACAATCTCCTGCAAGAACAATACTGAAGACCGTAACAGAGTAAGCCAGATTTGCCTCCCTTTGTGATGGATGCTAGAAAGTATGCGATGGCGTCCACATCTTTTTGTCTTGCAAACACATGGAATTTAGCATGGAATGTGATAATGACAATCTCGGTGTTGCAAAGAAAAATAAAGACACTATGGCACAAGTGTGCCAGCTTGGAACTGATATAAGGGGTCGGTGCCATTCTGAATCTTAATTTGGATAACAATATTTCTGTGCCTGAGGGTATGGGAGAGAATGAAAGGTGGCAAGTCATGGTTCAGTCTTCTGCAGAAAGTGTTCAGCTACAGCCCTGGATGGAATTTAATTGATGTAAGTCTACTTAGAAGAAAGCTTGGCACCAACTCACAACAGCTGAAATGTAGCAGATGGCTTGATTTGAAGATGTAAACAAAGGTTGATTAGCCAAGCAATGTACTCTGGTAAATGTCAAAAGTCTGGTGGATGGAAAAAGTTTCCCCTGGAAATTGTCATAAGAGGTTTAGAGGACGCACCAGCTATGAAGGCAGACAAGAACATTATTGCTTGTTTTCCTCAACTGAAGACCAGCAAGAAATGCCTTATTCCAGCCAGACAAAATTAAGTTCAGTGACTCCTAGTGTCTGAATGCTACAATGACATTGTCCACATATGTCTTATTTGAAGCTGGGGTCAACCACTATGACCTCTGTGGGGTGCAATTTCAGTTTCCCAGGGTGTTAACCCTTTTAAAGGGAAACAAAAATATGCAGGTATGAAAGTTAAACGTGTTAGAATCCAACTTTCATTAGAAACACAGCAGAAGCAGCACAACTATTTTATTCTAAATATGCTTTCCTAAAGAATAAAGACTAAGGGGCGTTGCAGACTGGCCTAGAGGGCTGGTCTGGGGGTGGAGTTGGAGCAGGGCAGCTGCACGCCGGCAACCCCACCCCCACCCCGATGCCATCCTGACACCCGTGCACCCGTTTGCACAGTGCGCGACGTCAGGACGCCCTCCCGGCGCAGCGTGTCGACACGCTGCACCAGAAAAGCACGGAAGAGCCACAGTACCGGCTCTTAGGGCAGCCTTTTGCCGCCCCTAAAAGGAGTGGCATATATATATCAGAAAGAGACTGTTACTCCTCACTCAGAGGACATCATTACTGCAACTGAGACTGAGAGGAGACTGTTAAGAATCTTGGTAGAGAGTCTGTTAGATGAAATAGAGGGAAGTCCCTGTCTATCTAAGTAGAGAAAGGAGAATGCAATGCATAAAATTTCCAACAACCTCCAACTGTTTATGGTCTACAAGTTCTATCAGCCCTAACATTCATAGTCTATGTTGACACATTGTGGAAACTGTAGTGCAAACACATCTAAAAGGCCAAAGCTGGTTAAAACAAAGAGCTCCAGGTGTGTTGGACTTCAGGGCCGATGCAGACTGGCACAAAGGGCTGGCCTGGGAGTGGGGTTGGGGTGGGGCAGCTGCCCGCCGGCCACCCCAATGCACCATCCTGATGCCTTCTTGGCGCAGCGTGCATGCATGCTGCACCAAAAGGGCGCAAAAAGGGTGCCATGGCTCTAAGGGCGGCCTTTCGCCACCCTTCAAAGGAGCAGCATTTTGCTGCTCTTTTGGGGGCGGGAAAAAGGGGGATTGGGGCCATGGCGCGTGGTTGCCACGACCCCGATCCGCTGCTCCCAGGGTGGCTCTGTGTCATCCCGTATAGGCTGTCTGCATTGGCCCTCCAGTTTCAAGAAGTCCAAGACAACATTGGCAGTAGTAAGAGACTAGGGGAGCTATAGTCCAAAACATTTAGTATGGCAAGGTTATCTGCCTTAAAACAACAATTAACTAGAATCATAGAATCATAGAATCATAGAATCATAGAGTTGGAAGAGACCACAAGGGCCATCCAGTCCAACCCCCTGCCATGCAGGAACTCCCAATCAAAGCATCCCCGACAGATGGCCATCCAGCCTCTGCTTAAAGACCTCCAAGGAAGGAGACTCCACTACTCTCCGAGGGAGTGTGTTCCACTGTCGAACCGCCCTTACTGTCAGGAAGTTCCTCCTAATGTTGAGGTGGAATCTCTTTTCTTGCAGCTTGCATCCATTGTTTCGGGTCCTAGTCTCTGGAGCAGCAGAAAACAAGCTTGTTCCCTCCTCGATATGACATCCCTTCAAATATTTAAACACGGCTATCATATCACCTCTCAGCCTTCTCTTCTCCAGGCTAAACATCCCCAGCTCCCTAAGTCGTTCCTCATAGGGCTTGGTAAGTACTCTTGAAATGTCTGATAATATAGGGGTTTGCTAAAAACTGCTTGTGGGATCCAAATATCTGGAAAATGCTTTGGGTCCTTGCACCGCTGGAAGAAGCTTTATCAGCAAATTTCAAAGGAGGTGCGTTCTACTTTTCTTTGTTCAAAACTTTTCAATTTTTAAAAATCTTTTAAATCTCTTTTAACTTGTTGTGTTTAGTATGTTTTAGCTTATTTTAAATTATTTTTATTGTTTTAAACTGTTTAACCTGTTGTTTAAATGATATATGCTAGCTACCTTGAGATTTTTTAAATATAAATAATATAGGTACATATAAATATAAATGTATAAATATTTTTATGAGAGCCAACATGGCATAGTGGTTTGAGCATTGGGCTATGACTCTAGAGACCAGGATTTGAATTCCCACTGAGCCATGGAAACCAACAGGGTGGTGGGTGGCCTTGAGCTAGTCACCACATGTTTAGTTACTAGGGTGGGGAAGTCAAAGAGCCAGCATGGTATAGTGGTTTTAGCTCTGGACTATGTTTCTGTGAGACTGGTTCGAATTCCACTCAGCCATTGAGCTCTACTGGGTGCCCTTGAGCAAGTTATACTCTCTCAGTCTCAGAGGAAGGCAAAAGCAAACATCCTCTGAACAACTCTTGCCAGGAAAACCCCATCAGGTTTGCCTTAGGGTCACCATAGAATGGAAATGACTTGAAGGCAAAGGTCTCAAGAAACCAGGATGGATGACTAAGGAACTTGCAACTGAACTAAGTTTTAAATGGAACATGTATAAGAAATGGAAAAATGGGGAAATCACCAAAGAGGAATTCAAACAAATAGCTAGCATGTGTAGGGGTAAAATCAGAAAAGCTAAAGTGCAGAATGAACTCAGGCTTGCTAGAGAGGTTAAGAACAATAAAAAGGGCTTTTTTGGGTATGTCAGCAGCAAAAGGAAGATGAAGGAAATGTTCACTTCTTCACTGTGTGGAGAAGATGGCAAAAAGTTAACAGGGGACAGAGAAAAGGCAGAATTACTCAACACCTTCTTTGCTTCAGTCTTCTCAGAAAAGGCAAAAGGTGCTCAACCTGAGGATAATGGAGCAGAGGACAGAATAGGAGAATTTCAGCACAGAATAAGTAAAGAGATAGTACAGGAATACCTGGTTAATCTAAATGAATATAAGTCTCCAGGACCAGATGAATTACACCCAAGGATATTAAAAGAACTGGCAAATGTAATATCGGAACCATTGGCAATAATCTTTGAGAACTCCTGGAAAACAGGAGAAGTCCCAGTGGACTGGAGGAGGGCAAATGTTGTCCCCATCTACAGAAAGGGGAAAAAAGAGGATCCCAACAATTATCGTCCAGTTAGTCTGACATCAATATCAGGAAAGATTCTGGAGCAGATCATTAAACAGAGAGTCTATGAACATCTGGAAGGTAATTCCATAATCACAAAAAATCAACATGGGTTTCAGAGAAACAGGTCATGCCAGACAAATCTGATCTCTTTTTTTGATAAAATTACCAGCTTCGTAGATGAAGGGAATGCTGTGGATATAGTATATCTTGATTTCAGTAAGGCCTTTGACAAGGTTCCCCATGACATTCTTGCAAACAAGCAGGCAAAATGTGGACTAGACAAAGTAACTGTTACATGGATTTGGTTGACTGGCCGAACCTAAAGGGTGCTCAACAATGGCTCCTTTTCAACTTGGAAAGAAGTGACCAGTGGGGTGCAACAGGGCTCTGTCCTGGGCCCAGTGCTATTCAATATATTTATTAATGACTTGGATGACAGTATTAATAGTTAATAGGGGCATAGTTATCAAATTTGCAGACGACACCAAATTAGGAGGAGTAGCTAATACCCCAGAGGACAGGATCAAAATTCAAAATGACTTGAACAGACTAGAAAGCTGGGCCAAAGCTAACAAAATGAAATTCAACACAGAGAAATGTAAGGTACTACACTTAGGGCAGAAAAACGAAAAGTACAGATATATGATGGGGGACACCTGGCTGAATGAGACTACATGTGAAAGGGATCTAGGAATTCACGTGGACCACAAGTTGAACATGAGTCAACAGTGCAATGCAGCAGCTAAAAAGGCCAATGCAATTTTAGGCTGCATCAGTAGAAGTATAGTGTCTAGATCAAGAGAAGTAATAGTGCCGCTCTATTCTGCTTTGGTCAGGCCTCACCTGGAATACTGTGTCCAGTTCTGGGCACCACAATTCAAAAAGGATGTGGAGAAACTGGAGCGTGTCCAAAGGAGGGCAACTAAAATGGTGAAGGGTCTGGAAATCAAGCCCTATGAGAAACAACTTAGGGAACTGGGGATGTTTAGCCTGGAGAAGAGAAGGTTGAGAGGTGATAGGATAGCTGTGTTTAAATATTTGAAGGGATGTCATATTGAGGAGGGAACAAACTTGTTTTCTGCTGCTCCAGACACTAGGACCCGAAGCAATGGATGTAAGCTCCAGGAAAAAAGATTCCACCTCAACATTAGGGGGAACTTCCTGACAGTAAGGGTGGTTCGACAGTGGAACACACTCCCCAGAGTAGTGGAGTCTCCTTCCTTGGAGGTCTTTAAGCAGAGGCTGGATGGCCATCTGTCGGGGATGCTTTGATTTGGAGTTCCTGCATGGCAGGGGGTTGGACTGGATGGCCCTTGTGGTCTCTTCCAACTCTATGATTCTATGATATCAGAGTAAATTGCACTCTGGGTAGAAAATGTCATAGATGTGGCTATGGCATGAAACTGGAGCAAAGGTAAAAAGGTAACCTGAGTTCAGTTGGAAGACATGATGACTCATCATTTGAAGAGTCCTGAGTCACAGGAAGCTGATGACAGAAGGGCAGATTGCAGATTGACCTAAAAGCGCCGGCCGCCCTGACTCCACCCCAACCTTGTCATGATGCCGTTCACCCATTCGCACAGTGCGTGGCATCAGGATGCCCTGTTGGTGCAGCGTGCACACACGTTGAGCCAAAAGGGTGCAAAAAACCCACCGCCATGGCTGAAAGGGCAGCCTTTTGCCACCCCCCAAAACAGCGGTATTTTGCTGCTCTTTTGCAGGTGGCAAAATGGAGCATTGGGGCTATGGCATGTGGTTGCCACGGCCCTGATCCGCCACTCCCAGGGGTGGTTCTATGCCTCCCCTTTAGGCTGGTCTGCATTGGCCTGAAGTCAGCAAACTCAATTCTGCAGAGTCATAGCTATTGGGTGACAGGAAACTGGGTGACATACCAATAAAGGGCTGGACTCAAATCCCGGGGGAGATATTGTATGTAAGGGCCTCGGCAGACGACTAATAGGGTCGTCTCCGAGGCAAGGAAGAGGAGGGCAGCCGCACGAGCGGCGCCCCTTCCTCCTCCCGAGGTTGCCCTCAGAGCTGTCGGCCCTCCGCACGGCCGGCACACCGAGGGCAACCTCCCGCCGCAGCGTCCTCACACGCTGCGGCGGAAAAGCCAGGGAAAGTGCGGCCGACGCGTTTAGGGCGCACTTTCCCTGTCTTCTGAAAGGAGCGCTGATTTTGCGCTCCTTTCAGACGCGCCGACGGTGCGCCGCGGTGCAGTTGCCGTGGTCCCGCGGCGCACCGTCCCAGGGCATCCCCGACGCCCTGGTCTGCTTCCCCCCTAAGTGAGTGAGCTGAATGCTTAGTGTGGTTGCATTGTAAATAGGAGCCTGGCATAGCACTTTGTCAGTCGGATGCGTATAGCTATACTCAAGAACAAAAGCCTCTTCGTGAGAACCCAGTAGTCCAGCATTTTTTGTTTTGCCAACAGCTTCTGTGTGGGAGTATTTTTTATCTGCAGGCTGCACCAAACTTTACAGTAGAGACTTTTCTGTGGTGTCCTATTCCTGGCGTAAGTCTTCTGCATGTTGATCCCAGATCACACATGTCCCAACAAAAGGAGGAGAAGGAGAAGAAATAAATGTTTTAATAAAATAAAACAATACATAAATAAATAAATTACCCAAGCTGTAACATTATATGATGAGCATGGTAAACACAAACTGTTGCTGGTAGATGACATAAGAAAGTCCAGGAAAATGTCTCTGGCATGTATAAATACTTTCTGCCTTATGCAGATCAGATATGCAGAGCCTCTTTCAGACAGCATTCTTTTAGTAACATACTAAATGTTAAGTCCAATATACACCTGGTTATGCCTTTTTATATGTTTGTTTTTTTGTGGTTATTGTGGAACTTACTATTTTCTTCCTTCCTCCAATACAACCAACCTCCTCCTGCTGCTGGACTCACCTTTCAGGATTATTAGAAATTAGTATTTGGGCTCAGGGAGTTGTGCAAGATTTTTAAAGGTACACATGCTACAAAATTTTAACACTTTGATATCACTTTACATGGTATGACTCCATCTTAATTTATTCTTGTGTTCTGGTAGGTTATGCAGAATTCTCTGCTCAGATAGGTCAAATGCTGTAGTTCAGGAGAGTACAGTAGAGAATCCTAAATCCTCCAAACATTACAAATTCCAGGGTTCTGTGGGATGAAACAATATCCATTAAAGTGCTATCAAACTTCTATAATTGAGCAGTGTGGATACGTTCTTTGTCTTGTTAAGAATTGTTACTGAATGTTCTTGCATGCATATACATGTATCTGAAATGGTGCACACATCTTACAGATATTGGGCCTTTGCAGACTGCTAGAAATAGTGCAAATTGAGTCCACTTTAAGGGTTAGGGTATCATGGGAACTGTAGTTTATTGTGGTACCAGAGCTCTCTGACAGAGAAGGCTCAATGTCTCAGAAAAAAACCCAATTCCCTAGCACTAACCCTAACCTTTAAAGTGGACTCAATTTGCACTATTTCTGGCAGTCTGCAAAGGCCCATTGAATACACACAGTGGTTTATAAATTGTGTTGGACCGAAATGGAAAAATTAGTTTACTGGTGAAGAGTAAGAGTGAACAGCCCAAGTTTTGTTTTACTGTGCATTTTTACAGAAAAGCCTGATTAATATATCAATGTTTACCAATTAATATACCAATGTTTAACAAATTATTAATAGATTAATGTTTTACAAATGACAGACAGACTATTTCTAATAACAATGACAGAGCAACAGAAGAGGGATATGAGGAGTTATGATTTGTCAAATAAGGAGCAAGAGGGAGCTAGGAAATTGTTGGGATGGTCTTTGAGGGCCTAAATATGATAAAAAATAACTTGAGTTTCATTGGCAGAGCATGCGTTGTAGGAGTGGAATGTCCAGGGGCCAGTACGCATGGGCAAAAAAGCCCACATTCTTCCCAGCATCACATTATCTTTTTATGGATGATGCAGGCCAGTATTGGCCAGTTCGGATGCTGATCCAGCAGTCCCAGACTGATCCCGACCCAAAGAATCCTTAGCACAGGTCAAAAAGACCAGCTGTCTGCTGCTGAGTTTTTTGGGGGACAAAAAAATTGTGTGTGTGGTTGTTGTTTTTTTGTCCAGTGAATGTAGTAGGGTTGCAGTCCCTCAAGGACTAAGGGGCTAATCCAGCCACCTTTCCTCCCACTGTTGTCCACCCACAACAGCATTTATAAAGCCAATGGTACAGGTAGACTCTAAATGTAACGGTCTTACAGGGTCCACATCTTTAGATGTTGATATGAATTATTTCACTTTTTTTGAAGAGCAAGCCACTCTTCCTGTATTTGAAAGCCCTGCTGGTCATGTTTCCAGTGGGTCATTGGATTGCTTTCTCAGCCTTGACAGCACAATTACACAGAACTATAAACAGCCTGGGAGACACAGTATGGTATAGTGGTTTGAGTGTTGGACTACGACTCTGAAGACTAGGGTTCGATTTCCAGTTCGGCCATGAAACCCACTTGGGCAAGTCACATGCTCTCACCCTCAGAGGAAGGCAATGGTAAACCTCTGAATAAATCTTGCCAACCCCCCTAAAACCCCCCAAATTATGATAAGGTCACCTCAGGATCACCATAAACCAGAAACAACTTGAAGGCACACAACACACACAAATGCACATAAACAGCTTGTGGCCCAGAGCATCTCAGGTGTGTCTTCTCCAATACACCCCTTTAAGACCTATCAGTGAGACTCATATACTCCAACATTCCACAAATAAAACCCTTGTGGCTGAACAACATCAAAGTGTGGTCAAGATGGAAAAAACGTATTAATGAGGAAGAATACAAAAGCTAGGAGAGGATGCAGCAGGCTGCTTTTGCCTAAACCAGGGGTAGGCAACCTTTCCCCTTTAAGGGCCGAGGGACTTCAGCTCCCAGAAGCCTCAGCCATGTTGGCCAATAGTCCCATGTTGGCCAATAGCTCCTGGGATTCTGGGAGCTGAAGTCCCTCGGCCCTTAAAGGGGAAAGGTTGCCTACCCCTGGCCTAAACCAACCGAAGAAGGCAAGATTTGGCCCTCTACTCTTCCCTCCCACATACTGAGTTAATTGTGTACAAACTAGTTTTTGCACTTTGAATACACTTTTCAGTAAGCTAAGGAGAAAGGGGAAAGTGGAAGGAAGAGAGAGAAACTGGAACATTTTAAAATCAGCTAAAATGTGGGATGGCAGAGAAATAATCAGGGCTGTCCCTGCCAAATGGGGCATTTGGAGGGTATGGAGACACTGCTGAGGGTAAAATAATTTGTGAATGCAAGATTAACATTCATAACATTCAACCCTAGGAAAGATCCACAGCCCTCACCTCTTTGACATCAGAGCTCAGGTGTCAGGAATAAAACATAGGAGTTTATCACATGGGGGAAAAATGGAAGTCCAGTGATTAACCCGCAATTGCGTGAATGGTTTTCACACGACGTCGCATGCAAAGCACTGTTATCCCATGAATAACCTGTGATTAACCCACAATTGCGCGAATGGTTTTCACACAACGTTGAGACAAAACGTGATTAAAGTGCCATTGTCCAGTGAATAACCAGGCAAGAAACAACAGTAACTTATTCACTGAACTTTTCCCGTGAATGATTTTTTGCTGTTTCTTGCCTGGTAATTCCCTGGTTCTTCATGGGATAATGGCACTTGTGTTAATGTCATCTTAAGTATGTTTTAATGTCAATTATGCAGTTTTCATGGGTTAATCATTGTTTAAACTCCCATTTCCCCCCATGTGATAAATTCCATACATCACCAAGACGTGGTCAAATTAGATCCAATGCCATACCCTCCAACATCTCACAGATGAAACCTAGGACACATGTCCAAGCAATATCAGAATGTGGTCAAGGTGGAACATTATTAATGAGGAAGAACAGAAAAGCTGAGAGAGGCTGCAGTAGTTTGCTTTTGCCTGAGCCTGTTGGGAAGAGCAAAATTCCAAATTCCCCTCCCCTCTACCAAGTTAGTTGAGCACAAACTACTTTTGCACTTTGAACTCAGCTTGTAACAATGATAGTAAGCTGAGGACAAAGGGGGTAGTGGTTGGAGGAGAGAGAAACTGGAACATTTTAAAAGCAGATGAAAAAGTGAGATGAAAGAGAATTAATTGGGGCCATGTCAGGGATGATGGGAGTTGTAGCTCTTCACCTCTGGCTCTAACTCTCCACCTTGTTATGCAGCAGAGCTGACCAGCTTTGATCAATGGTTGATGCTTCTTTCCCAAGCAGCAGAGTTTCAGAGAATAGGCTGAAGACCCTGACAAACTCTCCAAGCCTTCTCACTCTTCTTCCTGAGATGTCTCCAAACTTCTCCAGGATTCCTCTGGCTCTTGTATCTTCCCTCAAGACACCAGACAACTTAGTAGTCTTATATAAAAGATCTACTTTATTCTACTATATACATAAATACTATATGCCCTACAAATCACAATCTCTACACTTCACAATATCTCCAAAACTACTCCACAATACACCAAACTACTCCACAATGTACATTAGCAAACATTGCAATTTATAGCCATTGTTAGACACCACCCACCAGTCAGTTTCCACCCAGTGGGTGTGTACATACATCTTGATTGGTCCACATAGATCATCCCATACCTAAGACCAACCCAAGTGTTTCATCACTTTACCTTGACCACTTAATGAGTCTCAGGTGTTTGCAATCTATCACAGGTGTTCTCAATATACCTTCTATAACTTTGTCCTTGGCTCTCAAGGCTTCTTAATTATATTATCTTTTTCACCTGTGTATCTTCCTGATTGCTCCTGCTTAGTCACTTTGACATTCACATACATATTTTTATTTCTATTACTGTATATCCCATGTTGCTTTTTCCTTAACATTTTGCCAATTATGACAGTTGTAGGGCATGCATTGATGGCCTGGGCTTTTATAGTGGCCCCACTCTAGGAAGAAATATATGCTGTTATGATCTCCTGTGGTTCAGAGCCAAACACTGCAACTCATTCTGACTCTTTGCACACTAGAGTAGTCCTAGTGAGGAACCAGAGGAGTATAATGGGGGGGGGGAATTAATTATGTATCTGGTTGACTCAGACCCTCCATAGGCTGCACATTGTTTTGAATTCAGTACATAAATACTCCAATACTGCCATCCAAAATCCAAATTTGTTTTCTCTCACCTTGGAAAAGTTCTGTTTTGGGGACTGTTCTTGTTTGCCATCAAGTCAACTTTGACTTTTGGTGGCCCAATGAATGAGAGACTCCCAAGAGCCCCAGTAATCAGCTGTCCTGCTCTTTTCTTTCAAACCCAGAGCCATGGCTTCCTTGATTGAGTCTATCCTTCTATAGTGCGCTCCTTTTCTCTTTACCTACAGCCTTCCCTTTTATTAAGCATTATTATCATTGCCAGTGTATCACATCATCTCATTATATATCCAAAGTACAACAGCCTCAGTTTAGTCATCTGTTGCTCCCAAAATCCCTTAGCCAGCATAGAAATTGGCTGGCTGGGGGTTCTGGTAGTCCAGAAAAGAAAATTTTCAAACTAAGAATATTGCTAGAACCACTTGCTAGACTTGGAAGACTCAGCCCTACATATAGTTCCACAGAGAGAGAGATTCAGTGTTCTGGGTTAAGTGGATAGACCATCTAAACAAAATTTATATTTGCCTTGCCCCAGAATACCTATTGTTTTTAACCCTGTTTATGGTTAAAATTTTAACTCTGAGATTGAATTTATTGTATTTTTAATGGAGGGTAAATTGTCTTGTTTATATTGTTGTAAGGGTTTTTATGTATTTGATTTATATGTAAGCCGCCTTGATGGCCAAGGCTAAAGGCGGGATATAAATAAATAACAATAACAATAACAATAATAATAATTAAAAAGGTGGATTAGAATACCACAGAAATGTAGCACAAAGGCAACTGGGATAGCTAGCACTGAACGAACTTGGTATATTCTGGTGGCTTTATTTGATCATTCTGCATTGTTTGCGTATAGGTCAAAATAGATCCAGGATTAACCAGGAACAATCATATATCAATCCTATTTAGGCAGAAGAGTTTGATTGTTCAATTCAGTTAAATTTAGACATAACTGTCAATTGTTTTTATTTCAGTGTCCCATTTCTAGCCTGAAAATGACTTAAAATTTTGGTTGAGCTTTTAGATATGCAATTTAGCCAGCAAAAAAAAAAAAAAGGGGTGGGTGGGTAGGAAAGGGCACCAAGGGAATGCAAACAGAGGCAACCTCTAAGTGTTTTAGTTTGTGAACCATTTTCAGTGCCTTACTTTCTGCAGTATCAGAAATTTGGGAACTAGGGCTGCTGCCACACTGCAGAAATAAAGCAGTTTGAATGACATGACTCAGTGATATGGAATTCTGAGGTTTGTAATTTTGTGAGATATTTCACCTTCCCTGTCAAAGAAACCTGGTGTCCCAGTAAACTGCAAATCCCAGAAGCCTACAGTACTGAGCCATTAAAGTTAAAGTGGTGTCAAACTGCTTTATTTCTGCAGTGTGACAGCAGCTGAAAGAAAATTTTATTTTGGACAGTCCATATTTTGCCCATCCTGTAGCCACACTCCTGTCTTTCTAACCTCAAGGCTTTGTCATATTAATGGGTGCTGTAAAAGAATGCTGTTAGTGTTAGTTTATGTTCACTTAAAAATACATGATATGATTTTTTCCCTCCCTCAATATGATTTTTTTTTTTTTGAGTGGAGAACACACTTCCAGGTCTTGTGGAAGCTCATGTTTAGTTTATTTTTTACAAATGTGCTCCTTACCGTAGTTTTACTGCACACACTTTAGCTTTACCGTATTTTTCGCCCTATAGGGCGCACTTTTTCTTCCCCTAAATATGCGTGGGGAAGTGAGTGCGCCCTATAGGGCGAAGGGGCCGAGGCCGTGGGGAGAAGGAGCCCTCCTTCCCCCCGCGACCTCAGTCTTTGAATGGACTGGTGCTGGGATCGAAGCGATCCCGGCACCAGCCCATTGAAAGACTGAGGCCACGGGGAGAAGGAGGGCTCCTTCTCCCCGCGGCCTCAGTCTTGGAATCGGCTGGTGCCGGGATCGAAGCGATCCCGGCCCCAGCCGATTGAAGACCGAGGCCGGCAGGGGAAGGAGCCTTCCTTCCCCCCCCGGCCTCGGTTTGGAATCGGCTGGTGCCGGGATCGAAGCGATCCCGGCCCCAGCCGATTGAAGACCGAGGCCGGCGGGGGAAGGAGCCTTCCTTCCCCCCCCCCCGGCCTCGGTCTTGGAATGGGCTGGTGCCGGGATCGTTTCGATCCCGGCACAAGCCCATTGAAAGACTGAGGCCGGGGGGAGAAGGAGCCCTCCTTCCACCCCGGCCTCAGTCTTGGAATGGGCTTGTGCCGGGATCGTTTCGATCCCGGCACCAGCCCATTCCAAGACGGAGGCCGGGGGGGGGGAAGGAAGGCTCCTTCCCCCGCCGGCCTCAGTCTTCAATCGGCTGGGGCCGGGATCGCTTCGATCCCGGCACCAGCCCATTCAAAGACTGAGGTCGCGGGGGGGGGGGAAGAAGCCCTACTTCCCCCCCCCCCCCCCGCGACCTCAGTTCAATGGGCTGGTGCTGGGATCGGTCTCCAGTCCCAGCACCAGCCCATTGAACAACCGGCCTCCGGCTAAAGGGAGGAATCCTTTTTTCTTGGATTTTCCCCCTTAAAAATTGGGTGCGCCCAATATGCCGGAGCGCCCTATAGGGCGAAAAATACGGTAAATCAACTTCATTACATGACACCATGTCCTTATAGTACTAAACAGAAGGTGATAGTCTCTCAGATAACTTGGTCCTCCTGAGCTGTTTATGGTTTTATTAGCGAAGAGTAGGACTCTGAATATGCATTGGTAGTTAATTGGTTGTAAGGAAACTATCGCATTAGGTTATAACGCGGCTTACCTGAGCCGGCTTAAAATTAGAAGTTGGCAGCATCCTGATAGTATCAGATGCATTTAGCTGCCGAAAACACTGCCTGGGTGCAGCCCGCTTCCATCGCTGCTCCAAGGGGCACTCCTCGCACCTCTTTATGAAGCTGGGTGTTTTCCGGCTTGGAAAAATGGCCACTAGAGCGCCTCTCTGAGCGGTGATGGAGCTGGGCTGCACTTGGGCGGCGATTTCGGTGACTAAATGCATCTGATACTATCTGGATGCCGCCCACTTCTAATTTTAAGCCGACTCAGGTAAGCAACGTTATAACCTAATGCAATAATCTTTTAGGTCAAATGTCTGTAATAGGAAAATCCACTAAGAAGCCTTGTTGGCACCTCTGCAGTGGCTGAACCAGGCTCAAGGATAGCCCTACCTAAAGCCCTACAATAGAACAGTCAGGTCTTGAGGTTATCAGCCCATGAATTATTGTCACCAGTTCACATGTTCATATAACTTGGGGTTATGTACTTCTCTTGTTATGACTGGCTCAAATATATCTGTATTATATTCTCAGATTTAGGGGGAAATACTTAAAACTCAATGATAAGAAAACAAGGTACCTGCTGAAGAAATTATACTCACTGCCTATTCGCTATTGGGCTAGGTTTAATGGATTTGTGTGTGTGTATCTGTTACTTTGAAAAGCCCTAAGCAACTTGGGAATTGGTTACCTGAGAGATTTCATCCTCCTTTGTAGACCAATTTATTCCTTAAGGTCATTTGGAGTAGCTCTTCTGGTAGTGCCACAGTGTGTGAAATCTACTCTGTAGACATTTGAAGAAGGGCATTTATTATAGTGCCATCTTGGCAAACCTATGGCATGCATGCCAGAAATGGTACGAGAAGCCATTTTCTGTGGCATGTGGATAAGGGAAGAGGAGGAAAAGGTGTGTATCTGTTCCTCCTCCCGGCCATTCCAGGTCTTCAGCTGCCTCCGGAGGCAGCTGAAGGCCCGGGAAGGTGGGGGGGAAAGAAGTTCAAACCTAGAAGTCCTGCCCCCATAGGGCAGAAGTCCCATCCCAGAAGTCCCGTTCCCCCTGGAAGTCCTGCCTCCGGCACAAGGTAACACTACTCAGCACTCTAGAATTCATCTAATCTGGCCCCGCAGATATGTACACCCAGTGCCTAAAAGGTTCGGCATCACTGTTATAGTGGTACCCACTATCTGGAATACCCTTCCCTTAGAAATTCAACGTACCTCAACAGTGTGTACTTTTAGATGCATGGTGAATATGTTCCCCCCTTTTTTGTTGTTGTTGCAAGCTTTTCCTTTGTCGCCCAACTTACACCTAGGCTAACATCCTGTTAGCAATTTACAATGTCATAAATCCAATTTAAGCCAGCAAAAGTCTCTTTTTGTTGATGTTGTTGCAAGGGTTGGAATTCTCTCTAACTTTGCACAGTGCACAAAAATTATTTATTTATTTCATTTAATTTCATTTCTATGCCACCTTTCTCCCATGAAGGGACCAAAAGCAGCTTACAAGACAGAAACATCTCAAAACTTCACAGTTAAAATTTTTAAACTCCCAAATATTCACCTTTTTTGCTGCAGGAGCTCCCTCTTCATGGCCATTTAATGACTGGTCAGCATTGGAGAAGTGTCTGGCTACGTTCTCATAACCAGATGCAGAATATTAACCTCTGAAAGTCTTGATAGACAATGTCATTGTTCTATGTCAACAGGGACATAGCCAAATATTTCTCCAATGTCCTCTATCCTCTACAGGTCACTAAACAGCTGTAGAGAGGGAGCTTCTGTAGGGAAAACGTGGGTTGGAGGTTGAAGGGGAGATGTAGCATAGTTCTGAATATGGACATTTTAAATTATGTCTCCAAGGTACAGGATCTTGGCCCCAGGTTCATGAATATTGTAAATGTTGTGCTTTATACATTTCTTGCATTTTAAAATTATTGCACCTCACTTTAAATCTTCAGTTCTAAGCAATCTATAAAATGAATCCCATCTGGGGAGAAAGACAGAATATACATTGAATAAGTAATATATAAAATCTAAATATTTAAATTTTAAATATTTGAATGAAATAAATATATTAATGAATACATTGAATGATATAAATGAACGAAATAAAAGGTGGTTGTTTCTTCCTCCCTTGTGTCTCGTGCTAATATCAATCTGAAAGTTGTTGTTTTTGGTTCAGTTGTCAGTATCTTTCCAGAATCTGCACATTGTACTTCATAAAGTAATTTGAATTATGACTTCCTGATGAATCCAAAATAGATTGGACCACCAAGAGAAGGTGTTATGAAATGACATTTAGTAAAAGCTATTCTCTGTTCCATTGCACAGTACCCTACGGTGTCCTTCATGCCAGTTATCGATCAGAACGTCATTCAATGCAAAAAGCCTCTCTTTGAGCCTGGGCTTGGGATGCAATCATAAAGTAGGTCATTGATTAGCTGGAAGGTTGACATAGAGATCCTTCAATCTGATCCTGGTGCAATTTGGGGTGGGGAGGGAGAATGAACAGATAATAAATCAGTGATATGGGGGGAATTCACATACACCCCAGCTTATTTTTAAAGGTTAGTCTCTCAACTCTATAGATAGATAACAACGGGGGGTTGCAGACTGTCAAAAATAGTGTGAATTCAGTCCACTTTTAGGGTTAGGGTTAGTGCTAGGGAATCATGGGAATTTTTATTTTTCTGAGACATTGAACCTTCTTTGTCAGAGAACTCTAGTGCCACAATAAAATACAGTCCCCATGATTCCCTAACCTTAACCCTAACCCTAAAAGTGGACTGAATTCACACTATTTCTGACAGTCTGCAACCCCCCAACAAAAAGTTGCCATGAAAAATAGTGAGCACTGTTGACCTGCACAATATTAAAGACTTGAAAATTTCCTTTTCACCAAACCAAGAAATCTGCAGCACGAGCTATTCATGTTTTCTTGGAAGTATGGGCCTTTGTAGACTGCTAGAAATAGTGCAAATGTCTACTTGACTCCAGAGCGATTTGATGGCTTAATTCATAAATGGTTGAGCACTGCCATGCTTTAGTGTTACAAGGACAAGTTGCAACATATATTAGAGCTGTGTGCTCTTCCTTCCACTTTCTTCCTCCCGTATAGCCACAAGGACATACAGAAAATCCATTTCTGTTTTAAATTAATCCCAATTTCATGTCTTGTCTAAACCCCTAAAATGTGATTAATCTTAACTGTGGTTGGTACAAAGAAAAAACTAAGGCCTGAAGCTGGGTTTTCCCCACTAATCATCTATCCTGATAACCAAGCAACTTGGGTGTGCTATGCTAGGAATTACGATGAGGGTTTGGGAGAAAGAACTCCATTAAAACAAACAAGAGATAATGCGAGCACTGACATGGCTACAACTTTGATGATTATTACTTATGTAATTTATATCCCACTTTCTCCATTATGGGCCTCAAAGCAATTATTAATATGTTAAACCATTAAATTAATATAGCTAAAACAATATGTAATATAAAAACTTTAAAAAAGCATTAAGCAACAGTCCTTTTGGATGCTAACAAAAAAGGAGTAGAGAGGGAGCCAAGTAAGCCTCTCTTGGAAGACAGTTCCATAATCTGGGAACAGCCTTGAGAAGGCTTTCTCTTGAGTCCTCAGCCGCTATACTGTGATTATAGTGGGACTAAGCAAAGTCTTCTACTGAAGATCTTAAGACCTAGGTAGGCTTGATTGAAAGATGGTCTTTTAGATAGCGGTTACCCCAGGGACTAGCCCTCCCTAACCTCTAGTTGACTTTTGATATCAACTTAATATTGAAAGGGATGTTTGGGTCACATTGCCACTGAGGGCACCCAATGCGAGGACATAGGAGACTACTGAATCATGATATAAAGCGTCTTGCCTGAGCTGGCTTAAAATTAGAAGCAGGAGGCATCCTGATATTATGAGGAGCACATGAATTTTAAGGCTCCCGGGGGCCCCCCGCGGTGGCGCTGGGCCTCTCGGAGGCCCAGCACTGACGAGGGAGCCCTCCTTGGGGGCCTTCGCTGTCGTGTGTATGCGCGCGTGATGTGGGAGGGCGGCGGCCACCATTTTGTTTTTTAAAATGGCGGCGCACACACACAGGGGGGCAAGCGCGCACACAAGCGTGCATGCCACGCCAGCCCCCAGTGCCATTTCCCCCCCCCCGGCCCGTCGGCAAAAAAGGTTGCCGATCCCTGGTATAATGAAATCACTTTAACCAGGAATTTGAAAGCACAATTTAAAGAAAAATAAATAGACCAAAAACATATCAAACAGTTCATCTCATTTAAATAAGACAATTAAAATCAGCCCAAAAAGTTTTAAATTATTTAAAACTATAACATATGTCAATTTGGATAATATCATTTATTTTTAAAAAGCCTTGTTTTCATGTGGTGTTGGAATGACATCTTTTATATAGAAGATAATAATCAGGAGGGATATAAGAGACCAGGCTTCTGAAGTTGTTGTCTTTTAAAAGAATTATCCCATTTAAAAAAACTAAAGGAAGAAAAACCTGACAGGAGAACAGTAGACGTGGCGTTACCCATCAGCGATTAGAGGCACGCGGTGGAAAAATGAGCAGGCAGGTGGGTCACCTGGTCACCATCTTTTTATCATGGCATGTTTTGTTATCTTTCTCTTATAGTCCATGACTCATAGAATCATAGAGTTGGGAGAGACCACAAGGGCCATCCAGTCCAACCCCCTGACATGCAGGAACTCAAAATCAAACCATCCCCAACAGATGGCCATCCAGCCTCTGTTTAAAGACCTCCAAAGAAGGAGACTCCACCACACTCCGGGGGATGGACCCCATCCATCTTTCTGTACAAATCTAGTTTGTTAAGCTTCAGGCAGAACAAATGCTATCCCATTAATCCTGCTCCAAATGGGAGTGCCAAAACATACCACAGCCTTTCTGTCCTTGTAGGAGTTTAATGCACAAGCCCTATTCTCACTGTAACTGTGCTAGTAAGCGGAACCAAATACATTCCAGTTTTGAAGCGTTCCCTCTAATATGTCTACGTAACAGCGCAAATGGGACATCACACTTTCTTCTGCACTTTTCCCTAACCCTGTCTCCCTGTCTTATGCCCTACCCAGTGTGCCTTTCAGGGTTATTTTTAAAAATGCAATTCTGGAAGTATGCTAAGGGGGGGGGGGGAAACAAATGCAAAAAGAAAGGAAGGAAGAAAGCCTGCCTGGGAATAATGAGGGCAGGGTGATCAGATGTCATAACTGCAAAGGAGGACAAGGCACCACAAAATGTAAGGCACTCAAGAAAAATGTTGGACATTACCAAATAAAAGCTAAAAACACTAATATAAATATAAATTCATTTCATGTGGTTTATTTAATACAGCTATATTACATATACTATGTTTTATTATGTACAGTCGCCCCTCTGTTTTCGCAGAGGATCCGTTCCTGACACAACCCCTGCAAAAACAGAAAATCACAAATATCCAAGCCCCATTGGCTTGAATGGCGGTGCGTGCCACGGGCATGTGCCCAACTTTGTCCCCCTCCATTTGCCACCCGCAAATGGGCAAGGGACGTGGACACCAAGTCCGCAAAAACGGAGGGGCGACTACTCAGCCGTATTTTTTTGACAAACTTATCTTCTTTAAAATTCCTTGTTGGCATGCAATACACTTACAGAACTCTGAGCAAAACTAATGCTTACATTTATATGTTATTATTAACAAATCCTTGACTGAATCTATATTTAAATTATTACTTTCATTTGTAGTTTTCCCATTTGCTCTCTCATCCCTCCTGCTTCTTCCTCAAAACAAATTGCACACTTTCACACACACACACACACACACACACACACACACGTGCCACTGATCTGCTTCAGCAACTCAGCTCCTCCTTTCCTTTCCACACATTGGTCAGAAAAAACACATGCACATAAACAAAACAACAACATAGTAAGCAGCAGTCTTCTCAGCCCTTCCCCTCTCCTTGTACGCTGGGATCATGGCGCTCAAGTTAGTGTCTCAGCAGCCTCCAACACTGCTTACTCCACCTTTCCTTTGCCTCTTCGGTGCAGGCAACAGTTTTTCTGTAGTCATTAGGATGTATTATTGCAGGCTAAACATGTTGGTCATGTTTATTGCTTGATGAAAACTAATAAGTCCTTTACAGCAGCAACAGCGACAATAAATGTGTTCAGTGATCTCTTGTTTGCCTGCTGATGGCACGAGGGCAGGTTTTACCACTCAAAAGAGAGGACATTTTGGAATTCCTCCCATACCCTTGGACATTAAGTTGAAATGTAGGACATATCTGGGATAAGGAGGACCTCTGGTCACCCTCAATGAAGGGGAGGGGATAGGGGGAGAGCAAAAGACATTGACACCATGTGATTGCCCAATTGCAGAACTGCCATACCAAGACTTTATCACAGCTGGGGATTAATGGGACCATTGAGCATTTGGGGCTTATTGATGGGTTTTCCTGTCAATGACAAGATGTGCTGTAACTACACTTGGACAGGAAGTCAGCGATGAAATGAGATGGAGAAGTGTGGTAAGTATTGCCAGAGGCACTATTTTCAAGCTTTAAAAGTGGTTTGAAAGCTGCATGTGATAATTTCTTAAAAGAACACCCTTGAAAAATACTAATGCTTCCTAGACAAGCCAGATAAATAAACATAGAACAAACCGTGGATTATTTATCTGACTTGTCAATGAAAAGGCAAGCTAGAGTGTTGGGCCCTACTGGGGAATAGTGCAAATTGAGTCCACTTTTAGGGTTAGGGTTAGTGCTAGGGAATCATGGGAATTGTTTTTTTTTCCTGAGACATTGAGCCTTCTCTGTCAGAGAGCTCTAGTGCCACAATAAAATACAGTTCCCATGATTCCCTAACCCTAACCCTAAAAGTGGACTCAATTTGCACTATTTCTGGCAGTCTGCAACCCCCATGTGTCTGGATGCAGCAATAATAATAGTAAAAGAAATATAGACAGAAGACCCCCCCCCCCCACTGTCTGTATAGCTGTTCCCATTTGGAGTAGGAAAGACTGGATAGTATGCATCAACACACAACACACTGGTTTGTCCAAAACAAGAAATAAATAATGAAAAGAATTCTCGCTTATCCTAATGTCTCAACATGCTTATTATTTCTGTGTCTGCATTTTTACCTGATGCAAAACTTTGTCTTTTGTATCAATGTGTAAATGATTGCCCTAGGTTCAACATTCATACCTAAATAAGTAACTATTTAATCAATTAATCAATTAATGCAGTCACATTTGAGAGTGGTAATTACCTAACTCTCGGTCCTGAAGAAATGAGAGGCTGGAAAGTAAGCTGTTTCGTCTCTGTATGCTAAAATGTAGATTAGGGCTGCATTTGAACTTCACAATGAATGCAGTTTGACACCACTTTAACTGTCGTGGCTCCATCCTATGGAATACTGTGGTTTGTAGTTTGTTTTGGCACTAGAGCTCTCGGATAGACTCATAGAATAATAGAGTTGAAAGAGACCACAAGGGCCATCCAGTCCAACCCCCTGCCATGAAAGAATTCCCAATCAAAGCATACCTGTTTAAAGACCTCCAAAGAAGGAGACTCCACCACTCTCTGAGGGAGTGTGTTCCACTGTTGAACAGAACAGCCCTTATTGTCAGGAAGTTCCTTCTAATGTTGAGGTGGAATCTTTTTTCCTGTAGCTTGCATCCATTGTTCTGGGTCCTGTTCTCTGGAGCAGCAGAAAACAAGCTAGTTTCCTCCTCAATATGACATCCCTTCAAATATTTAAACAGGGCTATCATATCAGCTCTTAACCGTCCTTTCTCCAAGCTAAACATACCCAGTTCCCTAAGTCGTTCCTCATAGGGCATGGTTTCCAGACCGTTCACCATTTTGGTCAACCTCCTCTGGACACACTCCAGCTTGTCAGCATCTTTTTTAAATTGTAGTGCCCAGAACTGGACACAGTATTCCAGGTGGGATCTGACCAAAGCAGAATAGAGTGGCACTATTACTTTCCTTGATCTAGATACTATACTTCTATTGATGCAGCCTAAAATCGCATTTGCCTTTTTAGCTACCGCGTCGCACTGTTGACTCATGTTCAACTTGTGGTCTACTAGGACTCCTAGATTCTTTCACATGTACTCTCATTAAGCCAGGTGTTCCCCATCCTATATCTATGCATTTCATTTTTCTGCCCTAAGTG
Organism: Phrynosoma blainvillii; assembly: GCA_026167975.1. Classification (NCBI taxonomy): domain Eukaryota; kingdom Metazoa; phylum Chordata; class Lepidosauria; order Squamata; family Phrynosomatidae; genus Phrynosoma; species Phrynosoma blainvillii. Next base: position 35,366,452 of record JANUYF010000001.1, on the reverse strand, counting down.
CAGTACCTTACATTTCTCTGTGTTGAAATGCATTTTGTTAGCTTTGACCCAGCTTACTAACTTATTAAGGTCATTTTGAATTTTCATCCTGTCCTCTGGGATATTAGCTATTCCTCCTAATTTGGTGTCATCTGCAAATTTGAGAAGCATGACCCGTATTCTTTCATCCAAATCATTGATAAAGATGTTGAAGAGCACTGGGCCCAGGACAGAACCCTGTGGCACCCCACTGGTCACTTCTCTCCAGGATGAAGAGGAGCCATTGTTGAGCACCCTTTGGGTTCGGTCAGTCAACCAGTTACTAATCCACCTAACAGTTGTATTGTCTAGCACACATTTTACTATCTTGTTTGCAAGAATATCATGGGGGACCTTGTCAAATGCTTTACTGAAATCAAGATTTGCTATATCCACACCATTCCCTTCATCTAGCAAGCTGTTAAATTTATCAAAAAAAAAAAAAAGAGAGAGAGAGAGAGAGAGAGAGAGAGATCAGATTAGTCTGGCATGATTTGTTTTTGAGAAACTCATGTTGACTTTTAGTGATTATGGCATTCCCTTCTAAATGTTCACAGACTCCCTGTTTAATGATTTGCTCTAGAATCTTTCCCGGTATTGCTGTCAGACTAACTGGGCGATAGTTGTTGGGATCCTCTTTTTTCCCCTTTTTGAAGATGGGGACCATGTTTGCCCTCCTTCAGTCTGCTGGGACTTCTCCAGTTCTCCAGGAGTTCTCAAAGATTATTGCCAATGGCTCTGATATTACATCTGCCAATTCTTTTAATACCCTTGGATGCAGTTCATCTGGTCCTGGAGACTTCATTTAGATTAACCAGGTATTCCTCTACTACCTCTTTACTTATTCTGTGTTTATTTCCCTTATTGTGTCCTCTGCTCCATTTTCTTCAGGTTGAACACCCCTTTCCTTTTGTGAGAAGACTGAGGCAAAGAAGGTGTTGAGTAGTTCTGACTTTTCTCTGTCCCCTGTTAGCATTTTGCCATCTTCTCTGTGCAGTGGCCCTACCATTTCCTTCTTCTTCCTTTTGCTACAGACATATCCCCCAACCCCTTTTTGTTGTTCTTAACCTCTCTAGCAAGCTTGAGCTCATTCCGTGCATTTGCTTTTCTGACTTTACCCCTACACGTGCTCGCTATTTATTTGAATTCCTCCTTAGTAATTTCCTCCCTCCCCATTTCTTATACATGTGCCATTTAAAACATCTCACAAAACTACAAATCCCAGAATTCCATATAATTAGCAGTTAATGTGATGTCAAACTGCATTATTTCTGCAGTGCAGATGCAGCCTAGGAGGGTTATGTTTGTGAAAGTGTATATACATTTGTGTACATGTGCATACATGTGTTTTATATGTGCAAATAAGCCAGTTCCAGGGCTTGGAAAGTTGCAGTAGTTTGAATATAATTAGTTAACTGAATATTATCATTCAAAGGGATAGTTAACACATTGTTATAGTTATATTTTTAAAGAAATAACTCTTTATTTTCCAGTTTCTTAAAAATAACTGAAACAGCACAAATGCTATACGAATGCTTGCCTGTAGAACAGAACATCATCTACTGTCCATCTCATTGTCACCTCAACACACACAAAAGAGCATGAGCTATGACAAGCCCAGTATTCAAACCACATCATACTCCTTCACTGCCAGAGGGAGTGAAGTTATCTCTCACTGTTAAAATTGCAATGGAACTGGAAAGAGGAATTAATTAAAAGCAACTAGTTATTTCCAGCTAGTTGCTTCCTGAATCTAGCTAGTTCCGTACAAACCTATATACAACTGGTACTGGCAGATATCAAACACAAAATTCTAGTCAACTTGTGCATTTACAAGAAAATTAAAAATAAACGTTAGTAAAAAATTTAACAATAATGATTTGCTTGCAAACATCTATTTGATATTTTCTTGCTACCTTCTTCCAAGATCCCACTATTTTGTAGCTGTTGTTTTTCTATTGTCATGTGGAAAAAAGATTTGTCTTTATAGTGATAGTAGCTGATGGATCTCTTCATGGATTACATCTGCTTGATGTTCAAGTCAATGATCTGTGAAATACATCTTGACAAAATAACATCACTAACTGCAGGAAGATACTGGAGCTGACAACATTTTCACATTATCATCTCACCTTTTACCTTTGGGTTTTTGAGCTCTGGAAATGTTCAGCTGATGCACATGTGTCTATCGTACATGTGTCAAGTAGATTGCATGCTTCCTTCACTAAAAGCAGCAGTAGGAGCTGTACTTTTACAGCTCAAATGTACTGCTCTGGAAGGCAACTTTCATACGTTTCCTTTTTAAAAAAAAACAGAAAAACTGAATTGTTCCTTTAAAAAAGGGAGGAGTAGTTCCCACAGACATGGAAAATGTGTTGGGAGGTTGTGGTGTTAGTTGCTGTATTTTTTTTTTTAAATATCCAAAGTTTGGACAATTTTCTGGTAATCCCAGCACTAACTGCAAAATTCTATTCCCATCCTTGAGTAGGTTTCCTTTTTAATTACAAAACGTATTGGAGCAAAAAAAAGTATTTCTGTTTTAATTTTTTTTTTAGTGTTATAGTACTATAGTCCTCAAGCAAAATGGTACTGTTGTACTATAATGCTATAATTCTAATAATCCCCCTCCCCCCCCCCCCCAAAAAAAAATCAGATGATAAATTTTGCACTTCAGACCACAGGATCACCTCAGAAAACCCTTACTCCCTTTGGAAAAGCTCTACTGTAGATCCAAAATAAAATTACAAACACTCCTCAAGAATAGAACAAATGGATGTGGAAGCAACAGCAATGGAGAAATGCCAAAGAACTATAATGCAAGACCTAATCCTTCTTTAGACCAATCTCTTTTCCTGTAGCTTGCATCCATTGTTCCGGGTCCTGAGCCCATTATTAATTAATTACTATTTTGAAATGCCTTTATAGACTTTTGCCAAAACCCTAGCCTGGACCTTTGAACACCATTTTGAAAAATGTTAGCATCAGCTTCAGGGTAATATGATTTTTAAAAAATATATATTTTGTTGTAATTCGGCACAATAATATCCCATCAGTCTTCTATGATGTCGTTCAAGTCAGTATATGTGGAACTTACAGGTACTTTTCATTCAGCCACTGATGATGTAGGGCTGGCTCCATGATTAGGTTTATATTCTGTATAGCAGAGTGAAGGCCAGCATAGTATTGTGGTTTGAACATTGGCCTATAACTCTGGAGACCAGGGTTTGATTCCCCACTTGGCCATAGAAACCCACTGGGTAACTTTGCATGTGTCACAAACATTTAGCCCCGGAAAACCCTGTGATGGGTTTGCCTTAGGAGCGCCATAAATTGGAAATGAGTTAAAGGCATACAACAACAACAACAACAGATTTAAGGTGTCACGAACGGTGGGAAATTGTTAGTTATTTAATTTGTTGTCATTGCATTTTTGTTGCCAAAGTTGGAGAGAGGTGGCTGTGGGATTTTCTGCTTCAGGTTCTAGAAAAACATGCACCTTGGCTTGGGTGGGAGCACATTCTTTGCTGTTTTACTTCAGACAGCAAAATTTTTTGAGTAATCTCCGGACCAAATGCATGCTTCCTTGACAACAGCAGTGGGTGCGTTATGCATTTTCAGAGACCACAGCCTGAAAACTTTGAGTCTGATTTCTTGGGCAGTTTGGTCTATATAAATACCCTTGATTTAGAGGTGGAACAAAGGCAATGTTGATGAACAATGCAGAGAGCATAGAGGTAACATTGAAGAGCAGCTACATCTTACCTGCCTTTCTCCCAATTTGCTAGACCTCAATTCCCTTCATTAACTAGCTTGTTAGGAACAATAGGAATTGTAGCCCAACACATCTGGAGGATGTCAGGTTGGAGAACATTCCCCTGCCACAAGCTACTTGTGAAGAAACTGAGCAAATGTGCCTGGAATGAGATCATACATTTGAACTGTTGTGCAAGGGACTCTGGGATGTGATCTCATAAGATACTGGTGATTTCGAAAGTGGAGCCTGTTCTGAGAGCCCTCTGTAATTTTCATTAAAGCCTGGGGATATTCACACTGGGTGATAGTTTAAAAACAGCCACAATGTCTTCTGATCTTCTGAGCTCAGTTTATAATGTTGAGCTTGACCTCTAAAGCTCCTTAGGGCACAGGACCACTGTATCTCAAAAATACTTGCTCCTGCATGAAGCTTCCTGGATGTTCAGACCTTCCTCTGAGACCATTCTAAAGAGGAAAGACAGAGGATGACCTAGGTAGACAGAGGAAAGACCAAGGTAGATACCCTTCAGAGTGCCAGGTAACAACATTTATATTAGTATTTTAGATGCTGTTTTCCAAAAGAAATGGTTTGCAATCTTATATGATGCCAGTTTTGTTATTGGCTTTAATGTTAATTCCTTTTATATAATTCTCAGGTTATTACTAGCTTTTTTTCAATGCTTGATTTACTGGCTACCTTTGGAGCCTTTGGGTGGGTGGGGGTAAAGCAGGACAAAATATACATCAAATAACTCACTTGGTACCAGGCTATTTATAAAACACATGAGGCTTTCTGTAAATCCAGAATTTACTTGCCATCCAGCAATGTATGATTTGCACTGGGTTTCTCTCAAGTCTACAAAACTGCAATAGCAACATAGTGAAGGAGAGAGAGAAATGAGCACTGATCTGGGAGTTCATCACACTCAATTTTCTTAAAGATCTGGGCACTGGCTGGGGACACACGTGAACGCATGTGACCAAGGGAAAACAGATTTTACCACACTCAAAACAGTTGGCAAGCAATCCCCATGCTATCGCTCGACCACAACCCATCCCGAGCCGAACCACACTGAGCTGCGTGATTTTGCTCAGCCAGAAAGTTTCTGTCCTTGCAAAATCAGCTGGCTCAGCGCAGCTCAGGGATGGCTTGTGGTCAATCCATGTGGAGATGGCTTGCCAACTGTTTTTGAGTGCGATAAAATCCATTTTTCTTTGTTCACACATGTCCCCAGGCAGTGCCCAGATCGTTAACAAAAGTGAGTGTGATAAACTCCCTGTTCCTGTGCCACTGGAAAAGCAACATTTGGAGTTTGGAAAAGTAACATTCTCAATATGTAGAGAGATCTTGTAGCACCTTTGAGACTAACTGAAGGAAAGAGGTTGGCAGCATGAACTTTTGTAGACTTAAGTCAAATGGATCTTAGGAAGTAGACTTAAGTCTACGAAAGCTCATGCTGCCAACCTCTTTCCTTTAGTCTCAAAGGTGCTACAAGATCTCTCTACTACAAACTAACAGCTATATCTTTGAATTCTAACATCTTCAAGTTCCGCTTATATAATACCTACAAAACTAGGAAGGTGACTTTCTACTGTGCCAGACCTTTGATTCTACATGGCCTTCCAAAACTTTACCTGGACATGCCAGGGACAAAACTGGGAACTTGTGAGTGCAAACTATTTGCTCTGTCCAACCACATCCGCTGCCAATTTGTGCTTCAGAATGACTACTGTGTTTCTGTCAAAGGGGCTTTACTTCTTCCTTTAGACTGAATCAGATCAAAAAAGGAAAACAAAATAGCAAATATTTGGCTGAGGAAGGGGCTTCTGCATTTTTTTACTGACGTATTTTCAAATTGCTTGTAGTTAAATTGTATTTCAACAATATTATTTGCTTTTAAAATATAAATTCTTGTAGTATCACAGAGCTGGAAGGGATCACAAGAGCCATTGGTGCAGGTACACATTGGAAGGATGCCCACATCACCGTCCTCTGTCCTCTGTCCCAAACCATCAAACACCTTCTAAGGTAGTTTGTTCCACTGTCAAACATCAGGTGGTTCCTTCTAATGTTTAGTCAGAATCTCCTTTCTTGTAGAGTAATTTCAACACATTGATTGGTTCTGTCATCTGGAAGGGCAGAAAACAAGCTTATTCAATTTTCCAAGTAATCACTGGTTCCTTTATAGGGCTTGATGTCTAGACTCTTCACTATCTTCATTGGTCTCCTCAGAACTTATTCCAGTTTGTCAATATTCTTCTTAAACTGTGGTGCCCAGAGGTGGGCAGTGTAATCCAGGCGAGGTTTGATTAAATCAGAATAGAGTGGTACTACTACTTCCTTTGATCTGGACAGCATAGTTCTGTTGATGCAGCCTAGAACCTCTTTGACTTTTTCCTTGCTGCATCACATGGTTGAGTCATGTTTAGCTTGCAGTCTACTAAGACCTGCTGATCCCTTTCACACATGCAGCTGTCAAGCTAGGTGTCACCTATCCTATATTGTGTAACTGAATTGTCTTGTATAAATATAATACCTTACATTTTGATCTGTATCTTTGTTTTAGTTAATTTTGTTGTGAGCCACATTGAGTGGCAATGCTGGGATGAAGGCATGATATAAATCATGCAAACATCTTTTTTAAAGTACCACTTTATTGTATTTTGTATATTGGGCCCAGTGCTATTCAATATCTTTATTAATGACTTGGATGACGGTATTAGGGGCATAGTTATCAAATTTGCAGACGACACCAAATTAGGAGGAGTAGCTAATACCCCAGAGGACAGGATCAAAATTCAAAATGACTTGAACAGACTAGAAAGTTGGGCCAAAGCTAACAAAACGAAATTCAACACAGAGAAATGTAAGGTACTGCACTTAGGGTGGAAAAACGAAAAGTACAGATATACGATGGGGGACACCTGGCTGAATGAGACTACATGTGAAAGGGATCTAGGAATCCAGGTGGACCACAAGTTGAACATGAGTCAACAGTGCGATGCAGCAGCTAAAAAGACCAATGCAATTCTAGGCTGCATCAACAGAAGTATAGTGTCTAGATCAAGAGAAGTAATAGTGCCACTCTATTCTGCTTTGGTCAGGCCTCACCTGGAATACTGTGTCCAGTTCTGGGCACCACAATTCAAAAAGGATGTGGAGAAACTGGAGTGTGTCCAAAGGAGGGCAACTAAAATGGTGAAGGGTCTGGAAGCCAAGCCCAATGAGGAACGACTTAAGGAGCTGGGGATGTTTAGCCTGGAGAAGAGAAGGCCGAGAGGAGATATGATAGCTGTGTTTAAATATTTGAAGGGATGTCAGATTGAGGAGGGAACAAGCTTGCTGCTCCAGAGACTTGGCCCCGAAACAATGGATGTAAGCTCCAGGAAAAGAGATTCCACCTCAACATTAGGGGGAACTTCCTGACAGTAAGGGCGGTTCGACAGTGGAACACACTCCCTCAGAGAGTAGTGGAGTCTCCTTCCTTAGAGGTCTTTAAGCAGAGGCTGGATGGCCATCTGTCAGGGATGCTTTGATTGGGAGTTCCTGCATGGCAGGGGGTTGGACTGGATGGCCCTTGTGGTCTCTTCCAACTCTATGATTCTATGATTCTATGGTGAAGGGTCTAGAAAAATGCCCTATAAGGATAGACTTTGGGGGGTTGCAGACTGCCAGAAATAGTGCAAATTGAGTCCACTTTTAGGGTTAGGGTTCGGGTTAGTGCTAGGGAAGCACTTTCTGAGACATTAAGCCTTCTCTGTCAGAGAGCTTTGGTGCTACAATAAAACACAGTTCCCATGATTCCCTAACCCTAACCCTAAAAGTGGACTCAATTTGCACTATTTCTGGCAGTCTGCAACCCCCCTTAGGGAGCTGGGTATGTTTAGCCTGGAGAAGAGAAGGTTAAGAGGTAATATGACAGCCATGTTTAAATATTTGAAAGGATGCCACATTGAAGATGGAACAAGCTTGTTTTCTGCTGGTCCAGAGAATAGGACCTGGAGCAATGGATGCAAACTACAGGAAAAGAGATTCTACTTCAACATTAGGAGGAACTTCCTGGCAGTAAGGGTTGTTCGACAGTGGAACACACTCCCTTGGAGAGTGGTAGAGTCTCCTTCTTTGGAGGTCTTTAAACAGAGGCTGGATGGCCATCTGTCAGGGATGCTTTGATTGTGAGTTCTTGCATGGCAGGGGGTTGGACTGGATGGCCCTTGTGGTCTCTTCCTTCCATCATTATGATTCTATGAGATTTTGAATGAAGTTCAAAACTCAGTTCAGCAAAAATAGGCACAGGGATTGCCTTTGGGGGAAATGTGCTGGAGCCCTCAAACCTTGTGCCAGCAACAGCCTGGAAAAATATGTTTTTCAGCAACAGCCTGGAAAAATATGTACGGGTTTGAGCTTTGTGTGACCTGTTAAGGAAAAAGCAACATGGGATATACAGTAATAGAAATAAAAATATTTATGTGAATGTCAAAGTGACTAAGCAGGAGCAATCAGGAAGATACACAGGTGAAAAAGATAATATAATTAAGAAGCCTTGAGAGCCAAGGACAAAGTTATAGAAGGTATATTGAGAACACCTGTGATAGATTGCAAACACCTGAGACTCATTAAGTGGTCAAGGTAAAGTGATGAAACACTTGGGTTGGTCTTAGGTATGGGATGATCTATGTGGACCAATCAAGATGTATGTACACACCCACTGGGTGGAAACTGACTGGTGGGTGGTGTCTAGCAATGGCTATAAATTGCAATGTTTGCTAATGCACAGTGTGGTGTATTGTGGAGTAGTTTTGGAGATATTGTGAAGTGTAGAGATTGTGATTTGTAGGGCATATAGTATTTATGTATATAGTAGAATAAAGTAGATCTTTTATATAAGACTACTGAGTTGTCTGGTGTCTTGAGGGAAGATACAAGAGCCAGAAGAATCCTGGAGAAGTTTGAAGACATCTCAGGAAGAAGAGTGAGAAGGCTTGGAGAGTTTGTCAGGGTCTTCAGCCTATTCTCTGAAACTCTGCTGCTTGGGAAAGAAGCATCAACCACTGATCAAAGCTGGTCAGCTCTGCTGCATAACAAGGTGGTGAGTTAGAGCCAGAGGTGAAGAGCTACAACTCCCATCATCCCTGACAAGGGTTATGGGCCCAGATACTAGAGCAACCAGCATCCACAGAAGCTGAAAGTTCCAGAGAGTGGAAGAAAGTTTTGTGGGGCTTTGTGAGTAAATCATTTTGTATTTTGTCTGCTGTGCATACTCAGAGGGACTGTGTCAAATTGAGTCACTGCACAAATTAAGATGGAGATACTAATGTTTAGTAAATTAAATAGAAACAACTACTCTACCTGGAAAATATATGCCCAATCTCTACTCATAAAGGAGTCTCTGTGGTCGACAGTTGAATCAGGGCTGGCAGCTGATGCTGATGAAGCCGCTCGAGACAGAGACGCTAAAGCAAAAGCATGTCTTTATCTCATGCTAGAAGAAGACTTGATTAACGACGTAAGAGATAAAGTGTCCTCCAAGGATGTGTGGGATACCTTGCAGAGATTACACACTCCTTCAACTGCATTTGCAAAAATGCTTTGGTCTAAAAGAATTTACAGGCAGAAGATGACTAAAGGACAGTGTGTAATAGAACATTTAAAAACAATGCAAGATTTATTTGTGCAAGCTGAACTGAGAGGAGTGGAAATTAGCAAAGAGCAGCAGTGTTACATTTTACTAGAATCGCTAGACTCTTCTTGGGACAACATTACAAATAGCTTGCAAAATTTGCCAGAAGCTGAGCTGAACAGAGACTTAATTGTTGCCAGAATATTGGAAGAAAACTTGAGAAGAAAGTCTGAGCAGGGTGACTCAGCAAGTTTGAGGACTGTGCCAAAACAACAAACGACACCTGATCTACGAAAGCAGGAAGAAGCAGCTTCTACAAGGGAGCAACGGAGGTGTTTTTATTGCAAGAAGATTGGTCATCTGCAGAGGCAATGTAAACAATTCGCTGCTGAAAGAAGCAAGCAAAGAGAGAGCAGATAGCAGCCGCGGCAGTATCACAAGCAGTCCAGATCTCCATTTTTGAAGGACAGTGGTGATAAAAAGGGGGTTGCAACCATGATTAAGGAAAAACAAAATACTAATTGTAAATGGTTGATTGACTCAGGAGCATCATCTTCAATGTGTAACAATATTAATTTGATAAGTAATAGAAAATCAGCTAATGTAAATGCTGTAGTTTTAGGTGATGGGAAAGAGCTCAGTACTGTAAATCAAATGGGTACAGTTTTCATTCCAGGGCTAAAGGAAAACTTTAATGATGTGTTACATGTAAAGGAGTTAGAAAATAATTTGTTATCAGTGAGCAGATTAACAGACAGAGACTACACAGTCATTTTTGAAAAGAACATGTGTAAGATAAAACTGAATGGGGAATTGCGAGGCATAGGCTTGAAAAAGGATAAACTTTACTATTTGGAAGACAATATTGATAGCTACAGTGTTGAAAATGCTAATAACATAGACAATAGTCCAATTCATAAAGACTGCATACATGAACTCCACAGAAAATTTGGCCATGCTAGTTTCAAATGTTTAAAGAAGTTAATCAGTATGTGTCCAGATTTAAAAGTTGCTGAGTGCAAAAATCACTTAGATTGTACAGTATGCAATCAGGTAAAGGTCAGAGCTTTTCCAGTAGCCAAAAAAACCAAAAGAATTGCCCAAAGACCATTTCAGTTTGTACATGCAGATGTTGCCCAAGCTAATTGTTTATCTTTAGGGGGAAGCAAATATTTCCTAGTAATTGTTGATAGGTTTACAAGGTTTGCTTTTGTAAGAATATTGAAAAACAAATCTGATGCTGGGCAAAGTTTAAAAGCATGGGTGAGAATGGTGGAAAGACAATTTGATATTAGAGTAGGCACCATTGTTACTGACCGGGGAGGAGAGTTTCTAAGTAATCAATTGTTTAATTGGTTTCAAAAGGTGGGAATAAGGCATGAAACTACTAATCCCGCTTGTCCTAACGAAGATGGTTTAGCGGAGAAAAAAATACAAGATATAAAAAGAATAACTGCTTGTTTGATGGCAGATGCAGAGGTAAAAGATAGTTTCTGGGCAGAAGCAACTTTGACAGCTGTACATATTAGTAACAGACTGTATCATTCAGAAATTGAAGACATTCCCTACAGGGTATTGTATGGGAGAGTGCCAAATTACAAGTATTTGAGGGTTTTTGGACAGTTTGCTTATGTTTACATACCAGCTTGTTTCAGGAAGAAAGGAGAACCCAAAAGTAGAAGGCTTAGGTTTTTGGGGTATTCAGGAAATAGCTACAAGTTTCATTTAGGTGGAAGGGAAGTGCAGTATTCTAGGTCTGCAAATTTTGAGAGACATGCCGGTTGGGACAAACTGCATGCCAATAAAGAAGTTTTCTTGAGGTTAGGAAGTTCAAATGAGCCAGAAACACAAATTGAACCAACTTCAGGAAACGGAGGGGTTTCAGTTAAGCCAGAAGCATCCACTAGCAGCAGTGATAGTTCTTCAGATAATGAGACACAATCTAGACCTATTACTACTAGAATGACTGAAGACAAGAGATTTAGTCATAGAACTATAACTCCCAGTACAGAAAGTGAGGATGAAAGAGGCAGATCAACAGAGTTTATTCCCAGACGTAGTCACAGAGTTAGAAAGCCTCCAGATAGGTTTGTTGTGACAAATGCAAGAGCTTGTTTAGCAGTGGAAGAGCCTGAAAGTTTTGAAGAGTTGGAAAGTTTGTCTAGAGAAGAACAGGAAAGATGGATTGATGCAATGGATGATGAGTTTGGTTGTCTGGTAAATAAAGATGTTTTTGAAATAGTTGATAGACCCAAGGACAAGAAAGTAATTGGTTGTAAGTGGGTATACAAAAAGAAAGAAATGCCAAATGGAAGTATTAAGTATAAAGCAAGTTTAGTAGCTAAGGGTTTTGCACAACAGCAGTATGAGAACTATGACAAGACATATTCTCCAACTGCAAAGCCAGAAAGTCTGAGAATGGTTCTGGCTGTAGCAGCAAAAAGGAATTTAGGGCCTTTGCAGACTGCCAGAAATAGTGCACATTAAATTAAGGCACTGCCCTGGCTCAGTGCTAGGGAGTCATGGGAATTGTATTTTTTTGTGGGACATTGAGCCTTCTCTGTCAGAGAGCTCTGGTGCCACAATAAATTACAGTTCCCATGATTCCCTAGCACTGAGTCAGGGCAGTGCCTTAATTTAATGTGCACTATTTCTGGCAGTCTGCAAAGGCCCTTAGTTGTAGAACATTTTGATTTTGAAACAGCCTACTTGAATGCTAGTTTAGATGAAGAGATATTTATGGAGCAGCCACAAGGTTTTGAAGAAAATAGTAGTCAGAAAGTTTATAAATTGAAAAAAGCATTGTATGGATTAAAACAAAGTGCCAGAGCATGGAATTTGTGCATTAATGAAGAGTTAGCTAAACTAGGATACAAAAGGAGCATTGCAGATGCTTGTGTCTATACAAAAGGAGACATAGTGTTAGTAATTTATGTAGATGATTTGTGCGTGGCAGCAAAGTCAAGACAGGAGATTGAATCAGTAAAAAAAGAGTTGTCTAAAAAGTTTGTTTTGAAGGATCTAGGTTTATTAAAGTCTTATTTAGGTATTGGTGTTGAGTGGACAGAAGAAGGACATTGTTTGTTAAGCCAGAGAAAGAAAATTGAAAATTTGATTGAAAAGTGTGGATTACAAAATGCTAAAATAGTAAGAACTCCAATGACAATTGGTTTCGTATCTGAAAAAACATCTAGAGATTTTGAAGACAAGACTTTATTCAGGAGCATAATAGGATCTTTACAATTCATATCTTGCCACACCAGACCAGACATTTCGTATGCTGTAAATGTATTGTCCAGAAGAGTTAATGATCCAAAAATTGAAGACTGGACAGCAGTAAAACACTTATTGAGATATTTGAAAGGAACTCTAGATAAGAAATTGATAATTAGAAACAGTCATTCAGATTTAGATTGCTATGTAGACAGTTCTTTTGCATCAGAATTGGGAGACAAGAAGTCAGTTACAGGAATGATAATTAAGTACAGTGAAAGTCCAATAGTCTGGAGAAGCAGAAAACAAACTAATGTAGCGTTAAGTACGACTGAAGCAGAATTCGCAGCTTTAAATGAGATAGTAAATGAGGTACAGTGGGTTGAGCAGTTATTGAATTTAAATGAAAGTTACAAGATACCAGTAGAAATTCTGGAAGATTCACAGTCATGCATAGCAATGGCTGAAACTGAAAGTTTGAAGAACAGAACAAAATATGTTGGAGTAAGATATCAAAATGTGCGAGACATGGTTCAGAAGGGTAAAATAGAATTGAGATATATAGAAACACAACACAACATAGCAGATTTGTTCACAAAAGCATTGACGGCGGAAAAACATGAAAGACTGACACAAATGGTTGGAATGACATTGTAAGACACATACAATATTTTATTTCGGAGGGGATTGTTAAGGAAAAAGCAACATGGGATATACAGTAATAGAAATAAAAATATTTATGTGAATGTCAAAGTGACTAAGCAGGAGCAATCAGGAAGATGCACAGGTGAAAAAGATAATATAATTAAGAAGCCTTGAGAGCCAAGGACAAAGTTATAGAAGGTATATTGAGAACACCTGTGATAGATTGCAAACACCTGAGACTCATTAAGTGGTCAAGGTAAAGTGATGAAACACTTGGGTTGGTCTTAGGTATGGGATGATCTATGTGGACCAATCAAGATGTATGTACACACCCACTGGGTGGAAACTGACTGGTGGGTGGTGTATAGCAATGGCTATAAATTGCAATGTTTGCTAATGTACAGTGTGGTGTATTGTGGAGTAGTTTTGGAGATATTGTGAAGTGTAGAGATTGTGATTTGTAGGGCATATAGTATTTATGTATATAGTAGAATAAAGTAGATCTTTTATATAAGACTACTGAGTTGTCTGGTGTCTTGAGGGAAGATACAAGAGCCAGAAGAATCCTGGAGAAGTTTGAAGACATCTCAGGAAGAAGAGTGAGAAGGCTTGGAGAGTTTGTCAGGGTCTTCAGCCTATTCTCTGAAACTCTGCTGCTTGGGAAAGAAGCATCAACCACTGATCAAAGCTGGTCAGCTCTGCTGCATAACAAGGTGGTGAGTTAGAGCCAGAGGTGAAGAGCTACAACTCCCATCATCCCTGACATGACCCCCCCACACTTTTCCTCCATTTCACCAGTTTCATCTTTCACCCTTTCCACCAAATGTAGGTGGGTCATCTGTTCTTTCTACCTTTGCCAAACAAGGATAACATTCAAAACCACTTCACTGATTATTGTAGCCATTCAGTTGTGTAATGATTTCATTATTTTTATTGTCTACTCTGTTTTTAATGAATATTAAGTGATTCTGAGCACATTTTTTTTACTGGAAAAGTGGAGCAGAAATGTAAGACATATATATATAAATAAATTGGATAATACAGTGGGCTAATCCACAGGTGTTTGCCATAATGAGGCATACTTCATTGGGAGATAAATTTCCTTTAACTCCCATCCAGGGGTGGCTGTGTTGGCCATATGTTTTACCTAACAGTACCTAAAATTTTCCTAATGCAAAACCATGGAGGCTTTTTGAGAGATTCAGTGTTCTTTGCCTAATAAAGGGGTTTGTGGCCTCAAAAGGACGAGACAACCTGGATCTCATAAGAAGTAACTTTTTGTTTCACAAATAGAATTTAAATTTCCTTGAGTTTAAAATGCTTTATTTGCCAGGAGGATTAGTGGCCTGGCTGCATAGATATCCCTCCATACTCAGTACATCACCACCAACATCTTGACAAAGGACTTTATCACACGGGGGAAATTCCGTACAGAAACAGGGTTTTAAATAGGAAAAAAACTGCAAAAGTGGATAGATTTTCAGACGACGTCGCTTTTAAAGTGTACTTAACCCAAACAGAAAGTAATAAAAAGCTGCTTTTTTTTTTTTACTTTTGTAAAATCCCAAAAGTAAAAAGAAACAACTTTTGACTAATTTCCGTCTGGGTTAAGCACACTTTAAAAGCTATATATGTGAAAATCTACCCACTTTTGCAGGTTTTCCCCATCTTTTAAATCCTGTTTCTGCACAGGATTTCCCCTGTGTGATAACGTCCAAAATGCAGACCTGTGACTAACATCATCCTCATTTTTCCCCCCTTCTTTATTTTTAACACTTTTGCCTGAGGGACAAGCCAGTGGAGCTTCGAAAGCTTGCAACATGTATTTTATACATTTTGGTTGGCTGAATAAAGTATCACTGTTTTGTGGATTTTGGATGTTATTGTACTCCTTTAATTCAGTGGCACTTTGTTCTGAATACACACAGTGGAGCATGTTTGCTGGGGAGCACATTGTTGTTGTTTTTAACTGCCCTCGAGTCGACATCAACACTGAGATATCTCCAAGACCCCCTATCCTCCATTGCTCTGCTTAGGTCCTGCAGATTCAGGCCTGTGACCTAATTGAGTCTAGCCATATGGAATGTGGTCTTCCTTTTTCTACTATATCTTTCCTAGCATTATTGTGGTTTCTAGTGAGTCATACCTTCTCATGATGTGGCCAAAGTACAACAGCTTCAGTTTTGTCATCTTTTATCTGTAACAGAAGCCCCCCACCCCATCCCGATACTAAGGGTTGACTGTAGTATCACCTTCCCTCCTGGAAACCAGTGGATCCACATGGGGAATGAAATTTGTTGTTCCATTTGCAACAGCAGCACAGCTCTGTAGTATTCACCCCCAGCGGATGAGAGAAAGCTTTGATTTAGAACACCTACAGGACAACTTCACAGGAGAAGGTTACAGGTCCTACTATGGGATTAAGAATTTTACACCCCCATAATACTACATGCAATCTATCTGTATAAATATTGAGCACATTGTCTCTCAAACCAACTGACCTCACAGGTCTATTTTATGTAAGAATAAAACAGAGGTGGAAGCAGAGGCACCTGTGCACTGAGGAATTTGGAGAGCGAATTCAAGATAAAAACAAACAAACACAATAAGGACGTTATCACACGGGGGAAATCCTGTGAGGAAACGGGGGTTTAAACTGAAAATAACCTGCAAAAGCGGGTATATTTTCAGACGATGTCGCATTTAAAAGCAGGTTAATACGAACAGAAAGTAGTCAGAAACTTTTTCTTGCTTCTTTTTATTTTCAGGGATCTTCCGAAAATAAAAAGAAGCAGTTTCTGCCTACTTTCCGTTCGGAGTAACCTCCTTTTAAATGCGCAGGAGGTTTTCACACGGGGAAAGTCGGCTAATTAATTGCTTCTGCTTTTGCAGTAGCACTTTCACTTTAAAGCCGGCTTCTGTTCGGAGCTCCCCGTGTGATAACGTCCTAAGTAAATAAATCTGTTCTTCTCCAAAACTACTATTGGGATGGGGGTTCAAGGGTTGGGAAGGGACTAATTTTGCATTTTATTGAATTTTATGTATTTTTATTGCTGTCACCCACCTGGATTCCTTGTGAGTGGGCTATTAATAATTAATTTATTATTATTATTATTATTATTATTATTATTATTATTATTATCATCATCATCATCATGGCTCCCAAGAAGAGTTCAGGCTTAATCTGTTCAAGGATCTACCTGTTTGTCTTTTTGGCTGTCCACAGTATCCTCAGCACTCTTCTCCAGCACCACATCCCAAATGAGTTGACTTTCTTTCTATCTACTTTCTTCACTGTCCAGCTCTTACATCTGTACACGGTGATGGTGAATACAATGGCTTTGACTATCCTCACGTTAGTGCTCAGTTGTATATCTTTATTCTTTAGGATCTTGTCTAGTTCTTTCATTACTGCCCTTCCTATTCCTATAAGCTTATTGCAGGGCACTTAAGAAATGGGATTGGAAAGGAAAGGAACGGAACGGGACAAAAATGCATGTTACTGGACAGGAAAAAGCCACTGATGCCACCGGGAGTCCCCAAGCTGTTCCCCAGCCGTTCCTGGCACCCGATTTTTAAAGGATGGTTCAAAATCGTTCTTCAAAATTGGCTGCCATGAATGGCTGGGGAACGGCTTGGGGACTCCTGGCGGCATCGGTGGCATTCTCCTATCCAGTAACATGCGTTTTTGCCCCATTCTGTTCCGTTCTGTTCCTTTCCATTCCCGTTCTTGTAAGTGCTGTGTGATAAGCTTACTCGTCTTCTTCTGATTTCTTGACTCCTTTCTAGTCAATATTTCATCCCAGATACAGAATAATCTTTGACTGTTGTCAATGTTTGATCCAAGGTATAGGAACTCGTTAACTATTTCAATTTCCTCATTATCCAGGGTGACTAGATGTCCTCCTTTTCCAGGACGTGCCTTACATTTCAACCTCCTGTCCAGGATAAATTTCAGAATGTCCTCCATTTTGAGCATGACTAAGAAGTAGGAACTTGCATTTATAGCAGTGTTTCTAGCTTTTATTAGGTAATGTC
This sequence comes from Phrynosoma blainvillii, assembly GCA_026167975.1. Taxonomy (NCBI): domain Eukaryota; kingdom Metazoa; phylum Chordata; class Lepidosauria; order Squamata; family Phrynosomatidae; genus Phrynosoma; species Phrynosoma blainvillii. The sequence continues at coordinate 35,349,164 of JANUYF010000001.1, read as the reverse complement.
TGAGATTCTTCTCAAATGTCCTACATTTTGTGGTGCCTCATCCTCCTTTGTGGTTAGGACATCTGCTCACCCTGTCATGATCTAGCCTGAATTTATATAGATCTTCCGTGGTTGTTATTTATGTTTTCTTTATGTTCACCATTAAGCCTGCCTCTCTTCTTTGACCTTCCTTAGTAATTGTTCCAAGTTTGTGACACTTTCCGCTAGTACATTTGCGGCTTTGACTTTTGTGGATCTGATTATTTGTGGTTTTGATTAGTATGCACTCTCTAGGAATCTCTTAAGTCCTCTAGCGCAACTCTGCCGCCAAAAATTGACCACAGAGTTGTGCTGCAGAACCTAGAAGTTCCTAGAGAATACACTTCTCTAGGCATTGGTAGGTCCTCCAGCATGAGTCTATGGTCAAATTCTGGCAGATGTTGACCATAAGAATTGCACTGGAGGACCTGGAGATTCCTAGAGAGGTGTTCCCTTTAGTAAAAAGAATAGTGTTTTTTTATTTGAGGTTTTTCCACATAAACGAGGGTCCTTCACCCCAACCCTAGCAAACGTGGAGGGACCACTATTATACGGTGTTATCTGCATATTTTAGATTGTTGATGTTCCTTCCTCCTATCTTTACTCCTCCTCCTCCTTCTGAGTCTAAACCTGCCCTTCTTATGATATTGTCTGCATACAAGTTGAACAAGTAGGGTGATAACATGCAGCCCTTTTGCCGACTGGGAACCATTTTGTTTCTCCGTATTCTGTTCTAACAGTGGCTTCTTATCCTAAGTACTGATTTCTGATAACGGCCGCATCTGCGTTACAGAAATAACCCAGTTTGACCCCATTTTTAAGTGCCATAACTCCATGCTATGGAATTCTGGGAATGGTAGTTTGTTGTGGCATCAGAGCGCATCACTGTATTCTGTTCAAACAGTGGCTTCTTGTCCAAAGTACAGCTTTCTGATAAAGGCTGCATTCGCATGGGAGAAATAACCCAGTTTGACCCCACTTTTGAGTGCCATGGCTCCATGCTATGGAATCCTGGGAATGGTAGTTTCAAAATTCCCAGAATTCCATAGCATGGAGCCATGGCACTCAAAAGTGGGGTCAAACTGGGTTATTTCTGCAGGCTAGGACTATGAAATGTATTGGCCCTGCATAGTTTTCCTTGACCAATGTAGTGAAAGGCTTGGGTATAGTCTATAAAGCACATTTAGTACATTAGGGCCCTGCTCTCTTCTCTCTCAGCTGAGGCCTCAGGCGCCCTCTGAAAGAGAGGCAAACAACTCCTGCTTTCCTATTGGCTAGCGATGATGTAATATGACAGAGCATACGGGCATTTTTCTCCACATACCCCCCCCCCCCTTCATTCTTGTTCTTGGTAAGTACTGGAGAGAAGGCCGCTCCAGCAATCAGCCAATCACGAAGAAGAATCTATTGCGGCCTTATGGAGTGGAGAGAGAGCGCCTTGCTGAATGGCTTGTCAAACCCCACCCTTTTCCTCGTTCCTCCCAATTGGAATACAGAATTGGCGCCTGCGTCCTTGGCTATTTGAAACTCCATGAGGAGGACGCGGAAGCAAGCTAAGATAGACAGTTGTGGGAACCAATGGTAGAAAAAGTAACAACGCAAGGAGGAGGAGAAGGGGGGAAACGAGTTTATGTTTGGTAAGAGAAAGAAGCCGAACAAGGGGGGCAGGAGAAAAAAAAATTAATTGACATCCATTTCCACCAATGAGAATCCGAGTTAATAGTTTTTTAATGGCGCAAGGTGAAGGTGGGGTTATACCTTGGATTGACAGGCCCATTCTCCAATAGCAGAGAAGCTGAGGCAGAAAAGAAAGAGGGCTCGGTGAGTAAAGTGGCAAGGCGACCCACCAATTGCAATCAAGGAAGCGGGGAGAAAGGCCAATAGGGAAAAAGGGGGTTGCGTTGATCTTTGAGTGACGGCTCTTCCAACCAATAGCCGATGGTCTTTTTAATATTTGAGCGTGTGAGGGAGAACCGGTAGGCCTCAAAACCTTCTGAGGCGGCGCTGTTCTCCTCGGTGCATTCTGACGTTGCGCGGTGGGGAAAGAGGCAAGGAAGGAAGGAAGGAGGGCCCAACGGCGCCCGCTCGGGGGAGGAGGCGGAGGCGGAGGCGGAGGCGAGCTCCCAATATGTCCGTCCTGCTGGCTGCGCTGGGACTGCGAGGGCGAAGGGCGGCGGAAGGAGAGGCCGCGGCCTGAGGGGAGAGGAAGGAAAGGCAGCGGCGGCGGTTATAACCGAAGCCGAGCCGGCGCCTTAGTCGGAAGGCCTTCTCGCTGAGGGGAGCGAGGGAGACCGCGGCGCCAGGTACAGGCCAGGCCCGCCTGAGGAGGAGGAGGAGGAGGGAAGGAGGGGCCGGAGAGGCCTCGAAAAGCCAGAGGGAGGGAGGGAAGGAGGGAAAAGGAGGGCGGCCTCGGCTTTCGGGCCTTCCCCGGCCTTCTACCTAGAAGTACGCACTTCAGAGGAGGAGAAGGGTCGGGTCTGGGGCCTCATGATGGAAGAAGCGGAGCCAGGATGGCCGACGTCGGTCTCTTCTTCCCTCGAAGCCCCAGTTTAGTTTTTTTTTCCCCTCCTCCCCTTTAAATATCTGAAGGGGTATCGTGTTGAGGCTGGACCTCACTTTGTGTTTCGGACTACACTGCAGAAATAACTCCGTTCGAGGACCGCTTTAACTGCCTTGGCTCAATGCTGTGGCATACTGGGATTTGTAGTTTTGTGAGACATTGAGCCTTCTCTGTCAGAGAGAGACAGAGCGAGAGCGCTGTTTCCCAGGATTCCCTAGTATTCAGCCCCTAGGCAGTTAAAGTGGTCTCAAGTTGCATTATTCCAGCGGTGTGTTTTGGATCTAAATTGAGGCTGTTTTAGGACCTGAACAGACTGCTAGAAATAATCCAGTTTGAGACCACTTTAACTGTCCTGGCTGAATGCTAGGGAATCATGGGAACTGTAGTTTATTGTGGCACCAGAACTCTCTGACAGGCTCAATGCCTCAGAAAAAACTACAATTCCCAGATTCCCTAGCATTGAGCCAGGACAGTTAAAGTGGTCTCAAGCTGGATTATTTCTGTCAGTCTGTTCAGGCCCTTACTTGGCCTTATCATGATAAGGCATGGCACTAGAAAATACATTAATGTTGGGTTAGAATCACAGAATCATAGAGTTGGAAGAGACCACCAAGGGCCACCCAGTCCAACCCCCTGCCATGCAGGAATACACAATCAGAACAGCCACAAGCTTTTTTCTTGCTGCTCCAGAGAATAGGACACAAAGTAATGGGTTAAAACTTCAAGGAAAGAGACTCCACCTCAGTGTTAGGAAGAACTTCCTGACAGTACAACATCCAAAAAGGATGTTGAGAGACCGGAGAGTATCCAGAGGAGTGCGACTAAAATGGTGAAGGAAAGACTTGGGGAGCTGGGTATGTTTAGCTTGGAGAAAATACAGTTAAGAAGTGATATGATAGCCCTGTTTAAATATTTGAAGTTTGTCACACTAATAAACATTAGGAGGCACTTCCTGACAGTAAGAGCTGTTCGACAGTGGAATACTCTCCATCAGAGAGTGGTGGAGTCTTCTTCTTTGGAAGTCTTCAAACAGGGACTGGATGGGCATCTGTTGGAATGCTTTGATTGAGAGTTCCTGCATGGCAGAATGAGGTTGGATTTGATGGCCCTTATGGTCTCTTCCAACTCTATGATTCTGCCTAGCATTAATGCCTTTTCTAGTGCCATACCTTCTCCTGATATGGCCAACTAAGACAGCCTCAATTTAGGTCCAGAACACACCACAGAAATAATCCCATTTGAGACCACTTTAACTGCCCTGGTTCAGTGCTATGGAATTCTGGGAACTAGTTTCGTGAGACATTTAGTCTGTCAGAGAGCTCTGGTGCCACAATAAACTACAATTCCCAGGATTCCCTAGCACTGAGCTGGGACAGTTAAAGTAGTCTCAAACTGGATTTTCAGTGTGTTTTGGACTTTAGTCATTTTGGCTTCTAGGGAGAGTTTAGGCATGATTTGCTCTAGGACCGATCAATTTGGTTTTTTTAGAGATTTATGGTCCAAAACACACTGCAGAAATAATCCATTTTGAGACTGCTTTAACTGCCCAGTGGATCAGTGCTGTGGAATCATGGGAATTATAGTTTATTGTGACAACAGAGTTCTCTGACAGAGAAGGCAAAATGTCTCACAAAACTACCCTTCCCAGAATTCTATAGCATTGATTCAGGGCAGTTAAAGTGATGTCAAACTGAGTTATTTCTGCAGTGTGTATGGGACACCCCCCCCCCCCAAGAAAGGAGGCTGGGATTTGATCCTCTTGTTTTCCAAGCCACAGGGTGACTGTATATTGTCCTCACTGAAGACGAGGCATGACAAAATGGAGCACCTTCAAGGGGAAAAAATGCAGGGACATGATGAGATTTATTTATTTATTTACTTTGCTTCTGTGCCACCTTTCTCCCAAGAAAAAGACCCAAGGAAGTTCACAAGATAAAAGAAGAAAACCTCAACACACTCATTTCTTGTTGTTGTTATTGTCGTGTGCTTTGAAGTCTTTTCCAGCTTATGGCCACCCTATCTTGGGGTTTTTGGTGCAAGATTTGTTCAGAGGTGTGGTTTTTTGCTGTGACCATCCTCTGAGGCTGAGAAAGTGTGACTTGCTGAAGGCCACCCAGTAGGTTGAGCTGGGATTTGAACCCTTGTCTCCAGAGTTGACGTCCAATGCTCAAACTGCTACACCACCTTTACTCTAAATCCATGCTTCTTAGTCATGCTCAAAATGGAGGATGTTTTGGCGTTTCTCCTGGGTAGTTGAAATGGAGGATGTTTTCCTGGAAAAGGAGGACATCTGGTCACCTAGCTTCTCAGCCATGGACAGTTAAGGTTTAAATGTAGGACATGTTGTGGAAAAGGAGGATGTCAGTTCAAATTGGGGAGCCAGTGTGGTGTAGTGGTTTGGGGGAGAAAGTAGGATATAAATATAACAATATGTCTGAGTTGGTAGTGGTGTGTTTCCTTAAGGACTAGGACTCTGGACACCAGGGTTCAAATGCCAGCTTAGCCATGGAAGAACCCACTGAGTGACCTTGGGCAAGTCACACACTCTCAGCCTCAGAGGAAGGCCATGGTAAACCTCTTCTGAAGAAACTTTATAAGAAAACCCCATGATAGGTTGCCATACATCAGAAATGACCTGAAGGCACACAAGAACAAGAGTAACAATCCCAGGGAGGGAAGTGATTATTTGGCATTTAGAGAGCCAGCATGGTGTAGTGGCTTGGGCGTTGGAGTATGACTCTGAAGAACAGGGTTTGAATCCTAGCTTGGCCATGTAAAAATCCATTGGACAAAACAACAACAAAAAAACAACAACAAAAAACAACCCTGAACAAATCTTGTCAAGAAGACTCCTATAATAGGTTCACTTTAGGTTTGCCATAAGTCAGAAATGACTTGAAGGCACACTACCACCACTGCAACAAAAGATGTGTGATGGGACTCCAGTGTGGAGAGAATTTTGGCCATAGGAGGGGAGGCTACTGTTGGAATATGGAGAAACAGAATGGCTCCCCATTGGTAATGGGGCCGCTTCCCTGAGTTCCTAGGAGTGGCCTGGTATTTTACTGGCCAAGAAAACTCCCTGAGGGCTGCCATAATTCTGAAACAACTTGAAGGCACACAACTGGGTTTTGAAACCCACTGGGTGACCTTGGGCAAGTCACATTCTTTCAACCTCAGAGGATGGCAATGGCAAACCTCTAAACAAATCTTGCCAAGAAAACCCCATGGCCTGAGGGTCGCCTTAAGTTGGAAATGACTTGAAGGCACAGAATAACAACCTCTTTTTAAAAAATTGAAGCAAAGTTTTGTTTGCTGTGGTTTTGTTACTGTTTCTGAATTGAAACTTTTAGACTCTCTGCAAGCCTTTGAAGATGAATTTAAGTGATCAGTTTTCATGATTGCATGGTTTGCTACATGGTAAATGTATCTACCTTTCAGCATGTTGTTGTTGTGTGCCTTCAAATTGTTTCCAACTTATGGCAGCCCTAAGGAGAACCTATCATGGAGTTTTCTTAACAGGTTTCTTTAGAGGTTGCCATTGTGTTCCCCTGAGGCTGAGAGCATGTGACTTGTCCAAGGTAATTCAGTGAGTTTCCATAGCCAAGCTGGGATTTGAACCTTGGTCCTCAGAGTCATAGTCCAACACTGAAATCATTGCACCACACTGCCTTTCTACATACAGGACCTAATTTATTCCTTTAGGACCCACATACACTGCTTATAGTTCTGATGTGTGTAGCAATTGTAAGTATACCTGGGGACATCCTGGATATCTTGGTGTGGGGGAAGGTTCATATCTTGATTCAGCTTGTGCAGTTACTCACTGGTTTAATCTCATTTGTATACAAATAACAGTACACTCCACGCCTAATATTCAGCTTATCAAAAATGGAAAGGTAGTATGAGTCTTCTTAAAAGAAAGTTTGCTGTAGAGTTACATGAGATTGTTTCTTCATTTGAAGATGGGTCAGATGAAAGACAAATTCTTGGATGTTGGTCAGGATTGAAAAGCTGCTGTGGCAAATAAAAGTTGGGGAGTTGAGTTTAAATTCTGCTCAGCTAGGGCTAGATTGGTTGCCTGTGAAACAATTAGATCGGGAGCATGAACTGTAAATTTCTGCTTCTGTGTGGTGTGGAGTGATGAATCTTAGATGCATAGAGGTTTCCTATTCCTCTAGCATGTGTATAAATATCTTCCAGCTGAGGTAACACTCTACATTTTATGAAGTGATTATGCTATCCATGAAACCTTATGCTGAATAAAACTTGTTAGTCTTTAATGTGCCACAAAGCTTTATTGTACATGAAAAGGATTTTTGTGTACCCAATGAAAATTCTTACCACAACAATTCTCTTAAGTTTTTAATACAGATTTCCACATTATCCACGTATGAATGTAGCTTTAGCCAAGAGCTTAGGGCTCAATAACAATTCAAAGTGATAAGAATTGCTCACCAAAGAGGTCAATATGAGTAGAAAGTAGAAAGGCTACATGCATGTGGCTTATAAAAAATTGCTCAGAGGATAGCTGCTGTGTACTTGTGGTGCTGACCATACTCAGGAACTTGGTGATGGAGCATTGTTGTAGCTTGGTGCTTGCCTTGTTTTCTGCATCACATAACATTTCTTTAGGTATCTAGATAACCTCAGTGCTATGGAAGTAGAGCATTAGCCACCATATCTTTTATGCCACTGGTGGGAACTATTGCTCTCCAGATGATGTTGGCTAATGTTAGCTAATTGACCTTAGTTAACATATAACCAGTGATGAATAATATTGGGAAACAGAGTTCAATAACATCTGCAGGCTTACACAATCTCCAGCCCTGGTTTATACAGAATGTGGTCTTACGTACCACATTAGGGTGTCTGTTATTTGCTGGAGACCTACCTGAACAGAGGCAAGGGGCAACTTGCTCTTTCCCTGGTAAATTGTTTGCACATCCCTTTGAGACAGTGATTGCTTATTCTGCATTGTTTTTTCTTCTGTGTTGGCAACTAAAGGCATACCTAGTTCAATTTAGAGGGGGACTCTATTTCCCTATCCCTATTCTGCTAACTCTTGGGACTTTTTGGCTTCCACTATTTAGTGCAGGGGTAGGCAACCTTTCCCCTTTAAGGGCCAAGGGACTTCAGCTCCCAGAAGCCTCAGAAGCCTCAGCCATGTTGGCCAATAGCTCCTGGGATTCTGGAAGCTGAAGTCCCTCGGCCCTTAAAGGGGAAAGGTTGCCTACCCCTGATTTAGTGTATGGGACAATGGATTTATAACAGCCAAGTTAGTACTTGGCTGGAAGAGTGCCAATGATTACCAGGTGCTGACATTATTACCTATACCCCAACTGGGAGCATGTTTCATTCTCCTAAGCAGAATTTATGCACAACGGTGGCTGTGTATTCAATTGGATCATAGTATGAAACCTGTGAATAGGTGTCGATCTGCCCAAATACCGTAAAGGCACAATTTTTGATCTTGGAAGCTAAGCAGGGTCAGTCCTGGTTAGTACTTGGCTGGGAGAGTGCCAGTGAATACCAGGTGCTGTAGGCTATATTTCTGAGGAAGGAACTGGCAAAACCACCTTTGAGTATTCTTTGCCTAAGAAAACCCTATGGAATTCATAGGGTCACCATAAGTTGACAGGCGACTTAAAGGCACACATACAGGTGTCAGGTGTCAGCCTGGTTGGTCCTGATTGCCTGAAGGCAATAGTTGCTTGTCACACCTGATCAGCCAGGTGTTAAGGCTACTATCCCATTATCAGGTGATGGAATGCAGAAGACTTCTTAAAGTGTTTTACTTCCATGCCCCAGGTCCATATTCAAATGAACCCTTGGAGAGGTTGAAAGCTTTCTGTGTTCTGTAAAAAAAAATACTTGGGAAATGGTAGATATTTTGCTGTGGAGATGAGTATTAGGTTAAATATGCTAAAGCCGTTTTGCTTTAATATTTTCACAGTTGGACATAGTGTTGCAGGGGATGACTAGAACCAGTATGGTACTATGATTAGAATATTGGTCATGGGCAGCCAAGCCAAGCTGAGTTGTCACAGCTGGACATGGTTGTGCCATATTTTCACAGCCTTTATATGAATAGATGATGTCCATAGCATGTGGTTTTTTTTACTGAAAGGGTTGCAAAGTCCTCTGTCAATTAAATAACAGGACATCTTTTTAGACATTTGGATAATGTTAATGGAGATTTATGTAGAATTTTTTTCTCCACTATTGTACTTTTAATCTTATTTTGGGTGGGTGAGTGGGTGTGCTTTGTTTTTGTATGATATTCGTATAATTAGTGAGAAAATATTTTGCCTTGCCCTCAGGATTTTAAAAAAGACCACAGTTTTAAAAACCAAGTTAGTGGAGTACTGTACAGAACTCGCTTATGTAATTTGTGTGGAGTTCTGGGTTATAGAAAAGTGGTCAGGGGATATTACATTGCTGCAGTATTTACCACTATTAACCTTCCATCAGCTGAAATTGGGTAAGAGTACTGGGCTTAGACAAAGTTACTTACCAAGCCTGCCTAATCCTTCTGCTTGTTGCCAGCTGCTTATTCCTCCTTCCTCAGCTGCTTGCCACTGCTCTTCTTGATTCCTGACCATAAGGGGATAGGAGGAATGTACACAATTCTTGACAGTATTGTTACTGTTTAGATTAAAACAGTGTTGTAGAAATATTCAAAGCATCTCCTTTTTCAAAGAGTTTAGCAATGTAGCATTGGATGTAGTGGAAGTGGGGACAACTGGCATGGCTGGGAGCAGTTGGTATGACCTGTGTAATCATGAGACAGTTGAACCTATATTTAAGCCTTTATTATTGTACATTTTGGGGGAGATCAGGTGGTTTCTTTTTTCATAGCTGAAATGCTTTATGGAAAAACATGGACATTTACTTTTAAATCAATACAATTGTTCCTTAAATTTATAGTCCATATGATTTCTGACTAGTGTCACAGCACTGCCATGTTAATAAGGTTCTTACCATTGGTAATAAGTCAATGTTCTCTTTCATCTTGTTGGTTTTAATCTGTGAAGTCAAAGAGAAGATGCCCATATCATGAGTGCTATCAAAGAGATTTTGTTAGATAGAAAGCAGACAGAACCAGCTAAAGGAGTACCACATAGTGCCACTCTATTCTGCTTTGGTCAGGCCTCACCTGGAATACTGTGTCCAGTTCTGGTCACCACAGTTCAAAAAGGGTGTGGAGAAACTGGAGCATGTCCAGAGGAGGGCAACTAAAATGGTAAAGGGTCTGGAAACCAAGCCCTATGAGAAACTACTTAGGGAGCTGGGGATGTTTAGCCTGGAGAAGAGAAGGTTAAGAGGTGATATGATAGCCTTATTTAAATATTTGAAGGGATGTCATATTGAGGAAGGAACAAGCTTGTTTTCTGCTGCTCCATAGACTAGGACCCGGAACAATGGGTGCAAGCTCCAGGAAAAGAGATTCCACCTCAACATTAGGAGGCACTTCCTGACAGTAAGGGAAGTTCGACAGTGGAACACACTCCCTCGGAGAGTAGTGGAGTCTCCTTCCTTGGAGGTCTTTAAGCAGAGGCTGGATGGCCATCTGTCAGGGATGTGTTGATTAGGAATTCCTGCATGGCAGGGGGGGTTGGACTCTATTCCAACTCTATGATTCTATAAGAGAAGAGCAAGCAAATGCCAGTAAAGGAAGGGGAAAGTGGTACTTGGGTGTATGGTCAACAGAAATAAGGAGCTCATATTTACAGGTGGGCTACCTAATAAGCAGCAACAATGCATCTTGTGTGAGAGTTTTGTCACAGAGGTGTATGTATGAGATTAGGTGTGTGCAGCAGATTAAAAGTTACTGCTGTTTTGTTGTCTAGGATGGGCAAGAGTATTTTAAAAATTGTAATTTATGAAGCAAATAAAATCATAAAGGTATAAAATTAGAAACACGACCTTTCAATCTCTTTAAAGTAAAAGTAAGTACAAAAAGGTATTGCTTTCTTGCTATTAAAAGTCTCGTTCTTGTCTGTGTAAGGCCCAAAACACAATTTAGTCGGCCCTCTGTTTTCACAGGGGATCCATTCCAGGACCACCACCACCCCGCGAAAATGGAGATTTGTTGATACTCAAGCCCCATAGGCTTGAATGGGGTGTGTGTCTGCGGGGTGCACCCCATTGATCTTAATGGAGGTCGCCCCTCTGTGAATATTCAAAACCGCGGATCTCAAGTCTGCAAGAATGGAGGGGCGACTGTACAAAAATAATCCAGTTTGAGACTGCTTTAACTGCCCTGGCTCAGTGCTAGGGAATTCTGGGAACTGTAGTTTTGTGAGACATTTAGCCTTCTCTGCCAGAAATCACTGGGGGCACAATAAACTACAATTCCAGGATTCCCTAGCACTGAGCCAGGGCAGTTAAAGCAGTCTCAAATTGGATTATTACTGCATTGTGTTTTAGACCTAACTCTGAAAGGCTTAGGCCCTACTTAAGGATGCTTGATGCTCTTGATAATTTCTGTGGGTGTTTAAGAAGCACATCAATATGGATACCAAGGCTCATGAAAGGTGTTTTTCACAGGCTACTCCAGCTGTGGGACTCCATTGTTCTGCAGTATGTTGCCAAAACATACCTGTTGACAGTGTAAAGTTCATGAATCTGTTATCTTTATGTAGAGAGAAAATTGACATGGCCAAGAAGCCTGCTGTCTTGCTGTCCGCTAGAATTTCCCCTGCCACTCCCCCATTCCACATCCCATCCCTTAGTTCTCAACTGTAGCTTGTATTCGCTCCTCCCTCCCCCAGTTTTTCTTTATTTAATGACCAGTATTAAGGGTTAAGCTATTTTTAGTTGTGTTTTCAATAGATTTTAGGCTCTGTCTGTATCTTTAAAAAGTGCCATAAATTTCCCAGACCTTAAAGACTAGGGAAGGATTTTACTTCAGCACAGATTATTAGATTTAACTGCTGAAAGCTAGTGAAAGCAGATGGTCCATTGCTCACATTCATCCCTTGTTTCTTTAGCCTCTCCTCTTGTTTTTTCCACTCACTGTTGAAAATGAGATTGCAGACTCCTTGATGTAGAGACCTGCCTCTTGTGTTAAAAGCACACTGTACTTTAGCAGTTTATAAATAACAAGCATCTTGTGGTGGTTCAGAAAGAAGTTCAGGCTTTGAGTCTGTCAGGGAAGGAAGTTGTATAACTGCATGACATGACACAAGATGATACTAGCAAGTATATCAGTAAAAATCTGTACTGCAGTAGTAAATACATCTATCTTGCATGTAAAGCTAATCTAAAGTCTTATCAGGTAGGCCAGATCTTTGTGGCAGTTTAGTGGTTTCAGGTGGCCCTTAAGATGATAAAACTTTAGCGATATCTGCAGTCATGGAGAGTTTATCCAGGTAGTGTAGTGTGTGCTTTTATGATCCTGTTATTCCAAGCTTTCATGTGTTAATTTTCCTTAGCTGCTTAGATAGATACTGTACAAAGCCAGCTTTCTGTGTAGTTACAGACATTGCATAATGTGTTTATAAGCAGCCATCAGACAGTACATTGTCAAAAAGACCACTGTAAGTGCCATTAGTGGTTGGACAAAAGAAGTAATCATGGCTTCAGGTATATGACAGAAATGTTTATGCAGTCAAATTTGGAATGAGTCTAAAAAGCAAAGTTTGCACTGTCATTCAGAAAGAATTGGGCTCTCAAGAATGGAAAGCTTCTCATGTAAACATGTAGATGGCCAAGAAAGTTACAAGAGGGATTGGTAGTCATTACTTATTGGCTACTTAGCTTGGGCATTGCCATTTTACTCCTTCCCAGACAATGTAGATGGATCATTTCTAAGATAGTAGTTAACTCTAATTTTTCTTGCATAAAAGTTATTACTACATGCAAGTTATAGTGAACTCACATTAGGGGAATGTCAACCTCAGACGTTGCTGGTCTAACGAGATAGATATAAAATTCCACTTCTAACAGGTATCAGGATGAGACACATTTCAGAGAAATAACAAAAGAGAGAAGGATTGACGAAACTGCAGGAAGAGAAGTATCACCTCAGGAATTTAGATAAAAGGAAGGGTTTTTTTAGTTGTCTATGTTATATGTTATTGTTATGTTATATGTTGACTTTGTTTGATGTTCTGTCAGTATGTTTCATTTTTGTATTGTAGAAGTATGACAAATACAATATTAAAAAAAGATGTTGCTGGTCTACAAATCCCATTAGAACTAGCCAACAGAAACAGTTTTGAAAAATGAAATTGCAATTCTTGAACATAGAGGAACAAATGTCCTTCATCCAGGTTTTCATAAAGTTTTTATGAAAATATGTAAGCATGGGAATAATCAAAATTCTGTAACTTGTATTCATAGTCAGCTGCTTTGAAATATATTTGGAAAAGTTGTAAATAAACACATCATAAATTTGGAAGATGAAAACTATTAAACAATTGAGTTGTAAAGAATTGTAGGCTGAGAATATAATCTTCCTCTCCAAATATTTTTTTGATGTATATGTGACATTTCATTTGTGTCATATAGGTTTTTTTCTTGCTGATTTGTAGGTTACTTTGAAATGTGGCAATAGGTTAGCAGTTTAGTTTACAATTTAATATAGAGAAGAAAAAGAAAGATTACTCTTCCCTTTCAGCAGCTTGCAAATTGTCAAGCTCATCTGGCTGTAATATCCAGAATGTTGTGGTGGTGGTAGACTGTCATAATGGAAGATGCTTAGCTTTCCAGCCTTATCAGGGTGGCTGGCTGGTGATGATTGACATTGTAGTCCAGCATATCTGGAGGGCACCAGATTTGAGAGGGTTGTTTAAGTGTGTTTTAATTGAGTTCTGTATATTATATATATTTAGATCTGTGTATCTTCATATGCACGCACAGTAGTTCATTATAATAAGCACATTATATAATTCTGAAGAGAAAATATAATTCAGATTCCCCATTATTTTAAGTATATATAAGCAACAAATATTTGGACAGATTCTAGTTGCAGTTGGCCCTCTGTTTTCGCAGGGGATCTATCCAGACCCCCCTCCCCCCGTGAAAAGGGAGATTCTTGAATATTCAAGCCCTATAGACTTGAATGGGGTGCACGCCCTTGGGAGTGTGTCCTGTTGTTTTAAACGGAGGTTGCCCATCCGTGAATATATAAAAACGTAGACATGAAGTCCATGAGAACAGAGGAGCGACTAATTTGTCAGCACTTCAGTCCTATATTTCAACTGCAAATTCATTGAATATGGATCCTTATCTAGTCATAACTGGAGCATCAACACACAAGAGGAATTTGAGTTGAGTTGAGTTGGGAGGATCAAAGTTTTATAGTGGGAAACCCTAAGGGGACCCCCACAAACATCTCAAAGTACACATGAGAAGGGAGTGGAGCATTCTGGAGGAAGAGCTGGTTGGGACCCTGAGTTAGTGGCATCACTAAGGGGGTTCAGCCTGCACTGGGTGACACCTCAGAAGAGGGGTGATGCCTCGTTGGGCCCACCTTCCACTTCACGGTCGGTCGCTCCTCAGGAGGAAGCAGCCACCATGGCGAAGGCTGAGTTCACCTTTTGGATGCCGCTGTTCCCCCACTTCACTGGGTAACATCAGGCATGGGGATGCCACTGCCCTGAGTTGAAGTTTTCCACATTGTCCTTTTTTGTTTCAGGTTAAATTTTGGCCTACTTCTAAATTGCATTTTAAAATGCAGTCTGCCATAGTACAAGTCTTGCGTATTTCCATATTAGCTGTAGGTGACGTTCTGAATGTCCATGGTCCCATGGCAGTAGACCTCAGTGAAGTTAATTCCCTTCAACAAGCCCTCTTTTGCCTAGAAGGGGGAGAGGGAAGCAAAAGCCCAACAGTATGTGTCTGCTGTCACCACTAGAGCCGTTTCAATTGAGAAGTAATTTTTTTTGTACATATTGAAGAGACGACAATAAAGCAAGCACAGGATTTGTGCTTTTGTCATTCATATACTTGGTGTAAGCAAATGAGGAGTGTAGGCAGCAACTATTTATGTTTCAGAGTCCTTTGATTCATGACCATTAAGTACAACAGGTGTGATCCTGCTGCATTCCATCGCTTCAGTAAAGCTTTAGAATACCCTGACAGAAGTTTACTTTCTGTATCTCTCCCTCCTGTAGTTCCCTTTTGTTTCAGATATTCATTGACTTCCATGGTATTCCAGTAGGCTGTACTAACTGCCTGGATGCTTATGTGTCTCAACAGTCCTTTGTTTAACAAAAATCAAGGAGGATTTGTACAGTAATGGTATCTGTACTAAATTGAACTGATCTCTGAACAGCTAATCCCTATTTTTAACATCTGTATAAAATTTCTGGCAGGACTTGGAGGTTTGGTCTCTTTTGCACATGGATGTCACATCTGTGAAATTCTTCAGCATGTTTTTAAAGATAGTTTTGGTATGAGTGAGAGAAGATAAAAACTAAATACTTGGGCTGGAAGTCTGCCATGCTAAAAGGAGATGTGCATCTGATTTTGGATGGAGTTGCACTTGCCTAGACCAAGTTTACAGCTCTTGCACTTGCCACTGTCTGTGAAGACACTGGTGGTATTGGTGGTTAGAAGTACATTTTGCAAATATAGAGTGGTATACTAACAAGAGTGGCTGGTATACTGTTGATAGTATATAGACTAGTTCTGTGTGGACTGCTTTTGAAAACAGTTTGAAGATTTTAATTGGTCTGTTTGAACTTTGGTAGGTATTTGCTATCTAGAATACATGATATCAGTTTTGTACCAGTTAAACTAGTTGCCTGTGTAATTCCACACCTAATAACAAAATTCTTAATCTGGCTCTAAAGGTTATCTGAAGGACTGTGTAAACCTGTATGAGGTTGCTTAAGTTTTAAGATAAGCTTTGGTAGCTCTAGTCATATGTGTGGTAGACATATAACCACATAATGTTTTCACCGGGGCTCCCCAATTATAGAATTTTCTCTGTTCAAAGTTATAGAAGTTCTCAAATTCTGTTATACCCTCCCTGCTGTCTATAAAAAAAGTTATTTCCCTGGATGCTATGTCTCTTTCTTGGCCTATATTCTTGATTGCAGTCTTGCACTCTACAGCTGTCTATGAAAACATCAAGTTAGAATATGATCCATGAAAGGGTCCAGTACACTGATCTTGTTAAATTTCCATTATAAAATATGTGCTACATTTTGCAACTACTTTGGCTTCATCTGTTGTAGCAGGATGGTGTGGGATTATTTCATGTACAGTTGGCCCTCCACATTTGCAGCTTTGACTTGGCAGATTTGATTATTTGTGATCTTGATTAATATGTTCTCTCTTGGAATCTCTTTTAAGTCCTCCAGTGCAACTCTGCCAGAAGTTGACCATAGCGTTGTGCTGGAGAACCTGGAAGCTCCTAGAGAATACACTTCTCTAGGCATTTGTAGGTTCTCCAATATGATTCCATGTGATCAACTTCTGGCAGATGTTGATTGTAGAATTGCACTGGAGGACCTGGGGATTCCTAGAGATGTGTTCTCATAGGTATAAAGAATACTGTACATTTAGATCTTGCCTAAAGGAATTGAAAACAGATAATATTAATGTTGCTATTCTGTTTACTAACTGGTTCTTCCAGTATTTACTTCAATAGCTAATTTAAAGTTTTTCAGAGTGGTTAACTAAATCATGTATAATAATGTCATAACAAGTAGTATGTTCAACCATCAGGCCCCTCTTAGCAGTAACCTTTCCAGGGTTCGGAAAACAACAACAACAACAACAACAAACCTCTTTGGTTTAAACCAGGTGCCCCCCCCTCCCAATTTGAACCAGTTTTATTTACATTAATGTTTTAATGAAAGATCTGAATGCTGCTTATTATATTAACATTGTAAAGTACTATTTTATGCATCAGAAAGCTTCATCAATCATGTTTTAATGCTTTCTAACACTATCAATCAAAAGTTGTTAGACTTTGGTATGATTTATATCTTTCAGTAAACCTCTGGGAATTATATTGACAAGTTGGTAACCTGTATATGGGAGCATAGGCCTGTATCAGTATAGGGCTAAATCAGAAAATGAAGCAGCAAAATACAGTTGAGATGTTATAGCCGTTAGCTTAAATAATAACTCTTTAAAAATGCTCTTTTAAAGCAAGTTGTTTTGTTTGAACTTATGTTAATTAAAGGGCTTAGTTCTGAATGGCACTTCTTGCACTATAAAATAAAGTGATTGAAAAGAAGAAACTGACGCTAGGTACAGGTCTAACAATGAGCAATTGCCAGTAAACTTTTAAAGTTAAAATGTTTAAATTCAGTAATTTTTGTTCTAGTAAGAGGTTGAGACAATAACAATAGCCAGATTTTAAAACAGAGTGGATTTGATTTAAATCATGATTTAAATCACTACTCAGAGACTTAATTTAATCATGTAATTTCCTCCCTCCCCCAAAGGGCACTCTTCCTCACTATAAGCTTATCAAAAGGTAAAATAACTTTATTAAAATATTCCCAAATTGTGTCTGTTTTATAACCTGTTGCCAGTGCCATTATAGGTTTTCTATTCCAAGGAAAGATATGATAAACCTCAGGCTATACATATATTCTGTTCAAAAGGTTTAACTTTCATTTTTACTACTTGCCCTTTCCTCCTCACACTTAGCTTCTTTTGCAGATCTGTTCCACTCCCAGTCTCCCAACAATCTTATTCGCTGAATGTTTTGAAGCTTAGCACTTAAGAGGTTAGGGGTTGATTCAGTGTACGTAGATTTTCAAAAAAACAATGGGATTGTGATCTCTGCAGATACAAATTCAGTTTTGAGAACTGTAAAACCAAGCATCTGTTGTAATAGCCTCTAGATAGAAAACATGCCCAATATTCTTAGAGAAACCTCTGGAAGTAGTATAACATTGTGAATGGATTAATGGAATTCATTTACCAATTTTTTTTTAACATTACATGAATATACATTCTCATGCTACTTAATTAAAAACTAATCCCAGTTTCATGATGAATAAACTTTGGACCATAATGTGTCTTAAATAGAATATCTTTTTCCTCAAAATGCATTTAATTAAAAAAAAAAAATCCAATTTCAATCATAAAAAATGATTTTTAATCATTTAAAAAAAACCATTGATTTTATCCACCCTGGTTTAATATATATGAGAATAATAAATGTAAAAAACCAGGAGTGTTTTTTTTTTTTAATCATTTGGTTTATAACATCGTCACATTGATATTTGTCTAAGGCCTTGTATCCTCATCGTGTTGGCTTTTGTTGAGTACATCAGTTGCTGCTAATTTGGTGAACTGTCTTGCATAGACCAGGGAGAACATTTGATGTGTTCACCAGGTATGACCTCACATTGTTTTTGTTAATTTCTTGCTCAACAACAACTATTCTAATCACACAGTGCACAGGTTCAAAAGTTGTCTGGCTGTTTAGGTAGTAAACCTTTCACAGTCATCTGGAAGCGGGACTAGCCTGTTGGAGAAAAGAGGTACTAATAAAGGAGAGAAAAGGACAGCAGAGTAATGATCATTATGCAGCTTTAATGAAACATACGCTACTAATTTCCTGAAACATAATACTGAGGAAAATAGGTAATAGCTACTGTTACATTAGAGGGAGGGCAAATGCTTCATGATTTAGGTTCATGTTGCAAGTTAAGTCATTAAGTACATGTCTTAAACAACCAAGTTTATTTTAAACACTTGGAATTGAAAAAGCTTTACAAATTACAGAAATAATACCTTCATAGGTAACTTTCATCTATTTCTGAATTGAAGTTAGATAATTGACATGCAAATTGTGTAGAGTGCACAAAGAATGTTTGCGAACATAGTTTTTTATGGGTTTTTCGGGCTGTGTGGCCATGTTCTAGAAGAGTTTCTTTCTGACGTTTCGCCTGCATCTATGGCTGGCATCTTCAGAGAATGTTTGTGAACATTTATTTAAAACCATGAAGGGGTATTCTAGCTAATCAAAGTTCGTAACTGGCAGGTATTGCAGCATTTAGTTCCATGACTTTTAGAACCCATTTTTCAGACCAGTTTATGGAAGTGTCTGTCTATGCTAACCATTAAAACTATCATAAAAAGTAATAGTTAGCCCTCCACATTTGCGGCTTTGACTTTTGCAGATTTGATTATTTGCAGTTTTGATTAATAGGCTCTCTCTAAAAATCTCTAGGTCCTCCAGTGTAAATCTGCCAGGAGTTGACCATAGAGTTGCCCTGGAGAACCTAGACGTTCCCAGAGAAAACACATTTTTAGGCAATTGTAGGTCATCCAGCATGATTCTTTGGTCAATTTCTGGCCATCATTGACCATAGAGTTGCACTGGAGGTCCTGGCGATTCCTAGAGAGATGTTCTCTTAGGTAAAAAGAATAGTTTTTTATTTGCAGTTTTCCCACATTCACGGGGGTTCTTCACCCCTAACCCCAGTGAATATGGAGAGACCACTGTATTTTCAACCATTGGTTCACTCGTCGTATTATTCTTGCTAGTGTAAGTTTTGCAACAAAGCTAAGAAATCAGGTTCAAAAATCTTAAGATTGTCACCGTGTTGCTAATTTTGCTGTTCATAGTGCTATGGACTGGATTGTATGTATGTATGTGTGACCAACAGAGCAGGTGCTGCCACAGTTACTTGCCAGAAATGTCAAAACTGTGCCTTTTATTTCCCACCTCCCTAGCAAACTGTATGAAACACTGTTCTCCAAACAAGTGCAAATAATCTTTGTCATAATATGAACAGGGTATTTATCCATTGTCTTTTGAATTTTATTTGCAGTTTCTTGTTTCCTGATTGAAGTTCTGTGCCTCTTTGCCTGAGGCATTCAACAGGTGCAGTTTTACTTCTGGTAGATTGCAGCTGGTTCAGTTTGTGTCACTTGCTCCTCAGTGAAAATCTCTTGTCCTTGAGACCAGTTGACCTCAGGAAATGATTATTCTTGGCAAAGCAAGGGGGAAGTTTTATATCAGAGTTGTGATCTCAGCTCGAAACATTGATGCAAAAGAGAGATCAGCGCACTAGTTTCTCCACCTTTTAAGAGTTGCCTCATTCTTCCAGCAGAGTTTTCTTCTATACAGTCGTCCCTTTGCATCCACGGATTCCTTATCCATGGATTCAACCATCCATGGCTTGCAAATATTCAATATATATGTAAATTCCAAAAAGCAAAGCTTGATTTTGCCTTTTGTATAAGGAACAGCATTTTTACTATGCCATTCTATTTAATGGGACTTGAGCATCCACAGATCTTGGTATTTACAGGAGGTCCTGGAACCAAACTCATTGCACTACTTATATTACATATATACTCATGTATCAGTCTAGAAATTTTAGTAAAAATTTGACCCTAAAAACCTGAGTTGACTTATCCATCGGTCAAGGTAAGTATTGTACTTTAACTCTTACAAAAAAGGAACCATCCCCTGGTGAAAGGCATGAATGTAATCCATCCAGCCTTTTGTGTGAGCACAATTAGGCTTGCTGGAATTTTATAAGTTCTTTAGCATTTGTTTTCCTTTGGTCCTTCCTTTAGATCCTTTGTTACATGCTTTAGATGCTTTGGTCCTTTCTTTTAGATCCTTTGTTACAAAGTTTTACCCTCAACTTATCCACGAGTCGTTAAAATCCATAATTTTGGCCCAAAGTCTGCCCTCAATTAGCTATAGCTCTGTGGAGGTCTGCTGAAGACAATCTTTTCATTTTTTATTTGAGTGCATTTTACTTTATAGTTGCAATCAAAATTAGGATGAGCGGTGCCAATACATTATACCATAATATTCTCCTTTGGTCTAAATACATAAAGTTACAGTTCTGTCCATTACAATTCATACACATACTTTTTGATTCTAAGACTCTTACAATTTTCAGAATAAGGAACTGTTGCTAATTGTCACATACTTGATATTATAGGGCAGTGATGATGAACCTTGTAGGGGCCGAGTGCCCAGACTAAAAGGCCTTCTGGCACCAGGTGTTACCCAGTACTGGGGGTAGGACTTCCGCCCTCTTGGGGGGTGGGACTTCCAGGACAAGACTTCTTTCACCCCCACCCTCCCAGGCCTTCAACTGAAACGAGGGGGGAAGAAGAGGAAGAGGTGTGTGCCAGAGAGGGTCAGGAAGGAGGAGGTACAGGAGCGTGCCTCTTTCTCCTCCTCCCCCCGTCCCATCACCGAGGCACAGAGAGGCAGCTGAAGTCCTAGGACAGCCGGGAAGGAGGAGGAGCAGGCGTGCACCTCTTCCTCCTCCTCCCCGCCCTATGTGTGCTGAGGAAAATGGCTTTGCATGCCATCTTTGGCATGCGTGCCATAGGTTCACTATCACAGTTACAGGGAGTAAAAGCCTCATCAAGTTAGATGTGACATTATAATTCCTACTACTTGTTCCCTGTGGGCTGGAGTTGGCCCTTGTACTTGGCTACCAACAGCCATTCCAAATTTAAATCAATTTTGTTTTTTAAATATTCAGGCTCACTATTTAGGTAGCTAGAAATTCTGACCTTTTAAAAAGATTTTGTTTAGATGTGTTGGGACTGAGAGTCAAATAAAATTGCTTTGTGGGTCATATTGCACTCAGAGACAGCCAGCGGTATGGGTAGTCTGTAAAGCTTCCTTCTTTTTGTTGAGGCTGCTAATGCCACAAACCTAAGGTATGTGTTCTCTGGCAACAGAAAGATCTTCATGGGCCTATCTTCCTCTGATACTTTGTCACTACTCACCAGCTATTCAGTGCTGCTTGTATCCCTATCTGTTCCTAAGAGAATAGCATTTGGCTTCAGCTGCCTTGTAATGTTATCCCAGCCAATTGAGATTATGTCATGAATGTGATGTCCCAGTGCCAGTGGGAAGGCAGGAAGCAGTGCCATCACTCTGAATTGCTTTTTTTGAGTTCATGGACTGGCTTCCTCTTTGCCAAAGGACAGAGTAGAAGAGGTGCTTTTCACCAAGGGTAGAAGCTTTGGCAACTGTTCCTCCCTCATTTTGTCATTGTATATTTTACCAAAAGAAATAGAATTATGTGCTACGTAACTGAAGTACTTTACAGTTCATTGTTTTCAGTCTTCATGAAGACTATTAAATTTTATTCTACATCTACTTTGCATGCAGATAAATACAACAACACCCAGCTTCAGTTTTTAGGATGCGCCATTATTATATAGTGCCTAGTGATTGTTTTCTTCTGTTTATAAAGATTGATTTACTTTTTTGTTAGAATAATCAATGATGTTCCTCAGGTACACTCCATTTTCAGGGTTTCAGAATACTTAGCACTGGAGAATAATGCAGGTAGCTCTTGCTTATATGTTGCTCAGCACCATACAAAGGCATTTGTACTGAAAGTCCCTGTTTTAATGAGTAATTACTGAGGGCATTTTTAACCATGAATCTTCCATTGTCAAGCAGTACAAGAGTAGTGGTTTAATGCTGAGTGTTCCTAATCCCAACATCAATATAGCAGGAGTTTAGCAGTAGATACTGATTTGGAGGATATGTGTTGTAGCTTTAAGCTAGAAGGTTTAGTTGGTGAACTCAGACCAGTTATCATCCCTTGTTGTTGTGTGCCTTCAAGTTGTTTCCAACTTACGGCAACTGCTACTGTACAGTTTTCTTGGCAAGATTTGTTCAGAAGAGGTTCAGAAATCTAAAGATTGTCACCTTGTTACTATTTTGCTGTTCATAGGACCATGCACTGGACTATATGTATGTGTGCCCAGCAGAGCAAGTGCTGGTTAGAAAAGGTTGGCCCTGAGGCTGAGAAAGTGTGATTTGCCCAAGGTCACCCTGTGGGTTTCTCAGCCAAGCAGGGAACTGAACCTTGATCTCCAGAGTTGTAGGCCAATGCTCAATCCACTATGCCACACTCTCTCTCAGTGAAGGTAGGAGGAAGGAACATTAACAATCTTAAGATATGCAGGTGACACAGTACTACAGTGGGTCCTTGGTATCTGCTAGGGTTTGGTTCCAGGTCCCCTTGTGGATATCAAAATCCATGGATGCTCAAGTTTCATTAAATTCAGTGGCATTGTAAATTGTATAAAATGGCAAAGTCAAGGTTTGCTTTGTGAAATATATATATATATTTTAAAAAATTCAAGCCATGGATGATTGGATCCGTGGATAAAAAAATCTGTGGATATGGAGACCCCGACTCTGTTAGCAGTAACGAAAAAGATCTGGAGCAGTTACTGAAGAAAGTTAAGGAGGAAAGTGCCAAGAATGAATTAATGCTGAACCTTAATAATAATGACCATGGAAGATCTACAAGAATTCATCCTAGACAACGAGAAAATTGTAATAAAGCATTCCAATATCTTGGTTCAAATATTAATCAGAATGGAGACTGCAGTGAAGAAATCAGAATGATTCGGAAGGACAGCTATGAAAAAACTATACAAGATCATAAAGTGTAAAGACATATCTGAAAATTAAAGTTAGAATCGTCCATGCCATAGTATTCTCCGTCACAATGTACAAATGTGAGAGCTGGACAGTGAAGAAAGTGGATAAGAGAAAAACCTCATTTGAGATGTTGTGCTTGAGGAGAGTGCTGAGGATACAGTGGATTCTTGCACCAACAGGGGGTCATTTTAAATTCTGTGATTTTACAGGACTTCATTATATTCACCTATTCAGATATATAGGTTCAGATGGCTACTACAAGAGGTCTTTTTGATGCAACTTGGAGCTCTTCATTTGGAATGGTAATTGTAAATGGTAGGGGAAGTGAACTCTTGCCTCCCTGCCATTTAATGGTACTGTAATTCCAAGATGCAGCTCAAGATGGCACAACACTGGGAAAATGCAACTACGGTACTTAAGGTTAAGATTCCTATATCAAGATGCTGTAATACAGTTATACCACCCTGTGAATTTACAGTATTGTAGGAGTATGAAGACATGTGGAATATGAGGAATGGATGTTTCTGAATCCACTAAGAACAAATAGCCTAAACAGTAGATACGGTTGTTATTACAGTACACTCATATTCTCATAGATACCTTATTTGGAATCAATACTGGCATAGCAGTTATACTCTACTCGAAAGGAGTTGAAAGGACAAAGCATTAAGGTAGGGATCTGGGGCGAATGGGTGAAGAGGATTCTGGCTTTTCTAAAGATGACTAGTGGTAATTATTACTATGAACAATTGAGGACTTACTGAGTTGTGAGTCTTAAACCTTTTCCATGTACTTCTCAAAAAAGTGGGAGTGTATCTTCTCCAATTATCCATACATGTCTAATGTCAATATTTATATAGGACAGTTAGTAGGCAAGGAGTAGGTCAAACAGTAGTTTGATTCAGAGTTGGTTTCTTCTAGCTCTATGATTGTATGTTATGTTCACTTCTTATACCACTCCCCCACCCCCCGAACTGGGTCTCATAGCATTTTACATTGATAATATTACAAGAGCTGATTATAATAAACATTGCCTCTTTATATTATGTTCATGATGTAGCATGGATAGTGTAGATTTTACAGAGTCCTGATAAGGATTTTTAACACAGAGTATTTTAAAATGTGGGTATGGTGTTGGTCATGATAGATTCAACATGAAGGTAGAATGGGCATCATTGCAAGTATAACAAACTGTTCATGGGTTGCCACTATTTAAAAAATAACTTCTGAGCAATTCATTTTCTATTCTTATCCACCATGAATTTATTCCATTTAAACCCATCTAGTTGGGTGCCTTATTTGAATCTCACTATTATGACCAGCATAGCTCCAGATACAAAGTAACTATTTTACCCTTTAAGTGCCACATTGGGAGAAAGCAGGATGTAAGTAAAATTAATTGAAATTTTCTTCCTGACCACCTGCGTTTTCCTATTCTCAATAGTTCAACATTCTGAATTTAGATATTTTAATTTATTCTCAGATGGAAGCAGTGTCCTGATCCCCCCCCACACACACACATAAAAGTGCCTAGTACACTCGACAGCTGTTTCTAGAAAAGAATGCCTGAGCTTTATAAGTGAGACCTAGTGAAAACGTGGGAGAGCACTCTACTGGTACTGTACCAGATATGCAGGAGCACTGTCTTGTTTTCCATTTATTTTCTTTACTTCAGTAATGTCTGTAACTGCGAGTTCTAAGTCCCAAAGTTTGAGGAGAAGCTTGAAAGGTGGGAAAGGTCCTATCATGGATTTTATTGCACAGCCAAGTTGGCTAGTGTCATGGGATATTATGCTGGCTGGCTGCTGTTACCAGGGATACCTAGGATGCAGATTCTAGAAGCTCTTGGAGAGAATAAAAAGGCAGTTGTTTAGTCTAGGAGCATCATTTACGGAGAGCATAGAATACCTTGGCTCTTCTGGTGAGTAAGGTGAAGGGCAGAATGCTACCCCCAGTTCAAGTTTTGTTTCTCAAAAGGGAAAATGGGGAAATACTGCTTTCTACTCGGGCAGAAATAAATTGGTGCATAAATGGAAGGGTGGTTGTCTATAAAAGGCTTTCATCATCAGTTTTCTTGAGTTGGATATTGGGAGTAAGGGGGAGACATGTACTTTGCTTTAAATGTGGCTTTAATCATTGTTGTATGTGTGTAAACTCTTGTTCAGATTCCATGTTCTTGCATATACCAGTATAGTTAATTAACCACTATGTATTAATTTCAATACATAAAAATCAAAGCACATTCATTCTGCTGCATATTGCAGCCATGATTCAAGTTGGCAGTTGCCCGAGTTGAATAGCAGAATGGCTCATTTCATCTGGTTACTGTTAAAGTAGTGCTGTACTACATTGTGAAACAATAAGAAACATTGTGTAGTGCTGTGGCAACTGCATTTATGAGTCCCTTCAATTTCTAACCTTTAACCCTTGGGAATCCAGGTAAAATTGTGTGTGCAGTTACCATAAAACTGCTATTCTAAGGATGGGGGACTCAATAGCAATAGCAAGTACATTTCTATACCACTTAACAGTCAACTAGCACGCCCTAAGCAGTTTACAGTCTGTAAGCTAATTGCCAGCAACAAGCAGGGCACTCTTTTTACTGGCCTACAAAAGGATGGAAGGCTGAGTGGACATTGGAGCCCTCCTCTAGGATTGAACTTACAACGTTGTAGCTGCAGTACCAGCACTTAACCACTATGCCACCATTGCTATAAAGATTGTGTTTGACCCTTCTTTCTTGGCATTAACAGCCAGCAAAATAGCCTTAGAGCATTTTACATGATAACTCTTCAGCTGTTAGGAGTGTCAGATACTGAACCATGTAATTCTTTATTAATTAGTAGAAGTCCTTGAATTGGGCTCAGCAGCTATAGGCAGAGTTTGTTCCTGAAGAAGTGTTGCCTGTCTCTTCCAGTGACAGACCTCTACACGTCTGTGATGTGCAAAGGGGAAAAGCAGCTGTGGCAATTCACCTTAAGTGCCAGTCATCATCCCTTCAATGTAGTCCTCCAATAAAACTAATTACTTGGGCTTTAGAGTTAATTCATACTAGCCAGAAAGAAAAAGACAAAAAGCACTCATCTGTCAGGGCTGGTTTTCCTTAATCCTCTTTTTTCTTTTTGAGATAAGTTGATTTACCTATTAGGTGTTCCCCTTTCAAAATATAAGTACAGTCAGCTCTCCATGTCCATGGATTCTGCATCTGTGGATTCAATCACCCATGATGTGAAAATAGTCCCCAAAACTAACCTTGATTTTTGCCATTTTATATATATCACTCCTCAAAATTTTCTATTGGTAATGCAGCTGCAGAAATGTCAGTGAATGTAATATGGTTCAGTGACATAGGAGTAAAAAGTTACCACTGATATTAACACAGGGGCAAAGCAGACGAGGCAAAAGGAGCAGCCAGAGGCTGTTCCTGTCCCAATCACCACGGGACTACAGTGAGACTGTGACAACAAGACACCGCTGTCCTGAGGACAGCTGCTGCCACGATCCCAAAAGGATAGTGAAAAGGAGCAGTAAGAAACTGCTCCTTTTGCGGATGGGTTTGGGCTGGATTAGTTGGCCCCAGCATGGCCTCTGCACGAGTCTGGGGCATGCATTATGTGCACGCCCTGCTCCCGTCCCGTCCCGTCCCGTCCCGTCCGCAGCCCGTTTGAGGACACAGTTGGAGAAGCCATTGCAAGTTTGCCAAAATAGTATAGTCAGCCCTCCTAATCCACAGATTTTATCCATGGATTCAAACATCCATAGTTTGGAAATGCTTAAAATATATATAAATTCTAATAAGCAAACCTTTATTTTGCCATTTTACATAAGGGACACCAGTTTACTACTTCATAAAGGGACTTGAGCACCCATGGATTTTAATATCCATGGGGGGTCTTGGAACCAAATCCCAGTGGATACCAAGGAACCACTGTATATCTGTTTTCGCTGTGTACTGTGATTTGGAGTACTGACTGCTGAATTTCTATGGCTGGTTGTGTGGCATTTATTCTTGATGTTATTCCCAAAAAAGTATTAATACTTGTATAGTTTACAACAGGGGTAGGCAACCTTTCTCCTTTAAGGGCTGAGGGACTTCAGTTCCCAGAAGCCTCAGCCATGTTGGCCAATAGTCCCATGTTGCCCAACAGCTCCTGGGATTCTGGGAGCTGAAGTCCCTTGGCCCTTAAAGAGGAAAGGTTGCCTACCCCTGGTTTACAACTTAGTTAAAACCTCAAGGCTTCCAACAACATCCAACAGTTTCATCAGTAAGAGTGCTTTGTGGAGTACTACAAGAAGGTGATTGGGAAGCAAGGAGGTATGGCAAGGGAAAAAGAGGTTAGTGAAAGGATGGGAAAATGCATCCCAACCCACAAAGTGGCTGGATATATCTTTCAAAAAATTCTTTATTGAGTGAAAACAACTCCCAGTAAATGAAAAATGCAACAGTGGTTAAATTTGCCACCACAGAAGACTTGACTTTTGGCAGAAGATAAAACTGGAAATGATATCATGTTGTGACCTGCAAAGGGGTGCAAATTGGCACCTGCCCTAACACAATTGCCCACCCTTAAGTTTAGCATGACCAAATGGGATTGACTTACTTTCATTCTGTTTTGAATACTAATAAGGTTAAAAGGCATGCAGATGACACCATAGTACTAACAGAAAACCTCACAGACTTGGAACACCTACTAAGGAAGATCAAAGAAGAAAGTGCAAAGACAGGCTTAATGTTGAACGTAAAGAAAACAAAAATAATGACCACTGAGGACCTTCACAAGTTCAGCCTAGACAATGAAGAAATAGAAATAATAAAATTACCATACCTGGGATCAAACATTGATAGAAATGGGGACTGCAGTGAGGAAATCAGAAGAAGATTAAGAATGGGGAGTGTGACTATGAAAGAACTACAAAAGATTCTAAAATGCAAAGATATATGACTGAGCACAAATGTTAGAATCATACAAGCCAACATATTCCCTACTACCATGTATGGATGTGAGAGCTGGACAATTAAGAAAGATGATAGGAAGAAAATCAATTCATTTGAGATGTGGTGCTGGAGAAGAGTGTTGAGGATCCCGTGGAAGCCAAAAAGACAAACAAATGTGTCCTAGAGCAGATCAAGCAAATCAAGCTGGAAACCTCCCTGGAAGCCATGATGACCAAACATCTTGGCTTCCAGGAAGGTTTCCTGCTTGATCTGCTCTAAGACCAAACTGAGGCTATCATACTTTGGACACATCATGAGAAGGGAGAACTCATTGGAAAAGACAATAATACTGGGAAAGTGGAGGGAAGTAGGAAGAGAGGAAGGCCACATGCCAGATGGATCGACTCTGTTAAGGAGGCCATGGGTATGGGGTAAGGAATTAAGCAGAGCAGTGGAAGACAGAGGGTCTTGGAGATGTATCATCCATAGGGTAGCCATGAGTTGAGATCAACTCAAGGGCAGTTAACAACAAAAGGTTAAAAGGATATACAGTCGCCCCTCCATTTTCATGAACTTGGAGTCCACATCCCTCTCCTGTTTGCAGGCAGCAAAAGGAGGGGGACAAAATGGGGGGATGCTTATGGCATGCACCACCATTTAAGCCAATGAGTTTTGAATATTGGCGATTCCCCAGTTTTGTGTGGGGGCTCCGGAATGGATCCCACGCGAAAATGGAGGGGCGACTGTACTATGCTTGGAAAAAGGGGGGTTGGAGGCAGAGTTTGAAAGAAAATGGCTTTACAATGACCTGGAAAGTGAGTTTCCAGAAAGTTACCAGTTTTGTCTGATTATGACACTCTTAGTCTTTCAGAATCTTACCCTATAATTATACTAGATCCTCATTGCTATGGGTTCTTTTAATATACTTGCCCCAACAGCAATACGCAAACTAAACTTTAGGGTCTTTAACTATGAGGAGCCCTGAAATACTAAAATAATTCTCAACCCACTAAATGTAATTTTAACAATGTACATTATTTAGTATTTCTTAATTTGCCATAGTATAATGAGGAAATGGTGATTCCACAAGCATGTTTCTCAGTTCTTTGACCCTCCTTCCTTGATCTGCTATGTCAGGCTGGGAGATACTGCGGGGTTGTTTGAGGGGTGATTTTTATTGAGTGAGAAAAACTAGGCTTTCACCAATAATGGATTTTGACTGTAATACTTACTGTAGAAATGTAAGTGAGATTAAAAAATAGCCTCTTGAAATCCGTCATGTTTCCCAAATAGAGTGTGTTCATCAAAAAATGTTCACATATGCAAGAATTTCAGATTGCCTGTGGTCCTTAACGCTTGGTGAATTTCTATACCTGTGATGTTTCAGTACATGAAAGAAATGTTTAAGATGATAATGCAAAATCAAGGTGACCTAAAATTTGTTAGTTTACTGAGCATGTACCGTATAACTCTTGTTATTCAAATGTTTTGGCATAATGTTAACTATGACTGGAGAAACTGTTTTTGTGTTTAAGTGTACTTGAGCGAAATGAACTGTAATAATAGTTATTGATAGGTGTAGAATAGAGAAATGTTATCACATTCCTAATCTTTTGTATAATCTGAAGCACTAATTGCTATTACTTTTTCTTAGGCAATTCTAAGTCAAAGCAAATGTTGGATCCTGCATTATCTGAAGGCTTTCAAACATAACCTGTTCTGTACCTGTTGGCTGAAGGAATGTAAACCCTAAGGTTTGAGATCTGTACAAAAATTGACAGAAGTGCTTTTGTCAGGTAAATATTGTTTTGGTATGGACTAAATTTAATTAAAAAAACAATAAACTGCTAATTCGTGTCTATTTAAGTGTTAGAATAATGTTGTTTTCTGTCTCTGTAAATGTTCTCTTTATTTGTGAGCCTTCATACCCAGGCATTTAAATCAAGGTCATTTTGGTATTCTCTTTGTTAGTCTGTCAGCACCATCGTAAACAAGACAACATTTAAATACTTGTTTTAAAATACCTATGTGCATTAAGATGTTCACCAACATTGTTTTTGGGATATTGTCATCTCCAAAAATGAGTCTGAGATCTTTCAGAACCTCTGATAGTTGTTGGTTCACAGTTCTAAGAAAAGTGTCTTGCTTTGCTTTGTGCAGTATGCCTGTGCACTACAAATCTTGTTCCTAAAAGCTGAAGTTGGCAGTATGTAGCATGGGGTTCATTTCCACAGCACCAAACCATAGTTTTCTGTTGGTGTGAATCGACCCATTGTTGCTAGCTCACAGTTGCCCATTTATAATGTCCTACTTCATGGACAGTTTATTAGGTTAAAAGTCAAATAAGAGTATGACTTTTGCATATAAGCAAACCTGTTCCACATATATGAAACATTTATAAAACATATTTGTGAGCTGTTAGTGTTAAACAGTGGTGCTTTTTTCTTTTTCTTTTTTTAACAAAGACATCTGTTAAAAGCAGCCTGCCTCTTAACATAGCACTCACTGAGTTTTGAGTTGCTTGAAGGATTTTTTGAGACTCAATTATTCCTGTGTCTCACTGGTTCAAATATAAATAGGGATTTTGTGCTTGTGTTAATATGAAATAGTTGTGTTAACATCCATTATACTTGTAGATGTGCCATAACAAACAGATTACTTGTATTGGATTACAGTAATGCATGATACACTTGGCTGTCCTTAAAAATGACCCGGAAGGGTCAGTTATTGCATAATGTGGCTGTCAAAATTGGTATAGGCAGTTGGAATCATACCACTTGTGAAGTAACTGCACTGTCGGCCTACTTGCTTCTAAGCCCAGTTGATCTTTGGTCTTTATCTTTAATATCCCATATCATTTGGGATTTGCATATTTGCAAGAGTGTATCTCCTTCTAAAGGACTGTCCATGACTTAAAAGAGAGACTTACCTTCAGGTATATCTGAATACTGTATATTAGCAAGGGAGATGCCTCTCAGTTCTAGCTCTGCAACTCAAGAATGCTTTCCATTTTTTGTGTTCAGTATCAATGCTGCAGTGGGGTTTGTAACTACCTCCACTCCTATTTGTTTGCCTAGCCATTTTAAAATTAGCTGATTCAATGTGCATTAGTGGTTTTGCTGCTTTTCTTCTGATGACAGATTTAGAGTTCTTATTTTCTAATTTTATTGTTTTATTTATGTTTGTATGCCTCATATTGGTATATATAAAGAAAAGGTAGCTTAAAATCATTTTAATGAATAATTCAAGTATGTTGCCACGTATGTGTTGCAAGAATTTATTTTTGCTTCATTTTGTTTTGCTTCTCCTTGCTTGACATAGGAATTTTGCAAACTTCTATTTACACATGGAAATACTATTTTAGACTACTATAAGTATTTTTAAACCAGTATCCTCCTGTGTCCTGATTTGTATATCTGCATATTATTCATAACTAGGGGCATGTAACTGAATGCTTTCACAGAATCTTAGTTCAGACCTGGATACTGTGAGATAATTTATATGTTCAGAAGAATCAACTGTTCGGTTACCTATGATTCTAGGGGGAAAGACCCTCTCATTACCCTGGATGCTAGTGCAGGGGAAATTATAGAAATATTAGCTCCTTACTGAAAGAATACATTATGTGAAGATCATTTGTATGATTTTTCACCTATCATCTGGCAGGCAGGTGTCTAGATTGTTTCGTAATTTTAATAACAAAACGTAGCATATTTCAAGACTTTTGCTTGAACTGTCAAAACCTAAGAAATTGTTAAGAATTATGGCTGTCTTGAAGTTGGACTTGTTTGGCTACTTAAGTAGTTCTTTGTATGCTTTTTGTATTGCTATTTTGTATTTATCATCAAACTTTGCCTTGCAGATTCTTTTGCAAATCAAGCAAACATGGGTGCATTTTTGGATAAACCAAAAACTGAGAAACATAATGCTCACGGGGCAGGAAATGGTTTGCGTTATGGCCTAAGCAGTATGCAAGGATGGAGAGTGGAAATGGAAGATGCTCACACAGCTGTTGTAGGAATTCCTCATGGTTTGGAGGACTGGTCCTTCTTCGCTGTTTATGATGGTCATGCAGGATCTCGTGTGGCAAATTACTGCTCAAACCACTTATTAGAACACATCACTAACAATGAAGACTTCAGGGGAACAGAACAGCCCAGCTCTACTTTTGAACCTTCAGTGGAAAATGTAAAGAGTGGAATCAGAACTGGCTTTTTGAAAATTGATGAATACATGCGCAATTTTTCAGATCTCAGAAATGGCATGGACAGGAGTGGCTCAACAGCAGTGGGAGTTCTGATTTCACCTGAGCACATTTACTTTATCAATTGTGGAGACTCTCGTGCTGTTCTTTATAGGAATGGACAAGTCTGCTTTTCAACACAGGATCACAAGCCTTGTAATCCGAGGGAGAAGGAGAGAATCCAGAATGCAGGCGGGAGTGTCATGATTCAGCGTGTTAATGGCTCATTGGCCGTTTCCCGTGCTTTGGGGGACTATGACTACAAATGTGTTGATGGAAAAGGCCCTACAGAACAACTTGTTTCTCCAGAACCTGAGGTTTATGAAATTGTAAGAGCAGAAGAGGATGAATTTATTGTCCTGGCTTGTGATGGAATCTGGGATGTAATGAGCAACGAAGAGCTCTGTGAATTTGTTAAGTCTAGGCTTCAAGTATCAGATGATCTGGAAAAAGTGTGCAATTGGGTTGTGGATACTTGTTTACACAAGGTATGTAACCTTTTTTTTTATCCCCAGAAGGCAACATAAAAAGGACATTCCTTATGACTTTAAAAAAAATTAAACAAATCATGTTGAATGAATGTTCAGCTTCTCTGCATTGCTAACAATTCCATTAAGAACTTATTAAAGAATTACTGTGCACATTGATAGAACTGTGAACTTTCTAGGAATTCATCCTGGTATTGGGTTTGGGACTGTTAATGCCACTTACGCAATCTGGCTAGAATTTTTTACATTCCAAAACTTTGCAGTGGAAGTTAATATTTCCATGTACTTTGTAACAAAATACTTAAAACAGCAAAATGTTAAACCTTTTAGAAAGGGAGGACAAATTCCTTTTTCTTCCTGACTGAAGAATATTAGACACTAGTTGTACTTTGATGTTAATGTTCAAAAAATCTAGAATTGATGGTTCTTACTGTGAAGACTGTGTTTTCTTTCTTTTCTTTTCTTTTTCGCTTGCTGGGAAACATCTCACTTTTTGCTTTTTAGAATGAAAAGTTACATTTGAAGTATATGAAAATCAATGATATAAAAATTTGTGTTTGGCCTTTTATCCATTCACAACCTAGTAAGTTTAGGCCTCCAGTTATGTGAGATGAGAACTGTGAAAACCTTCTGTTTAAGCATAAGTTTTTACTGACTATTACATGAGTCAGTTGACTTTTCAGCAGTATATCTCAGTGTTCAGAGTGGAGGTATATCACATTGCTTAAATGTTAAGAGCTGTACAGCTTCCCCCCCAAAAAAACTTCAATCTAAAGTGATCATTCATATATGTTAAAAATTGCAACAGATGGAGGGGCATTTTTTGTAATGACAGTTTATTGAAACAGAAATAATGCATTATATATTCTGAATTCAAGTATATTTTGGACCACATCATTGTTTTAAAGTAAAACTGACAGTAAGAAATATCTAATAAATCACTAGCATGTAGTTTTTCATTTATTTAGCACCTAATCATGTGAACTGTAATTGTGAATGATAAAACACTAAATCTCAAATATGTACTATTTTTTCTCCCAAAATATAGGGAAGTCGTGATAACATGAGTATTGTTCTAGTTTGCTTTTCAAATGCTCCTAAGGTCTCAGATGAGGCAGTGAAAAGAGATGCAGAATTGGATAAGCACTTGGAAACACGGGTCGAAGGTAAGAAATAGTATTCTGTATATATTTTTTTCTGACTTGAATCACACTCACTCACAGCTCCAAAACCAGGTGAAGCACCTTTAGCAACTGAAGAAAACAACACTATCTCTTTTCTTGCTGTGGATGTGATTTCTGAACCACAAGATCCAGACAGCAGACTGATATAATGGGTTATATAAGTATTTGTGTTGGGGCTTGTACATATTGTTTATCAGTTCAGTGACTTGTATAAAGGTACAGATTAGTTTACTGTCTGCATACTGGCAGATTTATAGGGCAAGGGGCAGATTTTAAAGTTAGGCTTGTTAGCTCATTCATTATGAACATAGCAAATCCTTCTGAAGAGCAGTCAAGCTTGCCTATATTAGTCATTCCACCTGTTGAATAATTAATATCAAGCAATTTGTATATCTTAATTTGCTAAAATAGTATTTGCAGTTGTAACCTCTAGCTCTATGTGAATAGTGGAAGAAAAATTAAGAAACTTATCAAAGGCATGACAATGAAAATATGTGTCTCTGTATGGTGTTTTGGGGACTGAACAGACCACCCTGATAGAGCGGCATCCCGATGCCCCTTCAGCGCTGGATCAGGACCACAGCAACCACATGCTGAGGCCCCGATCCGGCAGTTTGCCGCTCTAAAAAGAAGCAGCAAAATGAGGCTCCTTTTTAGAACTGCGGAAAGGTGTTTTTGCTGCTGCGGCAATACTTTTCAGGACCCCTTTTGCCATTTGGTGTGTGGTTGCCATGCCAAAGGAGCGCTGTAATGCAGAGTTGGGGCAGCCAGCGTGCGGTCGCCACGCCCCCACTCCAGCCCAATGCCAGCATTTAGTGCCAGTCTGTTTTGCCCTTTGGAGTCTGAGCTCTCTGAGTCTTTTATTAATAAGCACTTCAGCATGGAAATGGGGAAAATATTCATGGTATTTCTTTTTTCCTTTATCTTCTAAGTACTGTACTTAGAGGGTTCTTTTTGCAAATGTGCCATTGGGTGCTTGTGTAAACTTGATTGTTCCTGAATTTTTGATGGAATCACAACTATGCAATTCAGAGTAACTGCAGATGTAGGCATCAGTGAACAGATTTTGCATCGTTTGTTGTCAACTGCTATTGTCAGCTTTGACGTGTAGCAGTCCTGAGATTGAATGACCTCCAAGTCATGCTGTTATTAACAGCTCTGCTAAATTCTTGCAAACTCAAAGGATGTGGCTTGCTTGGTTGAGTCTGTCCACTTGTAATGGAGTCTTCCTCTTTTCCTACTGCCTTCCACTTTACCAAGCATTATATTTTCGAATGAGAATTGTTGCCTCATGTGATCAAGCGATGATAGCCTCAGTTTGGTCATTTTGGCTTCTAGGAAGAGTTAACACTTGATTTGCTCTTGGACCCATGTGTCTGTTTGGCAGTGCATGGTATCCTTAGCAATCTCCTCCAGCATCACATTGATTTTTTCCCTGTCAGCTTGTTTCACTGTTCAGCTTTCACAATGGTACATAGAAACTGGAAATGCTGTGACATGGATGATCCTGACTTTCGTATTCAGTAATGTATCTTTACACTTGAGGTTTATCTGGGTCTTTCAGCTATATCTATGTGCTTATCATCCATTTTAAAGTTATGTAAACCATCTA
Source organism: Phrynosoma blainvillii (assembly GCA_026167975.1). Taxonomy (NCBI): domain Eukaryota; kingdom Metazoa; phylum Chordata; class Lepidosauria; order Squamata; family Phrynosomatidae; genus Phrynosoma; species Phrynosoma blainvillii. The sequence continues at coordinate 35,313,746 of JANUYF010000001.1, read as the reverse complement.
TAGGCTTTATTTTTTCTTAATGCTCAACTGTAACTCTGCCTTTGCACTTCCTTCCTTAACTTTCTTGAATACAGTTGTCTCTCTCAATTTGCGGGGGATCCATTCCAGACCCCCCGTAAAAATGGGAACTTGCAAATACTGGAGCCCCATTGAAAATAATGGCATACACTGCCATTTTGTCCCTCCCCGCTCGCCGTCTTGTGAAGAGTGAGACCATGGACTCTTAAGTCCGCAAACAGGGAGGGATGACTATAGTCATTCCAGGTCTTTGCAATTTTCTGCTAGTATTGAAGTATCTTCTGCATATCTTAAATTGTTGATGTTTCTTCCCCCAATTTTCACACCTTCTTTCTCTGATGTTAGTCTAGCTTTCTGTATGATTGTATGATATGTTCTGTTTATAAATTAAACAAAAATGCAGGCTTGTCTGACCTCCTGGCCAATTGGAAATCATTCTGCTTCCCCACAATATCCTGACAGTGCCCTCCTGCCCTGTGAGTATAGGTTATACATCAGGACACACCCTTTACTTTTAGAACAATCCATAGCTTTTCATGGTCTATATAGTCAAAGGCTTTGATATACTCTATAAATTACAGACTGATTTCAATCTGAAATTCTTTGGTGAACTCCATTGTCCAATATAGATTTGTAATATGGTCCCTTCTGCCGTTTCCTATTCTGAAACCAACTTGGACATATGTTTCTCATTCCATATATGGTAAAAGTTTTTGTTGCAAAAAATTTAGCATCATTTTACTTGTATAGGAAAATAAAACAGGAGGGTGATGGTTACAATGTCTCCTTTCTTGTGGACTGGAATGTATATTGAGTGTTTTCCAATCTGTGAGCCACCATGGAACTACCTTTCCATAGTAGTGGGATTGTGTAATACAACAAAATAACATAAAAACACTAAAGAATAACATAAAAGAACGATACCTTTATTGGCCAACCAAAATGTAGAAAATATATCATGTAAGCTTTCAAAGTTTCATTAGCTTCTTCTTCAGACTTGCCAATTGTAGTCTATATAAATGAGTTTTGTTTTGGTTGGATGTAAAAACTTAAAAGAATTACATCCCAGTCCGTTGCTCCTTCTTGTTAAAGTTTCTCCTGTTGCGTTGCAGCAAAATTCGGTATTTTCAAATCCAGGAAAGCATATTCTGACCATGCAGCAAGAAGTGTCTGTTGTCTGCATTGGTTCACATGGCAAGTTTCTCCTATTTAGCACTTAAATGTTTTTCTAGATGTTACAGTATAGGAGTCAAGGCTAAGTCTCTGAGGCTGGTTGGTGAGCTTCTGAAGTTTTCAGCTTGGCCCTGTACCAGGCCACTCCCTATATCTGCTGCCATCTTTAGAGAGTGGCATGTCACCAAATTTCTTTTGGGATTTTAAAAAGTATGGGGATAAGTAGATTTCCCCAAGAAGTGGGACATATCTGGGAGAGGAAAATGTGGCCAACATTTTGGGTTGATAGACTGTATTTTAGTTAATACATCACAGGTTTTCTAGTCTTGTACTTGCTCCTTTATTCTAGGTAGTTACAAGATAGTGGTTGAATTTCTCTCATTCAGGGCCCAGAGAAGGCCCCAGCGCACCTGCTCCGGGCGAATTCGCACGGCGCACGCGCGCTGCGGCCTTCCAAATTGGCGCTCGCGCACATGTGGGCGCAAGCGCGGGTGCCATTTTGGATGCCAAATTAGGTTGCCGACCCCTGGTTTAGACTAATGAGTCACATTCAGGGGTCAGGGTGAACGATTCAATTTTATTGAAGAAACTCTTAACTATGGGAGAGGGAGAGAGTTGAAAAATCATGATAGTCTGGGTCAGGCCAGGCAATTATGCCTTGACTTTCTAGTTAAAAGGCTAGCCTTAAGTGGCCTCTGGCCATATGACATGATTTCTATCTACATTGTTCAGATCTGGTGTTGGAGACTTGTTGGTTTTACTGTTCCTTTCACATAGAATGCCCCTTTTCCCTAATTGCAGGGTGCCTGCCATCATGGTGCAGTGGTTTGAGCAGTGGACTATGACTCTGGAGACCAGAGTTCAAATCCCTGCTCAACCATGGAAACCCACTGGGTGACCTTGAGCAAGTCACATTCTCTCAGCCTCAGAGGAGGAAGGCAAAGGCAAAGCCCCTCTGAACAGATCTTCACAAGAAACCCCCATTATAGGGTCACCTTACAGTCACCTTAAGTCAGAAGCAACTTGAAGGCACACAACCACAAAGTCCCTGCTGAATGGACCCTGGAGTCAAAGGCCCTTGTTTTATTTGTGAACAGTCAGTGCAGATGTTTTGGTCATCTGTGCTGTAGTTTTACAATTTTGAGGTGTGCTTTTTTGACTACTGCATAATGATCTCAAACCCATCATACAGTAGGCTTTTAGAGCTAGCTGGTCTGCTTAAATGTTTCCTTTGAATCTGTTAACTCTTAGAAGTTCACTGTAATACTGTCCATGTGTAATCTGAGTTAGTGGTCTTTTCTAATTAGATACTAAAGCTTGCTTCCTGAATTGTCATTGGATACAAAATAACACACATTTGCTGGTCTTAGCACTATGATGCAAGAATTTTATGGTTTTTTTCCTGTCGAGAATGAATACTGCTTCAGGACAGTTCATGTTTCATAAGTAAACTGGAATGTTTCCTTTAGTATTATTGTCTAGAGTTTTCAGAACACTGCCTAGATGACTTTTTTAAACTACTGATAATTAGTACATATAAATCAGCTCTTGTCTTCATAGGATATATTCTTAGGGAGACTACTGCACCTTTCATCTCTGAGAAAAAATATTAATCATTCTGTTAACTGTTTTACAGTGCATTGGGGTCATATAGTATAGAAAACAGTGCCCAATTTGTATTTGGGGGAAACAAAATTGTTTTCTGATTCAGTGTGGTTAACTGATTTAGATGACTTGCTTAACCTTTAACTGCAGTTTTCTTATGTATTTGCACTATTATTTTAAGTTTCCAGGGTATGCTGAAAGTCTTGACTCAGCAACAGAGGTGCCATAGGAAACATAAATTAACTGTATACAAAAATAAGATCAATTGAAATTAAGTCCTTTCTCAATGCATACATGTTTCTTTGATCAATAATCCCATCTTCCAATAGACCAAAGTTCCTCCTGTTTACATATCTTTTGTGAAGTTTCCTCTTCCTCCCAGCCCCATTTCTTTTTGAGCTCAACAGGTATTCCAGACATCATCATCATCATCACCACAACTTTATTTTTGTATCCCGCCTTTTGCCTTTAGGCAATCAAGGCGGCTCACAATAGTTACATATAAAACAAATCCAGAGCAACAACAATAACATAAAACAATTTACCCCCCTTAAAATTACATATAATAATACTCATGTTTAAAATTCACACCAATGACATAAAATGAATACCCTAAAACATTAAAACTATAACATAAAACATAGAATATAAAAACATAAACATAGAAACATAAAAAGAGGGAGAAGCATCCATTAAATCAGGGGTAGGCAACCTTTCCCCTTTAAGGGCCGAGGGACTTCAGGTCCCAGAATCCCAGGAGCTATTGGCCAACATGGGACTATTGGCCAACATGGCTGAGGCTTCTGGGAACTGAAGTCCCCTGGCCCTTAAAGGGGAAAGGTTGCCTACCTCTGCATTAAATGTTCTATTCAGGGAAGGCCTGCCGGAAGAGATCCGTTTTGATGGCTTTCTTGAAATTCTCCAAGCTGAGAAAACATTCCTGAAAATATGAAACAGGATGCTCTCCCCAGGCCATATAGATTGCATACATAGTGCAAACATGCAAAAGTTTAACAGCATGTTTGTGCAATAGCCAGCGAGCCAGTGGCATCTACCTCAGCTGTGCCCACCTTGCCACCACCTCCTCTTCTGCCTCAGCCTCTCATGTGTGAATACAGCAATAATAGCAGCCCAAGCCTGCTCTTTCCTTTAGTCCCCACAGGCCTTAAAGTAAGAAGACTTACACCTTTGCTTGCATTGTGGCAAAGGCCAGCCCAGGTAAGAATCTTCTCCGTTGTTGCTTGACTGGCTGCCCAATCTCAGCAGCTGATGAACTGGCTGAGCAGTGTCTGAAAGACCTCTCACCCATGTTGGCTTTGCGGCAAAGGTGCAAGTCCAAAGTGACTGGGTGCAAAGGGAGTAGCTGCCAAAAAGCTTCTTGCCCATGCTGGCCTTTACCACAAGGCCATCGTGGGCAAGAGGCTTCTTGGCCATTGCTCTGCCAGCTGATTGGTTGCTGCTCCCTAGGTGACTGGGAGCAAAGGTAACAGCAACCAAGCATCTGGTCACTGCTTATGGCAAAGGTCAGTGCAGGCAAGAGGCTTCTGGGTCTCTGCTTGACCAACTGCTGGGTTGCTGCTCCCAAGGTGAAAGGGAGAAGCCTCTCCCCAGCAAGGAAGGACTCTCAATCCTTTTTCACCAAGGTAGACAGCAGTGCAGCTGGCTTCCCACTTCTCTCTCCAGCAAGGAAGGATTCTCAGTCTGAGAGAGGTGAAGGGCTCTTGACTAATCGACCACAGATACTCCAACTCCTTCCACAGAGAGCTGCCTTTTCCACACAGCCTCAAGTCCCCCTCCCAGAAACAAAGTGTTTCTTCTGCTATGTCTTCTCTGCACCTCTCTGATGATAGAAAGCAGAAACAGCACAACTCCAACTGATATCCAGAAAAAATAGTTTTTGCCCCAGTGTTACTAAAGTCAATCTCCACACAGCAAGAAGAAGAATTTATAGTTTTATTTGCTTCATAGAATAGATGCCAGAGATCTAATTGACACAAAGGAAAAGAATGGGTATCTAGGCATATCTAGTTTTTGCATTTGATAATCAAAAAGCATCCTATCTCTACGTAGGTATAGTATCACTAATTAGCAAGTCACATTTCTAAAGCATAGGTACTAGACATGTCAGTATTGCTATTCCATATGACTCTTGTCTGGTAAGAAAGGTTTAGGGCTTGTGATGTCAATAAGGCGCCCAGAGTTCAAGAACTCTGTACAACCTTAGAGTTGTCAAGTAGTGCCAAGCATCCCTCTATCTCTGATGCCACTTTATCTGATTTGTTTCAATTTGCTCCCCTCACTTACTCCCCCCCCCCCATTGTATTCTCTGCTTCTCTGTCAAGTTGACATTACTAGGGTCATTTGTAGGAAGAGGGAGGGAAACACATACATTTTTCTGGTACATACTGGTGTCTTTACTATTTTCTTCCAGTATGCCTTATCACAGCCTGCCAGCTAAATTCCAGCAAAACTCATAAAGCTTAAACAGGGTCACAAATGAGAAAGCTCCTTTTTGCCTCCAATTCTCTCCTGCCTTCGGGTGCTCCTCATCCATACCATGGTTCTAAACACCCCCCATTGCCCCCTCACTGCCCCAGAGGGAGCATATTGCCCACTTTGTAGATCACTGTATTAAATCAAGTAAATTATGTTGTGGTTCATTGGATTGCTGAATATTGGGAGCTGCTGTTTAATAGATCAGATTAGTAATAGATCAGATGAAAAGGATTCATTAAACCAAGCTAAGTGATGAGTTCTAATTTATATGGTTCCTAGTATTTCTCATTTTTGAAACAGACTCAGCAGAAGTACATAATGGTACTCAAATGAAACTTCATGGATGTACCCTTTCATGGTTTTGTGTGGTAAAGTCGCACCCAGTCTTGCTTCCCATTTACTTGTTAGAGATTATTTATTCTACAAATGTTTAGGTATATATCCCAAACATATTCACATGTCTTCTGTTTGCTGTCATTGGCATATTGTTTTTATTGGGGGATGTGGGAATGGTTTCTGACACGGTTGAAAGAAAATATTAAAGGGTGCAAATTATCAAAGGAAGTTCAATTTTTTTCTTCTTGTTATATACAGAACCAGTTTGGAAGGTGTGACAAACTTGGAAAGAGTATAGCTCTGCTCAGTTATTTTAATGCTGGGTGAGGGTGGGGTCAGAACATCCAAAGTGGCTTCTCAAGCATTGAGGGAAAGATCCAGTCTTATGCATAAACTTTTCTTTTTCTTCTGTTATGTGCTTTGAGGCTGAGAGATCCTACCTTCTAGCCATTCTCCCCCTCCCTTTGTTAGCCCTTCTATGTGCAGAGACAGATATCTGTGGGAGGGGTACACACAAAAGCGGGAACTGGACCAGATTCTTCTGGTTATACCACACTTTAGTAATTGAGGTTTAACAGAACTGATGGGCTGAGTGTAGGGCTTGTGGCTCAGGCCTATTGCCTTTCAATAGCAGTGAAAAAAGTTATACACTAATTACAAAATAATTACCTCCACCTCAGCTATACAGTGTGATGTAGTGGCTTGAGTGTTGGACTACAACTCTGGAGACCAGGGTTCAATTCCCTGCTTGGCTATGACACCTGCTGAGTGACCTTGGGCAAGTCACATGATCTCAGCCTTGGGGGAAGGCAGTGGCAAATCTCCTCTGAACAAATCCTGCCAGGGAAACCCCATGATAGATTTGTCTTAGGGTTGTCATAAGTCAGAAATGACTTAAAGGTACACAGCAACAACAAAAACAATATTGAAAAGAGATCTCTGTATAAAACATATTTGTCTTCAGTTGTAGTTACCGTCGGCCTTCCCAATTCACGGGGGATCCTTTCCAGACTACCACCACCCTACGAATCGGGAAAATTGCAAATATCCAAGCCCCATTTATTTCAAAGGTGGTGTGTGCTCGTGTGTGCTGCTGCGTGTGCACCATTTTGTCCTTCTCCTTTTGTCCGCGAAAGACCGAGACTGCAGACCTCCCAAGTTTGCGAAAGGGGAGGGACTAGTATACTTAATTTTGGGAAGAATAAAACAAATCATGCACAATCAAATTTATGTCATGACACACTAGTAGTTTAATTCTAGTATAAATGTTCCTGTTAGCAGGTTTACTGAATAATTTAAGGTTATTGTGTCACAATCAATTTTACAAGAAAGGTTTGATCTGTGTGACAGAAGGAATTCAGGAGGTAATTATGTATGTAAATTAGTTTGGTTATATGCGTTTGATTTTATTAGACAGAACTAGAACCATTATCAGTAAATAATCTGATTATTTACTATATCCTAGTAACAGTGATTTAGAATTTAAGGGGAGAATCCTGCAACTCATTGTCAGCACTGAATTGCTGGATTTGTTCAGCTTCTACCCCATATATTTCACAGAGTGTTGAGTCTGAAAAGCATGTATAATACTGATGCTGTTAAATCGTTGGGTATTAAATCATTTATAGTTAAACAACATCCAGATAAATAGTAGATCTTGAATGGTTTTTGTGTACTTAATTTTCTGTTTGGTAATTTATGCACTGTAAAAATACCGTATCTTGAAAAACAGTGTTCAAACCTTCAAGGTGCAGTTAAAGAGGATGGGTAGGAGATAGAAACTAGCATCAATTATTGTCTAGTTCATATCATCTACTTCCAAAACACTAGTTTCAGTCACAGTGTTACCTTATTTACTTATTGTGGACTCCCTATTAATTAAAAACATCTGTTATTAAGTTAGCTTTGGATCGTTCATGGTATGTTCATTTAATTGCTTAAAGTAAAAACGTAACAGCTTGCTTGCAGCCTGTCATACCTGAGACTAGTGCAAGAATCCGCAGTTGTAACCAGTGGGCACAAATATGGTGCCAGTTATTGGTGATGGGAAGAGAAGGAAAGCCCTGTTCCCTGCTAACATTAGAAAGCTGAAGAATCTTCTTTCCTTCACGTAGCCTCTGGAACCAATCTTTTGGTAGAGGCTTAGTGAGGATATCTGCCATCATCAGCTCAATGTTGCAATATTCTGGTTGGACAAGTCCATTCTTGCACATATCTTACACTTTGTGGAAAGTGGTATCAATGTTCTTCTTAAGTGGCTTTTTACTTTCAGAAATCTTGATGCAGCTCTCATTATCTTGCATCAGAATGGTTGGTTTGGGCTCGGTAATCCCAGAGTCCATGAGTAAGTTGTGCAGCCGTTTGATTTCGTCACATGCTGCTTTCGCTGAAACAGACTCAGCCCCTGTAGAAGAATCTGTAATTATAGCTTGCTTCTTACTTGTCCAACATACGGCTCCTTCACCATAAAAAATCAGGTTTCTGGTGGTTGACTTTCTGTCTGCCAGATCTACAGCCCAGTCTGCATCCGTGTAAGCGATCAGATGTGGTTGGTGACAGGCTGACAGCAACAGTTTGTAATCTGCAGCTCCTTTTAAGTATCTGGCAACTCTAAACTGCAATGAAACCTTTTTCACTAGGAGAGTTGACCATTCTGCACAGGATGCCAACAGCATTTGCTATGTAAGGTCTAGTAAAGTTAGCTATGTATAGGAGTTTTCTAACCGCAGTTCTATACTTGTCTCCATTTTGTAAAGGTTTGGTTTTCTTAATGTCTTTTAAGAATCTTACTTCCATTGGAGTTGCCATAGAATTTGCATCTTTCAGACCAAGACAGTCCAGAAGATCCAGTATCTTCTGATTTTGGTTCAGGAAGAAACTTCCATTACTGCCTCTTTGTATTCGCACTCCAAGATAGTGTGCAATATCTCTCAAATTCTTGATATCAATTTCTTTCTTGAGATGCTGCATTATCTCTTCACTATCTGCTTTGTCCTCACTGCACAAGATCAAATCATCAACATAACTTGTGATGTAAGTCTGTTTATTATTTCTGAATCTCTTGTGTACACATTTGTCAACAGTGCCTGGAATGAACCCCTCTATAATAATAACTTTTTTTGGGGGGGGGGGGGGAATTATATTGTTTTAATCTGTATGTAGTTTAGTGTTGTAAACCGCCCAGATTGGTTCGCCACCAGGCGGTATATAAATAAAATTTATTATTATTATTAAGAAAACACACATACTACAAAAAACACCAAACACAAATGACCTCCTGGATCCTTGACCAAGTCCTTTTCCATATCCTATTATAGTATTCACCTTTCCTCTTACATTGAGATTACTACTAAGCTAAGCTATACCTTATCTCTATAGCCATATACCTGTATGTACATCATATATTTAAAGCTATCTATAAACTATATATATTGTTTATAATGACATACAATAGTTATTATACATTATTATCTTCAAACTAACAAACATTCAATTATTTCTTAGTCATCTCTTACTATTTTACTCCTTAGCTATCTTGTGCTTCATTCCTTTTGCCCTCAATATATTTAAGTAGTGGTTCCCAAATTTACTCATTCTTTTCCCAATCATGTCCTTTCATCATCATTGCCAATTTGTCCATCCGCATCAGTTCAATTAGTTTGTATAACCATTCTTCCTGGTGTGGAATTGTTTTACTTTTCCATTTACTTGCAAAGGCAATCCTGGCACTGGTAGTCATGTAATAAAGAAGTTTCCTGTACTTGCGGTCTACTTCTTTATCTACACATATATTTAATAAATACATTTTAGGGGCTATATCTAAATGAATTGGTAATATTTTCCCAATAGTCCTGTGGACACTAATCCAATATTTTTTAGCTTTTTTACAGCTCCACCACAGATGATATAAAGTCCCCTTTTCGCGCTTACATTTCCAGCACTTATCGGACAATCCTTTATAGATCTTAGCTAACCTTGCTGGAGTCATATACCATCTGTGGTGCATTTTGATTAGATTTTCTTTTAACTCATAACTGGTAGTATATTCTAAAGTTTTATTCCAGACCCCTTCCCAGTGTTCAAAATTTATAGTTTGCTTAATGTCCTGGGCCCATTTGATCATATAATCCTTTACAATCTCTTCTTCCATTTCGATGTTCATCAGACATTCATAATACAGTGCTATCTTACGTGGATTATTTGACATCGTTTTTTTCCCCTCAAACTCCATTAACTCGGTTCTCATTCCAATTGTCTTTAAGTCCACAGTGAATCTCTCTCTTAATTGCCTGTATGGGAATCATCCCACAGTATAGCCTTCTTTTAAAAGTTGTTCTAAACTTTTAAATTCCGGGTTAACATTAGTTGGTTTAGTTATTGTTAAGTCCCGATATGTTACCCATTTATTCTGGTTTAAAGTTTCCCTATAATGAAAAGCTTTGTGGGCAGATGCCCATATCGGTATTTTAAGGCACAACTTTTCCTTATATTTAAACCATACTCTTAAGAGGGATTTTCTTCCATAATGATTAGTAAAGTCTTTATGAACCTTATGCTTATTGTAAAACAGATATGCATGGAGCCCAAATCTCTGGTCTTCTCCTTCCAAAGTTAGTAATTTCTTATCTTTTAATAACAACCAGTCTGAGAGCCATTCTAAACAATTCGCGTCATAATACATCTGCAAATTGGGCAACGCTAAACCTCCTCTTTCTCTCTTATTCTGCATGACCTTAAACCTAACCCTTGGCCTTCTCCCACTCCATATGAACTTTGAAATTTCTTTATTCCAAGTCTTGAACGACTTATTATTATAATAGGTATACTCTGGAATAGGAACATGAATTTAGGCAATACGTTCATCTTTATTGCAGAAATTTTTCCTAACAAGGAGAGGTTAAGTTTCCCCAGGTCATCAAGTCCTTCTTTATTTCTTTCGTTAGTTTCTCGTAGTTATTTTTAAATAGGTCTACATTTTGTGTTGTTAGTTCGATACCTCGGTATTTGACTTTTCTCCCTACATGGTAGCCTGATATTTCTTCCAATTTTTTGTTTTCCTCTTTAGACATGTTCTTTGTTAATACTATTGTTTTATCTTTATTGATCTTAAGCCCTGATACCATACTAAAGTTATTTAATTCTTTCAACAATTGTTCTAAACTTTCTCCAGTATCAGATAGAGTAATCAGGAGGTTGTCCGCATATGCCTTTAATTTATACTCATGTCCTTTATATTTGATGCCCTTTATTTCTTCATTCTTTCTTATATTATCATTTAAGATCTCCATTATGATTAAAAATAGGAGTGGGGATAGAGGGCAGCCTTGCCTTGTCCCGTTCTCAGTGATAATTTTTTTAGTTTTCTCCCCGTTAACAAGTATCCATGCTTCTTGTTTATTATAAATGGCTTTAATCCAGTTAATGAAATTTATTCCTACATTAATTTTCGTTAATGCTCTCTCCATGAATTGCCAGTTAACCTTATCGAATGCTTTTTCGAAATCTAAGAAAAACATGGCTAATTTCTTATCGATCTTCGGCTCGTGGAGTTCTATTACGTCTAATACATGCCTAATATTATCTCTTATCTTTCTAGTTGGAAGGAAGCCACATTGGTCTTTATTGATCCACCTATTTAGATTTTTTTTAAAGCCTTTCTGCCAGTATAATGGCGAAGATCTTATAATCGCAGTTCAAAAGAGATATTGGCCTGTAATTTCTAATATCTTGTTTGTCTTTACCTTCTTTTAATATCAAAGTTATGTTAGCTTGTATTTTATCTTCTTATACAGCTGATTATAGAAGTCATATATTATTTCTTTGATTTTGTCCTGATCTATGGTACTTTTTTTGTCCTTCCTCTATCAGACTACTCATTTGTCTTCTCTCTCTTTCTTTTCTCATTTGGTAAGCTAACCACTTACCTGGTTTATTTGTGCCCTCAAATTTCTGCTTCATATAATTAATTTTATTTTGGAGCTCATCCATTAGACATATCGATATTTGTTGTTGTAACACTTTAAGGTCTCTTTTTAACTTTTTGTCATTAGGGGTCTGTTTCAATTCATTTTCTTTTTCACTTAAGGCTCGTTGTAATTCATTTACTTTTTGCATTCTTTGTTTTTTATTATATGTGATTTTTTCATAAGTAGTCCTCTAAAGACTGCCTTGGCAGCATCCCAGACTATATCCACCCTTGTATCCCTTTGCGTGTTTTCTTTAAAGTAACTTTCTATCTCTTTGGATATTTCCCTATAAATTCCTTCCTTCTCCAGTATTTCTGTTCGATATACATCATGGTTTTGATTAGATTTAGGCTGTGGTCTTTCATCAATATAAGCAGCACTTATTAATTTTATTGTGCATCCATCTGGATTTGGAATTCTGTAACCATTTCTAGCATAACCAACAAAAATTAGCTCTTCACTTCTGTGGTCAAGTTTGCCTCTTTTCTGCTTGGGAATATAGGCAAATGCTTTGCTTCCAAAAACCTTCAGATGGTTTAATTTAGGCTTGATTCCATGCCATAATTGGAATGGGGTTACATCTTTTGATTTAGTTGGCAGTCTGTTACACAGGTATGTAGCAGTCATGATGGCTTCAGACCAATAGTGTTTAGGCATATTAGCTTCCAAAACCATAATGACTGCTGTCTCCTTGAGATTGCTGTTCGTTCTCTCCGCCACACCATTTTGTTCCAGAGAATAAGCCTGTGTAGTCTGATGCTCAGTATCATGTGCCTTTAAAGCTTCATCAAATTCAGCATTGACAAATTCAGTTCTGTTGTCTGTGCAGACTAATCAGTTTGTAGCCAAATTTGTTAGAGACTCAATTAAAGTACTCTTTGGATTTCTGAAAAGCTTGACTCTTCTCTCTGAGAAGATAAGTGTATGTGTATCTGCTGAAATCATCAATAACAGTCATAAAGTAACAATTGCCTCCTGCTGACTTTTGATTCATTGGTCCAGAATGATCAGCATGTAAAAGATCCAATGCTTTGGTAGACTGTCTCACAGTAACTGGAGGATGTGAAGCTCTTGTGGATTTTGCTTTCAAGCAGTCTTCACATTTTTTATTATTTGAGCATGCTTTGAACTTAAAATCTCTTGCAAGCTCTTGATTTGCCAGTTTCTTAATATTTTCACCACTTCTATGAGCAAATGTGTGATGCCATAAAGTTGAACAGTCTTTGTGATTACATCTGGTCACACTGTTCACAGAGGAATCTGCATCTGATAGCATCCACGAGATCCTAAGTCTGCTTTAAAAATCAAATTTTTATCATGAAAACCAAAGCAGGTTTGCTTTTTGAAACTGACACGGTTGCCTCTTGATGTTGTGGTTTGCACACTGTAAAAGGAGGCTTGCAAATCTGGTACATAGTAAGCATCTGGCATTTTTAAAGTTCCTATTCTATCAGGACCAAGTTTTGTTTGTAAAATAACAGTCCCTTTCCCTTGTGCAAAACCTTTTTGACCATTAGCCAGATAGACAGGAAAAGTTACATTTGCATCAAAATCAACAAATGAAATAATGCACACTTGCTCCATTATCAATTAGAACTTGTTTTTTATATTTATCTCCAGCAATTTGAAATAATTGTTGAATCAAACCAATATCAATATGACTGGAAGATTTCTGTTTAGGATTAAAAGCTTGTTTCTTAACGTTTTTCCTTTTAGTATTCAGTCTTTGACTTTGGAGCTTTTGCAGCTCAGCTCTAGTCTTTGACTTGTTAACATGGTTTCTATTTGATTTAGAAAATAAGGAAGTCTTTTTCAAATCCTCTGCAGCAAATTCTGTCTGTTGTTTTTGTATTATAGTTGTCTTCCATCAAGTTTTGCCTATTTTGAAATCCAGCAATTTGAGCAATTGTGTCCTGCAAAGAAACATCTCCTTTAACTTGCAAAGCATTAATTATTGGAGAATAATATTTTGGTAATTTGTCAAAAACAGTCCAGGTTTAACATGTTCTGGAAAGGATCCTCCAGCTGCTGTAATTCCAGACAAAGTTGTCATAAAGCCATTAATATGCTGATTTAAAAATTGAGGATGATGCAACTTGGTGTTAACAAGTTTGATCATGAGAGCTGCTTGATTAGAAGTACTTGGAGAATCAAACACTTTCTGTAGTTTGCCCCATATTTGTTTTGCATCAGTTAAACCTTGAAATATGGTAAGCAATGCTGGGATCTACAGACAAGCATATATATGCTGCTGCTTTCTCTGCATTTTCATAAAACTATTGTTGATGTATTGCTGTTTCTGTGGGTCTCTGCCCATTTATTGTTTTAAATAGTCCTGTTGCAGTCAGGTACATTTTCATTTTCCATGACCATGTTTTATAATTTGTTCCAGTTAGTATTTCAGTAATCATTGTTGGATTAGGATTAGCAGAAGCCATTCTCTATTGTTTGAGTAAGAAGAAAAAAAATCTTTCTTCTTAAAGTCAATATCTTCAGGAGAAGCAGTTTAAAAATAAAATAATCTGGAACCTCTTCTGAGACCTCACTGTGTCTATACAGGACTCCTGGGAGGTCACTGGGCCTCCATTCGGCCCATAACCCAAAGATGTGGGGTGCAGTTTTAGTTTCCCATGGTGGTAACCCTTTTAAAGGTAAGCTAAAATGTGCAGGTATGAAAGTTAAACTCGTTAGAGTTCAGCTTTCATCAACAGAGCAGCAAAAAACGTGGGTCAGACGATATTTTAATTTGCCTTCCTAAAGAATAAAGACTAAATCAAAAATGACAAACATGTAGTTTGTGGTTTAAAAACAAACAATAATGAGAAGTCGTAGGCTTTCATGGCCGGCATCCATAGTTTTTTGTGGGTTTTTTGGGCTGTGTGGCCATGTTCTAGAAGAGTTTCTTTCTGACGTTTTGCCAGCATCTGTAGCTGGCATCTTCTCTGAAGCATTCTCTGAAGATGCCAGCCACAGATGCTGGCGAAATGTCAGAAAGAAACTCTTCTAGAACATGGCCACACAGCCCCAAAAAACCACAAAAAACTAAACAATAATGACTTTAATAAATAAATATACAACAAACTAAATCCTATCCTAACTGGTGTTAATATAGCAGGAAGAGTTTGTTACTCCATCTTAGACTTAGAGGAGACAGTTACTGACAGTTCATAATATTTAGAGAGTCAGTTAAACTGATAGAATGAGATAGTGGGAAGGGAGGAAGTCCCTATTTTAACCCAAGAGGGGAAAGAGGATGCAATGTATATAATTCTTCCAACAGCTTTAGCTAAGGATATTGTGCTTCCTGTGAATGAACGCTTGGAATAGTTAATGGGCTGAATGAAGAAAAACAAATTGAAACTGAATCCAGACAAAACAGAAGTGCTTCCTATCAAGGGTCCTAATCTGGGACTGGAGGTGTGTCAGCCAGTTCTAGAGGGAGTTACACTCCTCCTGGAAGACTGTGTTTGCAATTTGGGAGTGCTCCGTGATTTGTCTCTCCAGATGTCAGCTCAATAGATGTGACGATCATCAGCTTGGCTAATATGCCAACTGCACCCCTTCCTAGAATCAGAGGACCTAAAGATGCCAGTGCACACACTGGTAACCTCAAGGTTGGACTTCTGCAATACACTCTACATTGGGCTACCTTTGTACCAAGTCCAGAAACTCCAACTGGTTCAGAATATGGCAGCCAGGCTGATTTCAGATACACCCGGGAGTGATCACATCACACCGTTCTTAAAAGCACTCCACTGGCTGTCAGTTAGTTTCCAGGCAAAGTACAAAGGGTTGATTATCACCTTTAAAGCCCTACATGATTTGGGTCCAGGTTATCTGCAGTAGGGGTCAGCAAGTTCCCCTTACCTGAGGCCGGTCCGGGGATCCCCTGGTCTTCCATGGGCTGCCGCCGCCAGCCCCTGCCACTGCTGGGGCCTCCATTTTGTTTTCCAACTTGTTTTCCAACTTGTTTTCCAAAATGGCGGCCGCGACTCGTTTGCGCATGCGCAGTACTCCTGCACATGCATGAATGAGATGCGGCCACCATTTTGGAAAACGTGTGTGGGGTCGGCGGGGGCCGGTCCAAAGAGCTGGGGGGCTGGACCCGGTCCGTGGGCCATAGGTTGCCAACCCTTGATCTACAGGATCACCTCCTCCTGTACAGTCCGCCCTGTATACGCAGGTCCTCTGAGAAATATTTGCTCCAGCTGGCCAAGACTAGGCTGGCAACCATTTCCCAAAGGACCGTTTTGTCTGATGACCCCAAACTGGAATGATCTCCCAGAAGAGAGACCACAGCTGAAAACACTGACCGTATTTAAAACAGCATTAAAGACATAGCTTGTGGCAGGCCTAGCCAGGCAATTCTTAATCATGACTTTTTAATTTGTAGTTTCTAAAGAATGTGTTCTTATGAGCATATTTTAATGTTTTTATAGTATTGATTTTTTTCTGTTTGCTTTATATATTTTTCAATTGTGTTTTGATGTGCTGTACCCTGCCTTGAAGAGAGGTGCAAATAAATTATTATTATTCATAGTAGTAGTAGTGTAGCACTTACATGTCTAAACGCATGGTCTGAAGTCTTGTCTAAGTCTTGTTTGCTTAGTCTCATGGTCCCTACACTTCGTTAGAGAAGTTAGTTAGATATTTGCACCTATCTAGAAACCCTGTAGCATTTGTGCATAGACTAATTAACTTTTTACCATCATTGATATACTGCATGTATTACCCAAAACCAGGTCTTGCATTTATGCCGGAGACTTTTTGTTTGTTTTTTAAACTGCAGGCGCTTAAAGACAGATGCTTAAAGGTCTGTAATGTTGTTCAGGAAGGATTGCTATTTGAAAGTTCTTTTCATTAGTGGAATTCCCATAACTTAGGCACAAGGCCAAGAACTAAAATGTAACAGTCTCAGTATGATATCATGGTGTGGCAAATGATACCAGGACTAAATGCTGTGTTACATGAGGCAAAATGCAGAAGAGTTCATGTGTAATGATAAGCCAAATACGCAACGGAATAAGTTACCCATAATTTTTCTATCCCATGTGTGCTGCTTTTTTTTTCCCTTACAGGAATTGCCCAAGTCATTCAATGTCCTGTACGTTGGATGAACTGTAACAACTTTAAATGACACATACTTGACCAGAAATGAGATTTATAGTATTGAAGGAATTTTATTTCAAGAATAGAAGAATATAAAGAAAACAGAAGAAAATGCAGAAGGACTGCTATTTCCCTTTCTTTTATTTTCAGATTTCTCTCGACTCCAATAAATATTCAATCTCTGCCCTTTGACACATGTCTACTGTTTCCTTAATTACACACCTTGGAACTATAGATTTTTTAAAAAATGAACAGTATTTTGCACCACTTTTCACAAGACAAAGAAAAAAAATCTTTTAGGGCAATATGGCCTTTTGGCTTTTATCTAATTAGAGAATGCATTAGAAAACATCAGCATATTTTTGTTTTGTCTAGAGCCTAGTTTTCTTTTGGGAGTTTAAATTCATGTACCATGTTGAATCAAGAATTCATGTTACCAAGTTTGGGAATGAAAAGGCTGAGTTTTTTAAATATGTGAAGGCAGTGGGCCCTTAGTATCCTCTATACAAAAATCCATGGATGCTCAAGCCCCATTAAATGCAATGCTGTTGGGAAATGGTGTCACTTATCTAAAATAGCAATATCAAGGTTTGCATTTTCGAATTTATATCTTTTTAGAATATTTCAAGCCATGGATAGTTGAATCTGTGGATAAAGAATCCATGGATATGAAGGGCCAGTTGTACTTATCCTTGCCAGTTACCTTTTGCTAGTTCTTTACATAATATACCCAACCAGATGAAAAGGTGAACTAAGTAGAAAATTCCTTTGTTTTCATTTTCAGCTTACTTTGAATCAGAAATTCTCATAAAGGGAAGGCAGTAACATTTGCTTCTATCTCTTTTGTATGGAAAGATGTTCAGCTGACTGGATTTGCAACCTCACTGTTTTATAAACAAGCATATTAATTATTATTGTCCCATCCCCTGTCCCCCTGGATTTTGAATGTGGGAGGTGGGGGAGGGAAAAGCAGTAGCAGCAAAGCTAAATAATCAGATGAAGTGTGAATATTTGATAAAATATCTCTCCTTTCCCAGCCCTGGTTTCAGGTTGAGACTCTTGACAACTTAAAGAGTGGTGTTTATATTGGTTATGTGATTTCAAGTTAAAGTTAGAATGATTACAAGGCGATGGTTATATTACATAGTGGGAAATGGTGGGATTGGGGCCAAACTTTGGGCCTTTACAGACTGCCAGAAATAATGCAGCTTGAGACCACTTTAACTGTCTTGGCTCTGTGCTAGGAAATCATGTGAATTGTATTGTTTCTGGAACACTGAGCCTTCTCTGTCAGAGAGCTCTGGTACCACAATAAACTACAGTTCCCATGATTCCTTAGCACTGAGCCAGGACAATTAAAGTGTCCTCAAGCTGCATTATTTCTGGCAGTCTGTAAAGGCCCTTTGACTCTCAGTGTCTCATACGGGCTACACCAGGTCTGCAAATGACTAATAAAATTAAAACCAGAAGTGACCAGATGTATATTTTTAGTATTGATTTCAGACCCTTGGACTTGATAGACCCTATGACTACTCCTGGAACCTCTCGAGCCTTAGAAAAACAGTCTGAGGGTTTTTGGTGGGCTAGAGCTCTGTTGGAAACAGAAGCCGCTTCCAAAAAAAGGAGGGGGGAGCTTAGGAGGGCATGTGGTGGAGAGACTAAACTGTATCTTCCCCAGTATGCATAGTCTTTTATGCGATGTAGAAGATTTAAAATATCAATGCTAAATCCAAAAAGGTTATAGAAAAGGGAAGAAAAGGCTATAGCTCTTTCTTCCATTCAGTATATATGCTTTTAGTAGCTGACCAACTGAAGCAATTAGGGACAGTGCTAGATCATCTTTCTATAAGAGTTTGTGCAAGATTAGAAGCGTTCTGGGAGCAGTGTATTCCTTCAGAGGTTAGGAAGTTATTGTGGAGATACAGTTATAATGATACAAAAGATCATCAGATCAGGGTAAATGAAATGGAAGAAAGGAATGAAATAGTTACATGAGACAATGAGTAAAAAATTCTGAAGGAAGATTGAAGGGAAGAGAAGAAATTAAGGTACCAATGTCTAAAAGGCTGTGTTCTGTGGTACAGTATTCTTAGGTGAACCACATATAGACAGATATGATTTGAATCTCATAGATGAGATTTGAATGCTGAGAAATCCAGGCATCAAATACTATAAGAAGGCTGTTGTGAAGGTTACAAATAAAATATATCTTATTCCAAGAACTGCTCAATGAGGCCTTTGACTATGAAAATCAAATCTCAATGAGAAGTAAATATTTGAAAACATGGCAGATCCATGTAATTCCCATTTGTGAACATACCATGTTTGGAGTAGTAAGCTTCCTGTAACAACTGTCGTGGCAAAATAAATTTGAGTCATGAATATATGATGCTATCTGAGACCTCAAATTCTAAACACATTACAAGGGAAAGATGCCTATTAAACACAGTGGGATTCACTTCTAGTATACCTACATAGGATTGTGTCTAATCAGTTTTCTGCACGGACACTGAATAACATTGAAACCTAAACTAGGATGAAAAGAACCATGTAACTCTCTACACAGAGAGTGTAACACATTCCATAAATAGGAGCTCTGTATTACAAAACAAAAAGGTATTTCTTGTTGATTAGCTGCTCCACAACCAAAGGAATATTCCTTGTTGGTTTGATTTGGTTTTTATGAAATGGCTGTACATGTTTTTGGAAAAGGTCTCACTTGTATTGTAAGCAATTACCTTAAAAAGCTGAATTCCCCAGATGAAGCATAAGATCTCACAAAGTCCTTAAACTGTCCACTTGAGGTCACTCAGGCTCTAAAGTCAGGCAGTTCTTAATCTTCTAAGTTAAAGAACTATGTTCACTTCTTTCCTTCTTCCCCTAATAAGAATAGTGAAACAAGGATATTCTTGTTTCTTCCTTTGTCTCTGTCCCACCTTGAAATATCCCAGTCTTTGTGATATATACAAGAATCCTTCTCTTTTCTGGATGGAGTTAGGCAGGAGAATATTGCCTTTCCTTGATATTAGTGGATACCTGAAAAAGTAAGGCATGCCCCAAAACAGTCCTGTGGAATAGACTGGTGTGTTGAAGTCATTCTGCTCTAATCTTTGTGGCTTGACCCAACCATGACCAACTTTACACAGAACAATGCTGATATGACAAGGTATCTGTCATTTAAAAGCAGGAAAGGCTATATGAGACTGTGTATGGATGTTGCTGAGCACTATAAAAGATTAATATCTTGTCTGTCATCCCAGTGCACATTTATACAACATGTCTTTTTCGTTTTGGTGCAAATATTCTGTTTGTACCTGAAGTCTAGATGGAGTATCATTTGTGATAATTTCTGTGCTCTTTGTTTTAATAATTTGAGGCTTCTCTTTTAACTAGAAATTATGGAGAAAGCTGGTGAAGAAGGAATGCCTGATCTTGCCCATGTTATGCGCATTTTGTCTGCAGAGAATATCCCAAACTTGCCACCAGGAGGTGGTCTAGCTGGCAAGTAAGTGCAAAACATAAATTGAAATTCTTAGTTATAGCTTTGAACAAATATGCTTAATTTTGTAACTAAAGCTTTTTCTATTTTTACTGAAACAGTATAACAGAGGTTTACATCGTATTGTCCCTTAAATGTTTTGAGATGTCTGACAAGCTTTTTGTTTCTTCCACGTATCTGAATAGAGAAAAATAGGCCATGTTTGTTCATGCATGAGTATATTTTGCCTTTTCTTTGCAGCAAGTTTAAGTGTGTAACATGTATTTTCCCTTTCCTTTATAACTAGTATAGATGTATAACATGTTTCTGTAGCTCTTGTGGAATCGTTAAATTTATTATTTGCAGGCAGCAATCATCAATATTACATTTTCCCCTCTATTATGGCCAGAATTGTATTTTAACCTCATAGCTGTGGGTGGCAGGTAGGCTGAGAGACAGAGAGCTGTGTGTCAAACCTGTCCGGTGATCTGAAGAGTCATTCTGTTCATTTAACAAAGGTCATTAATACAGCCGTCTGTTGGAATGCTGTTTCAGAATGGCAGCTGAGGAGCTAGAAGTATTGAATGTCTTCCATGTATAGCCCAGAACAAGGTTATTCAGTGCAGCCCTCATAGCAATATTCTAAAGTGGACAACTTACATTCTAAATTTACTATAGTCTGGACTTTCAACGTGTTTAGGATTTAGAGTTCATTGTGCAAAAATAAAGAAAAGCATTAAATGTTTTTGGGATTGGGAGGGGAAATTAGCACTTTTTTAAGGAGCACATTTCATTAGCCATTTTTGGGGCTGGGGACAATTACTTCCATGATAAATGAAGTGTCTTAAGTGCTTCATGCTAAATTTTCCTTCTTCACATTAAATGTCAAGCTATTTCCTCTTGCTCAATTATGTATGAAGAATGTATATAAAGATAGTACGATGTTGGCATTTTTATTTTTATTCTTTTTCTAATTAAACAACATGGAATTTGCCCACTTTTAAAGCAGCCACACACCAGGTCAACTTTTTCATTGAGGTGTCTTCCACAGCTCTAGAACACCCTTCTTGGTCAGTCACCATCAGCTCACATCCCATCAATTGATCCCCCACTCTTCATAGTTTTACATCAAACTTCATTTTCCACTTGAATTCAAGTTCCCCAGCCATTTTGACCTATAGTGCATTATGTTAACATCATTTGTTTATGTTAGAGAAGCTGCCCAGAATGTAATTTTATAACTTTATCTTTATCTAGGCGAAATATTATTGAAGTTGTTTATAACAGGCTGAATCCACACAGAGAGAATGATGGGGTAAGTACTACATTTGCTTGCAAGTTTTTATTAAGTTATATAAGCTATATAAGCTGAAGGATGATGTAGGGTTAAAAAGACTCCTTGTGGTGTCTCATTCTGGATAAGCTACTTTTAATACAAACTGCTGCTATTGTTTTGTATCATACTTCAGTAACTGCAGTATAAGGGTGTCTTGAATGCTCTTACTTGTTTGCAGTCATTAATTAATTAAGCGAAGCCTATTTTATACATTTTCTTTTAAGACAGGGATGGGAATCGTGTAGCTTTCCCTGTGTCTGTTGGACTACAGCCCTCAGTATTCCTCATTAATTATGCTGGCTACTTCTGGGAGTTGCAGTCCAACACCATCTGTAGGGCGATATGATTCCCAACACATGTGAGTACATTTAAGTCAAGATCTTGTATTTCAGGGATGGAGCATAATGCTTTGTTACTGCAGTTCTACAACTCTTCCCCTTCACTTACAGCTGTCAAGACTGGAGGGGAGTAATTGCTGTAGTTGTTAAGTGACTGGGAAGGATGAAGAAGAATAAGGCACTCAATTAGCAAAGACTACCTCTCAGCTCTGCTGCAGTTCTCTAGACAGAGAAGGAAGAGGAACTAGATTGTCATTGCTTTGCCTCTCCCCTGGAAAACTGCAGTAGGGATGAGAGGCAGTCCCTGCTGCTTGGTTGTCATTCTCTATGGCCATTACAACGCACACACACCCTTGGGATTTCCCAGTCACCAGAGGAGAAAGGTTTTGGATGAAACACACAGGGCTAGTGAATAGCCCCTTGAGCCCCATTCAAAACAAGACATACATGTGTGTAACTTGAGGTTATGCCCACATATGTCCCTGTCAGGTTTCTGTCTCTGGTGTCTTGTAATGCTGATGTTTGGGCCAGTTTTGTTTGTTGATCGCTTCACCAGATGTTCATCTGATCTTCCAGTTTTACTTTCTAATGGGGAAAGTAATTCATTAAAAATGTTGCTTAGTAGCCAGGCAGTATGATACATCATAAAGAGGGCATCACTTATGAATTAGCCATATTTTATGCTGGTTTTTGTTGAAGATAGTACAGCAAGAGGATTTAGGCAAGACCTATATGTTATTTGTAAATCTTATATAGATATTCTGTTTTAGAGGGAGGGAAGAGTGATTGTTTTTCTATGAAAGCCATTTGGACTTTCATGTGCCCTATAATAAGTAGATTATTAATTACACCACTACTGCTGCTGCTACTACTTCTAATAATAATAACACAGTGGTTTCAAATGCATTTCCTGCGTCAGAGACATAAGTGGCATGACAGGCAGGTTTCCCAGGGATTGCAAGTTTCTTATTGTTTGAAGCAATGGCAGTGATCTGTATTAAAAATAATAGTGTCAGTTTCTGACAGCTAACAGGCTTCACTTTTGTTTATAATGCTTTGCTGCTACATTACAGAACCTGGATTTTTCCTTGGCAGTTTATATAAAATCTATTGTAGGGAGCTCAGTTTTTTTAGTTTAAATCAGCCTCCATACCCATATTCTTAGTAAGTTTGCAAAACTGAGCATACTGCATTTACATTGTTCCATGCTGTGCTGTTAGAGTAAGCTTGCTGACTTTACTGTATGATTTTTAAAAAAGGGTGTTTTGAGCTACATGTGATGGAACCATAGCAAAGTATTCTGGGCTCAATGTTGATCTGGCATGCTGTGTGCTGTTTTATTTCCAATCCTTTCACGGGTGTTATGCTCCATTAAACCAATCTTCATGTATGCATGTGAATTATAAATGCTTATAAATGCAGAATAGATTATAATTTTATGAAAGTTCTAAGAAGTTGCTTTCTTTCTTTTAGAAATTGGGTTGTATAATTGTATTCATGTGAACAGCTTAATTAAAATGTAGTAAGAGCACATGAACTGTGAAATAGCATCCTAAGTTTATTCTTTTTTAAAAAAAACAACAACTATATTCTGCTTAGGCTCTCAGCTGTAGTCTTGAAATGTAATTTTAAAGTTTTCTGTAGATAATTTAAAAAACCACAGTGGGTGTGTTGCTTGAAACAGAGAACAAAGCCAAAAACCAGTACTGGATTCTTTCTCTACATTGTTTAAGAGTGAACAAACTAGAAAAGGTAAGCTGCCCATTGGAAGACAACACAATAAACCATATTCAAAGCAAAATCATTGGTTTGGTTTGGAGCTACATCTACATCTTCTCCTCCTTATGCAGTTGTCATAAGGGGGAGAAACTGAATACTGCCTGTTTATTACAGGCAGGTTTCCCATGGATGTCATGTCATGCGAACATTCCCACTGTACATTCATACTTGAATCAGTAGTGTTTAATAGAAATGTGTGTGATTGCATTTTTGCATTTTAAGGATGTATAATGTTTACACCTTCCCCTTAGATATCAGGGATGAAATTATTTGGAGCTCCTTATTTCTATACCTTCATGGGTAATGTCAGAATATCAGTATCTTCCTAAAGTTTCAGGTCCATTTAGTTCAATATTGGTCCATTTAGTTCAATATTGACTATACTAGCTAGTTTTGTGTCTTCATAGTTTCAGGTAAGCTCGTTCACAACTCTAATAGAAGATGCTAGGAATTGACTCTTAGATGTTGCAAGCAAAATACATGCTCTCCTACTGAGACACAGTGCAGAAATAGCAGTTTCTCCCATTGTGGGTTCTGATCTACATAATAGCATTATTGGACCATCCATTGTACTTTTCTCTGCTTTTTGGACTGTGATATCTCTGGAAATTTGATTGAGCTTCCCCATGTTACTTTAAATTGTCAGATTTTGTGATAGTAAATAGAGCTGTGGTAAACTTAGAATGAGCCAGATGGAAATTTGAAGTGCGTACAGATTTCCAAATTCCTGATAAGGGTTTCAAGATCTATCTGGCTACATGGAGTTCAACAGACTTATCTTAAATGCTTGTTCTGTTCTTATTTACATGATGTGATGGCAACATGCTTATGTTAGATTTAACATGATGTTACTATATGGCCATTTTATGCTTGGTACTTTCTAAAATAGGATGCTGCTACATCCTGCAGCATTCAGAATTGTTATTACCTGCAGTATTTAATCCCATTATCTAAGATACATTACAAAAACTTAGTCTGGCTGCATAATACTAGCAAATAATATTTAAATGCATTAAAATGTACCCTCTTTAGAAAAAATAATAACTTTCCAAACTAAATTTGTGTATTCACCAGAATACTAATTCAGTGAGAAAACTAATATTTTTGAACTATTCAGAATGTCCTTGCTGCTTAAGTTTTTTTGTGACTCCTGTGTAAGTTGACAAAATTCTACAAACATAATTTCCTATTACAGTTGATCATTAGAAATCTGATGCCTTATCAGATGCAAAATAAATGCATGGCTTAGTGTTTTCTGTGTAACTCAAATCTAGGAGAAACTTCATTCTGACTGCAGTGACTGCTTTGAAGATGTAGTATTAATGGTTCACTTTTCCTGAGTGGGCTGCTGTTGTTTTCAAAAAGCCATTACAGTTGAAATTCCCGATAGCATATTCTTTTTGGAACTAGATGCTTGACACAACTTTTTATGTACCTCAGCTCATTTTATCTTGTTTTCTTTCCCGTTGGAACAGAGAGTTCTGCCTTATACCAAGTCAGGTAATTTTATCCATCTAATGCGTACAGGGCTGGGAAACTGTGACCCTGTGGCCACATTCAGCCGATCCCAAGGCTGTCTTTGAGGCCATCAACTGGCCAGAAAAGTTGGCTCTCCTCGAAACATCCAGGAGAGACTGTTTACCTTTTAAATTGTGCCCCCCCATTATTAAAAACAAACCACCACCACTCCAAAAAACCAGAGGAAGATGGCTGTTTTGTGCTTGGGAGGGGTTTAGATATTTTTTAGCAGCCTGTGTGGCTCCTGCAGGGTCCACTGGACAGAAAATTTGTTTCCCGCCCCCCACTGACGCACTACAGTGCCCCCCTGCACTGGATCTAGGTCATTAATTAAGGAGCCCTGGTGGCGCAGTAATTAAATGCTGGTACTGCAGCCACAAGGTTGTATGTGCGATCCTAGAGGATCAGAGACATCAAAGACAACTCTGTGGTCATGTGGCCAGCATGACTTCACAGAATGCTGTTACCTTCCCACCGAAGTGGTACCTATTAATCTACTTGCACTTTTACATGCTTTTGAACTGCTAGGTTGTTAGAAGCTGGGACTAGTGACGAGAGCTCAATCTGTCACTCGGTGTTTGGGCCTCAAACTGCAAACTGCTGATCTTGCAGTCATCAGAATCAGCATCTTAACCGCTTAGCCACCACGTCCCCAAGTTAGTTAGCTCATCTAAAGCTCTGTAGGGTGACATTCCATGTTCGTGTTTCAGAAGTCAAAGATAAAATAGTAGTATCAGATCTTCCCCTTCCCACCCCACCTTCAAAAATATATGAAGGTGAGATTGAAAAGGTGAGAATGACATGCAGGAAAGTTACATGGGTAAGGAGTGAGGAATCCTCCCCATCATTTCCTTCCCAGGCTCTTACTTTCCTGAGAAATCTCTTGAACCAATTCCTTACATGTTCTTTATTGCTTATAAAAGCATGTTCTTACTCTTTCTATGTGATGAGGATAAGATATCTTGTGAGCC
This sequence comes from Phrynosoma blainvillii, assembly GCA_026167975.1. Lineage (NCBI taxonomy): Eukaryota > Metazoa > Chordata > Lepidosauria > Squamata > Phrynosomatidae > Phrynosoma > Phrynosoma blainvillii. The sequence continues at coordinate 35,287,623 of JANUYF010000001.1, read as the reverse complement.
ACCTTGGGAGAAAGGCGGCATGAAAATGAAATAAATGATAATTCTATGGTTTAAATTCTCAGAATTACTGCTTTTGGGTCTTGTTTGAGCTTAATTAGTTTATAGTGTGTGATATAATGAAGAGTAACAGCACAAATTTAAGATAACGGTAATATAATTGAAAGAAAATAAAGTTAATTACTTTTTCACTTTAGTGTTCTGTAAATTTTTAAACTATGTTTGTTTTAAATGTTGTAAACTGCTTTGACTCCAGAATGAGGAAAAAGGCAGGATATAAATACAATAACTATTGTTGTTGTTGTCATTGTTGTTATTTTAAAGGTGGTTTCAGCAAGTGGAAAATCAGACCCCTGAATATACTGTATGGACTGGAATAGCTGTATTGCCAGTGGTTTTCAAAAAAGAATTGAAAGTCTAGTCTAGCTACTTGTCACATACCTGACTGAGGTGAAGAGGCCTCTTATAAGATATTTTGCTAGTTGCCAGCTACATATACGTTGATAGTAACTAGTAAAATATCTTATAAGATACTTTGATATTCATACTGTAACACCAAATATTACAAATCAAGTGTCTTTGATGTATGTGTGTATGTATACATACACATACGAAGACCTTTGACTTGTAATGTTGATGTTACAGTATGAGCCCCAAATAATCAAATGAAATATTCATAAAGAAAGCCATGGTGAACCAAAGGTATGTCTTAAGTCAGCATCCTGTTTTACACAGTGGACAAGTGCCCAAGCAGGCTATTAGGACAGTTGTCTTCTCCCATAGTTTTCCCCTCCCCGCATCTGATATCCAAAAGCATATTGCTTCTTATCTAGAAGCAGGATGTAACATCTTGACCATCGTGGTAGCTTTATCCTCTATCAGTGGGTCTGATATCTTTTAAAAGCTGATGACTTGGTCTTCAACACTACTGATAGCAATTGTGTATTTCATTTGCTTTGTGGAATACTTTTTCTGCTCTGAATCAATTATCTTTCTTAAGTGACTGGCATTTATTAAGTGTCTCTCGGTTCTCCGGGAACACTTTGAACTCCTAATGGTCAGCAGGTTTTAAATGAATTGTGGAACCTTCTGTTTTATGAGTTTTAAGCACTGTCTCTTGAAGAACTAAGAGCTCCATGTGCTTTTAAAATATATTAGCTCAGACTTCTGAATGAAGTCTGGTGTGTGCTCATGAATGAATCCATTTGGCAGTAAGCTTTCCATTGGCAAGTTCATATAGGTCACTCAATTACACTTGAAATATATTTTCAGTAAAGAACTGAAATGGCAACTCATTTTACTTAAGCTGTTCACAGACTGTTAAAATTGTATTTTACTGTATTTCAAAATACCAGTGATGTATATTTTAATACTCCAAATTATAAATGATATCCAGTTATCTATAGCTGACATCAGTGAACCTCATTGATGTACATCAGAGGGCAGAATATAAAGATCTGGTTCCATATTTTTCTTTTTCAGTACTTGTAAATTTCCATAAATATAAGACCATTCAATGAACCATCTGTAAATATTCTTGCCAAGACACTTTAAGACTAGTTGAAAGTTTTATTTCTAGGCCATAGCTTGTCTACTGTATTCAGTACTTTAGAAATACCTTAGCTTTAACATCTGATTCTGAGGTCTTGAATCTTAAATAAGGACCCTGGCGATGCTGCAGAAGGTGGAACACAGGGAAAGTTGGTGGAAGCTCTCAGACAAGTGAGAATTACTCATAGGGCGAACTACCGCCACCTTCTGGAGGACATGCTGATTAGTTACAGGCTAGCTAAAATGCAGGGAGAAGATTGCTCTAATGCTGAATCAGCTACAGCCTCAACTTCAGATTCCACTGATGGATCCAGTAACCAAGAGAAAACCTCCAAAGCAGAATGTGAGCACCAGCTTGCTGAAATGCAGAATGCTAATGAAGATTCAGAGATGAGTGATGAACATTGTGATGAAAAAAAGTAACTCCATTTTTCAGAGTTGACTTAATGGTTTAGCTATTATGCCTTCAGTTTCTTTGTATTTGTTACACCTTAGAGATTTAGCTTTTCTCAGTTTTATATATCTAGACTACTCACTTAAAAAAAGGTATTCTGTGTGTTGGGGGGGAACTCTTTCAAAGAAGCATAGCCAATTATGAACTGTAGCTTGCACAGCATTACCACTGCTTGTCTTCTGCACACATGGCAGGAAGCAGAGTACTTTTATGTTTGTAGAGACTGGTGAAGAGGTTTGTGTGGTTTTAAGTCTTGATAGTATTGGGCTGGAATATGATATCCTAAAAAGAATGTCATGTTATAAATGCTTGCCAGTGATGAAACACACTATTTTTTATGATTTTTTTTAAAATAAATTTTGGTAGAGCCTCAAATTGTCATCCTACTCTAGCATTTATGGTTTATGATTATAACTTCTTTTCTTTGATTTAACATGGTGATGTAGATATTGCATGAGTATATTTGACTTGTGAATAGTTCATGTCAGTGACATGTTAGTCTCTTTAAGTTAAGGCATGTTATCTTAGCTATTAAAATATGATGTTTATGTTAGGCTATAATTTAGACTATATAATATGTACACAATTTTCTAAGACTGTATTCAGGATGCACACAGCACTATGTATCCAGTGGATAAAATGTACTGGCAATTAGTGTTTAGTTTCATGAGTTATTGTTTAAGACCAAATAAAACATGTGTGGAATAATATGAATGCATATGGACTTTATTTTAAGCAGTCATGGTGGTATAAGCTGTCACCAAAAATAACAGCTATAAACTATGTTTAAATATTTTTTGATAATGTGCTAAGTTTTACAACATGTCAGAGTGATGAGATTTATAATAATCAATTTCAGTTGATGCAAATGGATCCAAGCGCAGTTAATATTGATTGCATTTCCTAGGATTTTTGCTTTTTTAATAACCCACTTCACAATATAAACAGAAAATTATGTAAGTGATAATGTAAACAGCTACCTGTTTTACCTCTAGATCTCTCCTTCTCAGATGTGGTTGCTGCATCTACTCTTGTGCTTCTAAAACCTTTAGCCGAATGACCAGCAGATGTTTATGCCAGACTTGCTTGGTCACTGTTTCAAGTTGTGTTTCTGACAATGTGTTCTACCACTACATCACAAGCCTGGGACAGAAAGCAGTGGCAGGAATGCTACTTCTATGAGGTTGTAAGCCTCATATGAATGTGGAAACAAGTATCAATTGCTTCTCTTCTGTGGATGTCTTTTCTAATTTGCAGTTCAGGACAGTGTGGATTTCATCTTTCTTAACGTCAGTAGAACACTAACAATTGTCCTCTTCTTTTCCTGTAGGGTGCTGGCGATCTAGAAGATCCGTGGTAGCCTTACAGATCTGCTAAAATGCTTTTGAATCTGAAAAAATGGGGAAAAAACTTTTAATCAGTTTTCTTCAGTACAAGGGAAAAATTCTGGTGGATTTCCAACATTATGTGAAATGGGCAGAAAGAAATTATTAGGATTTTCCATCATTTGTTCATATTTGTGTTTTCTGATATTGCCACTCTTAGCATTGCCTGTACTACAGTATTTTTACCAGCCTTGGGCGTATTGGTTACACCTTTATGGAGCCTGAGCCCTAAAAACCAAGGAAGGAGTAATGCTGGGAGCACATCACTAAATGTACATAAAGTACCATGGGATTGTAGTTGTACTCTGAAGACACACTATGGTTTAACAAAACTTAACAGTACATGCGCACTTGAGTGCAAATAATTGTAATGAGACACTTACTTACTTCACCTTACCAAGATGGAAGGCTTTTGCAGCTCTGGGCTTGGAAATCATTTCAGTTGGGCAATATGCTATAGGATGTGTATTATTATTTTTTAATTTTCCAGTTTTACCAGACTGTTAGGTTTTTCCCTACAGTGCCCAAATTGTGATATGTTGCCTACTGCTTGCTTAAGATAAGGTGTATTTGGCAATAATATAAGGAGATTTTAGGCATCTAAAACCAATAAGAATTTTACGCATGTGTATAACACATCCTTAAACTCTTGCTAGAAGAAAAAAACCTTTTTAAACCAAACAACTTAATTTATGATTAGTTGTAATTTGCTTTGACATCTCACTCATTGCTGCAAGTTTTTTAATGCTGAATATTTGCCTTTATTATAATGTAAATTGTGATTTTGTTCTAAATGTGGTTTTCTATAGTTTTTTTCCTTTGATTTCTATCAGCTTAAAAGAGAGGTCTTGTGTAATATGGGTATAATTTTTAATTGTTTGCATTATTTACAAAGTTCAAATTATCACTTTGAGATTACTATAAATACTGCTAAAATTATCTATTTTAAATCTAAGAAAATATTAGAGATATTTTCATGGGTTCAGTGACCTTTCATTTTATAAGCAATGGGCATGGTACAGAGTGGCTGTCATGTAAGGTACTTGAAGATTCTTAGTTTAATTCTATTTTTGCAATAACCTTATTTTTTTCTTAATTCTTTTGAGTTGTGCATGTATTGAGTCCAGTTAATGCTGAAAGTGGAGAAGAGTAAAGTATTTATCTAAAAAATAAATAAATAAAAGCTATTGGGGAGGGGAAACAATGAATGTATCCATCTGTACATGATTTACATGCTGTGGATGCCTTGTAAACATTTTCCTATTTGTTTAAACTGTGTTTCAACGAGGATGTAATTGCCCTTGTGTGTAGTTTAAGCTAATGACAGTCATCAACTGGTTTTGTGTGAAATAAAATTCATGGTATTTTTCTGTAACTTCCCCCCTCCTATATACACACTTGAGTGTAAATCCATGTACACTCAATAACCTGGTGCCTGTAGCCAGCTTTCCCAATCATTTGGTTCATTGTGTATCTAATGGGGGGGGGGTGTCTAGAGAGGATTAATGCCACAATATATTTTATTTATTCATTAGATTTTAGCCTTGTAATTTAAAAGTGTTCTAAATGATGATGTTAACAGGTATTTGTCCCTACTGGTTTTCTTTGCGGGGGGGAGGGGTGTTAAAAGTTAGGGAATGAAGAATGCAAAATGGTTTATTGTTCAGACTGTCTACTCTGGTCCAATCCTGTACTGATAGTACCTTCCCAGTATGATATTGTGATGTTTCATACAATACAGTGAACATAACCAACTTGTTATCTTCAATAAAGGATTGCTAAAACAGTGAGAGGTGCTATTTTGTGGGAAAAGAGGTAGTGACAAAAAAAGTGTTTGCTTCTAGAATTGTAAATATTGTTTGCTTGTTTTATTTGATATGTGTATTCCTGTGGTCTTTGACATATAAGAGCTTAAGAACCTATGTCTGTATTGCAATCTTTGGTTTAAAATAGCAATTACCTGTCGGTAGTGCACATGTTAAGACCAGTCACTTTGAAATTAATTTGGTCCAAGATATTATAGAGAGAAATTGAACTGCAGATGAAATAAGCAAAAGGTGGTAGTGCATGGTAACATGTTGGTTTAAGGTACCCTGTGGCATCTTCAAAAGTACTACTGAAGATTTCTGAAAAATGCAGTAGTGTTCTTCAGACTGCTAAGTATATATGGTAGCGGTTGTGGGAATGAAGAGTTTCTCAAGGAGAAAGAGGAAAAAAGAACTGAATTATTTCCAGTGCTTGTGTTATACTTTTAACAGGAGGGGTGATAAGTGTACTATTAATTGAGCTAGATCCATTTATATCAGCATCAGGCTGCAAGTGCCTATATTTGTGATCTAAACTATTTTATTGGATGCCAAAGTTAGCCTCTTATACCTGATGGAGGAATACCATATGAATCATTATTCTGCATTTTCGTTTGCCATATCTTACATGGTTCCACCTGACAGCATAACTTGTTTCTTTTTCTTACTCTACAATAAATGTTAATACATCAGCATTATTCCCTTATTCTGGGGAGGAAATATGTTGGTGTTGATACTTAATGGCTTTGAACCAGACTACCATACATGGGGTTCTCTTCAGGGAGCAAAGTGGTGAGCCTTTCTCCTTCTCCCTACACCTCTTCCAAATGCTGTTTTGGGGAGTTGAGGAACCTTCTAGAACAGCATGGGAAGTAGTGCCAAAAGCTGTTGAGTAAAGAGGAATTGGCAAAGATCACCTTTTCAGCATCCGTTCAGCTGAAGCCTATCCTGGGTTGTCTCCTCTGTGGATAGAAATATCCCTTCTTTTTGAGAGAAAGATGCTGGATCAGACCCAGGAGAATTTGAAGGCTATCTGTTTGTCACTAGATTCAGTGTGTTCACCACAGTGTCAGAAATCAGATTAAACTCCATTGTCAAATGCTTATGAACCAAGACAAATTGTACAACCTAAATTCTTTACTATGGGAACTTTGTCACTGGCTTGTTAAGAAAAGGTTGCAATTTTAAAATAATTTAAAATTTATGAAGTTGAAGGCTTTCATGGCCAGCATCCATAGGTTTTTGTGGGTTTTTCAGGCTGTGAGGCCGTGTTCTAGAAGAATGTGTTCCTGATGTTTCTGAAGATGCCAGCCACAGATGCAGGCAAAATGTCAGGAATACATTCTTCTATAACACGGCCTCACAGCCCAAAAAACCCACAAAAACCTAATTTAAAATGTATCTAGTTAAATATGGCATTGGTTCTTACACATTTCTAATGACTCATAATAGTTCTAAGCACCATTTGGCACCATTTGTTAAACATAATTGTCCTGCCGTTTCATAGAAGGTCCTGTCACATTCCCATATGATGACATAAAGTGGTTTGCAAAGAACACTTGAGATGTCTTGGTTATTGCTGTTTATATAAAAGAGTACAGTTGGACTTCTTTATTGCTAGAGTAGTCTCAACTAATCACAATCCACAGAGCAGCTTTCTGGGAAGTACAGGGCTGATGTGTATTTGCCTTATCTGCAGACCATCAGTTCTATTGAAATGTGATCTAAAGCTATATCTTGGCTTATTTCCAAATCAGTCCTCTCTTCATAATACCTACTTAAAGCCACTGTTTGCTGTGCTTGGTTTGAAGCTGCCAGTAACTTGATGTGCAGATCTGAGGCAGAGTAACAAGCAGCCTAATAACACTTTATCTCTGTGTGTATATTACTCAGAAGTAAGGCCTATTATTTGCAAATAGCCTTTCAGTGTGAGATATTTTTTTAAAAAAGTAATTGACAATGTAACAGTGACAAACTAGTAGCTCTGTGATGGCAACTTGATATTCAGATGGCTCTGGGTTATGAGAACTTTAGATGCAATGGCAACTCAGTGTGTGCAAGTGGTGGGTCCCCCGCCTTCCACTTACACCAATGCAAACCATTCCTATTCATTTGTAGCTGATTTGTGGACATTTTGAAATTTATGTGATGAGCTGCTGCCTAAAATTTGGGTTGCCATGTGAAACGGCCTGCCAGGTGGCATGGATTTCAGGCAGGCATCACACTGCTGATTGGGGTACAGCCTCCATCATGAAGTGCTCACTAATCCCAGCTGCTCAATCTTTGATTCATCTCCGTTCAGCTGGCTTGATTGGCTATAGATGTCAGGGATGATTGATACCAAATGAGCAAAGTTGCTTAGTAGAGTTGCATTAAATCTAACTTTTTACATGTTTCCACATTGCAACTATACCTTTCTTTTCGAAGTCAAAGAATAAAAAGTATTATGTGCTTATATAACAAGGAAGTTTAAAGTAAGGTCAGCTCTTATGCTTGATCTGGACTAATCCTTTAATATAAAGAATTGTATTGCACCCGAAGGGATGAGAAGGAATAGCTCACTTTTTCCTTTGTCTGAATACATGTTTCATTTTGGCATTGTAGAAAACTCATCTGTCACCATTAATGTTGCGTCCTCAAAATGATAGCACTGTTGAGCTGCTTCATAGGTTTTTGCTACTGCTTTCCTCTCTTGTGCTCTTTATGATCTGTAAGCACCATCTGAACAGCTAGTTTATTTAGTTTGCTTAAGATCTATTTATTTACCAAACCCTGTACCCTATTCCATTTAATGAAGCTGTAACATTCTCTGTGATGCTTGGGGTATCTGTACTTTGTGAAGCTGCTGCATGTCAGTCTGTTCATAAGTATAAAACATTACTTATATCATAATTGATCCTATTTGGTTTTTATTCATGGTGTTGATTCTTAAATGGTTGTATTTTGCGTTCTAAAAGTAGAAGGGAATAGTTGCCTGTCTAACACAACAGAGTCTACTACTGGGCACTGTGTTATTTCAGTATCAGAAATTTGCAGGTGATGTGTATCGTTGAACTAGAACACGGAGACCTTTAACTTCTTAGGGTTTTTTTTACATTGTTTGCACCATGGAGCATATGACACTGCATCAAATAGTATGAAGGCTTATTAAAAACCTCAAATGCTCTCAAACTTGGTAAAGGCTTAATAGCGCTCCTGAAGAATTAACATGGCATAGTCTGCTTTTAATCCTGGTGCTCCTAATATGGATGATAATTCTGTCATATCCTTGATGCTGGGTACGGTTGTCTCCTTCCAGACCTCTTAACCTGTTTACAAAATGCTCTCTATAACTTAATATCCACGCTAAATTGAGCAGAGATTCAGTCCTGTACAAAGTAAATGATAAGCTGGTTTTGATCTTAGAATTACTTTGAAGCGGGTTTATAGGAGGTGAAATAAAAATGTTGCATTTTCTTTGTACTTCATTCATTGCCGCTGAGTAATATTTCCCTAGAAGAAGGCAGCTGGAAGTTTTAAAAACAATGTTGAACCACCTAGTTCAAAGGATGCTGTTTTAGATTTAATTTTCATCTTGTCTGAGTTTACCAACACTATGCAGGTTTAGTCTCCCTTATTCAGAATCCCAAAAACCAAACCTTTATTCATGGGTGGGTGAAATAGAGACACTTTCACTTTTTGATCTTTCAGTGTACACAAGCTGTATTTCATGCACAAAATTATTTAAAATATTGTATAAAATTACCTTCAGTCTATGTGTATAAGGTATATATGAAACAGAATTAAAGTTTGTGTTTAGACTTTAGTCCCATCTCCAACTCCAAGATACCTCATTATGTATGTATATGCAAATACAGGTATTCTGAATTGCTTCTCCCCCCCCCCACCAAAAAAATTTAAAATCTAGAACACCTCTGTTTCTAAACATTTTGGATAAACATGTATCATTTGCCTTATATAGATTTGGCTCCCTGATCAAAACATTGGTAGAATTAAGATAAACAGGAAAATAAAATGATAATTTGCTAAAGCAGCTAAGCTTAATGGTTTGTTCATAATGATGCTGTAAAAATGATGCCAAAATAACAGTTTGGGACAGACTTGCAAACAAGTGAAGTTTATACTCCTTATTTAGAAATGGTGCAAAAATAGCCTGAAAGAATGAAAGTTGGTTTAAAGAGAGGAAGTTTCTCAATTGATGAGAACGTCAAGGATGATGAACCCCAGTAAAGTGTGTAAAACAACGCAAACAAAAAGCAAAATTCCTGGAATCAGTTGCTAAGAACACACCATCCAATAATATCCTTGATATTAATACAGAGATTTGGACTGCTGTATGATAAAGATATAAAGAATGCTGATGGTATAGAAATGCCAGGAAGATGAAATTAATTTCTTGCATCAGTCCTTTACTGCAGTTGATGAATCTTGTGCCTGTCATGTTGTTTCCCAACAGTACTGTTGAAAAAACTGTCAAATAGAGGTGAAAAAGTAGTTCTGAATTTTAAGAGTGCATAGCAGATACAGCCCTGGATGTCACTTACCTAAAAGCTTCCATGTAGAACTATAAGATTTCTAAACTCAAGACTTACAATTAGAGAGGAGGCAATCTACTACTGGGTTTTTGTTTTTTAAAAAAGGCTTTGCGATAGTCTAAGGAATTCCAGACCTTTAGCATAACCTCTGTCTCACTTAGTTGTTATGTATAGGCTTTACTGGGGAAATTGGCATGAGGTCTACAGAAAGTTTTGCTTTGTTAATCTGAGCATTCTTTGAGGGTGTTGGCAAGCAACTTGAGTGTGATCTGTCTGACACCATATGCTGAGATTTCCATAAAGCTCTTAACAAAGCCCTTAACCTCTACTTCCTGTTTAACCAATTATCTTTTCACAGTAGGACCTTTCCCATAATTAGTTATTTCCCCTCTGAACATTTGGTGAGGAATGATTCTTCCCCCCATAGAGAACAAGGAAGGGGAAAGGGACCCCAGGGGTCTCTTTGTAGACAGGTGCTATTTAACTTGCACAAATGATTTGGGAGAAAGGTTGAACAAGGAGAGATATATGGGAAAAAGGAGAGCTGAGCAGGCTCCTGGGATAGTGAAACCCAGACAGACTTTAAAACAGGGGTAGGCAACCTTTTGGAGCCGGGGGCCGGGTGGCTGTTCCTCAGACAATTGGGGGGCCGAAGCACCAAATAAAATAAAATAAAAAAAAATGTATGCACACATTCTCAGCCCCAGAAAAGCCATGGCAAAACCCTTGTGGAGATTTTGGCAAGAAAACCCCAAGAACAAGTAATAACAATAGTCAATATCATCATGGCAGGCGGCGGCGGCAGGACCCGTCGGGGGCCGGTTCAAAGGCCTCGGGGGGGAGGCTGCATCCGGCCCCCAGGCCTTAGGTTGCCTACCCCTGCTTTAAAATATCGGTCTTCTCAGGGTAAAGTTACCATTTGAGCTGGATGTTCACTGTGCACATGGACTGAGGGGTGTACATACATGTAACACACAGGGCCCTGAATGCTCATCTGCTGGGCATGACAGGGCAGGGCTAACCTTGTGTCTTGGGTGTTCATCTGGACCCACTCAACATCAGTGTGAGATGCTGCACATTGAAGCAGATAATCCTGCATTTGGCTGTAGGTGCCTGGGAAGGCAGTAATTGAAAATATTAGCTATGGCATTGAATGATGTTAAGCCCTAGTTAGGAAATAACAGCAAAGCAATAGCTATTATTCTGCCTTTTCCATAATAAGAAGACTCAGTACAGATGAAAACCCATTATTTATTTAAAGTATTTATACCCCACTCTTCAGCCACAAAGGGGCTAAGCAGATGGCGCAAAGCGCTGTCTTCAGAGCAAGGAAGGGGAGGGGCAGCCACACACTGGGCACCCCAACCCGTTCTCGAAGACGACGACGGAGCAGCCGGCCCTCCGCATGGCCGGCGCTCCGACGATGCCTTTCTGCTGCAGCGTCCACACGGCGATTTGTGGAAGGAGCGCTATTTTAGCGCTCCTTCCAGGGGCGGCAAAGCTGCACCACGGGGCCGAGGTGTGCGGATACCTCGGCCCCGATCCGCAGCTTCCCAGGACGGCCCCGTGCCGCCCATCTGCTTCCCCCCAAAGGCTTTCAGAGTGGTTTACAAATAGCTAATTTGACAGTTCCCTGCCCTCAGTCTTACAATCTGAAAAGACATGACACAAAGGGAGGAGGGAATGGCAGTGGGGAAAGGGATTAAGCAGTTAAAATGGGGGGGGGGGGCTTTCATGTCCCTCTAGGGCTAAACATGGTAGAGCTGTGCCTGCCTTTCCTTCTTCCCCCAAGGCTAGGATGGTTAGCAGTTCAGATGGAAGGAGGGCCTTTCAACTCTGGGGTTATACATAATCCATAGATAACCCATAAATATGGGTTATACATAAATCCATACAAAAATGTCAATATAAAAACTAAAAATATGTAGAGTAAAAAAACATTTTGAAATCATTAAACGCAATATTTTTTTTAAAAAAATCAACAGAACAGCAAACCATTAAAAGCCCATCGCCACCAATTCCTACAAGCTTTGCAGAATAGGAATGTTTTTACTTCCTGGGAGTAAAGGAGAGCAAGGAGAAGGAGCCATCTAGGGAGGGAGTTCCAAAGTCAAACAACCACCAAAAAAAAAACCCCTCTCCCTCCCAACTCTTGAGGAAATGGATGAAAAGAATGTGATAAAAAATATACTGCTTACATAAAGCTGGTGTATTCCTGTTTTTAGAGTACATTATACCACTTTGTCAGCCTGTCCTGAGATAATAATGTAGGAAAAGAGAATGTACAGAAACATTACAGAAAGCAAGGGTTGGAGCAGTGATTCCCAAACTTTGGTCCTCCAGGTGTCTTGGACTTCCAGCTCCCAGAAGCCCTAGCCAGTTTGGCCGACAATCAGGAATTCTGGGAGCTGAAGTCCAAAACATTGGGAGGACCAAAGTTTGGAACCACTGGGTTAGAGCGTTACGCTTTATGTGGTCCCTTACACTTTTGTATAGATGAAGCTTACAGTCCAAAAAAGTAGTGAAATAAAAAGAGATGGGAAAAATGTGAACAAATGGCAGTGGCTGAAGCCACTCTGGGACCCAGTTCTGGGAAAAGAGTGGGATAATAATAATAATAATAATAATAACAACAACAACAATAACAATAATAATGCTAAATTACAAGTGGGTGTAAGAAATACTGCATCTAAGCCAAAGGTTGCAAAGTTTCAATTCTAAAACCAAGCTTAACTATGGAGACATAAACGTTTACATGGCCATTAATTATATGGAGATCGATTATATTGGTTAGTAGCTACAAGGAGTTGCTCAGTAAAACAGAATTGACAATAGTAAATAGAGAATAAATTAGGCATTTCTCAACAAAAACAGAGTAGACATGTCAACAGCAATTGGTGACACTGACTGTAGCATGGAGTCTACTTGAAGGACATACTTTCTTATATAACAGGGGAGGGGATTTGCTAGCCTACAGAAGCCAACCATTGTTGGCTAGTGGAAAGAGTCTGCACTATTGTTATTCACTCAAAAGAGACAGCAAATACTTTGTTCTTCCCTGTTTTCTGGGGAAGACAAAGGGGTACAGTCAGGTTTCAAAGCACCACAGAATGGTTCAGCTGGACACCCAATAACATAAGACCTTGTGCAAGGTTAGGGGTTAGTAGGGGGGATCTGTGTCTCCCCACATGAGGTTCCCCACCTGTGCCATAGAATAGCAAATTAATTCTAAGACTCTGCAGCTTAGGAAGCTAGTATGCTATTATCCAAACACAAGAGAGGGGCAGCAGTGGTATTTTAAGTTCCTCAAGGTTTACAGAAGTACACAAAATTGTTAGGATGGTGGTGGATGTGGCTGAGACATTCCAGTCAAAACTGAGTGTGCTGAATGGTGATGCAATGCTGGCATGACAGTTGAACTGGGGTAGAAATGGAAAACTCTGAAATGGAGGAGGAAGGAGACATGCAATTGAGTATTTTGGAAGGGGGCGATGGGTGTGGCTAGCTGCTTCCCGGTACCCTGAGCAGGAGGAGCCCATCACACTGCAACATTTTGTTGCAGGTTTCACTTTGGTCTCTGAGTTGCAAATGCTGCCAGTCAAGAAGTGTATGACCAGCATCATCCATCACCACCTCTTTGTGAGGCTCCTGAAGGCATCTGGTTGACCGCTGCAGGAGGACAACTGCTGGATTAGGTGGACTTCAGTCATAGGCAAACGTAAAGCTCCATATTCTACATGGCAGCATGGTTTGAGTTCTGAAGTGGTTTTAATTGTTAAAAATACAAATAAAATACATCTATTAACCTGGGGAAAGGCTTTTGCCTTGTGCCATCAAAGTAGGCATTCCAACATTAGGATGTCACCCTTGGAAAGGGTCTTATTCTTGGTTGTCACCTACGGTCGAAGGCATACCATTCAGCTTCCTGTCTCATGGCAGGGTCACCTATTCCCCCAATGGCCCCACAGGGTTCAACTGATAATAAGATTCCAAAAAGAGAAACAATTGCCAATTATTAAAGCAAGTAGACTGCTGAAGTCTTTTGAGAATGGGGAGAGATACCTCCCAGTCCTCTAAAATTGCAACAGGAGTGAGATTGATGATAAGCCATTGAAAAGGTCTAATTTTTCTGAGCTCATTTGGAAAAGAAATTCTGTGCCACTGCATGTGCCAGTAGTGACACCGGTTATCAGTAGCTGAAATTTGCTAAGGCAGCTATCAATGCATAACCTAGGGTTACGTGTTAGTGACTGGTTCATATTTATGATCCCTACATATTCCCTAGTCCTCTTAGTCACTGCTGTCGAGAGCCAGTGTGGTGTAGTGGTTTTGAGTGTTGGACTACAACTCTAGAGACCAGGGTTCAATTCCCAACTGGGGCCATGAAACCCACTGGGTGACCTTGGGCAAGTCACATTCTCTCAGCCTTGGGGGAAGGCAATGGTTAACTTTCTCTGAACAAATCTTGCCAAGAAGACCCCATGATATTATGATCTTGGGGTTATCATAATAAGTTGGAAATAACTTGAAGACACAACGCACACACACACACGCATTCCCTTCTTTAGGGGATATGTAGGGACATGAAAGCAGCCTTTGCAATCGACAGGAATCTGTTCCTATGTCAATTGGGAAGCAGATGACTGATGTTCTCACCCTCTGTATGAGCAATTTCCAGCAAAAGGAATAGTGATAGGGACCCTGTTTTTATCTGTCACACTAGAGATCGTTCATGGGAAGGGTGGGAAAGCATTCATTTGCATCCTGATCGACAAGGGAACAGACCCCTGCGAATCACAGCAGCTGCTGTCCGTTTAGTGGGGAGGGAGAAGTCCCATCAGAAGACACTACATAGCTATAGAACTAAGGTTTTTACACATTTGTAACTGCCTTAGTGAATTCCAACCTATATTGTGATGTGGAACAGATGGTAGTGATTGGTTGAGCTGTCCTTATATCACTGAGATGTAGGGCAGGCTGGGGGAAAAACATGCCCATTCCTGGCTGCCAATGGCTGGTAGATGGGCAGCATAGGCAGATGTTCTAGGTTGGGGGAACAAATCATGTGGGCTTTCTACCGGAGCTGTTTTACCAACCCTAGAGGAAGAACATTTATCCCACAAATGTTATTTTCAAATTCATAATTTTACTGTCAAGGGGGATTCTTCAGTAAAATAAGGGCCTGAGTCATATTAATCTCAATTACTGTAGACACCCTGAAGCAATATTTAAATATTGGGTCAACACTTCCATAATTACAGTCAGCCCTCCATATCCACGGATTCAACTATCTACGGCTTGGAAATATTCCAAAAATATATAAATTCCAAAAAGCCAAGCTTGATTTTGCTATTTTATATAAGGGACACCATTTTACTATGCTAATGTGTATAATGGAACTTGAGCATCCACAGACTTTGGTATCCTGGAACCAAATCCCAACAGATACCAAGGGCTTACCTACTGTATATTGATTCAGTTGGTCTACTCAAGTTAAGAGGTTTTAGGCTAGAGTGTTTCACTAAACACTTCATTTTAGCTGATTATGATTTGTTTTCCTTGAAAACAAGAAGTACCTAGGAACTTCTGGATTCATTTTGAAAGTTTGGTACTTCTCAGGGTATCCAGAGGCTGGACAAATAGCCCCAAACCCCTAGAGTTGGTCCATTCCTGTCTTAGGCAAAGAAGGAAGGGAGAAAGTAGGAGCCTTGACATTACATTTACAAGTGGGAGCCAAAACAAAATGCCAGTCACCATTTTGCACTCACTGGTCATGTTCATTCTCCTTTAGGGCCTCTTTTTTGAGTTTCATAAATCCATGGGTGGTTTCATCAGATGTCTATTTTGGCTACATAAGCAATGACATCCAAAGCGGGAACCTTAGAAGCAGAGAAAACACGAGGTGGCTGGCAGCAAAATGTTACCGTGCATTCCTGATGTGAATTTGTTCCCTAAGCCTGGGACTTAGCTGAGAAAAACAAAAATTAAAGGCAGCCTATGTTGCAACTTAGGCCTTGATTTGCAAGTTATTCAACATTTAAACATGCAGCTATGCATGTGAATTGAACACCGGTTTTCTGAACATGGGGCTTTGATCTCTAAGGATATTTCAAAAACAACTTCTCGGTATTCACTACAATGTGAGCTATTCAGACATGCAGTGGTTTTGTCTACTTTTCTGTGTGTCCATGGGTTTCACACACACTCCATTCCAGCCCTGTTATTTTTGTACTTCTGCAAACCTTGGGATTTTCCAAAGTCTGCTGATACATAATGGTGTCCCACTCTCCAAGTTTGGAAATATATGCTATGTCTTGGCTTTCAACTCAATGGAGTATATACTTGGTTCTTCCTGTCCCTATTTTATCCCTACAACAACCCTAAATACCCTGTTTGCTCTTGGAAGTTTAGCAGGGACAGACCTGCTGAGAACTTGGATGGGGGCCACCAAGAAATGCCAGGTACTGTAAGGTATCTTTCAGAGGAAGGCAATAGCACACCACCTCTGATTAAAACCCTATGAAACTCATGGGGTCACCATGAGTTGACAGGTGACCTGAAGGTATACATGCATTCACAGAGACGTAGGGCATGATGAAGGATTGTGGGTGGCCAGGGGTCACCTTATGAGCTGGAATCTCCATAGCACACCTTTGGTAACACTGTTCACTACCTCTTGCTGGCTCTGAAAAGGCAACAGACCAAGGCAAAACAGACATCCCAGCAAAGGAGACTGGAAAGGAATGGTCTGGAACTGAACGCCAGAAATGGGATTGTCAAAGCAGAAAGAAAAGCGCAGAGAAGATGGGTGCGTATTCAGAAGCTGCAGAGATG
Source organism: Phrynosoma blainvillii (assembly GCA_026167975.1). Taxonomy (NCBI): domain Eukaryota; kingdom Metazoa; phylum Chordata; class Lepidosauria; order Squamata; family Phrynosomatidae; genus Phrynosoma; species Phrynosoma blainvillii. The sequence goes on along the minus strand of JANUYF010000001.1, from coordinate 35,271,062 downwards.
AGGAAAGCCAAATATTTTGGCTGCAAGGGTATGTATGTGTGCATGCATTGGAACAAATGTCCTTCAGATGACTGCAATTCCCAGCATCCCTTATCATTGGTTACACTGAATGAGACTTCTGGGATCTGTAGTCTAGCACCTTCAAGAAGATCCACCCCTGTGATAGGGGAGGAGGCATGATGGGTTACAAATTTTCTCTGCCTCTTATCTCTGAATGTATTATAGCCATCTCCATGCTCCATGGAAACCATGCCCAATAAAGAGGGACTTAGGAAGCTGGTATGTTTAGCCTGGAGAAGAGAAGGTTAAGAGATGATATGATAGCCGTTTAAGTATTTGAAAGGATGTCATGTTGAGGATGGAGCAAGCTTGTTTTCTGCTGCTCCAGAGAATAGGACTTGGAACAACGGATACAAGCTCCAGGAAAAAAGATTCCACCTCAACATTAGGAAGAAGTTCTTGACAGTGAGAGCTGTTCGAAAGTGGAGCACACTCCCTCGGAAGTTGGTGGAGTCTCCTTCTTTGGAGGTCTTTAAATAGAAGCTGGATGGCCATCTGTCAGGGATGCTTTGATTTTGAGTTCCTGCATGGCAGGGGGTTGGACTGGATGGCCCTTTTGGTCTCTTCCAACTCTGATTCTATGATCCCAGAGTTGCTTTCTTACCAGCCACTTTTATTAACTGAGATTGCTGGGCCTTTAATACCTAAAGGTCTGTCTCAGAAAGCCAGCAGTCTGCGAAGGAAGCACCAAATCAATGGGGCAAAGTGGGAAGCCTCCAGCAGAAATGCAGGATAGGGATGGGAATTGCAACGATGTGTTTTGGGATAAAGGAAAGATAGAGAGGTCAGAGGGCTGAAAAAGCCTGGACTGGTGTGGGAGATGGGGAGAGGCACCTGGTAGTTCTGAATTAACCAGCCAAACTTTGGCCTGGAACAATTAGAAAATTTTTTAATATGTAATTTGGAGGGGGGGAAACTGGCCAAGGATTACCTTGGAGGTTACAATCCAGTCAAAGTTTAACAGTCCCATGTTCCACTGACTTCAATGGGAGAATTTTACTGTGAAGTTCCTCTTGAATTGACTTGGACTGGGTGATACCCCCTATTTTTTACACTTTTTGAAGCAGTTTGAATGCAAGCAATCGCTGCAGGTGGATGAAATGCTTATCTGCTCAGCAGAAGCCCATGGAGTTCAACTGGATGTAGGAGATGGTCTTACTCAAGGTAATGAGAGGATATCATGAAGCCCTGCAAGCTTGTGTTGAGCTGCTGCTCCCAGCAACCCAAAGGCAAGGCAGACTGAGAGTTGCATCCAGCAACATCCGGGTGGCCACACAACTACTATTCCTTCTCAATGGCTGCATCTACGCTGCAGAATTAATGTAGTTAATCTCCATGGCTCAATGCTATGGAATCCTGGGATTTGTAGTTTTATGAGATATTTAGCCTCCTCTGTTAGGGAGCTCTGGTGCCACAACAAAGTACAACTCCCAGGATTCCATAGGATGGAGCCATGACTATTAAAACAGTGTCAATGTGCATTAATTCTGCAGTGTGGCAGCAGCCTAGGGCATACTATTTGCTTTCCTAGCTCAGCCTTCTACCCTCTTCTGTAATATTGCGCAACGAATCCAGAGACATAACTGTGTTAGTGTACAGTAGCAGTATGCCAAGATTAACCGTGTGAAAGAAATTGTGGCGTACGTTTGCGTAGACTTGGTCTACTTCCTCTGATGTTGGTGTTCACTCCATGCATCTGAGGAAGTAGACCAATTCTACATATCCTACAACTTGTTTTGCATAGTCTCAAAGGTGCTACAAGATCCCTTCGCACACTGGTCAAATAACTTTTCCATCACCAGCTAGCCAATCCTTTTAACCAGCCACATCAATGATTCAAATGGGCCCCTTCTGCATAGAAACCAACTTTATTACCAATGGCTCTATAAAATAGAGACCTTTCAGTCTGGGTCCCTGCAGCTAATGAGTGGAGCAATGCCCAAAGTAAGAGCTAGCAAGTTATGGCATGCATTACAAAGAAAGGGACTGTGCCAATTGGTGGGCTTCATAGGTGTGTAGCTACACTGTGGGAAAGTGAGGGCATTGGCACCCCAAATTTTTCATCGGTATCCAAATTTCTAGCATTGCATAACTTAACATGCTGTAGAATTCAAAGATATAGCCATGTTAGTCTGTAGAATCAGTATGTAGAGAGATCTTGTTGCACCTTTGAGACTAATTGAAAGAAAGAAATTGGTAGCATGAGCTTTCATAGACTTCGTAGACATGCATCTGAGGAAGTAGACTGAAGTCTACGAAAGCTCATGCTGCTAATTTCTTTCTTTCAGTTAGTCTCAAAGGTGCTACAAGATCTCTTAGCATGCTGTAGTGGTTTGAGTATTGGAGTATGATCCCGGCTCAGCCGTGAAACCCACTTGGCTAAGTCACACGCTCTCAGCCTCAGAGAAAAGCAATGGCAAACCTCCTCTGAATAAATCTGACTAAGAAAACCCCATGGTGATCACCATAAGTCAGAAATGACTTGAAGGCATGCAGCAGCAGCAACAACAGAATTTCAAATGAATATTTAGAGATAATCTTTAAGTATCCAAAGAAAAGGGGCAGTTCTTAGTATGAACGATTTCCATTTTCTTACTCTGTGAAATGCTAGAAATTTGGGGAATGAAGGAAAATTTCATTAGTCGTGATTGAAATCTTATTTGGAGGGGCAATACCCTCATTTTGCATGCACACACACACACACCCCTGTAACTTGAAACTCCAGCCACCCATAATTATGCTTTCCTCAGAAAGGCCACATGAGCCCAGATGTGTTTTGGTAAAATGGAATGGCAGATTCCTGGAATCTCAGTAGCACAATGCTTTGCTTTGCAGCATATGCCACTCAACCATGGGCCCAAAAAGTGTCTCCCTCCACCTTTTCAAGGAGCATCTATTCTGTAGAAATAATGCAGTCTGACACCACTTTAATTGCTGCAGTTCCATCCTATGGAATCCTGGGATCTGTAGTTGGTCTGTTGTTTTTTCTTGACAGCCAGCATTGTGTAGTGGTTTGGGTGTTGGACTGGTATGAATCAGTGCTTGGCCAGGGATACCAATTGGGTGAACTTAAGCAAGTCACACTCTCTCAGCCTCAGAGGAAGACAATGGCAAGCCCCCTCTGAAGAAACTTGCCAAGAAAACCCTGTGATAGATTCACCTTAGGGTTGCCATAAATTGGAAATGACTTGAAGGTACATAACATGTGCGTGCGCATGCACACACACACACACACACACACACACATAGACAGCTTTCTCTGCCAAAGAGTGCTGATGCCTCAAAACAACAAGTCCCAGGATTCTGTAAAATGGAGCCATGCCAGTTAAAGAGGTATCAAGCTGAATTATTTCTACAGTGTAGAGGCACCATCAATGAATAAAGCAGCAACAGTCTTGTGGCAGGAGGGAGGAAGAAGAGCTGAACCGCTGGGGCAGGGAAAAGACTGGCTGGTGGAGGTAAAGGAAGGGGGAAGACAAGAGGATGAGGCAGGGGAAATGGCAAACCAAGGGGCAGGGGAAGGTGGCACAGCTAGCAGGGAGAGAAAGTGGAGCAACCAGGGAAGGAAGTTCCTTGTGAGGTGGGTGCTGTCCAGTGTAGCATGAGATGATGCCACTAAGAACCTCTTCTACTCCCCTGTAGTGGTCTGTGAACTATTGTCAATTCAGCTTACTGCCATTGGCTTGCTTGGCTGGTTTTGAAATTTTTACCACCTTCACTATGAGAAAATGCCTGTATAGCCAAGGTGGTGCTCAGATCCACAGAAATAAAGCAATATAGCCAAATGATCTTTCCTCATATAACTTGCTTCTTCATTTATTTACACATATATACCATTTTTCTACCAATTAGTTAATAAGGATCTTATTAACTAATTCATATTTATGTCCTACCCTGCAACACTAGTGCTGGAGGAAAGCTAAAATGAGAAATGAATGGGTCTCTAGAGCAAATCAGACCTGGACTCTCATTGAAAACCAAGATGATTAAACTGAAACTGTTGTATCATAAAATGACAATATTGTCGTTGTGTGCCTTCAAGTCATTTCCGACTTACAGTGACCCCAAGGTGAAAATGTAATGGGGTTTTCTTGGTAAGATTTGTTCAGAGGAGGGTTGCCATTGCTTTCCCCTGAGGCTGAGAGCATGTGACTTGCCAAGGGCACCCAGTGGGTTTCATGGCTGAGCTGGGAATCGAACCCTGGTCTCCAGAGTGCAACATTCAAACCACTAGATCACACTGGCTCTCTCCCTAGAGACTAGGAGGCATACAAAATATATACGGATCATAAATATGAACCAGTCACTAAAGCCTAACTCTAGGTTATGCGTTCATAACAGCCTTGCCGAAATCCAGCCATTGATAACCATTGTCACTACTGGCCAGAGTTGTAGTCCAGCTCTCAAATCACTATGTCACACTGGTTCTCACTAAAGATAGTCCTTGGTAAAGTGGAAGGCAGTAGGAAAAAAGGAAGACCATACTACAGAGGCCTGAGGATCTTGGATGGATGGGAGCAAGCACCCTACTCGGTGTTCACCTCCAAGGTGTCACTCAGTGCTCACTACACCCCACACTACTTGCACCTCCCTAGTGACACCCCTGCCTGAGTGGTACTGGTGATGACTGGGACATAGACGTATGAGACTAACTGAAAGAAAGATATTGGCAGCATGAGCTTTCATAGACTTAAGTCTCATTGCATCTGAGGAAGTAGATTTTAGTGTACGAAAGCTCATGCTGCCAACTTCTTTCTTTCAGTTAGTCTCAAAGGTGCTACAAGATCTCACTACATACTGATTCTGCAGATTAACATGGCTATATCTTTGAATTCTGGGACACAGATGGAAGCTGATTGGATAGTAATTAACAACAACAACAATTTTTTTACTGTCTTGTTCTGTTGCAAGTATTGAACCGGCCTTCTCTCCCCTACTCACGCAGTGTAAGTATTTACAGAACTGCAACTCTGGGTTTATTGGCTTTAACTTCCCAATGAATCAAGGGCTGAGGAATTCTCAGGCAAAGAGGGGGGGGGGGAGGACATTAAGATATGAACAGCTTTTTTACTGCCAGGTGATGTGATATTTTATTCTACCCATAAAAGAACTAATAAATCAGAACATTTAAGGACATCAGCAACCTTTGCGTGGGCTGGGTATTGAACACAATACAACTTTGGAATGGTTCCATTACACAGTGACGCCAAGTAAGATTCCAGATTTCTGTACAGTTCTGCGCAGGGGTGGTGTATCTTTGAATACTTCCTCTCCGCATACAATAAACTTGTTCTTGTTAACTGTTCTTGAGTCAACCCTGACTCATGGCAACCCTGTGGATGAGACGTCTCCAAGATCCCCTATCCTCCACTGCTCTGCTTAGTTCCTGCAAATTCATGCCCATGACCTCCCTGATTGAGCCCACCCATCTGGCATGCGGTCTTCCTCTCTTTTTCTACGACCCTCTACTTTTCCTAGCATTATTGTCTTTTCTAGTGATCCATGCCTTCTCATTATGTGACCAAAGTAAGACAGCCTCAATTTGATCATCTTACCTTCCAAGCAGTTTTCAGGCTTGATCTGTTCAAGGACCCATTTGTTTGTCATTCTGGCTGTTCATGGTATCCTCAGCACTCTTCTCCAGCATTACATCTCAAATGAGCTTATTTTCTTTCTGTCTGCTTTTATTACTGTCCAGCTTTTGCATCTGTATATGTAACATGGTCTCTTGGCAATGTGGTAGGGTGGTGGTGCAGAGATACAATAATCTAGTACAACCAAAGGAAATGGATCAATTTAGCCTTATTCCTGATGTGCTGGTTTTCTACATGCAGGACGGTTGGTAGCAAAGGGAGGGGGAAAGGGAAATTACAGCAACATGAGAATCTTGCTCATAGGAGCTCAGACTATTTGCTTATTTGGCCAAGGATAGTCAAGCCTGATTGGTAATAGCTCTCAGCTCTAGGGTCCTATACAAAATCTCTCCCACAGCCTGCTGCTTGATCCTTTTGAAGTGGAGGCCAATGTTGCATGCAGGCAGCCCCTGGTACCAAGGATGCAATCTGTCACTGAACTATAGTCCATCCCTTAAAGCAGGGGTGGGCAACTGTGGGAAGCTATGGGGGAAATTAGCCCCTAGTAGACTTTGTAGGGCCCTGGTTGCTGTTTGATGTTAACAGCCCTCTAGTCAATCTTGACTCATGGCAACCCTGTGGATGAGACATCTCCAATACCCCCTGTCCTCCACTACTCTACTTAGTTCCTGCAAATCCATGGCCATGATCTCTCTGATTTCATCTATCGACCTGGCATGCAATCTTCCTCTCTTTTTGCTGCCCTCTACCTTTCCTAGCATTGTTGTCTTTTCTATGCCTTCTCATGATGTGGCCAAAGTACGACAGCCTCAATTTAATCATATTGGCTACTAAGGAAATTTCTGCTCAAGGATCCATTTATTTGCCTTTTGTTTGTCATAGCTGCTTCTGCAAAATAAAATAGCCCTGGGAGGTCAAAAACAGCCTTGGGGACTGCATGCAGCAGTGACAGAGATAGATCTAGGAGTACTATACACCTGCTCTCTCAGGGACCCATCCCATCCAGGACAAAACATTTACCCAATTACCAGACCATAGAACCAGTAATCTGCAGAGCCCCCATTTTAATGGGATTCAGTTTCAGTTTATTGGTCCTCCTCCAGCACATTAAAGCATCTGGGCACTGGTCCAGCACTTTTGCCACACCAGCTGACTCTGACAACAACATCAGCTCAAACTGATGTGGCACTCAAACTGAGGAATCCCTGTGACTTCATATAGATATTAAACTGCACATAGGATGGGATGGGATGGCACCTGTGGCAACACGTAACATGATAGCCAGAGGAATGAACAGGAGTTCCCCAGTGCCATTGTCTGGAACCAGCTCCGTAGAGAGGTTTGAGATGACAATAATACTGTGCCAGCACTGCTTGCCTTGCCTGAAAGTGTTAAAAGTCACAGATGCCCTGCCAAAAAGGAGTGGGTGGGGAGCAGCCCTATTCAATCTCCATTCCCGAAGTGCCATACTTTTTCTTTTGAAGTGTACTTGGAATGAGCAGGACCTTTGTTCTCTTGCAACAGTCTGCCACTTTGAGGAAAAGGCTTTTGTTCCAAGGGGTTGGGGCACTTGATGCTCTTAATCTTACCCAGACTTTGGACTGGTTGGTCAGGTTTATTTTTAAACCAGAGATTAATGACAGTAACCTAAGGTATTTCACCAACTCAAGGTATTCTTCTCGCCTCCTTCTAGCTGCAGCAAGCAAAAGGGATGAGACAGAGCTGAGTGAAAATGGTTGACAAAGAAAGTAAGGGGATCTCTATTGAGATGAGCGAGAAAGAAGGTTTTGAGAACAATGGGTTCATTCAGAGTGAGGAGGTGGAGGGAATGGAGGCTGAGGCTGTCAGCCAAGAAACCTTGCCAAAACTGTGTGCCGTTGGCATGGATTTAGGACCTATGCAAGAGTTAACTCTACGGCCTTATGCTGGCATGCCCAAAGAGGTCCTCCTTCAGTTTTCAACTCAAGCACGCTACCGAGTTACCAGAGAGATACTTTTTTGGTTGATCATTGCTGCTTCTCTGGTGCTTTTGGCTGCTACGGTGGCAATCATTGTCATGTCCCCCAAATGCCTTGGCTGGTGGCAAGCCAGCCCCATCTACCAGATCTATCCTCGGTCATTTAAGGACACCAACAAGGATGGGAATGGTGATCTCAAAGGTGAGTGCATGTGACATTTCTGTTGTAGAGAAAGTAATGCAGGACGAAGGCAAATTGGTAGTATTACCCAACAGAAAATGTTTTTAAAGAAAAGGTATTTTGGAACTGTGTTGTTGAACTATGGGGCAGATGCGAATTCATCCAATATATCATATAGGACCTTGCAGGAGATGAGATTTTTAATAGTCATCTGGAAAAGCTATTTTTAAGTTTCCTATCAGATTGGTAATCAAAACAGTCATTATCAAATGCTACATTGAAAGTCACGACATCCTGGGAACCATGTGGAAATGATGGCTTGACCAGCTTTTTGGTTTGGTGTGCATTGTAAATACCCAGTTGCTTTGTCTTTACTTTCTAGCATTTTGGTCTAATGTCCATTTTTAAAATTGCATATACAGTCCTCCCTCCCCGTTCGTCCAGACCCCTCCCTCGCGAAATAGAAAAAACATGGATAGTCAAGCTCCAATGACTGCATGCACCATTTTGTCCCTTCTGGCTTGCCGTCCTCAGAAACTCAAAACCGCAAACGGGAAGTCCATGAATGGGGAGGAACGAGTGTAATTAAATTAATTTACATGCATTAAAACTAACAACATGCATTAAATTAAATTCAAAAAATTATTATGTTTCAGTCATAGTGAGGGAGTGAAAGCTACTTATGGACTACACGGCCCAGAATCCTCCAACCAGCATGATCACTAGGCATGCTGATGATTAAACCTAGGACCTGGGCTCTGCCGTCAAGCTGTAGGTAGATGAGCCTCCTGGGAATTGTGAGTGGGACAGACAGACAAGTGAAAATGTTGGTGAATTTAGTTATGATTGACAAGTTACATAATGTAATCCATAATATTCTGAAGTTTAGGATTTAAACTGGTGGCTTCCAGCCTTGAATCCCTATTTGTTGTTGGACTACAAATCCCTGACCATTGCCTGGGGATACTAGAAGCTGAAGTCAACAGTATATGAGGAATCACTGGCCTAAACAGGATGTCTTCAGTCTTTTCTCATATGATCATATTATTATTTAGTAATTGGGTGCTAGTGTGGAAGGTTATCCACTGACGCTAAATTCTGGATGATTCCAGACAGATAGAAGAAGTACTGTATTCTGTCACACTGCGCATAGGTAAGCAATCATCCTCCATCTTTGGGTTTGACCAAATTTGTGAAAGATGAGGATGGGTTTGGGCAACTTCATGGAATATAGGAGCTTTCTAGAGCCTCTGCTTGGATTGTGGGAATATAGCACTGGAATAGATTGGCCTTTGGTCTGATTCAGCACAGTTGTTCCTACTCAAAAAGGCTCTCTTATAAGAAGCTGAAGAAGCAGGAGAAGGCCTTCTTCATGTGGCAGACAGGCTGTAATGTAGTACATGCACATATACACGGACGGCTCGTCCTCCTTATTCTTATTTAGGAATAAATCAAAACAGGGATCCTTTCACACCGCACAGTTATAGTCCTATGATTCCACTTTAACAGCCATGGTCCCATCCTTTGGAATCCTGGGATTTACAGTTGAGGGAGAGTTATTAAGAAATCTCAGCCAGAGAGCTCTAGAGCCTCACCAAACCATGAACCCTGGGATTTCATAGCATGCAGCCATGCAGGTAAAGTGGAATCATAGTACTGTAAATGTACCGTGTGAAAGGGCTCCAGGCTTATTTTAAAAACCAACAATGTTGAGGGCATCATTTTGATAAGTCCTGCAGCAGCCTATATTTTGGAAATGCTGGATACCAACATTTTAAATGAATAAATAATAATGAAGCATGTTGTGGTTATCGTTGTCATCGTTGTGTGCCTTCAAGTCATTTCTGACTTATGGCGATCCCAAGGCAGGGGGTTTTCTTGGCAAAATTTCTTCAGAGGAGGTTTGCCATTGCCTTCCTCAGGCTGAGAGAGTGTGACATGCCCAAGGTCACTCAGTGGGTTTCATGGCTGAGCTAGGACTCAAACCCCGGTTTCCAGAGTCATAGTCCCAACACTCAAACCACTACACCACACTGCCTGTACAGTCAAAGTATTTAAACATGGACACAGCTCACTGTTGGGTGACCTTCATCCAAACAAAGGGAGACAGGGATTACTAAATGTGACAATAATTTGCATAAAATGTTAATAATATTTACATGCTATATTTACATGCACATTTTAGCAGCAGTAACTATAATTTAGATGTTTCACCATTGTGGGAAAGGCTGACACCACTTGACTAGTGTGCTTGCTCTGTCTCCTGTCTGGCCACCTACACTCAGTCTGCCATGAACGGGCAACTTCAAAATCCCACCACTCCCATCTGATCTTTAAAGTGGATTTGGATTCAACGGTCCTTAAAGCGGAGGACTACCCTCTCTAATGGAGGACGCATGGCCACTGTAGCTCACCCCAAAGCTTTCAGCATGTCCTTTTCTGGAATGTCAGCTTAACCCCATAGCTACCAGGCAAGAATAGATAACAGCATCAAAGCAGCTTGCTCAACCTGAACATTGGTATCAGGTTATGAAAAATATGCACCAACTCTGATTGAGAAAGGATAAAAAGTCATTTGGGAACCGGCAGAGGAATCAAGATGGTCACAAGAGAAAAGGTGGTTATAAACCTATAAGCAGTTTACCTAACAGAAAATAGAAAGCTGTACTTTCACCCTGAAATTATTACCTACTTGCATCTTATAAATATTCAAAGTTAATGTTCCTTGAAATTAAAAGTTCTATAAAGTTATTCTTAAATGAAGGAAACTGGATACCTATTCTCAGATAACACCATTGTCTAAATCCTATTAGTCCTGACTAGATTGGAGCAATTTATTCAGTTGGATTTATGTATATGTTGACCACCATTCAATTCTTGATTCAAAACATTTACTCTAGTTGGGACTCAACAGATGCCCTGCGTGTCTCTTCTCAGAGGTAATCCAAACATGGGAGCCAGAATGGGGCAGTGGTTTGAGTGTTGGACTAGGAATCTGGGATCTCAAGGTTCAAATCCTGTTCATCCATGGAAAGCCACTGAATGACCTTGGGGCAAGTCACACTTTCTCAGCCTCAGAAGAAGACAATGTCAAACCTCTTGGAATAAATCTTGACACGAAAACCCTGTGATAAGTTTGCCTTAGGGTCATCACAATTTGAAGGGACACTACATGTGTGTTTAGCCTGGGGGTGGGGGAAGGTAAAGAGGTGACATGATAATCATGTTTAAATATTTGAAGGGATGTCATACTGAGGATGGAGCAAGCTTGTTTTCTGCTGCTCCAGAGAATTGGACACAGAGCAGTGGATTAAAGCTACAGGATAAGAGATTCCATCTCAAAATTAGGAAGAACTTCCTGACAGCAAGAGCTGTTAGACAGTGGGAATATGCTACCTCCGATGTGGTGGAGTCTCCTTCTGGAGTGTGTTAAAATTAATTAAAAGGCAGAACACTAAACATCAACAAACAGCACATGATTAAAAGTCAATCACAGTTTTTAGCTGACTTTAATTTGTTCATAGTTTACTCTTCTCCATCAGGCTCAGGGCAGTGTAAAGGGCTCCCTGCTCATTTTGTCCTCATAGTGACCCACTATACAAAAAGGGAGATGCAAGAGGCTGCAGCAACTATAGGACCATAGCATTGATCTCCCATTCAAGCAAAATCATGCTCAAAATTCTGAAACATAGGACGTTTTCACACTGGGCAAAAGGAGGACGCTAGCCGGCCTCCCGCCGGCCTCACTCCGGCTCCATTTCCCGTGTGTTCACACACACACGGCGGCAAACCCCGCCCCTTCCGGTGTCATCCCTGCGTCCGGCCGGCTTTTCGCTCCGTGTGTTCAAACACACGGAGCCCTAAGTCCGGCCTCACTCCGGCAGCGACAGGCTAATTCCTGGCTAACTCCGGCTTCAGGTAATTCCGGGTGGCAAAAGGAATTAGCCTGCCGCCGCCGGAGTCATTCCGGTGTCAGCGGCACGGGGTCCAGCCGGCTTTAGGGGAAGGGCTCCAGCCGGCTTTAGGGAGCCCCGTGTGAAAACGTCCATAGACTCCAACCATACATGGAAAGAGAGATCCCAGAGGTAAATTGGGTAAGAAAAAGTGAGTGTCTGAAGGTCATCCTAATGGAGCTTTATAATGATTGACGAACTGGAACAAGGCTGCTGCCTGTTTAGTCCCACATTTTTTTAATTTGCTAAACTGCATCATCATCATCATCATCATCATCATCATCATCATATTATCATATCCTGACTTTCTCCCCAAATTGGAACTCAAATTGGGGCTCACAATTTTAAAATGCAATGCAGCTCAAACCATACAAAAAGTGAACATTAAAAAAGGATTAAACTTTTGACAAGACAATGGACCTTGGGTATCCACTAGCATTCCAGGAAACACCCCCCCAACCCATTGTTATACAATAGTATAGTAAAATGGTGGCCCTTATATAAAATAGTAAAATCAAGTTTTGCTTTTTGGAACTTTTTTGGAAGATTTTCAAGTCGTGGAGGTGGTTGAATCTGTGGATCCAGAGTCCATGGATATGGAGGGCCTACTGTAATCATCATCATCATCACCACCACCACCACCAATTATTTATATAGCACCATTTTACCAGTAAGATAGCAACAAAACATTAAACTATACATATATATATATTATATTAAATATTACATAATATTTATTATATTTTATATTAAACATGAATCTGCGAAAACAGAGATTCGTGAATATTCAAGCCCTATAGGCCCCATTGTTTTTAAATGGAAATCACCCCTCCATGAATATATAAAATCGCAGACATGAAGTCTGTGAGAACAGAGGGGCTACTGTACACTTAAAAGGATAAAATACCATCAAAAGATAAAAAGCTATTAAAATAGTTAAGTCTAAAAACAAAACAAACAAACAAACAAAACAGCACCCTCAACCCATTCTTTAAAAACTTTGTTTTAAAAGCCTGTATGAACAAAAAGATTTTATCCTATTGATGGAAGGACAAGAAGGAGGGGGCCATTCCAGAGTTTAGGGGCAGCCATCAAGAAGGCCCTCTCTTGCATCCACACCAGTTGTGCTTGTGACAGTGGGGGGACTGAGAGAAGGGCTCCTCCTGATGATCTCAGGGCCCAGGTTGGCTCATACAGGGAGATAAATCTACTAGATAGCATGGACTGAGCCATGGACCTGAACATTGGCCTTCATAGTACTTCAATTTGTACCATGGTTAAAGGAAATGTATGTCCTTCCCCATCCTTTGTTTCTCTAACCAGGTATCCAAGAAAAACTGGATTATGTCCAGTATCTCAATATAAAAACAATTTGGATCACATCTTTTTACAAATCTGCTTTACAAGACTTTGGCTATGGAATAGAGGATTTTCAAGACATAGATCCGATGTTTGGGACAATGAAGGATTTTGAGATCCTGGTTGCAGCGATTCATGACAAAGGTTGGCTTTGCTCTTAAGAAACAGTGCCTGTTTTCAGAGGGTGTGTGTGTCTGTGTGTCTGTGTGTTGGAATGGTATTACTGGAGTTCCACTTGAGCCCATTTTCCAATTATGCTTCCATAACATATGGAGAACCTTGATCTCATGACATAGATTTTGATCCAAAGGCACCCTACCATGAGTGGAAGGTAGTTTTCCTCTTACTGATGGGCAGTAAGAGGAAAACTACTCTTACTGATTGGGTGTAGAAGGTTTTATAGTTTCCACCAGTTGTTCATCTAAAGTCCCCTCTCTCACATCCTATATGCCATCTCTAAAGATCTCCATACCCTCAAGATCAACTTTTCTAGGGGTGCAAATTTGGAAGGAGGAGATTGGGAAATGCTCCTTCTGCATATACTTACTTGTATCTGAGCTATACATTTATTTTTTTAAGCAAATTGGTTTCACGATATGCTTGGGGCCTTTTCTGAATACACAGTCATAGTGCTATGTTTCCACTTTAACAACCGTGGCAACATCCTATGGAATCCTGGGATTTACAGTTTAAGGATGGAACATTTAGAAGTGTCCTTTTATCCCGCCTACATTTGGTTTAAATGCTGCCCCGCCTATTATTGTTTGTTTGATTATGGTTTGTTTTAATTATGTGGTTGAATTATTGTTTTAATGTAAAAATTGTTTAATTCCTTTTGGGGGGGGGCTGTGGGATTTGGATGGTATTTTAATATTGTATGGTGTTTTTAAATTGTTATGAGCTGCCTCGATTGCGTGACAGAGGGGCGGGATATAAATAAAATTTATTATTATTATTATTATTATTATTATTATTATTATTATATTTGCTCTAGCACCTCACCAACTACAAACCCTAGGACTCCACAGGATGCAGCCATGACAGATGAAGTGGAATCATAACACTATAACTGGGTAGTGTAAAACAGCCCTTGGTTGCTAGAAAACTGTATAGTTTCAGATGCTACTTAACTCCATTTGTCTTCAGAGCGTGGGTCTTCATAGATCCTTTTAACAGGCTGCTTAGCCATTCTTTGTAACAATGGTTAATATTTACAGCATTTTTCTCAAAGTAGGGTCAAGTGCTTTGTATGGATTAACAAAGTAATATTTACAATAAATCTCTTTGATTTGTTCTTGAATTCAAAGATTATAGCCATGTTAGTCTGTAGAATCAGTGATCTTGTAGCACCTTTGAGACTAGCTGAAGAAAGACGTTGGCAGCATGAGCTTTTGTAGATAAGTCTACGAAAGCTCATGCTGCCAACATCTTTCTTCAGTTAGTCTCAAAGATGCTACAAGATCTCTTTACATATTTATTTGTTCTTGTACATCTGTCTTTAAAAAAAAAATAACCCAAACCCCATTTCTCTTTGAGGAACGGCACATATGCATGTTGTTTGACTTGCTGTTCTCTATATCTTGACATGTAAGGTATAAAAGTGATAATGGACCTAATCCCAAACCATACTAGTGACAAACACAAGTGGTTCCAGCTTAGTCGCAACCGGACTGGAAAGTACACAGATTATTACATCTGGCATGACTGTGTCCATGTCAATGGGAGAACTATACCACCAAATAACTGGGTGAGTGCAGAATTCTGGTTGTGCAGAAATGGAATAATATGTGATTGTGATGTAAAGGATATAGGATGGCATCACTGTGGGAGAAAACTATACCACCGTTTTGTAGGGTAATTTAAGTTTCCTAAGGCTTCAGCTGTTGTGAAGGAAACAAAAACATTTAAATATCAAAAAATATCAAAGCCAAGCTTGTTAGGGTCTAGCTTTAAATCAGCAGAGTAGCAGAAACGTGCCTTTGTCTAACTATGCTTCCCTAAGAACTGAGACTGACTCAAAAAACAATAGACATGTAACTTGTAGTTTAAAACAAAAGTTTACTAATGGCTTTAATTTATATATACATAAAGGCTATATCCTAATCTAGCTAGTGAATAGTTCAGGTAAAAAGCAATCTTTATCTTACCATCTTTCCAAAGAAAGTTGAGAGAGGAGGAAGATGGAGGACATGCAGTTCAGCTGAAAATTTTTGAGAGAGAATGTCTTGTTAGTTTCAAAGGGGGACCTAAATCACATGGTTAGTTTGAATGAGAGAGAGGAGAGGGTTTGCGTTCAGGAAATCCCTATCTATATAAGGAGGAGGAAAGAGAATGCAAAAATCTTCCAATATGTTTTACCTCCTGGTGTCTTCCAGATACATTTGGACCACAAACTCCATCATCCCCAGACAACATCTCTGCTGGGTTGGTGATGGGAAATGTAATCCATTTGGATTACTAATATATTTGGGCTTATGGTGGGAAAAGGAAATCTTGTAAGTAGCTCTCTCTGGTTATGTTAGCATAAGTGCTTTTAAGGCCATTGGAGAAAGAGATATCCAGTACCTCCTTAAAAACAACTTTATTCCCAGATGTTCGTGGGCACCCAAAGGCTACTGGATGTAGCTCTATCTTTTGCAGGGATGTACATGCAGTCATGCAACTGCTCCTGCATACCCAGGGCAATAGAAGCCACTGCTCCCAAAAAAACACCAGCTGTTCTTAGACTCCCCATATACTTACATGGGGAAATAAAGTCTATCAGATAGACTTTATCTGCCCGGACCCTTAGATTCTCAGGAGGGGCCCTTCTTTCAGTCCCACCACTTTTATAAATGTGTCTGATGGGGACACAAAATAAGGCAGGGGTTGGGGGCATTTTTCCACCTTGTGCTCACCTGGTGGACCACACCGGTGTGCTTCAATATGCCTGAAGTGATATGGCATCACTTCTGAACACCGTTTTGACCAAGTTTTGGACAAGTTTAAAAATTTAATGTTTTGGGGAGGTTTGAGGGATTTTGAAAGATCAGAGGAAGGACGCCACTGTGGTTTGGGCACATTCTGGGTAGTTTTGGTGCAAAAAATCATCCAAAAATCACCCTGATTTTTTTTTACATGTTTTCAGAAAGGCTGGAAGTCTAGAATGACCCCCTCATTGTTATTCCATCAGCACACGTACTTTTTTTAAAAATCTGACAGACTTTTGAGAATTTAATGTTTTTGTGGTAGTGTTTTTAATTGTGGCATATACAGAGAGTGTGTGTGTGTTTTATTAGATTTAAAGAAGTAACAGTAACATCTTTTTTAAAAATAACTACACTATTTTAAAAGTGTTTTTTAAAATTATTTTAATAGTTTTTGATGTTATTGATAGTTTAATACTCTTTTAATATTGACCTTTTGGATTCTTTAATGGTACACTTGTTTTAGTTTGTAAGCTGAGTCATGGGTTTGTGAAAAAGGAGGGGATGATGATGATGATGATGATGATTACTGGTTAAGTTATGCTCTACCAGTGTAACTATTGATTTTCAATCTCTATCTGCTTCAAGGGCAGATCTTTCGGGGTTGGCATGGAATGAGCATGGAAGTCAGCCTTTGCCTGCAGGGTGTGTTTTGTGTTGTCATTTTCTAGTTCACTTAGTGCTCCTTCTTGAAAAGAAAAGAAAACAAGAATTGTAAAGTTTTCAAGCCATCAAGCAACACACATAAATAATAGGCATGGAGTCTTTGTTTTTCAGTATAGGAACAGCAACACTAAATGGCTAATAAATGGACTTGTCATAGGTACAGAATGAATGAATATCAAGAGCTAATGACTGACAGTCAGTAAAATAATGTGCCAGATCTATTTGTGTTGTTTATTAGCATAAAAGGTGCAGTCTTAATTAGGAGCTTAGCTTTTGCAAAGGGTCTCTGCTTTGATCCTAGCAGCTTAGCTTTGCCAATTGCACTTTAGAGATGCCTAGCTAGGGGACATTAATGCAGTAATTACATACCAGTTTATTTTGTGTCTAGTCACCCAACTATTACAAAGCACAAAATCCGTATACAGGTAAAAGAACCTAAATCATTAAAAAAAAAACCCACATTAAACTAGTTACTAATGAGTATAGGCATCCTAAACTTGCTACCGCTAACAAAATCCCTGGGAGATCAAGGAGAATGTCTTCTTCGTTGTTTGTCTGGCTGCCCAAACACTGCTGAATTCTGCCTAACTACATACCTCCTCTCCTGGCCACTAAATGGTGGATTGGAGATGGAGGCATGGGATGACTCAAGTCTGCAACAACCAAAAAAAAAAAAAAAGAACATACACAGGTATAATTTGCAATTATGTTTCACATTGGATTCTGGCCATAGTAAATTTTACTAGGCAACAGAAATATTTAAGTGAGGAATATTTATCTTTTAAATGTAAAATGTATTAAACAACATTACTGTAAAAACAAAATTTTAATTGCAACAATGCATCCTTCAAAAGCTGTACTTTGCTTCTAAAACCAGGAACATGTCTTATTCCATTATTTCTAAGCCCAATTTATCATCAGTTAAGAGTGTGAGCATGTGCATGATCCAAGCAAACACATTTAGGGCCAGTCACGTTACTCAGTAACAGCACTACAGCTCTTTTGCTGTTGTTGATCTGTGAGTGTTCCCAAATAAAAAAGGCAGTGGAGTTGAGCTTCTTGTAAAATATTTGACCATCTAAGACATGTGTTCATTCACTAAGTGGCTTGTTTACTAAAGCATTAACTAGTGTTGCTTTTTCTCCTACTTAGCTTGATTTTAATCCTTTCTGAGTCTGCCTTCCTTGCTGACTTTTGTCCTGTCTCTGTACAAACCTGTTGGCAGGAGAGGACACACTTCACATGACTGGTTTGTTGTGAGATCCCCCTTGTTCCATGGGCATCCCATCCTAGGCGCCTTCTCATCACAGCTGTCTCCTTTCCTTGCCAACCATGACATCAGAATAAAACAAACCAACCCATTGTTAGATTATTTGTGCCTCTTTCTATCCCAAAAAGATGTCAGAAACTGGTTTTACTAGAATGAACACTCTTTATTTGCCGCTTTTTAAAATCTAAGATTGGAACAGTTTGGGAAAAGTCTTCCTATCTCAGTTTTGGAAAACTTTGCCCCATTTTGCCAGGCAGTCCCTTTAATGTGTTCAACTGCAAAACACAAACTGCGATTTCAGCAAATAAATATCCTTCTCTCTCTATTGTTTTATTTTTAACATTTGATCCTGTAGCGAAGCAATGTTTTGCAAAATGTGCTTTTATAAATTGTTTTGTCATTTGTAATACAAATTATTTTGGGTTTTGTTTTGATCTTCATTTGGACAAATGAAGGAAAGGACAATTTCATTTTTCTTTTGCCCATTCTGAATGGCTTCTTTTGGACCATTGGTTAGAGTTTTCTGTGCCTCCTTCCTGAGTTATACCAGAAGAAACATCAAATTTGTGTTTGCAGACAAGAAACTATGCTGCTGAATAGAGCTTGGATAAGTTAATTTTTTTGGATGACACTGCCCATAACCCTCTAGGCTGCATGGCCACTGTTTATGAACCATATTGAAGCCATTGGCAGTGCCCTTCCTCTTTTTAACATGTTGTCACCATTTCCACTTACACCATTCCTCTTCTCAAGGAGAGGGGATATTTATGTTATGAAGAGCAAGATAAAATACTGAGTGACAGACATGAACAATGAACACCAAGGTTGGCATCACCCAAAATGGTTACTCATGGTGTCACCCCCCCCCCCATTGACCTCCCATACCACACCATATGGAATCCTTAGTAATGTTTTTTGTATTAATATTCCCTATAAATCGTAATTCCCATATATCACTGAATGTAATGGCAATAGTTGTGCCATAAACAACTAGCAAAATTAAAATTACACCTTTGAATTACAATATCATATGCACAGCCTAAATCTATTTTTACATAAACATAATTTCATCTGGTTAAAGTAAAAATTTGGTAAGATTTTTTAAAAGAAATTTTTAAAGGATTTTTTTAAATTAAAAATTAAAAAATGTGTGTGTGTTTGTGTGTGTTTTAAAAAACCCAAGGCTTCTCTTTTCTCTTCCCACTCACACCATTAATTCTGTACTCATGCCTCAAGTCATCTGACAACTTATGGCAGTCCCATGAATTTCATACAGTTTTTCTAGGCAAGGAATATTCAGAGGTGGTTTTGCCAGTTCCTTCCTCTGAAATATAACCGATTGCACCTGGTATTCATTGGTAGACTCCCATCCAAATATTAATCAGAGTGAACCTGCTTAGCTTCCAGTATCTGACAGAATCTGATGCCTTTAGGATATTTAGATAGGGACTGGAGGAATATTCCAAATTCCTTCAGTTCAAAATTCGTCACTATGTCTTGTGGAGATAGAAAAATACACATGGTGACATCACAGCATAGCCAAATATCCATATTATAGGGAGAGAGCTTTCAGCTGCCCATGTGGTGTCCATGTTTGGTTGTAGCTTAATTGCTTTCTTCTATCCTTAATTAACAAATAGTAATTAGGAAAAAAACAATTCATGTAACATGTATTAATGGAGTATGTAGGCTGATAAAGTTTATGTCTGTGTTGAGCATTCTAGCAATTATCATTCTAAGTAATTTGATAAAATGAGATATTGTGCTTACTGTACAACTAGGTGAGCATAATGGGGAATTCCAGTTGGCAATATGATGATGTGAGAAAACAATGCTACTTCCATCAGTTTGGAAAAGAACAGCCAGATTTAAACTTTCGTAACCAAAATGTTCAAGAAGAAATTCATGTGAGTATCAATTCTTCTCATTAAGAAATTTAAATAGTCCTCTTATCAGGCAATATGATTTGATTCAGCTGTTATACTAACTACTAATCTGGTGAGGAATAATGAGAATTTATTACCAGTTTTTATCAGTAACACTACATCTATGTTGATTTCTAAAACATCACTTAAGACAGGGATGGAGCAAGAAGTCAGGAATTTAGAAATGTATAGTAGACAATAGTAGACAATGACAATAAAAACAACGTAATTCAAGACCAGGAAGGAATAAAAAGATGTTGGATGCAATACACAGAAGAATTATACAAAAGACAATAAGACAAAATAAAGGACACATGGAAGAAAGAGCCATACAAAGATGAACCCCAGATTCTAAAAAGCGAAATGGAAAATGCAATAAGAGAAATAGTGAAAGACAAATCACCAGGAAGAGATGATATTCCAATTGAACTGCTGCAATCCACATTGATAGGGCCAACTCTAGTGCTAACCAACATATGTCAACAGATATGGAAAACAAAACAATGGCCAACAGATTGGAAGCGATCCAATATACAGTGGTACCTCGACTTATGAAATTAATTCGTTCCGACAGCCATTTCGTAAGTAGAAAATTTTGTAAGTAGAAGCAAATTTAACATTGAAATGCCCTAATCCGTTCCAGGCCCCCAGATTCAAGCTACAACTCAATACAAATGTATAATACAGGGTTATTTCGTTAAGTACCTCTAATACAAACATGTTACATTACCCTTAAGGAACAAAAAACATAAAAATGGGTTGCAGGACAGCCACAGAAGCCAAAAATACAGTCCTGGAGATCAAAAGCCAAAAATATCAGAAGCCAAAAATACAGTCCTGGAGATCAAAAGCCACAAATATCACAAGCCAAAAATACAGTCCCGGAGATCAGAAGCCACAAATATCAGAAGCCAAAAAGCCACAAGCCACAAGCCACAAGTCCTACCTTCCTGGATCTCAGAAGCCACCAATTTCGCTAGCCACACTTCCTCTCCTCTTTCGCAAGCCCAAACAGTGCTGCCTAGCTGAATTTCTCTAGGCAAACACTTCCTCTTTCGCTAGCCAATACAGTGCTGCTTTGCTAGATTTCGCTAACCAATGGTATGCCACAAAATTCAGAGAGCAGCTCGTAATTTCGTAAGTTGGAACGCTTTCTTAAGTCGAAGTAAATTTTTTCGGGAGGTGCGTTTCGTAAGTCGAATTTTCGGTAGAAGAAGCATTCGTAAGTAGAGGTACCACTGTACATCCCCATCCACAAAAAGGGAGACACAAAGGACTACAGCAACGATAGGACCATAGCACTAACCTCCCACGCAAGCAAAATCATGCTCAAATTCTGCAACATAGACTCAAACCATACATTGAGAGAGAAATCTACTGGCCATAGAAGGAAAAAAGTTTACTGGCTATGCTAAAACTTTCACTCTGATATGCTAGAGGGTGGGAAACCTTTGTTATGAGATTTTGCCAATCATGTTACATGAGTTACATGAGTTGGACCATATTTCAGTTGAGAAGTCATTTCACAAATTCTAGCCAGAGAAATAAGTGAAAGGAATAGTAGAATCACAAAATCATAGTTTGAAGACAGCACAAGGGCTGGATGTTGGAAGAAACCACAAGTGCAGCTCCCTGCCATTCAGGAATACACAATCAAAGCACTCCTGGCAGATGGCTATTCATCTGAATAAACATAAGGTTCACATTGTCAGAGGGCAGTAGCTAGAATACAATGTGTGAAAGAACACTAAGGTCTGGACCCATTGGTGACATCACAAACAGCAATGTTTTAGTGGCACATGCAAGTGTACTTCCATCTTATGCTTGTGTGTGTATTGTTGTAGTTACTGTAGAAGTTAGTAGTTCCTCCCTCCCTCCACAATTACCAAAGCCCACCTAAGACTCACTGTATTGCTGCCGTAGCCACCTCCAATCATGGTCTCATGGTCAGATGCAAAGTGATGACATCATCTGTTGAAACCTCCAGAGGACTCAAGCGTATTTTGGTGGAAGATGTTCATGGTGTACATTTGACTGTGGAACATGGCCAAATGCTTGTCTAAGCTCCCTTCACCAGCCATTAAATGGCTGTTTGGGAAGGGACTATCACAGTGACGTGACGAACCCTGGGGCTGATGACAAGGAGCTTTAGCAGAGTTCTGCATGTGGAACATTTGGGTTCAGTTTGTGTAGTTCCTGCAACACAAGGAGCAGTAATTTCTGGCAGGATCAGGTGAGGAACCTCTCTCACCCCGAGAAAGGCTGCTGCCACTGCCATGATTCCTTTTGTCAGGCCTCCTCTGGTCCCTTCACCTTCCTGTCTGCTAACTCCTTCTCCAGCCTCCACTCCTTCAAGGATGCGGCTTCTTGTTGTCACTGGCCAGTTGCCATCTTGATAGAAACATCAGCCACTTGGAATGGCTGGTGTATTTTCAAACAGGATTGGAACTTAACACAGGGATCACCAGGAGATTCCACCAAAACACTAGAAAGAACTTCTTGACAGTAAGAGCTTTTTGACAGTAGAATACACTGTCTTGGAAAATGGTTGAGTCTTCTTCTTTGGAGGCTCTTAAACAGAGGCTGGATGGCCATCTGTAGGGAGTGCTTTGGTTGTGTATTCTTGCATGGCTGGATGGCCCTTGTGGTCTCTTCTGACTCTAGGATTCTATGATTCTATGATGGTGAGGCAATGATGATAACGCACAATGCATATAAAAGAGAGAGGAGGAGGGAGTGAAGGAAACCACTCCAGTATAACAGCATAGGTAGAGCCTTTCAGTCCACCAGTGCTGAACTGAGTTTATACTCATGCCAATAAGTTATTAAAGCACATGAACAGTAGTGTAGTGATTCAGTCAAGCAGGGGAATTCTAGTATTTTTTTAGAGCAGGAGCAATAACATCATCTTCTTGAGTAGGACTTGTTACAGTTGTAAATTTATATGAATGAGGAGGCTGGAGTCACAGCTTGGAAAAAAATGTTAGAAATTAACATGACCCCTGATTTGTTCAACTTTTAAACAATGTTTTGATTTATTATTGTATGTGTTAAACACAACTAATGTTTTCTATGGGATTTCCAGGCTATGTGGCCGCGTTCTGGAAGAATTTATTCCTGACGTTTCACCTGCTTCTGTAGCTGGCATCTTCGGAGGCCAGCCACAGAAGTAAGTGAAACGTCAAGAATAAATTCTTCCAGAACGTGGCCACATAGCCCAGAAAACCCACAGAAAACTATGGACGCCGGCCGTGAAAGCCTTCAACTTCACAACTAATGTTAATTTAAAAACAAACAAACCAACAACCAATAATAACAGTTCTTATAGTTTAATTAGCTACTGGCCATGTTTAGTGACGCTGAGTGCTATTTTTTAATTTAACAATCTAACAAAAATTACTGAATCAATTAATTGTTTATAAAATCTTAACAAATTAAAATTGATGATTAAAAATCAAGGCATTAGTAGTAACATTAACTTTCCAAGGGTAGCTGGAGAATGGATGAGGTCTAGCCTACTATCCCATCATGGGATAGGTTAGGGTGAGTTAGACTGGCCAAAGGCTACCCAGTAAATATCATATCTCATCAGAGATGTGAATCCAGATTTCCCCAGCTGCATAGCGCAACAGAACAACCTGGATTCCCCTTGGGATGCACACAAATATAAGATGAGAGAACAGGAATTGTGATGATGACCTCCTTCACTGCAATGTTTCATTAGACCACTCAGTATCTACCAACAAGCATCAAAGCTACATGGCATCATGTGTAGAACCCTAGACCAACTTAAAGATCAAAACTGCAACTTCACTTTGTGATGTTTGAATGAAAATATTTTAAATGCTCTGGTTAAACCATTTGTAAATAAAGAAATGCCTTTTTTCTTTCCTGTTTACGTTTAGAATGTTATTAGGTTTTGGCTTGGCAAAGGCATTGATGGATTTAGTATTAACTCTGTTAAATTCCTTCTGGAAGCAATGCACCTGAGAGATGAGCCTCAAGTGAATAAATCCCAAAATCCGGTAACAGTTTTTCTGTTTTGTCTTCCTGCAAGAGATATGGGTGGCGGAACGAGTAAGGGTCTTTTTCACATGCCAGTGGTAGTATAATATTTTTGATCGGTGTTGCAGTTGTCAGGCTTGTGGCTAGCATATAAGTGTATTTGTACTAAGAGACAGTGTGGTGTAGTGATTTGAGTGTTGGATTACGACTCTGGAGACTAGGGTTTGAATCTCATGGAAACACATTGGGCAAGTCATGTTCTCTCAGCTCAGAGGAAAGCAAAGGCAAAACCCCTCTAAACAATCTTGCCAAGAAAAATCCCATGATAGATTTGCCTCAACAGGGCTGCCATAGGTAGGAAATGACTTGAAGGCACACAACAACAACAACAACAACAAATGTATCAAAGTGGATTCTGTGCTTAGAGAGAAAGTACCAGGACTTTTTGATTAGTAGGAATTCTAAACACTGGAATCTTTATGCTAGCCTATGACATTTTTTAAATCAGTGAGCAGCAGCAGTGTGTGTGTGTGTTGGAGGGAACAGCAGAGAAAACCATGCTTAAAAAAGTGGTCTTGCCAGCTTCCAAGCATCCATTGTCACCGTTGTTGTTGTTGTTAACTGCCCTTGAGTCAACCACAACACATGGAAACTTTTGGGCTGAGACATCTCCAAGACTCCCTATCCACTTCTCTGTTTAGGTCTTGCAAACTCAGGCCCATAATCTTTTTGATTGAGTCTAACCATCTGGTGTGTGGTCCTCCTCTCTTTCTACTACCCCCTACCTTTCCTAGCCTTATTGCCTTTTCTGAATGAATGAGTCATTCCTTCCAGTGGTGTCCCTGCACCTGGTGTATCCCGGTATGGGAGGGTGCTTCCAGGGGTGGGGCTTTTGAGGTGGCACAAGCTATCTTCCCTATGCCACTCAGTCCTTTTCCTGATGACGAAATGGATGGGATGACGTGTGGGAGGGGCATGCAGGGAGAACATGGGACAGCACAAGGGGAATGTGTGCGGGATCATGGCATGGGGAGAAGGGCCCAACTGGGTGTCACCTTTCTTCTAGGGTGTCACTTGGTGTGGGCCACACCACCACACCCCTCCTAGTGATGCCAATTATGCCTTCTTGTGATGTGGCCAAAGTATGACAGCCTCAACTTGATCATCTTGGCTTCCAGGGAGATTTCAGGCATGAACTATTCAATGACCCGTTTGTTTGTCTTTTTGGCCATCCTCAGCACTCTTCTCCAGCATCACATCTCAAATGAATTGATTTTCATTTTAATAATAATAATAATAATAATAATAATAAAAAATATATTTTTACCCCGCCCCACTGCATAATGCAACCGGGGCGGCTTACAACATCCACTTTCTTCACTGTCCAGCTCTTGCATCTGTACATGGTGATGTGGAATACAATGCCTTGGACGATTTTAAGTTCAGTGCTCAGTTGCATGTCTTTACATTTTAGGATCTGGTCTAGCTCTTTCATAGCTGCTCTTCCCATTCCTCATCTTCTTCTGAGTTCTTGACTACAGTCTCTGTTCTGATCAATATTTGATCCAAGGTACAGAAAATCAATCTCATTTCTGCCACTGCACTACCTATATTGTCATCACTACCTACATTGACATAGTTATGTTGGCCAATATCATCTGCCACTGTTAAAGATCAGTGCCTGCCTGCCTGTTTGTTCCATACTGATATCCATGAATTTGGAAACCTAAGTGACCAAGCTGGTGGACTGTAAGGACTCTAAGCTGGTGGACTCTAAAGCAGATGCAGATTTACTGACAAATTGCAACAAACCTGAAAATTCCTCCAATAAAGAGATGGGGTGGGGGAAGCATGCCTGTTTCACCAACTCCACAGGTTTCTTTGTTTCTGTCTGATCTGAGCTGTAATCCCCAAAGTAGCTGGGATTTGTGTGTATTTTCCCAACAGCACTATATTGTAGTGAGCTATCCCTGTTGTAATACAAGTTATTTGGGTTTGGCTTGGTTTTATGTGGGCAATCAAGACCCATTCACTTTACAAAATATTTCTTGTTGGTGGAAATTTGTTGATATGGAGCAACACAATTGCCTACATTTTTGGTCTACTATTAGGGACATAGGCATGGAGACTGTCCTGATGACTCCCTGCACTGCTAAATATAGCATCACAGCCTATTCCGAATTGTACATACCTCTACATCATTGGATAATATGATCACTAATAAAACCAGTTCTAATTAGTTACCATTTTAAAATAATGTTCCAAGCACTTACCTTAAAACTCTGTTTATGCTTATTGATGGGAGAGATTGGAAATTACAATTATTCGGAGATTAACAGATCCCCTGTTGCTCTTCAAGGACAGCATCACAGCCTATTCCGAATTGTACCATGATTATACTACCACCCAGGTTGGCATGCATGATATAGTCCGCAGTTTCCGGCATACCATGGATAAGTTCAGCAGTGAGCCTGGGAGATACAGGTAGGAACACTATGTTATCCTCATTTCTACATTTACTTGGACCGTTTTTGGGTGCGTATGTTTGTAGTGATTTCCTGGACCTGTACCAGGGCACTTCAATGTTGTTCTTTTTACATTAGGACATGGTTTGCTAAGGTGGTCTTATGATCTGAAGGGCAAATTTTCCCCTACCTGGATTTATTTATTTATTAGTTATAGAATTACATCTCAAAAGTTCCATTTCGTAGATGCGCTGTGGCACTATAACTCAGAAATAAACAAACAAATAATGAAGAAGAAAAGGAGAAGAAAACATATTGTCCCCATATGTTTTATAATTTCAAAAACAAAACAAAACAAACAAAACACTGAAGAGTGGGACCACAATATTCCAGTGAGTATTAGGAATTGCCAGAAAATAGTCTGAGACAACAGAAATGTTGTTTGACATTATTTTAAAATCTGAGCAAACAAATAAAGCAACTTGCTAACATATTTGCCCCATTATGGCTGCATCTGCACTGCAGAAATAATCCAGTTTGACACCACTTTAACTGCCTTGGCTCAATGCTATGGAATTCTGGGAATTGTAATTTGTTTTGGCACCAGAGCTCTTTGTCAGATAAGGCTAAATGTCTTTCAAAACTTCAGTTCCCAGAATTCCATAGCATTGAGCCATAACATGTCAAACTGGATTATTGTCATGAATAGCGGACCCAAACTTAAAGAGCCAGGACAGCATAATAGTGTAAGATAATAATAATATATTATAATAAATTAACTAATGCTTTATTCTGGAATCCAAGATAGCCACTGATGGAGTAGTGTCAAAACGGATTTCCCCCCAAAAGATTCACCCTTTAAGGCTTTTCCATCCAGCCCCTCCTTTCCCAGCTCGCGGTCAGCGCCCTTTGAACTACACCAAAGATGTTTCAAAGTCTTCGTGTTTCCCCTGCTCTCCCATCACCTGTAACTATCTCAGGAAAGGAAGGTGTTATCTTACTTGCCATCAAAGCCTTATCTTAGGAAGTAAACAGGGTTATAAGGTTACCAATTGCCCCTGCTATCGCTCATCTGTTCCCTGGTTTGCATTTCATTCGGATTACAACCCTATATTGCTATTTCATCACATCATTATTCCCCTTTTCCTCATATCCTTTATCATGACAGAACCATAACCTTATGGATATGACATTTATTTCTGCAGTGTGATTCCAGCCTTAGAGGAGCTCTTAGTTATCTTAAATGTTTCTATAGGACACTTAATAAAAATGCTGGTGCAGAAAATCCTGGACTCAAACTTGTTTTTTCTTCTTCTTCTTCTTCTTATTATTATTATTATTATTATTATTATTCATTACCATTGTAACTGGAATGTCTACAGTTTTCTAAGCATTGTACTGATATCGACGACTAAGGACTTTATCACACCAGCCTGTTGTCTCACAGCAATGGTGTTACTGAGGTCAATGGGAACATACTGGTTTGAAAACAATCACTATCCCACTTCTCTGCAATCATGCTATTATGCTGTTTTGGAGAACCATGATCCTAGCTCACTCATCTGCACCACCTCACTAAGCCTGCCTTCCTCCCCATGTATGCCTTAGCCAGTGCAAGTGTGCCTTTTTATTTATTTTTGCTGTGATATAATCACAGAAAAATGATAAAATTTTAAAAATTAAACTAAAATAAATAGAAAAGGAAAGGAAAATGAAGTAAAAGCAATCTCAGCCTGTTTGGGAATGGTGAGAGGAAGGGAGGGAGGGAAGAGGAGAAGAGGAAAATCACATCAACTCACTTGACATGAGTGCCAGAATATCGGATCTGCAGTGGAAGGGACCTATCGTACTAGAGATAGTAGTGGAAAAGCAGCAATATTGAGAGTCATTGATGGGTTTTTTCCTGTCAATGAAAAGTTGTGCTCCACCAACAATTGAAATGCAAAACAGCAACAGGAGAGACATGATGTCATGTGATAAGTACCAGCCAAAGACACTATTATCCTGCTGTAATTGCGATTTACCAGCCTTGTGTGATAAAGTTCTAAGACAGTTGAATCATCAGTATAGAAGA
Organism: Phrynosoma blainvillii; assembly: GCA_026167975.1. NCBI lineage: Eukaryota > Metazoa > Chordata > Lepidosauria > Squamata > Phrynosomatidae > Phrynosoma > Phrynosoma blainvillii. The sequence goes on along the minus strand of JANUYF010000001.1, from coordinate 35,242,587 downwards.
TGAAAAAAGTAGTGAGGAGTGAAGTGCGTCATGACAGTACCTTGCTATGTAACATTAAAACACTTACCAGAATTCAAAGTGAGAGTAGATAAAGAACCACCATTCTGATGTATTCCTGTAGTGGGTTTCTTTTTTGCTGTACAAAATGAATGACAATTTTCTAAACAGTTGGTTAAAAAACCCTACCCAACTCAAATGTTGTCCTCTTTTGAAGGTTTATGGGCACAGAAGCCAATGACCATGACATCAAGAGGACTATGAAATATTATGGGACATCTTTTATTCAAGAAGCAGACTTTCCTTTTAATCTCCATCTCACAAATATGCAAGAAATCTCAGGGAATGCTATTTTTGAAACTGTAGCTTTGTGGATGAAGAATATGCCACAAGGGAAATGGCCAAACTGGGCGGTAAGCATTTAATCTCAATGCTCATGGTCTTTTTACTGCTTGAAAAACAATCTTTTACAGCCTTAAAAGGCAAACAATTGCATGCAAATCTATGGAGAAGTAATTTTACTGAGTTAAACAGAACTTTTTTGTTGGTAACTGTGTATCGGACACTCACCTAGGAATAAGTCTTATTGAGCTTAGTAAGAAATACTTCTGATGCTTAAGTACATATATATAAAGTGGATCCTACATAGCAGCATATACATACCATATGTATAGTAGTAGTCCACAGATTTGACTGCTCGTCGATTGCCACTCCCCATGTTATTCAATGGCAGTGCTGAAATGTCCACATTTAAGTTGTCATCATTTATTAATATGGGGCATGGCCATACTAATTTGTTGCCATCCTCAGGGGTCCCCTGGAACTAAACCCCCAAAGATGGGAAGGGTCCATTGTAAAGGATTTTAGGATTGATTACATTTGTATTCTGTCTAACCTGCAAATTGCTTATGGTAGCATAGATAGCAATAGTAATAGCAATAGCAAGTACATGTCTATACCGCTTATCAGTGCAATTAAACACTTCCTAAACGGTTTACAATGTGTAAGCTAATTGCCCCCAACAAGCTGGATATTCATTTTAGCAACCTCGGAAGGATGCCAGGCTGAGTCAACCCTGAGCCTCTGGCTGATATTGAACCCACAACCTTGTGGTTTGCGAGTGAGTGGCTGCAGGCATTTTAATCACTATGCAACCAGATGGAATAGTTATTCCCCTTTTAAAAAAAATCACAGCAATTTTGCAAGGTAGGTAAGGTTGACAGCGAGTGGCCCAAGATTTTCCATTGAAAGGGGAATTTGTAGCATGTTATATAGTAACTGGTTGATGGGTGGGTGCTGAGGTTCAAAAACACACTTAAATGTTTTCCTGGGGAAATGGAGTCAGTCACATGATTTTCAAAACTGTGGCTTAAGCAATGAAAGAAACATCATAACCCTTCAATACAGCAAGGTACCAAAAAGTTTTTACATGATGAGAATTGTGTTTGTCTGCTTGTGCTCCTTTTTTGTGCCTTTGTGTAATAAAATGAGGAATCCTGCTGTTTGAATTTAATATTTTGCTGCACACAGGTGTTTTAGTTTTGGTAATTAGACTTCATTTGACAAGACTGTTCCTTTGTGTTCAATGACCTCAGAACAATTTATTTCCTCTACTCTGCATGGAGCACAATCTCTTTTAGCGGAAAGCAATATTAAACCAGTTTATTGTGAATATTGAGTGGTGTGATTAAAAAGCATGTAAGCACTCAGTCAATATAATAAAATTATGAATGAGACTTTTCCACAGGGGGTATAATCTACCCAAGTACTTTATCATATAGGCCATTTTTCAAAACAATGCTTACTTCTCTGGAAATACTAACTTCATTAATTTAAAAGCCATAAGTTGCATATTGCTACAAGTAAGAACATGTTATGTCCCACATGGTGTTTATCAGACATTTTGTTGCATAGAAAAAACAAACGACAATAGCAAAAAACAAGATGATGTTCTATGTTTTATGTATGTTTTCAATTGTATTGCATTTAATTGTATTGTTTATTTAAATTGTAAGCTGGTTTAAGTCCCAGTATTGGGGGGGAAGTGGGATAATAATAATAATAATAATAATAATAATAATAATAATAATAATACAAAAACTGACTGAGTTGGCAGTAGAGTGTTTTCAGGGACTATGGAGATGGGGGGGGGGGGTCGGCCATGGAAACCCAATGGGTGACCTTGGATGAGCCACATACTCTCAGCCCTAGAAAACCCCATGATACGTTTGCCTTAGGCTCACCATAAGCTGGAAACAACTTGAAGACACACAACAACAACAAGTGCTTGGACAGAGTAGTCTGCCATCTCTAAAGGTAGCAGATTAGTTTAGAGCAGGTTATCTGAGTCTCAACTGTGACTTTGAATACCTCATTGTTGCCTTCTAACAATCAGCTGACTGAAATGATTGTCTCACTGTCCCTAATGGTAGAGCTGGCCCCGGGGTTGGTATCACATGGAAATGTTTTATTTATTTTGTTCATGTTTTAAAAAAGAGATAATTATAAAGCAAGGATTTTATTCAACATAGTGGCCTGGATCCAATTATGTCATTATACTTGAACAACCTCTGTTGCACAAGCAGTTTTACATTTTTGGAACCCACAGAAGGATGGCATTTGATACCTCACTGCACAAGCAGTTTATTTGTTTTTGAAAGGGAGATTGCTTTCCAAACAATGGGGCAATCCATTGTAACTACCCCAGCAGGGCTTTTCAGCTTTGCAGTATTATTGTGAATTTGGGTCCATGCCACCAGGGAGGTTCTGTCCCCAATAGCTGTCTGCTACTAGCAGCAGAGTAAAATTTTTAGTGGCCTAAAAGCACCAGCAGAGGAATTAGTGCAAGCAAACATCTAGTGTGATGACATTGTAATGAGTGGTAAAAGTGGCTTGTGCAAACAAAATAAAAGTATTGGAATGGATACTTGTGAATGCATGAAAATGGGATTTGGGCAATTAGTAGAAGGTTTGTGCTGTCCGAAAGACACCACTGGATGCTCACTTTCATTTTAGGTTGGAGGCCCCAACACTGCACGAGTCTCCTCTCGAGTTGGGAAGGAATACACAAATGTGATAAATATGCTGCTTCTAACTCTTCCTGGAACACCTACAACCTATTATGGTGAAGAAATAGGGATGGAAGATGTCACATCAGAAACAGTAAGTTAAATATTATAAAATTCAGACCCCACAATGTGTTACTGCAGAGTGAAACAACTCATCCTGAAAGAACCATACTTTCTCCATATCTAGAAAACCTTCCTATCATGTTTCTGTAATCTGAATTCCCCTTTATTTTAATATACTTTGCAAATATGTAATCATCTTTTGAAGTCTGTAATTACATTAGTTTTCATGATCCTATGAACATCTGTTGTATCATAAAGTACTCTGTTGTATAAACTGATATTCTTATTTCCTATGTACACCCAGTGGTGGTACTAAGCACCAACTGAGTGGGAGGAGTTTACCACACTATCTGTGTGTGTCTAGAGCAGGGGTAGGCAACCTTTCCCCTTTAAGGGCCGAGGGACTTCAGCTCCCAGAATCCCAGGAGCTATTGGCCAACATGGGACTATTGGCCAACATGGCTGAGGCCTACCCCTGGTCTAGAGACTGAGCTAGGAAATGCAGGCGTTTTTATGTACTGCAAATACACAGGAGGCTTTTGAGGCCATTGCTGTCATGAACTGATGACCACATCATTCTTTGTTGGTCTCTTAACTGCTGAGGCAGTAGCACATTAGAGGAAAGACAACTGTAGAAGATGAACATTGGCAGGAATATAATGAACTGCTGCAGTACCATGAATTAAATGTTTATTGGAAGAGATTACCTTTCATGACCTTAAATAAAAGGGTGAGGGGGTATTTAGGAAGGTATTTATCAGAATGGAGACTGCAGCCAAGAAATCAGAAGGAGACTGGGATTGGGTAGGGCAGCTATGAAAGAACGGGTCAAGATCATAAAATGTAAAGACATAACTCTGCACACTAAAGTGAGGATAGTCCAAGCCATTGTATTCCCCATCATCATCTATGGATGTGAGAGTTGGACAGTAAAAAAAAGCAGATAGGAAAAAAAATTAAACTTGCTTGAGATGTATGGCTTGAAGACAAACAAATGGGTTCTTCAACAGATCAAGCCTGAATTCTCTTTGGAAGCTAAGATGACTAAATTGAGGTTGTTGTACTTTGACACATCATGAGGAAAATGAATCATTAGAAAAGGCAATGATGCTAGGAAAGGTGGAAGGCAGTAGAAAGAGAGGAAGATCACACACCAGATGGTTAGACACAAAGAGACTACAGACCTGTGCCTGCAGGACCTGAGCAGAGAGGTAGAGGACAGGGAGTCTTGATGTCTCATCCACAGGATTACCATGAATTAAAGTCGACTCAAGGGCAGCTATCAACGATGAACAACAATAGTGGGCCTGTCTTGGTAGGCAAGTGTTAACGTGTAGAGTGCTAAGTAACAGATTTGGTTGCAAATTCTGGTTGTAGGTCTTTAGCTTTAATGGGAGTTCATGAGTGTTCATTGGCTTACCAACAATGGTTGTACTATTAAGGTATGGAGCTTGTTAAGTCATAGACCTAAGTCTATGAAAGATTATACTGGCCCTCCGTTTTCACAGGGGATCTGTTCCAGACACCACCACCCTGCGAAAACAGAGACTCGCCAATATTCAAGCCCCATAATCTTGAATGGGCCATGCTCCCATAGGTGCACACAGGCATGCACCCATGGGAGCATGCCTCATTGATTTAAATGGGGGGTCACCCCTCCGTAAATATGCAAAACCATGGACTTCAAGTCCGCAAGAACAAAGGGCCGACTGTAATAATAATGGAATACTTTTCAAACACTACAGCCTAAATCCTATTTTTACTCCTCATTAGAGTGTAGGTGAATGACTAGAGTAAATTCACTAAATCATGGAGATTTATTTATCGGTCGATTCACCTCTCAACAACTGATTCAATGGGTCTATTCTCATTGAGACAATCCAGTAGGGATGGGTCCAAAGTCATTAATGAAATGAATTGCTTTAAAAAAGTAACTGCTTTTAAAAATGTAATGCTTTGCCATTTACAAGTTTGGCAGATATTTACAGTTAAGGATTCTTATAACAGCCGTACTAATATTCTGTTTAGTAATGAATGTAGTGCCTTCTTTTTTAGGCAGCCTTTCCAGAAAAGTCACCCATGCAATGGGATGATGGCCATCATTCTGGCTTTACTGAGGGCAATTCAACCTGGCTTCCTATAAATCCTGCCTATCCAAATGTGAATGTGCAGGTAAGTATGGCTGAACCAAATGGACCAAAAATTTAAAATATTGGCTGGAGTCCTGTTTGACAGCTACAATGTTCTAAGTTAGACTTATGATTGTATAACTGTAAGGCCGACTGAAGGGCAGCTAACAACAACAAAGTATTTCCTATTCCCATTTATGATTGTGGTACCATTGACATGATCATAAATGCCCCTGAAACCCTCGTTAAAAGCCAGCCAGCTATTCTATTTGATGGAGTCCTGTGGTGCTGGCAAGCAGCATGCTGCAAGATGACACAGCCAGCTCCCTCCCATCAGTGAATGACTCCATGGGATTGTCTCATGACTCTTCATCACACTGTCATTCATTGGCAGAAGGAGACTGGTCACATTATCCTGCAGCACCCCACAGAACTCTGTTGCTTGGAACAGCTGATTGGGTTTTAAGGTGGATTTCAAGGATTGAATCAAGAGGCAGAGCATACCTATGCCTCTGATGCAGGATCTTGGCCATTATTTTCTTTTGCAGGAGAAAGTAGTTCTTGATGTTGTTGTTGGTGATGCTCACCATACTATACCATCAATGTATATGGTACCTTGGAGTTACAGAAGCATGTTATGCTCTCAAGGCACTTATAATCTAAAATATACAGTGGTGATGTAACGGAGGGAAGACTGACAAATGTAGAGATGGAAGACTGTAGAAAAATGTCATTACATATGTTTATAGGTAGGTGTGTTTTGGGCAGAGATTTGAACTTGTGGCAGAAGTACCACAACATGCATGTTTAGAGAGTAATTTCATACATCAGAGGCGGGCAAGGAAGAAAGTACAGAGTTTGGATTGGTGGATGGGGTAGTGTTACAGGACTGGTGATCTGATAAGCAGGAGTATGTTTTTAGTATACAAGAAATTATTGAATGTTACAACATATTGCAGGTTCAACAGAGTCAATCAAATTCTACCCTCAACTTGTATCGAGAGCTCAGTTTGCTTCGTAACAACGAACTTCCCATTCAGAGGGGATGGATGTGTTATATTTGGAACGACAGTGATGTCTTTGTGTATGTGAGAGAACTGGATGGGTTGGACCAAGTGTTTATGATGATCCTGAATTTTGGACAGGAAACCACAACAGATCTGCAAGCTTTGGTTCCTGAACTTCCTTCAAAGGTTGTTATAAAGCTAAGCACCAACTCAAGCAACAATGGTAAAGATATAAATACAAAATCAATCAAAACTGGAAAGGGTGAAGGACTAATTTTGGAATATAGGACAAGCAAGCCAGTACACAAGATGGAAACTTTCACAGAGAGGTGTTTTGTTGCAGAAAAGGCATGCTATTCCAGTGCCTTCAATCTACTCTATATGTATTGCTAAGTGCCAGTGTCTGTTTATTCCAGATCCATGAACTGACAATCATATGTAGTTTCTTTACAGAAGGACTGCCAGTATGTTAGAAGGCTTCAATAATTTTGTTATCATTCTAGTGTACATCAATTGATGGTAGAAATGTTACTTAACAATTCCAGTGACAGATCCTGTAATGTATTCCTGCTCACTTAACTGTAGGAGGTCATAAGCACAGTCAGTATGCAGCACCACTTTTTTTAATTTACAGAAAATATCTCTCATCAGAAATAATTTCCCGCTTTGAGAAGTAAACTGGATTAGATGACCTCCATAATTCTTTCCAATTTTAAAATTCTGTGAAATTATATGTTTTTGCCATAGTTTGGAAAAATTCATTAAAGTTGATTTATTACTCCTCATCCACTTAAATCTTCAAAAATGATTTACACATTCAAAATTTTAACATCATATGCTAATAAATTTATTTCTGAATAATGGTTATGCTTCTTATTACTTTAATTCATTCCTGGCCATGTTTAGCTATTTTAAGTTTTTATTTTTAATCTTTTAAAAACAATTTAACAAACTCATCAATGAACACTTGTAATGTTTCCTCAACATTTTAACAGTAGTGGAGACATAGCCTATAGCAACATAGATCTAGTGTATCGGCACTAACACAACTATTTGCAAGCTTTGGTTTCTGCCCTACACATGCCCTAGACTTCATCTTCTGTCTCATGAGGACAAAAATGCATGCAAAATTTGGGGTCAAATTTTAGGAATGCATGAATAAAGGTTATAACAAACATTTTCAGACAGGATTCAGTAACGTGGGAATTTTGACATCCACATCTAAGCTGTACTGACAGGTCCTGCTTGGGACATCATAGGTATCATGACAACCAATGGGGCTGTGTCCATACATTGCCGGTCCAAATGGGGAAAGCATAACCAAAGAAAAGGGTATAGGACCCACTTCACACAACCAAATGGAAAACCAACAGAGGAAATAAATATTAAAAAAGATACAGATTGGCATCCTATTAGTCTGTAATAATGCCATAAATTAGACTTCTGACATCGTAACTACTTTGTATTCTTCGTCGCAGTCCTGACACTATTGCCATGACCACAAATGACCATGAAACCCACCTTAAAAGCCAGTGATTGCAGCTGTGATGAAGAGTTGTGAGAGGTCTGTACAGGGGTCCCTGCTTCTGCTCCTTGCTATGTCTCTCCTTGGTGAAAAGGGGCTAACCATGTCATTCTGCAACACTCTGATCAGCAGCCGCACAGACCTCTATCATTCGGGATGGCTGACTGACTTTTAAGGTAGCCTTGGTTATATCCCATTTGGACTACTGTAATGCACTGCCTTTGGAAACTGTTTGGAAACTTTAGTGGGTCAAAAATGCTGTGGCCAGGCTGTTGACAGAGGCTGGCTACAGGGTTCATGCAACTCCCCTGCTGAAACAGCTGCACGGATTACCAGTTCATTTCTGGGCAGAATTCAAGGAGCTGGTTTTACCCTTTCACAGAATCATAGAATCATAGAGTTGGAAGAGACCACAAGGGCCATCCAGTCCAACCCCCTGCCATGCAGGAACTCCCAATCAAAGCATCCCTGACAGATGGCCATCCAGCCATCTGTCAGATCAGTTTCCTCCCTGCTCTCTTTTCACTGACAGCTGAAGACATTCTTAGATAGGGTTTTGGCGTCTGTGAATTTTACTTATGCAGTGTGTGTGTGTTTTTAATTTTCTTATGTTTTTAATTTTTTATTGAAAGCTGCCTTGAATTCTCATTTCAGGAGAAAGACAGCATATAAATCTCATAAATATTAAAATATAAATAGTTTTAATGATAACTTTTTTTTGCAGTTTTAACTGTTATGTTTTAATATGAGTATTAATTTTTAAAAAAACTTTTGTAATTAATGTTTTACTTGCATTGTTTTAAAAATTATTGTAAGCTGCCTTGAATCCAATTCTGGGAGAAAGGTGGGATACAAATCCAATAAGTAAGTAAGTAAGTTGGTTTTCAGGGGTCAGATGGGAGAGTTAAAACCATACCTATAACTTTATGGCTGTATGTCTGATGCAGGATCTTGGCCACAATAAATAACTTAAACAATCAATTGTTCCTATATAAAATTTGGATAGTTCAAGCTAATAAATCACAGTAATGAAAGGCCCATAAGCATAAATCTGTGGCCGAAGGAAGGAAGATGGCCAAAAACTCAACAGAACTTCTATAAAAGAGTCTAGATACATTTCTGCCAATGGTCTTCTTAGAATCCTAGAATTGGAAGAGACCACAAGGGCCATCCAGTCCAACTCCTTGCCATGAAAGAACTAGCAATCAAAGCACCCTGACAAATGGCCATCCAGCCTGTTTAAAAACCTCTAAAGAAGGAGACTCCACAACTCTCCGAAGGTATGTTCCAAACAGCTCCTACTTTCAGGAAGTTCCTCATAATGTTCAGGTGGAATCTCTTTTCCTGTAGTTTGCATCCATTGTTCCGTGTTCTAATCTCTGGAGCAGCAGAAAACAAGCTTGCTCCATCCTCAATATGACACCCCTTCAAATACTTATACAGGGCTGTCATACCACCTCCAAACCATCTCTTCTTCAATGGCCAATAAAAAATTCATATATTCTTTCTTCCAGAGTGGCCTAAACACATTCTTGGGATCAGTTTTGGTTGTTGCTGCCTGATTATGTGGATAAGTCACTTGAGCTAGTCTGAGGCTCCTAATACAAGTTTGGACCTTTCCCATTCTAGCTCAGATGTAGCAGAGGTAGGTGGGTGGTGGCGACAATGCTTCATTATGAAAATAGATTCAGGAGTAGCCAGTTATGGCCATATAGCAAAGTACGGTACAAACCCCCAAAATTTATGAAACAGTGATATCTTTTATTGGGCCTACCGAAATGCACAAAATACATATTGCAAGCTTTAGAGAATGCTGGTATTGTTCTGATGGTATAGAGCAGGGGTAGGCAACCTTTCCCCTTTAAGGGCCGAGGGACCTCAGCTCCCAGAATCCCAGGAGCTATTGGCCAACATGGGACTATTGGCCAACATGACTGAGGCTTCTGGGAGCTGAAGTCCCTCAGCCCTTAAAGGGGAAAGGTTGCCTACCCCTGGTATAGAGGGATATCCATGGACAGAACGAGCAGTGGTCTGCCTTCATGGATGCCCCTCTATACCATCTTAACTGAGAACAATAACATCTTGACAAAATACAGGCATGTGACTAACTGTCATATTTTTTTCCTCCTGTATGTTTTTTAACCCCTTTGCCTGATGAAGAAGCCAGTGGCACTTCAAAAGCTTGCAACACGTATTTTGTGCATTTTGGTTGGCCCAATAAATGGTATCCCTGTTTTGTGGCTGTTGATTATTATTGTACAATGCCTCATTATGTTAGGGGATGTCTGAAGATGACCTCCTTAGACCCAGAGGTATGTGAGAATTACTGCCCCATGATTAATATCTCTTCCTTTTGGGGGCAAGGTGCTTTTGTGTGTGATCAGAAGAGGCTCAAACATTAGGTTGGAAAATCAATTTGATAATATTAAACATCAGAAATAGAGAAATTAATTTATTAATGAAATAGTTTAATGGATTGTTCTGTACCTTTAAGTTTTCCCAACTTACGGCAACCATGAGGCTCTTGTGGGGTTTTCTTGACAAGGGTGTTCAGATAGGTGTTTCCCTTTGCCTTCCTCTGAGGCTGAGAGAATGTGACTTGCCCATATGTAACTTGTAGGTTTCCATGGCCGAGCAGAGATTTGAAGCCTGTTCTCCACAGTTGCAGTCCAATGCTTAAATCACTACACCATGCTGGCTTGCTTGAAGTTAATTATCTCAATATTTAAATATTAGCTCTCAAAACATACTGTGTGATTTACAATGGTGTAGGTGTTGTTACCATTGATCCTCAAGGACACATTTTGTCACTTCAGCTTTTAAAAGTGCTCTTTTTGTCATTTCCAAGTTGCTTTACCCCAACCTGGATTTTTTTTTTCAGATAAGACTACAAAGCAGGGATTTGTAGATGGTATGCCAAAACTTGGGGTCTAATTCTGACACCTCCATTTTTCTCCTGTCTGACTCTGACTCCTTCACAACTGGCATATGTGTATTAATTAGTAATAACAAATTTACTGTATTAAAATGATAGCACAAGGCAGTTCATCACCACCATGTGAATCATCAGGCTACTTAGAACATAAAATATATTTCCTTGATTAAGTATAATAACATTATAAAGCAAAATACAAAATGATATGTTTGCCATATTTTATTAAAATATTTTAAGTTTTTATTACACTTCTACTGGGTCTCACTCTATCTAGAATTGCTTCCAACTCTGATTCCACAACTCCACAGCCCTGCTACATAGCCTATTTAATACCATGGTGCCTGATGTGCAATGAGCGGGCACTAGACAGAAGCATCTCAGCTGTGATGCACAGACTGTGAAATAGTTTCCCAAGTGAGGTGCCTGTGTCTTGTACTGCCTGCTTTTCAGCATGTGATGAAGACAATGAGCATTCTTCTAATTTGTAGCCTCTGATGGTTCGATCAGTGATTTTCACTGTATGATTTTATTTTATTATGGTTTAATACTTTAAAACTTTCAGTTCTGGTCTGTGAGCCTCTATGTGTGCACCTGGATGGGATAAAAATCAAGCAAACAAGTACACAAAGAAGCAGTGATGGTATTTAATAAAACAATAACATTTGGAGAAAAACAAAAGTAAGATTTGCTCTGTTTTTAAATATAAGGGTAACAGTACAAATCAGTGGCAATTTTAAAATTTAGATAATTCTTAAAAATCATATGCGTAAATAGCTTTTCATTCAGTCCAAAGTATTTCTTCCTGTTTTAGCAATTGGCAAAAAAACCCCTCCAGCTTCACTGATTCACTCCTGTTTCTCAAGTCCAAGCTCGTTGTACAGAAACGCTAGTTGTGTTGCAACCTGAAAAACAAGAAACAAAAAAACCCCCACCTTTTCATTGTTAAAGAACAACAGACTCACTCTTTGTAGTCTTTACCACTCTTCAGAGAGATATTACCAGCTCCTTCCAGGTCCATTGCTGGTTCTTTTCCAAAGCTATTCGTGCTCTTACAACATCGGGGATAATAATGTGGGTTCTCCTGCAGTCTGAAGAGTAATCAGAGTTCTTCCTGCTCAATTCTCTTTAGAAAATGGCAGCTGCTGTAATGGGCTTTTCACTGAGATCAGAAAAGCTTCCTGTGAATTGAGCATTACTGTCAGGGATAACACAGCTTGTGACCAGAACAGCAGCAGTAACTCTAAAGCTTGTGTCACAAAATGCTTTCAAAATTGCTTTGCTTCCTTCCATTGCAGCAAGTGGATGAAGAAAGTAACATGTTTGTGTGTATGCATTCTATGTTAAGTAGAAAACTTCACATGCACTCTTTCAGAACAGCTGAATTCTACTGAACTGTTGAACTGTACAGAAAGAAGCAACAATTAAATATTTTCCCATGTTCCTTCCCCCCCCCCCCCAAAGATTGAGATTCAGGACTGTATACAGGATCATGGATTTGATCCAGTTTCTTTTCCACTGCTCAGAATCTTCCTACAAGTGAAAATGTAGAGAAAGCAATCCTTGCTGATTTCCCTTCCCCTTGTAGTTCTTAAGGCTCCCTCTCCTGTTGTTCCAGAGGGCCCTTCAACCCCATGGAGTAGATTTTGGGGAAAAGCATAGGGGGACAACAGGTAATTAATGGTGATCTCCTCTTTCAATCCACTAGTGAAATTCTTCTTTTGGATCAGAAGCCTCTTCTAGACCCAGGGAAGCTTTTCCAACTATGAGATGGAGAATGTGGCCAGCATCCTCTCAGCAACATACACAAATGCAAGTCCATCTTATACCTGAACATGTCTTTTTTTGGTCATAGCTGAGGTTGGTATTCTCTTCCACCCTTTGCAATGCCCAAAGCTCCTCCAAGACTCATGGCTTTGCTATCACAGGTCCCCTGAACAGCCAATCTGTGATTGGTGCAAAGCATTGGGGGTTGGAGAAGCATCTGGCTATGTCTCCAAGGGCAGACACAGAATGATTATGTCATCCAATGAAACCTCCAGAGGACGTTAATGGAAGATGCCATCTGTTTGCATCTAGCCGTGGAGGATACAATCCCCCAGTGTTGTCCACTAGTCATGGAATGGACATACAGAGAAAACCATGAGTACTGGGAGTTGTGAGTGGTGAGCTGCAGTAGAATTCCACCTGTGAAACTCTTACATTATGCTGGACAACATAGCATCTTAGCCAGTCAATCCAACTGTATGTACTGTGAAGTGTATTTAGCAGGGGTGGAAACAGATACTTTGGGCATCAAACTTGTAGAAGCCTCCTACAAGGAGAATGGTAAAGGATTTTGAAAGTTGTAGTACCAAACGTCTGGAGGACAGAGTTTCTCCATGACTGTAGCATAGTATAGCCTGGCACATTTAAAGAAGTCCATATGAACAATGACTATATATTTTGGGTGAACAAGGGAGAAGGCCTCCTTTGCTGGTCAGACAGCAATATGACCTAAGAAATCAAATGCACATTTAAGACTCCAGTCAATCATTCTTTAGAGTACCAATCAGCTGTTTGAGTGGAAAGGAGATGATTGAATCCAACCTTTTGTCCTTTTGTCTCTCCCTCAAACAGGTAATTGATGTTATTGAAGATGATATGGCAATGGCCGCATATGCACAGCCCTGGATTTTTCTGTTTGAATTGTTGCCACAAAATTATTTGCAGGAGAATTATAATCTGATATGGAGAGGTCTGGCTACATGTGAAGGCTTTCCATGCAATCCAGAATTTGAAAAATTAGGATTTTCAATCAACACAGAGGCTGCATGGACAGAGAAATCTGGCCTATTTAGACTCTCATTCTCCACACAGGGACAGCAATGAGGCTAGCCTGGCCTTCTCTCCTTGCACAGCCCTTAACCCAAGCCAAGATGGCTTAATGGGGTGATAGTACAAAATTCATGAGATTGCCATAAATTGTCAGGTGACTTAAAGGAACTTCTGAAAGAAGAAAAAAGGAAAAAGATGGGTTTGCGCTTATACTGGGCTTTTATCTCTGTTTGGGAGCTTAGAATATTAAGCTTAAAAATTAATTCATTCACACTTATTGTTGGAAAGGGGACAATTAATTTGTTTTCCTTAATGCTGGGGTGAGTCAGAGTGGTGTAGTGGCTTGAGGGTTGGAATAGGACACCAGGAGACCAGGGATCCCTGAATCCCTGTTCAGCTAAATCATACTCTTCCAGCCTGAGAGGAAGGCAATGTCAACTCCTTGACAGGGAGGTTTAATAAAAGAGTCATCATAAACTGGAGTTGACTTGAAGGTACATAACAACAATAATAATGTTGGGGTGGTTGAAATCAAATTCTTTGCATAAGTTGTTAGTCATCATTAATTAAATATTTGTTTTTAAAGAAACTATGGAATTTAGAGGGTGGTATGTTTGGTTGCCACCACTGGCCATTTTCTTACTGGCACCTTCAAATCTGCTCTGTAGTTTTTTAAGGGGGGAGGGGCACAGAACCAGCTACATTTAACTAGTTATTGCAAAGCTGTGCTATGTTGTGAAGGGTTTTCTTAGGGAGGAAAGTATCATTGGTTTTTTTGTAGATTTTTAGCCTGTGCAGCACTCTTTTAACATCTCACTTGTACTATATGTGTAAAGATCAGCCTGTGTCTCCCACTAACATATGCAAAAATGACTTTGGGACATTATTCCAATAATGCAGATCCACAGAACACCCCTGCTTAGGAATGGAATCATCACATGTTTATGATCAAGTGTTCAGTACAAGCCTTCTCTATAACTGAAAGAAGAAAAAACGGAAAAGATGGATTTGCGCTTGTACTGGGCTTTTATCTCTGTTCAAGAGCTTAGAATATTAAGCTTAAAATTAATTCATTCACACTGATTGTTGGAAAGGGGACAATTAATTTGTTTTCTTTAAAGCTGGGGTGAGTCAGAGTGGTGTTGTAAGCCACCCCGATTGCTCTGTAGAGGGATGGGATACTACTACTACTACTACTACTAATAATAATAATAATAATACCACCACCAACAACAACTGAAAATTTGTGGTGATAGTGAAGCTTGGTTTGTGGTAAGCCCACCAGCAAAAATGGGTCCCACTGTGAGATTTCACAGTGTCACCACCCTGTAGTGGTGAAGAAGCAAGTTTTCCTTTAATGTCCTTATGGGACAGAATTCTTCAGCTGGTAACACTAGGACAAAGACTTCTGCCAGCATGTTTATGGTTGAGGTCTAGGAGGGGAAAGGTTGCTCCTTTTTCCCTGGCTGTGTGACAGCAGCTCAACAGGGTCGTGCTGCAACTCTGTGGCCAAAAAGTGGCCATTGGGGCTGGGAGCATTGCTACATCTGGGTGCTATTCAGCTGGGGGAAAAGCATTATGTAAGGAGGCACTTGCTACCTCTGTCAGCAATGTCTGAGAAACTCCTTACACAAGTGTAACCCCACTTGTTCCAGTGTAAGTCACCAAGAGGATTAAAGACACGATCTCCAGAGAGAAGATGGAAATGGAATGTATGCACAGTTGACAGGAAGGATAGGTGGCAATTGGGTAATGGAAGATGGGGTAAGCTTGAGAACAGGTTGTAAGAGAATTGTGAATCACCAACATTATTAGGTTATAGATTGTAAATGACCAACATTACAAGGTTATGCATATACTAAGGCAGCCAGTTTTTTCCTCAATCAAAATATTTTATTTGTTTGTTTGTTTCATTTATATGTCACTGTTCTCCCAAAGTGGGAGCAGTAGCAATTACCAGTACAGGATTCAATACTGATCCATGCTTTTCTACAGGTTCCTCCCACCATTTGCAAAAAAGGGTGCCTACCTGATTGAAGGACTCCTCCCATGAAGGGGCACAATGACTGCCTCCTGATCGCACATCTAAGATGATATTAGGTGTCTGAGGCCCTGAGACAAATATATAAGACAAACCAAATATACATGAAGACAGAAGATATGAACAAGTGTATTTTTAATTGGTGATGGAAGTGAAATAGTAAAGTTATTTTGTCACAAATCATTTAAAAACTGAAGAATGCTGTGGATGAAATATCTGGCTGATGTCCTGTGTTGGTTGTTTCCAAACCATTATCATGAGGGAAGACATGAGGGAAGAGTATGATTTTGGTCATCTCTCAAGCCCAAACTGGGGATCCAGAGGTCAACATTTTCCCATAAGGACTACAATGAGGACACTTTCAGATGATACATTTTTATGACAAAATGCCCTTGCAACTCTTATCTCACTTCTCCAATATTTGCAATTCACAAGAAGCTAGAAATAGAGGCCAGAATATTGCTGGTGACATAGTTCCTATCACTAGTCCCAGCTTCTGCCAACCTAGCAGTTCAAAAGCATGCAAATGAAAGTAGATAAATAGGTACCACTTTGGTGGGAAGGTAATAGCATTTGCTGCAGTCATTCTGGCCACATGATCACAGAGTAGTCTCTGACAACGCTGGCTCTTTGGCCTAGTAACAGAGATGAGCATTGCTCCTTACGGTTGAACATAACTTGACAACCTTGCCAATGGGAAATACCTTTACCTTTATACCAGTATATGTAGTTTAGTGGCTGCTGCAGAGGGAGGTATTCACTATTGCAGAATGCCCTCTTCTCTAGTGAAACTACTGTTTGATGATGCTGGGATTCTCCTATAGCCAGTTAGTGCCTGAGGAGTGAGGAGACACCTGGGCACCATCTGGACATATTGTCAAGCAAAATAAAGTATTCTGTGGCAAAAAGTGTTTCTAATGCATTCAAATAAACATAATTGTTGTTGTCCTATCAGCCTGAATGTTTTTGAAACCCTTAATGCTAGAGATTTTATAGCTGTGTCTGATGCACCAGACAACATATAGTGTCCTCTTGTTACCTTCTTGATGGTCACTTCTTTATATTTTATGATTACTGAAGCAAGAACTATTTTAAGTCTCAAGTGTGAAAAGACCCATATTTTCAATTCCTTACCTGTTAACTAGGAAAAGTGTTGGCTGAATGAGTTGTTAGAACTGAAATGCTATCTCGACACCATACTAGGGAAAGTGGATCTTCTACTATATGAATATCTGTCATCACTGGATATCATTATGGAAAAGTTATAAAGAACTACATTCCAATCTAAGAACAAGTTACCCACACTAATCCCTATCTGGCCAGATATCACATTCAATCTGAAACTAGGGTTTATTGCAGGGGTAGGCAACCTTTCCCCTTTAAGGGCTGAGGGACTTCAGCTCCCAGAAGCCTCAGCCACGTTGGCCAATAGTCCCATGTTGGCCAATAGCTCCTGGGATTCTGGGAGCTGAAGTCCCTTGGCCCTTAAAGGGGAAAGGTTGCCTACCCCTGGTTTATTGAATTGAAGTAGAGTATTGTAACTGTGCATCAAGGGTAGGCAACCTTTCCCCTTTAAGGGCCAAGGGACTTCAGCTCCCAGAATCCCAGGAGCTATTGGCCAATATGGGACTATTGGCCAACATGGCTGAGGCTTCTGGGAGCTGAAGTCCCTCGGCCCTTAAAGGGGAAAGGTTGCCTACCCCTGCTGTGCATGCTCCTTCCTTGCTGTTACACACACACACACACACACACACACACACACACACACACAGCTAGTTTCAGTGAAGATATACTGGTTTCTTCAGTTTCCTGTGACCAACCAGAAAACTGTCATTTGAGGTTCTCTTCAAACTAGAATATGAGACCAGAATCTAATCTGATCTACTCCATATCAAGGCTCTCAAAAACAATGCTTGGGAGGACAATGAAAAAAGCCCCTTCTTCCTGTCCCTGGAAGAAAAGGTTAATGTAGTGGTAGAGCATCTAACATAAAACAGAGATGCAATGTCCATTTACACAAACAAATCCTCTTGTTGGACTAGACCAAGAGTCCTTCCACTGTATCATTTTTCACATGAGGATTTAGCTAATCACATCCAAATGTAAAGATTTCTAAAATTACCTTTCTCATTTGTGCTGCTGGATTGGGCATGATCTTGTACAGCTTTTCTAAGTTTACAGATGTATCTTAATAACCCCGCCAGAGGTACTCGTTGATCGTTTTCAGAGACTGTGATGAAAAGAGAAGGATAATTCTAGAAAAAGAGAGGAAGGGGAGGGGGAAGAGGGAGAGAGAGAGATGGGTGCAGGGGAGGAAATCGTTGAGTTAGCAGGATGGAGTTACTGATGCCAATCTGTGCAGCCATTAATTTTTAATCTGGTGGAAGCTACTATGCCATGTCAGCAAGTGAAAAGAGTTACACATATTTAATTATACCTTTGAAGAAATCACCTGTGCCACAGCCACACTTAATGATTATGGGAAGATTTTATCTGTGACTTTGTAAACTGTGGCATTTGGTAAACTTCTTCCTGTTTAAACCCTTCTGTAAACATCCTCAACCACTAAGACTAGAAAGCAGCTTAGAGAGGAGGGAAAACCCCATCTTTCAGCTCATTGTTTCTGCAATTGCTCCTTCATCTCTCTTTCAACACAACTGGAGGGTGTTCTATTTTAAGGTTTAATTTTTTCACCACTACCTGAATTCTTCTCTCACCACTCCACCCCCGCCCCTCTTGCCAGTTACAATTGCCCCTCCGTTTTCGTGGACCAGAAGTCCACATCCCTCGCCGATTTGTGGGTGGCAAATGGAAGGGGACAAAATTCAAGCCTATGGGGCTTGAATATTTGCTGTTTTCTGTTTTTGTGGGGTGGGAAGGGGACAAAATTCAAGCCTATGGGGCTTGAATATTTGTGGTTTTCTGTTTTTGTGGGGTGGGGTGTGGTCTGGAATGGATCCCCCATGAAAATGGAGGGGCGGCTGTATTTACTTACATCTTGCCCTTGGCAATATGTCTGTATTTTGTTATCTTCTGAAGAAAGCCTACGTAATTTTGGCAGTCTTTCCATTGCTCTTCTGCTTGAGGCATACTTTTGAGGTGTTCAAGATGCAGTCTACCACCTACGTATGACAACCCACTAGAAGTTCAGCATAATTCCTATTTTTGTTCTCTATTTGCAAGTCCAAAAACAAGGACTTTTATCAATGCTTGCAAACTCACAATATATGGCTAGTAGGTTGCATTTATTTATGAGGGCCGAAATCTTATGTGAGTGTTGTGTATTTGTAAATAGACTTATATGTGTGGCAATTAGAACTGTGAAGATGCACAACATTCATATCCAGGAGAGGGCTGTTGTTATGTAACTATGGTCTGAAACACAGGCAAAATGACACGGCTTTGGGCTGTGTTGTGGGCATGGCATTTAGACAATGCATGCCCTGAATGTGGCTGGAAGCCACGCCAACACTGCGTCAAGCAAGAAGAACTAGGCCAAAAATGAGTGGATATAATTCACTCCTTCCGGCAGCCTAGCTCAGGACCATGGTGGCAGGCTGGATTGGGCCAAGGCCTGTGGGGTTGCCATGGTCCTGGTACGATTGGGGCTCCGTCGTTCTGCTACGGCCCTTTTGGCTCATCTGCTTCAGGACTATGTTGCAGAACTGGCAATGTAATTGATGCACAAAGGAATTGATGTGCTTAGCGCATTGCTTGTTGGTGTCCTGTTACATATCTTCGCAATTCACTAACAGGTTTCTTAGAATGTACACTATGTAGTTAAGTGTATGCAGATCATATATGATTCTGGCATATATCTATACCCTGTCTAACCTCCATGATGGTAGAAGGGATGAAATGGGGTGAAAAATAATTTGATACCACCAGCTGAACTTACCAGTGGCAAAAGCATCACCTTCAACTCTGCCATATGGAAACAAAATGGCAAAATTTGAATGGGGGCATTTTGGTTCAATCCAAGGTAGAATCCAAGTAGCTTATATGATGTTTACAAGTATTCTACTTATGTCCACACCAAACCTGGAACTGTTCAGATTCATGTGCTTCCAGACAATGGGTGATGGGTCAAGCCTTGGAAGACCTGTCATATCTCAATGGAGATCAGTGGTAAATAGCTAATGAGATTTCTCTTCATCCTGCATATTTACAAGGAAATGCCCTCTAGGCAGAAAATGTTGAGACTACCATGATGTATGAAAAGTGGTACAAATGTCTATAAACATAAATTTCATTTATAGAATATTGGGTTGGAAGAGACTACAAGGGCCATCCAGTGCAACCCCCTGTGATTCAGGAAGAGACAATCAAAGCACCTTCAACAGATAGCCATCCAGCCTCTATTTAAAAACCTCCAAAGAAGGAGACTCCAAGGGCACATGTTCAACTGTCAAACAGCTCTTACTATCAGGAAGTTTTTCCTAAAGTTTAGCTGGAATCTCTTTTCCTGTAACTTGCATCCATTGTTCTGTGTGTCTGTCTGATAAGTATAACTGCAACAAAACTGTACTAGTACTGGCCTTTTAGTAATACAGTGTACATTATTTTCCTGCCTCAAGATTACTTTTATAAAAGGAAAGTTATGCAGGAAGGTGCCCTTAGTTAGTATTTGTTACTGAATAGAAACTGCTATTGGTTGCTTTTGCCCCCAGTATCCCAGCTATTACGATACTTGGAAACAAGCCCTCTAGTTAAGTGAAATGTGACTACACATGTCACATGTTGGCTAGCACTCTGTTAAAGATATATGACACATAAGTTTTCTTTAGCTGTGTGTATGTCCTTTTTTGGGTGTTATAGGCATTGATATTCCTTTCCTCCTTCCTCTGATATGGATAGTAGCTTTTAACCCACCCACCCCGAACTTATTGAACAGCCTCTAAGGCTTCCCACACAGCAATTCCATGCCTTGTATGAACTAGGCAGGATCACAGAAGCTTCTGCCTATATCCCTGAAGCCAGATGTGAAAAGGGACATTGGCTCTTACCTGTGATATGTCCATTTCCAGTAGATAAGAGCCTCACATCCTGTAGTTTGGGTTATGCTCTTCCCACTCACTCCAGATAGGCAGGAAGAAAAAGAGACCTTATGGTGACCACACATGGGTGGAGCTAACTCTAGAAGGCCAGTTGCTACAGCAGTCAAATGCTCCAGAAAAAAAACATAAACAATTTAATTGCTTATCAGGCTATACAGAATTAGATGGTGACAGAGACATCCAGTGAGCAATCTAACTTGCTCCCCATAGGACAGAACTATGTGCATTATGAACCAGCCCTATGCCAGCACCTTAGGGTGGGCCAGCATGTGGGACTCTTATCCACTGGAAATGCACATATCATCGGTAGGAGCCAATGTCCCTTTTCTCAGTAGATAAAATCCCCACATCCTGTAGTTTGGGATTTACCAAAGCTAACATAAACAGGGTGGGTGCTGCTGGCCCCTCAGTGACATAGGTTTACACACATGCTGTAAGACCCTGCTGCCAACAGCAGCCTCAGTCAATTCAAGTTGTCAAACTAGTGATGCCTAACAAGTGTGTATGGTGGCTTCCACGTGGCCACTCTGATGGTCTCTGTTATAGAACCTATGATGGCTAGAGGTGCTGATGCACCTGTGCTCTTTGGTATGGGTGACTTGGTTTCTGGTGGTGACTTCACAAGGATTAATGACAGATAGTAATACAGGGCCTGATTCACCTGCTAGGCGTGGAGGCTGATGCCTTCTTGCTCTTAGAATAGGGCTGAAAGGAGACAAAGTGGGGCGTCAGAGGAATGAAAACTGCTTCTCCTCTATGGGTGGCTTGCCAGGCATGGTGTATGTTTTATATTCTTTCCAATTCCTGAGAGAGATGAAGGAGAAGGCTGGGGGGATGGGATTCTGCAGTCTGAGGTTAGAGCTCACCCTAAGGGTGGGTTATGGGTCTGGCTGATTTGCCATAGAGTCAGTTCTAATAACATTTAGCTGCTTGTATGCTAGCAGGACCCCAGGCTCAGACCTCCTGCGTGCCGAAGGGGCAGCAATCAGGAGGGGTCCCATGCAGGCAAGCACTTTGGAGAGACTTGCCTTAGGAACTAAGACTGTCAGTACCCTCAGGACCATATGTAAATCCCAGTAGAGGAATGGTGTTCTGTAGGCAAAGCAAGCAACAGCAGTCACCTGAGGAGTCTCTGCCCATGGGGATGGGATGCCATCCTGGCCCCTTGCCTGTGTCACAATAGTGAGATTATAAGTGCAGTCTGTCTATGGCTGTGATGGCCTAAGGCTCCAGCTAATGTCCTCCTGGAAGAATTTCTATAAGGAGAAGACTGAGGGTTTCAGGCAGTCCTAAAGGACACCCATGCTGACTAATGTGCTATAGGATGGTGCACCCAGGCTATCTGGTCTGAGGAACTGGCAATTGTTTCCATTGTGCTCTGGGAGTTCACCAAGAGTAGCAGGCCTAGCCTAGGGACTGCCACTTCAACTAGTATTGGTACATAGAGATGGAGAGGTGTCTGGCTCACCCTGAGATTGGGAGGTATGTCAGGTATGGGTGCCCTTCCTTCCATGGGCCCAATCCCATTTCACCCTTTACTTCTCAGACTAGAGAAAACAGAAGCTAGCGATCCAAATGGGGAGAAGAAGCTTTCCAGTTAAGCCCTCAGGGTTTTAACTTGTCTAAAATGTGGATTATGGTGGATTATATGATCAATCAGAATGGAACCTGATCCAATCTGGAGCTATGCCAGCTCTCACCCTATCACTGTTCACCTTATCAACTGATTATAGAAATGATGGTGATTTACCTTATAGCAATGAAGACTTACCACTCTGGAAGAGGAATGTTAATGCCTAAACACCAACTAATATTTCAGAACACTGTGCAGTTCTTTACTGGAACATCTGTGCACCTGTGTAAAAATAAGACTATTTCCATGGTTAGGCAAGGGGGAGACTGGGTTACTCTCTATCTCAGCAGACATTGGTGAGTCCATGCAGATGTGTGGATGCACTCTGTGCTAACAGAGCCTACTGCCAGAATTAAGTCTGACTTCATCTGAGGAGGAACTTGCTCAGTGACTTAAAAATCTTCCAACTCCATGCAGCAGACTATCTTCATTCTATAGGAAGTCTGAGGGGACTCCAGGCTGAATGAACTGCTGATTAAGGAGTCATAAAATACTAACAGAGGACTTGGTAAGGATAACCCTCTGCTATCCCATTGCAAGGGGAGAAATTCCAAGGCATCAAGAGAGAGAAGAGAAGGAAGAGGACTGGAACGGCTATAATGAAGATGGTGCAGAGCAACAGCAAACATATCCTACTGGAGTGATAGGCAGAACATGACTGGCCTTCTAGGATTAGCTGCACCCACATAGGGTCACCAGAAGGTCTCTTTTTTTCTTCCTGCCTATCTGGAGTGAGTGGGAAGAGTATGATCCAAACTACAGGATGTGGTGATCTTATCTACTAGGAAATGATGACATGGCGGAGGTAGGCGGGACCAACTGGGCCCATAAAATCGGCCCCCACGGAGCCTTCCTCCTTGGCGGCGGCGCAGCGGGAGAGGACAGTAACACCTGGCCCTGCTTAGGCCAAAAAGCCCTCCCAGAACCGGCTGTTGGCGGCGTGGCGCGGCAGAGGTAGGCGGGACCAACTGGACCCATAAAATCGGCCCCTACGGAGCCTTACTCCTCGACGGCGGTGCAGCGGGAGAGGACAGTAACACCTGGCCCTGCTTAGGCCAAAAAGCCCTCCCAGAACCGGCTGTTGGCGGCGCGGCGCGGCGTGGCGCGGCAGAGGTAGGCAGGACCAACTGGACCCATAAAATTGGCCCCTACGGAGCCTTCCTCCTCGACGGCGGTGCAGCGGGAGAGGACAGTAACACCTGGCCCTGCTTAGGCCAAAAAGCCCTCCCAGAACCGGCTGTTGGCGGCGTGGCGCGGCAGAGGTAGGCGGGACCAACTGGACCCATAAAATCGGCCCCTACGGAGCCTTCCTCCTCGACGGCGGTGCAGCGGGAGAGGACAGTAACACCTGGCCCTGCTTAGGCCAAAAAGCCCTCCCAGAACCGGCTGTTGGCGGCGCGGCGCGGCGTGGCGCGGCGGAGGTAGGCAGGACCAACTGGACCCATAAAATTGGCCCCCACGGAGCCTTCCTCCTCAGCGGCGGCGCAGCGGGAGAGGACAGTAACACCTGGCACTGCTTAGGCCAAAAAGCCCTCCCAGAACCGGCTGTTGGCGGTGTGGCGCGGCGGAGGTAGGCGGGACCAACTGGGCCCATAAAATCGGCCCCCACGGAGCCTTCCTCCTCGGCGGCGGCGCAGCGGGAGAGGACAGTAACACCTGGCCCTGCACAGGGCTCAATACCCCCACTTGGCAACCGATGACTTTGAGGGTGAATTATGCCAAAAGGTCCACCTTTTGCTGGGGCAGATAAAGACCTTTTTCTTTGGGCCTGTAATTCCACCTGTGGCACCAGTGGAGGTGGGACCTAGACCCGCTGAATGAAAAGCTATCTCTGGCCTTGATACCGTGGTCGGGGGGGGGAGGGAATTGTAGATCCATAACTATCTGGAGTCGGGAAATGGGGGGAGGGCAGCGATCGGAGTGGTGCAGGGGAATGGAAGGTATGGCTGGAACAGGAGGAACATATGTTACAAAAGGAGGCGGGATCGCTGTTTAATAGCTATCCCGCCTTCAGTTTCTTCTGTTTCCCAGGATGGTTTGGAGAGCAGACCAACCATTCCACAGAACCTCATTCTGCTCCTTTGCAATGCCAGGTCGGTGAAGAATAAGACTCATATCATCCAGGATCTTCTCCTGGATGAGAACGCCGACCTGGCTTGCTTTACAGAGACCTGGCTGGGGGAGGACAGCACTGCCATATGGGCGCAGGCTCTCCCAGCTGGGTACTCTGTCAGTGAGCAGGTGAGGGGAAGTGGGTGGGGGGAGGGTGGAGTGGCTCTGATTTATAAAAACACCTTGACCTTGACCAGGATACCTATTTGACACACGACCCACATTGAGTGTGTGTACCTTAGCCTGAAGGCCAGGGATAGTTTAGGAATTCTGCTAGTCTACCGGCCACCCCGTTGTCTAGCAGACTCCCTGTCCGAGCTGACGCAGCTGGTCTCTGAGCTGTTGTTGGAGACTCCCAGGCTTCTTGTTCTGGGGGACTTCAACATTCCGCTCGAGACCAGCTTAACATGTGCAGCTCGGGAGTTCATGGATACCATGACAAACATGGGCCTATCCCAATTGGTCAACGGACCCACACATTGTGCAGGTCACACACTTGATGCGGTGTTCTGTACTCAACAGGCATATCCGTGGGCGGAGATGGTTAGCACCTCCGCATTGTCATGGACGGATCATTTCCTGGTCAAGATGAAAGTCAGAGCCAAGATCTGCCCCCCGGGGCTGGCGGACCTATTCGAATGGTCCGCCCTCGAAGGCTAATGGAGCCTACTGGATTCCAGAAAGCCTTGGAGGGTTTAATGGTTGGAAATGCCGGTGATCCTGTCGAAGCCCTGGTTAATACATGGAATAGCGATCTTACCAGGGCCATAGACACGATCGCTCCCAAGCGTCCTTGCCATTTCGCTTCGAACGATAAGCCGTGGTACACCTCTGAGCTTAGGAAAATGAAGCGATTTGGACAACGACTAGAGCGCACGTGGCGGAAAACTCGGCTCCGATCAGACAGAACTCGCTATAGGAACTTTCTTTGGTCCTATCGGGAGGCAATACATGCAGCGCAGAGAGCTTTCTCCTCTGCACATATTGCGTCTGCAGAGTCCCGTCCGGCAGAGCTGTTTAAGGTGGTGAGGGAGATGACGCAGGTACCCCCTGCGCCAAATCCCTTGCTTAACCTGACAACGGCCTGCTGTGACGCGTTTAACAACTTCTTTGCAGATAAAATCTCTCAGATCAGAGCCAACTTAGACGTCACCATTGGTTCAGAGGCTATAGGCGAGGTGTCCACCAACTCCGCCGATGTAGTTATACTGGATCAGTGGCAATCTGTGAGTACCGAGGACGTGGACAAGCTGCTTGGTAAGGTGAGGAAGACAACTTGCCCTCTCGACCCTTGCCCATCATGGCTGGCCGTCCGGGGGGGATGCATTGGTGAGATTCCTCACGGATATCATCAATGCGTCCTTCAGGGAAGGACATGTTCCATCATGTTTAAAGGAAGCGGCAGTTAGGACGCTTCTAAAAAAGCCTTCCCTGGACCCCCTGGATATGAAGAACTATAGGCCTGTTTCATTGCTGCCATTTTTGAGCAAGGTGATTGAGAGGGCTGTTGCTCTTCAGCTCCAGGCAGTCTTGGATGAAACCGATTATCTAGACCCATTTCAAACCGGCTTTAGGACAGAGTTTGGGGTTGAGACTGCCATGGTTGCCTTGACCGACGATCTGCGTCTGAGCATCGACAGGGGTAGTGTGACCCTGTTGGTGCTCTTAGACCTCTCAGCGGCTTTTGATACGATAGATCACGGCATCCTCATGGACCGCCTGAGGGAGTTAGGTATCGGGGGCACTGCTTTGCAGTGGCTCCGGTCCTTCCTCTCGGGTCGGTCCCAGAGGGTGCTGCTCGGGGACTGTAGCTCCAGTAAAAGGGAGCTCACTTGTGGGGTCCCTCAGGGAGCTATTTTGTCCCCGATGTTGTTTAACATCTATATGAAGCCGCTGGGTGAGATTATACGGAGTTATGGTGCTGGGTGTTATCAGTACGCTGATGACACCCAAATCTATTTCTCCGTGTCTCGTTCGTCGGCCTCGAATTCCAATGGCATCTCTTCTCTCAATGCATGTCTTCAGGCGGTAATGGGCTGGATGAGGAAAAACAGATTGAAACTGAATCCAGCCAAGACGGAGGTGCTCACGGTACAGGCCCCGAAACCAAGAATTGGGTTGCAACCGCCAGTCCTGGATGGGGTCACACTCTCCTCCAGCGACTGTGTTCGCAGTCTGGGGGTGCTCCTTGATTTGTCGCTCCTGATGGCAAATCAGGTTAATGCGACGGTCAGGAGCGCCTGTTATCAGCTTCGGATGATACGCCAGCTGCACCCTTTTCTGGAAGTAGGAGATCTTGAGACTGTTGTGCACGCGTTGGTAACCTCACGCCTCGACTTCTGTAATGCGCTCTACATGGGGCTACCCTCGTGCTTGGTTCGGAAACTGCAATTGGTTCAAAATATGGCGGCCAGATTAATATCTGGAACATCTAGGGGGGACCATATTACCCCGGTATTAAGGTCCCTCCATTGGCTGCCTATTAGTTTCCGACCCCAGTACAAGGTGTTGGTTATTACCTTTAAAGCCCTAAATGGCTTGGGTCCAGGCTATCTTAAGGACCGCCTCCTCCCGTATAATCCCCCCCGCACCCTCCGGTCCTCTGGGAGGAATTTGTTACAGCCTCAAAAAACGAGGCTGGTGACGACCTCCCAGAGGGCATTTTCGGTAGTTGCCCCCAAACTGTGGAATGGCCTGCCGAAGGAGATCCGCCAATTGTCATCACTTGACAGCTTCAAGAAAGCTGTCAAGACGGATCTCTTCCGGCAGGCCTTCCCGGATTAATTTACCAGCTCTGGCTCCGGAATCTCCCTCCAAGATGCTCCTCTTCTGTGACCAGATTCTCTTATGAGCCAGTAATTATACATCCGCCAGCACTTCCCTTTTTTCCTTATGTATTGCTCTGTGTTTTTATATGGAGGAATCTACCTCTTTTATATTTTATTTTAATCTGTAATTGGTTTAATAATTTTTTAAGGGGGGGAGGGGGAGGAAATTGTTCTTAATCGCTGTGTAATGATTTTATGATGTAAGCCGCCCCGATTGCGCTCAGAGGGGCGGGGTATCAAATAAAAATTATTATTATTAGTGCTGAGTTCCACCACAATCTTTCAGAGGTATCAACGTTATCATTTCTGCAATTCTGCCCACTCCCCATGAGGCACGGGGTTTTTAGAGACTCTTCAGTAAGTAGTGGGTACTGGTAGTATATGGCTCAGCATATTGTAAGTTTGCATGTAGACCTATTGCACTATGCTGAGCTATCATGACTGTTAGGTTCTTTGACTTATGTTCTTGTAAAACCTAAGGCTAACACATATAGATTCATTAAAGAATCTGTTTGAAAGTTGCATCTCTTTTTAAGATAAATGTTTACTTAGTAATTAAACTTTCCATATAACAACTAGCATAAGGTACAAACCAAAATTAATGGGAAAGTTGTCATCCAAGGCTCTGGACTCCCTAGAGCAGGGGTCGGCAACCTATGGCCCGGGTCTGCCCCTCCAAGGCCTTTGGACCGGCCCCCGCCGCCGCTGCCATGGCGCGCGCTGCCGCAGCGTGCATCACGGCCACTATTTTATTTTCCAAAATGGCGGCTGCGACTCGCTCGCACCGCCATTCCTTCCCCCCTACCATCGGCCCGCGGAAGACCAGGGGTTCCCCGGACTGGCCCCAGGTAAGGGGAACTTGCCGACCCCTGCCCTAGAGCACCCAGATGGTCACTCTCCTCACTATTCTTCCTCCTCACTATCCTCCCATTTTGGTTTCAGCAGGCCTTTGAAGACTTCTCATAATGAGAGAACATGTTTTTAATTGCTTTTATTCTATTAATAGGTTAATTATATTTGATCTTTTTAAAGGTGTGTACTTTTAGCTGTATGTGTTTTAAGTTTTGTAAGCTGCTTTGGACTGCAGGGCAGATAAAAAGGTAAGCCATTCAATACAAATAAATGAATAAATGGCACATAGTGTCCAGAAGGCCTCACTACTGGGTAAGTATGCACAGATGCTTAAAGCACTTGCTTAGCACCCTCCTATTGAAATAATCAATGGGACTTTGAAATTCTTCACTTTAGTGAGATTACATTCTTTACTAAAAACCATTTAAACAATTAGACTGCTCTCCAAATGCAACATTTCATGATGAAAAATGTACTTATGGCATTAAGAAGACATGAGATGGTACCTGTGGCTTAATATTCTGATATGGACAATAGCTTTTAATATACTCCTTGCAGGTCTCATCTATCAATGGATTGCCCCATTCTTCTTGTTCTTCAATAGTCAGGGGAAGATGAGGGTCTAGCATTGTATTTAGAACATCCAGGAAAGGGGCCTAGGAACAAAGATACATATACTTTCCTCACAAATTTACAAAATTAACAGTATAGCAGATAGTAAATACAAGCCTGGTATTTTCTAGTATGGCTAGTGGATTCTTTAGATAGATTTTTGGAAGAAGTTAATCATAGTATTTTCAAAAGTATTAATGGTAAAGCCAATAAACAAAAATATTCCTAGCAAATCATTTCCCTAATTTACAATCATACGTATGTTATGTAGATATAATCCAAATCTGTCCTTGAGTCTATTCACGATACAGTGGCCATCATCTTGCTAGTGAACTATGATAGCATAATCCAAAATCCACAAAAGAATGGTACCTTTACTGGTCAACCAAAATGCAGAAAACACAACATGGAAGCTTTTGAAGCTCAACTGGCTTCTTCCTCTCAAAAGATGTATGATTGTTTTTTAAAATATCTTTTGCTTGATGGAGAAGTCAGTGAAGTTTCAAAAGCTTGCATGATGTGTTTTACTCTCACATTCATCAAGCCTTTAGGGTTAGCACAAACAGTTATGCCTGGCAGAATTTTGTAAGTTCTTTGGCATCATTTTCCTTTGCTTTATCCTTTATATCCTTTGTAACATGCCTTTAAGTTTTATCCTCGACTTATCCACAGGTCATACCAAAATCCATAATTTTGGCCCTAAAACATGCCCTTGACTTATAGTTGAGTATATATGGTACATTATTTCTACAGTGTAGATGCACCCGAAGTTACCACTCTTTTCAGGATATAGTATTTTGTTTTATCTTAAGACCATTGTAGCTCAGTTTAAAAAAAAAAATTGTTGCAGAGGTCAGAAATCTGTTTTGACCATGCAATGACCAAAATTCCCCTTCTCAAATCCACCTTTGTAACCAGTGCAGCACCCTCAACACAACCATTTCCATGTTTTAGGAGAGTGCAAAGATCAGTGGGGATGTGTCCAGCTATTTTCCTGTAGCTGGATAAGCTACAAGGATATTATCATCAGGGACCTCCCAAGAAGCTCCTGAGAGGTATCTGTGGATGCTTGTTGCTACAGGAAAATATGCTACTTCTTTTTGAATGGTAGAAGACTAATATTGGTTATAACATTGAATGGTAGAAGACTAATATTGATTATAATGCTCCTGGGCATTATTTCTTCAACAGAAATTTGTTACCACAGGCAGAAATAAAGAAGGCAAATAATAGGGACAGGTTCCTGCACCATAAAAAGGTAGAGTAGTTCAACAAAACCAGATCAGGTAAGTCTTGTATATGTAAACAAAAACATGTTAAACCTTTTACAGACCACTTGAAGGCTTCCTCAAAAGTGCATAGAGGGATGACTTTTTTCTGTTTTCATCCTCCACTTTTCTTATGGCTTCTATTTTGGTTGACAAACATATATAGGTTGAGTCTCCCTTAATCAAAATGCTTGGGACCAGAAGTGTTTTGGATTTCAGATTTTGGAGTGGAGGTGAGGTGGGATTTTGGAATATTTGCATATACATAATTAGATATCTTGAAGCTGGGACCCAAGTCTAAACATTAAATTCATTTTTGTTTCCTATACCTCATACACATAGCTTGAAGGTAATTTTATACACAATATTTTAAAATAATTTTGTGCATGAAACAAAGTTTGTATACATTGAACCATCAGAAAGCACAGGTGTTATTAGCTCAGGCACTCATGTGGACAATTTTGGAATATTTCAGATTTTGGAATTACCGATGAGGAAGATTCAGCCTGTATAAACTCAACTCTCTCTCTCATTTGTGTAGATGGCCTAGTTATGGGTTGATAAGGATCCATATTCAGTGAATCAGTTGTTGGATTTTGGAATATTTCAGATTTCAGAATTCTAGATAAGATTTTGCAATTCTGGATAAGATACACCTTTTAAACAAGGTGATGGCAGCTGGTGAGACAGGCTTATCTGCTCTTCCCTCTTTCCTCTGTGTTTTACTTTTTACACATCCTCAGTAAGGGATTCTGGAAGTAAATTGGCATACTTTGCAAGCACACATGGCTACAGTATGATCAGATGGAACAGAAACTTGGTCTTTCCCTGAAGTTAACTGTAGACATGTTGCTGCAACCCAGCACCAAAAGGCTGTGTTTCACTAGCCATCCTTCGCCATGTTACAAATGCCAAAGCTGCTAAAAAACAACAACTTCCAGCTAGACAGAGAACATGGAGCAAAATGTGGGGACTGGACAGTTGCAAAAACAGAAATTTGGTACCAGAGGCACAAAGAAAGAAGGGAAATAATAGGGGCAGGTTCCTGTACCATAAAAAAGGTAGAGTAGTTCAACACAACCAGCAAAAAGGACTTTCAGAGGCTTTCTTAACTGGGGCATGCCTGTACTCTTGGTTTATTTTTGTTTGTTTTTGAAAAGGTTCCCCCTCAATATTTCAAATCAATTTATTCATCATTAAATATGATTATATTCATTAAAATCTCTCCCCTCCCCAGATTCTTCATTATAAAAATAATCTTGCTACTCATACAGTGGGTCCTCAGCATCTGCTGGGGTTTTGTTCCTGACCCCCTGTGGACACCAAAATCTGTGGATGCTCAAGTCCCATTAAATACAATGGCACAGTAAAATGGTGTCCCTTATATAAAATGGCAAAATCAAGGTTTGCTTTTTGAAATTTATATATTTTTAAAAACATTTTCAAGCCGTGGATGCTTGATTTTTTTTTTTAAAAAATCTGTTGATATAGAGGGCTGACTGTACACACTTCTGGGTGTGTATGAGTGTTTATATACACATAAACACATACATATGCATTTGTTTCTGTGTGCCTTCAAGTTGCTTCTGACTTATGACAACACTAAGGTGAACTTATTACACGGTGTTCTTGGTAAAATTTATTCAAAGGCGGTCTGTCATTGACGTCCTTTGAAGCCGAGAGAGTATGACTTGCCCAAAGCTATCCAGTGAGTTTTCATGGCCAAATGGGAATTTGAACACTAAATAAAAACCACTATTTTTTATTTAAAAAAATAAAATTCTAGGGAGCAGTGGGGGAAGAGACTGTCCTGACAACTGGAGTGGAATGAAATGGAATAGTAATCTCACCTGCAAAACCATAGCTCTGATAAGATGAGGATCATTATTGTAGAGGGCTCCTGCAAGAACTCCTCCGGCACTCAGGCTCATCAGGGCTGTACGTGCTGGCTCAGAATATCCTAGGTCATGCAGCAACCTGATGCAGGCCTGGAGATCTTGGATACCATTGTGCTTCTTCTTCAGACAGCCATCTTTATGCCAACCCAGGCCCAATTCTCCTCCACCTCT
The DNA here is from genome assembly GCA_026167975.1 of Phrynosoma blainvillii. NCBI lineage: Eukaryota > Metazoa > Chordata > Lepidosauria > Squamata > Phrynosomatidae > Phrynosoma > Phrynosoma blainvillii. Next base: position 35,210,577 of record JANUYF010000001.1, on the reverse strand, counting down.
GAAAATTATAATTTTTTTTATTTTTCACATTTCTTAAAAGGACAACAATAACCATGGTCTAATACTTACATACCCTCAAACAGCAGAGACAGTCCTAATTATTCCTTGGTCAACCCACTTTTTCAACTGTTTGATGTTCTAGTTTCTCTATCCTCCTCTCATTGTGTCCCAGCTTACAAATTTGAATTTGGTATGCAAAAGTAGTTTGTTGTTATTGTTGTGCCTTTAAGTCGTTTCCAACTTATGGTGAACCTATCATGGGGTTTTCTTGTCAGGTTTCTTCAGAGGGGGTTTGCCATTGCCATCCTCTGAGGCTGAGAGAGTATGACTTGCCCAAGGTCACCCAGTAGGTTTACATGGTCAAATTGGGATTTGAACTGTAGTCTCAAAGTGTCCTAGTACAACGCTCAGACCACTACACCATGCTGACTCTCACAAATGCAAAAATTAGTCTGAATGCTATGCAATTGAATGCAAAAAGTAGTTTGCATTCATTAAATCAACAGCAGGAGAGGAGAGGAGACAGAAGCTTGCCTTTCCTAGTAGGGTCAGGCAAATGCAAACTGTTGTATCTTCTCCTACTTAGTGTGTTTTTCCTTATAAATAATGCTTGCCATTTTGACCACACTCTGATTTTCCTTGGCCACCCATGTCCCAATTTTGATCTACGATGTGTTGGAGGGTTTATAGTTATACAAACTTTCCTGTTTCATAAAATGGCCAATACATGTACTTTGATATGAAAATGCTTGCTTAAAGTGTTAATGGATTTATCAAAGATTTGCAGCTAAATAAATGATAATAGGTTTCGGTTCAGAGATCTGTCATCAGAGTTCCACTCATGGAACAAGAGCAACTTGGCTTTCAGAATAAAAAATAGCAAGATGACTTTTGCCATTTTTTCCTTAAAACCTGCTCTGGAAGACTGAGGTCCAAAACACACTGCAGAAATAATCCAATTTCAGACCGTTTTTACTGCCCTGGCTCAATTCTAGGGAATCTTGGGAATTCTGACAGAGAGAGCTAAATGTCTCACAAAACTAGTTCCCAGAATTCCCTAGCATTGAACCAGGGCAATTAAAACAGTTTAAAACTGGATTATTTCTGCAATGTGTTTTAGACCTCAGACACCCTCCAAGTGTGAATGTGGTGTATGAGGGGGGCTTTATCACGTCTTAGAAAAGTTACTTTTTTGGAATACACCTGGCTATACAGAATGGGGGGGGGGGTGAGTTTCTAAGAGTTACAGTCCTAAAAGCGAGTTTTCCATAGTCTATGTTGGGATATACCTTCTCGGATGACTTTAATAGAGAACTGGATAAATCCTTGAAACATAAGGCTATCAATAGTTGCCAGTCATGCTACTGCTTGCTTGACTGACTGTTTGATTTTCGATATTTCTATACTGTCTTTCTGAAACTCACTCAGATAATGAAGGGGGGGGGGGAATGAAAGTAAGTAATAATTATTTTAAAATAGAATTTAAAAAAAAAGCATCCAAAGCTACCAAAACAATTTTGAAAACCAGCAAGTCAAAAGATATGTCTTGAACCATTTCCAAAACACAGTGAGAGCAGGAACCACTTGTGCTTCAGAATTTGGAAATGAGAACAGGAGAAAGCTTTTCTGCATGCCTGATAAGTGGGCCTCTGCAAGGAAGTCTGGCTTCAAAAGGGCCCGTCCTGCTGATTTTAATAATAAAGCAAGCTCATATGGAGACAGCCAGCCCTTCTGATGCCCAGACCTTAAGCAATTTAGAGCATAAAAGGTTAAATCCAATGCTGTGCTTGGTTATTAAAATAGAGTAAAGCTTGCATGAAAAAGATCCTAGGTTCAACCCAGGTTGCGTACAGAAGGTCTCCAGGAAGGACCAGAGTAACCGACTGAAACTTTGGAAAACTGTCCTTAGTGTCAACAATACTAGAGCAAAGGTCTGGCTCAGTCAGAGTGACCAGATGTCCTCCTTTTCCAGGCATGTCCTACATTCTAATCTTCTGTCCAGGAGGAATTTCAAAATGTTCCCCATTTGGAGCATGACTAAGAAGCATGAATTTATATTTATACGAGTGTTTTTTAGCTTTTATTTGGTAATATCCTACATTTTTCTTTTATGTTCTACATTTTGTGGTGCCTTGTCCTCCTTTGTGATTAGGATATCTGGTCACTCTGGACTCAGTGCAAGGCAACTTCTTATATTCTATAAGGTGAAGAGAACCAGCTGGGTTACACTTATCTGCATGCCGTTACCAGTGTAGATCAGGAATTTTAAAATGGTTCAAGAGAATCAGTATTGTCCAAATGTGTCTGGAATGGAAAGGTCACCATCCATTTCATTAATGATTTATTGCTTACACATTACCTCCAAGATTTGAGGCAATATGCCTCTCATTACCAGCATACTGCCCAACTTTCCCAATTTTGTAACCCCCCAACTATCCCAATTTGGCAAGAATAGCCCTGATTAATCCTTTGTTATTGCATTTTTTCAGCTGCTTTTAAAATGCTCGTTTCTCTTATCTTCCTTTGTCCTCAGTTGCTGCAAACTGAGTTCAAAGTGCAAAAGGAGTTTGCACTCAGTTAACTCTGTTGGGGGAAGAGGAAAGGAGGGATTGGATTTTTGTTAGGCTCAGGTAAAATCAAATTACTGCAGCCTCACCTAGTTTGTATGTTCTTCCTCATTAGTAACTTTTGCTATCTTGATCAAATTCTGATGCTGCTTGGGCACATGTCTCCTAGTTTTCATCTGTGAAATGTTTGAGAGTATGATAGCAGTTGGTAGGGAATGTGAATGGAAAGATGCTGCTGTGCTCATATTTACTTATCAGCTCCCTAGGGCTTAGAAAACTTACTTTTTTTGGAAATATGGTCATACTGGCAGGGGGGTTATGGGGAGCCACAAAGGATGGGAACAGAATGCTATTCAATGTGCTTTCGATTCAACTATGATCCTATCATGGTGTTTTCCTGGCATGATTTCTTCAGAGGAGGTTTGCCACTGTCTTTCTTTAAGGCTGAGAGAGTGTGACTGGACATTTGACAGTATGGGAGAGTTGTGTGCATGAGTACCTCTCATATCCCACCCTGCTCTCTATCTGCTCCTAGTAAATCAATCATCCCTGTTTGAACCCCTGGGTATTAACTTTGTGGCTACAATATTACAGGATAATATTTTTGGCATTTCACAAATTCTGTCTATTATACTACAAACTTACCTATTGAAGTGTTACATTTTTTGGCAAATGTGCTGAAAAATGAAACCTCATTTGTCAATTTTTTTATTTTATTTTTTAGCTAAAACTATAGCAGTTGGAAGGCCCATTATGATGTAGTGGTTTCATTGCTGGACTATGACTCTGGAGACCAGGGTTTGAATCCCCGCACAGCCATGGAAACCCACTGGTTACCTTGGACAAAAGTCATATTCTCTCAGTTTCAGAGGAAGGCAAAGGCAAACCTCATCTGAACAAATCTTGCCAAGAAAACCCTGTGATAGACTCATCTTAGGGTCATCATAAGTCAGGGTGACCAAATGTCATAACCGCAAAGGAGGACAAGGCACTGCAAAATGTAAGATGCTAAAAAATAAATAAATGGAAGACATGACCAAATAAAAGCTAAAAACACTAATATAACTGTAAATGCATGCTTCTTAGCCATATTCAATATGGAGAATATTTTGAAATTCCTCCTGGAATGAAGGCTGAAATGTTGGACATGTTCTGGAAAAGGAGAACATCTAGTCACCCTGCCATAAATTGGAAATGACTTAGCAACAGTAGCAACAGCAGTTGGACTAAATAATACATATTTATTTTTAAAACTTAGAATGGTTTTCCAAAACTTGAGCTGGGTCTGCTAATTAGAAAAGAACACTCTATGTGCAGATATATGCACATTTACTCATATTTTAACAACAGAGGTAACAATTGTAAACTTACAGACAGAGCCATACCTCAGATCAGTTTTAACATTTGGATAAAAGTGGGTTTTATATTATGCACAAGGAGGGGAGGCACATGTGTGAATTATATGAAATTCTGCCACAACATGTGCTATGGAACTTGATCTCTATGAACTCCAGGAGTTGATGGGGGTCACAGATTACATTTGGGATGAGATCTGCTCCTAGCTGTATCTTATAATACAAGTGCAGGAATGAGAAGCATGACTAATTCATGCCACTGCCATCTTCTATGTAATAGTTACAGGTGAGAGGTTTTCCTGTTTGTTTGTGTGTCATGGTGGTGGTTCCTTTATATCTGATTTCTTTTACAAAATCTAACACAAAATAAATCCCCAATGATTTATTTACTGTATATACAAATATATAACTCTGGAAATTTTAGTAAAAAAAATGACCCAAAAAAACCTGTGTCAACTTATATACGGGTCAACGTAAGTACTGAACTTTAACTTTTGTTAAGAAAAGGAACCCATCCCTTGGTGAAAGGCAAGAGTGTAATCTATCCTGGAAGCACTGATCTCCCTCTCCTCATCCATCCAGCCTTATGCCTGCTGGAATTTTCTAAGGTCTTTGGCATTGTTTTTCTTTGCCTCTAAATTTTATAAATCCTATGTCTCTAAATTTTACCCTTGTCTTATCCACAGAGTTAATATGAAATTCTTTTATGTTTTGTATATACCTTATACACATGGCCTGAATTTTATACATAATTTTGTGCATGAAACAAAGTTTGTGTACACTGAACCATCAGAAAGCAAAGGTGTCACTATCTCAGCCACCCATGTGGACAATTTTGGATTTAAGAATATTTTAGATTGTAGAATTCCGGATAAGGGATACTCAACCTGTATATTTTTATTACATTTATAAATTATAATATTTAGTATTTTAACTAAACTGGAATTAACACCCTAAGATACACTTTGTTTTCATTTTGATGTTACAAAACATGGTCAGCAATAATGCTTAAAATGGTTTTATTGTACACCATCTTGATATCCTTCAATAAATGGCAGGATATGAATATTTAAATAAATAAAAAGTGAATTTTTTTTTTCTTTTGAATTGCTTTTATCTTGACACTGGTTATTTAGAACTATATGGAAGAGCTAAAAGTATATATGTTTCCAGGAAAAAAGTAGATTAATTTAACCAGTAGAATAGTTAAGGAGCTTGATAAAAACATAAGTTATTCACTATATCACTAGCATTATTCATAGATTTTCAAGGGAAATATATATTTCACACTCCCTCTTTGTATATGAATGTAAATCATCACAATATGAATATAATCTCTGTTTACCATTTTATTTGATATGATTAAAGAAAAGCCTTGAGGTAGGATTGCATTAGACATCAGGAAAGCCTTAAAAACTAAAGCCAATCACTATTGGTACAAAATCAAAGAAATGAACCCATGGCATTCTCATCCCATTAAATTTAACTGTCTTTCCCCAAAGAACAGGCATTTTACTATATTTTTAGCAAATGGCAAAACAGTACATAATACAAATTTATGATGCAAGGAACCTGTGAATGAAATGATAAACTTTATCGTTAAAAGATTCAATTTTAGGAACTGGCATACATTACAAGTGACAAAATGCATGAGAAAATAGTGCAATATATGAGACTTACCTAACATGGCAGAATGCTAATATCCACCCATCATTGATTAACATGAGATTTTCTGCTTTAAAGCTCATGTTCAAGTCTATGCCATAAGCTCCATATACATGAATCAGAAGTGGCCTCCTGCATAGCTCTATAGAATTGGCTGTATGAAAAACGGTAATTGGCACCCAAGTTTCGTCCTGGAAATGAGGGAGTATTTTACATTAAAGGATGTTTCAAAGTCCACAAGGGACACACAGGAACAAAAGTGTCAATTATACATTTTAAAGCAGTTTTTTTTCTTATTACTGTAATTCCTTGGCACTCTGACTGTACAAAAGCACTCTCAAAAAATAAAACAGAAGATTGGCCTGCCACTGGGTTCGTTTACCAATGTGGAGCATAAAAACTCATTTAAGTGCAACACCTGAGAAGGCTATAAAACATGAAAGCAACTGGCTCCTCCTGCACTCTCTAATGATAACCCATCTGCATTATGACCTGAGTAGTTTAGCACTTAGTGCAGCAGCAAACCTTTAGTTATAAACTTAACATTCTACATACATATATATTTAGTTTAAAGCTTGAAAGTTTCCTAGGAATTCTCTTGTGTGTGACTAATACACACATCAAGCCAGGACATGTTATTTTTATTCCTCCCTCTCTTCCATTTACCTCTCTTCTTTCCATTTACCATGCATGAATGCATGCAGAACATTATGGTTATTAGTACTCTTTCTGCATGAACATTTTACTGCTACACATTTATACTAGTTTTGGGATCTTTATTTTGATTGCCGAGGGGAGGGAGGTGGTTCTGAAATGTCTGTCTCCTATAGCAGGATAAGATGGGCATTAATGTAACAAAGGACATTACTATTAGCCTTCTGTGCCATGACTTACTCTCTTGCTAGAAGAAATAGCACCCTTACATTCAGCATTAATAATGTTAAGCCTCCCAAATCTTTACCTGCAGGGCCGCAGAGAAAGACCCACTGATCTACTGAATATGGCATCTCAAGGCCTTTACAAGGCGTCAGCCCTTATCTTTCTCATAGACACTCTTTTAAAAGAGGGCAAGGGAACCAAGAATCTTACCTTGCTCTTAGCTTCTAAACGTATGGTGTGACAATTCACGGTAATTGGTACCTCTTGTGCAGTGTGCTCAACAATGTTGTTTTCCACCAGTGAATACGCAAAGCGTATTGGAGGTTGAACTGGGGAGAGAAGCCAAAAACAGCAAGTGCTGGTGGTATATTCAGGATGCGGCTCCAATTCAAATGAACAGGCCCACGCAGGTAGCTGGGGGGAGGAATACCAACAAATATTATTATCTCCCCCATTCTTTGATTTTTGTTTTCCTCTGCAGAATGTATTCCATTGCCTCCTCTCCAATGAAAGGATTTGGACTTCGGGCTTAATTAACTTTGGCGTGTGTGTCTGCCAGGAATTGCTTTTCTACCTCCTTATGAACATTAAAAAAAATGTAGACAGAAACAGTACAACAACGAGGGCAACAATTTAACTACCTCCCCTACTTCTCTAAAAGCTACTTAATGAGGTTCAACATATAACACAAATGGAAAACAAAATCTTGGCCTGTTTAGAAATAAAAGATAGCAAGCAAAACAGCGACCCAATATCCTGAAAAATGCTATTTCGGTCTTTAAAAAACACACCACACGCAATCAGAACCATGCATGTTATCTGTTTAAAGAGTTTTATCTTCTACGCCTGGGTATTATTAGGAAGTTTTAAAAATCTTTCTTACTTCCCTCCAATCTGTGCCTTCGCTCTATCCAACTTGAAACTCAGCCAAGCCAACGTCAGTTATTGCACGGAGGCCATGCCTTGGCCTTGGCGGGCTCAGCCACTTACAATCCATGCCTCTGACTCCGTTCCCAGCGTTAGCCATTGTGAAGAACAAAATCATTTTTTTGGCACAGCTACACTCAGAAACTCGGGCTATTATGTTTTAAGTCTTAACACTCCTAGAAATGAAAGGAATCAAGATTCATTCTCTGAAAGCAGCAGGGTCTCTTACCCACTGCTTACTTTCTTTTAAGGAGTTCTGGTTAGTAGGTTGATAAAGGCTTTGGGAATTGTGGCACTCAGAGTCAAAAAGCTTTACACAGAAAAACCGCACTCCGTGTAATTGATTAAAACCTGAAGAGGATCAATCTAAAAAGTCTGGAAAACCCTACAGAATGGGTACTATATTTAACTTGAATGCTACAGTTAGGAGACTGGTTGGAAAGTGTGTAAGTTTACCTTTTTAGCACAAGTATTCTAAGTTAAATTTTTAAATATTTTCAGATAGCTGAGTTTTAAGACAGGCGCTATCCTGAGTTTTTTTCAAAGAGAGGGTGCTTTTGCTTCTTGCTTTTTAAAGTTTGAAAGAAAATATGTCTAGACAAAGTGATGAGCTAATGGTAGAATTCAAAGATATAGCCGTGTTAGTAATGGAGTTGCTTTAATTGATTCAAGTACACTGAGACAAGTGGGGTTTTAAATAAAAAGGTTATTTATATGGGATTCTCCAATATTTTTATTTCACACAAATTAAAATAATCAAAGTTCAGCTAATGGGGTTTATCAGATGTTTTATGTATACAAAATAAGCTGTGATTAATTTAGTTTTTTCTTTAAAAAAGCTCCTTGCCATTTGATATTATGTGAGATCTGTTTGGGAAACAGTTGGGTTAACCTTGTCATTTAGCCAACAAAGACTGCTATTCACAATCTGCTTACTCCAACAGAATCCCATAGAGATGTGGGGTAGAGGAAGCAAATTATGTTTTTTCTGACTGAAAACAATACTTCTCCTTCAGCATAAGATCTATATATAACAATCAGAGAGTGTCTGTGTATCTGTCTGTGGCTTTATCACAGCAATCTGCCTGATGCCTCAAAATCTTTTTAATAGTCATCCACGCTACAATGCCAAATTTCATTTTAAAATTACAAAATGGTGGTGCTGCTGTCATTAGAAAAGATGTCCTCCTTTTCCAGGACATATCCTACATTTGCCAGGACATGTCCTACATTTCAACCTTCTGTCCAGGAAGAATTTCAAAATGTTCTTCATTTTGTGCATGACTAAGAAGCATGAATTTATATTTAGATTAGTGTTTTTAGATTGAGAATTCAAAGATATAGCTGTGCTATAGTTTGTGGAATCACTATGTAGAGCAGGGGTAGGCAACCTTTCCCCTTTAAGGGCCGAGGGACTTCAGCTCTCAGAATCCCAGGAGCTATTGGCCAACATGGCTGAGGCTTCTGGGAGCTGAAGTCCCTCGGCCCTTAAAGGGGAAAGGTTGCCTACCCCTGATGTAGAGAGATCTTGTAGCACCTTTGAGACTAACTGAAAGAAAGAAATTGGCAGCATGAGCTTTCCTAGACTTAAGTCTACCTCCTCAGATGCAAGTAAACTTAAGTCTACAAAAGCTCATGCAGCCAACTTCTTTCTTTCAGTTAGGGGGGTTGCAGACTGCCAGAAATAGTGCAAATTGAGTCTACTTTAAGGGTTAGGGTTAGTGCTAGGGAATCATGGGAATTGTGTTTTTTTCCTGAGATATTAAGCCTTCTCTGTCAGAGAGCTCTGGTGCCACAATAAAATACAGTTACCATGATTCCCTAGCACTAACCCTAACCCTAAAAGTGGATTCAATTTGCACTATTTCTGGCAGTCTGCAACCCCTCTTAGGGCCTTTGCAGACTGCCAGAAATAGTGCACATTAAATTGAGGCACTGCCCTGGCTCAGTGCTAGGGAATCATGGAAATTGTATTTTTTTCTGAGACATTGAGCCTTCTCTGTCAGAGAGCTCTGGTGCCACAATAAAATACAGTTCCCATGATTCCCTAGCACTGAGCCAGGGCAGTGCCTCAATTTAATGTGCACTATTTCTGGCAGTCTGCAAAGGCCCTTAGTCTCAAAGGTGCTACAAGATCTCTCTACATGTTTTTAGCTTGTATTTTGTAATGTCCTACATTTGTTTTCTTTTACATTTTGTGGTGCCTTGTCCTCCTTTGTGGTTAGGTCATCCGGTCACCCTGCACTAGAAGCAAAGAATGGCTGGCAGCCCCTTTCATCCTCTCTTTCGCCACACTACCTCTCTCCACTTCCTCCCTCAATCAATCACCATCCATAGCCAAATTCATTTTCCACCACAGGATCTATGGAGATTATTACATGCGGAATTTAATCTGTAAATAGATCTGGAAAAAAGTGGCTTTGGTGATACTTATCACACCACAAAGTCTCTCACCCATAGCTGCTGTATCACCAAAGTGTGGTTAGGGTGTCCCTTTTCACTGATGGGGAAACCCATCAATGGCCTCCCAATCATTCCCAGCTCCAAAACACTGTTGTGATATTGGCATGATGTGGTGTCACAGTCCCCTGCTCTCCTCTTGTCCCTCTCACTATTCCCAGAAGCCAGTTTGCCTTTATTTTTTCTATTTCTCTTCTTTCTTTCTTTTAAACTTACATTGCAGTAGCAGAGCTCTGGAATTATGGGAAAAGTTAAAATAAAAATAAATGGGTAGGGCATAGGACAGGAAGATGGGGTTAAGGGGTAGTCAGGAAGACAGTGCAATGCTAGCAGCAGCCGTAGTTGTGTAATTGCAAAGATGTGGCTTCTCTGAACCTGGTATATTTCAATTTTTAAAAACTTATGCAATTAATGCAATAATGGGGCTTGTATGATAATGTCCCAACATCTCTTACTCAATCTTTGTGGATATCCCTAAACTTGCTTACTATCAAGACATTGTATCCAATGCCTCAAATAAAGAGTCCTGGGATTGGAAGCTCCATGGCACCTTTTGATGTATTACATACAGACCTGTGCAGAACTAAGGCACAGAGGTACTGCTCCTAAAATTCCTGAGACCGAGGGGGAAAAGGTAGGAAACTGGAGAAGGGTTAAGACATTACTCCTAAGATTCCTAAGGTTTTTTGGCGAAAAAGATGAGGAAATGGGAGAGGGCTCAGCAATACTGCTGATAAGAGCCCCCATTAACTTTTGGAGTATTAAGTAGGGATCTAGAGTACATTTTAGATAGTATATCTTTTAAAATGATCATAGACTGCAGTGTTTCTTAAGCTGAATTAGTAAAGTCCCAAGTTTCTAAGCTGCAGCTGGAGCTAATGCCAGCACAAGGTTTCTATGATTCACGGCAAAAATGTCTGTAGCTGCAGAAAGAAAAAGTAATTTGGTAATACCCATGGCAGCCTTCAAAATTTCACTGCCATTCAAAGATCTGAAGTACTGATAATATTGTGTATGCCAGCCCACCAGGGAAAAATATAATCTGTGGCAATAGCACAGAATTATATCGAAAGCTCGTCACCCCTACAATACATAATGCATAAGAAATCTGCCTCAATGAATCCCATCTCAAAGGCAGGGTTGGTGAACATGCATCCCACAGGCCACCAAGGCCACCAGAACTCCATTTTAAAAATGTTTTCAGGCCATTTTGGGGGCCAGAAAATTCAGAATAGATATCAAAACCCACTGTAAAAACCAGTATTTTTCTCCCTCCACTCTCTCCAGTTCCCCTGGGAAAAAGTTTTTAAAAAAGTCCCAAACAAAACTGGAAATAATTCAGCATCACATCTATTTTGGAAGTGGTGGTGTGATGCGACTAGTCAACGCATGTGGGTGTGAAAAATGGCCACCATCACTGGGTGCAGTTGCCCACTCCCAGTCAAAAATCACTGATGGCAGCCTCATTCTCAGAATCCCAAGGCAGGATTGGTTTTGTGGTATTCTGCCCCACTCCAATTAGCAACATTAAACTTTTAAAAACATATATATTTGCTAATTCAATTATATGAAAAAAGTTTTAATTTTCCATGTCATTAATTAATAAATTAATCTTGAAAAACAAAGAGCTGATCTTAAAAAGTGGTATTTATAGGAAACAAAACATTTACCTTTATCCTGTGAATTGAGTTCGATACAAGTGAAATAATATCCAAATAGAGCTGACCACAGAACTTCAGAAAAGCAACACAATGGTCTTTGAACATCTCTAAGTCAACTAATTTTGTTTTTTCTTTTACTGTATAAATAGACAACCAATTCTCCAAACCACATGAGCCAACTGGAGCCTTCATCAGCTTGGAAAAAGAAAGAAAGAAAGCACAATGTTCTCACATACTTACATTAAGAAAGCTGAAATCACATGGCCTCAAAGATTCTCAGAGAGCAGACATTGGTTTCCAACTATTAATGTACTGAAGCAATAGGTAACAGTTCTGTTGCTAGCTCAATATTAGACTTGATAGGTCTGACTATGCTGGAAAGATGCTGTTGGCTCCATTTCATGACTTCTGATAGAAGACAGGCACTAAATCCTAATTCTTACATTTAGGGAAAATGGGGAATTTATAATCTTTCCAAAACTGTCCTCTGAAGCAGGAGAAGCATGTCCCATTTTTAGGTAAAGGTGGAGTTTTAATCATCATCATAATCATCATCATGATCACCATCATCATCGGCTGTACATATGGGTATTAATTTTTCTTACTTCAGGGTAATGCAATGAAGAAAGAAATAACCAAGTAATGCACATACCCAGCTTCTACTCAAGTACTAGTCATAAATCAAGAAAGAACCCAGCTGAGCCACACTGTATTTATCAGCAGGAAAGACAATAAAAAGATGAAATGGACTCCAGTAGGGCACCGGAGCTAAGCAGTGGTAATGGACAGAATTGTATTTCTAGAACAATGTATAAGTGAATTTAATGTTAACTCTGATAGATCTATAACCTAAAGAACCAAAATTTTACTTCTTTAATGAAAAAGACAGGAAAAAAACAGAACACTCTCAGTTGCAGGGAATACTAAACTTATTGTTTCCAAATAATGAACATCTAAATTTGATAGCTCTCTACTTGCAGTAGCTCCGAGCTCAAGGAGGGTAATCCAGGTAGTGAATGGAACACTGTAGATTTGCTGTAAGCACAACAGCCAATTGTTGTTATGTGCCTTCAGGTGGACTAGAGTCATGGTGACCCTCCCAGATGGTTTTCTTGGCAAAATTTATTCAAAGGAGGTTTGTCTCAGCTTTCCTCTAAGGGTGAGAGAATGTCACTTGCCCAAGGTCATGCAATGGGTTTCCATGATGGAACAGAGATTGGAATCCTGGTTTCCCAGAGTCCAAGTTCAACATTGAAACTCCTACACCACAATAGCTCCTGTAATAGTCAATTTCTGCTTTTAAAAAACAGTCTGTCTATCCGTCCATCCATCTGTCCATCCATCTAAATGCATTTGCTAGCACTAGAAAGAAGGGGTGCCCCGCTGTCAAGAAACCTGAATAAAATAAGGATAAGCTAATGAAATGGTGGACCATTTCTTTCCAGGAAGAGCGGACAAACTGTGGTTCACTAGTTTCAAGCAGCCCCTGGGTGCTTTTTTGTAGCTCTGTAGTCCTTTGCCAGACTCACCAAAACCCTCCTAAGCCTCACTGCCCTCCAAATATTTAGAAGCAAAATCTATCCAAATTCCCATAATTTTCCCGTGAAAACCCACCAACTATGTCAAGCCAACCTAGTAGAGAACATTGGCAAAAATAGGAAACTGAAAGAAATTTATCATGTTGTTTTTGGCCATTCGTTTTGACTATATTCAGAGAGGTTGGCCCACACCAGGGATGTGGGACAAAAAAAATTGCCCTCACATCCTCCAGAACTGCATACCCTTGCTTTATAGGACTGGTGTGACCAGGTTCGTATTTGATACTACATAAGGGATATGGAGACCAGAAAGGAATAAAAAGACATTGGATGCAATACACAGAAGAATTATACAAAACAGACGACAAAATGAAGGACACATGGAATGAAGAGCCATATGAACTGAACTAAATTTTAAACAGGAGATGTATAAGGAATGGAAAAGGGGCGAAATCACTAAAGAGGAATTCAAACAAATAGCTAGCACATGTAGGGCTAAAGTCAGGAAAGCCTAAGCACAGAATGAACTCAGGCTTGCTAGAGGGGTTAAGGTCAATAAAAAGTCCTTTTCTGGGTATGTCCATAGCAAAAGAAAGAAGAAGGAAATGGTAGGGCCACTTTGCAGAGAAGATGGAGAAATTCTAACAGGGGACAGAGAAAAGGCAGAACTACTCAACACTTTCTTTGCCTCAATCTTCTCACAAAAGGAAAAGGGTGTTCAACCTGAGGAAAATGGAGAAGGGGACACAACAGGGGAAATGCAGCACAAAATAAGTAAAGAGGAAGTACAGGAATACCTGGTTAATCTAAATGAATTTAAGTCTCCAGGATCAGATGAACTACATCCAAGGATATTAAAAGAACTGGCAAATGTGATCTTGGAGCCACTGGCAATAATCTTTGAGAACTCCTGGAGAACAGGAGAAGTCCCAGCAGACTGGAGGAGGGCAAACATTGTCCCCATCTTCAAAAAGGGGAAAAAAGAAGATCCCAACAACTATTGCCCAGTTAGTCTGACATCAATACCAGGAAAGATTCTAGAGCAGTTCATTAAACAGAGAGTCTGTGAACATTTAGAAGGGAATGCCATAATCACTAAAAGTCAACATGGGTTTCTCAAAAACAAGTCATGCCAGACTAATCTGATCTCTTTTTTTGATAAAATTACCAGCTTGCAGATAAAGGGAATGCAGTAGACATAGTATATCTTGATTTCAGTAAGGCTTTTCACAAGGTCCCCCACGATATTCTTGCAAACAAGATAGTAAAATGTGGGCTAGACAACTGTTAGGTGGATTAGTAACTGGTGGACTGACCAAACCCAAAGGGTGCTCAGCAATGGCTCCTCTTCATCCTGGAGAGAAGTGACCAGTGGGGTGCCACAGGGTTCTGTCCTGGGCCCAGTGCTATTCATTCAAAATCTTTATCAATGATTTGGAGGAAGGAATAGGGGGCACGCTTCTCAAATTTGCAGATGACTCCAAATTAGGAGGAATAGCTAATACCCCAGAAGACAGGATGAAAATTCAAAATGACCTTAATAGATTAGAAAGCTGGGCCCAAGCTAACAAAATGAATTTCAACACAGAGAAATGTAAAGTACTGCACTTAGGGCAAAACATTAAATGCATAGATATAAAGATGGGGGACACCTGGCTTAACGAGACTACATGTGAAAGGTTCTAGGAGTCCTAGTAGACCACAAGTTGAACATGAATCAACAGTGTGATGTGGCAGCTAAAAAGGCCAATGCAATTTTGGGCTGCATTTATAGAAGTATAGTATCTAGATCAAGGGACTGTATTCTGCTTTGGTCAGGCCCCACCTGGAATACTGTGTCCAGTTCTGGGCACCACAATTCAGAAAGGATGTTGAAAAACTGGAGCGTGTCCAGAGGAAGGCGACTAAAATGGTGAAGGGTCTGGAAACCATGGCCTATAAGGAACGACTTAGGGAACTGGGTATATTTAGCCTAGAGAAGAGACGGCTAAAAGGGGATATGATAGCCCTGTTTAAATATTTGAAGGGATGTCATATTGAGGGCGCTAGCTTGTTTTCTGCTGCTCCAGAGAATAGGACTCGGAACAACGGATGCAAACTACAGGAAAAGAGATTCCACCTCAACATTAGGAGGAATTTCCTGACAGTGAGAGCTCTTCGACAATGGAACACACTCCCTCAGAGTGTGGTGGAGTCTCCTTCTTTGGAGGTCTTTAAACAGAGACTGGATGGCCATCTGTCAGGGATGGTTTGAGTACCTGCATGGCAGGGAGGTTGGACTTGATAGCCCTTGTGGCCTCTTCCAACTCTATGATTCTATGAAGATGAACCCCAAATTCTAAAAAGTGAGGTGGACACTGCAATAAGAGAAATAGTGAAAAACAAATCAGGAACAGATGATATTCCAATTGAACTGCTGCAATCCATATTGATAGAGTCAACTCTAGTGCTAACCAACATATGTCAACAGATATGGAAAACAAATCAATGGCCAACAGATTGGAAGCAATCAATATTCATCCCCATCCACAAAAGGGAGACACAAGAGACTGCAGCAACTATAGGACCATAGCACTAATCTCCCATACAAGCAAAATCATGCTCAAGATTCTGCATTATATACTCCAACCATACATGGAAAGAGAGATCCCTGAGATCCAAGCAGGGTTCAGGAAAGGAAGAGGCACTAGAGATCACAATGCAGACATAGGATGGCTAATGGAGTGCACCAGGGAATTCCAAAAGAAAATCAGCATGTGCATTATAGACTATAGCAAAGCCTTTAACTGCATAGACTATGAAAGGCTATAGATTGCCCTTAAAGACATGGGAGTGCCAGCACATCTGATAGTCCTGATGAGGAATCTGTACTCAGGACAAGAGGCTACTATCAGAACAGAACAAGGAGAAACAGAATGGTTCCCAACTGGAAAGGAGTCAGACAAGGCTGCATCCTATCACCCTATCTGTTCAACTTGTATGCAGAGCATATTATAAGTAAAGCAGGCTTGACACAGAAGGAGGGGAAGTGAAAATAGGAGGAAGGAATATCAATAATCTAAGATACACAGATGACACCATAGTACTAGCAGAAAACCTCACAGATCTGGAACACCTACTAAGGAAGATCAAAGAAGAAAGTGCAAAGGCAGGCTTACTGTTGAACATAAAGAAAACAAAAATAATGACCACTGAGGACCTTCACAAGTTCAACCAAGACAATGAAGAAATAGGAATAGTAAAATAATTCCCATACCTGGGATCAAACATTGATAGAAATTGGGACTGCAGTCAGGAAATCAGAAGATTAAGAATGGGGAGGGTGGTTATGAAAGAACTAGAAAAGTTCTAAAATGCAAAGACATACAACTCAGCACAAACATTAGAATCATACAAGCCACTGTATTCCCTATTACCATGTATGGATGTGAGAGCTGGACAGTTAAGAAAGATGAAAGGAAGAAAATCAATTCCTTTGAGATGTGGTGCTGAAGAAGAGTGCTGAGGATCCCATGGACTGCGAAAAGGATAAACTAGTGAGTCCTAGAGCAGATCAAACCGGATACCTCCCTGGAAGCCAAGATGACCAAACTGAGACTGTTATACTTCAGACACATCATGAGAAGAAAGGACTCTTTGGAAAAAACAATAATGCTGGGAAAGGTGGAGGGAAGTAGGAAGAGAGGAAGGGCACATGCCAGATGGATGGACTCCATTAAGGAGGACACTCACGGGTATTAAGGGTGGCAGAAATTAAGCTGAGCAATGGAGGACAGAGGATCTTGGAGATGTCTCATCCATAGGGTCACCATGACTCGAGTTCAACTCGAGGGCAGTTAACAACAACAAACAAAAAGAGATATGGGATTGAGGAAAGAATGCTCAGGTCTTAACTCAAACTAAGACAAAACTATTCGTACAATAAATGGCAGACTAAATAGTGAGATGAGTTCTGGATAAAGGTACTGTCTATGTTGTTGTTGTACTAAGTTGGGCTTGTCAAGCATGGAGGTCACCACAGCAGAAAGCAAGTCTTCAAGCATTACAATCATCAAACATGTACCAAGACGGAAAGCTTGGATCCCACCATTTAGTTCCATACTATAGAAGAGGAGAGCTGTCACACTGCTCTCTGTCTTCCTCATTTTCTTCCTTTCCTTCTTTTTCTCTTACACACACACACACACACACACACACACCATTGTTGCTGCTGTCTTCCTTCATTTCCAATTTATGATTACCCTAATGTGAACCTGTCATTGGTGTCTCTAGTGTCTCTGGAGCAGATGGCTGGAAAAGGATGCAAGGAGGGGTGGACTGTCCCATCCTCTCTCCATCCCTCTGCTTCGCTTGCCTGCTCTCAATCTGGCTATCTGCTGTTTGGCCAGACTGCTGCTGGAGGGTGTGTACCGCGGCCTCCAGTTGGCCTGTTCAAGGCTTGGCATGGCTGCTGGGCAAGCAAGAAAGGGAGGTGATGCCCTTTCTTGCTTGCCCAGCAGCTGAGCCAATCCAATTGGGTGTACCGCCACACCGGGTGTAATCTCTCCTCTGGGGTATCACCTGGTGTGATTTGCACCCCCTCCCCAGTGATGCCCCTGGAATCTATCACAGGTTTTTATTGGCAATATTTTTTTTTTGGGGGGGGCTTTTGCATTCTTCTGAGGCTGAGAGAATGGTGACTTGCCCAGCTCATCCAGTGGGGGTCCATGACTGAGCAGGGATTCAAAGTCTGATCTCCAGAATTTTAGTCCAACACTCAAACCACTACACCACACTGGCTTGTGCTGTCTATATATACTATATTGCTGAACACCATGCACATATTATTGTGAGTATCCAACACAGTCTTTTGAAAAAGAAAGGAGGATTATTTTAATAAATGAAAAGAACTTATATTTACAACAATTAAAAATGTCAAAGAAATATGATTAATCTCATACTTTGGAGCCCAGTTTCCACAGCACTGTAAGGATCTTGTGATTCAAGGCAGGTTATATTGTAATACATAAAAATATAAAAAGTGTAGGCAAATCTACCAACAGTAGATCAACAGTAGAACCTACCAACCTATTTGCCTTATCTCACTACAGCTTCTTAGTGATTGGTGGTGATGGTGGAGACAAACTACTGAATGCTAATACATCAAAAATTTAAATATGGATTCAGTTTAACATACCGTATTAATATTACCGTATTAGACGACTTTTGAACCCTGGAGGAGTGTCTCCAAAGTTAGGGGGCCGTCTTATACGGCGGATATAAACGGAGGAGGATGACAACGAGGCAAAGGAAAGAGAGAGAGGCAAGTCCCTGGGAGAGGCTGAGGAAGAAAGGAGGGGGGGAAAGCCAGAGACGACGGAGAAAGAGGTCCCTGGGAAGAAAGAGGACGAGGATTGCCTGTCTCTCTTTCCCTTGCCTCGTCGTCATCCTCCTCCTCTTTCTTCCTAGGGACCTCTTTCTCCATCGTCTCTGGCCTTCCCCCCCTCCTTTTTTCCTCAGCCTCTCTGGTCCCTGGCAAGAAAGAGGAGGAGGATTGCCTCTCTCTCTTTCCCTTGCCTCGTCGTCATCCTCCTCCTCTTTCTTCCCAGGGACCTCTTTCTCCGTCATCTCTGGCCTTCCCCCCCTCCTTTCTTCCTCAGCCTCTCTGGTCCCTGGCAAGAAAGAGGAGGAGGATGACGACGAGGCAAGGGAAAGAGAGAGAGGCAATCCTCCTCCTCTTTCTTCCCAGAGACCTCTTTCTCCGTTGTCTCTGGCCTCCCCCCCTCCTTTCTTCCTCAGCCTCTCTGGTCCCTGGCAAGAAGGAGGAGGAGGATTGCCTCTTTCTCTTTCCCTTGCCTCGTCATCATCCTCCTCCTCTTTCTTGCCAGGGACCAGAGAGGCTGAGGAAGAAAGGAGGGGGGGAAAGCCAGAGACGACGGAGAAAGAGGTCCCTAGGAAGAAAGAGGAGGGGGCTATTGGATGAGGCAAATGTGAATGGAGGGAAGCCCCTGAGAAAAGAAAGAGGCGGAGCAAGAGAACAGAGGCTCAAGGCGGGAGGAGAAGGAAGCCACCAGCATGAGGAGAAGGAGAGGGCAAAGGAATCCAGGTGAGAGGAGGAGGAGAGGAACCCTAACGCGATCCTCTCCTGGGTTTTTCTTGGCAAGACTGGTTCAGAGCAGGTTTGCCATTGCCTTCCCCTGAGGCTGAGAGTGTGTGACTTGTCCGAGTTCATCCAGTGGGTTTCATGGCAGAGTCCAACACTCAAACCACTACACCATGCTGGCTCCTATTCCCATGTACTACCTAGGAAACAATTGCAGACTTTTTTGTTGTTCTTGTGTGTCTTCAAGTCCTTTCTAACTCATGGCGACCCTAAAGCAACCTTATCATGGGGTTTTCATGGCATGTTTTTTCAAATGGGGGTTGCCATTACCATCCTCTGAGGCTGAGAGTGTGTGACATGCCCAGGGTTACTTAGGGCCTTTGCAGACTGCCAGAAATAGTGCAAATTGAGAGGCACGGCCCTGCCTCAGTGCTAGGGAATTATGGGAATTGAAATTTTTTCAGGACATTCTTAGAGCTCTGGTGCCACAATAAATTACAGTTCCCATAATTCCTTAGCACTGAGCCAGGGCAGTGCCTCAATTTAAAGTGGACTCAATTTGCACTATTTCTTGCAGTCTGCAAAGGCCCTTACTTGGCTTCAAATTGATGACAAAGATCCTTATGTTTATAAGTGACAGTTTTCCTGCCAATTACCCAAATGTCATAATTATTTGAATTAAAATTACCATATTGAAATCAAATCTGATGTTTTTAAATTTTTATTTGGAGTTCGTTGGAAGAGGGGGGTCGTCTTATACGGCGAGTATATCCCAAAATCTATATTTAAGCTGGAAAAGTTGGGGGGGGGTTGTCTTATACGCCCAGTCGTCTTATATGCCGGAAAATACGGCATATTTTAATGGGTGGCTTTCTCCTCTGAATTTTGTTGTTGTTGTTCCATTTTAAGTAAATATGGATGAAGGATACAAATTAGAGATGAAATCACTGAAAGCCCTATATAGATCTATCTGTTTTTAATGATATCTTAATTACTGTAATAGGTAAATAATGGGTTGTACCCAGTGCTTTCATTCCATTAGCTCAAAGTAGCTGTCACTCAGAGTCACACTTTCATTGTTTGACAAGAGTCAGATTCAAGACTTTTCCACTTACACAAATGGCTTCAAAAAGCATTTACAACAAGCATTTTCGAAGTCCCTCTATAAGGCAATGACAAAGGCTTTGCACAAGCATTTCCATACAATTACTATACCAGAATGTTTAAATATTGCTTGTATTAATTCTACTAGTACTTGAACACCGCTGCTTTTTAGTGTGAATTTGGTGCTATTAAATGTCTCAACCAAGCTGAATGCTTCCCAGCAGGTCAATGTCTCATACCTTGTATCCCACTGGATCTCCATAGGTAGTAAGAACATACAATTCATTGTTTCGGTGTTCAACATGGTAAATGACTCCTTCAGTCCGTTTTTGCACAAGAACAGGTGACTTAAAAGGGTGGGAGCAGTCAACCAACCACACTTCAGAGGTAGACTTGCTATTGCTGTTTATAGTCAGAAAGTGCTTATCTTTTGTGAGGTAGAGATCCACAAAATACCTGGAGGCGTAGAACAAATGAATTAATAATTCAATAATACAACATCACATCATCTGCAAAGATATCCAAGACATACGCAAACATAAATGGGATCTTTAGCTAGTTATGCTAACACAGGATTTATACTTTATTTGTCCACCCATTTGTTACATTATTAAACCACCCAATAACCAGTGTTCCCTGGGTGTTATACAGATATGACTGACAATGGACTCCAAGGTCCCAGGCATATGTCTGTGTGCCAAAGCTGACCTTGGCATTTGTTTTTATCCTTTAAAATTGAAATGCTTGGATGGACCAATCTAGGAACTTTCACATGCAGTTGCCATGGAGCTCTGGTACCTGACTACATGGCCGCACTTTGTGAATATGTACAGCTAATGTTATAGTGTGACCTCTACTACCGAACACAATATGACATTCCTTTGTATGTTTCATTATATGAAACCCACTGATAGAGATGATCACTGAAAGCCACATCCATATCAAAAGGTTCATGAAAAGTGTAATATGAAAATTAAAATGGGCTGGACAGTCAGTTTAACTTAGCAAATACTGTACTCAAGTCAATAGGATGGTTTGCGATGAATTACATGGCACTGATGCCTATGTCCCCTGCACTCTCCTGAAAGACTCTATAGAGTCTGAAGGTGGTTGTAGTGGCTCCTAGGCAATATAGGATTGAGCATAGAGGGGTCTGGAGTAAGGGATAATACCCCCCCAACTCAATCAGGCTTAGATTCTAAGATAAGTTTACTTTAATTAAGTTTATAGAGGCACCTGCAGCTGAGACTTACACTTCCCAAAATACTTCTCTGGAGGATTAGAGACCTCTCCTAAAATATGGGATGTGGCACAAAGAGGGGGATGCTGGGAAGAGAAAAGATAGGACACATTTTTCTCATCCACTTACTGAGAGCAATTAATTTACCATCCAAGCCAATGGCAACTTTGTTGTTATCTGACCTCGAGCTGATATTGACCCATGGCGACTGTGTGGATGAGACACCTCCATGTTCCCCTATCTTCCACTTTTCTGCTTAGTTCCTGCAATCCCATACCTGTATCCCCACTGATTGAGTCAATCCACATGGCATGTGGTCTTCCTCTCCTTCTATCTTCCACTTTTCCTAGTATTATTGTCTTTTTCAATGATCCATGCCTTCTCATTATATGGCCAACGTCCAGTACATCAGTCTCAATTTTATCATCTTGGCTTCTAGTAATATCTCTGGCTTGATCTGTTCCAAGACTCATCTGTTTGTCTTTTTGGCCATCCATGGTATCCTAAGCACTTTTCTCCAGTTGATTTATCTTCTGCCTGCTTCCTTTATTGTCCAGCTCTCGCATTTCTACATGGTGATGTGAAATACGATGGCTTGGACAATTCTAACTTTTGTGCTCAGTTGTATATCTTTATTCTTCAGTAGCTTTTCTAGTTCTTTCATAGCTGCCCTTCCCATTCCTAATCTCCTTATTTCTTGACTGCAGTCACCATTCCTGTCTATATTTGATCCTAGGTATGGGAATTCTTTAACTATTTCTATTTCCTCATTGCCTAGACTGAATTTCTGTAGCTCTTCTGTGGTCATAATTTTTGTTTTCTTTATGTTCAGCATTAATCCTACCTTTGTACTTTCATCTTTGACTTTCTTATTAGCCATGCCAAGTCTGTGATGTTTTCTGCCATTATTATAGTATCATCCACTTCCTTAGGTTGTTGATTTTTCTTCCTCCTATTTTCACTCCTCCTTCTTTTAATTCTAGCTCTGCTTTTCATATGAAGTTTTCAGCATATAAGTTAAACAAGCAGGGTGATAGAATGCAGCCTCCTTGCCTGACCCATTTACCTACTGGGAACCACTCTGTTTCTCCGAATTCAGTTCTGACAGTGGTCTCTTGTCCTTGGTACAGATTTCTCATCAGGACTATCAGATGTTGTGGCACTCCCATGTCTTTGAGTGTGCTTACCATGATCTATACAATCAAATACTCTGCTGTAGTTAATAAAACACATGTTGATTTTTTTCTGGAATTCTTTGGTGTGCTCCATTAGCTATTGAATGTTTGCGATGTGGTCCCTGGTGCCTCTTCCTTTCCTGAATCCCGCTTGCATCTCTGGAATTTCCCTCTACATGTATGGATGGATACTATTTTGCAGAATTTTGAGCATAATTTTGCCTGCATGTGAGATTAATGCTATGACCCTATAATTACGGCATTCTTTTATATCTCCGTTTTTGTATATTGGTATATATAGTGATCATTTCCAGTCTGTTGGCATATTTTAGTTAACACCAGAGTTGCTTCTGTCTGATACATTGTATCAGTCCAATTGATATATCATCCATTCCTGGTAATTTAACTTTTCTGATTTCTCTTACTGCATCTTCCACTTCACATTTTAGAATTTGGGATTTGTCTTCATATGGCTCTTCATTCCATGTTTCATTCATATTCTCATCTCTTTTATATAACTCTTCTGTGTAATGTTGCCATCGTCTTTTCATTTCTTTTCCTTGACATACAACATCCCAGCTTTTGGTTTGAACTTTCCTTTGATTTCCCAGATTTTTTTGAATAGGTCTCTTGTTCTTCCTTTTTTGTTGTTGTCTTCTATTTCTCTGTATTCATCATCATAGTAGTTCTCTATCCTTTTGCACTAGTTGTTGTACAGTTGCATTCATGGATCTGATTTTGCGTTTATCTCCCTTTACTCTTTCCTCCCTTCTTACTTGTACTGCATGTAGTGTTTCATCTGTCATCCACTATTTCTTCTCTTTCTTTCTAACTACTGTTAGTGTGTTCTTGCATTTTTCTTTGATTATGTTGCTTCTGCCCATAGTTCTTCAGATTCTATGTTCAGATTCTACGTTGTTGAATGGCAACTACATTCATGTAATCTTGCCCAACCCAATAAATGCACCTGTCTCGCATATTTTGTTTCTTAAGTAACTATGGATTTAAATAGCCCCCTCTAGACTGCAAATCTCATATCTACTACTTATTTCATTTTTATATCCTCCCTTTTCCCCTGAGCTATAAGGCGTATATCTGCCCCCCCCTTTAGTTTTCAGAACAATCATGTGAGGCAGTTTAGGTTGACAGAAATAATAATAATAATAATAATAATAATAATAAAATTTATTTATACCCCGCTTAAATGAAGACAATCTAAGCGGCTTACATCAGTTTAAAACCCCATACAACGAATACCCCACCCCACCCCCTTAAAACAGTATTAAATAACAAGATAATTAAAACAGGAATATAAACATTCCAACACAAATAAAACAAACATAAAAATGAAAATGAAAAATAAAAATGCCCTGATAAGACTCGACTGCACTTCCCATCCATCAGCAATTGATGGGGCCACAGGGGAGCACAGGGCAAAGAGCCCAAGGCCAGGAGAATTAATCTGGAAAGGCCTGCCGGAAGAGATCTGTCTTCACAGCTTTCTTGAAGCTGTCTAAAGATGTCAGCTGACGGATCTCGTCCGGCAGGTCATTCCAGAGTTTGGGGGCGACAACAGAAAAGGCCCTCTGGGAGGTCGCCGCCAGCCTAGATTTTTGAGGATGCAGCAAATTCCTCCCAGAGGACCGGAGAGCGCGGGGAGGATTATATGGAAGGAGGCGTTCCCTGAGATAGCTTGGACCCAAGCCATTAAGGGCTTTAAAGGTAATAACCAACACCTTGTACTGGCCCCGGAAGCTGATAGGCAGCCAGTGGAGGGACCTCAAAACAGGAGTAATGTGGTCCCTCCTAGATGTTCCAGAGATAAGTCTGGCTGCCATGTTTTGGACTAACTGAAGCTTCTGAACCAAGTACAGGGGTAGCCCCATGTAGAGCGCATTACAGAAGTCAAGGCGTGAGGTTACCAGCGCGTGCACAACAGTCTCGAGATCCCTTACTTCCAGAAAAGGGCGCAGCTGGCGTATCAGCCGAAGCTGATAATAAGCGCTCTTCACCGTCGCATTAACCTGATTCGTCATCAGGAGCGACGAGTCAAGAAGCACCCCCAGGCTGCAAACACAGTCACTGGAGGAGAGTGTGACCCCATCCAGGACTGGAGGTTGCAACCCAATTCTTGGTTTCAGGGCCGCTACCGTGAGCACCTCCGTCTTGTCTGGATTCAGTTTCAATCTGTTTTTCCTCATCCAGCCCATTACCGCTCGAAGACATTCATTGAGAGAGGAGATGCCATTGGAATTCGAGGCCGACGAACGAGACACGGAGAAATAGATTTGGGTGTCATCAGCGTACTGATAACACCCAGCACCATAACTCCGTATTATCTCACCCAGCGGCTTCATATAGATGTTGAATAACATTGGGGACAAAATAGCTCCCTGAGGGACCCCACAAGTGAGCTCCCTCTTGCTGGAACTACAGTCCCCGAGCAGCACCCTCTGGGACCTACCCGAGAGGAAGGACCGGAACCACTGCAAAGCAGTGCCCCCGATACCTATCTCCCTCAGCCGGTCCAAGAGGATGCTGTGGTCTATTGTATCGAAAGCCGCTGAGAGGTCTAAGAGCACCAACAGGGTCACACTACCCCTGTCAATGCTCAGACGCAGATCGTCGGTCAAGGCAACCATGGCAGTCTCAACCCCAAAGCCTGTCCTGAAGCCGGTTTGAAATGGGTCTAGATAATCGGCTTCATCCAAGACTGCTTGGAGCTGAAGAGCAACCGCCCTCTCGATCACCTTGCTCAAAAATGGCAGCAATGACACAGGCCTATAATTACTCATAACCAGGGGGTCCAGGGAAGGTTTTTTCAGAAGCGGCCTAACCGCCGCTTCCTTCACACAGGATGGAACGTGTCCTTCCCTGAAGGATGCATTGACGATATCCGTAAGGAATCTCATCAATGCACTCCCCCCCTGGACGGCCAGCCATGATGGGCAAGGGTCGAGAGGGCAAGTCGTCTTCCTCACCTTACCAAGGAGCTTGTCCACGTCCTCGGTACTCACTGACTGGTCCAAAGTCATCCAGGACACAGTGAGAACCTGGAAGTTGCTCTCCCAGGTCCAGGTCCAAAACTCTACAAACCAACTTTGTTAAAATGCTGTGCTTTAAATTAATCTACAGGGAATATATTTAAGTTTAGTAATTATGGAATCATTTACTTGTTTGAAGTGACAAAATGTGAAAATGCACATGCTCACCGTGACAGTCCCCATAGCCAGGTCCTCAAGGATAGTTTTTTTTAAATTAGCTATCTTTGTTAACTCATATCAACACATTAATTCTAGCCATTTTCACCTCCAAAAGGAGGTTTTCTGCAATGCTAATGAATCTTAGGGCTGATGCAGACCAGCACAAAGGGCCGCCCTGGGAGTGGAGTTGCACATTTGTCTGCATGCGCATGGTGTCGGGACGCCCTTTTGGCGCAGCGTGCACACATGCTGAGCCAAAAGGGTGCAAAAGAGCTGTCTTGATGGCTCTAAGGGTGGCCTTTTGCCGCCTCCAAAAGGAACAGCATTTTGCCACATTTGGGGGGGAGGCAAAAAGGAGGATCAGGGCCGCAGTGTGTGGTTGTCACAGCCCCGATCCGCCCCTTTCGTGCCATCTGCATTGGCCCTAAATTACCAAATCAAGACTTAATGAAGTTCACAGAGGCACTCCAAATATCTTCTATAATACCAGGGAAAACTCATAACAAACATTGCTGTTAAGGAAATCTACTCTGCCCTAGCAATTGTGAAGACTACAGTTAAGCTCCGAGGATACAGGGAAGCCTTAGGGGAATGTCATCATACTTGCTACCCCAAAAGTCCAAATACTTTGATCCCATGAACCCTGGCTCTCCTACAACACTAGCTGTTTTAACAGACAGGCTTAACTGAAATATCTTTTTATTTAATGCGACCACAACCCCCAAGATATTGGACAGGTTCATATTTAATGACTGTCAGCAACTTGAGCAAATTAATTTCATCTGATGTTGTACAATAATGAGGCTACTGAGTTAGAAAGATTTGTGGCCTGACCCACCACAGCAATTTTAATATTTGTATGCATGAACCTTCTATACTCCCTCACCAAAGGACATCCTGACCCAAAGCTGACCTTGGCATTTCCAAACTTATCTTTCCAAGTCTAAGCTGCTTTCAAAAAGAGCATGACAGCAATGCAGGATAACAGCAAGGTCCTTTACTATACTGTCTTTTGTTGCTGCTTGTTCCTTTAGAATGCATTCTCATTTAGCAAGGATTTGTTACTATTCATTCATTTCATTCATATAGAAGGCACCATATATACATTTATTAAACAGAAAACAGATTAAAGAGTATCTTTTATTAAGAGCCACTTTTGTTTTTCCTGGAACATGCTAGCCTTAAAACTCAAAGGATTCAGTCCAGAGAAAGAGGTATATCTCAGTCCGATGATAGCCTTAAAATTTAAGCACTCAAGGATAGACTTAAACTCCCTGGTTATCAGTTGGACAGAGGTGAAACAATGCACTACATAAAACATAGAATGCATAGCCAAATATCACTTTTTGTTTTGCTTTAAAGTCTGTGAGGCCCTGATATGGACTGGGCCTATCTTGTTTGTGTGTATGTAGCGACGTTTATACAAAAATATTTTCATACAAAAATATTTTCATACAAAAATACACATCTGCATAGGGTTTTTTAAAAGGTAAAGGTAGTCCCTTGATGTGAATGTCTAGTCTTAACCAACTGTAGGGGGTGGTGCTCATCTCTGTTTCTAAGCCGAAGAGCCAGCATTATCTGAGGACTACTCTGGTGGTCCTGTGGGCAGCATGACTGCACCAAATGCTGTTACCTTCCCACTGAATTGGTACCTATTTATCTACTTGCATTTGCATGCTTTCGAACTGCTAGGTTGGCAAAAGCTTGGACTAGTGAAAGGAGCTCACCCCACCATGCAGCACTTGGGCCTCGAACTGCCAACTTTCCAATCTTCCGATTGTTAGAATTGGCGTCTTAACCACTAAGCCACTGCGTACTGCCTTTAAAAAGAAACAAACCCTACTATATTTGCCACTAATTGAACTTTTTAAAACTTATTTTAACTCCCAAGTGGGACTGCATAAAAATATTCAGATACAAAGCACATGGGAGGGGGAAGTTGAATTTTCCCTACCCCATGCATTACAGTCCCCATGCAAAATGGGGCCACACATTTAGCATAAAGAAAATAAGAGATGTTCAGTTGCATGCTATATGCTTAATGTAGTGTACAGTTTGGCCCTCGGATGGGCTTGTCTTTCTCTAGATTATGCCAAAATATTTTTGTGGGAGGGGGAATTATCTGGCTACATGGCCCTCCAACCAACCGCATAATATTTTTCAATATGGCCCGTCTCAGACTATAAGTCTCACATCTTCTGTACTTCATTTCATGGACTTTGCTACTTTACAATTGTGTCTGAAAAAGAACTTAATCTGAATCCAGTATTTTAAAATCCACCCTACCCAACCTTTCTACAATTGCTCCTCATGAAACCTACAGAATTCCACATATGAATTCACAACCAGAAAGAAGCATATACAATGGCTTTGGAGTAAATCTGTTAATTACACCTCTGGCCTCTTGATCATTTTTGTAGAACACCATCTATACCTCTGTAAGGTTGCTCCTAGGAATCAAACTGCAAGACTGTTTGATTAAATAGTAATCCAGGGATCCTGGGATATCTTAACACAAAACCATAAAAAGGTTGTGTAACGTGTTACAGGTAGTCTGCATGTTGTCACCTGTGCAGATCCAGAACTGGGTTCTCCACCTATAGAGACAGATCACAACCCCAGATGATTCAAAAGTTCTAATTATGGAACTACACCATTCACTGAGAGATCCATCTCCAATTCTGCACACCTTGAGGAATAAGGTAAGAACCTTTCTTCTGATCACCACAAAAGCAGCAGCTCTAGTGCTTTCTTTTCGTGGGATATTAGTTCTCTATGTACGTGTGCATGTGTAAACTTCTATTTTAATAAAAGATGGGCAAAGTTGCTTTTTAAATTATAACTTCCAGAATCCCAAAGCCAAAATAGTCTCTATAGTAAAAAAAGAAGTTATTTTTCAAGTTCTAGTTTTAATACAGAATTACACATAGAGACATTGGTTTACGATTTTCAGTTACCTTGCATCTTGCTCCTTAAAAATCACCTTGGAACATTTTGTACTAAAATCAGAAAGATACACATTATGACACTGAAGATTCTTCTGGATGGTATAGAACAGAATCTCACATGTAGCCCATTCTGGGGATGGAAAGGAAAGGTGATTTCAATTATGTAAGGAAATATAATATTTAGCAATGGGATATGTGAAGTGATCCGCACTTGATAAAGTTAATTAACCTTCAGTGAAAGTAAAAGTAAAAATATCAATATATGCACATAGAGCATGTCTGATCATTTGGATTCCAGCCACTGAGGTAAAACAACAGGAAACTAATGCAAACTTCAAATAATTCCAGATTCGTTTTTTTCCTTTCCTTTTTTTCCTTTGTGCAGTAGTGATTTATTATGTTGTAAATTACACTTTTTTTAATTCACTGTAACCTTCTTTCATTCACACTGCAATATGTTACTGATGAAAAAAAAAAGTTGTCTTTCACCTAGGTCAACATTACAGCTGTGATTGAATGCATACCTCCCATTTACCCAGCAACCCTCTGAATCTAGTGGTGGGATTTCAGCAGGATAGCAATGGGGAGGAGGGATGGTAAACTCTCAGTTCTACTGGATTCTGTAATTTCACCATCTGAGGTCCACTACTGAATCTGTCCCTAATATTTTCATTACAGCTTTAAATAATGCTGTTGAGCTCCCATTTTTGAAAAGGGAACAGATTAGTGTGGCTAGGACCCAGGCTGCATGCGGGTTGCAGTTGCCTGGCGGTGGCAATTTAAATGTGATAATACCCACTATTAATTAGAAATGTGACTGTATCCCATTGGGGATAAGTCACATTATTTTTAATGCAATAAGCTCCTAAAACAGTGGCAATGGCAAACACGACAACCATTTTCCACCCCAATATATTGCCTTTTTAGATATTGCAGTGTGCATATCTATCTCCTGGAATATTGCTCTCCTTCAATAGAAAGTGTTAATCTCATTTCATTGGCTGAGAAGAACCTAAATGTATGCAGATCAGCACAAGCTAAAATATATTTATCAGTGGAGTGTGGGCTTCTATTATACAGAAAGGCCCACAATAAGACTGGTGACATGATCATAGCAACAGAAATATAATTTTAGCTGTGTGTTTACACATAGGTACCTATTTATTCAGAAATACACCACACCAGTAATGTATAGTGAATCTGAATATTCTAAGATGATGAGAAAAGTTTTGACTTTCATTCGATACGTTACATATAATTAAAAAGAGGGTCATGCTAATTACTTACCGAAGCTATACACATTTGGGATAATGCATTCCACTTTCGGTAATACATTTAGTTTCACAATGACACATGCACATTCTTCAGAATTTGCACTTTTAATTCCAGTAGCCATATATTTGTGATCTGGAGAAATTCGGATGCGATGGATTAAGGAATCATGAAATGGTAGAGCTTCTGTACTAAGCAATGCTTCACCATTTTTTTCATCTACAATAGAAAAGGTGTATGCTATTAACAGGAAACTAACTTAAAGAACTATTTAATGTACCTGATTAACTAAACCACAAACATATGAAAAACAATACTTTGCCATTTTTGTCTTTTTATTAAATTTGCACATGGAAATACTAAAATATTAAATACATGAAAGGCAATGTTATGTAATGATGAGAGACACTCATACCTACTTCTCCTATCTTTGAACGAAATATGCAGCTGTTTTCTTCAAAGTAAACATACTCTCCAAGCTTAATCTGTTTAAAATCAAAACAGATGTGAATCCAACTTAAATTTGCAAAATTATGTCATCTGTTAATAAGAGTCCAAATATTTTTTTCTGAAGCACAAATGTAACAAACTGAACTTGGTTAAGGTTTATGGAATTCACACAGAATCAGAAGCAAAAACGACATCATAAAACAGCAAACTAGTAAGATTCATTTTTGTATCAGCACTATAAGGCAAAAAAGTTCTAACTACTCTTAAAACAATGCAATAGGGCACATTCTCAAAAATTTTGTCACTAAGGCATCACTCAACAGCATCTTCACAAATTGCTTTTTTGTTTCTGTTATCTCAGCTATGGGCTCATTCAGACTAGTCTGAAGAAGTTTGAGTTCTCTCAATATAGCTGCTTGGGTTTTGTCAGTTCTTGGCACCTTCACATCCACTTATTCAATTCTTTGTGGGACTGGTTGTAGTGATTACCTGGATTTCCATTGGGACTTTTAAAGTGGGAGTGATGTTGTGATTTGCTAAGCTGGTCCTATGATTGGAAGGTCCAATTTTCTTCTTCTTTCTTTCTGCCTTCAATTTTCCCCTTCAATTTATACAGTTATAGTGCAAAAGTGCAAAAGTGTTATTTTACTAATGACTATGGCACTACAACACTAGCAGGAAAAAATTAAAAAGAGGAAAAGAGGGTATGGTCTTCACTGGTATATCTATGCTGTCATCTGGCCCCTCCTCTCTCTTTTCCTTTTTTAAAAAAATAAAAAGAGGAAAAGAGAAGGAAACTTTTTTGTTCTGACATATCTCAGAATGAAAAAAAACCCAAAAACCACTGCAGGGGGGGGGGGAATGGTGTAGTTAGTGCTGGGAACTGCCAGAAAATAGTCTGGTACAGCAGAAACAGACAATGTGAGAAACAGATTTACTCTACTAAGCTTAATTGACAGGGAACCAAAACTATGGTCAGAAGCCAGGGACATAATCAAGGATGAATGCAGAAAGATACTATCCTTGTGTTTTGGGCATGTAAAGGAGAGGGGAGATATGAGACTGGAGCTTGCAATTAACTGATGGGTGGGTTGAGAACCCCTTTGGTGAGTCTATAACTGACTTGCATACCCTCCAACTGTCCTGATTTGGCAGGGACAGTCCTTAACCCTCTGGCATACCGCTTTTTCATCTGCTGTTAAAATATCTGCTTTATTTCTTCCTCCCACTATCCTCCTTTGTCCTTCATTTGCTTCATTTGCTGTAAATTTAGTTCAAACTACAGAAGTAGTTTGCATATCATTACCTCAGCAGCAGAGAGAGGAGGGGCCAGATGACAGCATAGATATACCAGTGAAGACCATAC
The DNA here is from genome assembly GCA_026167975.1 of Phrynosoma blainvillii. Taxonomy (NCBI): domain Eukaryota; kingdom Metazoa; phylum Chordata; class Lepidosauria; order Squamata; family Phrynosomatidae; genus Phrynosoma; species Phrynosoma blainvillii. Next base: position 35,178,682 of record JANUYF010000001.1, on the reverse strand, counting down.
CCTCCAACTGACTCTGTTTGGTAGGGACTTCCTTGTTTAATTCTCTGTCATCCTATTTTTAAAGATGCTTTTAAAATGTCCCAGTTTCTCTCTCCCCCTCCAACTTTCTTCCTCAGGTAACTTCAGTTGCTGCAAACTGAGTTCAAACTACAGTTTGCACAGTTAACTGAGCAGTGGGGAGAGGCAAGTAGGGTGGCATCTTGCCATTTCCAGTAGTTTGAGGCAAAGCCAAACAGATGTAACTTCTAGCTTGTGAGTTCTTCCTTGTTTTTTACTACCTTGATCACACGCTGATGTTGCTAGGCCACATGTGTCCTAGTTTTCATCTGTGACACGTTGAAGTGCATGGGCTTGCTTTCAGGGGGAAAAACCCTTAAATACCCTGCTTCTATGGGATAGCACACTTCTATATAGGAAGGCACATGTGTAATCAGAGGTTTGAGTGGGCATTCATGCCATACTCGCTGCGTGAAACAAATGTAATACAAAGAAAACATGCTTATGTTTTATGAGCCGGAACAGACTGGCTCTAAACACTGCCTTCGGGGTGGCTGCAGGTGGCTTGGGGGTGTGGGATGCACATGCCGCATGCACCCATGATGCCCTGAAGGCACCAAGAGTGGCTGCACATTAGCAGGCTTCTGGGCATCTTGGGAGTGTGGCAATTATGCACCACAAGCCCCCAACATGCTGCGAAGCCGCCACAAGGCCGTGGAAGAGACGCTAAAGTCGGCTTTTCCACGGCCAAAAAAGGAGCAGTTGAAAATTGCTTTTTCAGCCGGTGCCGCAGAGGACTGCGGCAACGGCATGTGGCTGCCACAGCCCCAATTCATCTTCGGGTGGGGCGGCTTCATGCTGCCCCATCTGGGCCGTCTGTTTTGGCACTAATTTATATATTATATAGTTACAATTAAAAAAAAATATAAATGCACAAGGTTGTTAAAATTGATTTTATTTGTAGCTTGGAGTATTTTGAATGCTGGGCCAGTATCTCAGACCTTTATATGAATTTTAATCACTCAAGCTAGGATAGCTATTGAGAGACAAAGGGCCTTTACAGACTGCCAGAAATAGTGTAAATTGAGGCCACTTTAACTGTCCTGGCTCAGTGCTAAGGAATCATGGGAACTGTAGTTTATTGTGGCACCAGAGCTCTCTGGCAGAGAAGGCTCAATGTCCCAGAAAAAAAATACAATTCCCATAATTCCCTAGCACTGAGCCAGGACAGTTAAAGTGGCCTCAATTTGCACTATTTCTGGCAGTCTTCAAAGGCCCAAAGTAACATAGTGACAAACACTGCATTCCTATACCTGCTTACCTGATAATAATCCTCATTCAATGGGATTTGTGAAAGAGATGCATAGGAATGCATTACAAGAGCCTTAGCATATGAGAAAAGAAAGCTGAAATGAAGCAGGACAGAAGTGTCCTTCTCCTTGCCTCTCCACATGACCTCGTAGCACTTCTGTACTCTTTCTTGAGGGAGATGGTCATAAAACCCTTTTGTTGAATTGATTTTTCCAGCGCAACAAAAGACACACTTTTACGACTGTTTCCCTCAGGAAGAGAACAGATGTGATTCAAAGCATGTGGAGACGCAATCAGAAAGTCGCTTCTGTCCTGCTCAATTTTGGCTATTTTTCTCATGTGATAAGCTTCTAAATGACAAAACAGTTTTTCCCTCAGTTCAACTTCCACTTCCCCAATTGCTAAGTGAGTTTAGGCAAATCATTCTCTCTATCCCGGCCTATACATACACAAAATGGAGGTAAAAATGCTTTTTACTTTATCTTTATCTTTATGAATGACTTGGATGAAGGAATAGAAGGCATGCTTATCAAATTTGCAGATGACACCAAATTAGGAGGAGTAGCTAATACCCCAGATTTCAGGATCAAACCTCAGGAAGACCTGGATAGATTAGAAAGTTGGGCCAAAGCTAACAAAATGAATTTCAATACAGACAAATGTAAGGTACTGCACTTAGGGCAGAAAAATGAAGTGCATAGATATAGGATGGGGGACATCTGGCTTAATGAGACTCCTTGGAGATCTGAAAGGGATCTAGGAGTCCTAGTAGACCACAAGTTGAAAATGAGTCAACAGTGTGGTGCAGTAGCTAAAAAGGCCAATGCAATTTTAGGCTGCATCAATAGAAATATAATGTCTAGATAAAGGGAAGTAATAATGCCACTGTATTCTGCTCTGGTCCAGTTCTGGGCACCACAATTCAAAAAGGATGTTGACAAATTAGAGCATGTCCAGAGGAGGGCGACCAAAATGGTGAAGGGTCTGGAAACCATGCCTTATGAGGAAAGACTTAGGGAGCTGGGTACGTTTAGCCTGGAGAAGAGACTGTTAAGGGGTGCTATGATAGCCCTGTTTAAGTATTTGAACGGGTGTCACATTGAGGATAGAGAAAGCTTGTTTTCTGCTGCTCCACAGACTAGAACACGAAACAATGGATGCAAGCTACAGGAAAAGAGATTCCACCTCAACATTAGGAGGAATTTCCTGACTGTAAGAGCTGTTCGATAGCGGAACACACTCCCTCGGAGTGTGGTGGAGTTTCCCTCCTTGGAGGTCTTTAAGCAGAGGCTGGATGGCCATCTGTCAGGGATGCTTTGATTGTGATTTCCTGCATGGCAGGGGGTTGGACTGGATGGCCCTTATGGTCTCTTCCAACTCTATGATTCTATGATTTTGTAAAAAGAAACGAAAAAAGGTTACGGTAGAAATTACAAGTTCATAATACATGTGAAGCACTTCGAAGACTCAGAAGCATTTCAGAAATATTAACTATTATTATCAAATCAAACATTATCAGAACTTCCCTTGAATATTGTTCACATTATTTTAAAGATCAATTTAATGATAACAATCAAGGGAGTTAGTAGGCTTTTATAGTGCCACCGCATCTTTAATTAATCTCTAAATGTATTTTCTTACTTACCACCAGGCTGTGCAAAATGGGTGTGTACTTCTCATAATGAACTTCTAATTGTTGTTTAATTCTCTCTGTCAAATCTGTGTAATTTGCTGAACAAGCCTTCCAGTTTGCCTTTTCTGAATTCAGAAGATCCTGATACAAAACAAGACACAAAAAGGCAAAGTACTAATGAGTAGAATGCAATTTTTTTCCATGTAATATGAAGCCATATGAAACAGAAGTGGCCTTTCACCAAGAAATATTCTTGGCCAAGAATATTTGTCTACCATGTGTTAAAATACAGGTTCCTTTTTTAAATTATAACTCCTAAAATCTGCTTTCCATTAGAATGGCCAGTGGCCAAAAAATAACATGCTCTGTTAAGAAGGTTAAATCAAGGCCACACAAGATATGTGAATACTGTGGAACTGCTACTTATTTCAAGGAACGCGTTAATTGGTATCAATTGTCTTGAAATAAAAACAGCATTTTTCAGAGAGGCATTTTTTTTTGGGGGGGGGCAGTCAGGACTGTAGCAAGACTCTAAAGAGTTATCCTCCAGTCCTTGCAATTCTTATAGTCACAAGGCTATTTAGACTTTCCTGTAGTTGCTATTTATATAACAACAATTGTACTAAGAAGAGAAAGTTCCATCACTTTTTTACACAAACAGTGAATGGAAGTAGACTTTTGTAAATAGGTGTGGGGGGGAAACCTATGGAAATTCTGATCTAGACAAATTATCTGTGGCCTTTTCTAATCTTGTACACAATATCATGGATATCAGGATTAAGTTGCTATGTGTTTATAAGGAATACTCTAACTTAATACAGTAGGCCCTCCTGATTCGCAGGGGATCCATTCTGGAACCCCTCCATGAATTGGGGATTGCAAATATCCAAGCCCTATTGATTGTAATGATGGTGCGCACCTGCGCGCTCCATTTTGTCCCTCTCCGCTTGCTGTCAGCAAAGGACCAAGACCGCGAACAGGGAGGGACGAGTGTAGTCTCAAGACAGCTGCAGCATATGTTGCCAATAAAAAGGACAAGAATACATTTGATTGTTTCTTCACCTAGATAAAGAAAATTAGTGTGATCCTTCAACAATAGGGAGGAAAATACCAAGAAACATTGTGTACTGGGGAGATGTCAGGCAACCCTTTCCACACCTGGAAAGCATTAAACTCCAATGCTCTTTCACAACGTGCTCACACAGTACTGTGTGTAGCCTAACCCATGGATTCATGATGATCATGTAATTACATCCTGCTTGAATTGGTGTACACATGGGGCTGCCTTTTAAAACTATTTGGAAACTTCGCCAGGTCCAAAATGTTGCACCAAATGTCATAAATGCAAAGGAAGACAAGGCACTGCAAAATGTAAGACGTTTAAGAAAAATATAGGACATTACATGCCTTATGAGGAGAGACTTAGGGAGTTGGGTATGTTTAGCTGAAGAAGAGATGGTTAAGAGGTGATATAATAGCCCTGTTTAAATATTTGAAGGGGCGTCATACTGAAGATGGAGGAAGCTTGTTTTCTGCTGCTCCAGAGAATGCGACACAGAACAATGGATGCAAACTACAGGAAAAGAAATTCCACCTCAACATTAGGAAAAACTTCCTGACAGTAAGCGCTGTTTGACAGTGGAACACACTCCCTTGGAGGTTTTTAAACACAGGCTTGAGGGCCACCTGTTGGGGATGCTTTGATTGTGAGTTCTTGCATGGCAGGGGTTGGCCTGGATGGCCCTTGTGGTCTCTTCCAACTCTGATTCTACAAAAGAAAAGCTAAAAACACTCATCTATCTATCAATATAAAAATTCATGCTTCCTCGTCATGCTCAAAATGGAGGACACTTTGAAATTCCTCCTGGACGGAAGGTTGAAATGTAGGACATGACCTAGAAAAGGATGACGTTGGGTCACATCGGTTGTGACTAGACTGCTGACTGGGGCTAGTTATTGAGACCATAAAACTTTGTGTTTGGAACAGCTTCACTTGCAGGGACCCTGTTTCCAGATTCAAAGTACTGGTTATGACCTATCAAGCCCTGTACAACCTTAGGACCCGACTGTTTGAAAACCCTGACCCAATCTACAGAATAATCAGTTTCTGAAGTGAACAGCAAGGCTGTTGACGGGGAGGGGGTCTCTTTCTTGGCCTCCATAAATGGAGCCCAGAGGGCGATCCGCTTGGCCTGACTGTTCAGGTGGGGTTACGTGGTGGAATTTCCTATTCCAGGAAGCCTATTTAAACCTGTCTCCCCATTTCATGCTCTTTCTTTGGTTGGTCTCTGGAACAGCTTCCAGCAGGCACAAGACCTGGTGGTCTTGGGGCTGATCTGAGGTTGACTCTCTCTTTTATAAAATCATAGGCTTTGGGAGGGAGCACCCCAGGTTTGACCTCCCAAATATGGTTATCTGAGATAGCAAAGATAGCTCTTTGAATTGCCCTTGGGGTCTGGTGTTTCGTCCAAGGGAGCTAGGGAGGTGTCCAAGAATGACATCTGGACCTCAGCTGGACCCACACCAGGTTGCTCCCCCCTTGTTTAGTTAGTTTGCTTGTTTCCAGGCCTTAAACAGTTTAAATAGGTTATAAGTCAATAAAATAATTTTGTTTAATCCAGCTTTAGTATATCTGGTCTCATTATTTCACAGCTGGACAACAATGCAGTTTGAGTCCCTGTGTTGGGAGGAACTGCCATGGTTGAATGCTATGTAATTCTGGGATTGATAGCTTTGTGTGATATTTAGCCTTCTCTACCAGAGAGCTCTGGTGCCATAACAAACCACAAATCCCAGGATTCTAAGGATGGAGCCATGGCAGTTAAAACAGTGTCAAACTGCATTATTTCTGTGGTGCAGATGCAGCTCATGCCTTCTCATATAAGCCTGCCTGAGCTTTCAGATCTTTAGGTGATGGCTTTCCCTTGGTGCCATCACCCTCACAGTCTCATTTGGTGAGGACACAGTCGAACTCTTCTTGGTGGCCACTTCTACACTACAGAACTCTTGCCCAAGGGAGGCACAGGTGGCCCACCTCCGCTGCTTTCTTTTTGCTGGCAGGCAATAACGCTTTAATTTAGATAGGCTTTAATTCTTTTACCGGTTGGCGCAGAAGGAGGTTCAATGGGTGTGCTGTATTTTTAAGATGTGTTAATCTGTGTGGAACTTGTTCTTAATGGTTTTAAATTAATTTTTCAATTGGACTGGATACTTAATGTTTTTCAAACTTTTGTACAGTGAGCCCTTGTTATATGCGGGGGATCCGTTCTGGACCCCTCCCCCCCAAAGCAAAAAACACGGGACCTCAAGTCCCACACCATTATAATGGCTGGGGGCTTGCCGTCTGCATGAGCTCAAGTCTGCAGATGGCAAACCTGCGGATGGCACAAGGACACTGTACTACAGGGGTAGGCAACCTAAGGCCTGGGAGCAGGATGCGGCCTCCCGAGGCCTTTGGACTGGCCCCAGGCCGGTCCTGCTACTGCTGCCCCCGCCCCCTGCCATGATGATATTGATTATTGTTGTTATTACTTGTTCTTGGGGTTTTCTTGGCAAAATCTCCACAGGGGTTTTGCCATGGCTTTTCTGGGGCTGAGAGAGTGTGCATGCATATTTTTTTTTAATTTTTATTTATTTATTTATTTTTGGTGCTTCGACCCCCCAATTGTCTGAGGGACAGCAACCTGGCCCCCAGCTCAAAAAGATTGCCTACCCCTGCTGTACTATATATTGTTCTAGATCTTTTGTTTTAACTTATATTATAAGCTGCTTTGGGCCACATATAGGGAGAAGGCAGGATATAAAAGTAATGGGGGGACCAATAATTTTTTGTACAAGCATGTCTATAAATGCATATCACCAGTTTTCAATTTCTACTTGTGCCCAACACATCCACCCATTCAATTACAGTTTTGCTAAATCATTGCAGCTGTAATGGGCAATACTTGATTAATGGAGCTTTATCAATGTTTGCCAACAAACTCCACAGAGAATATATAATGCAATGATGACATGGCTAGGGCTGTGTATAAATAGCTTTGAACATCCTTATAACGTAATGGCCAGTGCCAGGCATTGTATTGCCTTTTCACCAGTCTTGTACTGCTCTAATGTTAGGTCTCAGATTATATATATGTATATGTATGTGTGTGTGTGTGTGTGTGAGAGAGAGAGAGAGAGAGAGAGAGAGAGAGAGAGAATTTATTTCAAGTAGTCAAATCTTTTTCCGAAAGCATCACAATGCAAGATCAAATATGAAAATGCAAAGGCGGGCTAATAATAATGGCTATGGAAAAAGTACATAAATTCAACCTTGACAATGAGTAAATCGCAATACAGTGGACCATTCGTATCTGTAGACTTGCCATCTGTGGATGAGAAGCTTTTGGGGGATGGCGGCAGAGGAGGAGGAGGAGGAAGGTGCAGGAAGAGGAAAGAAGAGGTGGGAGGAGGAGGAAGGAAGAAAAGGGAGAAAGAGGCAGGAAGAGGTGGGAGGAGATGGGAGCAGTGGCATCCCTCGGGGTCTCCGGGCCTTGAGGGGGTTTCTGGCCTGGGCTGGTGGCAAACAGCCATTTCTGCAGCCTGCATGGCCTTCCCCAGCCTGAGCAGGAGCTTTCCTGGTCCTACTGGGTGGAAGCCACGAAGGAGGAAGAGGAGGAGAAGTAGGAAGAAGAAGAGTAGGAGGAGGAGGCGGCAGCGGCAGCAGTGGTCCCTTGCTGCCCATCACCTGCTGACTCAGGAAAAAGCAGGGAGTGAGGGAAGTCCCAATCAGGTGAAGTCCTATTGTCCCCAATGGTGAGGCACAACCATGTGGCCACACCACCATTGAAGACAATGGGACTTGAGCATCCACAGATTTTGGTATCCCGGGGGGCGGGGGGGTCAGGTCCAGAATGGATCTTCCGCAGATACTGAGGGCCCACTGTATTGAGTTCCCATACTCAGAATCCAACAATGATCAGAATGGAGACTGCAGTCAAGAAATAAGACTAGGAATGGGAAGGGCAGGTATGAAGGAACTAGATAAGATAATAAAGAGTAAAGATATACAAATGAACACTAAAGTTAGAATCATTCAAGCCATTGTACTCCCCATCACCATGCATGGATGCAAAATCCGGACAGTGAAGAAAGCTGATAAGAATATCAATTCATTTGAGAAATGGCATCTACAGAACTTAGAAACAGTCTAATGCAGAAATGTATATATACCACTTAGATTCTCTTCTTATGTAGCCTGTTACTGGACGTACTCTGAGTAGTTAGGTTTATTAAAAAATTGTTGGAATAGCAGAACACAACTGAGGCAGATGTATCTAGATGTTCACCAAGAACAGAAGTTGAAGGATTTAGTGCCATGATCATGCAAACATTATTGAAAACACATTTTCTGTCTTACTCAACTGCTAACCTCCGTGGCTCACTTACACATGAAAGAAGACACTTGCATTTCATTGTACAAGGGTCAAGATAGTTGCTGGCTTGAAATATTTATTCAAAAAGTCATACCTTATAGGAAATGAATCTCCAGGACTGAATGCTGTGTTGGGAACCAGGAAAAATGCAGGTATTTCTAAAGCACTTTGAAAACCAACACACTTGTAGCTGTCTTTGATGAAAAGATTTTAGGACTGGAGTTGGGAGGAAATTGTAGCAGTTGTTGAAGTGACCAATATTAGACTTCAGAACACAAAGAAAATACTTTGTTCCAAAATGCATGATGACAAAAATTCATTTTCCTTGATTCTTCATTCTTATTTGCATGTTTCTATGAGTTCAACAAGGTGTCAGGCACAATTCATCTAGATATCACAACACAGGATGAATTATGGTAAGATTTCTTCTACCCCAGCTGTTCACAGTCTTCAGATCCAGAGGAATCAGAATGGAACTGGTGGGACAAAAAGGCACAATTGTTTAAATGGCAAAGAAACTAGAAACATGTTTGAAATGTTCATATAGTTTATTAAAAGCAGAATTTATGTAACAGTTTGTAAAAACTGTACAAAGATATTTGGTATATCACAAAAGCAATAAAAAATTAAATAATGAATAACACAATTATGTTTCACAACATGAGATTCCAAGATAACTTCATCCTATCTCCTTATAGAGTGTGAGAAGACTAATAGAGTCTTGGGCAGAGTCATTTTACTCCCTTATACCACACAAGCTGGGCTGATCTTTTCTGGACTTTTCTTATAATGGCCAAGGAGGACATAGCAGCCTTTTGGTTTGGTACGGTTGTGTGAAGAATCAATGCAGGTATACCCTCCTATAATTCCAATTTGACAGTGCAGCCCCAGTCAACATTTTGCCATCCCATTTACTCAGCTCTTTTTAAATGTCCTGGATTCTCTCTCCTCCTTTCCCCCCCTTTATCCTCATTGTAGTTCAGGTGCTGCAAACAAAATTCATAGAATCATAGAGTTGGAAGATACCACAAGGTCCATCCAGCCCCTTGCTATGCAGGAACTCAAAATCAAAGCATCCCCAACAGATGGCCATCCAGCCTCTATTTAAAGACCTCCAAAGAAGGAGACTCCACCACACTCCAAGGAAGTGTGTTCCACTGTCGAACATCTCTCACTGTCAGGAAGTTCCTCCTAATGTTGAGGTGGCATCTCTTTTCCTGTAGCTTGCATCTGTTGTTCCGGGTCCTATTCTCTGGAGCAGCAGAAAACAAGCTAGCTCCCTCTTCAATATGACATCCCTTCAAATATTTAAACAGGGCTATCATATTACCTTTTAACGTCTCTTCTCCACTCTTCTAGCCATCAGCTAGCCAACCTAGAGAACTCTGAGCCAGTCTGAAGCCTGAAGCACTCTGCAGCAGCCTCTCTTTCCCCCATTCCACCGGGGCCAGAAGACTGCAGAAGCAGAAGCAACTTCAGGAGCAGGGTAGCAGAGAGAGGGGGTGTAGCTAGGTGTGGCTGGCTTCAAAAGCCACTTCACCATGTGTAGCTGGGAATGATCTGGGAGCAGAAATTGAGGTCATGCAGGGGAAAGGAAAGTATGGCGGGAACAGAGTAAAGGGTAGTTACAAAAGAAGGCAGGATTCATGTTTGAAAACTATCCCGCCTTCAGTTCACCCTGTTTCCTGGAATGGATTGGAGAGCGTACCAATCATTCCACAGAACCTTACCTTACTCCTTTGCAATGCCAAGTCATTAAAAAATAAGACCCATATCATCTATGACTTCCTCTTAGATGAGGATGCTGACCTGGCTTGCTTTACAAAGACTTGGCTGGGAGAGGACAGCGCTATAACTTGGACGCAGGCCACCCCACTGTTTAACAGAATCCCTAACTGAGCTGACACAAATGGTCTCAAAGTTGCTGTTGGAGTCGCCCAGACTTCTAATTTTGGGCAACTTGAACAATCCACTCGAGACCAGTTTGTGGTCCACTTGAGACCAGGTGCGGCTCGGGAGTTCATGGAATCCATGACAAACATGAGCCTATCCCAATTGGTTGTCGGGCCCACTCATTGTGTGGGTCATACCCTCGATGCGGTCTTCAGTACAGAACAGGAATATCCATGGGTGGAGGTTATTAAAATCACTGCATTGTCATGGGCAGATCATTTTCTGATCAAGGCCAAACTAAGAACCACTGTCCGCCCCACCGGGGGTGGTGGACCCATTAGAATGGTCTGCCCTCGAAGGCTAATGGAACCAATTGGATTCCAGAAAGCCTTAGAGGGTTTAATGGTTGGTAACGCCAGTGATTCTGTCGAAGCTTTGATTAATACCTGGAACACCGATCTCGCCAAGGCTATCGACACAATCACTCCCAAGCATCCTTTCCAACCTGCTTCAAATCGTAAACCATGGTACACTGAAGAACTTAGGAAGATGAAGCAGGTTGGACAATGACTAGAGTGCATCTGGCAAAAAACTCGACTCTTATCTGACAAGACTCGTCATAATAAATTTCTTTGTATCGAGAGGCAATAGGTGCAGCGCAGAAATCTTTCTCCTCTGCACGTATTGCGTCTGCAGAGTCCTGTCCAGCAGAGCTGTTTAGGGTGGTGGGGGAGCTGATGCAGGTTCCACCTGTGCATAATCCATTACTTAAACCTACAACGGCCTGCTGTGATGCATTTAACAACTTTGCAGATAAAATCTCTCAGATAAGAGCCGACTTAGCCAGTGTTGTAACAGAATCAATTGACGAGGTGTCCAGCAACTCTGTTGATGAAATTATACTGGTTCAGTTTCAATCTATGAGTATTGATGACATGGACAAGCTTCTTGGTAGAGTGAGGAAAACAACCTGCCCTCTTGATCCTTGCCCTTTGTGGCTGGTTATCCAGGGGGGAGATGTCTTGAGGATGTTTCTTAGAGACATCATCAATGCATCCCTTAGAGAAGGCCATGTCCCATCATGTCTGAAGGAAGCGGCAGTTAGCCCGCTCCTGAAAAGACCTTCCCTGGACCCTCTGGACAGGAACAACTATAGGCCATCCTCGTTACTACCTTTCCTGAGCAAAGTGATCAAGAGGGCGGTTGCTCTTCAACTCCAAGCTGTCTTGGAGGAAAATGATTATCTAGATCCATTTCAAACTGGCTTTAGGGCAGGATATGGAGTTGAGACTGTCATGGTTGCCTTACCTGATGACCTTCGTCTGGGCATTGACAGGAGTAGTGTGACCCTGTTGGTGATACTGGACCTCTCAGCGGCCTTTGATACAATAGATCACGTCATCTTCTTGGATCTCCTGAGGAGGTTAGGAATTGGAAGAATTGCATTGCAATGGTTCCATTCCTTCCTCACGGGCAGATTCCAGAGGGTGATGCTTGGGGACAGTCACTCTGCAAGGAAAGAGCTTAATTGTGGCATCCCACAAGGCACCATCCTGTTCCTGATGCTATTTAATATATATATGAAGCCGTTGGAAGAGATCATCCAGAGACATGGGGCGGGGTGTTATCAGTACACTGATGACACCCAGATATATTTCTCCATGTCTCGGTCTTCAGTTTTGACTTCAGATGGCATCTCTCCTCTCATTGTCTGTCTTAAGACAGTAATGGACTGGATGAGGAAAAACAGATTCAGACTGAATCCAGACAAAACGGAGGTACTTACAGTAGTGTCTCCGAACCCAGGTATTAGGTTGCAACCTCCAGTCCTGGATGGGGTCACATTCTTCTGTGTTTGCAGTCTGGGGGTACTCCTGGACCCGTCGTTTCAGATGATAAATCAGGTGAATGTGACAGTTAGGAGTGCCTGTTATCAGCTTCAGCTGATAACCAGCTGCGCCCTTTCCTGGAAGTTAGGGACCTTGAAACTGTGGTGCATGCTTTGGTAACCTCTCGTCTTGATTTCTGTAATGTGCTCTACATGGGGCTACCCTTGTACATGGTCCGGAAACTTCAACTAGTACAGAATATGGCAGCCAGGTTTGTCTCAGGAACAACGAGAAGAGACCAAATAACACCGATCCTAAGATCACTTCACTGGCTGCCCATTAGTTTCCAGACTCAGTACAAAGTGTTGGTTATCACCTTTAAAGCCCTAAGTGGCTTGGGTCCAACTTATCTTTGAGACCGCCTCCTCCCGTATAATCCACCCCACGCACTTAGGTCCTCTGGGAGGAATTTGTTGCAGCCGATAAAAACTAAATTGTCTGCAACTGCCCAGAGGACCTTTTCAGCTACCACTCCCAGATTATGGAATAGCCTGCCGGATGAGATCTGTCATATTACCACCTTAGATAGCTTTAAAAAGGCTGTTAAGATGGATCTCTTCCGGCAGGCCTTTCCCGAACAGATATCAAGGCCATCAAAAGACAGCCATCCTGCTCATCCCTGAATTCGGCTGTAGCTATTGTTATTTGTTTCTTTGTTTTTGTGTTATTATTTTAAATGTGTTTTAAATTGTCATTATTTAATTGTATTTTAAGGGAGGTGGGATATGGATGTATATTTTAAAGTTGTAAGCCGCCCCAGTTGCGTTATGCAGAAGGGCGGGATAAAAATAAATTTTATTATTATTATTATTATTATTATTATTATTATTAATTTATTTATTTATTTTCAAAATACAGAAGTCAGTTAACTCAGCAGGAGGGGAGATGATCTAGTGGAGCTGTGCCTTTCTTAAACTCAGCACATACATTCTAGGATTTCGTTGCTTAAAATAGTAGTTTTGTGTATTCTTCCTGATTAATAACTTTTGCCCTCCTGTTGGCTGGCCACAACCTTTCAGGCAGACTTTGATCTGGCTTGTCCGCACGTGTCTCAATTTTAATCTATGAAATGTTGGCAGGTAAGTGGAGCTCTGAGGAGTTCTGACCTGGAACCTAAGTATCAGTTTATGCTTGTGTCTTCTAATTGGATGCTTTGGATCATTTCCAGGTTATGGGTGCCCAAAGTCAAGATTCTCTGAATGACCTCCCTCACTATCTACAGTCAGTGGGTTGATCTTCTCTGACAGTCACCACTATTGCCAAAGAAAGGGGCAGGTGATGTACTGTACAAAAAGCACCAACTGTTGATCCTTCCTGCTCATTCCCATTCCTGGCCAGTGCTCTCCTTTTGAGCTAACCAGCCTGAGTGGGCAAGAAGCTGACAAGATGAACAGCAACAAGGCTTTGATAATAACCTGTAGGCTTCCCAATGACCGCAACACTGTTCCTGCTTTGAACTTTGCTGTCTGTGACGGAACAGGGTCACTAGCTGTCATACAGGACAAATTTTTGCACCTTTGCCTGATGAAGAAGCCAGTGGAGCTTTGAAAGCTTGCATAAAGTATTTTGTGCATTTTGGTTGGCCGAATAAAGGCATTACTGTTTTGAGGATTTTGGATCTTATTGTATCATACTATACTGTTATATAGTTATTATTCCACTTTAACTGCTATTTCTGCCTCCTGTGGAATTCTGGGCTTTGTTGTTCAGAGAGACTTAAGAGCTCTTTGGCTGAGATTATAAATACCCCTCTCTCAACTGTTAATCTCAAGATGCCACAAGAGGTAGCCATAGCAGTTAAAGTGGAATAATAACTCTATAACAGTGTACAGTGATATTGTCCTATGTCTTTGAATTCTACCACTATGTTGGATTTGGTTAGTAATAAGACCCTAGAAATAGTCAAAGAATTCCCATACCTGAATCAAACACTGATCAGAGTGAAGACTACAGTCAAGAAATCATAAGAAGACTAGGACTGGATAGAGCAGCTATGAAAGAATGAAACAAGATCCAAAAGTGCAAAGACACAACACTGAGTACTAAAGTTAGGACCGTTCAAGCCACTGTACTCACCATCACTATGTGCAGTTGTAGGAGATGGACAAGAAAGAAAGGAGATAAAAAGAAAATCAACTCATTTGAGATGTGGTGTTGTAGAAGAGTGCTGAGGATACCATGGACAGCCAAAAGGACAATCAAATGGGTCCCAGAACAGATCAAGCCTGAACTCTCTCTGGAAGCTAGAATGACTAAATTGAGGTCGTCATACTTTGGACACACTTTTGAGCAGGAAAGATTGATTAGAAAAGAGTGTGATGCTGGGGAAGGTAGAGGGCAGTAGAAAGAGAGGAAGACTACATGCCAGACGGATAAACGCAACCAGGGAGACTACGGGCCTGAGTCTACATGAGCTGAGCAGAGAGGTAGGGGGACTTGGAGGTGACTCATTCACACAGTCACCATGAACCAAGGTTGACTCTAAGGCAGCTAACAAACAGCAGCAAACTGTAAATCCCAGGATGCTACAGGAGGCAGCCACAGCAGTTAAAGTGGAATAATAATGCTATAACAGTGCAGTGTGATACTGTCCTATGTTTTTGACTTCTACCACTATGTTGAATTTGATTATAAGAGCCTAGAAATAATAGAAGAGTTCCCATATGCTGGATCAAACACTGATCAGAGTGGAGATTGGAGCCAAGAAATAGGACTGAGAAGAGCAGCCATGAAAGAATGAGACAAGATCCTAAAGTGCAAAGACACAACACTGAATACTAAATTTAGGATCATCCAAGCCATTGTATTTCTTCACCATCACCTTGTACAGATGTGAGAGCTGGACAGTAACAAAAGCAGATAGAAAAAAAATCAACTTATTTGAGAATGTGATACTGGAGAAGAGTGCTGAGGATACCATAGAGAACCAAAAAGACAAACAAATGAGTCTTAGATCAACCCTGAACTCTTCCTGGAAGCCAAGATGATCAAACTGAGGCTGTTGTACTTTGGCCACATCATGAGAAGGCACGACTCACTGGAAAAAACAATAATGTGAGTGAGGAATGGTGGAGGGAAGCAAAAGGAAAGGAAGGCCACATACTAGACAGATGGATTCTATAAAAGAGGTCATGGGTATGAATCTGTGAATTCTTCACTGTCCTGCTCTCAGATCCATACATGGCAATGGGGAATACAATGGATTGGACAATTCTAACTTTAGTGCTCAGTTGTATATCTTCACACTTTAGGATTTTGTCTAGTTCTTTCATAGCTGCCCTTCCCATTCCTAGTCTTCTTATTTCTTTTCTGCAGTCTCCATTCTGATCAATGTTTGATCCAAGGTATGGGAACTCTTTTACTATTTCAATTTTCTCATTGTCTAGGTTGAATTTGTGCAGAGCCTCCGTAGGTCATTATTTTTGTTTTCTTTATGTTCAGTAGCAATCCTGCTTCTGCACTTTCTTCCTTGTAACCAAAGTTTATTTACAAAAGCACACTAACCTAGGTACAAAAAGTGTGAAACATGACACTGATGCCTGGCGATTGCACCATCATTATCAGAAACTACTCTGACAGCTGCTGTGAATATATTTCCAATGCTGATCATTTTGAGCTTTTAGTAAAAACATGGCATTTATTTCCTATTTATTTCCATGAAAGCTTTGGTTAGAGTTTGACACAATTTGTTTTCTGGAATATAGAAAAATATAAGAAGTAAATATATACAGAAAAAAAAGTTTAGTTAGATTTTGACACAATTTGTTTTCTGAGATATAGAAAAATAAGTTTGGTTAGATTTCAGCAGAATTTGTTTTCTGATATATATATATATATATATATATATGTAAAAGCAGAAGTAGAGACCATCTCTAGTCATGACATTTTATATTAAGATCAGTAGCAACAGAGCATCAGGACCCACTTTTTATCTTTTGCTCTGTCTGGGTTTATTCACACTGCAGAGATAATCCGGTTTGACACCGCTTTAACTGCCATGGCTCACTGCTATGGAATTCTGGGAATTGTAGTTTGTTGTGGCACCAGAATTACAATTCCCAGAATTCCATAGCAATGAGCCATGGCAGTTAAAGCAGTGTCAAACTGGATTATTTCTGCAGTGTGGAGCACAGCTCTGGTGCCACAAAAACTACAGTTCCCAGAATTTCATAGCACTGAGCCATGGCATTTAAAACGGTGTCAAACCGGATTGTTTCTGCACTGTGGATGCAACTTCCGTGAGTAGAAACGTAATAAACCCGAACCTGAGCGAAGGCGGCTGAACATGAGAATGTGTTGATCTCCAGCAAGCAGCTGCATGTCGTGTCGCGTCATAAGAACGTCACAGCCGCGCGACGAAAGCCTTCAGTTGCCCACACGCGGCATGCTTGCTATAGATACCCACAAGCAAGATGGCCGCGGCAGTTTCCGGTAGTCATTGGCTTGCCCACAACCAAGATGGAGGCCAACCTCTATAACTCTCCGATATCTTTTCTCTGTCCGTAGTTATGATGCCGACGAATCTGACCCCAAAATCGCCATCTTGGTTTTGGGCTTTCACACAAACTTATTTGTTTTTCCCCAAAATTCTGCCCCCTTCTTGAAACTTGCTTAACAACTTGTCGGATATTTTATCTTCCCTCGAACCGAGGCTATATTTATACCGTTTATTTTTCTCACAATTGCCTATTTCGAGGGGATTTAAGGGTACCATGCCTTTTTTTAAATGCAGAAATTCAACAGGTGTAGTCAGCCGACATGAAAAGCTATTTGTGTCAAATTTCGTCCAGACAGAGATATAGGTGCAAAACATTGCAGAAAATAATCCAGTTTGAGACCGCTTTAACTACCTTGGCTCAGTGCCAGGGAATTCTGGGAACTGTAGTTTTGTGAGAAATTTAGCCTTCTCTATCAGAGAGCTCTGGTGCCACAATAAACTACAGATTCTCAGGATTCCCTGAGCCTGGGCAGTTAAAACTCAGTGTCTCAGAAAAAAACAACTACAGTTCCCATGAATCCCTAACATTGAGCCACGACAGTTAAAGTGTTCTTAAACTGGATTATTTCTGGCAGTCTGTTCAGGCCCCAAAACTTCCTTAGCACAGTGCTAGGGAATCATGGGAACTGTAGTTTATTGTGGCACCAGAGCTCTGTGACAGAAGGCTCAATGTCTCAGAAAAAACTACAATTCCCATGACTCTCTAGCACTGAGCCAGGACAGTTAAAGTGATCTCAAAATGGATTATTTCTAGCATTATTTTCAGTCAGTCAGGCAGCTGCTCCTGAAAGCCGCCGACTGAGGCAAAATCTCCTCAGGACTGAAAAAGGGGGCGACCCTTGTCAGCCATGAGGTGGTGGCCATTATTTTCCTGAGGGAGCGAAGAAGGCTAGCCCTCCATCCATCCCTGTGCCTGTCTTGCCTCCCCTCTCAGTTTCTCTCTTCCACTTCCTCCGTTTGGTTTGTTATCTTATTGTTTTCGTTATTATTTGTGGCGCCCTTTTGGCTCAGGTTTGGGGCCGAAGCCAAGGAAGAGGCGCCCTTTTAAGCATGGCTACAGAAGAGCCAGCCCTAATGGAGGAGCTTTCTCCTTCCTCTCCCTCTGACAGCAGGTGTCATCATGGGGGCAAAGAAGAGGCGCAGGTAGCCGCCAAAGCCCGGTGGAAGCTCCTCAGACAGGTATTTCTACGTCGGTTTGTTTGTATATTTAAGGACGTACCAAAACAAATGACAGGACTTGCCCATAGGGAATCATTGGAGAATGCCTGCCCATTAGGAAACATTGGAGAATACTTCCCCAATAGGGAAAGATTGGATACTTGCTCAATGTTTCCCTATGGGCAAGTATTCTCCTATGTTTCCCTATGGGACAGTATTCTCCTATGTTTCCCTATAGAAAAGTATTCTCCAGTGATTTCCTATGGGCAAGTATTCTCCTATGTTTCCCTATGGGACAGTATTCTCCAATGATTCCCTATGGGACAGTATTTTCCAATGGTTCTCTATGGGCAAGTATTCTCCAATGTTTCCCTATAGAAAAGTATTCTCCAGTGATTTCCTATGGGCTAGTATTCTCCTAAGTTTCCTTATGGACAGGTATCCCCCTATGTTTCCCTATGGGACAGTATTCTCCAATGATTCCCTATGGGCAAGTATTCCCCTATGTTTCCCTATAGAAAAATATTCTCCAGTGATTTCCTATGGGCAAGTATTCTCCAATGATTTTCTATGCGCTAGTACTCTCCTATGTTTCCCTATGGGCAAGTGTTCTCCTATGTTTCTTTATGGACAGATATTCTCCTATGTTTCCCTATGGGACAGTGTTCTCCAATGATTCCCTATGGGCATGTATCCTATGTTTCCCTATGAGCAAGTATTTTCCAATGATTCCCTATGGGCAAGTATTCTCATATGTTTCCCTATAGAAAAGTATTCTCCAGTGATTTCCTATGGGCAAGTATTCTCATATGTTTTCCTATGGGCAAGTAATAATAATAAATTTTATTTACATCCCACTTCTCTGCATAGCAATCGAAGCGGCGTACATCAATTAAAAAGAACAAGTTAAAATCATAACCCTGACCCCAACCCTCCCCCCCATAAAACAGAATTAAACTAATTTCGAGTTAAAACATGAATATAGCAGTTTCCCTAGGCCAAGTATTATCCTTTGTTTCCCTATGGGCATGTATTCTCTAATGATTCCATATGGGCAAGTATTCTCCTATGTTTCCCTAAGGGCAAATATTCCCCAAATGGTTCCCTATGGACAAGTATTCTGTAATGATTCTCTGTGGGCATGTATGGTTTCTCTATGGGCAAGTTCTGTTATTTGTTTTAGTACGTACCATTTATTTATTTCATTTTTATAATGCTGCCATTCACCCAGAAAGGGACCCAAGTCGGAATGATAATGGTCCAAAACCCACTGCAGAAATAATTCATTTTTTAACTGCCCAGGCTCAGTGCTGGGGAACCCTGGGAATTGTACTTTATTGTGAGACCTTTAGCCTTCTCTGGTCCCAAACAAACTGGAGATAATAGTCCAGTTTGAGACTGCTTTAACTACCCTGGCTCAGTGCTTGAGAATCTTGGGAACTGTAGTTGATTGTGAGACATTTAGCCTTCTCTGGTCCAAAACACACTGCAGAAATAATCTAGTTTGAGACTGCTTTAACTGACCTGGCTCAGTGCTAGGAAACCCTGGGAACTGTAGTTAATTGTGAGACATTTAGCCTTCTCTGGTCCAAAAGCACAGAAATAATCGAGTTTGACACTGCTTTAATTGCCCTGGCTCAGTACTAGGGAGTCCTGGGAATTTGTAGTTTGTTGTGGCACCAGAGCTCTCTGATAGAGAAGGCTGAATGATGCCTCACAAAACTAAAGTTCCCAGAATTCTCTAGCACTAAACTAGGGCAGTTAAAGTGGTTGCAAACTGCATTATTTCTGCAGTGTGTTTTGGACCTCTGTCAGAGTGCTTTGGTGCTACAATAAACTACAAATAGCCCCATAGCATTGAGCCATGGCAGTTAAAGTGGTGTCAACTTGGATTATTTCTGCAGTGCAGATTCTTTCCTACTACAAGATCCCTTTGCAAACTGATATTCCACACTAATTACAGGGCTATGACTACATCTACACTGCAAAAATAATGCAGTTTGATAATGGCCCTGGCTCCATCCTATGGAATTCTGTGATTTGTAGTTTGTTGTGGCTAGACTGACCAGATGTCATAACTGCAAAGGCGGACAAGGCACTGCAAAATGTAGGATATTCCAAAATAAAAGCTAAAAACACTAATAGAAATATAAGTTCAGGCTTAGTCATGCTTAAAATGGAGGACATTTTGGAATACCTCCTGAACAAAAGGCTGAAATGGAGGACATGTCCTGGAAAAGGAGGTTGTGGCAGCAGAGCACTCTGACAGAGAAGGCTAAATATCTCACAAAACTACTAATTCCAAAATCACACAGCATGGAGCCTTGGCAGATGAAATGCTTTCAAACTGCTTTATTTCTGCAGTGTGGATAAAACCTATGCAGGGTAACCGGATGACCTCACCTCAAAGGAGGACAAGGCCCTATAAAATGTGTACTTTGGACCAAACAAGTGGGTTCAAAGGGAAAAGAGAGAATTATTTTTTGCAACTGCTCCATTTGCACTGTAGTTTCTTTTGAACTACATTACTAGTTCCTAAGTTTAAGTATAATTGCTGTTAATGCACAGTGCAAAGTTTGGAAATTATTGTGCTTATGTGAAATGAAGCATGGTTGTATGGCATCTTTCAAACAAATTGAATGGTGAGGAAAATGTTTAGCAGTTCTAAAAAGGGCTCCTATTATTTTATATAATGTACTCTACAACCAGCAGGGGAAAATGTTACATGAGCAAGTACAAATAAAAAGCCAATAGAAACAATACACTAAAGAACTTATCAAAGAAACAGAGGACCAATTCAGTCATGGAAGAACCATTAGAAGATGAACCTACAATTTTATTTATTTGTTTTTATTAAATAAATATTTGCATTCAAAAGGGATCTTGGTTACATACAATAATTTTCCAGTATAACAAAAGTAGGAAAATAAAAACTCAAAGGAGGAATAACTGCATTAGTCATAAGTTTTTATAAAAGCAGACCAAATGTCCAAATATAAATCCATTTGTTAATTCAGCTATACTCTTTCAAATGTTGCAAGTGTTGTTAGATCTTCTATCCACTGAATCACTGGTGGAGAAATATTATCTTTCCAGTAATGAAATATCAATCTTTTACCAGTACAAAGGGCATGAAAAACCTGCTTCTGCTGGCCTTTTACTAATTTCTAAGAAACAGGCAAATAATTCAAAAGAACATGTATGTCCTTAAATATTAAGGGATTTTCCAAAACCAAATGTACTTCTGTGATTAAAATGTACCTATGATGGGACAATTCCAAAACATATGTGTTAAAGGAAGCATTAGCAGTATTACATCTCCAGCAATTTGCTGATTTAGAAAGCTCTTTCTTGAATAGCTGTTGTGGCAACCAATGTACTCGAAAGAGCAATTTCTGCTGTATAAGACGTAGCCAGAGATATTTAATTGTACTAGTTATAGATGTTAAAACTGATGGCCATTGATTAATCAGAATTGAGTATTCCAATTCTCTTTTCTATTTTTGCTGTAAACCTTTCATGTAATATTTATTTATAGATAACACACACACATATAGCAGTAGGAAATACATTTCTATACTGCTTATCAGTGCACTTAAGGACTCCCTAAGTGGTTTACAATATATAAGCCAGTTGCCCCCATCAAGCTGGGTACTCATTTTAACGACCTCAGAAGGATGCCAGGCTGAGTCAACCCTGAGCCCCTGGCTGGTATTGAACTCACAACCTTGTGGTTTGTGAGTGAGTGGCTGCAGTACAGGCATTTAACCACTGTGTCACCAGGGCTCCTACATATATAACTAGTTTGGATACCTGGTTAGCTTCAATTAATATCTCTAATATTAAAGGGACCTCAGATGAACTTAAAGCTGGAGGGCCAAATCTGGATTGTAACAAATGTTTCAGTTGTTGATATTGCCATTTAGTTGGTAGAGGTAGTTAAAATTGAAAATGGCAAAAACTCAGTATCAGTGTTAAGTATCTGGTTTAAAGTTACAATCTCATTGTTGGCCCATATCTTCCATAAAAGTAGTTCCTTACTAATTTTTAAATCTGGATTCCTTGATAAAATCAATTTGGCATGAGCACATGGGTCAAATTGCAGTTGATGAGACAATATTTGCCAAACAGTTCTAACTGCTGAAATCGTTGGCAAAACATTTCCCTTTTAAAATAAAATAAAATGAAAACCAAGCAGAATCAAGCTTTAGAGTAAAGCTGTAAACACAGCACTAATATTGAATCAACTTCAGTGTGTCTAGTTTTTTGGTTTTTTGGTTTTGAAGCCTAATTCAAGGTGTTGATTTTAGTGTAAAGGTCTAAATGGATTGAGGACAAGGCATTTGAGAAGTCCCTTATGAACCTGTCTATTACTGGCAGTTCTCATTAGAGGATTTCCCACAACTGAGGGCAAGTCTATATTTATTGTAAAATCCGGGTGGACTCTGGGTTTTCCAGATGCACAGTAGATCAAAGGCTGCAGGCACCTAAAAGCCTCGTACCTGCTTTAAATTGATCAAAACATCATGTGGCTGGATTGTTGCCAGTTTGAAGTAAGTGAATTTTTTTTTAAACATGTAGATATCCTCTGAGTATATGAGACAGAAGCATTTTTGTAGCAATACAATTTTACCCCTGTATCCCTGATGGGTTTTTTTGAAGACCCTCTGGGAATACCTGAAACTATGCCTAATAGGGAACCCTATTATTGTCAATGAGACAAACAACTTCTGGCCTAGGTGTAGCATAGAATCACACTGGAGGACCTAGAAATGCCCAGAGAGAATATATTTTTCAGATGTGGATAAGTGAAACCACCAATACTGAATCTGTTGACATGGGGGTCATAATGAACTCCAATTACAAAAGGTCTTTCAAAGAAGGGTAGGTTGTTGATAACAAAGTGACTTAGAGGTCTCTCATTCATAGGTTGTCATAAAACTTGATGACAATTAATAACAAGAAGTTCCACCCCCATTGAGTTTTCTACAGGCAGTAGAATTGTATTGTTTCTCTATGGCTTTTGGCTTTTAAAAATTGACAGTTTTTCAATAATGTTTTGGGGTGTGTTCAGGTTTTCATTTTGTTGCATCTTGAGGATGCATTTTGTTGCATCTTCTTGAGGAATAGAAAAGTGGTATAAATAAACATATAGTATAAAAGCATGACTTTCAAATGTTTGCCTGTAGTTTGTTTATAGTTCTCCAAAAGTGGATTGGCAGTGCAATCCTATACATAACTGCAAAATTAGCTCTGATTCAGTAGAACTTACTCTTGAGAAACGCTGTAGGATTGCCACCTTAATACACATAAAATGTATTCAAACATGGACAGGAATATTGAGCTACGTGTAACTAGTTCAGGAGTGAACAGCTTAGCACATGGCAAGTTTGGTTAAACAGTAAGCATTTACAAAACTGCTAATGCTATTTTATTAATATAATTATTAATATGATCAGACTATAAAACCTTTATTTTAATAGTACAATAATGAAATATATTTTCCCATAAGACCAAGCATATAAAATCTTGTCAGTAAAAGGATTGACTGTTGAACTGATGAGACTGAAGATACATTATCATGCATCACAACTTCTTCTAGGTTTACAGTCCGTGTCTTGAATGTCTGCTAGTTGCTGATATAAACACCACTTGTTCTGACCTAGATTTCTTCTGTCTTTTTGCTTTGCACACTGTCTGTACAAGTGTATTATATAGCAAGTGCTATAACTGTTTGATTGTTTTGGGGTCTTCAGGAACTATGATAGTTTTCCTCAGAGGTGACAGTAATAGTAGCAATTTTTCATCCTTGCCTTCTTTTTCTTTCCTGTGCAGCTTGTAGCAGTGAAGGTACTTTTGCATGTCTTTTGCAAATATACACCAGCTGGACTGCTATCCATTTTCAACAAGTGTCTTCATACACATTTTCATACTGTTTCATTCCTTTGTTTGATTCCCCATCCTCACCTCAGTCTAGTTTAGCTGATGGTCTAGCCGAAGCTGGTCCCAGAAACACCAAAGAGCAGAATCTCCCTGGGCCTCCAGTAGCAGAGGTGGTTCCAGGAATAGTCTTAAGCTACTCATCTCCTCCTGCACATCATCTAGGGCAGGTTGCTCATTCAATTTCCACACATAAGAATCACTAGTTCAGAGTCACACATTTATGAGATTCAGGTTCAGTTTAGTGGTACTCACTCAGACCATTGCAGCATCCAGGTATTGGTCCAGTACCTGCACAACCCCAGATGATTTTGATGACAAATAGAGCTGTATGTCATCAGCATACCATTGACATCCAACATCAAACTCCTTACCATTGGCTTCATACAGATATCAAACAATGTGGAGAGAAGTCTGGAGGGCACCAGGTCCATATCTGCAGTACAGGATTAATGCAGTTTGACATCGTTTTAACTACCCATGGCTCAATGCTATAGGATTCTTTGATTTGTAGTTTTGTGATATAATTAGCCGCCTGTGTCAGAGAGCTCTCAACAAACTACACATTCCATAGAATGGAGCCATGATAGTTAAAGTGGTGTCAAACTGCATTACTTCTGCAGTGTGTCAGCAGCCCAGGGGAAATCTATGGAACAGACTTTGCCACTGCACAGTTAAATAGCCATGTGATGCATAATTTCACCCTGGAGTTATCCAGTCAGTCAACCTTTGCTGGATCTTACCAGTAATATGGGCAAGGGTCAAGCTTACGAGATGTAAGCTCGTAGATGTAATGGGGCAGACTCATTCAAGACAATTAGACAAGATACCATCAGGTCACAGGAACTGAAACTTGACCAGATGGAACACTCATACTTCCCCAGACACTGAGATACCAATGACATCAAGTTCTGTGCAAATATGAGTTAGTTTATCCTAAAAGAAACATTACAAGAAGCATTAGTAATATTTTATTTGATTTAATTTCACTTTCATTCCATCAGTTTTATTGTTTCTGGATGTTTGGGTGGGACACAGTTTATTCTGCATGCACAAACTTCCCTTTGGGCATGGGGCATTTGCTTACCACACAATACACTGGAATTCTCATGGAGTCAGAAAATACTTCACAGCTCACACAGTACAATTTTATTTTTTAAAAAAATCTTAATCCAGTGTGGGCATCATATTGCCTCCCAGATGCTGTTGAATTGCAATTCCTAGCATTCTAGATCATTGGCTATGGTGGCTGGGGCAGTTGGCACTTGAACAACTTCAAGGGGGCCACATGATTCCCACCCCTCTCCAGTGCATGGAGGTTAACACTGATCTTTAATTATTGTGATTTTAATTTTTTTGGCTACCACATTGTCTTACAGTTTTGGGGAAGGATCACTCTGTTTCAACATATTCTCCACTCTTATCAATGTATTATTAATGTATTCTCACTCCTGTTGAAGCTACAGTCAGATCTTTGTCCTGTACATTACTGTATATACTCATGTATAAGTCTAGAAATTTCAGTAAAAAAATCAGCCCCAAAAAGCCTGGGTTGACTTATCCATGTGTCACCTTGATTCTTATATGAAAAAGAACCATCCCCTTCTCTGAGTAGAGCAGTGAAAGTTGAGAGCTTAGGGTTGATGCAGACGGCCCGTAAAGGGTGGCTCTGGGCTGCCCCTGGGAATGGCGGATTGGGGCTGCGGCAACCACGCGCTGTGGCCCCAATCCTCCTTTTTGCAGCCCCCCCAAAGAGTGGGCAAATGCCACTCCTTTTGGAGGCGGCAAAAAGCTGCCCTTTGAGCTGTGGTGGCGGCTCTTTTGTACCCCTTTGGCGCAGCGTGTATGCATGCTGCGCCAAGAGGGTGTCTTGATGCACACCATGTGGAGTCGGAGTGGAGTTGGGGCGGCCGGCCTGCAGTTGCCAACTCTACCCCGAGGCCGTCCTAAAGTGCTGGTCAGCATCCCTCCTTACTCTATCCTGGGAGAACCTAAAAGATGCAGTGACCTCCCCCCTACTCTTTGTAACAGCACTGCTTCTGTCCTTTTTGGATACCTGGGTGGGAAAATAGCAGCAGTGGCAGCAACTTTTGGCATTTCCCCTCAAAGGAGTACTGAGAGAGAGTAGGGGAAGGGCGGGGGGGGGGGGTCAGTACTTCTTGTAGGTTCTCCCAGGACAGATTAAACTCTTGCCTTTAGCTGCTCTACTTAGAGAAGGGGATGGTTCCTTTTTTGATAGGAGTTAATATTGTACCTTAACTCTGCCTTTACATCCTTTTTTGACATGTGTGCATTTTATTAGCCCTGCCATACCTAATAGCCTCCCCATTATATCTCACATCATTCATTTACCATAGTTCCCCCCTCATCCATCCAGCCTTTAGAGTGAGCACAAATGCCTGCCAGAATTTTACTTTTACTTTTCTTCATTCTTTATATCCTTTATTAACAAGCTCCTTTACTTATCCATGGGTCATATCAAAATCCATAACTTTGGCCTCCAAACTGGCCCTTGACTTATACATGAGGTCAGTGTACACCTGAGTATATACAGTAGGCACAGGACATTTCCATACTACCTCTACTGCAGCAATCCTTTTCTCATTTCTCTAATAAGATGATGGGCCTAGATTAAATTTTTCATTTCTCTAAGGTATAATTAATGTATTTGTAAGTAAAAATGTTAACTGTTTCTTTGGAGACTTCCTTTTTAAAATAACATTTGTTTTAAAGAAGAGGGTTTACATACAATATATCAACTGCTATCCCACCTTATTGTGATTGAATTCACAAAACATACATCAGTCACGGCACTGTTGCAGACAGGTGCAAATGTTTAGAAGCAAAATGTTTATGTAAACATTAACAGTTTAATTTTGTGTAGGTGCACCATTGATTTCAATGAGGTTGGGTTTGCCCGACTCTGAAGTGGAATGGGTTCTTAAAGATTTACCTAGCATCCCAATCCTACCTGTCTCACTCACATCTACATGGTCTTAAGTGGCTTTATTGTTTTTTGCCGTTCTTATTCAATAATCATAGAGATGGTAAACATTTGAACAGGTTGGATAATATGTATTGCTCCATCCAATGCATTTATACTGAGTGGTCTTTTTGTGTATTTAACTACTTATAAAGATGCTAATATTTGAAAATTGAATTTATTTTTTTACTGATTTCAAAGGAATGGTAACAAATGAGTTAAAAGATAACACTATTTTTTTAAAAAAATAAAAGCCAGAAGTAGTTTTCACTGAATATGCAGTGAGGTATTAGATACTTTACTGTGGATTCTGGAAGGCAGAAAAAAATCCAGTATTCAAGTGTTTTTTATATCCATCCTATACAATCAATTGAAATACTTCTCAGCAGAATCTTAATTATTTAGTCATTTTCTACAGTTGGAACTATTTAAGAATGTAGGCTATAGCTTTGTGAATCAGCTTCTTTCCCTCCTCCCTTTTTTACTCCTGCTTCTCTGTTTCCTTAGTGACCATTCTCATTTACTTTTCTGGATCATGTGCTTGTTATATTGGTCCCTGGGGCACATTCATTTAGAATGGCTGTATAAGGTAAGTTAGTGATCCTTGAAGTTCACTTAGAGGGCATCATGCAAACAGAGAAGACTGTCTCTCAACCTTTTCAAAGTATTCTCAACCATTCCTGGATAGGTTTGTCACCTTTTGCTTTTTGTCCTTATTTCTAAAATAGCTAAACAGTATATATCAGAGCATTAGAAAAAATCTAGATGTATAAATGCTACCAGGATATCACTGAAACTGACATAGAAGGTTAATGACTCTTCATACAATTAATTTGTACACTTGTCCCTCCACATTCGCTGGTGTTAGAGGCACAGGACCTCCGTGAATGTGGGAAAATCCACAAATAAAAAACACTGGGTTTTATTACCTGAGAGAGCACCTCTCTAGGAATCTTTAGGTCTTCCAATGCAACTCTGTGGTCAACATCTGCCAGACATTGACCATAGAATTATGCTGGATGAGCTACAAATGCCTAGAGTGCTCTCTCTAGGAATCTCTAGGTCCTTCAGTGCAACTTTTGGTTAAAGTTGACCATAGAGTTGTGCTGAAGGACCTAGATATTCCTAGAAAGACCATATTAATAAAATCCATGAATAATCAAATCCACAAAAGTCAAAGCTGCAAATGTGGAGGGACGAGTATATATCATACTAGGTCAAGAACTCAAAGACATGTCATTTCAGTCTGGAAAATCAGTATGCAAAGGGATCTTGTAACACCTTTGAGACTAAGAAAGAAGTTGGTAGCAGGAGCAAAAGTACAAGAAGTTGGTAGCATAAGTCAAGGGCTCAAGCTGATGAAAGCTCATGTTACCAACCTCTTTCTTTCAGTTAGTTTCAAAGGTGCTACAAAATCCCTTTGCATACTTGGTCAATCTATTGTCTGTTGTGTCCTGCTGAAATTTAGGTTACAAAGCTTTCAATCACTAGATATTTGACTTAATCCTACTGCTGTGAGAAACGGGCATTACATTTGTATAGTTCTGTTAAAATGGCCACCAGTTAAAGGTAACTGATGGCATCCATGTCAGTGAAGTGACAAATCTGTTTCATGTCTGAGTCTGAATTTTAATAGAGCTAGCCGAGGTTCTGGAGTTCATCTCCCAAACAGGTTCAGCCTCTAGGACAGGGGTAGGCAACCTTTCCCCTTTAAGGGCCGAGGGACTTCAGCTCCCAGAATCCCAAGAGCTATTGGCCAACATGGGACTATTGGCCAACATGGCTGAGGCTTCTGGGAGCTGAAGTCCCTTGGCCCTTAAAGGGGAAAGGTTGCCTACCCCTGCTCTAGGATATCTCCTTTAAAGTCAAACAAAACCTGGAGTGGTTTCTCCACTCTACTGACATGGAAGCCATCAACTCCCACTATGCTAGTGGGGGTTAGAGACTGATAAGGAACCATTTAACTGAGCAGGTCTTTCATTCCAAAAAGCAAATCCCTACCCACACAGCAAGAAGAGATTTTTTTCTGGGCCATAGCTCAAAGATTATGAAGTCTTAAACTTGAAACTTACCAGTGATACTAAAGGAACCCTAAAGATACAGACTCCCCCACCTTTTGACACCTCCTTTCCCAATGACTCATTCTTTCAATGCTTGCAAATTACCAACCAGTTCCATTAATCTGACAGGGGTTCTGTTCTTTTATCACTTCTTGCTTAAGAGGCTCACTTGGGGCTGCTCAAAGCAACTTTTGTGTGTGTGTGTTTAGTATCTTAATTTAGCTTTTGCATGCATTTAAAAGTTATATATAGTGTGATTTTTACATTTTCAGTAGCCAAAATTCACTTGCAAGCTAAAAAATCCCCTTTGTTCCACTTTTCAACCAATTCTACTTTCTGACAGTTTTCCAGCCCCTAACCCAGGGGTAGGCAACCTTTCCCCTTTAAGGGCCGAGGGACTTCAGCTCCCAGAAGCCTCAGCCATGTTACCCAATAGTCCCATGTTGGCCAATAGCTCCTGGGATTCTGGGAGCTGAAGTCCCTCGGCCCTTAAAGGAGACAGGTTGCCTACCCCTGCCCTAACCCATTAGATAAGTGAGTGCTTCCTGTTCACCTCTTTCCATTATTTTAAAAATGGATGGACTAATTTTAAGTAATTAAAATCTGAGTCTAGATTGTGGTGTCACATTAAGTAAGTAACTGACAGGTACTGAATTCTTCAGAAGTAAGAGGGCTTTTCAAAAGTAGGAAGTTATTTGATCCAATTGTTCATAGCTGGTTTAGGTGAAGAACTAGAGGACCAGCCTCTTTAAATCTTTACTTTTGCCTCCTTTCACTACGGAATAAAACAGATAAACCCCAGAAATTTGAAGTTAAAATATACAAATAATCATAGGTTATGAGCTTTCTATAGTATTATTCCTATAAATTTAATCTTATTTTATAATGTAAATTCAATGAAAACCAATGTTCTTTATCACAGAGTAATATTACACTATATCACAACAGTTCATGGTCCAGGACATATAAAGAAGTATATTTTAACTTAATATTTCTGGGGTTTATCTGATTTATTCAGTGTGTGTGTGTGTGTGTGTGTGTGTGTGTGTATTTATAGCTATTGTTACCCTTTCACTGTTGGGTCCACGCTTAGTGCAGCTCCTATTCCTGGTGAAACTCACTGGACTATGACTCCAGAGATATATGTGTTTATGCTTGTGTTTATATCTGTATATTGAGACTAAAAGAGAGAATAAGAAAGAGAGAAAGATGCTAACTTACTGCTGTCACGACCACCACTTTGTGAGAAAATAACAGAGGGAAAGAAAGGGGAAGGTTGCATAAGAACAGGAGTTGGGCCAGATCCCAAGCAAAACCAATTAGAAAGAAAAAGATGGGAAGACTGATTGATTGACTGGATTTATATCCCACCTTTCTCCCCAAATGCCTGGGTATCTCAGTTTTACTCGAATTATAGTCATGTAACCTCCTGCCTATTTCTACCATTAGCTGTCTTGGATTACCAGCTTTCATTCAAAAAGATAATAAATCTTTGGCTTTTGTTGAAGCAGAAAACTGAAACAAAATATACATTCCCTATTCTGCTCAATTTTTGGAAAGAAACAAACCTGTATTTCAATAAGTTTAACTAGTAAGTGAAATAATAGCTATGATTGCCATTACATTTTTTGAGTCTTGTTTAAAAATGTAACAGCGAAACATTGTTCTCTGCTCTGCATATACATGCACTGTGTGCAGTCATGCTAAATGGCATTGCTATTAAATGGTTAAAGCCGCATCCAGCCATGTGTGTAGGAAGATGGCATTTTGTATTTTGTAACTGAGGCTTCCCTGTTTGTTTGTGTGTGTGTGTGTGTGTAAGAGAGAGAGAGAGAATGAGAATGAGAACAGGGTCCTTTAGAGAGTCACTTTGGGGGTGAAACATGTCAGTGGATGGTGGATGATGTGTGTTGCAGTTATTACCAAACAGCAGAGTTGTCAGGAAAAGCTGACCCTTCTCCTGCACACCTCCACACTTCTGGATCTTGTTGAAACTGCTTTAGCTCTCCAGCCTTACCAGCAGTCAGGAAACACACCAGTTGTAGTCTAAGAAAACTATTCTTTATTCTACAATTAGAAATTATTTACAGTAGTTGTTTATTTACAAAACAAAACCTAGCAACACACCACACAGCGAAATATGGGTAAAACCTTCCAAACTCCCTCTCTCTCTCTCTGTCTCTACACACGGACAAAGGATTTTGTTGCTCTCCCAAGCTACCACCCACTTGGGTGTGTACATGCTAGATGATTGTCTGAGTCCAACTTTCCCAGACCTCTAGTCCAACCCATGTTGCTGACGTCTTTGCTCATGTGACATGCCATGCTTACGTTGTGTGTTTTGGTTAGGATGTTTCCTTTCTCAAAACACACTAGTAGTGTTTTCTTCTCTTTGGTTCCTTTGTTATTGTCTGGTGTGACACCTGTTGTTTGTCTGTCCCAAACTTGTTTTCCAATCCCTTCCCACAGGAAAAATTGCCCATACATCTTTTACATTTCATGTCTGACTGCATGTCCCATCAAGCAAATGGGCAGGAAAAAGTGGTTCGAAGCTGCTTTTTCCCAAACTGCATTGAAACCTCACCAGCCGCTCCCAAACCGGCCCAGATACACACAGCCTGACCACACAGCGCAGCACCAAGCTGTACCGCTGGGTAATTTTTTTGTTATCTCTTCACCATTCCTGTGCACTGTCATACACACCGCCACTGACAACTGCCTCCTCCCTAGATGCTGTCCCATGGGATGGCAGCCCCCTTTTGATCGGCCACAGAGGGTGCAGACTTCCAGAAATAGTGCAAATTGAGTCCACTTTAAGGGTTAGGGTTAGTGCTGGGGAATCATGGGAATTGTTTTTCCCCCTGAGACATGGAGCCTTCTCTGTCAGAGAGCTCTGGTGCCACAATAAAATACAGTTCCCATGACTCCCTAACCCTAACCCTTAAAGTGGACTCAATTTGCACTATTTCTGGCAGTCTGCAAAGGCCCATAGTTGTACCTGTGACCCTCCAACAGTACAGGGTATGAGAGCATCCAATCATGCCCCCCTTCCTTCCCATTCACCCCACTGTCTGGTTTGTGTATGTTGTAGTTATCCACTGGAGGTGTCACATTGTCACTTTTGGGCATTGCTGCTCCCACTGCTTGGGTACAGCACTTCTGTACTTTCTAAATGTGTTCCTGCATCAGGGCATTTATATGCACAACTAGGGTTAGGTTTAGGATAGATCACTTCTTTAGAATCGATCAGGCATCAGGGCATTTATATGTATGGGTGAAGCTGTGCATTTTCCAGGAAAAGTCAGAAAAAATCAGCTTCTTTTTGCTCTGTTTTTTAGCCCTGGATCACGGACTGGGCGTGTTTTCCACCCAGTTTTGAAGCATACGTCATCTAAATGCCCTGCCTTGAAACCAGATGGAAACTGGTTTATTTGACCTCTGTGTTTCGGACCTTTGTCTTCTAAGCTCCAATACATTTCATAGTGCTATAATAATCACTTCTGAGTAGATAGGTACAGGATTGCATTGTTACTTAATTTCCCTTTTCAAAACAAAGTAAGGTTATGGCAAAGATGGAAACTACCGTATTTGCACATGTTTACGGAAAATATGGTCCTTAGGTTCATTTTTGAAACAAACCAATTTTTTCTCAGAGAAAAGATATTCTGGAGAGTTGAATTATGTTATTGCTGTTATTATATAGCAGCATCCCTATTGCTATTAATTAGTAAAAGTGTTTTTGAGACAAACTATTTATTCTAGGGAACTACAATTTGATTGTCCTGAAAGAGAGAGAAAGAAAATTCTAGTGGCTGGTAAGAATGAGAAGGAGAGTTAGGAGAGTGGAAGCTAAAAGACTACCAGGATGGAGAGAAAGAAAGACTAGTAACAAAGAGAGAAAAAAAGATTTACCAAGTAAGAGAAAGTGGTTTTAGTACTATTGCTTTTCTGAACTCTGCAATCCCAGGCATCATGTCATGTTGAATCAAGACTAATAGATACCTTTGTTTTCTTGTGAGAGTGACTCATTTTCACATGTCCTACCTGAAAGGTTCCAATAGGCCATGAGTGAGGAAGTATGTAGCCCCTAACTTCTCTCACCTTCCCATACTTCCTTTTTTTTAATTTTGCAAAAATGAGTGAAGTGCCTAGGACTGGCAATTCATATTTTAAAGAAGTCAAAATCCTCCCTTTTTTAATATTAAAAAGTCCCCAACTATTTGATAAAACCAGAAATAGACTTCCATCAGCTTTCATTTTTTCCCCTTTCAGGGGCACTCCTTGAGGCTCTGGAGGGTTCTCTGCAGAAAATTGGTCCCTGGACCTGTCAAACTTGCCCAGTCCTGCCATAGGTACATTGTTTGTCAGTGAGGAAAACTGGATGCTTATAAACCTTTTGTCTGATACTGGAAAAGACAAGAGATGCCAGAAATAGATATTTGGTTACTTAAAATTGTAGAAATGATTGAAATGGATAAACTAACTGACTTTAAATCATAAAGTTAAAGAGGACATTGAAAAAGAATGGCTCCCAATTACAGACTACTGTAAATTAAAGTGGAAATAGATTGTAGGAACTGAGGAGATCAAGTTAGAAAATGGATAAAACAATAAGTACAGATAAAATTACGTAAAATTAGAATATGCTCTAAGGCATTGTTATAATCTTGTCTCTTCTTTTTCAATTTCTTTGTTTATTCTTTTTGATTTTGTTGGCTGCAAAATAAGTAAATGAAATTACGGAGTAATTAAAGACATGTTGCTGGAGAAACAGAGGAAGCTAATACTGGATATATTTCTTTTATTGTATAAATGTAAAGAATAAGTATTTTTAACATTAATGAAATTAAAAAAAACCCTTTGGTATGATCAACAGTGGACATCTTTTAATTTCAACAATTGATTAAAATTTGGTAGATTTCTTGATTAAAATTTGGTAGAACTGCACAGATTATAAAAAGGCTGGCTATCTCAGTTTTACTTAAATTATAGGGGGGCTACAAATGGGTGGCACAGAGCCACATTGGGAAGCGGCGGATCGGGGCCGCGGCTACCCCACGCTGCAGCCCTGATCCTCTCTTTTGCCACCCCAAAAAGAGCAGCAAAATGCTGCTCATTTCAGGGGCGGCAAAAGGGTGCCCTAAGAGCCGGTGTGCGGCTCTTCGTCACCCCTTCTGTCGCAGCACATCAGGACGCTACACTGGGAGGGCGTGCAGACACCGTGTGCCATGTGTAACAGTGCGTGGTGTCAGGACGCCATCAGTGTAGGGTTGAGGCGGCGTGCGTGTGGCTGCCCTGCCCCATCTCTGCCTCCAAGCCGGCCCTTTGGACCAGTCTGTAGAGGCCCAATGTCCCCAGTAATAAATCCCTATCCTTAATAAAATGCTCCATCATCTTAATCAGGGGTAGGCAACCTTTCCCCTTTAAGGGCCGAGAGACTTCAGCTCCCAGAAGCCTCAGCCATGTTGGCCAATAGTCCCATGTTGGCCAATAGCTCCTGGGATTCTGGGAGCTGAAGTCTCTCGGCCCTTAAAGGGGAAAGGTTGCCTACCCCTGATCTTAATCCTGCCTTCCCAAAGCCTATCCGCAATTATTTTTTAAAAAACATCATATGGGGCTCTTCCAGATTTGCCTAAAGAAGTGTAAATTCTCACAGTATTTGAGTTTTGCCAGTTTTTGTCACCTTTGTGTCCACTTGTTCCATTTGGGGAGCAGGCTGTTTGTAGCAATTTCTTGGATCTGCACTAGGGCTCTTCCCAAAATTTTAAAGCAGTGGTTTGCTGAGTGGGTTGAAGGACAAATTTTCTCCTCTGAATTTTTTTTTAAAGAAAGAGTTATAGTGTTAAGGTGCAAAAGTATCATTCACCAATATACTATAAAACCATACCTGTAAAAAAGAGAGCAAGAAAGAAAAAGAAGGGTGAAGGAGAAAGAGTCTTTTTTGTTCTAATTTATCTCAGAATGAAAAGGAAACCTACTTGAGGATAGGAATAAAAGTTGCAGCTAGTGCTAGGACATTCAACTGAGCAGTCTGGGATACTAGAAATGTGTAGGGAACTAAAACAACAGCAGCAACAACAATCCACCAAACAGTGATACCTTTATTGGCCAACCAAAATGCACAATATACTTGTTGCAGCAACAACAATGTGCGATCCAGAGCAACAAATAGTTCAGCCTCTCAAAGCATTTGACCCATCTGGAGGAGCCCAAAGACAGTTGTATTTTAATGAGATTCCAGGGGAGTGGATCTGACAATTCTGAGTCAATCACTACTATCTTTTTGTGTGCCTTTCATCATAGAGCTGAAACAGGTCTCAACACCATTTAATCCAACACAGTCCAGGAATCTACTAAAGCACTCCTGAGAAATGGCAATCTACCTTCTGTTTTAAAAATCTTCAACAAAACAGGGTCCACCAGCTTCTGAGACAGTCTACTACTCCATTGATAATTTGCTCTTAAATCCAGGATTCCATCCCCCATGTTTATTTGGAATCTCCTTTCTTGTCATTTGAATCCATTAGTTCATATGGCATCTTCCATAAATGATCTTCCACAGCTTCTATCTGCTGGATTTGGTACAAGTCCATAAAAGAAAAGATAGTCCTTTATGCTGCAGTCATTTGTGATGGAGATTGTAAACCAAAAATCACTTTTTGAGTTGTGCCTGAAAAGCAATTGGAGATACTCTAAATGTTGGAACGCTCCTTGGCCTTCTGTCATCAAGTTTAATTCATCAATGTTATGGCCAGTTTTTCTTGATCAGATGGAAAGCCCTCTACCAAGATTGTTACAGTAGTCTAGTATTAAGGTTATAAACACATAAACAGTGGTCACCAGTTCATAGTTTCCCCAGTCTGTGATTTGTGAATTTGGTTAATTTGTTGTATGCATTACAGTTCTGTGCTATGGAGTTAAATCTGAACAAAATTTTTATTATTAAAGGTTCTGAAAGAAAAACACTTGGAGAATGCTCACCTTCAGCAAGTATCAGTAAGGAGATTTGCTTCATTCAATCTTTTTTCAATCACAAAAGAAGACAGAAAGGCAACAGAAGACGATGGTGGGACATGGATTCAGTATAAAAGCATCTATTTTCCTGAGTATAGTATATTTTTAAGGTAAGGATCATTGCAATTCTGCAAGTACTTTCTGTGTCTGACTTAATCGTTGTTGTTGTTGTTGTTGTTGTTACTATATTTGTTTAAATCCTGCCATACTCTCAAAACTGGGACTCAGGACAGCTTACTTTAAAAAAGTACAATTAAAAGCATACAAACATAGAATATTAAATCAGAAAGTTTTTAAAGAATGCACTGGGGTGTTATATTGTTTTAAAGTGTTCTAAACATTTTTATCTTTTTAAACTGTATTTTATATATTAACATACAATTTGTTTTAATATTGTAGTAATTTAATTCTTTTTAAATATACTATGTTTGTATGCTTTTAACTGTATTGTAAGCCACCCTGAGTCCCAGTTTTGGGAAAAGGGCAGGATATATATAAATAAATAAATAAATAAATAAATAATTGTGGTGGTTTCTGGCTAGTTTCCAGGAAAGAAAGAAACAAATTGTATCCAATGGGCACAAATTTAGTGCTGATGGCTTGCACGTTGATATAGCTGGTCTCTCACTTCAGATAGCCTGAGAAGCATTGGTCCCATGCTAAGGTTTCATAAAGTTACTGTATAACATATATACTCAATTATAAGTCAACCTCATGTATAAATTGAGGGCAGATTTGGGGGCCAGAATTATGGATTTTCATATGACCCATGGAGAAATTGAGGGTAAAATTTAGGGACATGTAGCAAAGGATCTAAAGGACGAAGCAAAGGAAAACAATGCCAAAGAAATGACAAAATTCAACAGTCATAACTGTTTGTGCTCATACTAAAGGCTGGATGGATGAGAGAACAGAGGGGTGTGTGTGTCAGTGCTTCCAAGATTACACACTTGCTTTTCACCAGGGGATGGTGCATTTTTAGATATGAATTAAAGTACAGTACTTACCTTGACCTGTGGATAAGTTGTCTCAGGTTTTTTTGGGGTCAATTTTTAGACTAAATTTTCTAAACTTATACATGAGTATATACAGTAAATTAAAATTTTCAATTGAATTATTCACTAATTTGATTTGCATGGTCTGCCATTGAATGTACACTTATATATGACCCTTCAAATTTTTGTAATATTCTTACTTTTTGTGTTGTGTATGAATGCTGTTCTCTGGAAGAGAAGATAGTTGTATGTAGATTTTACATTTATATTAGGATTGAAGCTGAACTGAAAACAATGCAAATTTTATCTTAATGTGTGAAAAACATTTGTGCAGCCCATGCTTTCCCAGGGATAATCTCCACTGTATTTGATAGGGCTTAAAGTCCCAGGTTACTGTGACTAGAACTACAGTCTAAATTTCTTTGCTCTTTCAGAAAGGTTTCCTTAATGGTAATGATATATGGGGCTATGCACAGGAAGTAGGTTGGGGTTTGACAGTGGGTGGGATAGGGATAGACTGCCACATTGTAGACAAAGACTATGACCAGTGCTGTCTTGCCCACAACCTTACTACCCCTATTGTCTCCCTGCTGATACCTCTCCACCAGTCTTACCTGTGGTGCCACTGTGTGGAAGCAGAATATTAGAGCTTGTTTTCAAATGCATTTGGATATTAATATGTAAGACACTTGGGTCTTGTCTGAATCCTCATAGGCATCCTTCTCATTTATTCACTCCTACTATTTGAGAATCTGAAAATATACACTTGGAAATACAAAAGATAAAGTGGTTTGTGAGAATGAGGGAATAGAAAAATGGCAAGACGAGAAAAGTCTCAGTATATTTTTTTGCCTTTTTAAATTAATTGTTGCTTCTTATGATAAAAAATCATATGTCTCATCCATAGGGTCGCCATGGGATGAGAGCAACGCGAAGGCAGTTTTGTTTTCCTTGCACTTTACAATATAAAATACAAGATGAAAATAGGTTTGATTGTGGTAGACATCTGTGTTCAAATTCAGATTTTCAACAGAGATGTAAAGAATATTCAGGTTTTTTTCTCAGCCTCAGTGAGAAAGGGTGTCTTGACATAAGTTAACTGTGATACTCTCTCTCTCTCTCTCTCTCTCTCTCTCTCTCTCTCTCTATATATATATATGCACATTTCAGTACTTTGCAAAAATATTGTAAAAGGTATTTTTGCATAAAATCCAATGTTTTTACCATAAAAGTTGGAATTATTATTATTATTATTTGATAAAATTAGCTTGTTCTGCAACTGTCCTTGGCAAACATGAAAAGAAAAAAAATCCTGAAAAGAAAAACATTGAAAAAAATGTGCAAAATTCTTGCAATCTCAGTCAGCAGGAATTTTTTGTTCTTCTCTGTGCTAAGTTAAGGTTTCTCATTTCTAGTCATAGATACTTGAAAAATGGATAATTTCAAGAAGAATCGGCTGGCTTGGGAGGACTATTGAACCTTTTCCTACTACTTTCCTTCCTGTAGTCTCAGCAATTCACCCTAATGTCTAATGTCTTGTTTTACTGGCGGAAAAGTGGCCAAAAGGAGAGGCTTTGAAAACAAGAGCAGTATGCTGGGAGGAACTCAGTGCTTCTCTCCCATTTTGCTTTCTGCATGAAATATATCCCTCCATCCCCACATTGTCAGAAGCAATCAGCTTTTTATCTGCTGCGTTTCTATATTAATTCTGCAGTCAGGTATTACTAGGATTGTAATCTGCTCCCTATTTTAACTTTGTAGTCTTTTAAAAATAGTCCTGCATTCCCCCCTCCACTTTTGGGGGGCTTTATTTCATAGTAGACTTACTGTAGGGATACAGTGGCTCAGTGGTTAAGACACTGACTCTGATGATTGCAAAGTTGGCAAGTCAGCAGTTCGAGGTCCAAGTGCTTAATGATGGACTGAGCTCCCGTCACTAGTCCCAGCTTCTGCCAACCTGTTGTTGTTAACTGCCTTCGCGTTGCTCTCATCCCATGGCGACCCTATGGATGAGACATATCCAGCCCCCAGTCCTCTACTGATCTTCCCAGATCCTGAAAACTCATATTCATTGTCTCTAAGTTCATCTATCTAGCATGTGGCCTTCCTCTCTTTCTACTTCCCTCCACCTTTCCTAACATTCTTTTCCAACGATTCATGCCTTTTTATGATGTGTCCAAAGTACGACAGTCTAAGTGTTGGCTTCTAGGGATATCTCTGGCTTGATCTGTTCTAGGACCCATTTATTTGTACTTTTGGTTGTCCATGGGATCCTCAGCACTCTTCTCCAGCACCACATCTCAGATGCATTGATTTTCCTCCTATCTTCTTTCTTGACTTAATATTGGATATTTGAGGTTTTAACTTGTTTTTTATGATGTTCTAATTTGTTGTTTTAACTTTTAGATCGTACGCCACAGGCAGGCGTTTATATATTTTGGATTTTATTTGGTTTTGTACAGCGCCGTGTACATCTACGGCCCTTAATAAATAAAGCTAATAATAATAATAATAATTGACTGCCCAGCTGTCACATCCATACATGGTAATAGGGAATATGATGGCTTGTATGATTCTGACTTTTGTGCTGAGTTGTATGTCTTTGCGTTTTAGGATCTTTTCTTGTACTTTCATAGCCGCCCTCCACATTCTTAATCTTCTCATGATTTCCTGGCTGCAGTCTCCATTCCGATCAATGTTTGATCCCAGATATGAGAACTCTTTCACTATTTCTATTTCCTCATTTCTAGTTTGAATGTGTGTAAGTTCTCTGTGGTCATTATTTTTGTTTTCTTTATGTTCAACAGTAAGCCTACCTTTGCACTTTCTTCTTTGATCTTCCTTAGTAGTTCCAGGTCTGTGAGGTTCTCTGCTAGTATTATGGTGTCGTCAGCATATCTCAGATTGTTGATATTTCTTCTTCCTATTTTCACTCCTGCCTCTTCCATGTCCAAGCCTGCTTTCATTACAATATGTTCTGCATATAAGTTGAATAGGTAGGGTGATAGGATGCAGCCTTGTCTGACTCCTTTGCCAATTGGGAACCATTCTGTTTCTCTGTGTTCTGTTATGAAAACAGCCTCTTGTCTTGAGTACAGATTCCTCATCAGGACTATCAGCTGTGTTGGCACTCCCATGTCTTTAAGAATATTCCATAGCCTTTCATGATCTATGCAGTCAAAGGCTCTGCTATAGTCTGCTATATGCTGATTTTCTTTTGGAACTCCCTGCTATGCCCCATTAGCCATCAAATATTTGCAATGTGATCCCTGGTGTGTCTTCCTTTCCTGAACCCTGCTTGGACTTTTGGGATTTCTCTCTTCATGTGTAGTTGGAGTATGTTACAGTATTTTGAGCATAATTTTGCTTGCATGGGAGATTAGTGCTATGGTCCTACAGTTGCTGCAGTCTCTTGTATCTGCTTTTTTGTGGATGGGGATGTATATTGATCGCTTCCAATCTGTTGGCCATTGTTTTGTTTTTCATATCTGTTGACATATGTTGGTTAGCACTAGAGTTGACTCTGTCAGTGTGGATTGCAACAGTTCTATTGGTATATTATCTGCTCCTGGAGTCTCATTTTTTGCCATTTCTTTTATTGCAGTTCCCAATATTTATTGCCAACCTAGCAGTTCCAAAACTGCAGGTAGATAAATAGGTACCACTTCAGTGGGAAGGTAATAGCATTCGGTGCAGCCATGCTGGCCACATGATCTCAGAGTTGACTTTTAAGAATGCTGGCTCTTTGGCTTAGTAGTGGAGATGAGCACTGCCCTCTACAGTCGAACACGACTTGACAACCTTGTTTGTCAAAGTCAGGGGTAGGCAACCTTTCCCCTTTAAGGGCCGAGGGACTTCAGCTCCCAGAATCCCAGGAGCTATTGGCCAACATGGGACTATTGGCCAACATGGCTGAGGCTTCTGGGAGCTGAAATCTCTCGGCCCTTAAAGGGGAAAGGTTGCCTACCCCTGGTCAAAGTGAACAAGGTTCAGACCTTCAGACTGACTGGTGGAAAGTAGTTGTTGTTATGTGCCTACAGGTAGACTGCAACTTATGGCAACTCTGTCATAGGGTATTCTTAGCAAGATTTGTTCAGAGGAAGTTTGCCACTGCTTCTTCTTAAGCTGAGAAATTGTATTTTTCCCAAGGTCACACTGGGTTTCCATGGCTGAGTGGAGATTTGAACCCTGCTCTGCTGAAAGCCTAGCACAACATACAAATTACTCTAGCACACTGAATCTCTCTGTTAAAAAAATCCTGAGTACATTATCTGGCCGAATAGAGCAATATTTCCAGTAAGGAGGATCTGAGCATTCTGTGAAATCCCACAGAAATGTCCGATGCAACGGTCACTTACATGAAGCAGTTATTTTTTTAAAATAATATTTTATTAAACATTTAAAACATTTAAAACAATATCCTATTCATACAATCACAATTTTACACACTTACATATTTACTAACTTGCATACCTCTATCTATGTTGTTTTGCAAACGTGTGTTATCATTTAGTGTATTTGGCAATGATAGCATCCAACTATTCTTCCCCTCCAAAGACATTCCATTTTAACCATCCTTTCTCCCTCTTCTATCATCTATAGCAGGGGTAGGCAACCTTTCCCCTTTAAGGGCCGAGGGACTTCAGCTCCCAGAAACCCAGGAACTATTGGCCAACATGGGACTATTGGCCAACATGGCTGAGGCTTCTGGGAGCTGAAGTCCCTCGGCCCTTAAAGGGGAAAGGTTGCCTACCCTTGATCTATAGATTTTGCTTCCTTAACTTAAACTTTCCATAACTTTCTTTCCTCTCTTTCCTTCCTTTCTTATCCTCTTCCTTCCTATTTTTCTAACTTTATTGTTGTTTTCCTATTTCTCTATCTTTTTTAGCCTTATCTAACATCCAGTTCCCTTCACTCACCATCAGTTCACATACTCATACCTTCAAACACTTCCTTCCTTCCTCTACAATCATTTCTTACTTCCTTTCCATCATCTGCCAATTTATCTTTGCTTCTACTATTGGCTTTCTATTATTGGTATATTTCTGTTCACCACATCTACTTAAGTTGCTATGTTCTTGATTTCAATTCCTGTTAGGCTCACTTAGGGCCTTTGCAGACTGCCAGAAATGCAGCTTGAGTCCACTTTAACTGCCCTGGCTCAGTGCTAGGGAATCATGGGAAATGTATTTTTTCCGGGACATTGAGCCTTCTCTGTCAGAGAGCTCTGGTGCCACAATAAACTACAGTTCCCATGATTCCCTAGCTCTGAGCCAGGGCAGTTAAAGTGGCCTCAAGTTGCATTATTTCTGACAGTCTGCAAAGGCCCTTATATGAATTATTATCTTGCTTATTTTAAAGTATTACAATCATAACCATTTCATTTTTTCTTTCCTTATTCTTTATTTGCCCTGGTCTGTGCCTCTTCTTTGGAGTTTGCTACTTAGATATAGTATCTATTTTCATTGGGTAAGTGGTTCCTAAGATTAGAAACTCATTCTTTCTCCCCTTTTGTAAATTGTTATGTTACCTTT
Organism: Phrynosoma blainvillii; assembly: GCA_026167975.1. Classification (NCBI taxonomy): domain Eukaryota; kingdom Metazoa; phylum Chordata; class Lepidosauria; order Squamata; family Phrynosomatidae; genus Phrynosoma; species Phrynosoma blainvillii. The sequence goes on along the minus strand of JANUYF010000001.1, from coordinate 35,136,363 downwards.
AAATACATAATCTCTTAAATACATTTTTCCTTAACATTATTGTATTTTTAATCCTCTTCTTTACTTCTTAATTCACAATTCTTAATTTTATATTTCTGTGACACTATGGGGGGATGTAGATGGGTGGCCGCAGGCCGCCCTGGGAATTGGTGGATTAGGGCTCAGGCTGCCCCATGCCTCGGCCCCGATCCTCCCTTTCGCCGCCTGAGAAAAGAGCACTAAAATAGCGCTCCTTCCACAAGCTGCGAAAGGGGCTCCTGAAGAGCTGCCATGCCGCTCTTTTCCGTCTCTTCCAGCTCAGCGTGTCTGGATGCTGAGCTGGAAGGACGTCATCGGAGCCCCCGTCGTGTCATAGGATGGATGTTGCTGCCCCTAAGTCTTTAATTCAAACCTTTCTACCTACCCTGGGTATGTTTACCCCTTGTTGCTTGATTCCTCCAAAAACCAAAGTCTTCAATCTTTTGTCTATAATTGACTGATTTAATAACGTATTTTCTTTCTTTCTTTTTCTTTCCTTCTTTTCCCTCATTTTCCTCATATATTTTATTTTCTTTTTTATTTTCTTTTTTGTTCTTTTCTGTTTATTTTATTTACTCAGATTTTCCATGTTTTATCCATATAGTTATGTACTAATTGTCAAATATCTTTTACATTGTCTACTTGTTTCCCTTGTAAGATTTGTGTTAATTTATCCATTTCCATCGCATCATATAATTTTAACAGCCATTCTTCTTTTCCAGGAGCTGTGCTAGAGCTAATCATGGTGGTCATTGAAAAGAGTATTTTCCCAAATTTAGTCTCTAATTCTTTATCCATTATTTTTAACAAGTAAAATTCTGGTTTCATTTGTATATTGATTTTTAATATATCATTTATTGCATTATTCACTGACATGAAGCAATTATAAAACTCTTCAGAAACTTACAAGTTTTTGACAGTATCAGCAAAGCAATGTAATAAGCTGACATATTTAGATTTATAGCTTTCTTTCTATCATTTATTTGATTTCATACACTTCTGAAGCTCATGCTTCCTAGCAGGAAAGCAGTAGCTTAAGCATCCTGAAAGTTAGACTTTTTCTAAAGCCCATTATTAGACCTGCTGTGGAGGTTGAATTTTATATTCTTGCCTAGATGAGAGTGTTCTGGAATATCTGACTTGTGGTGTTCACACAATGTAGGAATCATTGATTTTTAGCGGAAGAGGATATACACAATAAGTATTAATTGTAGTGCTTTGTTATTATTTATGCAAAGCCTTTTAAAATTACCAGTACAGGGTATTTTAGTTATAAAAATACATGGTATGTACCATCATACTAAAATACTAGAGAAATGTTTATTTTTCTGTCAATAACTGCCTTTTCCCAAGGAGTTCAGTGAACAAGTCTTCTGTATTGCACACAGTAAAACTTTATTCCAGAAAAAAACCATAGGTGTCAACAGGAAGACATCTCAAGACAGAAGTGCCGTCATCCACAAACACTGACATAACGTTAACATTATCCCACCTCTAAACTTCATAGGCTTCATCTTAATTTGTTAACTAATTAAAACATACCAAGCCTCTCTTCCATATCCCCTCATTCACCCAGTCCCCAATACCATCCTGATCTCATCATTATTTTCCCCATTTCCCATCAGCAGACTGAGAAAAATCCTCCCCTATACATCTGCGCATTCCTGCTCCAGGCACTAAGCATTCTTTTAAACCACCACAAATTATTTCCGCTAGTACTATCCTTCCCATCATTCTTCGACATAACTAAAACAATACCATACCCATGCGTACATTACAGCAACATCCATCCTATGACAGAATATGCCAGATTCTGACATTTTCTCAACCTTCTTTTCTTATTTAACATATTGCTATATTGAGAAGTCTTTCAAGAAAAAGCAGCCAAGTCTTGTAGCAAATAAAATAATGCATTTAGTATGACACAAGCTTTTGTGGACCTGAGTTACTTAATCATTTATACAATAATAAATTTTTTAAGAGGAAAAAACACACCAGCTTTTTGGGAAAGTGAGATAAATAAAAATGCCAATTCTTTCTGGATACAGTAATGATAAAAAAAGTATTGTTTGTTGAGAACCCTTTAGGAAAAAGTGAATCAGTGGTGATGAAAAATAATGGCTTGTTAATGAACCCCCCCCAAAATTTGGAAACCACTTCCCTTGAACTTTCAGTGGAATTAACCCTCCATCCTATTCCCGGTATTTTTAACATATATTTTCATCAATAGTCTGTGTATGGTATCTTTCTTATTAACTTCTGATTGAGATTTATGATAGTAATTCTCCAGTTTGGCTAATGGGTTCTATTTTTAAAAAATGTTCAAAAACTAAAATGATACATGGGTTTTATTTACAAATTAAATTAAGGCAACTTCAATTGCCTCATGTCCAAAGATTATTTGCCAGAAAGCCCATTGAGTATCCTATGGCTGACAGGTATTATCTTGACAGGGCTAAATATTGTATAAAGTTCACAAGGTTGTCTGTGGCTCATGGCAAAAAGTCTAAAGGCCAAGCTATATCCATTCAAGGACTATCAACATGGATCAAATTGTATATTCAGATATGCTATGAACCAAGCTGGAGTTACTGCACTAGAGGGCTCGAAGACTGTTTTGCAAGGCAAGTGGCATATTTTATTGTGTGCTGATTGTCATGACCTTCCAAACATCTAACTTGAGGGTTCGAACTGAAAGAATGGTCATATGCAGATTTAAGACTAAGTCCAAATCAGAGATTCAGTTAGTGATAATACTATTTTTGAAGAGTATTTTTCCTCTCAAAACAAAATAGTCAAATTCTGAAACGTTAACAATTTTTTCAAATGAAAGCAAGTTTTACTCGTGCCAGATTGTATCAAACTAGAGATTCTGTATATATTATATATATTTAGACAATCATGTGGGAAAACCTTTCCCTTGCTCAGACCCTTCTGCTTTCCATGTGCACATGAACAGAATTCTTTCACTTCTGTGAAATATTTCCTTCAGTGGTTCAGTTTATTGTTCGCTAAGTTTCACTGAGGCTTCAAACAGATGGGGCAAAAGAAGCAATTTCAGGCTCCTTTGGGGGTGGGTTGTTTAGGTGATACATGCCCTTGAAGTGGCCAGAACCCACGCTGTGGCCACTCTAAGGGAGGAAAAGCCAGACTGAAAAGAAGCGGAAATAAACCGCTCTAGCCTGGAAAGTGCACACCTTGGACCCTTCATATAAACACCCCAATGCAAGATCAGGAACGGTCCATCCTAATCCTAACCCTAAAGCGCTGTATAAATGCACTGGTGCAGGTTCGCATTTAAAAGGGACGGATCTGGCAGTCAGGGCGGCAGTGCCAAAAAAAGGGAAAGTGTGACACCTCCAATGGCTACAAGTACAACATACACAAACCAGTCAGTCCATGACAGGGCATGGGGTGAAGGAGTGTGTAAAGGGGGCATGTAAGGGGGTCCTGATTGTCCATTGCTAGCGTTTTATTGGGCACATATCTGGTTCGATTCTCTGTCCTGGTGGAGGGTTGCAGGTGTGTGTGTGTGTGTGCGCATGATCAAAGGGGCAATCATCCAGTGGGATGGCATCTAGGTAGCAGTCAGTCAGTGACAATGTGTTTTTGCAACTGTGTGCATGGATGGTGGAGGGAAAATTAACAAAAAAATTACCCAGCAGCATGGCTTGACAGAGCACTGTGTGGTTGTGACATGCACATGCGGGTCACCTTGGGAGTGGGCGTTGTGGTCAGCAGGGGCTTGGCCTGCTCTTGGAAGAAGCAACTTTGGGCTGCTCTTTCCTGCCCATCTGCTTCACCCTTGATATTCATTAAATTTTATTGCTTAAATATTGTCTTGCATTTTCTTCCAGAACTATCACAGTAGCAGGGACCCCATAAAGGTTTGTAAGGTGTGGGAGGGGGCCCTCAAGCTTGGAGGCTGGTCATTATTAATTTTGCCTTCTTGCAGGTACATTTGTTTTGCCAGATAGCTAAATAATAATAATAATAATAATAATAATAATAACAACAACAGCAATAACATTTATTTTTATCCCGCCCCTCTGCAATGCAATCGGGGTGGCTTACAACATTAAAACATCCAAAACAACGCATTGCCTTGAAACACTAACAACACCAACCAGCTGAAGTATTCCAAATACCTTTTTTAAAGATTTGCATAGTCAGCAGTGTGAATAACCAATGCAAATAGGTCCAGGATTAAACTCTGCATGCTTTGAACATGTTTCAAATACATTTGCATTGTTGACTCCATGTTTATTCGAGTGCTGGCACTTGTGACTGACCGAATTCTCAGAGATGCTGACAAAAAGTCAAGGAAGAAAGTCCAAAGGCAGGTTTACAACTGAATATAAGAAAACAAAAATGATCACAGATGATTTACATAGCTTTAAATTAGAGGATGAAGACTTTCAGTCATTAATCAGAATGGATACCGCAGTGAAGAAATCAGAAGACTAGGACTGGGAAGGGCAGCTGTGAAAGAACTAGACTAGACAGAAGTGAAGAAAGCAGAAGAAGACTAGGACTTGGAAGGGCAGCTGTGAAAGAACTAGACAAGATCCTGAAGTGTCAAGATACATACCATATTTTCCGGCGTATAAGATGACTGGGTGTATAAGATGACCCCCAACTTTCCAGTTAAAATATAGCGTTTGGGATATACTCGCCATATAAGACTACCCCCCTTCCAATGGGGAGAAATGAGAAAGTGTTGGGGGGAAGGACTGCCAATATACTAGGTGATGCATTCTGGGGTATGTACAATTTGCGGCCAAGTGACCCTGGGCATGTCACACAGTCTCAGCCTCAGAGGATGGTAATGGCAACCCCCATTTGACAAAACATGCCAAGAAAACCCCATGATAAGGTTGCCTTAGGGTCGCCATAAGTTGGAAAGGACTTGAAGACACACAAGAACAACAAAAACGTCTGCAATTGTTTCATAGGTAGTACATGGGAATAGGAGGCAGCATTGTGTAGTGGTTTGAGTGTTGGACTATCACTCTGGAGACCTGGGTTTGATTCCCCACTCTGCCATGAAACCCACTGGGTGAACTTGGACAAGTCACACACTCTCAGCCTCAGGAGAAGGCAATGGCAAACCTCCTCTGAACCAGTCTTGCCAAGAAAACCCCAGGATAGGGGTTCACCTCTTATCCGCTGCTGCTTCCTCCTCCTGCCTCACGCCACACCACGCCACCCCTTCCTCCTCCTCCTCCACCCGGCGTGTAAGACGACCCCCGACCTTGGAGAAGATTTTCCTGGGTTAAAAAGTAGTCTTATACGCCAGAAAATACAGCAATTGAATACTAATGCCATCATATGTCCCATTTCTGTGTATGGTTGTGAAAGCTGAACAGTGAAGAAAGCTGATAAGAAGAAAATCAACTCATTTGAAATGTGGTACTGGAGAAGAGTTATATGGATACCCCTGACTGCTAAAAAGACAAACAAATTGTCCTAGAGCAAGTTAAACCTGAACTCTCCCTAGAAATCTAGATGACTAAACTGAGACTGTTGTAATTCGGCCATATCATAAGAAGATAGAAAAGAGAATCATGCTTGGTAAGGTAGAAGGCAGTAGGAAAAGAGGATAACTGCATTCTAGCTGGATAGGCTCAGTCAAGAAAGCCACAGCCCTGAGTTTACAAGACCTGAGCAGGCCTTTTGATAATAGGGTGACTTGGGGGGGGTGTCTCTCATTCATGGGGTTGGCATAAGTCAAAGATGACTTGGGGGTGAAACAGACTGCCCTGAAGGGTGGTGTCAAGATGCCCCCACCAAAGCCAGATTGGGGCTACAGCAACTGCATGCTGCAGCCTCGATCCGGCCTTGAAGCCACCTGAAAAAAGAGCGGGAAATGGCCGCTCCTTTTTTGGGCAGCACAAAGCTGGCAGGAAACTGGCTTCATGATGCTCCAGCAGTGTGTGCCATGTAAACACTGCACCGCTGGAACATCATGAAGCTGTCCCTATGTAAACAGCTGGGGGGCTTCCTGCCAGCTTCCTGCTGATTTGGGGGCACGTGGCATCTAAACACCACATCCCCAAGCCGCTGGAAAACCGGCGCAAAGGTGCGGTCCGTCTTGCCCCTTGATAGCAGTTAATAACAAATTAATGTATTCTTAGAAGAAAGTACTTTAAGAAACTGGTTGTAGAGATAAAATGCTTTCTTGTTTTTAATATATTTATAATGCAAAATACTTTCCAGATACACAGTTATAAAGTGGGGATACCTGGCTAAACTTTCTGACATGTATCTAGGGGTTAAGGAAAGAGAACCCATCTTCCAACACATCATCAGTTAGAGAAATAACATTTCCAGAAAACTTGAATCCTATGTGCCTTCAAGTTGATTCTGACTTATGGCAACACTTGTCAAGATTTCTTCAGATGAGATTTTCTATTGCTTTCCTTTGAGGATGAGAGAACGTGACTTGCCTGAGGTTACTTTGTGGGTTATGATGGCTGAATGAGGATTTGAATAGTACTGGAGCCATAGTACTCATATCATTACACCACACTGGCTCTTTCCTTTGCTTGAGTGGGAGGCGGAATTGAGAGTTTCTTTCCCCCCTCTCTGATAATAAACAGAATATTTAAGAAGACTGAAATATTGTACGTGAATTTCTTAATTTCTTATCAGAATAGAAATTTACTTTATTATTTTGAAATGCAATTTCATACAAATATATGCTTTATAGTTTCCTACTGGGGTTTCACATCATTAGTTGTCGGAATAAAGATTTTCCCGATATTGTGAGCACAGGCTGGGACTTTGGAGGAATGAATTTGGCACCAAGAACCTCATCTCCAGAAAGTTTAATGTTGGGCTGTTTAAGGATAACACTAGAGAATTCTCAAAGTCTCTGAGCATAAATAGTCGTCTCGTTGAATTTCCATTTTCAATGCTGAATTTTATGTGTATCAGAGTGGAGAGCAGAATGTGAACCCTGAGCTGTGTTTGCGGGGTCATCCTTTACTTTTTGACTTTTTTTTTCTTTAGGGCAGTGGTCCCCAACCCCCGGTCCGCGGCCCGGTACCGGTCTGCAGAACAAATGGTACCGGGCCGCCCTGCTTCTGTGCAGCGATGCGAGCCTAGGTCCAGACCCAGCTTCACGGCGGTGGAGGTGGGCAGGCGATGCGGGACCCCTGCCTCCGGCCTCTTCCCCCGAAGGAAAGAAGAGGAAGGAAGGCAGGAAAGCAGATGGAAGCAGCGCTGCGGAGGAAGGCCGGGACATAGGAGTCCCATTGCCTTTGCTGGCAGTCGGGGGGGAGGAGGAGGAGGAGGAGGGGGAGGAGGCTCCTCCAGGTTGGCTTCACCTCTCAACATGCCTTGAAAGCCTCCCGCTCGCCCCCCCAGCCGCCTGCACTGCGACTGTGAGGGCTCTCGCCCGTTTGCAAAGTGAAGTCCACCAGAAGGTCATCGTCGGCCAAGGGACGGGGCTTGGGGGAGGGAAGGGAGGGGGCGCTGCTTTGCTGCTCGAGGAGGACCAGAAACTGCGTCGGGTTTTGCTGACGGCGCCTCGAAGGAAGGGCTGGGAACCCTCCCTCCCTCCATCCCTGCAGCGCAATGTCTCTTCCTCGGTGGCGGCAGCGGCTGCGGCTGCACCAAAGAGTGCTCGGGTTTCTGCCGAGACTGCAGCGCAGCCCAGGGATGGCTCGCTTGGGGGGCCTGCGCCTCCTCGCCTCCACCTGGCCCGGGCTTCGCCTACCCTGCTGCCACCTTCCTTGGAACCAAAGCAGCCGCAGAGGCAGAGGCTGCGGCAGCAGGACGACGCACGGGGCCCCCTCCGCCTGAGCCGGGCTTCCGGGGGGGCTGTCGGCGGGGACAGGGAAGCCGGCCCTGGTTTCCCCCCGCTTGCCTCGGGCTCCCTCGCCCCTTGGACCCCGCAACCCCCCCCAGTGGGCTGCAGAAAAATTATTAAACGTTGACCGGTCCGCGGCAACAAAAAGGTTGGGGACCACTGCTTTAGGGGACTTGTTGGGGGCTTTTGATTGTTTTTGGAGGTGTGATCTTCCTGAACACATGGTTGAGGGGGAGAGGCTTCTGCTGAACCACTGACTTGATGGAGGAGGAGCTTCCACCAACTAGCTCTATGTATACCTGCTTCCTCTGTCCAAGTTCAGTCCTGCAAGGCCAGAGCTGCACCTTGCAGCACACACAATCAATTCAATAAACATTGAACAGAAACTCACTAACAGGCAATGCTAACAGGCATTTGCATAGGCATTTTGTGGGAAAAAATTGAGGTGGAGGACCAGAGTTCTGTTTTTAGTCACTTCTCTAAGACTGCTGAATATGGATGCTGAGGGACTTGCTGCAGTCACCTGCAACAGCTGTGGTATGTGTCTTCTTGCTGATGGGTGTTGGTAGCTATACTTGTAGCAAGTGCAAGCTGGTGGTCCTGCTGGAAGAGAAAGTTCAGGAACATGAGGCCAGGGTGTCTAATCTTCTGCATATTTGGGAGTGAGTGGACTTCTTGGACAGAGCAGAGCAGACTGTCCTGGATGGTGGACCACACAGGGGAGGTTTCTGGGGAGGAAGTAATTTCCCATGCACAGGAGGTAGACACTTGGAGGAATGTGACACAGAGAAGTAGAAGGACCAGGATTCATTCTGCGAGCTTGAAGCTACAGAATTGATTTGAATCTCTCTCTTTTCAGAGATGACAAGGAAGAGCAGTAATGCCAGTCCTCAGGGAACATACAGGAAACCTTGGTAGATTCAGCATGTGGAATGGCCCTGGCCAAGTCTTGGAAGAGGAGTGTGGTAATAGTAGGGGACTCCCTGCTGAGGGGTACAGAACCAGTGGTTTGTGGGCCTGACAAAGTGTCTTTGGAGGTGTACTATTTCCCTAAGGCAAAAATCCATGATGTAATGAAGAGGCTGCCAAGACTTGTTAAGCCCACTGACTGTTGCCCCTTCCGTTTAGTCCACATGGGTACCAATGACACTGCAGGGCATAGTCTCCAGACTATCATAAGGGATTAAGAGGCTCTGGGTAGGAAGCTGAAAGACCTACCTGGATGCCCAGGTTGTCATTTCATCTCTTCTCCCAGTTGAAGGTAATGGTTCAGAAAGGGAGAGAAAAATAGCAGAGGTGAACAACTAGCTTCGCAAATGGTGCTGCTAAGAACGATTTGGCTTCTTGGACCATGGCCTGTGCCTTCAGGTGAATGAACTTCTAGCAAGGGATGAGTTGCACTTCACAGCAGTTTGCAGGAAATAGTTTGCCAAGAGTCTCAAAAATCTGATCAGGAGGGCTTTAAACTGAAGTATGTGGGGTGATGGAAACAGTATTCTTGAGGGCAGGAGTTCATCATGTGCTGGAAATAATAGCCCAATTGTTATAGAAAGAATTAGACAAATAGTACAAGAATCCAACAGTGGGAAAGAAAAATAGGCAGCTTGGGGGAATGGGCCATGGTTTAAGGCTAGGGTTAGGGTTAGGATTAAAACTTCCTGACAGTAAGAGCTGCTCAACAGTGGAACACGCTCCCTTGGAGAGTGGTGGAGTCTCCTTCTTTGGAGGTTTTTAAACAGAGGCTGGATGGCCATCTGTCAGGAGTGCTTTGATTGTGAGTTCCTGTGTGGCAAAGGGTTGGACTGGATGGCCCTTGGGGTCTCTTCCAACTGTATGATTCTATGATTTTATGATCCTCAAAATTATGTCCATCCATGGCTTATATTATCCAGTGTTTAAAATATTAGCTGCACTGTCATAAATTCTATCTCTACTTATGTTGTAGATCCAGTGACAGGAAGAGATGAGTTTGTGTGTTTTTGATTTATGTTTTTCAGAAAACAATCAAGGTTGGACTACCCTCCCTTTGTATCTAACCATTGTTGCTATGGTGACTGTTGTATAGGTGAACATACAGTCATGGATCTTGCCTGAAGAGTGGAGAAAAGCTAAAAAGTCGGGAATTAAAGTCATATTTCTGTGCCATCCACCTCTCCCGGCAAAGGGATACACTTGAACATAGTTCAAACAGTTCCAAGATTTCCGTGCATGCCTTCTACATTTTGACCTTTAATATGTTATAATTTTAACACGGTGTATTTGGGCAATATTTTATTTCTTTCCCCCTAGTGGTGATATTTTTAAAAAGATGTTGATGGACACTTAAGATGTAAAATAAGACATTAAAAGCAAAACAAAAAATAAAAACAATTTTTCTTGTGCAGTGGTAATGATGGTTTTCTCTTCTAGATGTAACAATGGATTGTTAAATGTTGAAGATGTTCTGACGAGTTTTGACAACACAGGAAATATCTGTAAGTAATTTTTCTCAATGATTATTGCGCTACTGTAGTATAAATCATGATACTAAACCTTTGTACCAATATATTTGTGTGTACCCTGTCATGTGCTTGAATTAGTATGGGTTATATTCTATTTCAGTCATTTAACTGCTAGCATACAGTTCTCAGCATCAGGTTACCTAGTAGTCTAAACAACACTTTGTTGTATTTCTGTCCTAAATAAGCATATTTTTAATAATGCAGTCATATGGCTATGTGTGTTCCATCTTCACACCAAATTCTTCTCATATATCAGAGGCTATTTCTTAAGTGTCTTCCTATTTGAGGGAATATTTTGTAAACTGATGCTAAGAGAATTGAAAACCTGGGGGAAATGGAAAATTTAAGAAAACCTCTCATAGTTCCCCCCCTTTCTTTCTGAAATCCCCCCTCTTCCCAGAAAAACTAGAAAAACAGATTATGGAATGTTTTCTTTTAGAATTGCAAACTAAAATGTTTGAAGCAAGATGTTCCCTCAAAATAATTTTTAAATATTTTAGAGGGATACTTTTACATAAGGCTAAGTAAGGTCACAATATATTCTGTACAAGGAGAAAGGTGAGATATGAATAAAATAAATAATTATGTACAAACTCAGCTTATTGCAGTTCCTGGTCTTGATTTCCTTTTCATTATGTCAGCTTGGCACCATGGAAAACTAGAACAGACAAAATAATTTCCTTTGCTTTGCTAATATTGATGATCTGTTCTGATTTTATTGTTTTTTTGCTTGCTCCTAATACGATGGTAGGGCCTACATGCCCTAAAGGCACCAGATCTGTGTCTGATCTTGGAAGCTAAGTAGGGTCAGCCCTGGTTAGTACTTGCATGGGAAATCACAATGAATACCAGGTGTTATATTTCAGAGGAAGGAACTGGCAAAAAACCCCAAAAAATCCTCTGAGTATTGCTTGCTTAAGAACACTCTATGAAATTCAAGGTGTACCCATAAGCTGAGAGAGAACTTGAAAAAGCACATGCACATTTATGTAATAATATGGCAAATCTAAAAAGGTTCTTTATCGTTCAGAACTTTGTGGTTCCATTTTTAATAAAAAAAATAAAGTAAGTTCAGTTTGTAATAATTGTCTGAATAAACTGTACTTTTAATTTACCAAACAGGGTAAGTTTATGCCAAACTAAATTATGCATAATATATTTTGTGTTCCTAAAGTAACAAAATGAATTCAGTTTGTAAAGGGTGCTAATATTGCATTTGAAAAAAAAATATTGAAAATTTTCCATTTTTTTTTCTGGGGAAAAACCTAGATCTCCTTCCCACAGATTCAACTTTTCTAGAAATTGTACATGACTAGTGATGCTCTTGGTTGTAATCCTTGCTGCATATGTGGAAATTGGGATGTAATCCTTTGAACCAAAGCCCAAATTGCTTATGTAATCTAAAACAAAGGACAAAATGTCCCAAGATTGATATCATATATACAACAGAAAATTCAATACAACCTATAATTTTAAGATCAAGTGTAAGTTCTACCATTTTTATCTCATATTCTTAATTGAGTATTGCATGTTTGAACAACTGTGGTGGTATAATGGAGTGTATGGAGAACATGATAAGATAGGAATCCATGGGTATCTTACCTTATTAGCTGTAAAGAGTGCGTTACAGCATGCTGTTGTATCACTCCCTCTTGCAGCAGGAGCAACTAAACAAGTCATGGCGCTTTGCTGATTGTGTTGCAAAGCAGCTTCATTTATATACCGCTTCATACCATGCTATGGGGTGTCTAAGCGGTTTACAACTGTAAGCTCATTGCCCCCCAACAGTTGGGTACTCATTTTAGTGACCTCGAAAGGATGCAGGCCTGAGTCTAGCCTGAGGCCTAGCTAGTATTGAACTCACAACCTTGTGGTCTATGAGTGAGTGGCTGCAGTACAGGCATTTAACCACTGCGCCACCAAGGCTGACATATGGGTCAGGTACTACATATTTCATTCAGGTGTGGGTCCAGCTGTTACTCTGACTTGCCCTGTTTCCCTGTGCCCAAACCATAAGGCAGGGAAAGACCTATTAAAGAGACCTATTAAAAATTCCAGATTCTTTGTCTTGGGAGGAATAAGCCAGAGTAGGAGATGAGCCTACATTTGAATGACATAAGAAACAAACTACAGGCAAAAATTCCAAGAGTTGTTCAGATGCTTCCATTTCAACAGCAGCTAAGCAAGATGTACCAACATGTTGTTCATAGATAATAAAACCTGGCTTTTGCAAATCACTGGATCATTCTGTTGTGTGACCGCAGCCAATATGTTGTTGTGCACAGAATGCATTTTAGAAAATCTGTTACACCTTTGTTACAAACAGAGCACTTTGATCTTCTAGACAGCTGTCAACAGTTCATCATTCAAGGTGAAAGATCAGTTTTCCATTGTTTCTTTTTAGAAATGTGTGGTTTTTACAGGGCTGAGATGGTCTTAGATCTTCCTGGTTCTGTTCTTTAATTGTGTTCACTGTGGTTTGGTGGTTTTATTGTCAACATTGAAACTGATTGCAAAAAAATGATAGCTGATATTGGGTTGCAACTCACTAAGCATTTTCAGTTCATGGGAACTAAAATTCTATTCACATGTATAACACATAGGACCTAATGAAAAATTGGTGAAATCTTTCTGTCCCACTTTGCTTCTACATATTTGTCAAAAACTATAAGAAGACTGAATAAGCATTATTATTCTTTCCCCCCCCCAAAACAAAGCAGACTTAGCATTACATAAGAGACTATTGGGAATCATATGTAAGCAGCTCTGAGATGGAGACTGGAATAAGTAATTAAAATGTCACAGCCAGATTATACATTACCATTGAACTTGATTTTCATGGGTGTTGTGTGCCACTTATTCTCAGGTGTACATTACACAGTGCAGAGATGAGGGCAGGGATGATTTTCTTGCCTTACTGTGAATTCAGCATATGTACTGTGTTGTAGGTATTAGGAAGTCTTAAGTGGAAGGGTAATTTTACTGTCATGATTTTTTTAAAAAAACAACACATTAATTTATTTATTAAAACATCTATTTCTTTCCCATCTGTTGGAAAACACTATTCAGGTCATAACATATTAAAACAACTTTAAAACTAGATTTTAAAAGGTACATTAAAACAATGTATCTACAGTGTATTTTAAAATCATTCTTTTAAAACAGATTTCCAGAAATAAAACCTGACTGTTTTGTTTCTTGTGAACTTGAAATTATACTTAATATGTGAGTAGTACAGGTGTATGATCTGGAATTTAAATGGTGCTGCAAGCAAAATATGTGATGTGTTTGGGTTATTATGGCACAGAAAACTATCAACACGATGGCTCCTTAGCATGGTTAGGAGTAGGGTGCCATTTGGGTTCTCTGAGTGTTCAAGATAATTTTTGCATGGCAGCATTAGAAATAAGAATTGTGTGTTAGTATGAAAAGAAGTAAAAATATTGTGTTGAAATAATAAATCTGGATTCCAGTGTTTCTCAGGTTCCCTTGTGTAATTTTCTGTTAAGCAGTGTTTGTTTATGTAGTTTTCAAAGCAAAGCAGGATACCTAGCAGACTATACAAAATAAAATAAAAATCTGTAGATGTCAGACCAAAAAGAAGCTAATGTTTGAAACTGTTCTTAAATACTACTGATTCATATCTAAAAACAGCTCTTTGTTTCTTATGGACCTGAAATTACACTTCATTGCACACTGACATTTCAGGAGCAGAAAAATGTTGATTTCACAAACTAACTTTTTACCTCCGAACAACAAGAACAATAAAATCTAAAAGGATAGGTAATTGTGTAGGAAAAATGCTCTGTGCAGCCTCAGCTTTAAAGCTTTCATTCTGTTAGAATGCCTCAGGCTTTATTATGAAGCCAGTCCAAAGAAAGCTTAGAAAATGTGTTCTTGAAGTACTGCCAGGTGGGAGAAATAATTCACAAATTTACAGGAGAAAGGAGTTCCATGAGAGTTACTTGTTGCCACGGGACTAATACCAGTCCAAGACTGAGGAAAGATAATCTAAAGTAGATTGGGAGGTGGGTGTGGGTGTGATTGCTGATGTCAATGGAATATGAAACTGGATAACATAAAAAAACTGCATAAAGTGAAAGCATTGGGGATTAAAATGGCAAACCTTGTGATTATTGAAAAGGTATTTCAATTGAAAATGTAATATTTTTTTTTTTTGCTAATTCCAGTGACTTTTTCTGCAAATGCTTTTATGCTACAGGTTGAGTCTCCTTTATCCAAAATGCTTGGGATCAGAAGTGTTTTACATTTCATTTTTTTTTATTTTGGAATATTTGTATGTACATAATGAGCTATTGTGGAGCTGAGACTCAAGTCCAAACATGACACTCATGTACATTTCGTGTACACCGTACAAATATAGTCTGAAGGTACTTCTATGCATAATATTTTAAATAATTTTGTGCATTATACAAAGTTTGTGTACACTGAACCACCAGAAAGCAATGATGTCACTATCTCAGCCACCCATTTGGAAAATTTTGGATTTTGAAGTATTTCAAATTTTGGAATTCTAGATAAGGGATACTCAACCTGTGCTTACTTTAGGATTTAAATCTGGTCTTTGCTAGCGCAGACCAAATGACTCTGCTCTTTATCAGCATGAATGGAGCTTGCATTTCAAGCGTATTAATGATCAGCCTCTAAAAAACTGAACAGATGTGCCATACAGGCATGTTTGAGTGCACATGTGAAACACTTTAGACCTTTGTTCTAAAGTTTATATTATGGTAGAAGCAATAGCATTAACATAATAAAAAGGTAGGTGCTGATGGTACTTAGGGCCTTTGCAGACTGCCAGAAATAGTGCAAACTGAGTCCACTTTAACTGCCCTGAGTCAGTGCTAGGGAATCATGGGAACTGTAGTTTATTGTGGCATCAGAGCTCTCTGACAGAGAAGGCTCAATGTCTCAGAAAAAACTACAGTTCCCATGATTCCCTAGCACTGAGCCAGGGCAATTAAAGTGGACTCAATTTGCACTATTTCTGGAAGTCTGCAAAGGCCCTTAGTCTCTATACCCCTCTACCAAAGTAATTTTATTTATGAATAGTCTGTCTCTCAACTATTCAGCTGTTTTAATGTGACACAGGACATGTTTTACCAATATTTCCTTTTGTGCATCTCATTCTCAAAGTAGCCCAGCTACCTGAACAGATAGATGTGGAGGTACCCAATATCAGCTAAATATTAGTTCAGAATAAGTTGTTGCCACTAGCTGGCAGCATTATATTAAATATGAATAAGCTTCTTTCACACAGTGCTTATTACATTTACCAGAAGTTGTTTGATGTATGTGTGCATGTTGTGTGAAAGAAAATTAAACTGAATTGATTTTGATTTCTAGTAAAGGGAGAACTCATGAAAATGGGCACCTTGGACTATTGATATGAACTCTGAAAGTGATTGTTCTGAGCTTTCCCCTCAAAAAAATTATATCAGAAACCATAATGGTATAGGGATAATTTATGGGCTATACAAACAGGCAAAAAGAGGTGCTTTCAGGCTAACTTGGAAGTGTGGCATTTAGACGACGCATGCCTAAAAACCAGCAGGAAAGAGCCCTCTAAGCATTTTATGCCAGGAAAAGCCACTCCAAAAAGGAGCAGCTTTTTTCCACTTCTTCGGCAAAGATGCGCACCTTCGCATGCGCACATGTATGCAGCAACACTGGTGCACCAGAAAACAGCCGTATAAATGCACTGCCGCACATGTGGCAGAAATTGACTCGGCGGTCCAGAGCATGCGCCCTATGATGCAGGCTTTAATTTAAATGTTTCCAAGTGTGGCTGCACCGGCACAGGTGAACTTGAATATTATAATCCTAACCCTAACCCTAATTGTAACCCTACACATGCGCCCTAGCAACCGTTCCCTATTATGACAATAAATGCATTCCGTTGCATGTACACTTACATGAAAGTTTGCATAGAAGAAGCTTTTGTGACCTCTTATGTGCAGGTGTGCATAAGACCTGCACACCACTTCCTGACATGCTTGTGAGGGGACTCCTGGAATAACATTTGTCCATGTGTTCTGTTGACCATGTCCCTTGCATGACCACCAGCTACATGTATCCAGTCTGTCCACACAAACCTCCCTTGCATGTACCTCTCCCCTCCCCCCTGATCTGTGTGGGACATGTTTTGTGGAGGACGATGGAGTAGGTGTCTTTTCATTTGACAAACTCGTTCCTTCACCCCAAAGGTGGCACAATCAGTCTACTGCATCTGTCTACTGCAACCACTACTTGGAGGAAGCCGAGGTCAGTGAATCCTTGCATGATATGTGGGTGTATGACAGGTCCTGCGCAGGTGTGCAGGCATGCTGAACTTCAGTCCTTTGTACAGACAAAATGACAGACTGTATACTACCCTGTAACAGGTCATGTGCAGGTGCACAGGGATGCTGAAGTTCAGTCACCTTTATACACAGAGAGTATACCAGCCTATGACAGGTCCTGCTCAGGTGCACAGGTGTGCAGAGATGTGTTCCTGCACATGTGCACATCCATCTGAAAGAAAAAAAAAATTAAAGCTGCTGCTGCCGGCCCATGCGGTTGCTCTGTCTCCCTTTGCGGCGTCCTCGGGGCTGGTGGTGCAGTTGGTGGGGCTTCAATACAGTCTCAGGAAAGCTGCATTGACTCCCCCCAGTGAGGTTGCTCCATCCCCATTTAGGCCATCCTCAGGGCAGGCACTGTGATTGCTGCAGCTTAGGGAAAAGGCAGCTTCAGGTCACCTTTTCCTGCCTGTCTGCATCAGTCCATAGTTTTTTCTTTTGAAAAGGAATTTGAGAGTTAATAATCTACACAGTTTCTTTGTAGCCATAATTTTTTAAAAATGCTTTTATCTTTGCAATTTTTCTTCCCTGCAAAAAGCAGGAGCATATGCCTTGTATGCACACTTGTGCATGTTTACATACATTGGATACATGTGTACGTTCTCTCTGCAGAATCACTCTGCATACGTGGACTAAAAATGTTAGATTAAGGCTGTGTATAAACAACTTAGAAGTAACAGATGATCAATCAAGTTCTAATAGTTTTTTGTGGGTTTTTCAGTCTATGTGGTCATGTTCTGGAAGAATTTATTCCTGATGTTTTGCCTGCATCTGTGGTTGGCATGTTCAGAGAATGTTTTATAGTCTACACCACTGATTCCCAAACTTTGGTCCTCCAGGTATTTTAGACTCCATCTCCCAGAATTCCTGACTATTGGCAAAGCTTTTTAGGACTTCTGGGAACTGAAGTCCCAAACATCTGGAGGATGGAACTTTGGGAACCATTGGTCTACACCAAGGGTCCCCGCACTTTTTGATCTGGGGGCCGATTCACTGGCCCCCAGATCTTCAGGGGGCCGGAGGCACGTGCACGCACGCGCACTACTCGGGCTCCATTTTGTTTTCCAAAATGGCATGCGAGTAGTGTGCATGCGCGTGCAATGCCATTTTGTGTTCCAAAATGGCATCTGGAGTTGTGCGTGTGCGATGCCAGGCGCATGCGCACAACTCTGGGCGCCATTTTGGAACACAAAATGGTGTCTGGCATCGCGCGTGCATGCACACTACTCTGACGCCGTTTTGTGTTCCAAATGGTGCCCTGCGTTGTGCATGCGTGCCGGCGGCGGCAGGACTGGCCGCGGGCCAGTTTAACAGCCTCGACAGGCTGGGTTTGGCCTGCAGGCGGTAGTTTGGGGACCCCTGGTCTACACTGTAATTGTTTTTAGTGGCTGTTGTCTAAGGGTTGTGTTGCTCATTCATAAACCACTTGTAAAATGGAGCTGTCTTCTTAATATCAGTCATACTGAAATCCTCATAGCGCCAGAGATAAGATCAAGGGATTGAGTATATGTCTGGCTGAAACTCTCATGAGAAGGTGGAGAGTATTTACAATAACAAAAACATGGATCTTAATTCAAGTATTCCCTTTGAAATGATGTGTGCAGAGGGCCAGTGTGGTGTTGTAGTTTGAGCTTTGGGCTACGACTCTGGAGACCAGGGTTCAAATTCCTGCTTGACCATGGAAACCTGCTGGGTATCCTTGAGCAAGTTACACTCTCTCACCCTCAGAAGAAGGCAAAAGCAAAATCTCTCGAACAAATTTTGCCAAGAAACTCCTGTGATAGGCTTGCTTAGGTCACCATAACTCAGAAATGACTTGAAGGTATGCAAGAACAATGATGTGTGTGTGTGTGTGTGTGTGTGTGTGCGTGTGTGAGAGAGAGGAAGAAAACAAGAGGAAGAGAGAAAGTTGTGTGACATTTCCTGTCTTCTATAGTATGAAACTAAGTTGTGGCACCCCAGATAATAATAATATAAATTATTTATATCCCGCCCGTGTGCATAACAATCAGGGCGGCTTCCAACATAAAATTACAATACAATAGCATAAATCCCAAGCCCCAACCCTTCCACCCCTTAAGAAGTTTTTAAACAACATCAAATTTAAAAACAGTTTTAAAAATAAAGCAAATGCCAACAATTTACAAATTACAGATTACTATAATTACAGCAGCAGCAGATACAATAGCGACTGGGGTGGGGGGAAAAAGAGGTACAAGGACAGGTTCTATGACTGGGAAGACTAATCAGGAAAGGCCTGCTGGAAGAGATCTGTCTTGACAGCCCTTTTGAAGCTGTCTAAGGTTGACAAATGATGGATCTAATCCAGCAGGCCATTCCATAGTCTGGGAGCGGTCATCGAAAAGGCCCTCTGGGAAGTAGCCGACAGGCTAGATTTTTCCACCTGTAACAGATTCTTCCCAGAGGACCGAAGTGCGTGGGGCAACATGTATGGGAGGAGGCGGTCTCGAAGGTAGGTTGGGCCCAAGCCATTTAGGGCTTTATAGGTAATAACCAACACCTTGTACTGGGCCCAGAAACTAATAGGCAGCCAGTGAAAAGACTTATGTGGTCTGTTTTGAAGTTTACCACTTGTTTTGTGGTGTTATGTGGTCTGTTTTGAATTTTACCACCATGGTACATACATGTTGAATGTGGTTCATGAAGACTTGGTTACTGCTAGCAGTGTGCCTATCAGCGATACATGGAAGAATTGGTTGTGGTGATCTTCATGCTTGACAAGCCCAACTGAGTAGGGCTACGATCTACTGTATGTGGTTTAAAATTAGCCTGGCCATTGTGTTGCCCAGCTGCATTTTCTTCTTCTTCTTCTTCTTCCTCCTCCTCCTCGTCCTCCTTTTTTAAAAAGCTTGGCTTTAGTGTTTAAACAAAGGGCAATTTGAAATGTGCACATGCTCAAATGAATTAATGTATGCAAATTACCTATGACTATCTATCTGTACTAAAGAAAATGCATTTGTATGTCTTTTAGGAGAAGTAGTAGCCATTAGTGTGTTCCTAATGTTTCTAAGGTAGTTGTAACTGATAATGGCTCAGGTGTTCAGGTAATCCATAACCTTATTGAAGTGCTATGGTTTATTCAAGGGAGGCCATTCAGGCATTTCTGCATGTATCTGTGTGCATAAAACAAAAATTGTTGACAATATTAACAGAACCAGAGATGCTGATAGTTCAGGGAGGAACTTGTGTAATATTCCTTCTAATTACTGAGGGTGCAGAAAGAGTAGTAGGCAGTGGTTGTGTACATGGTGGTGTGACTCTGTGTGCATTTCTTTCTCTCCCATTAAGTCTTATTGTAGGGTCTAAGTCTGTGTGACAATGCAATGTGTATTATTATGTGCAAGGACAAAGTTAACAATTTTGTTGTTGTTGTGTACCCACAAGTTGTTTCCGACATATGGGAACCCTATCATGGGGTTTTCTTGGCAAGATTTGTTCAGAGGAAGTTAGCCATTGCCCTCCCCTGAGGCTAATAGAGTATGACTTGCCCAAGGTCACCCAGAGGGTTTAAATGGCCAAGCTGGGATTTGAACCCTGCTCTCCAGAGTTGTAGTCCAGTGCTCAAAGCACTGCACCACGCTGGCTCTCTGAAGTTAACAATATTACCTATTACTTATATGGCACTTTACAATGTGATATACTGTCATGTTTAGTGGGGCCAGAATGCAGGAACCAAGGCAGCATGATAGTGGAAAATTACTATTCCCAGACAGAAGTTTGCTACAGACTTGGTAGTGTCAAATCTGAATTGTCCTCAAAACCATCTGACCTTTAAGGATTCCCTTTCCAGCTCCCCTTTCCCCAGTCCCCAGTCCTGGTCTTTGAACCAGATCAAAAGATCCATTGAAGATTCCTCCCTTCCCCATTATCATAACATTTGTTCCAGGAAGGATGATGTGGTCAGAGTTCTACCTCAGGAAATAAACAAGTCATAAAACTACAGTTCCCTATTATTTGTTGGATTCCCAAGCATAATTCCCCTCCGTTCTTTGCCCCTCCCTTTGCTTCCTTTTAGTTAACCATAGTGCTATTTCACCATATCAAATTATTTCCATTTCAACATATCACTATTTCACCATATCATTTATCACACTCCACTGGCTGCCTATTTGCTTCCGGGCCCAGTACAAGGTGTTGGTTATCACCTTTAAAGCCCTAAATGGCTTGGATCCAAGCTATATCAGAGACCGCCTCCTCCCGTACAATCCCCCCCGCGCGCTCCGGTCCTCGGGGAGAAATCTCTTAGTGTCTCAAAGATTGAGGCTGTCTGCGACCTCCCAGAGGGCCTTTTCTATCGTCGCCCCTAGACTGTGGAATGGCCTGCCGGACGAAATCCGTCAGCTAACATCTTTGGACAGCTTTAAAAAAGCTGTCAAGATGGATCTCTTCCGGCAGGCCTTCCCAGATTAACTGCCCAGTTCCCGGCTGTTCCCTCCTTTAGTTGATCCTGGTTCCCTGTAATGTAACAATGGGATGATTTATCTTGTCCTTTATTATTTAATTTCTTTGTATTTTGTCTTAGGACTTTTAACTATGTACTGTTTAATACTGTTTTAAGGGGGGGAGGGATATATTTTTTATTGTATTGATTTTTATGCTGTAAACCTCCCGGATTGGGCAACCATTGGGCGGTATAGAAATAAATTTTATTATTATTATTATTATTATTATTATTATTATATTCTTCATCATGACAGATCCATACACTTCTGGATATGACATATACATCTCATATATGACTTATTTACAACAGTCTTTGAAATTGGTCAATATTGTTATCCTCATGTTGTGGACTGTAGGGCTGAAGTAGGAGAGTGTAGCTTACCCACTGAATCATTTGCTCACCTGAGGTTTGAATCAGAACTTTGCTGATCTTTAGTTTAGGTCCAAAACACTGCGGAAATAATCCAGTTTGAGACCACTTTAACTGCCCAGGCACAGTGCTGTGGAATCCTGGGGATTGTAGTTTATTGTGATACCAGAGCTCTCTGATAGAGAAGACTAATAAATGTCTCACAAAACTATAGTTCCAAGAATTCCCTAGCACTGAGCTCAGGCAGATAAAGTGGTCACAAACTGGATCATTTCTGCTTTGTGATTGGAACCATAGTCTCTTTTCCACTGTGCTGTACTGATGCAGTGTTCTTGTGACACCTATTAATAATTATATCTGATGTTCATTGTTCAAAGAATTGTTTTAGGTGAAAGGTGAGATATCGAATGTGGATATTATAGATAGAAGATGAGCAGGAAGTCAATGTGGCAGATTGAAGTATTTGTATAAAATACTTCAGAAAAGCTCATGGAAGCTTGTTATATATTGTAGTCCTAACCATATTTACTAAAAGGTCCAACAAGCTGCACTCCTATGTGGGGCTTACTGATTAGGACGTTAGTCCCATTTATCTTGCTGAAATTTACTTCTGAGGTGGCATTCATGCTAATTTTTTTGTCCAGAGGAGATGCTGATTGCCACGCTGATGGATATTGGGTTTGTTATTCCCATTTTGTTTTGGGTTTGCAAATCACTTTGAATCATTGTAACCCCTTTGTTATTCACACATGTCATCGTTTCGGGATAAAATGGAGCTGCCGCCATTCCTTTGAATGATACAGAGCGATCTGAATTGATTTGGAAGCTTATTCACAATGCTGAAGATGCAGATCGATGCAAATCTTTCGGGAAAATTCAGAAAAAAAACTGGTATCCAATATCCCGGGTTAAGTGCCCCCCCAAAATGCATCGAATGCATTCAGCATGTGTGTGAACAACAGGGATTCAACCCTGATTCATCCCAGATTATTTTTGTAGTGTGAATGAAGCCTGAGTAAACATATGTTGGACTTAATCCCCCGTCAGTGTGATTACGACGATGACGATGGCGATATTTATTTATTTATATCCTGCTTTTCTCCTGGTATAGGGACTCAAGGCAGCTAACAAAATTTAAAACAGTACAAGGATTAAAATGTAAATACAAAGTTTAGGAAACAAGTTTATAAAGTTAAAAACATTACACATTAAAATTTAAAATATATTAAAAACTCTATACAAACACTGTACAAACCTTGCACAGCATTTAAAGGATGATTGCAGTCCTTGATTTTCTTTGTCTGACATGTAACATTTTTAATGTCCTTATATCAACTATCTAGAAAAGCAAAGCTTTAATACAAATAATTTTGGGAAAAAAAGTGATTGTTAAATGGAAGAAACAGCAGGGGGCGCTACAGTTACAGAACAGTTGGTGGCTGTGTAGATGGTTGCAGCAACAGTTTAGTAGCCAGGTGCAGTTTCAGACCTTGTAGTGATTACTGTTGAAGGGCTGGCTGTAAGTGTATTTGTGTGCTTTGGTACTGCTGACCCTGGTATAATATATTGTACTACATGGCATATAGTAATGAGGCTATACCTCATGTAAATTTATCAGGACCATGTTTGATGCTTAATGCCTGTTTTGCACGTATGATTCACATAACAATAATGAGTTTGCTTACATTTTAAAATGTAGGATAAATGCTATGCTGTGAGTGTCTTGATAAAGTGGACAGGTTGCCCTACAGATATATGTGTGATCCTCTTGCCCTTCAAAGTGAGGTATTCTTTTAAATCAATACTGTGTACAAAAGGCATTTCAAACATTCTTTGATAATATAAAGTGGCAGAAGAATAGATTTTAATTTTATGTTGATGTTGGGTATTGTTTAGTAAGGAGTAGAGGGTGCACACAACAATGGGCTTTCAGAGTTATTTATTTATTGCTACAATATAAATCTGTATTTGGTTTGCAAAAGTGAATTAAAATTATTTTAGTATTATAGGTTCACTAAAAAGAAGGGGATAAGTATCAGCAGAGTATTTTCTCAAGCAGATTCCCAATTTCTTTTAGAAGGCAGAAAGACTACTATCTTCAGTAAATGGTATATATTTGAATTACTATGGGTACAATTACTATTAGGCCATTTTTGTCTTTTTACATATTTTACACACTACAGGGAGATATATATGCAAATATTCTCTTCTAGAGTCAGTTTCTTCTCTTTCTTTCTTTCTTATTCTGCAATAGTTTTCTTTGAGCACTTGCCAAGGTGAAAATGGGAGCTCTTTCCTGCACCTGTCTTCCTCTATATCAATCAGCTGGGTAAAGGGTGTTCTCTCTTTTCCTCTTAACCCCCCTCCCTTTCCTCTGGTTTGAAATGTGAAGTTCTGCTCAGAGGCCTACAGGTTTCTTCATAGGTCTCACTGGATGGCTCAGAGATATCTGAGCTGCTCCATGGACCGAGATTGTGGCAGCTACTGATCTATCACGCCTGGAAGGAGATGCCATCAAGCTATCTAGGGAAAAGGATAGGATGACATTCTTTAACAGCAAGAGAAGCACACACTGTTCCTGCATTTCATGTAACATGTCACTCGGTTAGATTCTGTGGTAACAAGGGAGTGATCCACATTCGGCAAGCACTACTTGATTATCTTTTGCTCCTGGTTTGCAGAGGTGAGGATGCCTCTTGTTTTCTCTTTCCAGACAAAGCTAATGACTGGATTGCTGCATCTTCCTTTTGTTTCTTTTATATTGTGGGTTGGAGAGAAATACGTGCAATTCAAATATAAAACTTAATTCTTAATGCAAGTTGTTGAGGAAGAATAGATTATAGATAGGTTTTGAGTAGGTGAAAAAAAAACACGACAAGATGTTCATCCCATATATAGTGCACTATATATTCAGTAACTGTTGTTTAGCTTTATCTGCAATAAATATCTGTACACTATTACTCAGAAGGCAAGATCCTGTTGTTAATACCAGCTAGAATAGACCTACTGGTTGATGGAACTTTGGAAGTCAACAATTATACTGGGAAAAAGATGGCATTTAAATTAAATAATTAAAAGTAAGTCACATAGATTCAATGGGACTAACTATTGTGCATTTTGGTTGGCCAATAAAGGTATCACTGGTGGATTTTTTAAAAAATTTGCTAAATGGCCAACACAGCTACCCCTGAATGTTTTCTGTCTTGAGGCTAACCGTTGGCTTTAGTGTTACTGACTTGTAGTAATAGTCATTTTAATTAAATAAGCCAAATCATTAAAGATTTGTCACTTAATAATAGTAAAATTATTATTTATATTATATAGTAGTTATTAAGAAGGCTTAGGGCTGCAGTATAAGGTTCTCCTAGAACAGGGGTAGGCAACCTTTTTGAGCCGGGGGCCAGGTTGCTGTCCCTCAGACAATTGGGGGGCCGAAGCACCAAAAATAAATAAATAAATAAATAAATAAATAAAAATAAATTTTAGATTTTTTTTAAAAAATTAAAAAATATGCATGCACACTCTCTCAGCCCCAGAAAAGCCATGGCAAAACCACTGTGGAGATTTTGCCAAGAAAACCCCAAGAAAAAGTAATAACAACAATAATCAATATCATCATGGCGGGCAGCGGCGGCGGCGGTGGCGGCGGCGGCAGGACCGGCCTGGGGCCAGTCAAAAGGCCTCAGGGGGCCACATCTGGCCCCCGGACCTTAGGTTGCCTACCCCTGTCCTAGAAGATGACAGAGTCCACAAGAAGTCAATGCTGCTAGAGATATGTTGATTGGACAACTCTTCTAAGGTGTTCTCTGTATTATTTTTTGTCTGTGGAATAGTTCTGTGTCCTAAGAGTACCTCTGTCCTCTGCCACAGTATAGTCCACTGTCTTGTCTGTGGGAAACATCACAGAAGTTCTCCGTGTTCTTTCTGTTTCCCTCTAGCAAAGTGTGTGGGAAGGACTGGCACGTTGGTTGGCCATGGAGATACCATATTCTAACTCACTCCATTTCTTGAGAACTGTGTGGCCTGTGACCTGATGGAATTCTATAGAATTGACTCATTTGAAATGTGGTGCTGGAGAATGTTCGGCAGATACCAAGGACTGCCAAAAATACAAATACATAGGTCTAGGAGCAAATCAAGCTGGAACTCTCCCTAGAAGCCAAGATGACTAAACTGAGACTGACGTACTTTGGGGATATTGTGAGAAAACATGACTCACTGGAAAGGACAATCATGCTTGGTAAGGTAGAAGGCAGTAGGTCCCTTTTTGAAAAAGTGTTCAGAATTGTCACAAGCAATACCATTTTTTCCTTCCCTTATTCAACAAGAGGAGTGAGAGAGCTTCCACAGAATGAGAAATGAGTTCATTGACCAAATGTATGGCTTTTAGGGCTAACATACAAGATGAGAAGAACATATAGGATTCAGTCCCCCTGCCCACACCATTTCCCCCTTTCTCTGTAGTTTTTTTGGTATGTGTGTGATCCACTTTTACTGAGTAATAACTGCATTTCTATTTATCTCTAAAGGAGGTATGGTGTGAAGTAGATTTGTTTTAAACAAATTATTCTTTTTAAAAAAACATTTATTTTTTAAAGAAAATTATAAGTAAACAACTATGAACAAAACATACCACAACAATAAAGCAAAATAAAACAATTCATCTCACAACCTTGAATTGTGTTGCGGGTCTCCTTCTTGGGTTCTATTCAATGTAAGTGGTCATTTTAAAGTCCAGTGCTGTCTTTGTGTAAATCTAGCCCAGAATGTCTGAGCAAAGGTTCAGATGAGATGGAGGTTGTCTTCTCTTGTTTCTGTCTTTGTTTATAAAGTCAATAAGTGGGAACCATTTGTCTATAAAAGGTCCTGATTTTGTTTGTCCTGTGTAGCTTGCCATTCTGTCTGACAGTTTTTCAAATAAGCACAAGGCCCATACTTTTTTCCACCACTTATCTAAGGATACATCCCCTGTTTTCCATACATGGGCTGCTGTAATGAAGAAGGTTTTTTATGTTTCAAATTTGAGTTTGTGTCTACAAATATCAATAACAAAAGCATTTCTGCACCAATTGCCAAAATGTGTTTATTTTGGGTCAATCTAGCAACATGTATGTGCCATTTTCATTACAACCATGCCAACATTTGGAGGAAACATTTTTAACCATTCTGGCTAGCATCACTAGAGTCAAGTACCACTTGTGTATAATTTTCAAGGTGTTTTCTCTAATCTGATCTGGCCTTAAAAGGGGTAGAAGACCAAACTGTAGTCCACTTTGAAATGAGAATTGAAAGAGTCAAATCCATTTCCCAGGTTAGTTTTATGCCATGGATGTTTTGGTAAGAGTGGTAAATCAAACAGTTGTAGATTAAAGATGTTAGTCCTTTGGTGCTTTGGGAGGGGGGAACACATTGTGCCTCAAATATAAAAAAAATTCTTGAAGAAATGGTTGGCATCTTAAATCAGGCTCAATGGAAAATACAGTTGCCCCTCCACTTTTGCGAGGGATCTGTTCCAGATACCCTGTGAAAATGAAAACTCGCAGATATTCAAGCCCCATTGGCTTAAATGGCTGTGCTCTTTGACGCATGGCCTTGGATGTGCGGCATGGGCGCAGATGCTATTTTAGCCAATGGGGCTGGCCGGTTCATGAATGACCAAGACCGTGGACTCAAGGTCCTCAAAAACTGTACCTCTGCAATGCATTTTATATTTATGTTTGGAAATTTCTCTTAGCTTATTAGTTGAGATTAAAATGAATTAAAATAGAAAATATCATATGTAGTGGACACATAGTGTAGATTAAAACTGCCATGTAAAATTTTGAGCATCAAGAATAGGTGAGGGATAATCCATGCAGAAATAAAACAATCATGTCTTGTTTTCATTCTTAAAAGAAAACTTAAGTGTTGTGGATTCTTGACCGAAAATATTTCCGGCATCAAAAAATCAAATCAAATCAAATAAAAAAAATATTTTCCCCCTCTAGAGTCTTGTCAATTTTTAATTGGTGATTTTGACATCAAACCTGCTAATTCTAGTTAAAATCAATTATAATAGTGATTTGCTCGAGTTTTGTAATTGGAGATGAGGGAATAAAATGTTGCAATTATATTTTTGAAACTTGAAGATTATACTGCAGATTTATATTGGAAACATTTCAATAAGAAGTTAAAACTTCTCAAACTTAAACTTTGGAGGGGTGGATTTCCCCCCATAAAAGAACACATCCAAGATTTTTCGCTTCCTATATCATTAGCTGTAGACAAGCTGCAAATGTACCACATTTTTCATTTCATTTCTTTTAAAAAAGGCTAAAATTTCTAGTTATATATGCCACTTGTTATATGCTTATATATACAGACACACACACATAATGTTATAGTCTAGTCTAGTTATATGTCATTTGCACTATTTTTGTTAACCCAAATAAAAGGGTATTATTCTTATCAAATTAGAAAGGAAGTCATACCTGATGAAGAATAATTGAAAATCAGCTTGGGGAATAGTTATGGAAGGTTTTTTGTTTTTTGTTTTGCTATTTCTATTTGATAAAAGGTGCTATATTCTTTCTAATGGCTGAGTGGAAGAGAAGGTTTTGAACTGGGAGAACTGAGGGCAATCTTTAGAAAGAACGTGGATTGCAATGGTATGTTCCAGTGCCTTTTTAGATTATATCCACTATTGTATTGGAAGAAGGGCTCAATGGTAGAGCACATGCTTTGAATGCAGAAGCTTCCAGATTCAAGGCTCCTCCAGACAGGCCTGTAGTATCAGTAAATGTCAGGCTATTATGTTCCTTAGGTGAATGACAGTAAGACAGTTTCATATGCTCCATGAACACCCTGAAGGTGCTTTTTTGTGTGTGGTCTGTTCTGCTGTAGAATCTCACACTAGAAAGAAAGATATAGGGTTGGGATCAAATTAGTCCCTTCCATTGGATTGATGAGGGATAGCTGCTGCTGCTTCACTCCTTCCCTCTAATAATAATAATAATAATAATAATAATAATTATCCCACCCCTCTGCAAATGCAACTGGGGTGGCTGACAGCATTAAAAATATAATAAAAGACTACAATATAAATCCCATAAACCCACCCACCCCTTAAAATAGTATTAAACAATAGAACTATTAAAACATACTAAAAGAAGTGCATCACAATAACACAAACAATAAAGGCAATAACTAGAGCAAAGATTGCGGGAAGGAGATGGGCTGACTCTTGAGGCTGGGATATCTATTCAGGAAAGGCCTGCCAGAAGAGATCCGTCTTAACAACCTTTTTAAAGCTGTTTAAGGTGGTGATATGATGGATCTCATCCGGCAGGCCATTCCATAATCTGGGAGAGGTTGCTGAAAAGGCCCTCTGGGCAGTTGCAGACAACCTAGTTTTTATAGGCTGCAGCCAATTCCTCCCAGAGGACGTGAGTGTGTGGGGTGGATTATACGGAAGGAGGCGATCCCGAAGATAGGTTGGATCCAAGTCATTTAGGGCTTTAAAGGTGATAACCAACACCTTGTACTGAGCCCGGAAACTAATGGGCAGCCAGTGAAGTGATTTTAAAACTGGCATTATATAATCTTTTCTTGATGTTCCCGAGACCAACCTGGCTGCCATATTCTGTACTAATTGGAGTTTCCAGACCAAGCACGAGGGTCTGATCATGTACTTTATGTAAATGATGATATTTGCATTTTCTTATTGTTTTTCTTCTCTCTCTGCATGCCACCTCTGAATGTGCTTGTTTACTGATTGGAATCTGAGTGCATTAAGGACTATATAAAAACAGAGCAAATAAATTCAGGGCTTATTCACACGATGGAAATTATCTAGGTTGAATTCGAATTGAATTCCTGTTGTTCACATACACACACCGAATACACCTGAATAACTTTTGGGGGGAGGGCTACCAAAACCCCCACTTAACCCGGGATATTTAACACTGGTTCCTTTTCTGAGTTTTTAAAAAGAATCGCATCATTGGCAGTGTGAATAACAATGCAAACAGACTTGGATTAAACTCAGCATACCTTGAATGGGTTTCAAATACATTCGCATTGTCAACTTGTTGGCAGGGTGAGACTCCACCCGGCTGGCTTTACAAGGAGATGCTCCTCCTTTTCCTCTTTCCCTGCACACCCATTGCTAAAGGTGGCTTCTGGTGGCTTCCTGGAAAGAAAGTGGAGTGTTTCGCTCCCCTCAGACTGTGGAAGCCAAGCCCGGGACCGGCAATGAGGGACCCCTCCTTCCTCAGCCTCCAGCTCCGGCTAAAATCCCAAAGAGAGGTGGATCAATTCTATTTTAAAGTCTGAATAACAACATCGGAATGTGTGAGTGAGGATATTCGCATCGTTCTGGTAAAAAACAACAATGATGTGTGAATGACCCTCAGTTTACTGCCAGTGAAGTACTCTTTTTTGACTGGGAAGTTCTTATACAGTTATGAGTATTATATAGAGCAGTGTTTCTCAAGTTATTTTATGTGGGAGACTGGCATGTCTCTCTACACACACACCCCTTCATGTGGCAGGGACTAGTACCATATATGTGCACCGCTATGCTGGCGGTGGTATAATAGCCACCGGTAGGGCTTCCCATGCCAGACAGGTCAAAATCGAAGGGTCTGACAAAGAGCGTCAAAGAGCAGGATGGGCTCCCTAGCCTTATGGCAACCATCCTAGGAGAAGGAAAACTCTAATTCCAAACCCGGGCAGATGGTGCTCGTCCAACCCTGTAAGGTCAACCATCTAAGAGAAGGAAACTCTAAACAAACCTACGACCGGAGGATCTCGTCCATGCTACCGTCCATGCTTGCAAGGCCACAGCAGGACGAACCTTTGGTTTAAAGGGTGAGGCCAGTTCTGTGCACGCTGCACTCCACCAGAAAAATCCATTGCACAGGCTCGAAGGACAAATCCAATCTTCGAAAAATCCCTGTAGCGATAGGTGAGGGACGAAACGGCAGGTGTAAAGATGCACTGGAAGCTGCAGACCCAACCCTGCATGCAGGCGGTTCAGGACTTTGGTCGCTTGAGGCTGACCTGGGAGATGACAGTCTTGTTCGGCAGCATCCTGAACGACCAAGCAGCCTTTTTAAGGAGAGCACTGCTTGCTCCATACGGAGAGGGGCCTAGAAAAGGTGGCCTAATGAAAGCTCACCCCCACCTACCCGGTTGGCTAGCTGCGGCCAACGGGCATCTTCTGATGCAGTCGAACAAAGACAAAGAAACAAAGGCACACACCGGCCTCCAAAGGTGTAAATAAACTGATGCTTGCATGCTGGAACATCAGAACCATGCAAGATTCTGCAGATAGTGGACGTCCTGAGCGTCGCTCTGCTTTAATAGCCCATGAATTAACACAACTTAATATTGACATCGCTGCTCTTAGTGAAGTTCGTCTCCATGAGGAAGGCAGCCTTAAAGAACATGGCACCGGCTACACACTTTACTGGTCTGGCAAACACAAAACTGAAAAACATCTTTCAGGAGTAGGCTTTATGATTAAAAACTCCATTGCCTCCAAACTCGAAACCTTGCCAACTGGTCACTCTGATCGCATTATCTCCTTATGCCTCCCACATGTTGTTCTCTTCAGTATATAATAATAATAATAATATGATTTATTTATATACCGCCCCTCTGGCAAGCCAATCTAGGCGGTGAACAACAATAATAAATTACAACAGATTAAACAATATCATTCCCTCCTCCCCGAACGTCAAACAAACAACAACATTAAAATCCCGTCCCTTCCCCGAAACAAATCAGCCTCACCCCCAATACAAATCAGCAAACAAATTGAAAAACAATTATTAAAATATACAATATGCACTATAAAAAATACAATGCGCAATATAAGATGCAATTGCATTATTGCTGGGGAAAATGTTGACAAGTGTCCTCCGGCACCTCCCTGCTGAGGAGATGGTGCCTGGGTGGGGGTATATGCCCCAACTATGCAAGCCAACCCTGTAGAGAAAGACAAATTCTACACAGACCTACACCACCTCATATAAAAAGTCCCTGTAGAAGATAAAATTATTATCCTTGGTGACTTCAATGCCAGAGTAGGAAAGAACTCCGAAGCCTGGAAAGGTGTTTTAGGCAAGCATGGTGTTGGAAATTGCAATGATAATGGACACCTCCTGCTAGAGTTCTGTGCAGAACAACAGCTGACTATTACAAACACTATCTTTCAGCAGAAAGATAGCTTGTAGACAACCTGGATGCATCCCCGATCCAAACACTGGCACCTCATTGACTATGTTCTAGTCCGCCAGAGAAACATTCGCGATGTCCGTTATACTTGAGTGATGCCCAGTGCAGAATGCCAAATGGATCATCGCCTCATAAGATGTAAACTAAATCTTCATCTCAAGCTCAAACCTAAGAAGGGTGGCATCTTAAAGAGGAGACTCCAGGTCAACAATCTTCAACAAGCTACCATGAGAGACAACTTCCAGGCAAATCTGCAAACAAAACTTGAAGACCACCCTACAGATCCTTCTCCTACAGTGCTTTGGCAACATATCAAAAACAGTATCCTCCAGTCTGCGGAAGAATCCCTCGGGTTCTCCCACAAGAAAAATCAGGACTGGTTTGATGAAAACAACCAAGAGATCCAGGAGCTGTTGGCAAAGAAGAGAACTGCTCGCCAGGCATACCTCGCCCAACCAACTTGCCATGTAAGAAAAGCAGCTTTCCGTCTCATGTGTAGTAAACTTAACAAAAACTCCGAGACATGCAGAACAAGTGGTGGATCAATATAGCAGAAAAGACACAACACTGTGCAGATCTGGGTGATCTTAGAGGATTTTACGAAGCTCTTAAAACAGTGTTTGGACCTACGTATCAGGTCCAAAGCTCCTTATACAATACAGATGGTCAAACACTAATTACTGATAAAGCCTCCATCCTGACTCGATGGGCTGAACATTTTCAAAGTCTCTTTAGTGCCAACTGAATAGTCCAAGGCTCAGCTATCCAACATATGGTACAAAAATCGATGAAAAGCGAACTGGACATAGCTCCCACTTTGGAAGAGACCCTTAAGGCCATACAGCAGATGAAAAACGACAAGGCAGCTGGGATTGATGGAATCCCACCTGATGTTTGGAAATACGGAGGTCATGTACTCCATGCTAAATTCCACAAACTCCTTGTGAGTTTCTGGGAAAATGGGGAACTTCCATCAGATCTCCGAGATGCAGTCATCATCACCCTGTACAAGAAAAAAGGAGCAAAATCCGATTGCTCAAACTATCGAGGTATAACACTGCTCTCTATTGCTGGAAAAATCCTTGCAAGGATACTCCTGAACAGATTAGTTCCTGCTATTGCAGAAGAACTCCTTCCTGAAAGCCAGTGTGGCTTCAGAGCCAATAGGAGTACTACAGATATGGTATTTGCCCTTAGACAACTGCAAGAGAAATGTAGAGAGCAGAACAAGGGACTCTATGTAACATTTGTCGACCTCACCAAAGCCTTCGACACTGTGAGTAGAAAAGGTCTATGGCAGATCCTGGAAAGACTAGGATGCCCCCCCCCCCAAATTTCTCAAAATGATTATCTTGCTATATGAGGGCCAGCATGGTCAAGTCAGATACGGCGATGCTCTTTCAGAGCCCTTTCTAATAACTAATGGATTGAAGCAAGGTTATGTTCTTGCTCCAACTTTATTTACAATCTTCTTCAGCATGATGCTCCAAAGGGCTACAGCAGAGCTCAAAGAAGAAGACGGCATCTATATATGTTACCGTGTTGATGGTAGCTTGTTTAACTTAAGCCGTCTGAGGGCTCGCACTAAGACTCTAAACTATTTAGTCCGTGAGCTGCTCTTTGCTGACGATGCTGCCCTTGTTGCGCACACAGAAGCAGCTCTGCAGCGCCTAACATCCTGCTTCGCAACAGCTGCAGAAATGTTTGGGCTGGAAGTCAACCTGAAGAAAACGGAAGTTCTCTACCAGCCTGCACCACAGGACAAACACCACCATCCCCACATCGCTGTAGGCAAATCTGTGCTTAAGTCTGTTCAGCAGTTCACCTACCTGGGAAGCATCATCTCCTCAGATGCCAAGATTGACAAAGAGATCGAACACAGATTAGCAAAGGCATACAGCGCATTTGGAAGACTTTACACAAGAGTCTGGAGTAACAAACACCTGAGGTGAAGCACAAAAATCAGTGTGTATAGAGCAATTGTACTGTCTATTCTCCTTTACGGGTCTGAAACATGGGTCACCTATCGCCAACACTTACGACTCCTCGAATGCTTTCATCAGCGCTGTATACGCACAATCCTAAATATACACTGGACTGACTATGTGACGAATGTTGCTGTCCTTGAGCAAGCAGGGATCACCAGCATTGAGGCCATGCTATTGAAAATGCAGCTGTGCTGGGCAGGGCACGTTTCTAGGATGGAGGACCATTGCCTCCCAAAAATAGTACTCTACGGTGAACTCGCCATGGGTCAGCGTAAGAGGGGCGCTCCAAAAAAGCAATACAAGAACTCCCTGAAACAACATCTCAGGCTCGGCCAAATTGATCACCAACAATGGTCCACCCTGGCCTCACATCGGGAGGCATGGAGACGCAGTATCCACAATGCTGCAGCCTTATTTGAGAAGTCACGCCGAACAAGTCTCGAAGAGAAACGACAACGCAGAAAGAATCACAACCTGGAAACATCACCCAAGGAGATCTTCTGCTGTGCTTTCTGCAACCGGACTTGTTTATCTCGGATTGGCCTTTTTAGTCATCAGCGCGCTTGCAAAAAGCGTGGGATGAGTCCTTCCTGATTCTTCGTTTGCGAAGAAAAGCCAGAGAGAGAGATTATCTTAATTGCACAGTTTTCTGGAAACTCATTAGATCAGTACCAGTCTATAACTTGTGGACTGGCACCAGTTTACAGACTACCACTTTGACCAGAGCTAATATCGAGGAGGTTGTATCTCTGTAGATAAGACCTTAAATAAAGATTCTGTTTTATGAATGCTCTCTCACTATTTCCTCCAGCCCTTTTGTGTTACACAGTTATAGCAGTATGATCTCACTTTAACTGACTTGGCAGTATCCTATTGAATTATGGCAATTGCCTTTAGGGAGGGCTAAGTCCCACCGTTTCAACAGGCTACAAACCTCTGGATTCCATAGGATGCAGTCAAGGCAGTTAAAGTGGAATCACAATGCTATAATTGTGTAATATGAAAGATCCCCTGGAAGATTCTCACTTTGAATGATGTTCAAAGATGTTGCTATTTGCACAGGGGAGAATATCTCACCTCTGTTGTGACTGAAGCAAAGCTATAGTCTTTTGTCACTGTTGGATTTGGAAGGATTTGAGCAGCATGTTTGTGATTAGTATAGATCTGTCTATCTAATCATCTCTTACTTGAGTCTAAGTTATTATTTAAGTAAATTTACAAATATAGGTTGGACGAGTTTATATATCGTTATTCTGATATGTAAAGGATTTTGATGAAAAAATGTATGTTATGTGCTTTTAGGATTGTTATATGATACAATTAGATGTTTGTAAATTAGCTGTGGTAGACTCACCATGCTTATTGGTCCATGTACATAAAATGGTTTATGCATGTTTGACTATGCCATATTGAAATGCATATGGCCATATGCATATTTATTTGTGGCGGAGGAGGAAGGTAGATGAGATCACATACTTTGTGCTCATCCTGGTTAACCATGTAATGATTTTGATTTTTTAAAATCAGTTTTCATATTTCCTCAATGTCTTTTGCTGTCTTTTGTTGGTATGTTTTATGAGAATTTTATAAACTGGCACCTGTGCTGAAAAATCAATCTATTACAGCTGGAGAGAATGGATTTTATTCCTCAGTTGACAAATGTTCACCATTACTTTTATAGCAGTCTATAACTTTAAAAGTTTTTTAAAAATGCCCTGCATTTACCAAATCAAGCTACTAAAAATGTTGTACTCTTATATCCTCAAATAAAATCTGCACAGCTTTGATGGTTCAAACTGATGTGCCTACAGGAAGCAGAAAAAATCCTTGAAATTATGAAGCCAACAGTATCCTGGGGGAGTTCTTGATGGACCAGAGTGTAATCGGATTCATGTGAAGCACACATTGGAAAATGTTTCCAATTTCACAAACAAACTGAGCACCTGACAAATACTCTACAGGAACCAAGATCTTACCAGACTCTCCAATCAGTGTAAAAAGTACTCCTGGTTCAGTGTTGCTTGATGACACTACTTACTATAGCTAGTGGTAGCCTCCTGCAGAAAGAGATTATTGTAGATATTCAGTGTTCTAACCCTGCTGTAGCCAAGTATGCTACTGCAAATAATTTTTAATTAATTTTCCCTATTTTCTGGCAAATGCTTAAGGAATATATCATCTATATACTCTTATGGGGAGCAGGGTTTTCAGTTATAGTGTCCCTATCTCATGCTTTATCCACATGATCCATGGAAATTTTAATGTTGTAAGCCGCCCCGATTGCTCTGCAGAGGGGCGGGATATAAATTATTATTATTATTATTATTATTATTATTATTATTAAGCTGTTGCTTTGTTATTGGCAATCTATCTTCTTTTTCTTCTTCAATAATATCTGTTGGTTACAATCCATTATTTCACCTAAGCAACCATCTTTTTGAAGTAATTATGCTACTGATTAATAATGATGCTCATCAGTATGCTGATTTCTTCACCAAAACTGGAATACCAAAGCAAATGTAATGCTTTAATACCTTGGAAAAAATTTATATATGCTCGTCCCTCCACGTTCACTGGAGTTAGACACAGGACCCCGTGAATGTGGAAAAACCACAAATAACAAAAACGCTTATGTTTTTACCTGAGAGAACACCTCTCTAGGAATATCTAGGTCCTCTAGTGCAACTCTGTGGCCAACATCTGCCAGACATTGACCACAGAATTGCACTGGAGAAGCTACAAATGCCTAGTGGAGTGTTCTTTCTAGGAATCTCTAGGTCCTTCAGTGCAACTGTTAGTTAAAGTTGACCATAGAGTTGTGCTGAAGGACCTAGATATTCCTAGAGGGAACATATTAATCAAATCCTCAAAAGTCAAAGCCGCAAATGTGGAGGGATGTGTGTGTGTGTATACATATCTCTATCTCTATCTCTATATCCAATAAGCAAGCCTTGAGTTTGCCATTTTATATAAGGGACACCATTTTATTATGCTATTGTATTCATTGTATTGCCCTCCCTCCACTCCATCTGATGTCATCTCGGGGAGAGACACCAGGCCCAGCACCATCAGGCCTAGAATAAGAAGAAGAACCTTTACTTTTTAAAGGACGGGTGGGATTCGGGATTTTTATGTTATGATTAGATTGTATTAATATATCTGTATGGAAATTTTAATGTTGTAAACCGCTCCGATTGCTCTGCAGAGGGGCGGGATATAAATAAAATTATTATTATTATTATTATTATTATTATTATTATTTGGACTTGAGCATCCAAGGATTTAGTAAAACATTCAAACCCCATTTTTGCACTTTGACGTGCTCCTGGAAAGAGTGTTTTTGGCACAAAAATATTTTTTTCACAACTACTCCAAACTCCCTTAATTGCCCTTTTTCCTGCCAAAAAATGGAGAAGGGGAGGGTAGTACCTCTTCTGGAAATCCCCAGGATTTTAAATACATTTCAGGGCCTCCTGCACTGTTTAACATAAAACAAACAACCAAACAACACATATTTCAAAACTAGAAATAGACATCCAGCCACTTGGGCTGGCAGTCTAGCAGTCTTTCAAGCAGTTTCATGAAACCTTCATCCCCACCTGGTTCCCCTTGCCTTTCTTGCACACCAATATTTTGACTGAAACCCCCCCCATCCCCTTTTCCCTAACAGCCCCCCTACTGCCTCCTTTCTTCCTCACCACCACCCAGATTTCTACTGCTTGGGGGGGGGGGTGCGTACCATCCTCTTTGGGATGCAGGAATCCAGAGTTAAAACATTATTGAAGGCTATTATCAGGATTTTTATACTGTTTTTCTATAATGCTTCTGGTACAAATATTATAATAATTTTTTTTTTTATTAAAAGAGGATTAGGGCTGTTGATCTACTAAAATTTGGTTTAAAAATCGAATTTAAAAATGAGAGCATTAAAATCTTCCTTATGATTCAGGTAAAACCATTATTTAAAATAAAGCGATTTCTTAATAGTTATCCTGGATCTTTTAAAAAAGCTTCAGCTAGTAATGAGAATTGCATTTTGATATAATATTAGTGTAAGACAAATGCTGACATGGTGTTAAAGCTGAAGTTTAAAAGGCTTTACACAGCAACCTTTAACCCTGATGTGATGCTTGAGTAGACCTTCACTTATTTCCTAAGTGAACATGCCTGAATAAGTAAGGCTGTGGTTTCACATAACAGGGAGATACATTTTTTAGATCCTTTGCCGATTATATTGTGCTAAGGTCAATCTTGTGCCCCATTTGTAAAACCTGGGTCAGAATAAAGACTTTAGGGTCACTTCTTCAAGTGCCCAAACCATTAACCATGTGCTAATAGGCCTTGATAGCTCATTTTGTAAGTCCTCAGAGTTAAGCTAGGACATTGTTTGGACTAATTTCAAATCCTGCATCTACTCTCTGGGGTTAATTAACATCTGCTAAATGTTCCTTGTTTGAGGCTTGGAATGAAACACTTCTATTTGTTTTGCTGTGATAGCTTAGTCAGTGTGAACACGTTTTAGAGATACCTGGTTGGAGAGATGAAATTGCACTAGAGATTGAGTCTATGTGTAGCTGTCACTTATCATAAGCTAAAAATCACTGCAGCGTTTTAAGAATGCAACTTAAATATAGTCATATATTTGTAGATGGTAGAAATTAAGAATCTGAAGATGGTTAAGAGCTGATTCTCATTGTGTTCTTATGTGAGAATTGAAAAGTCAAATTAAGCTAAGAGTTTGCTCCACAAAAGTACTGTGTTACAATGAGATCATCTCCTTCTATTGGGGATTAATTTTTTATTATTATTATTATTTATTTCCAAAATATTGTATTTTTGAAGTAGACAATCTGCTGTATAGTGAATGTTACACTGACAGGATGCCACAACTGATAAGGCCCTATCCTTTGTTGCCATCTATTAAAGTTTAATAGATAAATTCAAACAGTGGGCCCACCACATCAATGATCCATGAATTTGACTGCCTGTGGATCACCATGCACCATATTATTCAATATGTGTGCATGTCACCACCCATTGAATAATATGGGGTGTGACTGTCTGTATTCTTCCCATCTGCAGGGCTTCCCCGCCCAGAATTGAACCCCCGTTGATGAGAAGGGTCCACTGTAACTCATTCAATGTAGACCCAGAGGAGTACATATGAAGATGATTGCAGTGAACAGGCAAGCTGGGATGAGCAAAGATAATTTTTACATTTTGTTTCAAGATAGGCCTTGAAATCGATAGTTCATTGTATCCCATTTTTCACTCTGATTTTATTATTTTGAGCTAAGAAATGCCTTCATTTTGTACAAAATGATATGTCCAACACAGCAAGAATGAATCTACATCTACAGGTATATAAACAGTTGGAGTCCTGCTACTCAAGGTCTTAGGCCAGCTCAAGGTCATAGGCACTCCACTCCATTTCTTTTCCTCCTCCTGCTACTCTGTCCTCAGTTATAGTCTAACAATCACCAGTCTTTTCCCACTCAGTGTATAGTACTCAGTTTTGATTGTTCACTTTTTTGAGATGTATTTTATATTATATTTTATATTATAGCATCATTCCTCATTCTTCCCTCCCCCCAGTGTACACAAATTACTTTTCAATTAAGGTACACAGCCTATAATACACATACACACACACACACACACACGGTGGGGGAGTCAAATGTGTTTCTTTACACATCATTATTATTGTTGTTGTTGTTGTTGTTGTTATTATTATTATTATTAGTAGTATTAGTATTCCAGGTTGTTATAGATATACCCTTTAAACCAAATCAGATGACCAAAATAACTAATTACTCTCCAATCTCCAATTGTCTCCTTGAAAAATCCCAGGAAGACCACTACTGGACTCTTTAGATACCATATATACTCAACTATAAGTCAATCACATGTATAAATCGAGGGCAGGTTTTGGGGCCAAAATTATGGATTTTAATATTACCTGTGGATAAGTTGAGGGTAAGACTTAGGGACATGTAACAAAGGATCTAAAGGATGAAGCAAAGAAAAACAATGCCAAGGAACCTACAAAATTCCAGCAGGCATAACTATTTGTGCTCACACCAATGGCTGGATGGATGAGATAATGGAGAGGGGGGTGTCAGTGCTTCCAGGACAGATTACACTCACTAGAGGATGGTTCTTTTTTAAAAATAAGAGTTAAGTACAGTACTTACGAGTACACTGACCCATGGATAAGTCAGCTCAGGTTTTTGCAGTCCATTATTTGACTGAAATTTCTAGACCTATACATGAGTATATACAGTACTTTACCATATAACCACCATACATTTGATAGAAACCTTTAATTTTATAGCCTTGCCAGCAAAGAGGGGAAAGAGTTGAGGCTATGTAGGATAGTTGCAGTGAAGCCAAAGGCCATTTATGATTTTTTTTTAAAAAAATGTATTTTCCTTCATTTAAGCAGAGACACAAATAGAAAGTGAACTTAATACAGTATCCCATTTTTAAAAAATCTAGGCAAATATCTTAATCCATTTCCCACGCCCTTCTGAGACGATATGAGGGACCCATATCAAAATCAAACTATTGTGTATATGGGAGACAAATCTATCACAATTAACAAAATTTCAAATGGGATAAGCTTCCACAAGTTGAGTTTTAATATGGATTGCTTGATGAAATTAACAACTTGATACCATGTAAGCCAATTTATATTTGAATCCATAAGTTAATTTTTCTACAGATACTGTGAAAGTGATTGGCATCAGTAGAAATACCTTACAGTTTTCTTAATCCTACTTTATAATTTTTTTACATTAAATTGTTTTTCTTTTTTGTGAAACTCTGGTTCACAATATAGTGGAATTAATGGTGAAATACCAGGCACCAGAGCTTCTTTTTTGTATGCTTCTGCACTATAGTGATTTTAGTGTAGATAAAATACATTCCATAGACTTAAATAGCATCTCAAAAACAGAATTTGTTCAGCTATCATAGAATTAGGTAATGATTTTTCAATTTGTGCCTATTGCTAAATAATAATAAATGACACAACTGGTAAGCTTCATAATAGATTTTTAAAAGAGGTATCATCTATCTACCCCTTAGAGCTGACCTATATCTGAGCTTTAGCCATTCTGTGTTCATGTTAACTGAAAACAAAGGCTTGTAATTTCTTCTGCCAAGCTTTGACAGCCCTACCTTAAAAGCTAAAAAGGAAGTACATAAAATAAACAAGAAAGCTTGTGAAGAGCCATTATTTATATAGTGGTAGAGAAACTTGCTACAGAGGTTAGACTATTCCACTGTTTTATATCTTGCATCTTCATTGGTTCAGTCTTCATTGAATCATTTTGGAGGATTTTTCTCCTATTGTTGGAGGTTATGTTGAAAACACCAGTGCTCAATCCCATTTGCCTTCAAATATTTCACTATACTGATGTCCATGGGCAGTTCTCTCTTGCTTCTCTTGGGATACTGACTTCCCAGTGTGAACTAGGATTTGATCTAGCATGGGTAGTTGTGAGTTGCTCCACTATTTTCACCCCCTCCCAATTTTTTGGTTCCCCAAATGACCAGTGACATCTCT
Source organism: Phrynosoma blainvillii (assembly GCA_026167975.1). NCBI lineage: Eukaryota > Metazoa > Chordata > Lepidosauria > Squamata > Phrynosomatidae > Phrynosoma > Phrynosoma blainvillii. Next base: position 35,095,056 of record JANUYF010000001.1, on the reverse strand, counting down.
TCAAGCCTTTGGGGTGTGTTGTTGTCAATTTTTCTGTGCTGGGAGCTTATTTTTGCAACTTGCTCAGTTCAAGCCTGGAAATATTTCCCCCTTAAACAGGAGGTGATAAGAAAGTCACTACCTTCTTGAAAAATGCCCAGTCTGGGTTTTTTAAAAGATGAGGTAAAGCCTAAAATGCAGCAGGATGGCCAGTATAACTCCTTCTGTTTTTTAGGGTATCGTTGGCCACCTTGAGAACACCCTCTCCCTCAATTTTTGGGGATATTAGTAGCTGTAAAATGGCCGGAGTATGTGTGTGTTAGTTTTGTAAAACTCAAAATTCTAATGATATTAAATGAAAAATGCATTTCATCCTAACTATCCAAATCTGAGCCTGAAAGACTAAGGGCCGTTGCAGACTGGCCCAAAGGGCCAGCCTGGGGGTAGAGTTGGGGTGGACCAGCCGCACACCAGACATCCTAACCCTACCTTGACGGCGTCCTGACACCGCCCGGCCATACACACGGCGCGCGGCGTCAGGATGCCCTTCCGGTGCAGCGTTTAAACACGCTGCACTGAAAGGGCGCTGAAGAGCTTCGGCGCCAGCTCTTAGGGCAGCCTTTGGCTACCCCTAAAAGGAGCGGCATTTTGACGCTCTTTTCGGGGCGGCAAAAGGGAGGATTGGGGCTGCAGCATGGGGTTGCCGCGGCCCCAATCCGCTGCTCCCCGGGGCAGCTCTCTACTGCCCCAAACAGGCCATGTGCATTGGCCCTAAGTAAAAAGTGTGGGTTCATGGAGAGTTTGTTGGAAGCAAGAATATTGTATAGCCATCTTTAGTTTCTAATTTCCTGGCCATTTGGAGTTTGACCCAACTTGAAGTAGCCTTCATTCCCATCTTAAACAATTGGCTTTAAAGAGGAATTGAATTTATACAATTGCTTTTAGCTGCATTGGGCATGATTTGGTGGAAATGTGTTGGTGGAAAGATGGAATTTAACAAATAAAACAAAACAATAATGGGAGTAAACCCTTTCCTTTTAGCAAAATGAGCTGGGTAAACCACATAAAAGCTAGGCATTATTGAACTTTTGAATTCTTTGCAGATATCTTATACTTTACTCTTTGTAGACAGAATAATTGGACATTGATCAGATACATGAAGAGAGCCAGCGTGGTGGAGTCCAGGGTTCGATTCTCAGCTTGGCCACAAAACCTACTGGGTGATCCTGGGCAAATCACACTTTCTCAGCCTCAGAAGATGACAATGGCAAACCCCCTCTGAAGAAACCTGCCAAGAAAACCCCATGATAGGTTCTCCTTAGGGTCTCCATAAGTTAAAAATGATTTGACAGCACAACAACAACAGATACATGAAGTTACTGCTGAAAATGGAACTCCCATGTCAGATTTCCCTATTCTTTTCCCCTAATATGCAGAAATGGAAATATATGGAGTTGGGAGGCATGAACACAGTTGTTACTATTTACAGGGAAGTGGAGACAAAACTTTGCTTGACACTATCAAGGATTTGAGTTTAGAGTTCTGTCATGATTCGTTGTTGTCTGAACATCTTTTCCTTCCTCACATCCACTCAACTCTGTTGCTGCTCTTAGTTAAAAGCCTATCCTATTCAGACAAGGTGTCCCTCAAAATAACTTGGTTTTTAGCCCCCATGGCCCAACACCATGCCCAATGGAATATAAAATTTTCTGGTTACCATAGAGATAGCTCACCTGCTTTTCAAGAAGTGCAGTTCTGTCATTTCTTCTTTTCTCCTGCTGATGCCAGTTAAAGCCACTTGAATGTGACATTTCACCCCATATGGAAGTAATATTTGTGTGAGCAACATATCATGTTTGAAGTGGCTCTTTCACTTCATCGTTAATTAATAAAATAGTAAATGATGACATATTATGAAGACAACATTCTTAAGTATCATTACAATGTGTCTTTTATTTCAGTTAAAGACACGTTTTGAAATAAATCATGCAATTAAACTATAAGATATTTAAAAAGAAATGTAGGCTATGGTTAGTTATATTTTCATAAAAGTTGAATGCCACTTCTGCTTTTAATGATGTTTAAGGTCACCTTACATTTGTGTAATATGGAACTAGTATATGGCTTTGTTAGAGATAAAACACAATACAGAAGAGTTTCTTTTAAACACAGATCAAGGACAGCCAATGTGAACTAAATTTCTACCATTTACTTTTCAGACTGAAACAGCATATTTGCAAAACATTTTCTTTCAGTGTTTCTGTTTCGTTGCATCAGTGTTTATAAAAGAACAGAAGCATAACATAGTTATGTGTATGCATAATTTTGCTCTATATTGTGATACAGCTTTAAAATGTGACATCACATTTTTATATCTTTTAAACATGTCCTCTCTTTCTGTGTATCATACAGTGAAGAAAAAACAGTTTATTGTTGGATTCATATAAGCAGGAATGAAACACAAGCAGAACTAAAGTGAGAAATTCCAAATGGTAAATGTTAATTTTGTCCTCTGGCTCCCAACATTCCAGAAGCAATATTCTTTGATAATATCATTATATTAGTATACACAGCAGCTATGAGAATGGAGTGTGGGAAGGGAAGTACCTGGTTCAGATTCCATACATACTAGAAATTCTCTGGGCTATTGCCTGCAATAAGGTTATTGTACTGGGTTTTCATATGGAATTGTTCTAATGGCTGCATTGGAGAGTACAGTACACTTCTTTATTACAGTCATAGACCAGTGCATTGGAGAGAACTGGTTTGATGAAACTGGTGGTGCTTAATCATTCCCAGCATTGCCCACATGGAGTCTCTGTACAGAAGTAGGCAAGGGCTTGGAGACATGCATTGGTTAATCAGGACACTGTCTCCCTCACCAGGTGTCACCCAATAGCTTTCCATGGCTGAGTAGGGAAATGAACCCTTGTCTCCAGGGTCAGTCCAACACTCAAACCATTGTGCCATGCTAGCTCTTGCAGCTTCTTTAGAGTAGGTGATTGATGGAAAGCAGCAATAGGGGGCTTATTAATAGATTTAGCACAGGTAGGCAACCATTTTGATCTGGAGGCCGGGTTGCTGTCCCTCAGACAATTGGGGGGCTGAAGCACCAAAAATAAATAAATAAATAAATAAATAAATAAATACAAAAACAAATAATAATAATAAAAAATGCATGCACACTCTCTCAGCCCCAGAAAAGCCATGGCAAAACCCTTGTGGAGATTTTGCCAAGAAAACCCCAAGAACAAGTGATAACAACAATAATCAATATCATCATGGCAGGCGGTAGCGGCGGGCGGCGGCAGCAGGACCGGCCTGGGGCTAGTCCAAAGGCCTCGGGGGGGCCCATCCAGCACCCAGCCTTAGGTTGCCTACCCCTGCTTTAGCAAGATGTGTTGAATTTGCTATCAAGGGGTGGCTTTCTTGGATTGCCAATTGGTAATTGGGAAAAGGTGAGCACAAATCAGCTACAAAAAGCATACGACTCTCCACATTTTTGCTGCTTTTTTGTTAGAGGAGACATTCTTTACTGAATATAGCAACCTGATGGATGTTGCTCTCATTGATTAAAGATGGACATCCTCCTTGAAGCATGTGGTGTTTTAATTCATGGATTCTTTGTTAGTAGTATAATTGCTGAAAATATATTGAATCCTGAGTTCCAAACTATGCATATTGTTGTATTTTATATGTTTAGGATGGCAGGGCTTCCAATTCAAATATAAATTAGCATTAGTTGGTTTACAAAACAGATCTCTAACAGCCTTTTATGCCTGATGGTTACAGGAATCAAGGAATGAGTTTTGTGGGTCTTCAAGGATGCTGTGGTATATGAATTTAAAAGCAGGATTAACAGAATCCATTGTAAAATTGTAAAGAATTCCATACTTTCTTAATTTCTGGTTCATTTCATGAGGATGTTGTGAATCTGTCTCCAGCAAACAGCTTATATTTGGCTTTCTTGAGGATGGTTTGCTTTAGTACTCATAAAGAAATTAGCATATGATAGACTAATTCATGTGCCAGTTTCTGCCTTCCATTGGAAGGTAATGCTTTGTTTTCATTGCAAATGAAGACCAATGTAGTTAAAGAAGTAGCAACTTCTGCACAAAATCTTTTCTTGGTTTTCAATTTTAGAAGTTCTGTAATAGCTTGACTGTCATCACCATGAGGTATATTGGTATAGGTGTGACATCCAATGTCAGGAGTATGGTGTCATTATTTAATATAGATTGTTTGTTCAAAGCTTCTATTTTTATTAAGAATCATTAATATATTTAAGATACGATAGAAGATGTTGAACTAGAGGTTGTAGTTGTAGATCAGTATATAGTGGGATACTCTTTGTAAGTGTGTTGTTACCAAAAACTATGGGATGCTCCAGGCTGTAGGGTTTATGAATTTTAGGCTTTGATATGCTAACATATAAATCCACCAGGAGATGGTTTGGGATTGTTTTAAAGATCAATTGTTTCCATATCAAGCAGGTTTTTCTTTTTTCTTCTTTTTAAAAATGCTGTATGGTTTTCATGATGTATGTGTTGAGGTCTGCTATGTTGTCTTTTGTCATGAGGCTTGTAATTTTTATATCATTTAGTGCCTAAGGCCTTCTACAATGCAATCAACAGTTTTTAATATAACAACTCCTCCCCCTTTATCTGCAAATTTAATAATAATAACCATTATTATTTGTAGATTTCTCAGTGCAGTTCTTTTCTCTTTTGAAAGATTGTCATAGGTTGATAAAGTTGTTTGATTAGTTATATTTCTACTAATAAGCAGAGGTAAAGTTTATACAAATGATTTCTATTAATGTTAGGTGTCCAGGTTTTGGAGGAGCAAACTGAAGGAGAAGGTCCCTATATGGAAGGTCTAAAATGTCACTTGTCACAGAAAAAAAAACTTTGAGTCTGCATCTTCTTTCAAATCATTTGATATCACTGCTAATTTGGACTCTTATCAAATTCTCTAGGTGTGGGGAAAATGTTAAAGCCCTTAAATATAGCAGTTTGATTTCATTAGGAGATAATATTCGATCTGTTAGTTCTGTTACAGTTTTAAGGAGATATTCATTCTTATGACTGATAGATTCTGTTGTAACTATTTGATATGTAGTAGGTGATCTTTTAAATCTCTTGTTCCTGGAATGCTTAATGGGGTGCTTATTTGACATTTTTTGCTGAAAGTGTTTGTTTTAAAATAGATGCACTTAGTATAGTATTAAATAATGTGTGTGTGTGTGTGTGTGTGTGTGTGTGTGTATGCATGATAGGACACTGTTGAAGGATTTCTTCTCTATGGTGTACCAGTTTGATTATAAGCATAAAGTTTTTATATAGAGGAGCATTTAAGCATGTGATTGTCTCTACTTCCAGTCTGAAGTAGAACCATGCAAATTTTTACTAACTTTGTATAATTCCTTGCAAATAGAAAAATAGCCCAGCAATGAGCAGATTACAATCTGCCGCCATGCTTTGCTTCTCTTTCTTTCTTTCTTTCTTTCTCTCTTTCTTTCTTAAAAAAGTAGCATGTACAGAACATTATTTTATCTGAAGAGTGTAGAAAGTCTGATTTCCCTTGCAGTCTGAAGTATACATTCTTCATTCTCTAACACAGGGATTCTTTTCTCCACATTATTTTGTTAAGAATATGCCAGCCTCATAGAACAGACCTCAGGCATCATTGTCAGCATGTGGTGCCTTGTAAGGGCCAATCAATATCATTATCAGATGTGACTTTGGTCACATATGGTGCATATAGTGACTCTAGTAGAACAAAGTATTCTCCAGTTAACTGCTGCTCATATAACCAACTGCAGGTATGCTTCTAGACTGTATCATTTCTCTCTTGTGCCATAGATGGACCTCAGTTTAAATCTTTTCAAAATGAGAAAATAGATAGGTTAGGAAAGAATGGACATATTATTGTGGAACCTGAGCTTTGGCCATAGAGTTTCTTCTCAAAGACATTTTTATTGCTATGTATACTCTCTTCTCCGAACAATAGCTCAGAAAGTATTACAAATTATTATACTCATGTTCAGCAGCTATTTTTCAAACATAACTATCTTGGCTATTTCATTTCTTTAAGCCACCAGGGTACAATAAGCACTGATTGCCTGTAAAAATTCATTTTATAACGTCAACCTTTTAGTAGGAGCTGCTGAAGGGAAAAATGATTTTAAAACCATTGCAATCTATTTTTATACATTTGTATGACCACAAAATTGTTTAACTAATTTATACCTTTAAAAAAAAAGTAAAATACACTTTATTTCTAGGGGGGTAGCATGAACAACAAGTACTATATAGTCTTGGAATTATTTTAAAGCTGTCACTTTATGAAACATTCGGAAGTCTGTCCCTCTGTTTCGTGACCCTCTGAAAATGGCTTCATTACTTTGTTTTTCATAAAACATGAACTATCTTTTATTGTTGAATATATGGAGACTGCCAACAAAAGTTTTTCTTTTTGGTTTTCAGTTCCCATACTTTTGCTATACTGTAGATAATGTGTTTCTTACTATTCTCTAGGTTCAGCTGAGAGAAGATTGTCCCAAAAAATTTATTGTAGTACTAACCAAAAAAAAAGATGTTGGAAAGATGGAGATAAAACCATAAAGGGGCTGGAGGAACTCCCCTGTGAAGATAGGTTGTAATGTTTCAGTTTTTTTACCTTGGAAAAAAAAGCAGCTATGATACAGTTTATCAAATCATAAATGATGGGTAAAAAGTGGACAGGGGCAATTTTTCTCCTTGTTTCACATTCAGGAGTATCCAGTAACCCTGATTTATGGGGGATTTGGAGTGGGGGGGGATGAGAGCCAGCATAGTGTAGTTGTTTTGAGCCTTGCACTATGACACTGGAGATCAGGACTTGAATCCCTGCTTAGCCATGGAAACCCACTGGGTGACTTTGGGAAAGTCATACTCTCTCAGCCTCAAAGGAAGGCAAAGGTAGCCCCCTTTTGAATAAATCCTGCCAAAAAACCACCCTCTCTGATAAGTTTGCCTTAAGGTCACCATAAGTTGGAAATGACTTGAAGGCACACAACAAAGAACAAATAACAGGAAAAAATATAAACAAATTCATCATGTAGCATAATTAAATTAGTGCCAGAGAATGTAGTGAAACCACAGATTTAGAAGGCTTTAAAAGGGTGTGAAACAAATGCAAAGGAATTAGACTATCACTGTTCACTAGTGATAGTCAAGGGTATGTATTATCTCTAGTATCAGAGGCTAGATCCTTTTGTATGCCACCTATATCTCTGTGTGGGGAACCCAAGTAAGAAAGTGTTGTTGTGCGTGCTAATAGCCTTCTTATGGATTCACATAGGCATCTGGTTCATCCCTGGAAACAGAATATGGAATAGATATGCTTTTAATTTGATCCAACATGATTCTTTTTATGATCTGGGGCACAATTAGTTCCCCTCAATTTGTCAAACATTTCAAGAATATTTAGAAAACTGTACTTCAAGCTGTGTAATGTGGACAGCAGCTTTCTCTTGCTATTAGCTTGCAAATACACACTGTTGTGAGATAGCGTCTCCTTTCTTTTTTTCTAATGTAGACTTTAGATCTCTGGTTTTAGAAGGTGGCATCATATTCTGCCCATACGATCTCCATGCTGCCTCTGAACAGAGGTTGTAGAGATTTGGACATTTGGGAATAGGTTGAAGATGCTTCTTCAGTTTCAGAGGAAATTGTTCAATTTAGCAAGCAATTTTCCTGTGCCAGGAAGTAAAAATATAGAGAAGGTACTCTCTCATCAGTGGACAAACAATGCATCAAAATTTAGCTAATGGCCCCCTTCAGTGCAGAGAATAGATGACAACAATTGTAGTTTCAGACTAAACCAAGGACTATATGTTTGGCTGCTAGGTGTTAATGCAAATTCATTCTTCAGCTCGTTCAACCCTAAGGCTTCTATCCTTTGATTTAATTAAATGTAATTGGTTACATTGCTCTTCTGAGGCCCCTGAGGTGTTTTTGTTTATGCTTACCCCTCCCAATAATGCTTCAATTCAAGGCACTAAACACTGGATAAATAAGAGCTTTTTTCCCTGTGCTGGATTTGCAGGGAGATTATTCCTCTCAAATAGTTTTAGTTTACTGTTAAAAGGAAATGACAAGTGAAATAAACTCATTGGGTGGCAAATGTAGTATATCAGAAGCAAGGAGTTAAGTAGGGTAAATTACATGAGATTAGAACAACGAATGGAAGTTGCATTGCTAAATTGGTAAAGGCTTGCAAACAGAATAGTAAGAGCTATTGACACTTAAATGAGCCCAGTGGTGACTGACTGATCTAGATTTTAAAACCAAGTTATGAAATCCCTGGTAAAATAAATTCTTTTAATCATGGCTCTTTTTGTGTATACATTTAGCAAGTGCCTATGTTAACAATAGGCGATGAAATCATATTAATATCCAAAGATATTAATATCAACATGAAAAGGATAATTAGCTTCTCCTTTTCATAAAAAAGACATAATACTAGGATCTGTTTGATTTATATGCTTCAGATATCAAATATGAAACTAGTTCTAATACAAGATATTATCTTCTAGTGAAGACCATTGTTTCTCCACTACATCACGTGGAAACATTTATAGTTATATTTTGACAATCTCTGCTATCAATCTTGTGATAATTCTTAAAAAGTGTGGAAAGGAGTTGTGCTTTGATTCAGTCAGCCTATTCATCTTGACACTTCAATTCAGCATTTAGCACCAAATCATCTTGATGATGTCTTCTGTGCTTTGCATATTAATCTAGATGAATGTCCACTTAAAAAGTCTTGCGTAAGGCTTCCATTTCTCTCATTATGTTCCTCTCTGTCAATTATTTAGTTCTAGTTTCACAAATAATTCATAAACAAATTGTTTCATACTACTTTGTATTAATGTAGCAGGCTTCCTATACCATTTCAATGAACACTTGGATTTACCATGGAAGAAAATTTCAGATCCATGATAAGTATTTTCAGGTTGGTGATAGCCTTTCATTCACAATATTACTGATTTGAACAGTGTTGACCAAAACAAAGCAGTAGGTTTTGCAAAAATGGTGTCCTTTTGAGATGATACAATAGCCATCTTCAAATCTCTGAGAGGGTGCCATAGGGAACCTCTTCAAATGTCATCTTCAAATGTCTGAAGGGTTGTCACTATTCTAAAGGGTAGGACATGAACTTGTAAATTCAAATTACAAGAAATAAAATGCTGACTTGGGAAGAACCCCCTGATGATATGAGCTACTTGATAATGGATCAGATCATTTCTGGAAAACTGTTCTTCATTGGAGGTTTTACATGGAGTTTGGGTGATCATCCATAAGACATGATTTAGCTGTGGATTGACAGGGGTTGGACTGGATGTCCTTTGGGATCACTTCTCTCTCTACAGTTCTATGATTCCGTATGCCTTCTCTTTCTGCCAATTACTGCAAGGGTGAGACTCTTGGAGGAAAGAGGGCATGTACCCTTGTTATCAACAGAACAAGGCTGCACTTCGAAGCCCCAAAATAATTGCATTTGGGTGACAACCCGAGGCAAAATAAAGCCCCCATGCCCCTATTCTGCCTTATGCTCTCATGCATAACTTAATGATGTATGACATGGGAGTTGAAGTGCTATCACTAGTGCTTTGTGGCAAGCTTGGAAAGGTTGGCCTAACAGCTAGGGCAGTAGTCCCCAAACTTTTTTGGGCAATTGCCACCTTTCCTCTTGTGTGATAACCCTAGTGCCCCTCCCCAAGGCTGATTTCTTGATATTAGGCCTACTGTCCTGCAAATTCAAATAAACAATCTTGGTTGCTGCTCCCTTTGCACCCAGTCATATTCGGAGCAGCAATTGAGCAGCTAACTCAGCATTGACTGAGAAGCCTCTCACCCATGCTGGCCTTGTGGAAAAGGCCATATGTGGGTAAGAGGCTTCTCGGTCACTGCTCAATCAGCTGCTCAGTTGCTGCTCCCTTTGCACAAAGTCACACAGGGAGCAATGACCGAACAGCTGTGCAGCAATCAAGAAGCCTCTCACCAACCCCGGCTTTTGCCACAAGGCTGGCACAAGCAAGAGGCTTCTTGGTCACTGCTCAACCGGTTGCTCAGTTGCTGTTCTCTTTGCACCCAGTCACCTTGGGAGTAGTAAGTCAGCAGCTGGCTGAGCAGTGACTGAGAAACTTCTTGTCTGTGTTTGCCTTGCAGGAAAGGCCAGCATGGGTGAGAGGCTTCTTGGTTGCTGTTCCCATGGTGACCAGGTGCAAACAGAGATGCTTCTCCCTGGTGAAGAAGATCTCTCAATTCTTCACCAGGGCAGAGAGGGGTACAGCAGGTGTGTGTGTATGTGGTTTACAGTGGCCACACACTCTGCCTGGAGACCGGCGTAGACAGGGAAAGGAAGAGTTTTTAACTACAAGGGCTGCTCCAAGGTAAAGGACTCTTTCCAAGAATAAAGTCCGGATACTCCACACCCTCCAACTCCAGAGGTGTGCCTTCCTGACACAGCTTCAAGTCCCCCACCCCACCCCGCAAACATTATTTCTTCTTCTGCCTCTTCTCTTGGCCTGTCCAACAAAAGAAAGCAGGAGCAGCAGAGCAGTAGTGTTATAGAGGGAACAAGGCAAATGATGCAAGGGCCCAACAGTGGGATAAAAAAAACTTCACACAGGCAGCAAGTGGGGAAGACCCATGCTCTTAGATGTCTCTACACGAATGCACAGAGCATGGGAAATAAACAAGATGAACTTGAATTCCTAGTACAACAAAGCAAATACGATATAATAGGCATCACTGAAACCTGGTGGGATGAGTCTCACGATTATAATGTAGGAATAGAGGGGTATAACCTTTTAAAGAGAAATAGGCCAAACAGGAATGGAGAAGGAATAGCATTATATGTCAGGGATGTTTACACCTGTGAAGAGATCCAGGACTTAAATCCTGGAAATCAGGTGGAAAGCATCTGGAAAAAATTAAAGGGGAAGGAAACAACAGGGATGTTATAGTGGGAGTCTACTACAGACCCCAGGTCAGATGGAAGAATTCATAGAACCATAGAGTTGGAAGAGACCACATGGGCCATCCAGTACAACCCCCTGCCATGCAGGAACTCAAAATCAAAGCATCCCCGACAGATGGCCATCCAACCTCTGTTTAAAGTCCTCCAAAGAACAGAGAAAAGGCAGAACTACTCAACACCTTCTTTGCTTCAGTCTTCTCACAAAACTAAAAGGGTGTTCAGGTGCAAACAGAGATGCTGAGGAAAATGAAGCAGAGGACACAGTAGGGGAAATGCAGCACAGAATAAGTAAAGAGGTAGTACAGGAATACCTGGTTAACCTAAATGAATTTAAGTTTCCAGGACCAGATAAACAACATCCTAGGATATTAAAAGAACTGGCAAATGTAATCTCAGAGCCACTGGCAATAAGGAGAACAGGAGAAGTCCCAGCAGACTGGAGGAGGGCAAACATTGTCCCCATCTTCAAAAAGGGGAAAAAGGAGGATCCCAACAATTGTCGCCCACTTAGTCTGAAATCAAAAGAGTCTGTGAACATTTAGAAGGGAATGCCTAAAAGTCAACATGGGTTTCTCAAAAACAAGTCATGCCAGACTAATCTGATTTTTTGATAAAATTATCAGCTTGCTAGATGAAGGGAATGCGATAGACATAGCATGTCTTGATTTCAGTAAGGCTTTTGACAAGGTCTCCCATGATATTCTTGTAAACAAGATAGTAAAATGTGGGCTAGACAACTGTTAGGTGGATTAGTAACTGGTGGACTGACCAAACCCAAAGGGTGCTCAGCAATGGCTCCTCTTCATCCTGGAGAGAAGTGACCAGTGGGGTGCCACAGGGTTCTGTCCTGGCCCCAGTGCTCTTCAACTTCTTTAACAATGATTTGGATGAAGGACATGCTTCTCAAATTTTCAGATGACACCAAATTAGGAGGAATATCTAATACCCCAGAGGACAGGATGAAAATTCAAAATGATCCTAATAGATTAGAAAGCTGGGCTAAAGCTAACAAAATGAATTACAACACAGAGAAATGTAAGGTACTGCACTTAGGGCAAAAAAATGAAACCCCATATAAGATGGGGGACACCTGGCTTAACGAGACTACGTGTGAAAGGGATCTAGGAGTCCTAGTAGTCCACAAGTTGAACATGAGTCAACAGTGTGATGCCGCAGCTAAAAAGGCCAATGTAATTTTAGGCTGCATTAGTAGAAGTATAGTATCTAGATCAGGGGTAGGCAACCTTTCCCCTTTAAGGGCCAAGGGACTTCAGCTCCCAGAATCCCAGGAGCTATTGGCCAAAATGGGACTATTGGCCAACATGGCTGAGGCTTCTGGGAGCTGAAGTCCCTCGGCCCTTAAAGGGGAAAGGTTGCCTACCCCTGATCTAGATCAAGCGAAGTAATAGTGCCACTGTATTCTGCTTTGGTCAGGCCCCACCTGGAATACTATGTCCAGTTCTGGGCACCACAATTCAAAAAGGATGTTGAAAACTGGAGCATGTCCAGAGGAGTATGACTAAAATGGTAATGGGTCTGGAAACCATGCCCTATGAGGAACAACTTAGGGAGCTGGGTATATTTAGCCTAGAGAAGAGACGGTTAAGAGGCGATATGATAGCCGTGTTTAAATATTTGAAGGGATGTCATATTGAGGAGGGCGCTAGCTTGTTTTCTGCTGCCCCAGAGAACAGGACCGGGAACAATGGATACAAGCTTCAGGAAAAGATATTCCACCTCAGTATTAGGAGGAATTTCCTGACAGTGAGAGCTGTTCGACAGTGGAACACATTCCTTTGGAGTGTGGTGGAGTCTCCTTCTTTGGAGATCTTTAAACAGAAGCTGGATGGCCATCTGTAGGGGATGCTTTGATTTTGAGTTCCTGCATGGCAGAAGGGGTTGGACTGGATGGCCCTTGTGGTCTCTCCCAACTCTATGATTCTATGATTCAACCTGCCAGCCATGTCCTGACAAAGCTCACAAAGCTTAGTTGTGTGCCTTCAAATCATTTCCAACTGATGGCAACCTTAAGGCGACCCTGTCATGGGGTTTTCTTGGCAATATTTGTTCAGAGGAGTTTTGCCATTTCCTTCCCCTAAGGCTGAGAGAGTGTGACTTTCTCAAGATCACTTGGTGGATTTTATGGCTGAATTGAACCCTGGTCTTCAGAATCCTCAAACCAGTACGCCACACTGGCTCACAGGGTCCCAAATGTGAAAGCTGCTTTTTGTCACTGCTTCTCCGCCGCTGCCACAGTGCTCTAACGCTTCAAAAGGCCTCACAAGAATTTTCCAACCTCTGTTAGTTTGGAAGCTGCAGAGAGACATTTAAAGTCTGCTTAGGTCTTGTCAGCCAGTTCATCCACTTAGCATAGAGCAAAGCATTCCCTGGCAGACTCCATCTTGTCCTTATTGAAGGCTGCAAGGGCGAGTTCAGACATCCGAGCAGTATGTGCATGTCCCCCCACAGCAGGGAAGTCCTTAGAGATTGAGATACACAAGATAAAGAAGTGTTTCAAAGATAAGGAATGTTGTCAGTCTCAAAGGATCTGTTAATGTCTATTCGCTCTACCACTATTGCCTTGCAAGCTTCAGGAGCCACTTCCCAATAGGAACCTTGGCTTCCACGGTGTCGGGTCTCTCAGATCTCCTCCATTGAAGAGGTGGTAGTAGTTGATGAGAATATTTCTATGAGTGAAATCTGATGAGAATGGTTCTATGAGTGAAATCTTGGAGTTCTTTCTTGTTCTGAGGGTCAGTCTTATCCTCTCCAATCAGACAGGAGTCTTATTCCAGGGCGGCTGCCAGCCTCCAGGCTGCTTCTGGCCATACCATCTCCACCATAATGGCATTCATGCCAGTCATCCCTCTTCCATTCCTGCCATAAGAACCTCTACAGGGTTCAGGACTTCAGTATACCCTGGCTTGGTCAACATCCAAAGCCCAATTCAATAATCATGGATGCTACTCAGTCCTGGGTGTCTCAAAGACTCCACTCTATGCCAACTGATAGGGAGAGGAAGAAATTGGACCCAGCTGCCTTACTGTGAAAGATCTTGAACTACCCTGCATGGGAGCATAGCATCAGCTCCTGTGGCAAAACCTAAATTCCCATCCTCAACAAATATGGGGATGAAGACTGAATGGATAGTGTCATTCCTCTGGTCCAGGCTCACCAGTTGGTTGGCTAGCAAATAATGGCCTTCCATCATATTACAGACTGTGATAGCAAAGCGATGGCTGACACCATGGCACTGCATAGGCATGCATGGATATACTCCTCAGGGCTCTCTGAATAAGCTTGATTGTTGATCAAAAACTCGCCATTTGACAATGATGAGCTCTTCAGCACTGAGACAGATACAAAACTGTAGCATATGAAAAAGTCAACTATTAAGAAATATGTCTTCAATCTGCTTATCTGGTCTATCTCGAAATCAAGGCATCCCTGGTATAGATAGGACATGTCCTGAAGAGACCCTAAATTAGGGTTGCCATAATTCTCTTCCACAAAACTGGGACAAAATATAGGATGTTCAAAAAAAATGGAGGACATGACCAACTAAAAGCCAAAAACATTAATAAATTAAAAAATACCAGTATATAAATTCATGTTTCTTAGTCATACTCAAAATGAAGGAGATTTTGACATTCTACCTGGACAGAAGGTTGAAATGTAGCTCCTCCTCTCCAACCAACATGGCATATTAATTATAAACAACCCACCCTCCAAAAAACACAAAACACATGCACCACATTTTGACATTTAACATTGTTTGTTTGTTTCTTTAAAACCCAAACACACACACCACATACTGATATTTAACATGGCTATATTGCAAAAACTATGATTATACCAAAATATGACCTGAATAACATTTCAGATGAATTCAGGGACAATGTAAGAAACAGATTTGAACTATTGAATATAATCAACCGGGAACCTGAAGAACTGTGGAGAGAAGTCAAAGACATAATTAAGGACGAATGCAAGAAGACACTAACAGTGGCCAAAAACAAAGATAAGAAACAATGGATGACAGATGAAAACTCCATGAAATAAAAGAAAGAAGAAAAGCAAAGGTAGTTAGGAACAAAGCCAGAGTATGAACACAACTGTCCAATGTCTGACACTCAGGGATAAGGAAAAATACTACAATGACCAATGCAGAGAAATAGAAGACAACAACAAAAAGGGAAGAATGAGAGACCTCTATCAAAAAATCTGAGAAATTAAAGCCAAGTTCAAACCAAGCCCAGGGATGCTCTATGGAGAAAAAAAGAACATAATACAAGAAAAAGAAGAAATAAAAAGATGCTAGAGGCAACACACACAAGAGTTATACAAAAGAGGTGGGGGAATGAATGCTATTTGGAATAAGGAGCCATATGAAGATGAACCCCAAATTCTAAGAAGTGAAATGGAATCTGCAATAAAGGAAATGGGAAAAAATAAATAACTGGGGAGAGATGATATCCCAATTGAACTGTTACAGTGCCTACAGGCAGATGCACCTTTAATGCTAACTGAAATATGCCAACAAATATGGAAAACAAAGCAGTGGCCAACAGACTGGAAATGCTCGATATACATACCAATCCACAAGAAAGGAGATACAAAAGACTGCAACAACTATAGAACAATAGCACTAATCTCACATGCAAGCAAAATAATGCTCAAAATTTTGCAACATAGACTCCAACTATATATGGAGAGAGAAATTCCAGGGGTGCAAGCAGGATTCAGAAATGGAAGGGGCACTAGAGGCCACATTGCAAACATATGATGACTAATGGACTGCACCAAAGAATTCCAAAAAAGAATCAGCATGTGTTTCATAGACTACAGCAAAGCATTTGATTGTACAGATCACGAAAAATTATGGAATGCACTCAAAGACATGGGGGTGCCACTACATCTGACAGTCCTGATGAGGAATCTGTAGCAAAGACAAGTGGCCATCTGTGATTCTGTTACAAATGACTTTAGTTTTTCAATCTGATCAAACAACCTTCCTTCATTGGGCTCGCGATAGCTATTGTTATGTAGCCACTCAAAAGTACATTCTACCTCATCCCTCATAACTGATGTCTGCAAAAGTAGCCAATCAAAATGTTTGAGTTCAGAGAGAGACTCACTCCATTTTGACAAGTAACTTATGGTTTCTTCATAAAATGACATGCATTGATTTCAAACTTTTATAGATCTTGTTTTAGGTAGATCTGCTAACAAACTCCCTACCTTCAATGTAACAAAATCTGGGGGTCATTCCCACTTAAACTTACACTGGTAAATTTGCATTCCAGTTATTTGCAAATTGTGTTAACACCGGGTGGCTGATCGAGGCCAATGCTTAGTTCCCACTATGGAAGCGAATTTTGACCTTTGACTATGCAGTTGCTACTACTTCCTTTGCCAGTTCGGGGGGGGGGGCAGGTTTTCAGGGCTTGTAAGCCTGTGCCCCCCTTCCTCCAACTCCCATCAAAGAGGGGCTTCAGGGGGGAGAGCCTGGGGAGAGGGGCAAGGAAAGGTCAAAAGGGCCCCTTGGCTCTGGGGGAAATCCTCCGCTGGGCTCTGCCCCAGAAGGCCACACAGGGTTCCTCCAGCCCTCTCAGCCTGGGACTCCTCGGGAGAGATGGGGGGAGGCTGGGAGAGGGAGAGAAGGCAACCCCCCCAGCATTCTCTGAGCTGCCAATCCCACTGTTAGAATCCTGTTAGTATTCTATCAGATATGTAGTATAGTGTGGGGATGATGGGAAGATGGGTTAGTAATGTTAGAGTGCAGGTGCTTATCAAGTGACCTTGGGTGGCTGGCTCGGCTAGCTGGGAACGAAAGAGATGTTTGGGAAAAGGAAGAAGGGGTTGAGAGCGCGGGCTTTTGCACATTCTTTTCACTAGTTCTAGAGGGGGATTTTTTCAGTCTCAGCTAAAACGTCTGATGGGCATGACCGACCTATGGATCTTCCAATAAAGTTCTGTTAATTCTTTAATTAAACTGACTGGTTGGATGTCTAAAGGTGCTGCTGTCTATTTCATGACAGTTAGCTGAGACTCACAACCTAGTTTTATTTTATTTTTGAGTTTTGTTCCTGCTCTCGGAGAGATGGATGCAGGAGAGGGGATATCCGCCAAAGAGTGCCAAACTCCTGGGGATGGAGGAGAACCTCGGACGGTGGACAAAGACACCGGCGTGGTGCCAAAGGCCGGGGCCCAACAATTGCCACAGACCCCACTAGTGTCTGGGAGATGGTTTGGTGCACCAGTGGCCCCAGTGCACACCAAGGAACGCCGGCGGGCTGCGAGGTGGTCGGATTGGAACACCGGGTTCACGCAACCGCTGCAGCTGCCCTCGGGAGAGGGGACCGACCTGGAGACACAGGTACAGCAGCTGAAATCGGAGGTGGAGGAGATGCGAGGTACCATGACCACGATGTTAGAGATCCTCCAACAGATGGCGGGGGATGGAGCAGGGGGTGCCGGGGTAGGAGCCCCCCGGGCCCCAGCCCCAGGTGGGCAGCCCCCAGCAATGGGAGCAGGGGGAGATGGAGCTTTGCCCCCAGGGCCCCCACCAGCCGCCCTTCCACAGCCGAGGGTCCCAGATGCGCAGGCTAAAAAGATGGGGGTCAAGTTCGACGGGGATCCCCAAACGCTGCCTTACTTCCTATCGCAAGTGGCGGATCACATGGAAGAGTGGGGGCCCGTTTTCCCTTCAGAAGTTGCCAAAGTGAAGTGCGTGGTGAGGCATCTACGAGGGGAGGCGGCCCGCTGGTTGATGCAGCTCTATGATCGCCGAGCGCTGGAGCTGGGGAACCTAGATGAATTCATGAGGGCCCTTAGGACTAGATTTGAAGACCCTTTTCAGGCCACCACTGCCTTGGCCGAGTTAAAGGGTTTAAAACAAGGCTCCATGACAGTGGCAGCATATGCAGCAGAATTCCAAAGGTTGGTGGCCCAAGTGCCTGACTGTCCAGAGGGGATACAGATCCAATATTTCAAAGATGGACTGCGGCCAGAGATAGCCAAATGGGTGTTGATGATGGGCAAACCCCTCACGGCCATGGAATGGATTAGAGTGGCGGGAGAAGCGGAAGGCATTTTACATGAGGTCAGAATGTTAGATCAAAGACAAACCCAAGAGACAAAAGCGAAGGGGGGCCGAAGCCAAGCCCACAAGGGGAAACCTCCAGCCAGCTCTGCAGAGACCGAGAGAGAGAGAGACGCCGGCAGTTAGGCCTGTGTTTAAAATGCGGCCAAAAGGGGCACTTAATTGCTGCTTGCCCAGACATGGCTCAGGAAGGAAAGCCCAGTTCCTCTCAGGCCCCTCCCGGCAAAGGTTCCAAAAAGGAAAAGAGCCAGCAGAAAAAGAAATCTTCTGCTGAACGTAGCCTGAAGGTGGAGGAGTCCCAAGACCCGGGGGTTTGGTCGGACTCAGACAGCTCCGAGACTTCCACGGGTTCAGGAGGGGAGCCTTTAAACTTCCAGAGCCTGCCTTAGAAAGCGGCGAGAGGCAGGCTGTGGGAGCAGAAAGCCGCAAAAGAATGGTGAGTGGGGGCATTCCCCTGTTGTCAGTATCTGTAACTTTGGTGGTGGGGCCCAAGGAAAAAGCTATGCAGTTAATTGCAGCTATTGACTGCGGGTGCACAAGGTGCCTGATAAACCCAGCGGTAGTAGATAGTTTGAACATAGCCACTCACCCTTTGAGAGAGCCCATTCCCTTTGTCCAGATGGATGGAACTTTGATGGGGGGCCGTGCTGCAGAGGAAAAAACCGCTCCTGTGTGGCTGGGGATAGCAGACCATTGGGAACAGCTCCAGTTGGTGGTGGGAAATACTTATAATTACCACCTAATGTTGGGCATAGACTGGCTACACCATCACAACCCTGAATTGCGCTGGAGGAAGAGGCAGTTAATTTTCAATGATCCGGATTGTGCAAACCATCGCCTTGCCCACGGGATGGTGCTCCCCCCTCTCCTCCCCACGGTGGCGCTTCCCGGACAAAGAGAAAAAGACGCAGCCGCTCACTTGGAAGGGCTGCCCAAGAACAGAGACATTGGGCAAGGTGGGGAGGGGTCGCCAGTCATCCCTCCGGTTTACCGAGATTTAAAAGGGGTGTTTGAAGAAAAAGAGTGTGATGTGTTGCCTCCACACCGAGAAACAGACTGTGCTATTGAAATATTGGGCACCCCTTCCTAAACCCAAACTGTATTCAATGACCCCCAAAGAGCTGGCCACATTGAAAGACTATATAGAAAAGAACTTGGCTCGAGGGTTCATTAGACCCTCTACTTCTACTTTTGCTGCTCCAGTATTTTTTAGGGAAAAAAAAGATGGTTCTTTGCGGCTGGTGGTAGACTATCGCAATCTAAATGGGATTTGCAACACCAACAAGTACCCTTTGCCCCTAATGAAAGACATGTTGGGGAGACTGGGCACGGGCAAAATATTTACAAAATTGGATTTAAGAGATGCTTATCATCGAGTTAGGATTAAGGAGGGGGATGAATATAAGACTGCTTTCAACTGCCCTTTGGGGGCATTTGAGTACCTGGTTCTTCCTTTTGGACTGTCGGGGGCTCTCGGGATTTTTATGAGGCATATAAATGAAGTACTGCATGATTTGCTTTTTGAAGGTGTTTTGGTATATTTAGACGATGTGCTCATCTATTCAAAAGACTTAGACAGTCATGTCAAACTGGTGAGAGAGGTACTCAAAAGATTGTGGGATAACCAACTGTATGTGAAACTGTCCAAATGTCACTTTCACACCGAGAGACTAGATTTTTTGGGGTACCGAGTGTCTAACCAGGGCATCGAAATGGATCCAGCTAAGGTACAAACAGTGTTGGACTGGGCACCCCCCAAAAATAGGAAGGATGTACAGAAGTTCCTGGGCGTTGCAAATTTCTACAGAGAATTCATTCCTGACTTTGCTAAGATCGCATTGCCCATTACAGACTTACTCAAGACGAAAAAAATGCCCAAAAGTGGGGAGGGGGGTGCGTCCAAGCCTCCCAAGCCCTCCTCCCCGATCCAATGGTCCGAAAAGTGCCAGAGAGCTTTTGAACAACTGAAGCTGTTGTTCAGCTCTGAACCTATTTTAATTCACCCAGACTCAGACAAATCCTTTGTAGTTCAAGTGGATGCCAGTGATTTTGCTATGGAGGCTGTTCTGCTGCAGAAAGATGATAAAGACAAACTTAGACCTTGTGCCTACCTGTCCAAGAAATTCCAGGGGCTCCAATTATCTTGGCCCTGCTCGGGACGGGAAGCTTATGCAGTCAAGCATGCCCTAGAAAGCTGGAGACAATTCTTGGAGGGGGCTGCACACCCTTTTGAGGTGTGGACTGATCACAGAAACTTAGAGGCATTACAGACCCCTCGCAAACTTAGCCCCAAACAAAGGAGATGGGCGAAAGACTTTTACAAGTATAACTTCAAATTAAAGTTTTTCCCGGGCCACCAAAACATTTTGGCAGATGCATTGTCCAGATTGCCACAGCATGGGGGAAAAGAGGCGGTTCCTCTTGAGACCATCTTTTCCCGGGAATAGTTAGGTTTGGCGGTAATTACACGCAGTAGAGCCAAAGCTTTAGCCCAACCCCCTTCACAGGGTGACTCACCACCGCCATTAGATGACCTTTTGCTAAAAATCCAGCAGGGGGCAGAAACAGATGAGTGGCTACAGCAGCATAAAAATCAACTGTCTAAAAATGCACAAGACCTGTGGGTGTGGAATTCAAAGATCTATGTTCCTGCTTCCTTAAGAAAAGACATCCTTCAGATATACCATGACTCTAAGGCAGCAGGGCATTGGGGATATTTAAAAACTTGGCACAAGATCCGCAGCACCTACTGGTGGGATGGAATTCGTACAGATGTAGAGGCTTATGTTAAAAGTTGCCCGGTTTGCGCTAGAGCCAAACCAAGAGTGGGCAAACCTAGAGGACTACTTCAACCTTTGCCTACACCAAAAGGACCTTGGAAACACATTGCTATGGATTTTATAACAGACCTGCCTCCTAGCAAGGGCCGAGACACTATTTGGGTGGTGGTAGATTTGTTCTCCAAACAAGTACATTATGTGGCCTGCAAGGGGATGCCTTCGGCCCCCAAATTAGCTGATCTGTTCATAGCACACATATATAGACTCCATGGCCTCCCAGACCGAATAATCTCCGATAGAGGCAGTTCTTTTACTTCTAAATTTTGGAGGGTGCTACAAGACAAATTGGGGGTTCAATTGGCCCTTAGCACGGCTTTTCACCCGGAGACTGACGGTCAGAGCGAGAAAACTAACCAAAGTCTCCAGAGATACCTGCGTTCTTATACTAACTACCTACAAGATGACTGGTTTGATCTACTTCCACATGCCGAGGTTGCTTTCAATAGCGCAGTGCACAGCAGCACTGGGAGCGCTCCCTTTTCGATTAACTATGGTTTTGAACCTAAGCTCCTCCCCGCCCTGCCTGTAAATAAAGCTGACCCGGTTCAGGTGACCCAGTGGGCTGACAAAGTCAGAGGGGCTTGGCCTACCATTATCAAAGCTTTACATGAAGCTAAAAAACAATATAAAAATCAGGCCGACAAAAAACGGGCAAAAGGTTGGGATATTAAGCCTGGTGATATGGTTTACCTTTCCACAAAGAACTTGAGGTCAAAGTTTCCTTCCAAAAAGCTAGGCCCAAAGTTTGTGGGTCCTTTTCCAGTTAAGAGACTTGTTAATGATGTTACTGCTGAATTGATTCTTCCTAAGACCTATCGTCATCTTCACCCAGTTTTCCATTTCAGCTTATTGAAACCTGATAGTGCTGTTGACCCCTGGAAACCAGTTGAGTCACCACCCCTTCCTTTGATGGTTGATGGACATCAACACTTTGAAGTTTCGAAGATTCTGGACTCCCGGGTTCATCGAGGCAGACTACAATATTTAATACGCTGGAAACACTTTCCTGTTGACCATTCTGAATGAGTGTCTGCTGTTCATGTCAATGCTCCTGATCTAATTGCTCATTTTCACGAACGCTATCCAGACAAGCCTTCCTTGTCTTCAGTTGTTTGATGTTCCTTTTCTCTCTCTGTATTTTGTTTTAGGGGGGTTTCTGTTTTTAGGGGGGCAGCCTGTTAGAATCCTGTTAGCATTCTATCAGATATGTAGTATAGTGTGGGGATGATGGGAAGATGGGTTAGTAATGTTAGAGTGCAGGTGCTTATCAAGTGACCTTGGGTGGCTGGCTCGGCTAGCTGGGAATGAAAGAGATGTTTGGGAAAAGGAAGGAGGGGTTGAGAGCGCGGGCTTTTGCACATTCTTTTCACTAGTTGTAGAGGGGGATTTTTTCAGTCTCAGCTAAAACGTCTGATGGGCATGACTGACCTATGGATCTTCCAATAAAGTTCTGTTAATTCTTTAATTAAACTGACTGGTTGGATGTCTAAAGGTGCTGCTGTCTATTTCATGACACCCACTCAGCTAGAACCCCGAGGTGCATGGAGGTGGAGGCAGAAGCAGCCATGCTGGAAAGAAGGCAGGGAGGGAGGGAGGGAGGGAAGCAGCATCCAGCCTAGGCCAAGGGCTGTCTGATGGGCAGCGGCTGAGCCCCCGAGGGAGGAAAGGAGAGTCCATCGCCTCAGCCACCCTTCCTGTGGTGCCCACTTTGGCAAAGTCCTCGGCGGAGCTAATGAGGTCGCTCTGCCCCATGGCCGAAGCTGCTGCAGATGTGGCCAGGCGGGTGAGCATTTGGTCAGTGAGGGGCACGGTCTCCTGCTGAGGGGTGGTGGTGGAGGAGGATGGTGGAGAGCCGACTTTCCCAAAGCAACTGAAGCCAGCTCCCAGTGAGTGTAACTTTGGCAGGATGCAATTCAGATCCGTTGTTCACACTTGTTGAACATGCTTCTGAATTGCTTTTTTTCAAAAGAACTGCCAAAAAAGTAGTGTTTGGAAAGAGGGGTTTTTTTTTTTTTTTTGCATTTGTCTCGCTTCCAAGTGATTCCAAACGATTACAGTTGCATTTGAAACCATATACAGCGATCAGCAATTTGCTTTAAATCATAGTGGGAATGAGCATCTAGATTATGTCTTTCTTTCAAAGTTTTAGTTACATCCTCTAAAACCATTCTGACTTCCTTCACTGAAATATTTTTCTCTCAATTCTACTTATAGCCATTTGAAACAGACTCATTTGTGCACTTAAGAACCAAAAATAGGCCTCCCCAGCTTCATCAGTGAAAAAGGATTCTAAATGAACTGGACATTTATCCAAGGAAAAAAAAGTAGGACTTCAGTGGTTCAGACATCTGTACGAACCTTTCAATTGCTGGAAACATATTTAACACCTAGTTTTTACGTGATTCAAGAGATCCTGGTATGTTGCATCTACAAACTCACAATATTCCATGAGTTCCAATGCTGACAGTGTACAGTTGTCCCTACCTGATCCCTTCTGGAACCTCCCCCCCCCCCCACGAATGAGAAATATTGTGGATATCCAAGCCCCATTGGATATAGGATATAATGGCAGCGCACTCCCACACTTGCCATTTTGTCCCTCCTGGCATGCTGTCCTCGGAAATTCAAAACCGCGAATAGCATGTCTGTGGACAGGGAGGGATGAGTGTATATGGAAAAATGATTGTACACCTTTGCTATAATAGATCCAACATCAACTGAAAGGTTGTCAACCCTAGCTTGTATGGAGTTGTATAAAATATGGGCAGGACACCCAACCCCTACAATTGATCTTTCCAGCTTACATTGTAATTTGCTAAAATATTATTTTTCCCTTTTCTTGCCAAACATCCAAAATTGGTATTAGTATTGTCTCCCCAAAATGAACTAATTTTTCCCATCACTTCCCTTATCTATGAGAACACTTTGAAGATATTCTGAAATGGTGTCAGAATTTTCATTCTTCAATTCCGCCAATTCTAAAAGCTTTGACTAGACACTCTCTTCTTTGTCAAAGTACTGTACAACCTCTGGAAATATCTTATGGTATTTATTGTTACTAGCATCTGTACTAACACCAATATAGTCACATTTGTCAAGGCTTTGCTTAAAATCTGATTGAATGCAAGGTGAAATCAGATTTGATCCTTGCACTCGAAAATGTTTTTTGCGATTTTTGAGTCCCCAAACATTTCTGAGAACAATTTGCTTGTACACTTCATGGAATTATATGAATGGTGATATTTTGCTGAATGAAAAGCAAACGTTGCCTCTGCTATAGCTACTTTTCTTTCTACAGATTTGTTTGTTATAAAAAATGTCAATTGATTACTGGATGAAACAGATCTCACAGCATTTATGTGTTTCACAGTAGCAATGTGGCATGCTATGTCATTCCTTCCGCCATGACAAACTGAAAAGTAACTACTATGAAATTAATAAATTTGGTGTTACTTAGTGACATTTTGGAAAGGCAGTAGTGTTTAGTATTTTCCCTGATATAAAACATTTTAACATTAGCTTACAATATAAACTTACTTGTAAAACTGGCATGTCGCTTCAAATTCTATGTGTCCTTGTTTTATTGATGGAAATTCTTTCACATATTCCTATTTACATTTGGTCTTCTGATTTGTGGCCATTGTCTCTTATTTGCAGATTCTAATTAAAAAACACAAAGGAATATTTAATTATTCTGGTGATAATTTGACGGTGCGGAAGGACTAGAAGCAGGACAGGTGGGAAGGTCATGGTTTCTGTCCAGGCGGCTGATAGTGGGTTTTCAGGAAGTTTAACCTGGAGCATTCCACATTTGATCCTTGTCGTTGTTAACTCCCTTTCCTTCCCTTCCCTTTCAATGCTGCAACTGTTCCCAGCTCTCTGCTTTAATATTTCGTTCCTTTTCCTGACAAGCTTTAGCAGATTTCACCAGTATCAAGACTGTTTAAAAAATAAATAAATTTGTAGCTCAGACTGTTTGGGTGTTATAATTGGGGTGGCTTCCAGTTGTTTTCATATGACAACCAGAGCCTGCCAATTAAGCTTGGATTTGCAGCTGCCGCTCCTTGGTTTTAACAAAATCCAAATCCAAAATCTCCTTCCCAGCCATCTTCCTCTCTTTCTCTCAGAAAATGAAGCCTCTGCTTCATCCGGCCATGAAGCAGCTAAACAATAGTATTAAAGACCTCTCTCTACCAGTCCTGGGTTTATGTACATGAGCCAGGGTTGTTTGTATGTTGGATTATGAGACCAGGGTTCGAATCCCTACTTGGCCATGCAAACCGCCGGGTGACTTTGGGCAAGTCACACTTTCTCAGCCTCAGAGGAAGGCACTAGCAAACAAATCTTGACCAAAAAACAACAACAAAACCCCATGGTAGGTTCACTTAAGTAATCTGGTTTGAGCTGACACCACTTTTAATTCCATGGCACAGCTCAATTGCCAGAGCTCTACTCTGGTGCCAAAACAAAATGACATTCTCAAGAATTTGATCAGGAGGGCTTTAAACTGAATTATGTGGGGAAGGGAGACAGCGTCCTGGAAGACAAAAGGACTGGAAAAAATAGTCAAACTGTCATAGAGGAAACAAGGCAAACAGTACAGGGACCCAACAGTGGGAGGCAAAAAAATGTGCACAGGCAGCAAGTAAGGGGGACATATGGTCTTAGATGTATCTACACTAATGCACAGAGCATGGGAAATAAGCAAGATGAACTTGAACTCCTAGCACAACAAAGCAAATATGATATAATAGGCATCACTGAAACCTGGTGGGATGAGTTTCATAATTGGAATGTAGAAATACAGGGGTATAACCTTTTCAAGAGAAACAGGCCAAACAGGAAAGGAGGAGGAATAGCATTATATGTCAGGGATATTTACACCAGTGAAGAAATCCAGGACATCAATCCTGGAAGCCAGGTGGAGAGCATCTGGATAAAAATTAAAGGGGAGGGAAACAATAGGGATGTTAGTGTGGGAGTCTACTACAGACCCCTGACGCAGGCAGAAGAATTGGATGATGCCTTTCTAGAACAGATACCACAAACTCAGAAAGGAGAAATATAGTAGTGATGGGTGACTTCAACTATCCTGATATTTGCTGAAAGTCAAACTCAGCAAATTCCTCACTTGCCTCGAAGACAATTTCATTGTCCAAAAGGTGGAAGAGGCAACAAGGGAGTCAGCTATTTTGGATCTGATCCTAACTAACAGGGAAGACATAGTTAATGGGGTGCAAGTGGTTGGATCCTTAGGCGGGAGTGATCATGTCCTCCTGGAGTTTATTATCCAATGGAAAGGAGAAGCCAGGCATAGTCAGACACACATTTTAGACTTTAGGAAAGCTGGTTTTACTAAACTGAGAGAAATACTGGGGGTGATCCCATGGACAGAAATACTAAAAGAGAAGGGAATACAAGATGGATGGGAGTTTCTCAAAAGGGAGATACTGAAGGCACAATTTCAAACTGTTCCAACGAAGAGAAAAAATGGGAGGTGTCTCAAAAAACTAGGATGGATGACTAAGGAACTTTCAACTGAACTAAGTTTTAAACAGAACATGTATAGGAAATGGAAAAATGGGGAAATCACCAAAGAGGAATTCAAACAAATAG
Source organism: Phrynosoma blainvillii (assembly GCA_026167975.1). Taxonomy (NCBI): domain Eukaryota; kingdom Metazoa; phylum Chordata; class Lepidosauria; order Squamata; family Phrynosomatidae; genus Phrynosoma; species Phrynosoma blainvillii. The sequence goes on along the minus strand of JANUYF010000001.1, from coordinate 35,068,485 downwards.
CTAGCACGTGTAGGGTTAAAGTCAGAAAAGCTAAAACGCAGAATGAACTCAGGCTTGCTAGAGAGGTTAAGAACAATAAAAAGGGCTTTTTTGGGTATGTCAACAGCAAAAGGAAGAAGAAGGAAATGGTAGGGCCACTGTGTGGAGAAGATGGCAAAAAGTTAGCGGGACAGAGAAAGGGCAGAATTACTCAACACCTTCTTTGCTTCAGTCTTCTCAGAAAAGGCAAAGGGTGCTCAACCTGAGGATACTGGAGCAGAGGACAGAATAGGAGAATTTCAGCACAGAATAAGTAAAGAGATAGTACAGAAATACCTGGTTAATCTAAATGAATATAAGTCTCCAGGACCAGACAAATTACATCCAAGGGTATTAAAGGAACTGGCAAATGTAATATCAGAACCATTGGCAATAATCTTTGAGAACTCCTGGAAAACAGGAGAAATCCCAGCGGACTGGAGGAGGGCAAATGTTGTCCCCATCTACAAAAAAGGGGGAAAGGAGGATCCCAACAATTATCATCCAGTTAGTCTGACATAAATACCAGGAAAGATTCTGGAGCAGATCACTAAACAGAGAGTCTGTGAACATCTGGAAGGTAATTTCATAATCACAAAAAGTCAACATGGGTTTCAGATAAACAGGTCATGCCAGACAAATCTGTTCTCTTTTTTGATAAAATTACCGGTTTGGTAGATGAAGGGAATGCTGTGAATATAGCACATCTTGATTTCAGTAAGGCCTTTGACAAGGTTCCCCATGACATTCTTACAAACAAGCTGGTAAAATGTGGGCTAGACGAAGTAACTGTTACAAGGATTAGTAATTGATTGACTGGTCGAACCCAAAGGGTGCTCAACAATGGCTCCTTTTCAACTTGGAAAGAAGTGACCAGTGGGGTGCCACAGGGCTCTGTCCTGGGCCCAGTGCTATTCAATATCTTTATTAATGACTTGGATGATGGTATTGGGGGCATAGTTATCAAATTTGCAGACGACACCAAGTTAGGAGGAGTAGCTAATACCCCAGAGGACAAGATCAAAATTCAAAATGACTTGAACAGACTAGAAAGCTGAGCCAAAGCTAACAAAATGAAATTCAACACGGAGAAATGTAAGGTACTGCACTTAGGGCGGAAAAACAAAAAGCACAGATATACGATGGGGATATCTGGCTGAATGAGACTATGTGTGAAAGGGATCTAGGAATCCAGGTGGACCACAAGTTGAACATGAGTCAACAGTGAAATGCAGCAGCTAAAAAGGCCAATGCAATTTTAGGCTGCATCAGTAGAAGTATAGTGTCTAGATCAAGAGAAGCAATAGTGCCACTCTATTCTGCTTTGGTCAGGACTCACCTGGAATACTGTGTCCAGTTCTGGGCACCACAATTCAAAAAAGATGTGGAGAAGCTGGAGCATGTCCAAAGGAGGGCAACTAAAAAGGTGAAGGATCTGGAAACCAAGCCCTATGAGGAACGACTTAGGGAGCTCGGGATGTTTAGCTGGAAGAAGAGAAGGTTGAGAGATGATATGATAGCCGTGTTTAAATATTTGAAGGGATGTCATATTGTGGAGAGAACAAGCTTGTTTTCTGCTGCTTCAGAGACTAGGACCGGAAACAATGGATGTAAACTCCAGGAAAAGAGATTCCACCTCAACATTGGGGAGAACTTCCTGACAGTAAGGGCAGTTCAACAGTGGAACACACTCCCTCGGAGAGTAGTGGAGTCTCCTTCCTTGGAGGTCTTTAAGCAGAGGCTGGATGGCCATCTGTCGGGGATGCTTTGATTGGGAGTTCCTGCATGGCAGGGGGTTGGACTGGGTGGCCCTTGTGGTCTCTTCCAACTCTATGATTCTAAGATTCTATGATTCCTTAGAATTCCATAGCATAGAGCAATGGCAATTACAATGGTGGCATACAAGAATATGGGGTGGTGGCGGCCTTAACCCCCCCCTGTACCCCAGTGAGTCTTTACCAGGCCCTCGGCCTCTCCAATGCCTGCCTGCCTTTGCTGTCAAAAGTGTGGGAAAGGCAGTGGTGCCAGCCTTACCCCCCCCTCCATCCCAGTGAGTCCTTACCAGGCCCCGAGTCCCAGCCAGTCCTCTCCAATGCCTGCCTGCCCTCACCACCAAAAGCCTTCTCTACACTTTCTGCTCTCTCTGCTGCCTGCACCACCAAAAGCTCACTCTTTCTGCTCTCTCTGCTGCCTGTACTTGCCAAAAGCTCCTCCTTCTGGAACTGGCCAATAGGGAGGAGCTGGAAGCCCATCCCCTGTAGCTGCTCACTCAATCATGGCCACTTTCCATCCCAGGGCCCCCTGGGAAGGAGAGACCATGTCTGGGAGAGGCAACCATTGCTCCCCAAGTCCTGCAATTGGGGCAGGACTCTGGGAGCTGGGAAATGCAGCTTCAACTGGCTGGGACATTCCCGCAAGCCGAAAAACCGCGAAAGTCCCATTTTTGGGGGACAAATGGTAACACTACCCTAAATACTCTCACGGGCTTGTTACCATTATACCTTCCTGCTGTTCAGAAGTTGGCATCTTTTGCACTGAAGTTCAAGTCTGGGCACTCAAAGAAACATCTAAATGAGGCTTCTATGTACTTTGACTTTCTCTTGGATGACAGCTCTGTTGCCACTTCACCACCAATGGCAATGCTAGCTTTCACTGAACAGCTCAACTGTTCAACCACTGTATCACTGATACATACATCTCCATTCCGTAATCAGCCTGATAAATTCTACCCTACTTAGGTCTCCATCACCTCAGATTCCTGAGTCTGCAACATCATTGAAAGAGGCGATGCTATCAAATTTCAATGTATCCTTCCACAGGCATCATCAGATCTATGCTCCCCTCTACCACACTACTCCAGGAGTTGGATGCTTTCTTGCAAAAAGGGAACATCAAACCTGTCCTTTCTACTCAATGTTCTCCTTATACTTCATTGTAACCAAGAAGGACAGAGGTGTGTGCCCCATCCAGGACCTCAGAGGTGTCAAATGCTACATCCATCCATGTTGCTTCAGGATAGTGAGTCCCAAGCGATTAGCTTGCCATCTTGGATTTAGAGGATGCCTACTGCCATATTTCAATTTGGGCATCCCATCAGAGATTTCTCTGCTTCTCAATGGGAGAGAAAGTTGTACCAATTCTGGGTTCTGCCCTTCCACCTCAGCATAGCTCCCTGTGCAATGGTGGCAGCTTTTCTGCAGCAGCAAGGTGCTGTGCAGTATGCCTACATAGACAACTGGCTCATTATACCTCCACTAGAAGACAGCTCCTGTCAGATATAAGTACTGCCTTGGATTGAGCCGCCTTGGGTACCTCCTGGGAGAATGGTGGCAAATTAATGAAATAAATAAATAATATAAAAATAAATAAACCATCCTGAATCTTCATCAGCACGTAGGCCTCCTTCTGAACTGAGATGAATCTCTTTTGGTTCCCACTTAACAGATAAGATTCATTGGAACAAGCCTGGATTTGAAGGTGCAGGCAGACTTCCTCCCAGATGACAGCTTCACAGCTCTTCATCAGCCCCATTCTTCAGTGTCTCCAATTTAGAAGGCTGGGGATAGACAGGTGCAGGTAACTCTAGGATATATGGTGTCTACTACTTCAGTCACACACCATGCCAGACTCTGGAGCAGCCCCTACAGATCACTTCAATCATTGGTCACTTCAATTCATTGATTGCTTTGATCCACTTCAAGACTCTCCAATGAAGTGACTAACCATCCAACAGTCCATGATCTCTCCATTGATAGTTGATAGCCTCCAATGTCCAGAGCAGTGTGTATTGTCCCCTAACAACCTCAGGTGCTTATCACAATGGACACGTCGATGATGGCTGGGTGGCTGGGGCTCACCTTGATGAGTTCTTCATACAGAGACTTTGATGGAGAAGGGAGAGGGCCCTGCATATCAACACCCTAGAACTGTTGGTGGTGGAGAAAACATTCCACACATTCAAATGTGGGGCAAGGTGGTATAGGTGCTAACTGACAACACCATGGTCATGTTACAGCTTGAAAACACACAAAGGGACTCACTCTATCACTCTCCTCACTCATTCTCACTCAATGATTCTGGGACTGGTGCATCAAGAGAGGCATCACAGTTGTTGCCGTTCACTTAGTGCAGACCATACAGATCCTGAACTCATCGGGGGAGGTCATGTGAAGATGCCTCCTGTTTCATTGGGGAGGCGTTGCCCTATATGCCTTTTCTCACTTCCCTCTTCTCATGTGGGTGATTGCCAAGCTCCGTTGAGACAAGGCCACCAGCATTCTGGGTGGATCTCGCAGTCCTAATCCATTACAGAGTGGACTCGAGCTCTTTGGGTGATACTGGAATGAAGCTGTACTTCAATGTACTTTTGAAGTTGGACTTATGGACTGTGATTTTCATGTTTCTGGACATTCCATTCCTTGAAACTTCTTCCGTACTGTTGTTGTTGTGTATGAGTTGGAGGCATGATTTTCATGTATGATGTTTTTACATTTAACTTAATGTTCAATAAACATTTGATTTATTTGCAGTGACACTTCACCTCCTTCATGTGTGGTTTGCTAGTCTCCCATTTGTGTGAGTCACAGAGACAATGAAGAAAGGCAGGTTGCGTACCTTTAAGTGTAGTTCTTTGAGTGGTCATCTCAGACAATCCCACTCATTCTCTCCTCATTGTGTCTTATTAGTCCTACGGATTGCCATATTGGCGTCTTTGGAAATGGCAGTTTCAACCAGAAGCTCTTATATAGGGTTGCTGGAAGTGGGTGGTATATAACATATAACACTTATATAACATTCTAGAAGTTTCTGAACAAGCACAGGTGCACGGTACAGGCCCAGGGTAACTCATTTGTGTGAGCTTGCAGATCACCACTCAAAAAACTATAGTTACAGGTATGTAAACTGTCCATTCATAAATTCCAACCCCTGTGAGTTTTGAAAAACAAGTTTAGCAATGGTATATTTAGTCATCGCTTTGCTTCTGGTTGCATTTTCTTATTTATATGTATGTTATCAAAAGGACATTTTAAAGCCATTTTTACCATTCATTATCTGTGTTTTTAACTCACTTTAAGAAAGATTACATTTTAAATTGTCACAGTATAGTCAAATCTGTTTTGTACATTATAAACATTTTCACTAGGTAAAATGGATGCATATGAATAATATATTATAGAGGAATCATTGTGTGTTGAAGGAAAGACCTTCAGATTTCTATAGTAGGTCAAAACACTTATAGCACCAGGAACTGGGACACAGATCAATATTTCAGTTCTATATACTGGTTAAGATCTTATTATGTAGACTCTTACTTGAACGCCAGCAACTTGCAATCCATGTAAGCCTGGAACTGTGAAAGAAACTCTGAATCTGATCAGAAAAGCAAGACATACAACATAGAACTTTTGATCAAAAGAGTCAAATCCCCTGTCTCACTACATTTAGAGATCAGGTGAGATAAGTTTATGGAGTATCTACAAACCTTATATGAGTTTAATAAAAACAAAGAAGGGGAAGCTCCTCAAAAAAATTCATGCCTACTTGCATAGCTGTGTTGAATCATTTTGTTTATTGTTTCATGAACCAGCTGAAGACAACTCAGGCTGGACTTATGGTCATCTGGGCCCCTTATCTATGTTGCACAAAGTTCATGGAAAGGGTAAGACAGAAGAAATGGCTAAAAGCATACAAACTGGAGACATTTTAGTCCACTGTTTAAAGCTCACAAATGTATCTGCTATGGAAAATGGGGAAATCATCAAAGAGGGATTCAAACAAATAGCTAGCACATGCAGGGCTAAAGTCAGGAAAGCTAAAGTGCAGAATGAACTCAGATTTGCTAGAGAGGATAAGAACAATAAAAAGGGCTTTTTTGGATATGTCAGCAGCAAAAGGAAAAAGAAGGAAATGGTAGGGCCACTGTGTGGAGAAGATGGCAAAAAGTTAACAGGGGACAGAGAAAAGGCAGAATCACTCAACACCTTCTTTGCTTCAGTCTTCTTAGAAAAGGCAAAGGGTGCTCAACCTGAGGATACTGGAGCAGAGGACAGAATAGGAGAATTTCAGCACAGAATAAGTAAAGAGATAGTACAGGAATACCTGGTTAATCTAAATGAATATAAGTCTCCAGGACCAGACGAATTACATCCAAGGGTATTAAAAGAACTGACAAATGTAATATCGGAACCATTGGCAATAATCTTTGAGAACTCCTGGAGAACAGGAGAACCAGCAGATTGGAGGAGGGCAAACGTTGTCTCCATCTTCAAAAAGGGAAAAAAAGAGATTCCAACAAATATCATCCAGTTAGTCTGACATAAATACCAGGAAAGATTCTGGAGCAGATCATTAAACATAGAATCTATGTACATCTGGAAGGTAATTCCATAATCACAAAAAGTCAACATGGGTTTCAGAGAAACAAGTCATGCGAGACAAATCTGATCTCTTTTTTTTAATAAAATTATCAGCTTGGTAGATGAAGGGAATGCTGTAGATCGGGGTAGGCAACCTTTCCCCTTTAAGGGCCGAGGGACTTGAGCTCCCAGAATCCCAGGAGATATTGGCCAACATGGGACTATTGGCCAACATGGCTGAGGCTTCTGGGAGCTGAAGTCCCTCGGCCCTTAAAGGGGAAAGGTTGCCTACCCCTGCTGTAGATATAGTATATCTTGATTTCAGTAAGGCCTTTGACAAGGTTCCCCATGACATTCTTGTAAACAAGCTGGTATAATGTGGGCTAGACAAAATAACTGTTACATGGATTTGCAATTGGTTGACTGGCCGAACCCAAAGGGTGCTCAACAATGGCTCTTTTTCAACCTGGAAAGAAGTGACCAGTGGGGTGCCACAGGGCTCTGTCCTGGGCCCAGTGCTATTCAATATATTTATTAATGACTTGGATGACCGTATTGGAGGCATAGTTATCAAATTTGCAGACGACACCAAATTAGGAGGAGTAGCTAATACTCCAGAAGACAGGATCAAAATTCAAAATGACCTGAACAAACTAGAACAGGGGTAGGCAACCTTTCCCCTTTAAGGGCCGGGGACTTCAGCTCCCAGAATCCCAGGAGCTATTGGCCAACATGGGACTATTGGCCAACATGGCTAAGGTTTCTGGGAGCTGAAGTCCCTCGGCCCTTAAAGGGGAAAGGTTGCCTACCCCTGGACTAGAAAGCTGGGCCAAAGCTAACAAGATGAAATTCAACACGGAGAAATGTAAGGTACTGCACTTAGAGCGGAAAAATGAAAAGCACAGATATACGATGGAGGACACCTGGCTGAATGGGACTATGTGTGAAAGGTATCTAGGAGTCCAGGTAGACCACAAGTTGAACATGAGTCAACAGTGTGATGCAGCAGCTAAAAAGGCCAATGCAATTTTAGGCTGCATCAGTAGAAGTATAGTCTCTAGATCAAGAGAAAGAATACTGTGTCCACTTCTGGGCACCACAATTAGCCTGGAGAAGAGAAGGTTAAGAGGTGATATGATAGCCATGTTTAAATATTTGAAGGGATGTCATATTGAGGAGGGAACAAGCTCGTTTTCTGCTGCTCCAGAGACTAGGACCCGGAACAATGGATGCAAGCTCCAGGAAAAGAGATTCCACCTTAACATTAGGAGGAACTTCCTGACAGTAAGGGCTGTTCGACAGTGGAACACACTCCCTCAGAGTGTAGTGGAGTCTCCTTCCTTGGAGGTCTTTAAGCAGAGGCTGGATGGCCATCTGTCGGGGATGCTTTGCTTGGGAGTTCCTGCATGGCAGGGGGGTTGGACTGGATGGCCCTTGTGGTCTCTTCCAACTCTATGATTCTATGATTCAATGAATTGTGGTGCCCAGAACTGGACACAGGTGAGGTGTGACCAAAGCAGAATAGAGTAGCACTATTACTTCCCTCAATCTAGACATTATACCTCTGTTGATGCAGCCTAAAATTGCATTGACCATTTCAGTTGCCACATCACACTCTTGACTCATGTTCAAACTGTGTCCACAGCCAATTTTTATTTATTGTCTCCTTGATGATGTCCTGTTCCAGTTTCCTTTCTAATAAGATTTTGATATTTGTTCTTTGTTTTGATATTTGTCCTTTTTTTCACTTGCTTCTAATATTTTGTTTAGTTCATTTTTTCTATTTCCAATCCTTCTTGGTTTTTTTCTTTTCTTTTCTTTTTTAACTATGTTGTATCTTTCTGTTAATTGTTTATATACTATGACGAGTGGCCAGGAAGAGTAGAATTCCCAACAGCCAATCCTGGTTCAGGCTGCTGTGGGAGGAGTGGCTATGAAATGTTACGACAACTGATTTGATATAAAGACCCCTTTTTGGGTCCCTGCCATAGCCCTAGACGGAATGAGCCCCTAACGCCATGGGGCGAGCACCTCACGTAGGCACCTGTAAGGTCACATCTGCACTTACATTAATTTACAGATCAAAAGGGCCAAGCCTAGGAGCTGCTAAGCAGGACATACACACCTAGAGCAGGGGTAGGCAACCTAAGGCCCGGGGGCCGGATGCGGCCCCCTGAGGCCTTTGGACTGGGCCCAGGCTGGTCCTGCCACCACCGCTGCCACCGCCCCCCATGATGATACCGATTATTGTTGTTGTTATTACTTGTTCTTGGGGTTTTCTTGGCAAATATCCACAGGGGTTTTGCCATAGCTTTTCTGGGGCTGAGAGAGTGTGCATGCGTATTTTTTTAAATTTTTTTATTTTTTTAAAAATATATTTATTTATTTGTTTGTTTGTTTTTGGTGCTTCAGCCCCTCCAATTGTCTGAGGGATAGCAACCCGGCCCCCAGCTTAAAAAGGTTGCCTACCCCTGACCTAGATAGGATTTATGAGTTCCAGCCAGCATGTGTCCGGCTGAAGATGAGATAACATTAACATCCTATCGCCTCTCCTTGGAAATTGTCTACTTCAAAGCATAGCAATCAGAATCCTTTGATATACATAGCAACTCTTCACCTCAGGCTAGATTTAAGGGTATAAATGATCCCCAAAATCTCAGGCACATTGGGGTCTGGCTAGATTTCATGATGACACTGCGCCACTGTGAATTCTGAGGTTATATTAATGAGCTTTAATCTTGATACCTTTACTTTCTGGGTCTTGTCTTGTAATATTATTAAAGACTTCTAGTACTGTAATGAAGAGTAGTGGGGACAGTGGACATCCCTGTCTTGTTCCTTTTGAAATTCCACAATTACATGTTGCTTTGGTTACTTGGCTGACTGAATGTTGGGAGGAAAATACAGCAGGCTACTAGAGACAGTGGGATTTAAATGTGCTACAGACTGTTTCCACAGCAAAAGGATCTAACACAGTGGTAGAAGTTTTTCCTAACATATTTTTTCTTGGATCATCAAATATCAGAACTTGTTCCCCAAATGTTTTAGTATTGGGAAACAAAGTACATTGAAGAGCTTATCTTCTAAACAAAATGAGTTCTAGACTGCATGAGTGTGACTTGGGCTTGTGTGCTCCCAATAAAAGCTTAAACAGGAAACCTGAGGTTTGCTTATGTAATGTTGCAGCAGCTGAATCTTCTGTGTACTATGAAGAATAATCGAGTATAATGATATTTCATTTAGTGTTGCTCCTAGTTTCTTTCAAAGGATACTAAATGTGATATTTCTTTGCTCTCCTTGCATTGGCAGGTGTAGATGGTTTTGCTTTGACAGGCTTTTGGGAAGTGACTGTTTTAGGAAATGATTGTTTGTAAGAGAAGAGTTTTAATAGTGATATGTTCTATTTTTCTTTCTTTTTAAACTGATTTTTAAAAATTTATTTTATTCTTATTTACAACCTTTTAAATTTTTAAACATTTTTACTGATATGGGTTTTATGTGTCTTGGTTTTGAGTCTTTTGAGATGCTTTGAGTCCTATTTTTTGTCAAAAAGTAGAGAATAACTATTAATAACAATAATTAATGATAGGAGTTGATTTATTGGACTTAATGCAGCATACTTTGGGGTAAACCAACATATTTTTATATTAGTAATGTTATAAATTATATAACTTGTAATTAGCAAATTATTTTATTGATCTGGCTATAGAAATAGTACTGGATTGGCTATTTTATGGAAGTAATACCCACTTTAGCAGTTTCTTTATTTTGAACATTTAAATTAACCCAAATCTTTTGATTAGTTCTGTATATGGTATAATTTTAAAAATATTTCTCCTTTTCCAATTTTTTTTATGCATTGTGTCTTGATTATGAAACATTACTTGGGTCTTTTGAAGAGCTACACATCCTCTACAAATAAAAGCTGTTGCTGAACACTTGTGCATTATATTGCATTTCATTGCTATTTGCCAACATGCTTTCAAGTCAACAGACGAATTTTAATCTGGGTTTTGTTAAACCACTACTATTTTTTTTTGTCCCTAGCAACCATTTGCCATGTAAATTAGGTATTCTCAGGCTTAATGTTCTTCATTTGTATAAAACAAATACATCATTAATCTGATTATATTCTTGGATGGAATGTTGTCCTCTGATCATTGTGGATCATTTTATTATTAGGCATACATCCAAAATAAGATTGAAACATGGCACTTACCGTCTGGGAAATTAATTTTGTAGGGTTTATTTTTAAGATAAAAACATTTTGGAAGAAAAGGGAAATGCTTATTTAACTGCAGCCATTGCTTAATACTCAGGAACATTTCTTATCCATAACTACGATTCAGTGGTAAAAAAACTAAGGTATACAATTTGTGGTGCATTGCATGTTGATGCTAGAAGGTATTAATACAATGCAATTTTGGAATCAGTAATTTTGAAAATAATTCTGTATTTGTCATGGTGAGGCATATTTCATTCAGAATTTTAACTAAGACTAGAGATTAGGGTACATTTCTAAAATGAGGATTTGGCTGTGACAACCTACTTGCATTTGAGCCAGTGGCATAACTAGGATTGGTTTCACCTGGTGTATGTGCCCAGAAAAGGCCTTTGTGGGGGCAGTGGCAGGCTGCTCCACCCTTCCTCCTTCCCTCTCCTCACTCACCTAAAAACCCCTTCTGCAGCCATATTAGGAAGGACTGCCATCTTGTGGCAGCCTACCCTGCCCTTCCTCCCTCCCCTCCCACTGTCTCACTCACTTAAAAAAGCCCTCCTTGTCTGCCTGTCTGCACACCTCCTAGCTAGACCAGAAAGGGCTACTGGGTGGTGGTGGCGGTGGTGGCAGCGACAACCTATGCTGCCCTCCCTCTCTTCCCTTCCACTCCTACTGCTTTACTCGGTTGTCTGCCTGCCACCCATGGTAAGTGAGGCAACAAGAGGTGTGCTTGAGCCTTGGTTTCATTCTCCCGGAGAGAGCCAGGACAGTGGAGACACCATGGGGACATGCACTTGCCTCTCCCTCTCTGCAGCCTTGGCTTTCTCCTTGGTGGAGAGAGCCAGGGCAATGAAGCCAGGAGGGATATGCACTCTATTTCTGCTTCCTTGGTTTTCTCTCAGCAGAGAGAGCTAGAGCCATGGAGAAGCCATGAGGGGCATGCACTCTCCTTCCTCCTCGTTGGGTAGAGCCAGGGCAGCAGACAAGCCATGAGGAGCATGTGCTCACTCCCCTCTCCATTGCCTTGGCTTTCTTCCTGGTGGAGAAGGAGAAGGAGCAGGCACCAGCAACAACACCGTACCCACCCACAGAAGGAGGAGGTACTGACTGGGTGTCACCCCTCCTCTGAATTGTCATCCGGTGCATTCCGCACCCTGCTGCATCCCTTAGTGGCGCCACTGATTTGAGCTGTTTTATTATTTGGGCATTAAAAAAAGATTAAACATTACAAGCATAGACTGTGTGGGAGCAGTCCCACTCAGTGCTGGAATTCTGTTTTGAGCAGAGGTGGGCAAAGTATAGTCCTGGGGCAGCATATGCCTCGCCAAGTGGTATTCTCAGCCTTTGACGCATCCAAACATTCTAGACCATGCTTTTCTGGGGAAAAAAGGCGGGGGGAGAAAAAGAGAGAAAGAAAGAAAAGGGGGGGGGGAGGCAAAACAAAGAAAAAGATAAGAAAAGTGAATTGTTGTTTTCCTGGAAACCTCCTAGAATAACAATTCACCTTTTGGTTGCCGATTTCCCCTGCACCATTTAACATTAAAAGATATCAGTTTCTCAAAATGAGCAGTGGAGTTACATCACTTCTGGTTTGTTCTTTCATTTTGGATGTTAATTCTGGCAGTTGATGGATCCCCAAGGGTCTGTAGGACAGAAAATTGGCTCTTTTTCACATGCCATAATTGTCCAGCTCACTTTACCCTTCATGTTGTGTGATTAGATCTCCTAGCTTCAAAACAAAACAAAAATTCAAAGCAACCATGGGGAGAGTGACTGTGGTCATGGTTCTAGATAGGGGTTGGGTTTTAATAAGTGGTGTTTAATTGTTTTCTCTTGCTCTTTGGAGATGTGGAAAATGTACCCTATGCAATTGATCTAACCCAATTCTTCCTTTTCCATAAAAGTAGAGTTTTGTTCATAGTTTAATTTGGGGGGAAGCAGCCATGGTGGTGTAGTGATTTGAATGTTGGGCTGTGACTCTGGAGAAGAGGGGTCAAATCTCTGCTTGGCCATGGAAACCCAGTGGGTGACTGTGAGCACATCACACTCTCTCAGCTTCAGAGGAAGGCAATGGCAACACACCTCTGAACAAATATTTTCAAGCAAACCCTGTGATAGCTTTGCCTAAGATTACCATGTCAGCAATGGCCTGAAGGCACAAAACAACAACAAAAACAAGGTTTAATAGTAATTCTTTTTTTGTGCAGAGTTAATGCTGAAGGTCTTCCTCTGAGGCCAGTTTGATTCTCCCCTCGCTCTCCTCCCATTTGATAAACTGTAAGGAAGTCTTCTTCAGACCTAGGAGACAATCTGTCTTTTCACTTATCTTCACTATTAGGACCTGTGAATTGAAACTGGAGTCTTTGGATTGATTCTGTGTCCACATGCACTCCCTAAAGCTGCAGAGGTGGCCCGTGAACCAATGCTGGTCTATGAGCTATCAGCAGTCAGTCTCCAGGAAGAAGGTTGCAGCCAATGGGCACAAATATGGTTCTAGTTCTGGGCACAATGGAAAAACCCTGTCAGTCCTCCACATCAGATAAGAAATGCTGATCATGAAGATATCTGTCTCTTGGCACATATATCCTAAGATTTTAGACTCCAGGCTGAAAGATGGTTTCTGTAGCATGCTGCTATGGTTCTATGGCTACAAGAGGTACCCATTGGGGTTGTTTTCTGTGTCTTGAGGAATTTCAGAAAAGGGTTTAAAATATTTTTCTGTCTGTCTGTGTACCCTTACCTGTCTTCATGCTGGGCTGAATTTATCATCCTTTCTGTTAGTGAATGATTCCACCAAGTTCTGATAATGAACAAAGTTTGGTTTCTGTGTCCCAGGTGATGAATATCAAGATGTAGGCATTGAGATAAGTATTTTATTTGAAAAAGAAGGATGAGCATTATAGGTAGCAAGAGCAATGTCATGTCACTCTGATCCTCATAAATTAATAGAATGTTATGTTTGTTTGGCATTTCTGTGTAAGGAGTTGTCATTATTGTAAAAGACTAACTAGAAAGCCTATATCAGGATTTATCATTTAAAAAAAACCATGTGATTCTGATCTTGAATATTTTAGCCATTATAATCAGTGGAGATTACTTCCCTGAAGTAAATTTATGATCACAACTTTACATTGAAGTAATTCTTTTTGGTATTGCCCTCTTGGGTTTTAATAAGAACTTCATACCTTTCTGAAGCTATTTATTTGGGAGTAATTAAAATCCTGGGAATGCAGTCGCTTAAGTGGTTAAGACACTGACTCTGTTGATTGCAAGATCGGCAGGTTGGCAGTTCGAGGCCCGGATGCTGCATGATGGGGTGAGCTCCTGTCATTAGTCCCAGCTTCTGCCAACCTAGCAGTTTGAAAGCATGCAAATGCAAGTAGATAAATAGGTACCACTTCGGTGGGAAGGTAAACAGCATTCATTCTGGCGACATGATCGCAGAGTAGTCTCTGACAATGCTGGCTCTTTGGCTTAGTAACGGAGATGAGCACCACCCCCTATGGTCAGACATGACTTGACAACCTTGTCAATGGGGAATACCTTTACCTTTACCTTACCTTTAATTAAAATCCTACAGGGAGATAATATTAGCCAATTTTATGATTTATCTCTCTCTAATATTTTAACATCAGTCTAGTTACCATGTAGAAGCATATGAAATAATTGTGTAGTGAGTTCCCTTAAAGGAGCATCTTCATATGATACAGGAGTTTGGGTCCACACTAACAAAACTATCCATATCCACCTTGATTCCAGTGCTGTTTGAACACACACTATATGATTGTTTTCACAGTGAAAGCACTCCTTTTAGGCAATGGAGTTTATCAAAACTCACATTTTACTCCTTTAGTTTTATCAGATTTTTTAAATACATGTGTCCTGTGTGCAAATCAGGATCAGGATGGGATTGAAGGTTGAGGTGATTGAGGGCAGGGCAGGTGGGTAGGTAATTACCCAGGCCTCGCAGACGTGGTCTCACCATTTTTTAGTGCACATTTCCAGCTGAGGAATGTGTGCTACATTTGTTTGATTGTATATATTCAATTAAATTTTATTACAACATCGAATGGGAGGAGGGAGCACGCATGTATGCTCCCCTGATTAGTCAGAAGAGTTTCTCATGGGGTGGGTGGGGTGTAAGGGGATTGAATGGGGGGAGGGAAAAGGAAGTGCATGTGTGTGAGATAGACATTTAAAATTCCCTCACTGAAGCAGGTGGAGTGTAAGGGAATCGGATGTGAGAAGGAAGAGGGATTGCATTAAACCTCACTGGGGCACAAAGTGGGGAAGGTGATTGGATGGGGGAGCCATCCAGTGAAAGTGCAAAATTGGTGGTAGGACTGACAGGAAAACAAGAAAGGCTGTTGGTTGATAGGCGTGGACATGCATGCCGAGGATAAAGGAAAAAAGCTGCAGTGGTTGTGTGACTGAAAATAATCCGATACAGTGAGCACATGACTTATAGTGTTGGGGAATATGTGGCTGTCAATACACATTGGGTTCATATTATAACAGGTGCATGTGATGCTAATGGGAGTCAAACTTGGGCAGGATAGTACATGGTGGAGTTAAATTATTTTGCAGGTGTTGATGCACCCTCAGTCACCTTTTGCACAGCAGCATCAAGAGAGTAGGCTTTGACAGTGATCAGTGGGTCAGAGCTGAAGAAACAATTCCTGTATGAAAACTGTTATAAATATGGGAAGAGTGTCAACCATGGCTGGTGGGTGTAGTCTTTTTATCAAGCTAGGAGGAAGATACACTTGGTAAATCTAGGTTCATGTTCAGATATTTTACCTTAATTTAATAAAATAGCTGCCTTAGTGGAGATGCAGTTTGCAACAATGACAGTTTTTTGGGCATGCTTCACCCATTATACAGTAAAATTACACTCAGTAGCTACATTCACAAGGCATGACGTAAAGTACAGCTGGTGTGCACTGTTCAGTCATTCCCACTTGATTCCTTGATCAAGCAGGACTAACTAAAACAAACCACAGACCTTCTGTTAGCAGTTTGTTTACCATGATCATAAGACAAGAATCCTGGCTTTTCCCTCATCTGATATTTCACAGACATAAATCTTTGGAGATTATCACACAGGAAGTCTGCACCCGATCAGCACTGGGTTACATATGGGTTGTAACTGTCAGCGACGGATCATATCTCATTGCCCCATGCTCAGGCAGTAGGCAGCCTGTATCCAACCCGGGTTTCTCCCGCAGCTTTTCATGAATGGGTTTGGTCTCCATGTCCCTATTCTAATTTGTCTGCTTACGTCTTAACCATAAGCCTCCTCTTTATTTTGTCTAACCATATTAAAGTTAACATTTATAAGAGTATGCAGATATATAATTGCAAAACACCGTACTATTAATTTGAAATAAATCTCACTATACATATAGGAATTAATTATGCTTGACAAAATAGAATGGCAGTGACTGCTTAAACATTTGCTTTAAAATGCCTTTTCTTTCATATATTTATGAAATTATAAAATGCTTTGCACTAGTTTCAACTATGCCTAAAGTAGCAATTTCATTAACTAGAGAGCTTTTATAAAAATGTACCTGTCTTGTATTGTCATTGAAATAGCTCAGTCTTGTTAGAATAATTTTTCATTCTGTTAATCTTTTAAGAACAGGTTAAGGTGACATTTGATATTTTAATTTGTTGGTGGTGTTGTAGTAATGAGTGTAGTTTTAAAATCTAGGGCTAGGGCTTATATTTATAATATTTTAAGCACTATTATGATATTAAATACTTTCCAGCAAGGTAGGTGCAGTGCCACAGATAATGAAATGTCACAATGTCACCCTAGATTAGGGTTTTATTTGGTTCAGTTGTTTTTAATGCTGCTAAATACTTCACTTTTAACTACAGCATATAGTACTGATAGAATTCTCTAATCTTTATTATATGAGACTTAACTAAAGGGATTACTTTTTTTTAAAAAAATGCAGTGGTTGGAGTGTAATGAATGTGAATCATTTGATTAAAAATAGAAAATAAATATATTGTCCAATATTTTGAGAGAACTAGACTACATTTATCTATCAGATATTATATTATTACAACAGTCCCATTTTCATTCATTTTTCTTTTTTGTTCTTTGCTTTATATTGTGTTTCTCCCCAGTGATGTATTGTTCTCTTTTTCATATATATTCTAATTTTAAATCAGCCCTGGTGGCGCAGTGGTTAAATGCCTGTACTACAGCCACTCACTCATAAACCACAAGGTTGCGAGTTCAATACCAGCCAGGGCTGAGCCTTGACTCAGGCCTGCATCCTTTCGAGGTCGCTAAAATGAGTACCCAGCTGTTGGGGGGCAATCAGCTCACAGTTGTAAACCGCTTAGACACCCCATAGCGTGGTATGAAGCGGTATATAAATGAAGCTGCTTTTTGCTTTGCTAATTTCCATTTTTCCAAACTCCAAATAATTTATTGATTTACTTATTGTAAATAAGTATTTTTTAAAAATGCATAACAGAATAGGACTTACAGAACTATGGATTTAAATAAATGGCCTCATCCATTTTTTACTTATTCAGTTTCAAAATACTGATAACAAGAGACATTTCTTGCTAAGTGTTAGGACACATAGAAAGTGCAATAAAAAAACTATTGCCTATGTCTTGGACTAATGGCTAACTCACTTCTTGCCAAATCTGTGAATCCAATGGAACTAGCCAACAATCTTGCAGTGCTGATTTGAAAATCAAATAAATTATTCAACAATCTAAGCTATTTCGGTTCATATAAACCAGTTATATGAAGAATCCATCATAGGTTACAGCCTTTAATAAAATCTGAAACTATATATACTCTTCACTACATTGTTGTTATTTTTGTTGCTGTTATTGTGTTCCTTCAAGTCATTTTCTACTCATGGTGGCCCTATCATGGATGTTTTGGTGTGGAGGGGGAGAAAATTTGTTCAGATTTGCCATTGCCTTCCTTTTTTGTCTGAGAGAGTGTGACTTGCCCAAGGTCACCCAGTGTGTTTCCATGGCTGAGCAAGGATTTGAGCATTCCATCCTAATGATTTGGAATTTCCAGACTCCTTACTTTCATAATGTTGCTGGTTTTGGTTTATGGAATTTATAGACAAATGATAATGCATTTTCTTTCCCTTATCCTCTTTTTTCTGCTGGGTGTATTCATATTTTATAAAGAAGCCAGGGCAGAGATCATTCCATAACATGATGAGGCTTCTTGTATTTCTGTCCCACTGGGAATCTGCTGTTCAGTCAGTTCAAGTGGAGTCTTGTGGAGTGTCTCTTGAAGAAGAACGAAATGTTGTCCACCTTATAGCAATTTACCTCCTTTGAGGAGCATTATCCACATGACTCCAGCAATCCACTTTTCTCCTGTTGCAAAGGCTCTTCTGTCTCAACAGTAATAGGAGAATAGGAGGTAAATCAATTCCTGCAGTGCTTTCTATGCCTTTTGTAGCATGATGCATGTAGAACAGATGTTGCTGTTTAAATATCTCTATCCATAACATATAGTGCTTGTTCATACATTAGCCAAAGGTCATATTCAAACTTCATAGGGAAATTATGATTTTCCCTTTATACTATTTCTGTATATAGTAACTTTGTCAGGTATGCATCAGCACAAGGTGGATGTATTAAAAGAAAAAATACACAATAAAATGCAACAATATACCATAATAAAATACAAAGAAATAAAGGCATGCCAAAATGTAATACATATGTGGTAATGTTGTCTGATATAATACTGTTCATTGCTCAAAGACTGTAATATAGAATCTTGGAAATATTCATTAAGAATATTAAGAATGAATCAATTTTACTTGACATGTACTAGTTCCTGTTTGTCTCTGGATTTTAGACTCACAGTCCAAAGGAAAAACAGAAAAAGACACAAATGTATTCTTACATATTAGTCTTTGATGTCCAGTGTTCAGTGAATCAGTGTCAAAAAGTCTAGTAAGGGATTGGAGGCTTAGACATGACTCCTACTGGTTATTCCCAATTAGAGACCCTTTGAATCCATCATTGGATGGTGATGCAGCATAAAGGTAAATCTCATTGATTCAATGGAGCTAACATGGTTGGGAGTAGCCATAGGATTTAAATCTTAATGTCTACACCATGTTGTACTCTCCCACCTTCTGGCCTGCTGCTTGAACCTGTTGAGAAAGTGAAACAAAGGGCACAAAACTGGTTGATTCAAGTGCTTTAAGCAGGCACACAGGAATAAGTAAAAAAGGAAATACCACAATTGGCGATGAGAATATTCTGGGGATAGCTGATTTATGTCCTAATAGCTGGGACTTAAATGGTTTGGAGGGACTGTTAAGGATCATATTTGGGAATCAGGCAGTGCAATCCCCTTAGGTACCCAAGTAGAAATACCTGCTGTGCATTTGCAAGCCTTGGAATTTACCTGCTAGACAAAACATATTGAACATGCTAAGTTCTCATGACTAGAAAGAGAGCATGCCTTGTTTAATCCCACCTAGTACCCAGAAATAGAGAAAGAGGAACAATGGCCTGAAACAGACAGGCAAGAAAGAGAGGCTTCTGGCCACTCTGGGAGTGGGGCATGCAGATAATACATGACCCCAGAGCATCTGGAAGCTGTACAGAGAGTGCACCCGGCCAGGAAAAGCCAACTGGACAAAGAGTGAAAAAAGTCCACTCTTTGTCAGTGTCCTATTACAGGACTGCAGTGGTGTCCTGGATTGGGACCAGGCCATGCGGTTATGTGGTCCTGTGCCAATCGGGGGCTGACTGGCACTGGATCAGCCTCAGGCCACACTAAGCTGTCAGTCTGCATGACCCACATATTGACTTACATGACTGGAGACTTCAGTGGTAACTTGCAAGTTGTTGGTGTGAAGAAACACAGTACGAACTCCTTGTTAATGGTTGTGGTGGGATTTGTTTGCACTATCCAAACAAAGCAACAATCAGTTGTTGATTGTAAACTATAATTTGGAGCAGAAAGAAAGGAAATAATCCTTGAATTATATTTTGCTATTGTTCTATAAAAAATGATTTGAATATTTAATTGTAGTCAGCAATAAGTATCATGTAATGAAATGAAGGGCTGGAACAGGCGGCCCTTAAAAGGCCCCTTCAGGGCCTCATCAGAACTCGGCATGCATGCTGTGATGATGCCCTGAAGCCGGGCAGCCGCCCAGACGTGGGTCTCTTGAAGATGCTCCAGAGGTGCGGCGTTTAGACACCGCATGCTACCAGAGCGTCTTGAAGCTGCCATGGGACTACAGCGTAACCACTAAAGGCGGCTTTTCTGTGGCCCAAAAAGGAGCGAATCTTTGTCATTCTTTTTTGGGTTGGCTTCAAGGTGGATTGGGGCTGCGGCGTGTGGCTGCTGTGGCCCCAATCCATCTTCGGAAGGGGCTGCTTCAAGCTGCCCCTTCTTGGCGGCCTGTTTTGCCCCTAAATATGTTTCAGTTCCCAACTGTGTAAGTGTGTAATTAAAATAAGAAAAGTTGTTAGGTGTTGTAAAATCAGCTTCAACTATGATTCTATGAAAGATAAACCTCCATGAGCCTGGGCCATCAGTAGTAATAGTTGTTGTTGTTGCTGTTGCTGTTGTTGTTCTGTGCCTTCAAGTCATTTCCAACTTATGGGAACCCTAACACAAATCTATCACAGGGTTATCTTGGCAAGATTTGTTCTGATGACGTTTTCCATTCCTTCCTCTGAGGCTGAGAGTGTGGCTTGCCCAAGGGCACCCAGTGGGTTTTCATGGCTGAGTGAGGATTTGAACCCTGATTTCCAGAGTCATCATTGGTAGCCCTTTAGTATTGCAAATTCAGGGTCATGGCTTCCTTGAATGTATCAATCCTTCTATAAAATGCTCTTCCTCTTTTGTTTCTGCCTTCCTATTTTCCCAGTATTATCATTTTTCCAATGACTCATTTTATCTCCTTATGTGTTTAAATTACAATAGTTTAGTCATTTTGACTTCAGGTAAGAGTTCTGGCTTGATTTGCTTTCACATCCTTTTATTTGTGTTTTTGGCAGTCCATAGTCTCTGTAGAACTCTCTCCAGTACTATAGCTCAAATGAATAGGCTTTCCTCTGTCAGATTTCTTCACTGTTCATCTTTCACATCAATACATAGTAAATGAAATATGAAATGGATGATCCTGACTTTGTTATCTGATTACATATGTTTACACTTGAGAATCTTAGGGCCTTTACAGACTGCCAGAAATAATGCAGCTTGAGGCCACTTTAACTGCCCTGGCTCAGTGCTAAGGAATCATGGGAACTGTAGGTTTTTCTCAGACATTGAGCCTTCTCTGTCAGAGATCTCTGGTGCCACAATAAATTACAGTTTCCATGATTCCTTAGCATTGAACCAGGTCAGTTAAAGTGGCCTCAAGCGGCATTATTTCTGGCAGTCTGTAAAGGCCCTTACTTAGTTCCTTGATAACTGCTATTCTAAGTCTTAGTCTTCTTCCAATTTGTTGATTACATTCTCTATTTTGACTAATGATTGAGCCAAAGTATAGAAAAATTTAAAGCAATTTTGATGTCTTTATCATCTGCTTTAAGGTTACGTAAATGTTTTGTGGTTATTTTTTAAACATTCATTGGGAACCCTAATTTTTACTTTTTCCCTTAATCTCCATCACTAGTCATTGAAAGACCTTACTATTTTCTGATAATAACATGGTGTAATCTGCATATTTTTTAATCTTTTATTATTCTTCCTCCAATTTTCATGCTTCTTTCTTCTAAATCTAACCCTATGATATACATCACTTTCCTTGCATGTGACATTACTGCAGTGGTTGGGGGGCAATCAGCTCACAATTGTAAACCGCTTAGACATCCCATAGCGTGATATGAAGCGGTATATAAATAAGCTGCTTTGCTTTGCTTTGCTTTGCTTTGACAGACACATCAAATCCTTGGTGCCTCTTTCTTGGGGACTGGAATGCATATGGAGCACTTCAATCTGTGGGTCATTCTTTTGTTTTCCATGTTTGCTGGCAGAATTTTATTGAATGAACTTGTCTCTAAAGCCTCTAACAGCTATATTGGTATGCCATCTGTGCATGGTGATGTATTTCTCACAACTGCTTTGAGAGCAGCTTTCACCTCACTTTCTATAAAATAAGAAAATATACAAAATTAAATAAACAAATCCCACATTTCCATTCACCATTCAAGATAGCAATTCCTCCAAACATTTCACAAACATTTCAAATCACTGCATTATTTGATTGTTCATAGAATCATAAAATTGTATAGCTGGGAAAGATCCTAAGAGTCATCAGTCTAAACCCCTGCCAGGATAATTGGCAGATGGCCATCCAATCTTTGTTTCAAAACCATCAACGAGGGAGAATCCACCACCTTCAAATGCAGTCCATTCCAATGTCAAATTGGTGTTATTATGAGGACATTCTTGACAGCCCTTGAAGCTGGCTGTCATATTGCCTTTCAGTCTTTCCTTCCACTACTCAGTTCCCTGAACTGTTCCTCATGGGGTGTGGTGTTCATATCCTTTACCATCTTGGTTGTCCTCCTCAATATCCTTCTTGAACTGTGATGCTCAGAACTGGTCATATTACTTCAAGTGTGGTCTGACCAAAGCAAAGAGGATACTGTTATTTTTTTGAGCTAGACACTATGCTTTCCTGAAGGCAACCTAAATTTTTAGAATTGATTTTAGAATCCATTTTCCTATTGATTGGATATAGATAAAATGAACAACAACAACAACAACAATAATTTTACCCATGTCTCCCTGTGTATTGAGATGTATGTTCTTGGGTGTTCTCCTGGTGCCCCAAAACCTTTTTGGCCTACTGAATATATTTCTCCTACGCTTCCATTTTTTGCTGCAATTTTCTTTCAGTACTAGAGTCTTCTGGATTCTGCCTCTTATTTTTATAGGGGCTGTCACCATGACAAACCTATTTCCTGGTAAAAGGAACAAAATTGATGAATTCCTCCATAGTTGCTGTCAGCTGAGCACTGCGCTCTGGAAACAGTCTCAAAGATTTTGCTTGTTCTGGTTCATAAAAATCCATCTTCCTTTTAAAGACTCAAGACATCACTCCTGATATCTATTTTGACAAGGATCCATTTAGATTGTTCCCAGGTCTGGTTCTCTTGCATGACCAGACAATATGCTACTGCCACACCATTTCACAGAATAAGTGGTGGTATGCTGTAATTCTTTAAAAAATATCCTAATTTACCATCACTTCAGTTTTTGATAGATCCTTCTTTTTATCCCTTTATAAATAGTGTGGGTATTTCAAGTTAATAGAATAAAAGAGCTTTGCTATTGAGTATTCGAAAATGTGTTTATTAATCATTCTAAATAATTTATTTTAACAGAGTCATCTCACAGTAATTCTGTAAGTAGTTATATGGAGGAATGAACAATAATTTAGTACTAATAATAGTTCACATGTACCTATCTATAGGAATAAACTGGATTATATGTGACTTCCTTCACATAGGCTTATCAACCAGTTTGATCAGCTTGGGGGATTTGAAATCCAAATAATATCAATGCAATAAGACCCTTTAGATCAGTAAGTATGTTTAGTACTGTAGCCTTAGTACATGACTTCACTCAGAGGAAGAGAGGCAGAGACTTGCCTCCAGAATAAGGTAGCATCCAGGAGCTCTATGTAGAGTTAGAAACCCAGTTGATTGAGCTCGCTGACAGAGCCTGGTGAAAAGACCAAGAGAACAGGGGCTCTTTAAGGGTCTTTACCAGGGGACTTTTTAAGGGAGAAGCTCACAGTCCTGTTTCAGTGCTTACTTAAGATTTCTCAATATGGACACTGAGGGAGTTGCTGCAGTCACCTGCAACACTTGTGGGATATTTGTCTTCTTGCCAAGAGATGTGGGGAACTTCACCTGCACCAAGTGCAAGTTCGTAGCCCTCCTGGAAGAGAAAGTCAAGCAGCTGGAGGCCCGGGTAGCTACAGCATATTAGGGAGCAAGAGGTTTTCCTGGACAGAGCAGAACAAACGGTCTTGGACGGGGACCACACAGAGGAAGTTGTTGAGGAGGAGGTCATTTTATGCACACAGGAGGTGGACAGCTGGAGGAATGTCACACACAGAAGTAGGGAAACCAGGGATCATTCTGGGAGCTTGCAGCTATAGAATCAATTTGAAGCTCTCTCCCTTATCAAGGATGAAGAGGAAGAGCAGCAGGGACAGTCCTCAGGGAGTACCACCGCAGGGAACAGCCACTGCTAAGCCTCAGAGGAGGTGTGTGGTAGTGGTTGGGGACTCCTTCTTGAGAGTTTGTGGGCCTGACAAGATGTCCTGGGAGGTGAGTTATCTCCCTGGGGCAAAAATCTGTGATGTGACAGCGAGGCTGACAAGATTTGTCACGCCTACTGACCATTACCCCTTCCTCTTGGTCCATGTGGGAACCAATGATACTGCAAGGAACAATATTCAGAATATCAGAAGGGATTATGAGGCTTTGGGTAGGAAGCTGAAAGAGCTGGATGCACAGGTTATCTCATCTCTTCTCCCAGTTGAAGGGTATGGTCCAGGAAGGGAAAGGATGATAGCAGACGTGAATAACTGGCTCCATAGATAGTGCCGCCAAGAATGATTTGGGTGGACTTCTAGCAAGAGATGGGCTGCATCTCACACCAGTTGGCAGAAGCATTTTTACCAATAGTCTCAAACATTTGATCAGGAGGGCTTTAAACTGAGTTATGTGGGGAAGGGAGACAGTGTTCTGGAAGACAAAAGGACTGGAAAAAATAGTCAAACTGTCATAGAGGGAACAAGGCAAACAGTGCAAGGACCCAACAGTGGGAGGCAAAAAAACGTGCCTACAGACATACCCCAAAAGCCCTTTTTATTGTCCTTAGCCCCTCTAGCAAGCCTGAGATCATTCTGTGCTTTGGCTTTCCTGATTTTGCCCCTGTGCTAGCTATTTGTTTGAATTCCTCTTTAGTGATTTCACCTCTTTTCCATTTCTTATTCATCTCCCATTTAAAACTTAGGGGCTAAGCAGACGGCGCAAAGCACCGTCTTCAGAGCAAGGAAGGGGAGGGGCAGCCACATGCTGGGCGCTCCAACCCCTTCCCGAAAATGTCCTCGGAGCAGCCGGCCCTCCGCACGGCTGGCGCTCCGAGGATGCCTTTCCGCTGCAGCGTCCGCACGCACTGCAGCGGAAAAGCTGCCGAAGGTGCGCCGGCAGCCTTTTACGGCACACCTTTGGTGATTTGTGGAAGGAGCGCTATTTTAGCGCTCCTTCCAGGGGCGGCAAAGCTGCGCCGTGGGGCCGAGGTGTGCAGATACCTCGGCCCCGCGGCTCAGCTTCCTGGGGTGGCCCCATGCTGCCCGTCTGCTTCCCCCCTTAGTTAAGTTGAAAGTTCTTTGGTTTCTTGAAACATCTCCCATTTTTCCTTCTCTTTGGAACAGTTTGAGATTGTGCCTTCAGTATCTCCCTTTTGAGAAACTCCCATCCATCCTGAACTCCCTTCCCCTTTAGTATTCCTGAGCACGGGATCACTCCCAGTGTTTCCCCAAGTTTGTTGAAATCAGCTCGCCTAAAGTCTAGAATGAGTGTTTGACTATGCCTAGCTTCTCGTTTCCACTGTGTAAGAAACTCCAGGAGAACATGATCACTCCCACCTAAGGATCCCACCACTTGCACCCTATTGACCAGGTCATCCCTGTTTGTTAGGATGAGATCTAAAATAGCTGATCCCCTTGTTGCCTCTTCCAACTTTTGGACAAAGAAATTGTCTTTGAGGCAGGTGAGGAATTTGCAAGACCTTGGAGTATTGGCTGAGTTTGACTTCCAGCAAATATCAGGATAGTTGAAGTCCCCATCACTACTACATCTCTCCTTTCTGAGTGTGTGGTCATTATTAAGAATGGAGTTACAAACGGCAATAAAATGGGGTGAATTTTGGTCAAATAACAATTTTTAAAATTCTCCCGAGAAGCCATCTGGGTCTGGACTCTTACTCTGTTTCAGTTTAGATATTGTCTTTTTGAGTTCATCTGGGTAAATAGGTTTGTTTAACAGTGATTTATGAGAGTCTTTGAGCTTCTTCAGATTTAGAGATTATATAAATTGGTCCATGTCCAAATTTTGTGGCAGTTCAGAGGTATATAGTTTAGAATAAAAGTTTTGAAATTCTTTCATAATTTTGTCAGGAACTTTCACTATATTCTCTTCAGAGGAAGTGAGAGTGGATATGGTTTTCCTCCCTACCTTACACTTGACAACTCTAGCGAGGAGTCAAGAATTTTTGTTGTTAAATTCATAGTAGTAAGATTTAGTGTAATGTAAGGCAGTTTGAATCTTTGTATTGTCAAGAGCTGCCAGCTCTGCTTTTTTCCTCTGGAGTTGAATGAATACCTGTGAAGCGAGCAATTTTTTTTATGAGCTAATGATAGCTTTTCTATCTCTTGGAGGAGGCTTTGTCTCATGGCTCCTTTAAGTCTCTTTTGTGTAGCCCCTTCCTTAATTAATAAGCCTCTGAGGACCGCCTTCAGAGTATCCCATAACAAGGCCTCAGATGTCTCAGGTGATCTATTTTCAAGGTAAAATTGTTTAATTTCATCTTGAATCTGTTTTTTAAAACATTCATTCATGAGGAGATACGGATTGACTCTCCAGATACACGTTTTTGGTAGATCAGGTCCAACCTGCCAGGTTAATGTTATGGCTTCATGGTCTGAGGCTCTACCTGTACATCAGCAATGTTAAGAAGGGATAATTTTGGAATTATGAAGTAATTCCTAGAATAGGTGTGTATGTGTGTTTGTCTGTATAGGATGAATGTAGAGCTCTCCAGGGGTCTATAAATCCATGGCTACTTAAGAGATCAGATACTGGTGATGTTTTCTTTTTCATCTTTCTGGGGGGATGTGATTTGTCTAGTGTGTAATCTCTAGGACTTTGTTTGCATCACCCCCTATAATGACCTCTGCAATGTCCCCTAAGGTTTTTAGGAAAGAAGCCAGAAAGACGTGTTGGTCATTGTTTGTGGAGTTAAATGTGGCCAGTGTGAAGATTACGTTGGCCAGGATACCTTTCAATATTAAATAACGACCTGAAGGGTCCCGGATTACTTTATCAACCTGAAAAGTACATGTTTTACCAAACAATATTGCAACACCTCTGGATTTGTTAGAATTTTCAGTTGTATATTGCGAGTCAAAGGGAGATCATGGTAGAACGTTTCCCATGCTCTTTCTATGCATTTCTTGTAAAAAAAAACCACCAATGCTTGGTTTAAGTTTTTCAAATAATTATTAACACGGGTACGTTTGGGGAGGATCCAAGTCCTTTTACATTGAAGGAGACAGTCTTAATTTTGTCAATGTTTGCAATAATTAAACTCTAAGTAAGAAATGCTTAGAAGAGACTTCAAAGTTTGTCTCATGTACAGTATGCAGTGCCCTTCAAACCCAGGCCTTTTTAAGCATGAGTATGGAGGAAGGGGACTCATAAGACTCCAGCTTAAGAAATATACATCCCAGTGCCCAAAAGTACAAACAATTAACCATAACACAATACAGTTGGCCCTCCATTTTACTTTATCAACCTGAAAATAACTGAAGGGTTCCGGATTACTTTATCAACCTAAAAAGGACATGTTTTACAAAACAATATCGCAACACCTCTGGATTTGTTAGACTTTCGTATATTGCGAGTCAAAGGGAGATCATGCAAGAACATTTCTCATGCCCTTTCTATGCATTTCTTGTAAAAATAAATGCTTGGTTTAAGTTTTTTCAAATAATTATTAAGCTGGGTAAGTTTCGGTGTGGGGGAGAATCCAAGTCCTTTTACACGGAGAGTGACAATCTTAATTTTGTCCATGTTTACAATAATTAAACTCTAAGTAAGAAACACTTAGAAGAGACTTCAAAGTTTGTCTCATGTACAGTATGCAATACAATCCCAGGCTATTTAAAGCATGAGGGTGGAGGAAGGTGACTCATAAGGCTCCAGCTTAAGAAATATACATCCCAGTGCCCAAAAGTACAAACAGTTAACCATAACACAATATAAACACCAATTAACAGAAGCAAACCAAGAGGAGGAGTATGTGTGGTGAGTCCCACATCTCGATCTTGAATGGTGATCCCCTTTGGGGGAGGGAAGCATTATTGGCATACAATGTGAGGGACAAGATCTCAGTAGAAACAGGATAAGGATACCCATCTAAAAGATGAGAGGAGTTAATTAACAATAGGGTGTTCAGATATTACCATATATGAAGGCAACATGACTAGATTTTAAAGTTTTGGTGTGGTTTTGTACTCCATAATTGCTGCTTTCAGGAATCATATTGGAATGAGCTCAAGTAGTGACTTGAGTAATCCTTTGTTTCTTTAACTATTTTTGGTAAATTAAAATATAGATTTAAAAAATAATAATCTTGGTTTGTATTTCCCAGTTCATAATGTTGTATTTCAATTGTTTTATTATCTGTAGTCTTACTCCATCAAATTAGCCAATATTTTACAAACAAAAGGTAAACAAAATCAAACCTAAATCTGTAAAAAAATAAAAATAAAACCAGAATTTAAAATTTTGTGACACTGATTTACACTTTCAATTTTACATGTGGCTGCTAATTGGACCAAAAATAAAATATCCGAAGATATAATCAGAGTTAATTGTCAAGCTAATGCATTTTTTTATTATCTGTTTTCAGATCTTTCTTCCAGTTCTTCCCACTTGTACTGTCACATAGGTGTACTCACATTAATACACTTTCCCATACAAATAAACATGATGTGATAATGATGACTGTGTAACATTGGCAGTTAAACGGATTCTCTCAACTAACCTAATTATGACAACATAAATATCAGGAAATCAGTCAAAATCCTCAATATAAAACAATTAAAATTGTCACAATCAATAAAATATAACATTGTTTTAAAAGATACAAAAGTTAAAAAATAAAAATAAAACATACACAGCCCAATAAAAAATCCTGGTTACATATCAAAAGCCTGCTGAAACAAAAAGGTTTTTGTGAAGTCATAGGCTTTCATGGCCGGCATCCATAGTTTTTTGTGGGTTTTTCGGGCTGTGTGGCCGTGTTCTAGAAGAGTTTCTTTCTGACGTTTTGCCAGCATCTGTGGCTGGCATCTTCAGAGAAAAAGGTTTTTGCTTGCCAGTGAAAGGAAAGGAACCCAATGGGTTCCCATGGCTGAACTGGAGTTTAAACCCTGGTGTCCAGAGCCTCTAGAGTCACAAACTAACACTTAAACCACTACACCAGCATGGCTTGCACAATACTTAAAAGAAAGTGAAGTTCATAATGGACAGGAGTTTCTTGAAGGTGAGATATTGAAGACACAGTTGCCAAAAAAAAAAAAAAAAAAATCCAACAAAGAAAAGTGAAAGTGGCTATATAGATAGCTTTAAGATGAGTAGAGATTGAAAAGGATATGTATAAGAAACATGAGAAGAGACAAAGCAAGGAAGAATGCAAGCAAATGGGAGAAGATCATCAGGACTGAGGCTCGGAGTGAGTTGAGGCTTGCAAGACAGATTAAAAATAATTTCTGGATATGTTTAGGACAAGAGGGATAATCAGCAGTTCTGCTGCCTTGAGAAGAAGGACAAAATGCTAATGGATGATGGAGAGAAAACAGAACTGTCCAACACAAAGTTGCTTCTGTTTTCTTCCAAAAGAAAAGTTGTGCTCAGTCTCCTCAAACCAGAGTATAAATGTTGTAGTGAGGAGGCACTAGGGACCACATTGCAAACATACGATGGCTAATGCAGTGCACCAAGGAATTCCAGAAGAAAATCAGCATGTGCTTTATAGACTATAGTAAAGTCTTTGACTGCATAGATGATGAAAGGCTGTAGAACGCCCTTAAAGACATGGGAGTACCAATATATTTGATAGTCTTGATGAGGAATCTGTATTCAGGACAAGAGGCTACTGTCAGAACAGAACACAGAGAAACAGAATGGTTCCCAATTGGCAAAGGAGTCAGACAGGACTGCATTTTATCACCCTATCTATTCAACTTATATGCAGAAAATATTATACAAAAAGTAGGCTTGGATACAGAAGAAGGAGTGAAAATGGGAGGAAGGAATACTAACAATCTAAGATATGCAGAAGGCACCATAGTACTAGCACAAAACCTCACAGACCTGGAACAACTACTGAGAAAGACCAAGGAAGAAAGACCAAGGAAGAATAGCAGGCTTACTGTTGAACATAATGAAAACAAAAATTATGACCACAGAAATCTACACAGTTTCAATCTAGGCAATGAGGAAATAGAGATAATAAAAGAATGGGATCAAACATTGACAGGAACAGGGACTGTAGCCAGAAAATCAGAAGAAGATTAAGAATGAGGAGGGCGACTATGAAAGAACTAGAAAAGATACTAAAATGCAAAGATGCAACTGAGCACAAGAAGTTAGAATCATACAAGCCATTGAATTCCCTATCACCCTGTATGGATATGAGAGCTGGACAGTTAAGATACAAGATAGGAAGAAAATCAATTCAGTTGAGTTGTGGTGTTGAAGAAAAGTGCTGAGGACTCAGTGGATAGCCAAAAAGACAAATGGATCCCAGAGCAGCTTAAACAAAAAATCTCCCTGGAAGCCAAAATGACAAAACTTAGGCTGTTGTATTTTGGACACATCATGAGAAGAGAAAACTCATTAGAAAAAAAACAACCCACAATAATACTGGGAAAAGTGGAAGAAAATAGGAAGACCACATGCTAGATGGATGGACTCTATTAAGAAGGTCACGGGTATGTATTTGCAGGAACTAAGCAGAACAGTGGAGGACAGAGGGTCTTGCAGATGTCTCATCCACAGGGTTGCCATGGGGCGAGATCGACTCCAGTGCAGTTAACAACATCAAGAAGGAGCTACAGGCCAAAGTAGATGAAGAGGTAGTATAGGAAGAGTTGTGATATGTGTCTGCCAGATAATGGGGGCGGGGGGGGGGGGGGGAGGGGAAGCAACTTCAAAAACTGAATGGCAAAAAGTTTTCAAAGATGTAGCCATGTTAGTCCATTGCAAGAAACAAGTTTCCTGTGACACCTTCAAGAATGATAGGTGGAATTCTGTTGGTTAGTCTCAATTAGAATTAGACCCATTGAATTAGTGTCTGAATGGTGAGTCAACACAAAGTTTGATTTAATGGTTCTATTATAGTGAGAATTAAAAACAGAGTTCAGGCTAATAATTTTATAGTAGCATGAGATTTCCTGTATTATAGTCTACTTAATCAGATACATGGACTGTTATTATTCAGAATTTGATATATATATAATCCATAAAGTTAGGACCATGTACACTTCAGACCCTAACCATGAGTGTTTGTGTGAGTGTGAGTGTGTGTGCGTATGAGAAATTCTGGATAATACTCCTTTGATTTGATGGAATTTTGTTATAGTCCTAAAAGTGCATGCTATAGTCAATTTATCACATAATTTTTTGCTAATTGTGAACAGTGGATGAGTAAATAAGTGTTGTTGTGCAAGCCTTTTTGCATGCTGAATAGAATTGTATTGAAATTTGGAAAAATACAAAATTATTGATTTCAAGAACTTTTAAAAAATAGAAAAACAGTATTAGTTTAATGCTTTTTTTAAAAAAACAAAAAACAATTATTGCAATGTTGACATTTGCTCTGTAGGACACTGTATGTTTGTAGAAGTTGAAGTATTTGACACTTTACAGTACTTCTGGAAGTTGGCCAAGCAATAGCTATATTTTAAATTACTGCCAGTGGTACTATAAATGGACAGGTTCTGCACTGTCAAAAGCTAGGAAGAAACCGTGTAAGGATGGACATCAAATTGATAATATTCCTTTGGGTTTTGAACATTTAATCACTTTTATGTAGGCAATACAAAATAAATGAAGTATTTCAGAGAATTTAGAATTAATCTTATTGAGAAGTGGAGGCGTGTATAAAATAGAACCAGAAAATGTATGGGCTACAGTCTCTCTAGTGTATTTTATGTAATGTAATGTAATTAATCTTTGGTGCCTGATTGAAAAAACAACAATGCAACCCTCACTTTTTCTGCATTTCAGTCTCATGAATGGATGCAATCCAACTGCCTGTCTACTCTTCTTACTGTTCTTGGCAAGAGCAACGTAGAGCTTTTTCCTCCTGAAATGAGTTCAGAAACGTTCTGGTTAAGCAATTTGTGTGTGTGTGTGCATGCTTTTCTTTGAGTTCAATACATTTTTTAAAGAAAAATCCTTTGTATATAGATGTTCTTCAGAACATTTGTGTATTTAAAATCCTGTTCTGTTTGGTTGTTTAGTGAAGGCATCTAGGTTAATGGGGGGGGGGGGAGGGAGTGACGGTGGCTCTTAAAGAAAATATCGAGACCTGTGATAAGCAGGGGTGTACTCAAGTGGCATGAATACCTCAGTTCCAGATGGGTCAGCTTTAGGGGTCAAGTTGTGAAGAGAAAGCCATCACACACACTTCATCAACACCGTGGAATGAGAGACCAGTGCATTTACTGAGCAATGAATTTCCAGTGAACATATAAACTAATTGGTGGATGAACATGCCCCAGGAGCAATGATTTTAAGGTCATAGCAGGCTCAGTGAATTGTGCTGACTTACACTTGTGCCTCACTGATAGCTGATCTTACCAATGAGCGGTTTAGAGGCATTCAAGCCTGAACTCTCTTCCATGCGCCTTGAATGGCATGTCAGCGGTCACTGTTTCTGACATCCTTTATATTTGTCCAGTCAGCTCTAAATCTTTAGGTTGGGCTTCAGTGTACTCAGGAAAGAAAAGAGA
Organism: Phrynosoma blainvillii; assembly: GCA_026167975.1. NCBI lineage: Eukaryota > Metazoa > Chordata > Lepidosauria > Squamata > Phrynosomatidae > Phrynosoma > Phrynosoma blainvillii. The sequence continues at coordinate 35,036,086 of JANUYF010000001.1, read as the reverse complement.
GAAGCAATTATTTTCAGTCATTGAGTTCTGAAGACCTTTGTGTTAATTATGCCAAACACAGCCAGTTCATCAACAAACTAGAAATGTAAAAATGAGAAGAACAAAAGAGAAGTTGAATAGGGATAGTTAAACAATACATTTTATAGTCTGATTTAAAGTTTACTTTTCTAAGCATATATGTTCTTTCTCATATTTTTGCAAATCCTGGTTAAAGGATTCTTTATTTTAACCATGGCTAATTTAAATATGAACAGAGTGGGGGGGAAATGTATCCCTGTGGCACAATAAATTGTGTTTATTTTAAGGTAAGCAATTCTACTACTCCTCTGAACTACTACTATGGAGACCAGGGTTTGAATCCCAACTCAGCCATGGAAACCCACTGGGTGACCTTGGGGAATCACTCTCTCTCGGCCTAGAGCAGGGACCGGCAACCTACGGCCCCCGGGCCAGTTTCGGCCCAGGTCGCCGGACTTACCGGCCCAGGCAGACCCCTGCCACTGCCGCGGCGCGTTTTCGCCTCCGTTCGGCCACGCGCGCTGCGGCTGCCATTTTGATTTTTGAAATGGTGGCCGTGACTCGTTTGCGCATGTGCAGTACTCCTGGTGCACGCGGGGGTGTGTGTGCGCATGGGGGGGGTGCCATTTCCCCCCCGACCCAGTGGAAAGGACTTCAGGGGACCGGCCCAGAGCTTAAAAAGGTTGCCTACCCCTGGCCTAGAGGAAGGCAAAAGTAAATCCCTTCTGAAACATCTTGCTAAGAAAATCCTGTGATAGGTTTGCCTTAAGGCAGTGATTCCCAACCTTTTCTATACCCCACACCCTTAGAAAATGTTTGATTAATGTTTGCATCCCCTAAAAAAGTAATCTCACATTTCAAAATGAAGAAGTATAATTTCTAATTTTTGAATCACAAGTTGAAGTGCATACAATACTGCGGATGACCAAACAGAACTTAAAAAAACCACACACACACTGAAAGATAGAAGTTGATAGCAATCAACTTGTTCAAATCCCTGAATCAAGACTGGTTTCTCTGGCTATAAATGTGAGAGATCATAGAATCATAGAATCATAGAGTTGGAAGAGACCACAAGGGCCATCCAGTCCAACCCCCTGCCATGCAGGAACTCAAAATCAAACCATCCCCGACAGATGGCCATCCAGCCTCTGTTTAAAGACCTCCAAAGAAGGAGACTCCACCACTCTCTGAGGGAGTGTGTTTCACTGTCGAACATCTCTCACTGTCAGGAAGTTCCTCCTAATATTGAGATGGAATCTCTTTTCCTGAAGCTTGCATCCATTGTTCCGGGTCCTATTCTCTGGAGCAGCAGAAAACAAGCTAGCTTCCTCCTCAATATGACATCCCTTCAAATATTTAAAGAGGGCTATCATATCCCCTCTTAACCGTCTCTCCTCCAAGCTAAACATACCCAGTTCCCTAAGTTGTTCCTCATAGGGCATGGTTTCCAGACCCTTCACCATTTTAGTCACCCTCCTCTGGCCCGGCTCCAGTTTTTCAACATCCTTTTTGAATTGTGGTGCCCAGAACTGGACACAGTATTCCAGGTGGGGCCTGACCAAAGCAGATTATAGTGGCACTATTTCCCTTGATCTAGATACTATACTTCTATTAATGCAGCCTAAAATTGCATTGGCCTTTTTAGCTGTGGCATCACACTACTGACTCATGTTCAACTTGTGGTCTACTAGGACTCCTAAATCCCCTTCACATATAGTCTCATAAAGCCAGGTGTCCCCCATCTTATATCTATGCATTTCATTTTTTTTTTTTTTTTGCCCTAAGTGCAGTACCTTACATTTCTCTGTGTTGAAATTCATTTTGTTAGCTTTGGCCCAGAATTTTGTTAGCTTTGGCCCAGAGATCAATGGAATTGCACTTCATTATTATTGAAAACATTTTCAGGATGCTTACTATTTGTTTTCTCAAAGGTCCTCTAATGGGACGCAACATTACATTAGATGCTTTTCATAGAATCATAGAGTTGGAAGAGACCACAAGGGCTATCCAGAGAGACTGTGTTCAGAGGAGGCCCTCCTCTTCAGACCATCTTTTTTTTATGTGTGAGTGAGCAATGCAAGTAACAAAAGAGGGGATGAGGCTAGCTTTCCCTCTTCTCTCCTGTTATCTTCAAGCATTTTGACAATGTCTTAAGTATAACTTTAGGAAATCATAGTGAAATATGCCAAAAGTCTAATAAAATTTGTTTCAGATTAATCAATAGCAGAGTGTCCATATGTGGTCAACATTTTTTATATTGCTTTCTGAGACTTTTCCATTATGTTGTTAACATTTCTTATATTGGTATTTTGAATGTTACCATAAACTTTGTTTAATAGCTTGTTTTCTGAATTGCTGACAACACAACATCATTGTTAAAAAGTCCCAATTACATTAGTAGGATTTGAACAATTGGATAGATCTTTACTTAATTGAATAGGATTCCACATGGATCCATTAGGACAATCAGTGCTCATCTTTGAGCATTTAATCTTGTTCCTGTTAATTTCAAAATGACATCCTTGGTATCCTTATTTATCCTTGTCTAGCTTAGCTGAACGTAATCATAGACCAGATCGAATATGAAATTAATTGACTCATTGTAAGAAGAAGCAATATTGTAAATTAAAAGTTCCCCCCCCCAAAAAAAATTTCATGGATATTACAAACAGAATGTTTATTATTACATGATTTCACTTCACAATTGTCTTTTTAAAATCCTTTTTGTTAGTGTTTGTATCAGCTTCATTGTAAATATCATCATGCAATCCAATCAAAGTTAAGTGCATTTAAATGGAAGAAAGAAAGAATGTGTTTTAAAAATTGTGATTCAAATTGTGGATCCTAGATGTTTTGAACTTTGACTAGATCAGGCCTAAGGGCAGAGTTTAGGAAGGAACTACTGAAAAGTTATTTGGTTTCTATTGTTCATTACAGTGTTTAAAAAGTAAATTGTATTGCTTAAGCATTGCTTATTGCTTTTAACTTTGGAGAGAAGTAATATAGGATGGGTAAGAGAATGGCAAGGTATCTGAAAAATTCCTGTCACATTGAGACTTACATATCCTTAACATGAAATTAAGATTAGAATCATAGAATCATAGAGTTGGAAAAGAGCACAAGGGCCATGCAGTCCAACCCCCTGCCATGCAGGAACTCACAACTAAAGCACCCCTGACAGATAGCCATCCAGCCTCTATTTAAAAACCTCCAAAGAAGGACACTTCACCACTTTCTGAGGGAGTGTGCTGTACTGTCGAACAGCTCTTACTATTAGGAGGTTTTTCCTAATCTTTAGGTGGAATTAGTTACTTTATTTTTCCAATAAAGTAAGTGTGTTCCCAGTCTTTATGTTTCTTTTGAATGTAATTGATTACACTTTTGAATGTAATTGGTTACTCCATCATGCCTTGGCCTCAGCAGCCTCAAGTCCAACAGCCACTACTGTCCCCCTTTCCTTGTGTGTTGTGTCTTATTTAAATTGTCATCTCGAGGTCTTAAAATCAGCAGTTTGTAAATTGCTCTGGGAGCCTTTGTGACTGAAGGATGGGGTAAAAATACTCTAAATAAGTAAATAAATGAATAAGTACCATATATACCCAACTATAAATCAATCTCATGTATAAATCAAGGGTAGGTTTGGGGGCCAAAATTATATTTTCATATACTTTTTGGCCCCCAAACCTGCCCTTGACTTATACATGATTTTTGTATGACCCATGGATAAGTCGAGGGTAACACTTAGGGGCATGTAACAAAGGATATAACGGATGAAGCAAAGGAAAACAATGCCAAAGAAATGACAAAATTGCAGCGGGCATAATTGTTTATGCTCACACTAAAGGCTGGATAGATGAGAGATTAGAGGAGGGTCAGTGCTTTCAGGACGGATTATGCTCTTGTCTTTCACCAGGAGGTAGTTCCCTTTTTAAAATAAGAGTTAAAATACACTACTTACATTGACCTGTGTATAAGTTGACTCATGTTTTGGGGGTCAATTTTTTGACTTAAATTTTCTAGACTTATACTATGAGTATATATAGTACATTTGTTATAAAGGGTAATTCTGTTGCTTTTAATTTGTTACTTTTAAACCCTGCCTTTGTGTTTATTTAGAAGAAATGAACATTGAAATGCCTGAATTTTTGCTTGGGCCACACTGGAAGGGAGAGGGTGCATGGGAACCCAAGGTTCACTGTGACTCATTCCTTTCTTGCTAAATGATGTATTAACACAATATTTGTGTTTTATTTGAAAGTCACCATCTTTTGAAGACTAATTAAAATTTCAGTAGGCAGAGATAGCCAGTGTGGTGTATTGGGTTGGAGTATGACTCTGGAGACCAGTGTTCAGTTCCCATCTCGGCCATGAAACCTACTAGATGACCTTGGGCAAGTCACACTCTCTCAGCCTGAGGGGAAGGCAATGCCAAACCTCTTCTGAACAAATCTTGCCAAGAAAACCTCACGATAGGTTCACCGTAGGGTCACTATAAGTCAGAAATGACTTGAAAGCACATGACAACCATAACAAAGGCAGAGAAAATAAGACCGAGTTAAAATATAGTAGATATGTGTGTGTGTGTGTGTGTGTGTGTGTGTGTATGCCTCTCTCTCTCTGTGTATATATCTTTTTCCTGATTCTAGTATACCTTTGATCTTTCTGTATAACTTAAACATTCTTTAAAAAGTGTTTTAGTTCATACATTGTGAATTTGCTGTGACTTGAAAAAAAATTAATCATTGGAACTTGTGATTGTGTGTTGAGTGTATGAGGATTGTTTACTGTTTGTATGACCCACAATGAGCTGCGTGTAATTTTCATAGTGATATTAAATAGCGTAGCTTTTTTTTTTGAAAAAAGAACACCTTTTGACACTTACTTAATGTTGTCAAGATATAAGTGTAAATTACTTCTTTACACTACAATGTTAAAAGCAATTCTTTCCACTTGATGCTATGACTAGCACACCTTATACAATTTATCATTCCATCTTTTCATTCTATCAAGGCAGAACATAGCTAGCTAATCCATCGGAAATCCTTATCCTTATCAAACACTCATGAATGCTTATACTGTAGGGGATGACAGCCCAGAGATCATTTTGCTTTTATAAACTGCAAGGTATAGGGAAGAAAATGCTTTTTCTATTTTCAGATACATGCCCCTGGTTTTGTAGATGCTAGATTCACTCTTTTTTCCTCCTATGCTTTCCTTTGTGGAAAACAAAAATGTTTTAGAAGAAAAGTAGTCAGAATTCATTTTTATATATAAAAAAAATAGTATTGTGTCCTTGCAGTCAACAGTATTGCATTTTCTTGTATAAATGCTCTCTCTGTGCCTTCCCCCTTCAGAGCTTTATACCTTAGTCAGAATACAATAGTAGTTCTATTTCTTAAAAAGACAACATAAAGGCAAATTGTATTTTCCCTCACTTTTTGAGCTTTCTCTTTTCAAGATATTTTTATGGTGTCAGTGTCACCAAGTACAGGGGGCTCAGTAAATCTTGATACCTCCTCTAAGAATACAGTGGAATTGAGTTTTTTAAACTTTTGATGTTCTCGATCATAGCTGCCTCTCTCAGAGTCTTATGATGTATTGTGTCAGATTCTAATGTGTAGCAGTTAAGAGATCAGAGATTACACTGGGTATCAAGGCAATGTTCTCTATCATAGACACATTTTGAATCACCCAAAATGTATTAAATCAGTTTGTGAAATTGCTTGCTGTTGTTACAACAGTCATGGTGCTACAGTTGTTTGCAGGATTGTAAGATTCAGTCCATCAGCTTTTCTAATACCATTACTGAAAACACCAACTAGGTAAAGGGGGAGGGAGCATTAAGTAATTACATGTTGTTCCTTATTATACTATTTTGGATGGAGGTTTGCAACAATAATAGCCAGCTATTACATTTTTATTCTGCCATCCCTCTAAGCAGCTCAGGATGGTTTATGTTGCCTCCTTAACAATTTTGTCCTTACAATAACCCACTGAGGTTGATTATGCTAAGAATAATTGACCGAGGTCACCCAGTCAGCATTTATGGCTGAGCAGGGATAATAGAGACAAATGAAGGTGGCAATCTCATACATGTTTATCTGTGTTGACTTAGGGCCTAAGCAGACTGCCAGAAATAGTGCACATTAAATTGAGGCACTGCCCTGGCTCAGTGCTAGGGAATCATGGGAACTGTAATTTATTGTGGCACCAGAGCTCTCTGACAGAGAAGGCTCAATGTCTCAGAAAAAAATATAATTCCCATGACTCCCTAGCACTGAGCCAGGGCAGTGCCTCCATTTAATGTGCACTATTTCTGGCAGTCTGCTTAGGCCCTTAGTGTTAGCTCTGTGTGAACACCTGTACTGAAATAGAAAAAGTGCAGCCTATGGGTTGCATGTGACCCGAGGGCCCCTGGTGTGGCCCTCTGACCCCAAAGTCAGTGACCTTCCAAATTGGGCCACAGTTGACAGATCTGAGGTATATGCATGTAACTCACCATTTTATTTTATTTTCCCACTGGATTTTTTTTTTTTTTTGCAAACACTAAGTAATTATCTTGTTGCTTCATCCTTTTTTTTTTAAAAAGGATTTTTGACCTAAAATAGTCCTGGGGATGGAGCAGTTGCATAAAAATGCAGATAATATCCCATTACATAAAAATAATCAATTGTCCTACCCTCATTTTTCTTAGGCGGTTGGGGTGTCAGAGGATTATGTAGCCATCCAAAGTCCATATCAGGGCAAAAATTGTTGGAGTAATTGTGCCTGAAACAAAAACAAAAACAAAAACAAAATATATTGAGTGACAGGTGACATGGAATGACACATATTCTGTGAGGCAACCACAGACTGCTGAGTCCTGGGCCTATGGCATGTGGCAAAGTTACAGCAAGCTTGCATCATGCTGTGTGGCACAGAGTGATGACTCAGAGCTACCCTCCTATATAAGTGGACCAAGAAACTGGTCCATGTGGGTTAGTTTGGAGTTGCTGGAGAGTTGGTTGGAGCAAACATTGTAGTGGTTGGAAGTTGATAGAGAGAAGTCGGAGTGTGTATATATTGTATTATGTTGTACACAACACACCTGAAGATATAGCCTCTAGAATTTTGGATGAACAACTATGTCTGTGAGTTTTCTTTTGAGTGTGAAAAGTGGGTCAGTGCATTGCCAATACCAATAGCTGGGTGTTTTTTGGTTTTTTGAACTCTGCTACTCTGCTACAATATTGTTTGGCTGCATGTGGATTGGTTTGTCCCCAGACTGCACGGGTAGTTGGCTTCCCCTGCACTAACAAAATGGCCCTTGGAGTTTCAAAGGATATCTACTCAATCTATAGGGTTGAGAGCCTTATGACTATAAGCATTCCATAGTATGAAATTGGTTTAACTGCATGTGTGTTGGAATAGGGATAATGGTCAATAAAATATCTTGAATTCAGCAGGTGATGGGTGGTGCCTCCAGCACATGATTGGATGATGGGGCATTCTGGAAGTGCGGAGGGAGGTGTCGGCCCCACAAGGAGGCCTGCTCGGGGTGGTGGTGGTTACTCAAGGCTCCAGTGGGTGATAGATGACCTCTTTTCCTTGGAGCATCAAAGAGGTAGGTGGGTGAGTAGGTGCTGATGACTTGAAAAAAATTTAAACATTGGAATTTGTGATTGCGTGTTGAGTGTATGATGATTGTTTACTGTTTATATGACCCACAATGAAGTGTGTGTAATTTTCATAGTGATATTAAATAGCTTAGCTTTCCTTCCCTTTTGTTCTTTCTCTTCTCCCTCTTCTTACTGTGCTTCTAGCCTCTTTCTTACCTTTTTTTTTTGCATGCTTCCTATCTTTCTTTGTGGCTGTGGGATTTGGATGGTATTTTAACATTGTATGATGTTTTAAAATTTTTGTGAGCCGCCTCGATTGCATGACAGAGGGGCGGGATATAAATAAATAAATAAATAATAATAATAATAATAATAATAATTTCCCCCTTCATTTCTGTTTTTCTTTTCTTTCACCATTTATCTTTTCTCCTTTCCTTTTCTCCCCTGCCATGTTTGGGGTCCCTCCATTAGGTTTCCTATCTTGGTGTGCTGCCATTGGTCCTATTATAGCCATTCTCTTCACCTCCTAACACAGACCAGGTATCTCTGCTGGAGGCAGTACTCCCTTCCAAGTCCACGCTGTTCCACACAGTGTAATGGCTCATCAAGCACCCCGTCCTGTCCATAATCCCTGCTCTACCCTTGTGCTCTAACCTCCCCCATTCCTTGACAGCTCAGATAGCATGGTATGCACCATCTAAGAATCTAATAACTACAGACAAAGGATTATTTTATTTATTTATTTCAAAGATTTATATCCCATCTTCCTCCCACAATGAGATTCAAGGTGGGTGCAATGGGATTATTGGCAGTTCCACTAAAGTATACAGCTCTGTCAAGGCTGCGAGCCTTTTAGGATCTGTCTCCATGTTTGTTTAACAGTCTTCCTTTGTATCTCTGGCTGGAAGAGGATCTTACCCATTTTTGCAAAGGGTTGAAGACCATCCTGTTTAATTTGCTGGATTAAGCTGCTGAGTATGCCTAAGGCTGATGAGACAAGGAGTAACTGGTGGGGTGGTGGGGATTTTATTTTTAGTATATGAAAGTGTTTGTGTTATTGTTTTGTCAATGATTATAGATGTCTGGTGTTCCACCCTTTGGTGAAAGGGTATTATGAATCATCATCATCATCATCATCATCATCATCATCATCATCATCACAGTTAGTACTTTTCTGTCTCCTGTAGTCTTTTTTAACTGTGGTCATGAGATAATTATTAGGCAATTTCTGTTCCCTTTGCCTTGTCTGTTCCTGTTTATTACTGTCTCTCAGCTGACCACTCCACATCCCACAGTGTTTAGGCATTTGTGGTGCCTAGCTCACTGCAGTGTCACTATACCTCATTAGTGCATGGCACACATCTCTTCTCTGGTATTCTGTCCCGTTGCCATTCTCTGTTGCCCTTTCCCAACATGCTGTGTGTTGGGCTCTCTTGAGATGTGCAGGCTTGCACTCTCCTGCTTTTCTGAATATTCTGGTGCTGTAGCAGTAACCCTGCTAGCAGTGCAATGGGTCAGCTCATGCCCTCTCACTCTGGAGCTTGCTGCTTTGCTGCTTTCTTCTAGACTACCCCCACACTGTTGCACTCACATTTTTCATCATGGTAAAGAGCAATCCTAAAAGCCTCAGCGGGCAGTCAGTTGCCAAGAGACTGGCCATGGTCTCTGGCAGAGTAACCTGCATAGTTGACATTACAAGGGGCTTGAAGACGTGTATGCCCAGTTAGTGCACTTGGGTAGTCAAGAAGCACTTAGAATCATAGAATCATAGGGTTGGAAGAGACCACAAGGGCCATCCAGTCAACCCCCTGCCTGCAGGAACTCCCAATCAGAGCATCCCCAACAGAGGGCCATCCAGCCTGTTTTAAAGACCTCCAAAGAAGGAGACTCCACCACACTCCAAGGAAGTGTGTTCCACTGTCGAACATCTCTCACTGTCAGGAAGTTCCTCTTAATGTTCAAGTGAAATCTCTTTTCCTGTAGCTTGCATCCGTTGTTCCGGGTCCTGTTCTCTGGTGCACCAGAAAACAAGCTAGCTCCCTCCTCAATATGACATCCCTTCAAATATTTAGACAGGGCCATCATATCATCTCTTAACCGTCTTTCCTCCAGGCTAACATAGCCAGTTCCCTAAGTCATCCCTCATAGGGCATGGTTTCCAAACCTTTCACCATTTTAGTTGTCCTCCTCTGGACACGCTCCAGTTTTTCAACATCCTTTTTGAATTGTGGTGCTCAGAACTGGACACAGTATTCCACTTATGGGCAAGCCATGAATGTTCCAGCCTCGGTGGAGACTCCTCAGGTATTGAGTGTGTCAGATGAGCCCCTGTCACTTCTGGATTGTGAGGAACAGCTTGGGGAGCTGAGTATATTTAGCATGGAAAAGAGAGGATCAAGAGGCAACATGATCACCATTTTTAAAATATCAGCAGGGATGTAATGTATAAGATGGAGTGAGCTTGCTTTCTGGTGCTCTAGAGACTAGAACATGAACCCATGGATTCAAATTCCATCTAAACATTAGTGCAGGGGTAGGCAACCTTTTTGAGCCAGGGGCTGGGTTGCTGTCCCTCAGACAATTGGGGGGGCCGAAGCACCAAAAATAAATATAATAATAATAATAATAATAATAATAATAATAATAATAATTATTTATATCCTGCTTATTGACAAACAATCCAAGCGGCTTACAATAAAACCCATACATCATATCCCCAAGCCGACCCACCCCCCTTAAAACAGTATTAAATAAGACATAGTTAAAATGACAATAGACATAAAATTAAAAATGTAAACAATGTAAAACATATTACAAATAAACATTTTAAAACATAAATAAATAAATAAAAAATAAAAAAATAAAAAAATATGCATGCACACTCTCTCAGCCCCAGAAAAGCAATGGCAAAACCCCTGTGGAGATTTTGCCAAGAAAACCCCAAGAACAAGTAATAACAACAATAATCAATATCATCATGGCAGGGGGGGGGTGGCGGTGGCGGTGGCGGCAGCAGGACTGGCCTGGGGCCAGTCCAATGGCCTCGGGAGGCCGCATCCAGCCCCCAGGCCTTAGGTTGCCTACCCCTGCATTAGTGTGATGTCCAGCCTGGACTGTTTAAATTCTCCCCTGCATTTTCTTTCATTTAGTGTAGTTTTTAGTATGTTTGAGCATAGGAATGTTCCACTGTATTAGTTTGTGGGAGGAGCTGTAGGAATCCCCTGCATTTTTCTAGTTTTTGGTTTGCCCCTTCCCAGCAAGCTCTGCTTCAGCTTGGGATTTTTAGTTTTTCATAGGCAGGCTTGGCTTTATCTGTTTGGTGGCAAACAGGCACAGACAGAGGGAAAAGGCATTTCTTACATCAGTTAGCCAATTTAGTTACCACATTTAGCCAATTTAGTTACCATTAGCCAATTTAGTTACCATTTAGTCAGAGTAGTTACCAAAAACAGTTAATTAAATTGAACATCAGCAACAAAGAAGTCAAGAGCACCAGAAGCTGAAAGACCCTGCAGCAGCTTCATTGAGTAGGAAATCAAACCAAGATCAAACCCAGAGAGATGACAACACTGAAGATTGCTGAAACCTAAACTGTAAAGTACCTTTTATTTTAAGCCTGTTAGAGCTGGGGAGGAGAAACCTTTTTCTTTTGTTCTTCAAAATAAATTTCCCCCTTTTTGACTTTACATTCAGCTTTGGAGCCTTTTTGGGTAAAAGAGTTTGATCTCACCAGGGTACTGGCGTTGCACACCCATATTTGCCACCACCTTTAGTTGGGTGTGTCTTCACAATTAGGGAGAACTTCTTTTTTCTAGGTCCCACTGCGATCACAAGCTTATTTGGTGAAGGCATGCTTATTGGCTTTTTGGAATGATTTTTCTGGCCATGAGATGCTGGTCTAGATGGATGAATAATAATAATAATAATAATAATAATAATAATAATAATAATAATAATAATAAAAAATACCCCGCCCCTCTGAGAACAATTGGGGTGGCTGACAAGTTAAAAATACACCACATCCCAATCCCAACCGAACCCACTCCCTATCCCCATAAAAGAATATTAAATCAGATAAAATTAAAACCAATAGAATAAAAATACAGCAATTAGCTGCAACAAAATTAATGACAGGAAGAGAGAGCAGAAAACAGCGACCTTGATCTGATCCAGATTTCTACAGTTAACTATTGCAGGCATTCTGCCTGTCTCTTTATATTCTTATTTACAATGAATATAAAAGGGTCTGTAATACAAATATTCAAAAAGGATGGTGCAAAAAAGCTGTTTTATTTTTAAATGAACTTTCACAACAGAATGACATGAAAAGACAGACAAACTCTCCAGGTTTCACATGCACTAGAGGTGTTTGATGTTGGCGCCATTGGGCAAGATGGTAATCTGTGCCCAGATGCAACACAGCATATCCTTGGATACCAATTCCAGTGCAGTGGAGATGCATTGTCTCAGGTTGTCCAGTTATGGCAACGTGGACAGGTACACAACGTCCTTGATGAATTCCCACAAAAAGAAGTTACAGGTTTTTAAATCCTGTTGTTCGTGGAGGCCAGAGTACCATTGGCAAATCCTAATTTGTAGCACGGCTGATCCAACATCCCAGTAGAGTGGCATTCAGATATCGGTGAACATCTCAGTGGAAATGTGGAGGAGCATCTTGTTGAATGACTACATTGGAAAGATTGTCCTCCAGCTGAGGCATAAGTCATTCTGTTATCATGTCCAGGTAGGAATGGCCAGAGTAATGATAGACCCTGCAAAAAAGAAGGGACCATACTACTACTAGTAATAAAATTTTTATTTATATTTCCCGCCTCTCCCTGCGGATTGAGGCGGGATTACAACATTAAAAACCACATTATACAAATAACATCAATAAAATAAATACAATAACAGCGATAAATGAATAAAAATCCAGTCAACATCAACTTCCAAGCCAGTTAGATCATACATGTTTGACAATTAAGGTCTGTTAGGGAGGTCAGGTGGATAAGCCTGCTGGAAGAGCTCTGTCTTAAGTGCCTTCTTGAAGGATTCTAGAGTAATAATAAGACGGATCTCCTCCGGCAGGATGTTCCACAACTTGGGAGCTGCGGCCGTAAACGATTTTTGGGAAGTCGTATTAAGTCTATTAAGTTATTCTGAGAGTGCGGGGCGGATTGTGTGGGGAGAGGCGTTCCTCCAAGTAACTCGGGCCCAAGCCATGTAGGGCTTTAAAGGTAATGACCAACACTTTGTACTGCTCCTGGAAGCTGATTGGCAGCCACTGAAGAGCTTTCAACACAGGAGTTATGTGGTCAAACCTAGGTGTTCCAGTGACCAGTCTGGCTGCTGCATTTTGAACAAGTTGAAGCTTCCGAACTTGGTACAGAGGTAGCCCCATGTAGAGCACGTTACAGAAATCCAAACGAGAGATTACCAGGGCAAGTACTACAGCTTCAAGGTCCTTCTGGTCCAGGTAGGGACGCAGTTGGCGGATCAACTGAAGTTGATACCAAGCACTCCTGGCCATCGCATCCACTTGAGATGACACTTTGCATCTGTTCATTGTGCCAAACATTCACTTTTGGTGAGTCACTCAAATACTCCATATACTCCATAATGTCATGCAGGTTTTCAGTGCCCCAGATCCTGACATTATAGTGATTTACCTTCCTGGTGAGACAGAGGTGGTCTCGTCATTGAACGCTATTCTGTTAGTGGATTTATCGTCTGCTAACTAGCCCCGCATTTCAGTGCAAAAGTTAGTGTTTTGGCCTGTCATCTGGTTTTAGAATGTGCATGAGCTGCAATTTGCATAACTTTAAGGATAGATGCTTTCGTAAGATGTGCCATATGATTGTTGTGGCATCTCCAGTTCTACATTAGTTCACCTTGCTGATTTTTTTGGACTCCTTTCCTACATAGCTCAGATCCTGTCCAATGTTTCGTTTCAAGTCTATGGGTGGCCCAGACTTCTTCCAGCACATAAACAACCAATGAATGATCTGCTGGAGATATGACAGCTGAAAATGCTGACAGCATTTAAAACAACATTAAAGACATATCTCTTCGGGCAGGTCTACCCAGTCAATTTTAAAACATGACGTTTTAATTTGTATGTTTTAAAGCAGGGGTAGGCAACCTTTCCCCTTTAAGGGCCGAGGGACTTCAGCTCCCAGAAGCCTCAGCTATGTTGGCCAATAGTCCCATGTTGGCCAATAGCTCCTGGGATTCTGGGAGCTGAAGTCCCTCGGCCCTTAAAGGGGAAAGGTTGCCTACCCCTGTTTTAAAGAATGTACTCATATGAGTGTACATGATTTTATAGTATTGTAACTATTGTTTTTATGTGTTTTCTTTTTAATTGTATTTTAATATGATATACTGCACCTCAAGCCTTAATGAGAGGTGAGAAAGATATTTAATATTGTGAGCCGCTCTGGGTTCCATTTCTGGGAAAAGAATTTCCTACATCCTGTGTCAAATTACATTATAGCTGGTGTTGCATTTTTAAAAAGTTAAATTTACTAATTCATATTCAGATTAACAAGACATTTTTCTAGAGCTTGTTCAAAGTGCAAAAGGATCTTGTAGCACCTTTGAGACTAAGGGAAAGATGTTGGTAGCATAAACTTTCATAGACTTAAGTCAAGTTCATCAGATGCAATGTTCAAAGTGGTTCACAACAATAACGGTCTTAGAACCTCCATTGCATATTGCATATCTTCACACAGTGGAGGCTTTCAGAGTCTAAAATTGTTTTTCTTTTCTATACTTTGCCTTTTGCAATTACATTACAGTGTCCTACATTAATGAGATAAAACTAACTGCAAGCAAGAAAGTCACTAATCGGGTCCTGGAATTCATTAGACAAATTTACAAATCATCTGTGATCATTTTGGTGACTACATCTCTTTGATATCCTTAAGCTATTCTGGCATGCTATAGCGCTTGTGATACCCTGCTGTGTAAGGATGCTACAGCTGCAGGTTTTAGATGCCATTTGGTAGTTAATCACAACATTCTACACTAAGTGATACAGTGACTTAATTCAGATTATTTATTATTTTATAAGTTGTCTAATTGATTTGCCACACTTATATCAGTGCAAATGTGCTTCTGGCATGATTCCTCCCCCACACACTTAATACTCTATTATGTATTCACAGAGATAATACTTGTTCATACTCTTGGGAATACTATTCAATTTGGTTTCATTTTTATAAGTCACATAAATAATTTTAAAAGTCATAGGTTTATAATGCATATATGAAAACAAAACACACAAATGTTAGAGATAGTCAGTGCATGTATTTTGTAAGTCTCATTTCTACTAATGTCCAAATTAATTGGGGCACAAATATGTACTAGCTTTAAATCTGAAAGAAAATTGAGTTTAATTTAGTTCAAGTCAACCGTCTTGTTTAAAATTAGCCCAGGGGTCTTGTAAATAATGCTAGTAATCTAAATGTAATAATGCACATTGCCCAATTGTTTCTGTGTATGATATAGGTTCAGTGCTGTAGTGCTTTGACAGCCCATTACTGAATGTAATGAACAGCTATTTTTAAACAGAAGAAATTCAAGTTGACAGCTTGGCAATGAAATTCAGCTAGTGGCATAATTTTTCCTGTCTTCAGTGTACAGAGTAGATTTCAGTTTGGTTTAAAGAAATTTGTATCATAGACTTTATAGAGCAAACAAGAGAGGTTATTTTATTTATTTCTTTTTCTTTTCCATTCAGTTTAACTACTCAGTTTCTTCACTGGTTGTTTTGAAAGCTTCATTTTTATAAGAACTAGAGTAGAATGGAATATGCATTTGGTGAAAAGTTGGTGCTTAGTAAAGTCTATTCAGAACCTCAGGTCAAAACCAGTTAAGATACTCATAGATACCCATTATATTTTGTAAATGACAATTAATTTTAGCACATACATTAGTGTTTAGACTACATGAAATCAGTAACGGTATTTATATAGACCAGTATATAACGTTCAATCCAAATTATATTGTTAGTAGAAAGTCCTGACACGTCTATACAGAACACTAAGAATAACCATTATGTGGCAACAATAGCTATAGCAGACAGTTTTAGTGAATTGCCCAATTATCCATCAACAGCTATTCAATGCTGGCTTGCGTTTCTCAAAAATTTAATTTTGTTTGCAAAGCCCTCTTCTTGGTGGATAAAATCATGAAATATATGAAGTGGTCTATAGACCTCATTTTAAAAAAAATATACTCTATGTGATAGAATATGTTACCACTCATGGATCTTTGGATCAGTACTACAGGATACATTTGGATGTGACAGATATTTTTATTTGTGCTGAATTGAAGAACAGCAGCACTTCTGTAGACAAGCAACAAG
The DNA here is from genome assembly GCA_026167975.1 of Phrynosoma blainvillii. Classification (NCBI taxonomy): domain Eukaryota; kingdom Metazoa; phylum Chordata; class Lepidosauria; order Squamata; family Phrynosomatidae; genus Phrynosoma; species Phrynosoma blainvillii. Next base: position 35,020,099 of record JANUYF010000001.1, on the reverse strand, counting down.
CAGACTAAAAAAAACAACAACTTTCAATATTTGTCTATAAGAATGAAATTCCTACTTTGTGGTACTTACATGGTGATCATCATGTGATGGGTTATACAATGCCATCATTTCCTCAAGTAGCAATTGATTGAGTGCCTCTCAGTTTGAAAGCAAGATATTGTAGTCCCCCACAAAATATAGGGCACATTCACACAGTATGGTAACCCAGGGCTCTGTGGAAGCTAGGCATAACAGGAACAAGTACCATTTTGGTGCACACTATTTATTGCTTCCGTTTGAGTGGTGAGCATCTAGACAGCCAAGGGCATTACTCCATTATTTGTTTATTGTGTTGTGAAAATCTGGGAACAACTGCTTCATTCATAACAAACCAGAAATGGAATCTATGAGTAAAGCTAAACCAAAGTGAATTCCATCTCTGGTCACTTGGGGGAGAAACAAATCAGAGCAGCAGCTGTTCCCAGGTCTACACAACATAATAAATAAACCACAAGGAAAAGTTCTATAATTTGTTTGATTCCTTCTGCTGCAAACAAAGTGATTAGGTTGTGAGCATCATGCACGTTAAGCAAACACAACAAGCAGGGTTCCTGCAGATCCCTGCAGGATCTGTTAGATCGTGTGGACACACCCATTGAGCCTACACAATTGGGAGACTTATTAGGTTATACAAACTTCATAAGGTTAATGAGTTTATATATGAGGTTGATTTTTGTTGACTCTAGTCCTCTTTTGAGCTTCCAGGATTTAGAGAACATTTAGGACACAAAAATAAAATTCTAATTATCTGAAAAAGGGAAACCCAGATTTGTGTTGTAGGGTAAAGACAGGAATGTGTGTCTCTGATACATTTTGGGGGGTAAACATTCAGGGATAGCTGTGTTGGCCATTTAGCAAATTCAAACAAAAATCCATCAGTGATACCTTTATTGGACAACCAAATGCACAATATAACTGTTGCAATCTTTTGAAGCTCCATTGGCTTCTTCAACAGGCAAGATGTTGCAAACAGGAGAAAACAGGAGAAAAACAAACAGGAGAAAAACAAGCAGGAGAAAAACAATTGGAGATGTTAGTCAGATGTCTACATGTTGTTTTAGTCTTTAGTTTAGAGATGATATATGATGGGGAGGATATCTTTTGCATGCAGGATCCTCCTCCTTCTGGCCCTGTGTCTATTGGGAGATTTTCCAAGTCCAGGAAATTTAAAATCCATTTTTAGGTGTGGTTGACAGCAGTGCCCTTGCCTCTACTACAGTCACAGCTATAATAACATCCTAGGATATCCCCACACCGCTTTTTGATCAGCAGCACTCATTTATGTCTTGAGGGAAGAAACTAAAGAACTAAAAGTCAGACAGGATCCATTATGTCAGAAATCTGTAGTCTTCCCTAATGATATTGTAAAATAAAGTATTTAGGTATAGTACCAGTGGTAAATGGGAGTCCCTCCATTTATCGGGGCCTTCTCCCCAGCTAACAAAGGGTTGACTGTGGGAAGGGGTACTGTAATATATGAGAGTGAAAAGAACTTTCTAGGTGGTTGCTGAGAGAAAGGCCTGAGATAGAGAGAGAGGCCTGAGAGGCCTGGCTGAGAGGGAGAAGGCCTGAGGGAGAGCAAGGCCTTGGCCCATGGGCTTGTTCTTAGTCAGGAAGTTAGGTTTGGCTTCTCTTTGACTGAATGATTATCTTTATGTAATTAATCCTTTAAGTTTGTGCCTGGATAACCAGTTGTCCTCCATGTTTTGCTCTTTAATGTTTGTTACTTATTAATAAGCCTTTTTCTTCAATACTCTGCCTCTTTTTTCATTCCTTTTAATAGCCTTAGCTCGGCCAGTGTCTGTTCTGATTGTAGGTTACCAGTAGAAGGCCCAGCAATGTCCCAATGCATTGGTTTTTGTGGGGGTTTGGGGGCTGTGAAGCTGTGTTCTAGAAGAACATATTCCTGAATGCATTTCTCTGAAGATGCCAGCCACTGATGGAGGCAAAACATCAGGAGCACATTCTTCTAAAACACGGCCTCATAGCCTGAAAAACCCACAAAAACTTATGGATGCTGGCCGTGAAAGCCTTCGACTTCCCAGTGCATTGCTGGGGTGTGACAAATTAATCATTGGGTTGTGGCAGCGAGTTTTTTTTAATTATCATTATTATTAGTAAGGTGGTCTCAAAGAGTCCCATCCAGCTCAGCGGAGTGGAGTGGGACTATAGAGAACCCTCACAGTACCATACCCTCTTACATATCATAGATGAAAACTGGGACACATGTGACCAAGCAACATTAGAGTGTGGTAAAATGACAAAAGCTATTAATGAGGAAGAGTAACCAAGCTGGGAGAGGGAGCAGCAATTTGCTTCTGGCTGGATTTGCTGGCGAGGACAAAATCCCACCCCACTCATCTCCCCTGCTGAGTAAATTGAGTGCGAAATACTTTTGCATTTTGAATTGAGTTTGCTGCATTTGAAGTAAGCTGAGAACAAAGGAGAAAAGTGCAAGGAGAAGAAACTGGGACATTTTAAGGCCCTGATAAGGTATGATGACAGAAGATTAACTGCCAGTGTCTTGCATCAATCTGCAAGACATGGTCTCTCTTGGAAGTTATTTTGATGTAACCAAGCATGGCTTCTCTGTCAAGTTCAACTGCCAGATGCATTCCTTCCCCACCACATACTGGGGCTCCAGGTGGCCAAGACCAGAACAAATCAGAACAGTTGATGGGTAGCCAGGACTAGTAGCCTGTCTTGATCTTTTCAGAGGTTATAGTGTTGTGTGGGTTGGTTTCAGGGAGATAGGGAAAAATCTATCATCTCTAGGCTTGAAATTATTCTGTAAAGCTTCTGTTGCAGGAAGGATGTAGCCTGGAATAGACGTCCTTCTGTTTGGGGCTTGAGAAACTGTAGGATTGCATTCTTCATCGTTTTCTCTGTGTTCAAGAGCTGAGTAGCTTTTGGTGGTACCCCCCCTTTTTCCCCCCAGGTGTGAATATAAATAGCGCCAATAGCTACTCCCTCTCAGTTCCTTTTCATCTGTCATGTTTCACATCTCAGATAGCTTCCAGTGTTGTGTAGTTTTTCCCTTTTGCACTTCTTCTATCAGTCTTTCCAGCTTTTCTTTGCTTTTCTTCCTTTGGTATTTTCTCTCAAAAAGAATAAAATAGTAGCTGTTAGTTTGTCATCTCCTTCACTCCCAAACTCTGTTTGGTGGCTGGTTACTCCCCTCAAGGGCTCTGTTCAAAAGCTGTGTCTCCTGTGTTGGGAGGATTGCCAGTACTGATGGCTATTCCCAGTGTGTGATTTGCTTGTGTGAGGGTCATTTAGTGCATTTGTGTTCTATTTGCAAAGGACACAAATATGATCCAGAGACTCCGAAATTGGCTTTCTATTTCTGTCTATTCCTTTACAGTTCCTAAAGGTTGAAGACACTGTTGTGCAGAATTAGACACTCTGATTCCTTGAACCTGCACTCTGATGTGGAAGCGAATGGTGTATCCAACACATCACCTCAATTTCCATTGCTCTTCACCTCTTCTCTGACAGAGGATGTGGATGATACCTCATCCATGTCACCAACAGAAGACTTCTTTCCCTACTTGGAGCTGATTCTCAGGATGGCATTTTTTTGACCCAGTTTTCCAACGTGTCAACATCCAAAGCTCCATGCTGATAATGCTTCCCCTTTTACCAACTTTGTTGGATTGGTCAAGCAGTCCTGGTTCAAACTATTTTTCTTTCCCTGAAGAGAATCTTTACCAGGTTCAACAGGAAGGGACCTCCTTTCTTTTTTGCTCATCCAATGCCCAGCTTTGCTGTGGTAGAGGCCTCCTAGTCCAAGTCTACTTGGAAATCCCATTCTCTTGTCCCAGAAAAGGAAGGCCACTGCCTTGACCTATTTGGCATTGGCAATCTGGGTATCCCAGCAATTCCTCTGGGATAAATTGCACTCTTTCATCCTTTACCTTCCCGAGGACCAGAGAAATGCTGCCCCCCTCTTCCAGCAGGAGGCACATAGGTTGGCCACACAACAGATTAGGGTTGCTCAACATGGGGCTGATTGCATTGACAGCATCAGTCAGCCTGTGGTGCTACAGGTGGTTAAGATCAGCTGGTCTAACCAAGGATGCATGATGAAATATAAAAGGCCTCCCATTTAATGTGGAGAGTCTTCAGTAACAAAACTGATGAGGACTTGGATAACCTCTTCATGGCCTGCACCACGGTCAAGACGATGGAGTTTCAGACATCCCACCTGTCCCTTCCACTAGCACAAGGCCTACTGAAGTAAAACCCTGCCTATCCCCTCAACTAGGTTGTGACCTCCACTACTCATTTCAGTCACACCAATCAGAAGGATTCTACCAACTTCTATTGCAGCAGTCTCAATACCAGGTTCCTCTGACTGCTAAGAAATCTCTGCCAGGCAAGAAGCATTGCCTTTAACTTTTTCCTCCTCCCACCCTTTCTGCCTATGTTTTTGCACCAACATCTCTTCAACCATGAACCTCCTCACTTACTCAACCACATCACTGAGTGGCAGCAAATTTTCTGGGACTCCTGGGCATTTAGCATCATTTACCTGGGAATTTGACCACCCACTTCTAATCGTGTATCTTTTGGTACACTTCTCTCACTAGTTCTCCAGCAGAAGGTCACTCCTCCCAAAAGATGATATTGAGCACCTCCAGTAGCACCTGCTGGACAGGTTTCTTCTGGTATTTTACCATACTGAAGAAAGATGGTTCACTGTGGCCTATCATGGACCTCCAGGGTGTAATTTCATCCAAGAAGTTGTGAAGGGTCACATTATGAGCCATTTTCCTTCTCCCCATGGTGCTGATTTGTCTTTCTCTATCTACAAGACACATATTTCCATGTTTACATCCACCATCAGCACAGCCAGTAGCTACACTTCACAGTTGTAGCCTGTACCAGTACAAGATTTTCCCCTTTGATTTAGTACGCCACCACCTGGTGTTCACAAAAGTGATGGCTTTTCTCACCTCAGGATCAAAGAATTAGGAATCTTCCTGTTCCTGGACATTTGGCTGGTGATTTCTTCTCACCTGAGGATCAAAAAGATAAAGATCTTCCCATAGCTGGACAACTGGCTGGCGATTATCTCAAATGAAGACAAGTTGTGCAAAGACATAAGCAGGACTATTTTCCTTCTTTTCTATCTGGGACTCTAGGTGAACATTGACAAGTCTTCCCTCACCCCTTCCTACTCCCACCCCTTCATAGGAGCAATTCTGGACTCCAGGTTCACTCAGGCATTCCTGCCAACAGACATGGTGTGAGCATCTTCACCACCTCCTAGGCATGGAATTCATGACAGCTCAGCTAGTTATGAAGTTGCTTGGATTTTTTGCCCCCAGTGTGGCAGTCATCATGGCTGTGATTCCAGTCTCTATGACAGATTCCTGTGACACGTCAATCTAGGATGAGACTCCCCACACAGGCTGCTTTGGCTCCCCCCCCCCCCACATCTGCTCAGCTCTGTGGCTCCAACTGATTAATAGCAGCTTCATTTATATACCGCTTCATATCACGCTATGGGATGTCTAAGCGGTTTACGACTGTGAGCTGATTGCCCCCCAACAGTTGGGTACTCATTTTAGCGACCTCGGAAGGATGCAGGCCTGAGTCAAGCCTCAGCCCTGGCTGGTATTGAACTCGCAACCTTGTGGTTTATGAGTGAGTGGTTGCAGTACAGGCATTTAACCACTGCACCACCAGGGCTGATCTCTTCAAGAGCACGCCCTTTCGTCCACCTCAGCCTACAACCCTTATGACTTTGGATGCCTCTTATTCTGGATGGGGTGCATACTGTGCCAGCTTGATGGTCCGCAGGCACTGGTTGATTTCAGAGGCATTACCACATCAGTGCCCTGGAAGTGATTGCAGCCATGAAAGCCATCAAGCTGTTTAAAGGCACCATTCAAGAGACAGTGGTATAGATACTCTCAGATAACATGACCACTGTCTCCTGTATCAACAAGTAGGGAGGGATGAGATCCTCCACCATAAAGATTTATGACTTGCAGCTGTGGGATTAGTGCATTTGCCAATGTGATTTTCTACTAATGCTTCACATACTTTGGCAAGACATTCTCCTGGAGTGCTCTTTGAGTAAAGTGGTCACAGAGGTGCACAAGTTGTCCATATCCGATTATGTATTTGGTCTGATTGTGCACCAATGAGAACATCCATCAGTAGACATGTTCACTATCAAACAGAACTGCTAATGCCAGTGCTTCTGCAGCTTCATCTCCCTCAGAACCTGGATGGGATCGCCACTGTATCTCTTCTCCTCCTTTCCCCTAATCACCAGAGTACTAGTCAAGATACAGGAGGATATGATTAATTGCATACTCATAATCCCTTGGTGGCCCAGATTTGATACTCTTGCAAATGTCCTGTTGTGACTACCTTGTCATGGCTCACACACTCTGCTCACACAGACTGAGGGCAAGGTGAGGCATCCGGATATCAGGCTACTATATTGGATGCCTTGACGACTGTGGAGGCCATAGATGCTGGACTATATGTGGTACTATAGGCCTCTCATAAGCCCTTGGTTTGGCATTCTTATGCCTTAAAATAGCATCAGGTTTGTTCATTTGCTGCAGCATCAGGTCTTCCAATCGCACCCACCAGTGAAAGAACAGTAATTATTTTTCTTCTACATTTGAAGGATGATGGTCTTTCCCTCTCTTCCTTGAAGGTTTACCTTGTGGTTATATTGGCTCAACATCCAGCTGGCCATCCTGCTTCCACACTGTTCAGAAGTAAGACAACCAAGAGATTGTTACAGGGCTTGTCCTACTTCTACTCATCTGTTAAGGAACCTGTTCTATCTTGGTCTCTTTGCTCATTCTATTGCAATTAACAAAGAGCCCTTTTGAGCTCATGGCTAGTGCAGATATCCAACTCCTCATACTTAAGATGCTTTTTCTAGTAGCCATCTCCTCTGCCAAGTGGACCAGCAAGTTTTCCACTCTCCAGTCAGACCAGTCCTATATGATCTTCCATAGGGTGATGCTCAGCTTCTACCCACCATTGCTCTCTTTTGTGATTGCATCAGTCCATCTCAATCAAAACATTGTGTCGCAGGGTTGGAAAAAACCCAGTTTTTTTTTTTAAAAACATATTGAAAACATTTTTTTTTGTTTAAACCAGTTTTGTTTTGTTTTGTTTTTCTTTTGCACTAATGTGTAGAACTACACGAATGTATAGGGATACACCAATATAGAACTACATTAGAAAATTAAGTAGTAAAATGTAGTTCAGTTATTATGGCCACTAGCTTAAATAATAATTGTTCTTTTAAAAAGTGCAATTTTAAAGCAAGTTGTTTTGGTTGAACATACGTTAATTGAAGGATTCATTTCTGAATGGCAAACTTGCACTATAAAATAAAGTGATTAAAAAGAAGCAACTGGATTTTAGTCTAGCAATGAACAGCTGCCAATAAACTGGTACAATTAAAATGTTTAAATTCAAACAATCATTGTTGTTCCAGTAAGGAGGCTGAAAAAGAGTAATAATAGCCAGACATATATGAATATGAATATAATATGAGTGTGAATAATCAATTAAAAAAAACCCAGAATGTTTATTTTTTTTTTTAAAAAAATACCCTGTTATGTTGGCAGCCTTTCATCAAGACCCCTCTTCCCAGTCGGAAAAGGCCTTGCATTGTCTAGACATTTGGTGGGCCTTAGCCTAGCATACTCACCATATGACTCCTGTAAGGAAGGTCTGAAACACACAGGTCAAATAAAACGCCTTCTGGGCACTTTGGGAGCATGGAGTTTAAATGATGCACACCCCCAAACCACCTGGAAGATGCTCCGAAGCCACCTAAGGTAGCCCAAAGCTGGCCTTGAAAGGAGTGGATAAAAGCCACTCCTGCCAGTGGCCCGTTTGGGATCGCAGTTGCAGCCGGCTTCAGGACCGTCTCTGACCGCTCCTTTTGCTGTGTCGCCTTCATCCCTAAGTCTCCAGGGCTGGAAGGAGGGCTTCCCTATTACGTTGCAAAGGCTCTCCAAATGGGTGGTTGGCTTGATCAATCTGGCATATTGATTCACCAAGAAATTGGAATCTTTGAGCCCTTGACCCACACAGTATTGGTGTCCTAGGCATGGGTGAGGGGCATTTCTATGCTAGAAGTCTGCAGAACAGCTGCTTGAGCTCAGCTGCTGACCTTTATCTGGCACTATCTCTGCAGAGCTTGGGCAGTTACACTGTTTGGAAGGGCAGTACTGTCATCTATCCTGCCCCATCTCCTATGGTAAGCTTGCTAATCCATTTGTGTGAGGCACAGAGATCACAACGAAGGAGGACAGGTTGCTTACTTGTAACTGTAGTTTTTTGAGTGGTCATCTGTGCCCCCACACAACCCAGCCCCTCCCTTCTCTTCTGCAGGTCTTTTCTGATCTTGATGATGGAACTAAGAGGGATTTGCTATTGGCATGATTTATATTCTTGCCTGAAGAGGGCAAGATTCCTGCCAAAGGCTACTCAGCTCTGGAACATTGTAAGGATGGATCTGCACAGGTGCGAGACCCATTTGTGTGAGGGCCCAGATGACCATTCAATGACTATTAACGTACAGTTAAACAACCTGTCTTTTTCAATAAATCTTATTACACCTAGCTGATTTTGTCAGCTTTTTATGTCCAGTGTGGTTCCCAGTGTTGGGCTATAGACTGTTTTGATTTTCTTTTTAAAAAGAGGCCTATTATGTCAGGCTTAAGTGCCTATTTCCTAGACTGACTAATCGGATGTCTCTGGCAATAGCAAAAGCTGGGTTTGGAAATAATAGCTCTCCCTGTTGTTGTTCCCTAGCAACTTATATTCAATGTAATACTGCCTCTAAACATAGAGGTTCTGGTTAAACATCACGGCTTACAAATGGTGGTCATTGCCACATTTAATGGCAGTGAATTCCATGCGTTGTTGTGTGAAGAGGTAGTTCCTTCTGCTTTTCATAAATTAATGTGTCTATTTTACTAGGTGATCCCAAGTTCTACTATTATGAGAAAAGGTTATCCATTTTCTTTGCAATATTCATAAAGTTGTAAGAGCCCATAATGTCTTTACTGGGTCATTTTTAACTAAAACCCCCCAGATACTTTAGCCTGCCTCACAGGGAAGGGTCTTGAGCTCCATCATATTTAATACCCTGTGTGCAACATTTTCTTTTTGAGGATAGTGTATTTTATGTTCTTGTTTCATTTCTGTCTTGCATTCCTCCCACCAATGGGATGGCATATGGCTTCTTGCGGGGTTTGGTTTTTGTAGCGCAGCATCTTTTATAAAGGGAGATGTTTTTGAGCCTGATATCAAAAGATACAAGAGCCTTTATGATTTTGAAAGCTAAGCAAGGTCGGTCCTGGTTATTACTTGGATGAGAGATTGCTAAGTAATACCAAGTGTAGGCTATATTTCAGAGGAAGGCAATGGCAAGCTTCCTCTGAATATTGCTTGCCTTAGAAAACCCTGTGGAATTCATGGTGTTGTCATAAGTTGACAGATGACTTGAAGGTGTGTGTATGCACTCTCTTTCTCTATCTTTCTTCTTGGTTTTCTTGAGCTACCTGTTGGTGAACAGAACTGTAAGAACATGGTCCCCCTAGCTGCATATTCAAGTATTTTTTAGAACAGTATGGAGAATAATAGTACAAACAGAATGAAATGAAAATTCAGTCTAAGGGCCTTTGCAGACTGCCAGAAATAGTGCAAATGGAGTCCGCTTTAAGGGTTAGGGTTAGTGCTAGGGAATCATGGGAATTGTTTTTTGTTTTTTTTTGAGACATTGAGCCTTCTTTGTCAGAGAGCTCTGGTGCCACAATAAAATACAGTTCCCATGATTCCCTAACCCTAACCCTTAAAGTGGACTCAATTTGCACTATGTCTAGCAGTCTGCAAAGGCCCTAATTCAGTCAAGCCTTTTGCCTGACTCTACACAACAAGCCTCTGTCTTAGATCTGTATATCTGCCTTGGGACCGACTTTGGGAGAAAGATGGCATATAAATGAAGTAAATAAATTAAAAAATAAAAATCTTCTTAGCATTATTATTATTATTATTATTATCTTATTCATTTATATCCCACCTTTCTTCCAATAATGGGACTCAAGGTAGCTAACAATATTTTAAAATGATCCATATTAAAAACACTATAAAAATTAAATGAAAATACAAAATATACAATTATACAATCATATACTAATACAATTAAAAATACTAAAACACAGTAAAAACAATAAAAAATTTATATACAGACCCTTTAAAAAAACTTCAACACCAGCACCACACAGCATTAAGCACCCAATCTCAACAGTTTGTAAAGGCAGTTTGTATTTCTATGTTCTGTATAGGACAGATTGGGTTACAGTAGTGGAGGTGATTATTCAATAATTTTACACTAAGAATAATTGCCTGTACTCAGTACTGTAGTTTTTTCCATCTTCACTGAAAAATATTTCACCCATTGTGAAGGACTGGAAGGCACTGACACATAGATCACTCTGGAGATGTACACTTTCTATAGTACCTTCTGCTTTATAATGTTCAGACGTTGTTGTTGTTGTTGTTGTTGTTGTTGTTGTTGTTGTTGTTGTTATTTGGAGTATTTATATCCCTCTCTTCAGCTACAAAGGCTCTCAGAGCGGCTTACAAATGGTTCCCTGCCCTTAGGCTTACAATCTAAAAAGACATGACACAAAAGGAGAAGGAAATAGTAGTGGGAAGATCCAGCAGTTCTTCTCTCCCTCTGAGGCCTGGACCATGGCAGATGGACTGGAGGGAGGGCTCTCCTTCTTAATTTAGGCTAGGCCTGATGGAGCTGGCCTGCACCCAGGCTGTCCCTTAAAAGCTTTCTGTTTTGAATGCCTGTCTGAAAAGGAAGGTTTTCGTCTGTTGGCTGAAGGCCATCAAGGAAGGGTCCATTCTGGTCTCCCTGGGCAGGGAGTTCCAGAGTCTAGGGCAGGGGTAGGCAACGTTTCCCCTTTAAGGGCCGAGGACTTCAGCTCCCAGAATCCCAGGAGCTATTGGCCAACATGGGACTATTGGCCAACATGGCTGAGGCTTCTGGGAGCTGAAGTCCCCCGGCCCTTAAAGGGGAAAGGTTGCCTACCCCTGGTCTAGGGGCAGCTACAGAAAAGGCCATCTTCTGTGTCCCCACCAACCATGTTGGTGATGGTGCTGGGATGGGGAGAAGGGCCTTCCCTGAGGATCTCAGAGTCCCGGCTGGCTCATATAGGGAGAAACAGTCTGCCAAATATCCTGGACCTGAGCCATATAGGGCTTTAAAGGCCATCATCAGCACTTTGAATTGTGCCCAGAAACAAACTGGCAGCCAGTGGAGCTGTTTCAACAGGGGTGTTGTATGATCTCTATAACCTCCCCCTGTTAGCAGCCTGGCTGCAGCTCTTTAGACCAGCTGAAGTTTCCGACCACTCTTCAAAGGCAGCTCCAAGTAGAGCACATTACTGTAGTCCAAACGGGATGTAACCAAGACATGTACCACTGACGCCAGATCCAGCGTCTCAAGGAATGGGTGCAGTTGGAGCACAGGTTCAAAGCTGAGTCCAGGAGTACCCCCAAACTGCATCTTCAGGGTGAGTGTGACCCCATCTAACACAGGCTGAATCCTTATTCCCGGATTTGCTTTCTGACTGACCTGGAGCACCTCTGTTTTATCTGGATTAAGTTTCACTTGTTTGCCTTCATCCAATCCATTATTGATGACAGACACTGGTTTAGGGCCAGGACAGCATCCTTGGATTGGGGTGGAAAGGAGTAGTAGAGTTGAGTTCATTGTCATATTGATGACACTGCACCCCAAAACTATGGACAACCTCTCCCAGCAGCTTCATGTATATCTTAAATAGCATAAGGGACAACACTGAACCCTGAGGGACCCCAAAGGCCAATGGCCAGGGGGTCAATCAGGAGTCCCCCAGCACCACCTTCCAGATTCGCTCCTCCAGGAACAAACAGAGCTGCTATAAAACAGTACTTCCAAGTCCCAGAGAGGCGATGGTGGTATTGAAAGCTGCTAGAGGTCCAGTAGAACCAACAGGGACACACTCTTCCTGTCTAGTTCCCTGTGTAAGTCATCCAACAAGGCGACCAAGACTGTCTCTGTTCCATAGCCAGGCTTGAAACCAGATTGAAATGGACCTAGTTAACCAGAATCCAGAAACCCCTGGAATTGGGAAGCTACCACATGTTCTAAAACCTTGCCCCAAAATGGTAGGTTGGACACTAGCTGATAATTATTCATTATGTGGGATTCAGGGATGGCTTTTTAAACAAAGGCCTCACAATTTCCTCCTTTAGGCAAGATGGAACTCTGCCTTGTTGTAGTGAGGCATTGGCTGCCTCCTTTACCCACTCAGTTAGTCCCCCTCTGGCCTGTTTAATAAGCCAAGAAGAACAAGGGTCCAAGACACATGTGGTGGCTTTTACCTCTCCAAGGATCCTGTCCACATTATCAGGCTGCATAAATTGAAAAGTATCCATTAACACTGGACAGACAAGTAGCCAAGGTTACATTCACTGGCACTGCATCAAATGTAGCATCCAAGTCGGAGTGAATCTGAGCGACATTTCTCCTAGCAGGCTTGACACATTACCTAGAAAAGCTTCTGGCCTCTGTTCTAGAAACTGCTGGGTTAGATAGTAGGGGAAGCAACTTGTTATTTTTGTTGTCTGCCTTCATGTCATTTCTGACTTATGGCAACCCTAAAGTAAACTTATCATGGGGTTTTCTTGGCAAGGTTTGTTCAGAGGAGGTTTGCTATTGCCTTCCCCTGAGGCTGAAAGAGTGTGACTTGCCCAAGGTCACCTAGTGGATTTCCATGGCCAAGCCAGCAGTCGAACGCTGGTCTCCAGAATCCTAGTCCTGCACTTAAACCACTATGCTTCATTGGCAAATAACAGCAAGCTATCAGCTCAGCTGTCTTAACAGGTAGAGTTCTAGTTTGGTGCTCAAAATGGAAGAAGTTCTAGTTATTACCCATAATATGTTTCAGCAAATACTAAGCATGTTTGTATTTAAACCGTCTCTTGATAAATGCAGTTCTGTCCTTTGGCAAGAGAGCCTCCACTTTATATTCTGGAAGTCTGCGATGTCAGAATGTGTGACCTTCCTGCTGATGGTCATGGATCTGAAATATCCTCCATGCCATCCTTGCTTGCAGTGTGAAACTTGGGCCAAGTAATGCTGTCAATGAAAAAACAGGGAAACCCCTTAAATAAATTGTATTTCATTGTCAAAAAATTGTTTTAGAAAGTGATGTTGGCAGCATGTCGTGCAATGTTCTGAATGATGCTTTTGGGCCCAGAATTCTTTTTAATTTTTCTGTAGAACACGGCCTTTGCACCCACTCTTGAAATAGCTCCTCTGTCCACACAACTGTCTGTAATTTTGTCTCCTTTTCTTCTCTCTCTCTCTTGTTGAAAAAAGCTTCCCAATGATTCTTTTAAGTATCGTTTCTAGTCCTAACATAATGCACTATGATGATGGGCATGAAGCTCTCTTATCTTTCTGAAGATCAAATACCAACTCCACTTGAAAGTTCAGCTAGCAGGAATAGTAGAGAGAGAGAGGCTGCTGTCACTTTGCCCTACAGCATGCTTAGCTGGTACCAATCTATTGCATAACACTATCGCTTGACTTGGCTTTTGTAGCTGATAGAACAAAAGCAGGGCTGTGGTTGCAGAGGACTAAAGCAAAAGAAGGTTATTTTGTAAAGAATCTGAACCGTGCATGCGCATGTGTGCATGCATGTTGTAATATCTGTCAAAAAATAATAATGACTTAGCCTTGACTATAAGCCCCTGCAGTTTAGAGGCAAGGGTTATCAGCCATTGAAACAAGTATTTATGCATACAGCTTTATATAGAAGGTCTAAGGAAGTGCTAACATGAGATCTAATTTGGAAAGATTGGCATACATACACACACACTATTATAAAAATATACCTGTGTTGGACTAGCTGATCTAATCTATGCCAAGTGTTTCACTTTCATAGTGGCTATAAATGTTCCTTTTGCTTTTCTCTGACACCAAAAATAGAATATTTTTTATGAACTGTTGGATGATACATTTGAATCCTGCACATTGGCACAAATCTACTGGAAAAAGATGCTTCAGAAATTACATTGCCCAGCTTCTCTGGAAAGTGACATAAATGAACATCATTGCTATGTTCTTGAGTAGTATTTCAGCCAATATTGGGAGAGAAAGTGATGAGCAATCCTAAAGATTAAGTTAGGATGCTCATTTGTTGATGAGAAATACCGTAATTCAAAATGAATAATAATTCTAGAAACATTAAATTCTTTCTCGGTGAAATACTATTCCTACTTAATACAGTGAAGAAATAGTGACTTCTCCCCCTCTTATGGATGTTCAGTGAAAATCATAAGCAGCATTCTAAAGATATCATATGCTAAATAAATAAATAAAACAGCACTTTTCTGAACGAAGAGAGTCCTGAGTGATTTTTCTTTCCCTATCCCTACTTGCAGCCATTGTAGGCATTCTTGCTAAGTGGACCTAACACAGTAGTAGTATATTTTATGCTATCACGCCATGATAGAAAAGTGCTTGAAGTTCAGGGGGCATTTGTCTCCTTTCTCACAAATTCATTTAAGTACCAGTCTTGCCATAGCTTTAACTGGGGCAGACAACCATACAAATGACTTGAGATAAAATGAAAATAATGGACTGAGCTGGGTGCCGGGGGTGGTAGTTACACTGCATGCACATCAATAAGCATCGAGTGTTATTCTATGCTAATGTAAGCCTGATGGATCAGCTTTCGCTTTTAGCCTAGAGGACCATTAAGCACTGGAAGCTGGGTCAAACTGATATAGTAAGGCAGATGTAACCCAATGGTTGGCAACTGTAGTTAACAAGCAGTAATTCAGTGTGCAAGACTAATACTGCTTAAATCTTTGTGATGAGGATGGATCAGAGAAAAGATAATATGTTTTGCTTATTAGAAGTGTTTTGATTTTGCAGAGCATAATTAGTATGCAAAACAGAACAAAACCATCAACTCAGTAATACTGGATGCTTCTGAATTTTCTCATTATGTTTCCAAATATTGAATTTTTGCAAAATGGATTCCATAAAAATGTAAATAAATTGTTCTAGCAGAATAATGCATAATTGAAAGATCTCACATCTAATCTCAGCTGAATTAAATGCTATGTGTAGTTACTAAGGTTGTTTAATGGCCTTGAGAGTACAAACATATAATAGGAAAATGAAAAGTAATATGATATGAAGTCAACTTTTAAAAATAACAGCATCATATAAGGCTTTAAAATGGACTTGCCTTGACACCCTTGTGCATTGAAAATTCATCCTTTTGTTCTCTTTTATGCTTACTTACTCATTAGTGATATTAAAAGCTGTATGAATTTTAGCGATATGTACATGGCCCTTGGTTGAGAGTTCTTTGAGTGTATGCAGATCCTGCATGAGTAAGGAGAGTATTGCAGCGCTAATTAAACCGGTTCAGCTGAGCTGGCTTAAAATTTGAAAAGGGCGGCACCCCAATTATATCACAAGGATTTTGCTGCCGAAATCATTCCAGCCTGGTTCCATCCCCGCTGCTCTGGCGGCCATTTCCTTAAGCCAGAAAGTGCCCAGTTTCAAATAAAGCCGTGCTGAACAGCCCTGGGAGTGGGAATGGACCCAGGCTGCACCCAGGTGGCAATTTTGGCGGCAAAATCCTTGTGATAAAATCAGGATGCTGCCTGTTTTAAATTTTAAGCTGGCTCAGCTGAACCGGTTTAATCAGCACTGCGATAATCTCCTAAAATTTCCCATTTATTCCAAGGGAGTGGTTAGTTCTATGTGCCTTACCTTTTTGTGTGTATTAAACTGCTTTTTCAATTAAAATGAATGAAGAAATCTTGCAGGTATACTATCTTTGCAGCATATATAGGCTAGAACCCTGTTAGTGACATATGTAGGCATAAGTACTATTACTCATCATAAGTATCCTTGTTGTGGTTGTATACATTAGGATAATGTGTAGGGGTTTTATCTTGATTAAGATTTCACAGATGGAGTTCCACTAGTAAAAACATTGAAAAAATGGCTGCATTTCTTAAAGTGCTGAGTAAGTGCAACCCGTAGCAGATTTTGATTGGTAGTCTGTTGCACAACAGGAGTGTGCACCGGTGTAATGCGAGTTGCACGATTGATTGTGCAGTGGTATAATTCAGTATCTAAGTGGCACAGTGCATTAACATTGTAGCTACATTGATATAACTTTACATTACACAGATCCTCTTGGCAACACTGCTGCCAGCTTCTCCATGATTATTACAAGTGTATTTTAATAATTACATAATTCTATTAATTCTGCCTTTAAGAAAAGATTGATAACAATAGCTGAAATAGGCATTGAATAAAATATGGATTTTGTGTTCCTCAAATAACAACTACTACAGTGCTGGCATTACATCAGTAAATGTATTGGTTTCATGAACTACATTAAAATCATTGTGGACTCCAAATACTAAAAATAAAAATAAAATATTGTAACACATTTTTTCATTAGGGAATACCACTGTACATTAATCACTTAATTCATTCCATGCTTGTAGGATCTTGTTGTCAGGGTATGCCAGTTTGCATGCTAAGTTGTGACTGGATGAAGGTATAGCAAAGTGGCAGGTGGAGTCCATGATAGTAAGCCAGCTCTGGCAATTAATGATGCAGTCAGCCAATTAGGCCAGGTGGACTTGATAGCCACTTAGTAGTGTATAACTGCATTGGGAGTCTGTTGGGATTTTGGAGAGTGTATTACTCTCTATGCTGGTAAGAAGCCTGTTGCTGGGAAGTAAGTTATTTTCCTTGCTATGAAGTTATAGTACTGCAGGTATGCAGGAAGTTATGCTGTACTGTTTTTGTGCCTAGCCATGATGCTGTACTCTTTGTTTTTGCATATATTTTTTGTCTTACACTCTGCTGAGTAAAGCTCTATTTTTGTTGACTCCACAACTCTGCTGTACTATTTTGTAATACACCCAAGAATGGTTATGGGCCCAGAGCGCTACTGCTGACGCAGTGTATGTCTGGAAGACGTCTGGAGTCTGAAGAGTTTGCAGAGGCTGGTAAGAAACAAAGGGGCTTGCTCACCACCTTGTCTCTGTCTGAGAAGGGTGTGGAAGACTGGCAGCCATGGCTAGTACAATAATTAGTGGTTTACCACTAGAGAGACTGAATGACCACAATTACCTGACGTGGTCTGTAAAGATGTGATGTTTTCTCATCAAAGAAGGGTTATGGGAATCAGTTGTAAACCCCCCAGCACAGCCTGGCAGAGGACAAAGGATTGCAGCGCAGAAAGCTCACTCCTGGATTGTTTTGGGGGTAGAAGAGAGTCAACTGATTCACATTAGAGACTTGCAGTCTGCAAAGGAATGTTGGGATGCTCTGCGTGGCATACACATTCGCACCTCTGCTATCTCCAAGATGGCCTTGACAAGAAAGCTCTACAGAGCACGTTTGGAACCAGATGGGGATGTTTCCCAGCATTTGCAGTACATGCAGAACACGTTTCTTGAGTTGTCGGAGAGAGGCACATTTTTTGAGGAAAGTGCTAAAGTATTCATTATTTTGAGTTCTCTTGATGAATCATGGGACGTGTTTGCCCAAAGTTTGGAAGTTCTTCCTGAGAAAGACCTAACACTACATTATCTCACTGGTTGTCTGTTGGAGGAAGAAGCCAAGAGGAAGGAACGCCGAGCGGAGCTGGCAGCTTTCAAACAGCATTCCAGGCAGTCTTTGGCTCAGCCTCAGAAAGTGAATGAGATGAACAGTGGAGAGAGTGTGTTTGTTGTGAGGAAATGTTACAAATGTGGATCTACAAAGCATCTTCAGCGTTTCTGTCCAGCTTGGCAGAGACAAAATGTTGCAGTCAAGAAGAAGCAGCAAGAGAGGTGCAAACAAAGCACTAAATCACAGCTTGTTTCAGCTGTATATTGTCTAAACCAAGGAGAAAAGGACTGGCTTCTGGATTCTGGATGTGCTTGTCACATATCTAACCAGAGAAGTTATTTTAAATCTCTGGAACCAGCAAGTATAAACCATGTTAAGTTAGGAAATGGACTAAAGGTTTCTGTTGAAGGAATGGGAGAGTGTTATGTCCCTAGCTTATCCACAACATTACAGAATGTATATTTTGTGCCAGAGTTAAATTTTTGTTTTCTAAGTGTTGCCTGTCTCACAGAAGAAGGCTATCAGATTTGATTTGTTGGCACAACATGTGATATTAAGAAAGGAGGGGAACTATGTGCTAAAGGAGTTAAAAAAGATGGCCTTTACCACATGGTGCCCAATTTACAGAGTTCTGTAGGTGCAATTTATAACAATAACCCTCCTCATAATAAGTGTATCCATTTGTTGCATAGGCGATTAGGCCATGCTGGTTTTAAAGTTATAGACAAAATGATATCTTTGTATGAGGATACCAAGTTGAAAGAGTGTAAAATGTTTCTTGACTGTGCTGTGTGCAAACAGTCTAAGAGTAAGATACAGCCCATAAGGAAGAAAAGTAACAGAGTTACTAAAAGGCCATTTGAAATAATACATTCTGATGTTGTGGGACCGCTATCAAGCAGTTTGGGTGGCGCAAAATATTTTGTGACTTTTGTTGACGACTATAGTCGTTATTCTTGGGTTTATTTGTTAAAGAGTAAAGGAGAGGTATTTCAAATTTTCAAAAACTGGGTAGCATATGTAGAGAGGCAATTTGGCCACAAGGTGGCACAATTGCAATCTGACCGGGGAGGAGAATATATCTCAAATTGCTTTCAGCAGTGGCTGAAGAAAAAGGGCATTTTCCACAGGCTGACTAACCCATTTTTTCCTTGGGAGAATGGCGTAGCAGAACGCCGAGGGGGGATACTCCAAACAGTTAAGGATTCTTTATTATGTGATTCTGGCATGAGTTGTAAATATTGGGCTGAGGCTCTACTCACAGCCAATTATATAGTCAACAGAATTTGGAGTACAAGTATCAATGGCATTCCATATCACATATAGTTTGGTAAACAGCCCAATCTCACTCACATGAGAATATTTGGATGCTTTGCCTGGGTACATATACCAAAGGCACAAAGGAGGTTTGAAAGCTATGATGAAGTATTTTCGCCTACTTCTAAGGCTGAAAGTCTGAGGTTAATCCTCACCATAGCTGCACAAACAGGTGCATTAGTTCATCATTTTGATATAGCCACAGCTTTTCTAAATGCACAGCTGGACGAGTCAATATTCATGGTGCAGCCTCCTGGATTTCAAACAAGTGATTCGAACATGGTCTGGAAATTGAACAAAGCTATTTATGGTTTAAAGCAATCAGCTAGATGTTGGTATAAGTGCCTTGAAGCTGAATTAACAAGACATGGTTTCAAACAGGGTATTGCTGATTCCTGTGTCTTTACCAAAGGGTCAGGCAAAGATTTACAGATAGTGCTAGCATTTGTAGATGATATTTGTTTTGTTGCACCATCTATCGACCATGTAAATAAGTTTGCAACAAACCTAGGAGAAAAATTTCAAATAAAACATCTAGGAAGCATTCAGAAATACCTAGGTGTAGAGATAGAAAGGACAACTGATGGAAGTTTTCTGCTCATTCAAAAAAGAAAAAATTAAGCAGCTCCTGCAGAAATTCCATATGGAGGACTGCAAAGGTCAGGCCACTCCCATGGTAGCAGACTTTCTTAAAAACAAATGTGATACAGTATTTGAAGACATAGAACTATATCAATCAGCAGTAGGCAGTTTGCTATATCTGGCACATTGGAGTCGACCAGATTTATCTGCAACTGCTAACATGTTAAGTCGTTTTTGTTCAAAGCCTACAACAACAGCCTGGCAAGCTGTAAAACGAGCCATGAGGTATTTAAAGGAGACAATGCATTATAGTTTGTTAATTTCATCTTCTGTATCAAATGAATTGTGCTGTTATGTAGACAGTGACTTTGCAAATGATGTGCATGATAGAAAATCTACAACAGGCATTGTTATTTTTTATGCCAGGGTTCCTGTAGTTTGGAAATCAAACAAACAGAGTTTTGTATCAATTTCTTCAGCAGAAGCTGAGTTTGCAGCCTTCTCTGATTTATGTTGTGAACTAGTATGGTTTATACAACTTCTGAAGGATCTACAATTAAAGGTAGAGAACCCTGTAACTGTGTATGAAGACTCTCAAGCATGTATTGAGATGGCCACATCAGAAAGGATAAAAACTCGTACTAAGCATGTGGATGTTAAGTACCATAATGTCAGAAATATTGTACAAGCCAATGTAATACAGCTAGTATATTGTTCATCACAAGAAAATGTTGCTGATATGTTTACCAAACCCTTAGTAGCTGTAAAACATAAAGAAATGATGTCCAGGCTTAGTATGGTTCAAAATGTTACGTAAGCATGTCACTTGGCTACATACTTCATTCAGTGCACAAGGAAGGGTGTCAGGGTATGCCAGTTTGCATGCTAAGTTGTGACTGGATGAAGGTATAGCAAAGTGGCAGGTGGAGTCCATGATAGTAAGCCAGCTCTGGCAATTAATGATGCAGTCAGCCAATTAGGCCAGGTGGACTTGATAGCCACTTAGTAGTGTATAACTGCATTGTGAGTCTGTTGGGATTTTGGAGAGTGTATTACTCTCTATGCTGGTAAGAAGCCTGTTGCTGGGAAGTAAGTTATTTTCCTTGCTATGAAGTTATAGTACTGCAGGTATGCAGGAAGTTATGCTGTACTGTTTTTGTGCCTAGCCATGATGCTGTACTTTGTTTTTGCATATATTTTTTGTCTTACGCTCTGCTGAGTAAAGCTCTATTTTTGTTGACTCCACAACTCTGCTGTACTATTTTGTAATACACCCAACACTTGTGCCTTCAGTGGGCAGAAATCACAGTATGCTTTTAAAAATTCATTTACTTTTTCTCAGATTAAAAAAAAAAGTTATAGAAAATAGTCTCACAGTACTGGCAGCTTTACCTTGCCTTTAACTTCCTTCAGATAGATACTCCCGTCAGAGTATCAGTTAAATAACAGATAATAATAAAGTTAAAAAATTGAGAAATAGTGATTTTATTTTGTTATACAGCATGCCCATGCCAACCGCGGGCTTGTCATTCATGGTTTGAGTTTCCACGGACAATTTTTTTAATGGCCACATGCACACATGGCGGCACGAGCGGGAGCACACACCCATTGAAAAAATGGGACTTAAGGTCCCATTTTTTTGCTATCTGCAGGGTGTGTGTGTGTGTCCTGAACGGATCCCCTGCAGATAGCAAGGGCACACTGCAACTGATGCTGAAAACAAACTCCATTGTGAAGTGATGATTAAAAGAAAAAGTATGGACTGCCTGGATGATGATCCTAGAAAACCTAATTTCCCCCCTATTCAAGCTGATAGACAATGGATTCCACGCCCAAAGCTTGTTTGCAACTTGGAAAATCAAATATGTTTCATGAGGTTTGGACTCTTTCAGCTGAACTAATTCCATCCAATTGTCACTAGATAGGGACAACATCAATCAGTGCAAATTGGAATGGGCTTGTGTTCATCTACCCTATCTAGATTTAATCACAGAAACATTTGACTCAGTTCTTGTTTCCATTATTGGGTCTTATGAATACTCCATAATAGATACTACTATCATAAGACATTTTTTTAAATAGTAGTTAGAATCTGGGACAGAATGTAAGTATTTCTGTCCCAGTTACTGGCCACAGGTGAGTAGCTATTATTGGCCTTTGTGAGATGGCCACAAAGCCTGCTATGTCTGTAACTCAGCACCTATATACCCTGAAGCTATTCATTCTCTTCTAAGCTAGGAGCATGTGGGTTTTGGTATAGCCTGGTGTTATGTCATTGTAAAGTGCCTCAGACTGCAAAAGGGCAAATGTTGCTGTTTCCACGTCCCCTGCTGCAGAAAGGGTATTTGAGCAGAAATTTAGAATATTAGCTGGCAGGGTATCATACTTGTCTATTCTTCCCAGGATGAAAAGGTCAGATTGGTAAGGTTCTGCTTAAACTCAGACCAAGAGTTGTTATGGGCAATAAATCAAAAGAAGCAAGATTTTTAAACAGCAGCTGGTGATGTGGCCTTCTGCACATGCATGGAGAATTTTTAACTTGCCTTTCTGTTGCACTTCCCAATGCTCTAGAAAAGAAATAGGCAAAAGGTGGCATTCCATCTGGCATAAGGGGCATTCACCAGGAGAGAAAAATTGGTATCCATCTGTGAATGTGAGAAGCTGCTTTCAAATTTTAAAATTTAAATTGTGCTTTCAGATTCATCATTTAAATAAATACAAAAGCCTTTTTGAAGACCATTCAATTGTGTGAATCTCACTCAAAAACTCAAACCTTTTAGAAAAATCCTAGAAATGTTGTAAATTTGTTATTTCTTTTAGTCATATAAAATATTTTCTCCACCTTTCCATCATATGTATTCAAAGTAGCTTATAATAAATACACTGAAGAAGCAAAAAGACTAAGAGCCTTATCACACCAGGCAGGTAAAGTGCAACTAGAGCAGGATCACAGTGCCTTTGTTTAGGGCTTATCATATGATGTCACTCCTCTTCTTTGGTTCTTCTGGGAGACCATTTGGAAAATGTTTCTTTTCATTAACACACACACACAAATATGTTAATGACTTCCTTTCCCACTACTGTTCTGCTAGGATTTCCAATGTGATTGTTCAATTCCACTTTAATGCCAATTTTGGGTGGTCAGTGGGCATGCTTTGGGCGCTTTTGGAGTGGTTTAAGTGCCCTAGTGTTCCAGGAAGAAGGAGAAGGGTTGGAAATATAAATTTTATTTCTTTTCAATTGGTAAAGTAGCTGAAAATTAAAAAATATCTACGGTATATATAGAAAAAAATCAATTGGCAAATGTCACCCCCAGGGGCTTGTCAAAAAAGCCAAGAAGGGAAAACTTTGCTCACTGCCTTCCAATGCTACTTTCTTTTCCAGTCGAGTAACCCTGTTCCAGCGTCTCTTTTTCTCTTTCTCTCTCATACACACCTGGAAATGTAAGTGGAAGAGAGTCTTGTAGTTTAAAAAAGTATTTATTTCACCATCACTGTTTATCATTGGCAGATTAATTGTTACTTTAACTGCTGGTGTTCATCTGTCAGCGATTAATCAAATCTATCCTGAATTAGGAAGTCCCCCCTCACAAGAGAATAAAAATATTTTAAAACATAACACTGTTTTCATTTCATTTTATATTTCCATATGAGGAAAAGGGGCAGGGATAATGTCTTGGTGGAGGTAATGACTGGGCAGTCCCAAATGCTGTGTGTGATAAGCTTTTAGTGCAGACGAAAGCTGCAATGATGTAAAGATTCTGATAGGGAGGTGAGCAATCCCAATTGCAGAGGTGTTGAAAACAATGCTATTTTAGTGGGAGAACAGCCTGGTGTGATAAGCTTCTAAAGCACTGTAACCAAAGTGAAGCAAAATCCAGCAGTAGCAGCGTAAAGCCAGAAACAAGGACCTAAATCCACTTTATTGGTAGTGGAGTGAAACAACCACTAGTGCAATTGTACTGAATTCAACCTTTGTGTAGGAAGTAACACAAATGTTTTGAACAATCACTTGTTGAACCCCTGCACTAAATCTGTATAAGATACAAACCCTGCACAATCAGTAGTGCAACGTCTTTATGCACTTAGTTGCAGACCTATGGAATTAGCAGAATATCATAGGATCTTGGAGAGGTCTGAAAAAATTAAAGCAATCTGCTTGATGTGAAGGTAACAAAAATTAGTTCTGGATTATATTCCATGACGGAGCAACTACAGAATAGTCCTTATTTCTTGTCATCACCTGTTTAAACATTCAAGATCAAGAAAGAACAGTGAGAGGAGGGTCTCAGATGACAGTCTTTGTATGCCCAATCAGATATTAAGAATGGGAATACACAAAAAGCTTGTTGCAGAACACTTCAGTCTCCCAGGGCATTCCCTGTCTGACCTCAGGACAGTGGTCTTTGAACGAAAAAGCAAAGGAAGATTGGAAAAAGAAGCAGGTGAATTAGGATATATTCACAAACTCCCGTCGGTGGCACACTACACATATTATAACACTGGACACTCTTAGCTAGTTTAAAATACACTCATTCTTCTCCATTCGTAGACTTGGAATCTGTGGTCTTGGTCCTTTGCAGATGGCAAGTGGAGAGGGATAAAATGATGTGTGTGCCCAAGGCGCACTCAGCCATCGTAACCGGTGGCAACTTGAATATTTGCATTTTTCTGGATTCGCAGTGTGTGTGTGGGGTGTCCAGAATAGATCCTCCACAAATTGGGAGGGACACTGGTATATCCTTTCTGGTTCCCAGCTGCACATACCATGTTTCAAAACTCCCTCCACCATTCATATGGCCACAACCCACCCTGCCCTTAGGCAACATCCTGCATTTGTCCCCTAATGACCATACTTAAAACTGAACTTGTCACCATACCCACAAGTTTTGCATTTCTGTGGATATTTATACAGTCTATAAGCATCCTTCCTGGGCTCCATTCCATGCATTGGAGGAAGTAGACCAAGCCATACTACAAATTCTTTTGCACAGTTAAAACCAACACAACATGTAAGAGATCAACTCAGTTACAGTGCAGACATGCCATAGAATTATTTTGGGAATCCAATGAGTAGAAGATGCTCTGGTCTACTGTTTTGTTTGTTTTGAGTTATCAGTCAAACCTTTTAGCTTCTTGGGCTCAGTGAAACAGATACAAAAGACCATTTTTGCAGTATAGGAACTCTGCACACTTGTAGAGCTAGATAGTGCTGCTTTAGATCAGTAGTTAATATATGGGCTTCTTGAAAGTGAATGTCTGTGTTTCCATTTCATTTCCAAAATATCACTTCAAAAATGCTGTCTACAGGATCAAAGAGTCTTAGTAGTTATTTATTGCTAAGTAAGCAGTTATTTATTGCATATATTTCTCTTCAGGGAAAGAATGTGATTAGGATGACAGGATGCAGGGAAATACATGCTCTGGTTCATTATTTGTGTTCAAAATAAGAACTTAATAAAGAAAAAAAGCTGTTAAAGCTTACATTGCATTTTGGTAAAGGAGGGGGGGATATTTTGTCTCAATATGTTTCAGGGGTTTAAAATGCATTCTGTCCTTAGGGTAGCTCTGTACTTTTGCAGTTCTTGATTAGATGTTGTAATTTAACATTACACCTACAAAGAAAATTATAGTTTATCAGCTGTTTATAATTGCTTTCAAATGAAGATACTGCAAATTTTTTTTGCTTGCATCTTGCTTGTATAACTGAAGTAGGGTTTTTAATAAATCATTGTAGGTCAAGGATCTTGGAAATGCAAATGATCTACAACTTATCCAATAGGCGGTCTTTACACAGCTTTTCATATGGTGATAACATTTGAAGAGACCTACATTCAGATGTGGTCATGTTAATAATGTGTGTTTTCAATAGATTTAGTTCTCTCTTAATTTTCAGTAGTACAGCAATTTCACCTTTTAAACCCATGTGTATAACACATTCATTTTAATAAAATATAAGCAAGATAAATAGTAATTGATTATATAAATATTTTTGAAAATCTAGGGCTTCTAGTAACATTAAAATATTAGTGATGACCTAGCCTTTCCTCTAAATTGAATAATCATATCTACATTGTTTAGTTATATGATCTCCTTAAACAAGACTTTTTTAAAAAAATGAAAGTTATACTGTGGGCATTGCAACATACTCCCCCCCATACTGGAGGGCCACAATGGAAGTACATATTAGAGGTCCCTACAGCATATGTGTCATGACTTCTGTAATTCAGAATTTCTTGATACCTGTTTTTTGTCCAGATCTTTAGTGTATTTTTTCAGTGAACATGTGATATGTCTTGTAAAAAATGCTTTGTTTCTTTTCCTTAAGAATCTGACTCAGGAGTCAACTGGAGTAATAGTGTCAAGTCAGCCCACCCAATCCACAGGCTAGCGATCCGAGGATTGGAGCATCCGTGGATGGCCCTGTCCCATTATCGTCAGTGGTGGCATGTGTATACACCTATGCCAACACGGACACACACAAGTTGATGTCCACTGATGATAATTGGAATTGAGGTCTTTTGTTTTTTGTATTCGTGGGCTGGTGATGGTGTCCAGAACCAAATCCCCATGTACTATCTTTCCCCTAAAATACATCACACTGTTTAAGTGGTAAAGCTTTATAATCTGAACCCTCTGAAGGGTTTCTGAGAAGACCAAGCTTAATGCACAAGGAGTGTAATACTAGACCTTTCCTTCCATCTATGACTCCCTGCTCACTTTGGGGGAATGGGAGTATGTAGTAGGTAAAAGGAGGCTCTAGAAGTGTTTGAAAAGTGTTACTGCCCAGGGGAGCAGACAGATGGACCTTTCCAGTAATTCTTTCCAGTAATTAATGGAACATTTTATTTATATATTTATTTCAAGGATTTATATTCCACTTTTTCCCCACAATGAGATTCAAAGCGGGTTACAATAATTTAAAAGGACAAAAGTAAAAACGTTAATTACAAAAGTTAATAAATAATTAAATATTATTAATATTAAAACATAAGCTAAAACACATAGTTAAAACCAGTTAAAACTGTAAAAAGCATTACAGCACAAGTAAAATTCATCCACTGAATGCCTGCCTAAATAAAAATGACTTCAGCTGCTGGTGGAATGAGAGAAGGGAGAGGGCCAACCTGTTCTCCCATGAAAAGGAGTTCCATAGTCTGGGATCAGCCATGGAGAAGGCTCTCTCTGGAGTCCTCACCAACCACACCTGCAAAAGTGGTGGGACTGAGAGAAAGCCCTCCCCTGCTGATCCTAGCACTCAGGATGGCTTGTATAGGGAGATATGGTCCTTCAGACAGTCTGGACCCAAGCCATTTAGGGCTTTTAAAGGTTAAAACCAGCACCTTGAATTCTTTCTGGAAACAGACCAGTAGACAGTGCAGCTGTTTCAGCAGGGGAGTCACATGAGGAGCATTCCCTTGCTGCCTCCCTCATGCTCCCCAGGTGAGTCTTTTTGTTGTTACTGTGGCAATAAGAAGAAATAATAGGTTGAGAGGGCTGGATAGAAATTAGCAGAGGTGTAACCAGAATCAAGGCAGTGGATCTCTGGGCTGTACAATGTGCATATCTTAATTTGGCTTACAGCAGTCTGGAAAGGGATACTTGCACAGACTAGCTCACTTGAACTAAGCTCACTCCATTCCCATATTTTATATGAACAATATATATGTCTCACTGAATTAATTTGGTCTTACTTCCAAATAAGTAAATGCTTCTGGAAAACCACATATGTGTCTGACATTTGTTCTAGATCTGCCTCCATTCATCCATATCATATTGGTAATAACTTTGAGTGCTCTGTGCTTGTTGCTGACCACTGTGGGATGGTTGGAGGCAACTGTGGCACAGGGTTGTTGGATCCACCAGTGTTTCCCCAGCAGCATTTACTGTGATCAAAACTTAAAAGTGGTAAGAGGATGTGCAGGCATCAAGTTGACATATGCTATGAAGGTGCAGTCCATTATGCTCACTGATATGGATCCACTGTCTTCTCCTTTCTGTCTTGGGATGTATATCTTTTGGTTCCTTCCAACTCCATGTTTCTACCTGCTCTATATCTGTCTGTGATCACAGACTCATAGAGTTGGAAGAGACCACAAGGGCCATCCAGTCCAACCTCTTGTCATGCACAAATTCACAATCAAATAACTCTTGACAGATGATCATTCAGACTTTGAAAACCTCCAAAGAAGGAGACTCCACTACACTCCGAGGCAGTGTATTCCACTGTCAGAATGCTCTTACTGTCAGGAAGTTCTTCCTAATGTTTAGGTGGAATCTCTTTTTCTGTAGCTTGAATCCATTACTCCATGCCCTAGCAGCAGCAGAAAACAAGCTTACTCCATCCTTAATATGACATCCCTTCACATTTTTAAACATGACTGTCATGTCACCCCTTAACCTTCTCTTCTCCAGGGTAAACATACCCAGCTCCCTAAGTCTCTCCTCATAAGGCATGGTTTCCAGACCTTTCACCATCTTGGTCACCCTCCTCTGGACACGGTCCATCTTGTCAACATCCTTCTTGAATTGTGGTGTCCAAACTGGACGCAATATTCCAGGTGAGGTCTGAACAATACTATTATGCTCCTGAAAGGGTAAAGCAGCTCTGGGAGCCACTGTTGTACTAACATTGGATGTGAGGGACTCAGGTTTAAATCACTGAATAGTCACTGAATTCACTATTTGATGTTGATCCTGTTTGTGAAGTCCTACACAGAAGTATTAAACATGTGCCAGCCTAAAATAAATGGGCAACACTAGTTAAATTGTAATTCAAAAAGAACCAGTGAAATCACTGGGGTTTAACTGATCTTGATGAATCTCTTTTTAAGGCCGAGTATTAATCAAATCCAATCTATTATGCTTTTGGAGTAATGATGAAAACTTCGTCACCAAAACATTAAATAAATGAAGCTAATATGTAGATATATCTACAACAGAAGAATCTATTTTGTGTGTTGGGATCCATCATTCCTATTTTGTGTTTAATTAATATGTTTATCCAAATATCTTTGAAACGTGTTTGTATGATTTGTATAACCAAAGGTTTTAATATTGTTTTGGTTTATTTCATTTTATTTGCTCTTTGTTCGTGCATTTTTTCCTTAATGTATTGCTATAATAATGGATAGAGAATTGAAACATGGTGTTTGATATGTACTGCTATTGAACTCAAGTCTCCCAGTTCACAGCATAGCTTTTCTTTATTTTGACAGTAAGAGTGCTACTTGACTCTAGCTAAATGGGTCTCTGTTATGAGATTCTCTATGGAAGAAGACTACTTTACCTTGGCTTGCAAACACATTAAAGCCCTGCAAATCTGCACTTTGTTTTAACATCCTTTCTGTGCTGCAACATTTCCAACGATCTGTGGTCTTTCACAGACAGAAGAGTAATAAAGCAGTATATGGTAACCAACAGTGGTATAATAAAATGCAGTAGAGATAGAGACTAATGTGCCACAAAAATTCTCAGTGTGTTGTGGAAGAACACGACTTCACATGTTGTGGAAGAGTTGCCTAAGTTAAGCTGTGTCACTTGTTTATTTCCTTCATTTAAATATATATAGTTATATATATTGTTAAATATATTGTTATTCAAATGATGGTTCTTCTTCAGAAGAAAAAGAAAGAAAGAAAGAAAGAAAGAAAGAAAGAAAGAAAGAAAGAAAGGGTTAGGGGCACAGAACTCCCGTGAAAGTGGGAAAACCACAAATGACAAAACACTATGTTTTTACCTGAGAGAACACCTCTTTAGGAATCTCTAGATCCTCCAGTGTGACTTTTGGTTAAAGTTGACCATAGAATTGCGCTGGAGGACCTAGATATTCCTTGGGAGAACATATTAATCAGATCCACAAATAATCAAGGCCACAAAAGTCAAAGCCGCAAATGTGGAGGGACAAGCGTAGTTTACATGTTGATGGTACTAACAGCTGGACAGTCAAAAGAGCCATAATTTTATGGTGACAACAGTTGTGATCAGGCATTCCTTTACTTTATGCTAGTGACATTCTGATCTGGAAAGGGGTAACATAAATTAAGAACAGTTTTTGATGTATTCTGTCACTAGCTGTTTGGCTGTGAATGTCTGGATTTGTAAATACTTGGAACTAAGTGCAACGGATTTCAGGGGAATTTTACTTCCAAGTAAATCTGGTTAGGATTTAATTTAGTGTGGGGTGGCTGGTGGATCTGCTGCTGCACTGCTGATCCACTCTTGATTTTACCAGTTCTCTTTCTTCAGCTGCTCTGGGTTGAATGGGCTGTTTTCTGGTGCTAGACCTTATTCCTTGTACTGCTTCTGTATAAGTTAAAGCAGCTGTTGGAGGAGTGGCAATAAAATCAAAAGTAGAACTATTGCCCCATAGCAGTTGATCCACTGGTTGTCCCAACAAAGGAGCTTATCACACAGAGGCAAATCCTGTGCAGAAATGGGATTTTAAAATCTGCTAAACACGCGCAAATGCAGGTTGTTTTTCAGACACGTTGGCAGAAAGAGAAATAATGCAAAAATAACCCAAATGGAAAGTCGACAAAAATCACTCCTTTCTACTTTTGGAATTTCCCAAAAGTAAAAAGGAGCAGGTTTTGTCAGCTTTCTGTTTGGGTTATTTTCACGTTATTTCTCTTTCACGCAAATGTCATCTGAAAAACAACCCGAATTGCAGGTTTTTTTCTACTTTCTGAACGTCATATGAAAAACAACCTGCAAAAGCAAATTGTTTTCACTTTAAATCTAATTTCTGCATGGAATTCGTCCCATGTGATAAAACTCCAGAGTCTCCTGTCACCTAGAAATGTTTGAAAGCTGTACCTTCCAGGACTTTTCATTTTAAAGAGTAAGGGCCTTTGCAAACTGCCAGAAATAGTGCAAATTGAGTCCACTTTTAGAGTTAGGGTTAGTGCTAGGGAATCATGGGAATTATTTTTTTTTCTGAGACATTGAGCCTTCTCTGTCAGAGAGCTCTGGTGTCACAATAAAATACTGTTCCCATGATTCCCTAACCCTAACCCTTAAAGTGGACTCAATTTGCACTATTTCTGGCAGTCTGCAAAGACCCAAAATTCCTATCCAGACGCTCTTTCATGGCTGTTCAGCTTAAACAGAAGAAGTTCTGTTCCAGTTAATTTGTCAGTCTCTCTTGTTTGCCATCTCCCATATTTCCATTCCTTTATGCCTCCTCAGAAGAGTGTCCTTTCTAGTCATAGACCTCTCCAGGTAACATTGTTATGCGATAAAATTGTACCGGCAAATGGCTGAAATCTTTGCTCTTCTGCAAAATTGCATTTATTGAACTGAATTAGCAGAGTTCAAGGCCTGATATATTTTCCTAGGCAAGACTTCCTGCTTTACCTCTGAGCAGAAGTTGGAGTTTGTTTTACAAGACACGAAAAAGCTTTTAAACTAATGTGTTCAAGGGAAATCGGCAGCAAATGTGGGGACACCTGCTGTTAAGAAAAGTGCTTGCACATTCAGCACGCTTAGGTCCCCAATAGAGGGAACTGCTGAGTAAAATGATGGCCACTATTGTTCAAATCCTATAGGTGGCAGCAGTTACTACAATTTATGAACATAACAATGAAATGATTTGTGGGTATGAGAATAAAACTGTCATGAGTTAAACTAATGGGATCTTTATTCTGTAAAGTGTTCTTCTTTGAAATATGATACCTGAGAAAAATACCATTAGTTTTTCTGGTTTCCCTTTTAAGATTTAAGTAGCTTATCTTTCTTTTAAGTTCTATTTATACTTCCAATCTTGTCCCCAGCCATGTTTCAAAAGAGCCATAATTTTATGGTGTCACATTATGAAGTACCTGTCTCTAAGTAACCTAAGAGAAAAGACCTTCTGACATGCTATTTTAAAATCATATAATAGTCTGTTGTTAGTTCTGAATGCAGCTACCTGTGTTGCAAAATATTGAATAAGTTTTAGTCTAGTGCTTGAGTTGCCATGTACAAAGCACTCTCCGTCTGCATTTTGAAAAGCCAGACTGGATTTATTGGCTACTGTTCCATATGAAATACTGAAAGCTGCCTTGTTCTTCAGAACATCTCACTTAAAAATGTCATACTTCCTTGTGAAGTAGACTGCAGACCTAACATGTTGTATTTACTGAACTATTCATCTCTAGGGAGAGCAGGGTAACTTTCTCACATAATTCCATGGATCTATGTGGAAAACTGCCATTTTCCTAATGTATGTGACTCTAATAAGCTAGTTTGCTGACTAAACAAAAGTGCATTTGATCCACAGGTAGTCATGCTTAGAGCAAACTTACTGAAATCAACAAGACTTAATGAGAGGGTAATTAAGTGCCATTTATTTCGGTGCATCTGCTCTGGACACATCTTTATCTGTAAAATTACTTATAAACTGATATATATTAAAGGCAAGGTTTACTCTTTTTTGTTAGAAGACCCATCTAAAAGACAGCGAGCATCTGGTTTTGTACCTGTCCTTTCCGAGTTTTCTTGGTTTTTTTTTGGGGGGGGGAAATCTACATGACTTCCCCCTTTCTGAAGTATTCCCAAGGAACTTCAAGCACTTACAAGGACTTTTATTCCCACTTTCTAGCTCAGTTTAAATTAAACCCCTACTTCCCAAAATGAAATGTGCCTTTCTATGCAAATGTGTTTCTGTAATCTCAGAACGGAAGATGGCTGCTGGCCAGAAACATAGCAAGTGTTTGTAGAACAGCAGACTCAGCAGAGATAAAGCAAGGAAAAGACAAATGCTAGCAATAAAAGAAAATGATTCCAGGTTGTCAGTACAGGCGTCCCTCCATTTTCACGGACTTTGAATCTGCAGTCATGGTCCTTCGTGGACCGGCAAGCGGGAAGGATTAAAATGGCCTGCCCGCCCACGGTGCACATGCGAAGCTGCGTGAAGGAGCACGCAGCCATTCAAGTCAATAGGGCTTGAATATTTGCGAATTTCCATTCTTGCAGGGTGTGTGTGTTCCAGAATGGATCCCCTGCAAAAATGGAGGGATGATTGTAGTGTAATATTGCCAAAGCACTTTAGCACTGTAACTATTATTTCTGAATAATAAACAAGGATTCAGTAGAAATTGGTAAAAGTTAATTTCTGAAACCTTGTCTGAGTCTAGATGTGATGAGTGATCAATGGGCGAAAACACACAAAAGGACGAGGAGGGAGGGAAGCATTTCAGGAGAGAGTTTGGATACAAAACCATGAATATGAAGGAAGAATTCTAATAAAATGAATTAGAAAGTTTCTATACTTCCAGGGACTTTTTCCCTGTCTGGATAAGCTCTCAGTTCCATACCACATCATTGAGAACTAGAAGAACTTACTGCAAGTATGGAGTGATGGGAGAAGTTGGAATTTTCCAGGAAAAATTTATGTTCGTGCAAATCAAATAATTGGATATCCTGGGATTCTATGCATATTTAGATATGCAAAACAGCTGTGTCTAATGTGTGATGTTTCACTGCTGTGCTTTGGATATTATCTATAGATCGCAGTAGATGTATAGGAAATCTTAAACAGAAAATATGAGAAACTAGGTCCAACTAATGTTTTATATCTTGGAACGGGTTTTTTTTTAGTGTGTATGTCTGTGTGTATACACACAGTCGCCCCTCCATTTTTGCAGGCGATCCCTTCTGGACCCCCTCCCCCCATTGGCATGAATGGCTGTGCACTGAGGGCGCATGTTCCATTTTAGCCAGTGGGGCTTGCTGGTCCACGAAGGACCAAGACTGCAAACTCAAAGTCCGTGAAAACAGCAGTGCACAAAATGACTGGTATATTGCAGTAGCTCTTTAGCATCACAATATTCAGTGGATATATTCTGACTGAATTACTAATATGGCATTATTTGGGAGTTGCTGTAGTGACGAATGATTCATACATTATCTTTAGTGGGCTTCTTATGGAAGTAGTGAATTAAGTTCATTGGTTGTGTGAGCTTCTGTGTAAAAGTGCCACCCTTAGCACATGGAGAAATGCTGCACTAATGAAGGACAGTGTCCACTGGGTTTGGTTCCAGGAGCCCCCATGGATACTAAAATCTGGGATGCTCAAGTTTCATCAAATACAAAAGTGTAGTGAAATGGTGTCTATCTGCTATATAAAATAGAAAAATCAAGGTTTGAATTTTGGAATTTATATCTTTTTAGAATATTTTCAAGCTGTGGATAGTTGAATCCATGGATAAAGCATTGTGGATATGGAGGACTGACTGTACTAGTTTCTCTTCTGGATATGGATCTATCCAGTTCCTCTGGAATCTGATGGTTTGTTAATGTGGCTGCATACTTGGTGGTTGCCTGATGTCATATGGTCCTCGGATTTGTAGTACAACTTGTTTTTATTACTGGAATATGCTTTTCTCTCTCTCTCTTCCTCTCACACACCATGTAATATATTTATATAATGGTTACTTTTTGGAGCAGGTTTATCAGTATAGCAAAAAGGTGAGCAGACTTATTTGTTTTTTGAGGACTACATTCTCTAGGAGTTAATCTTTTGGGAGCTGCATGTTGGTTGTCTACAAGGCTGAACTAAGTTGTTGGTGGGGCTAGGCTGAGAGCTAAAAGCAATGAGTCCACCCATGTCTTCTTTCTTCTTACCATGATTTCTCTTTCTTTCTTTTCTGCTTCACCTTATTAGGCTGTTCAGAAAGGAGCAGATTGCTCTTGTAGGAGCTTGCAGAGGGCTTTTGAAATCAGTTCAAGCACTACCTGAGATCAGGCTGAGGTCCAGAGTCCACTCCTGCTTTAAGTTAACAGTTCTTTTTGTTTCAGATTTGGAGACTGTTAAGCCCTAATACTTCCCAGACTGACTCTGACCAGCTATTCCAGGTCCATTAGTTCAGTGAGTAACAAAGGGAGACAAACATGAGGTCACTGGACCCAGTTAGATTAGAAAAGTTAACAGAAATAAGTGGTTTCTACGTACAGTATTTCAGTGAGGCTCTCATAAAACTTCTTTGCTCTCATCTTCCCACCCCCAAATATTGTTTAGAGTCCTCTGGGAAATGTTGCCTGAAGATGCTAACTGTAAGTTACAAACAACTGTTTGTTAGCTGTAAGGTTCATTCATGTGGACATTTTCAGAG
The DNA here is from genome assembly GCA_026167975.1 of Phrynosoma blainvillii. NCBI lineage: Eukaryota > Metazoa > Chordata > Lepidosauria > Squamata > Phrynosomatidae > Phrynosoma > Phrynosoma blainvillii. Next base: position 34,985,348 of record JANUYF010000001.1, on the reverse strand, counting down.
ATAAGGCCTGTTCGTTACTTCTCAGTCTGCCTCTGTTCATAACTGAAAAGAGTGACATCCACTTTTTGCGGCACAGTATCATCTTTTTTTTTTTTTTTTTAATGCCGAGACTGAGATATCCTTACATGGTGTTGTTTAACATGATTCTCCTGGTGTGAAAAAAGATGTGTGTAAAATGTGGGGACAAGAAGAAAAAAGGAGGGGGATTTCTGCTGTAGGACTGAACATATTTCTTGTTTATTCATGTGAAAACAGTGCAAGAATAGTAGCTGAAATAACAATATGCTGGAATGATATTTACTTCTATGAAAGCCATATGTTTGTTGCTAATCCGTATCTCATATTTTGAACTGTTGAGGCTTAAAGTCACCTATAAATCCTCATTATAACCAAGATCTGCAGTTCCCCTGTGACACCCCATTTCTTGGGCATTCCATGCAACAAAACACAGCAGGCAGCTACTGTGGACATAGTTATGTCTCCAAGCCAGGATGGTACTCCTTTAAATGAATTTGTAACCATCGCCAAGTATGGTTTCAGCAACCCCATTTGATCCTAGGTTGTTGTTTTTTCTGGCAATATTTTGTTTTCTGCCTTGGAGATGTTCTTCATCCTCCAGATTCTTCTAGTGTCTGAGTTGGATTGCTCAGTGGAGTACTGTGTCTTGCTTTCAGCACAGACTATTATAACTTCTTTGCTAATGTTACTTTCCAGTGTTGGACACCCTCTTTCTTCTGATCACTTTCCTCCATCTTACCTAGTCTCCCATGCGTTCTACTATTCCAAATGGGTACATGTTCAATTATGGTGGTGGGAAGGACAGTTAACAATGGTGGCACCATGTCTCCCAAACTGATATGGCTTTATAATTGTTTCATTAGTTTATTTATTTATTTATTTAAAATGATTCCTGAGTTGCTTTTGGTTTTCCAGAGAGCCTTAAAGACAACTTAATTTAAAACCACAGCAAAATAATCAGGAGGAAAACATTCTTGTCAAAATGGAAAGCAGAGCTTTAAATAATTCCAAAATTCTCACAGAACAGGAAAAAAATTAAGTCGTATTTTACAGAGAGAATTCCATGATCAATGTTGACAGTACTAGAATAGATGTAGCAATGGTTTGATGCAAATAAGACAGCCTCTTCGGTTCCTCTTCATGTTTGTTAAACCTCCCTCTAACAATTCTGATTTTATCTTGTTGACTTTATAACCCTAGGCCCCCCATAGAAATAAATCAAATTCCACCTGGAAGATTGGTATTTCTTTTGGTATTTATCACAAAAGCTCCACAGGTAGGCCACATGTCTGTGTTTCATGCATTGATGGGTTCATTCAATAAAATCCTGCCTTGCTTTGATAGTTTTCTTAATCTCCCTTCTGAATTTTTCTTCATTTATGGTTCTTTAGAATACATAGTTTTACATAATAAAATCCCATAAATTCCTATATAATATTTTCCAACATTTGTTATTACACGACTACCATCCTCTCTCTCTCTCTCTTTCTCTCTCTCATTTTGTCATCTTGTTTCCGAGTGGCCATGCATATCAACAGTCTATCTGAGATATTGCCTTTTTGAAAATACAGTTTCTTTACAAACAAAACAAAACAAAACAAAACCCAAAAAACAACAACAACCCTTATCTCACTTGATCCATTTTGAAAAGATCAAACTTTCTATGAACTAACTGCTATTGCCTCCCCTCTTTTTAGGATTAAGGTTTTTATGCTCCTCTTTAAAATGCTACAGTTCATTGAGTAGCCCATATTTTTCATCAATTGTCTACTTTTATGCGAAACTGAACCAATGAAATGACCCATCAGTGCCATTTTGCTGCATTCCATACATAATCCAAAATAGTTTCTTTATCACTATTCTCTCTGAACTGTAATTGGACTTTGTATGTTATGTAAAAGGGTTTAATGGTGGAGTTCTTATAGGTAGTAGACTGAGTGTCTTTTAAATGTGTCTTTTAATATTTTTATTGTTATGTTTTTGTATGAGTTTTGAACTTTTTATGAACTGCCTTAATGAGGTTCAGAAGGGTACTATAGAAATGTGTTAAATAAAATGATAAGTAGATTATTTTCATTTGTTAGCACATGGAGTGGCACATTGATTCTTAGCTGTAATATGTTTATGCATGCACTGAACAACAACAAAACAGTTGTAACATTTTATATTCACCTCAGATTATTTTCAACATGTTAGAATTTTACAGCAACATTCCTATCAGTCTGGCCTTGCCCTGAGTCTTAAAACTAAAAAAAAAATCATTCTGATGGACACTCTTCAGTTACAAATAGACACATGTAATGAAGCAATCCTTATATTTCTAGGTCTCACCAGAGAAAAGCGGTATATTTTAGAGTGTCTCTGACAGGCATATGTGGTACCTGGCAGGGTTACAATGGTTGTCTCTGAAATGGATTGAATTGTTTCTGCGGGAATGCTGACATATTGAAAAACTGTGCTTCCATGGCTTGTGGTATCCCAAGGGGTGCTGTATTATTTCTGCTACTATTTAATATCTGCAGCAAGCTGCTGGGTGGGTCTGTGAAGGTTTGGAGTGTAGTGTCATCAATATACTGATAACAACGAGGGCTCTTTTTTTCCTTAAGCTGGCAGCTTATATTGATATTTAGTTCCATGGTCAATTGGATAGAAACAAACCAATATGGCTCTTCTAGACAACAAGGAAGTGACGGTGATTGGAAATGATCATCACACTTGCCTGGAAAATGCTAGTGTGGGCAATAGTGTCCATTGTGATTGTTGGTGTGTCAGTTCCTCTGCAGGACAGATTCACCAATAGCGTACTGCTCAATTTAGTGCTATTTTTAGAGTTTCAAACTGTAGCCAAATATTGGCTCAGAATCAAGGCACAGTTGCATAGGCTTACATCTCATTATCTTTAAAATACTTTGAACATGTATAGCTGTGCTCAGGACTGAGATCTTTGTTAAACATTTCCTCATTGTTTTAGGTAGGTTCAAGGTCTGTGTGAATATAAATTTGCAGTCAATTAGTGAAGTCTAAATTAAACGTAACATGGTAAATCCATGATCATCTTTGGTTGTTAACAAAACAAAACTAAGGGGGGTTGCAGACTGCCAGAAATAGTGCAAATTGAGTCCACTTTTAGGGTTAGGGTTAGGGATAGGGAATCATGGGAACTGTATTTTATTGTGGCACCAGAGCTCTCTGACGGAGAAGGCTCAATGTCTCAGAAAAAAAAACAAACATTTCCCATAACTCCCTAGCACTAACCCTAACCCTAAAAGTGGACTCAATTTGCACTATTTCTGGCAGTCTGCAACCCCCCTAAGACAGACTATAGAAGCTCCAGAAATGGACTGGGACTGTGGTGCTTGGGGAAGGTTTTTAAAAAATTTCTTCCCATTTCTTTTTTCCAGTTAAAATTAATCCTGTAGGAAAAATATTACAAGTACCATAAGGGACAGATACTAGCTTTGAAGAAAATGGGGAAGATGTTACATCCTGTCTCTGTGTCGTACTTTAGGGACAGAGTTGTTGTTGCCACCATCACTAATTGGAAGAGGTCATGATCAAGGATCTGTTTCATCACATCTATTTTGTTCATTGAATGGATGGTCTACCCCCTTTTTTTATTCCTCTCTAGGACAAATGACCATCATGGAGACTGAGCAGAGGAAACACAGTATGGCAGTTATACTACTACTGTCTTGGCATCTGAATGGATAGAGTATCAGATGGACACCCAATAAAGACAATAAAAAATGGAAGAAAAGCACATTGGAAATACATTTAAAAGCAGAAAGCAATGTAAAACAGAGTCTCTAAAAGAGCTGGTCAAATGGAAAGATCTTTATATGGCCCTGGAAGTACATCTAGCTTAGAAGAGAGCATCTCTTGAGGATAGCATTCCACAGATAGGGCAACTTCAATTCAATTAGCTTTATTGATCCTGGCAACAGATCTCCCATAACTGAAAAAGCTCCATCTTAGGACACCACCTACTTTGTCTTGGGAGGTGGTCACCACCCCAGAGCTATAGAGCTATAGAGCCCTAGCAAGCCATCTCACTATTTTTGCCCCTACTTTCCAATTTCCCCTTCCATTGTTTCACCACTAATGATCACTAACATATGCTGAATCCTTTGGGAGTAGGACTAGTTGGCCATTTCACCCCATTTAGCTCCTAATTTAGGCCTGTTTTTCAAATGGTTACTTTTGTTTAGAAAAAATTGTTCCCATGGGCCTAAAGCAAAATGGCTAATTATGTTTCCCTGAGGGTTCAGGATGTAGTGATGATAATTTCTAATCAAAAATTGAAAGCAACTTTGGCAGAAAAGTCAAGCGGATTTTTAGTTGGGAAACATGATACAGATCTCCAGAAATAAATACCTGGACAGAAACAAAACCTGGATTTGCGAAATACTTTTTCTCTCCTGGGGGCTCTCTAAATTAGATTACAATTGTAATTTAATGGGAGATACATCAATTACTTTTGTGATGTAGTCATAAGTTTTTACAAGCCATTTTTATGATCATTTTCCACCTGTGAAAGTATGATGGAATCAGAAAATGTGAATGCAAAAGTTTCTTTGTGGATCATTACCTCTACTGCTCTTACAACATGTGAAGTAGTAGATGCTGTATGATCTCAGAATTTGATGTTCTGTTGTCGTTGTTTGTCTTATGTTACCCTAAGGTGAATCTATCACGGGGTTTTCTTTACAAAATTTGTTCAGAGGGGTTTGGAATTGCATTCTGTTGACACTGCAAGAGGTGGGTTTCTGTGCCTGGGCTGCAAGAGGCTGAGGGGCTGAGGAGATGGACAGGGAAAACTGGGATGATCCCAGTTTTTATGAAAGTGGATGGAGGACTTGCTGCCTGCACAGCCCTCTACGAAGATGGGCCAAACATCCATGGGTGGTTCACACCACACAGCATCAAGCCACACCTCTTGGTTTTTTTCGCTCCCCCCCCCCCCGCCCCATGCATGCACACCATGTCATGAACACACCCTCTGAGACCGGAAATTACCTCCCTCTTCCCACCCATTATGTGACCAGCCACACAGTTGCACAAGCAATACACTGCCCATACAGTGTATCAGTGCACCCAGTGACACTTTGGCAAAGCACAATCATGGAGGCCCCCTGTTCAAACCGCTTTCCCCCTCTTCACGCCATGCTCCCCTTTTGGGCTGCCTGGTTTGTGTATGTTTCAGTTACATCCATTGCATTATTGGCAACCTGCTGTGTTTGTTGTAATCTTGCCTCATGGGGTGTGTGACAGGTCAATGGTGTGATGGGTTGATGGGGCAGCTGGCCACTTGTGTGCCTGTATGCTCAAATGAAAAAAACCTTGTGGTGAGCAATGGCGCTGGCAGCTGCATCTCCCCAGTCCCAGGGCACATGCTCCAGACCATTTCCTTATGAAGCCTGGGCTTTCCCGCATCCCTGCACTCGCACCATGCTCTTTATACGCCTATGGGATGATGCACATTTTCTGCATTAAAATAGAATATCAAAGCTTCTTTTTACTCTGGTTTTTAGTCCCAGAGTGTGGGGTTGTGTTGGTATGCTTTGGCACCATCTGAACAGGTAGACTTCAAGTCAGTTTGAAGCTGCTTTATTTTGCCAGTGTGGACAATCGCTTAAAAAAGGCTGAAAGAGGTGGCTTTCCATGCCTGGGCAGGAGATGCTTATTACTGGGCTCTGATACATACTACAGGTGAGAAATCCAGTCCTTCCAAAGCAACTTCTAAGTAGATATGATGGATGTGTGTGCGTTTCACTGTTTCTTTGGGAGGTAGTTTATGGTATGTTTTGTTGACATGAGGTACTTGTGTGTGTATTATTTAAAATAATGAAAAGAAAAAGAGCTTGGAAGGAATCGTTACAAATAACATTGTTACCTATAGCTTGCTATTTCTTTGTATAGAAGGCCTAACAATTTTACATTACAAAACTAATGTAACTAATGTAACAAATTCTTGCTTTATTCCTTTTTTCTGGTGTCAAGGTAACATTTTTATTTTACTTGTTTAATTACTTCAAAAAGGGAGCATTCGAAGAGAATTTGTAATAGTTCTCTTTTGTTTTTTTTAAGAAATGGAGAATTATTTGGATTTTTAAAAAAAGTAACGACGAGTAATGCAATGTGTTACCAAAGTATTGTTTTCTACAGGTTGCATTAATGGCAACTAACTACTTTTAGGAGCTTGTGTAACTGTTCTTAAATTAAAGATATTGTGTGGGCTTTCCTTCACAATGAGTAAAATAATGCAATAATTTTGTTCACTCGTAGGTGTTTGGAAGGCTGGGCTTATACTGCAAGTTCTTCCAGGCATTTGGCACAGGGCCAGATAGAAAGTTTACTAAATAAACAAACCAAATCTTTAATGATTATTGCAATAATTCCCCTAAGTTCTTAATAAGAGGAAAATAGCATTGTATATGAGAAATGCTTGTATCAAAGTAAGAGTTATCAAATGGGTAAGAAACTAGAATTCTTGTAAAGACTTTTGGGGGAAAAAAAAAATGAAAGTTATTCAGTTGCACCAGTACTTGTGTACCAGTGATCTCAAGTCTAGAGTTTGTCACAGATATATTTCATCTTAAGACTCTTCTGTCATTTCTAACAAAAATATCTCTATTATAGTTTTTTGCTTTCATGGAGTGTGATAGGAAAATAATGCCAATAATGATATCAGACCTCAGCTATTTTGATGTATGACAGATGCTTCTTCTGTGGGTTGACACTTAATGCATATGATATTTAAGTATTTTAGATCTGGTCCTGATGAATTGTTGTTGGTGGTATGTGCCTTTTAAGTAATTTCTGATTTATGGCAGCCCTAAGGTGAAACTATCGTGGGGTTTTCTTGGCAGGATTTCTTGAAAAGGGATTTGCCATTGCCTCCCCCTGAGGCTGAGAGAGCAGGAATTGTCCAAGTTCACCCAGTGGGTTTCCATGGCCAAGCAGGGATTCAAACTCTGGTATCCCATTGTTCTAGTCCAGCACTCAAACCACTATACCACCTTGGTTCTCCTCCTGATGAGTTACAAGCAGAAAATAGAAAGGAAACAAGTGCCACATGCTGCTTATTGGTCAACTGTTTATCCTTTCAAAATGCCCTATGTGTTTTGACCCAGATAGAGGCAGGTTTTCTTCAGGGGCATTCGACAAAAATAAATTCCATAGGGCTCAACCAAACAGTATTTTTTAAGAATTACTGCTGGCAACCACTGCAAGAATATGGCCAGTGTAAATTTACACCTGTTGATCTTTCTGTGTGGGCATAAATGGGACCTCTGAGGCAGATGGCTTCCCTGTCACTAGAGAGAGACATCCCTGTGCTATCCTAGTCCTCTCTAGATCTGGGAGCTAGGATTGAACTGTTAGTTAGTTAGTTTTTAATACAAACATTGATCAAGCCATTGTGTTTAATGATATGCTAACCCCAGACTTATAGATGGGAGTCATAATAAGATCCATTTGTAGGCAAAACAACAAAGGATAATGTGGCACTTAAAAAAAATTAATGGATTTAATGTGTATTACAATTGGACACAACTTGACAATCTTGTCAAAGGAGAAACCTTTACCTTTTCTAATGGAACATATGTTAGAAACACAATATGTTATCTTCTGTTTGCAACTGTGCAACATTTCCCCTATATCAATGTTTATTGGTCTACTAAAAGATTGTTCTGACATTTAAAACAAAGACTCACAAGATAGTAGGTCATTAATTTAGATACAACATTATAGCATATCTTAAGAAATGCTAGACAATAGGTAAAATCAGGTAGGTTCCAAGCAGTTTGTTATGCTATTACCTGAAGTAGTTACAGAAAAGAGTGTGAGAATGTGGATGACAGAAAGAGAGAGAGAAAGAATTAATTCTGTTATTCCTGAAGATATAAGAATCCTGATTTGTTCTGAAAAACAAAAGAGCTTACATTTGGTGAACTACAATCAAAATATTTTCTTAATTCATTTCTCAAAGGGTGATATGATATATGCAGCTAATGCCATGCATTAATCTATATGTTTGGCAAAAACTTGAGTGTCTGCTTGCATGTGTGTGTTTGTGCAGAGGGGTACACATATACATAAAACTAACCTCTGGTTTTAGTCAATCCACTGTATTATTATAATTTATATACATAAAATTATCTAGACCAGTGTTTCTCCATTATTTTCTGTCACGCCCCCCCTAGGAAAGAAGAAAACATTTCGCGCCCCCCCGCGCGATCACATGGGCGGGTTTGGCCAATCAGGATAGAGCTACTGGGGCTGTGCTGGGACAATCTCCCTCTCTCCAGCCGTAACGGGGCCCCCTTTATGGAGCCTCGCGCCCCCCCCTGGGGGGCCCGCCCCACTATTTGAAAACCGCTGATCTAGACCCATTTCAAACTGGCTTCAGGACAGGCTTTGGGGTTGAGACTGCCATGGTTGCCTTGACCGACGGTCTGCGTCTGAGCATCGACAGGGGTAGTGTGACCCTGTTGGTGCTCCTAGACCTCTCAGCGGCTTTTCACACAATTGATCATAGCATCCTCTTGGACCGCCTGAGCGAGTTAAGTATCGGAGGCACTGCCCTCCAGTGGTTCTGGTCCTTCATCTCGGGAAGGTCCCAGAGGGTGCTGCTCGGGGACAGTAGCTCCAGTAAAAGGGAGCTCACCTTTAATAAGGGTACTATTCTGTCCCCGATGTTATTCAACATCTATATGAAGCCGCTGGGTGAGATTATACGGAGTTATGGAGCTGGGTGTTACCAGTATACTGATGACACCCAGATCTATTTCTCCGTATCCTGTTCGTCGGCCTCAAATTCCAATGGCATCTCTTCTCTCAATGAATGTCTTCAGGCAGTAATGGGCTGGATGAGGAAAAACAGATTGAAACTAAATCCAGACAAGACATAGGTGCGGCCCCGAAACCAAGAATTGGGCTGCAACCTCCAGTCTTGGATGGGGCCACACTCTCCTCCAGTGACTGTATTCACAGCTTAGGGGTGTGCCTCGACTCGTCACTCCTGATGAAAAATCAGGTAAATGCGACAGGAGCGCCTGTTATCAGCTTCGGCTGATTCGCCAGCTGCGCCCTTTTCTGGAAGTAAGGGATCTCGAGACTGTTGTTCACGCGCTGGTAACCTCACGTCTAGATTTCTGTAATGCACTCTACATGGGGCTACCCTTGTGCTTGGTTCGGAAATTACAGCTGGTGCAAAATATGGCGGCAAGATTAGTATCACGTACATCTAGGAGGGACCATATTACTCCAGTACTAAGGTCCCTCCATTGGCTGCCTATCAGCTTCCGGGCCCAGTACAAGGTGTTGGTTATCACCTTTAAAGCCCTAAATGGCTTGGGTCCAAACTATCTCAGGGACCGCCTCCTCCCATATAACCCTCCCCGCGCTCTCCGGTCCTCTGGTAGGAATTTGCTACAGCCTCAAAAATCTAGGCTTTCGGCTACCTCCCAGAGGGCTTTTTCTGTTGTTGCCCCCAAATTGTGGAATGGCCTGCCGGATGAGATCCATCAACTGACATCTTTAGACAGCTTTAAAAAAGCGATCAAGACGGATCTCTTCCGGCAGGCCTTTCCAGGATAGAAAAATCCCGGCCTCAGGCTCCTTCTCAGGCTCCTACTTTTCCCCTCTTTTCCTTCCTTTAAGGGAACTCTGTCCGCCTCCCTGAAAGCCATCTGTTACATTGCCGCAGTCCTCTGTTTCACTGTATAATTGTGACTGTTGTTTTAATGTTGTTTTAATTTTAATTATTTTAATTTGTAATAGATTTAATAACTTTTTAAGGGGTGGGTGGGATGTAATTTGTTTTTACTATTGTATTGTATTTTATTGTGAGCCGCCTCGATTGACCCCAAAGGGGCGGGGTATAAATAAATTTTATTATTATTATTATTATAAAATAATGTAAGCCATGACCTATCTTTACTTCATCTGAATTAGGTTTAGATCAAAGATTATGGTGTTCAGTATACAACTAATTTTTGAGGAGTGGCATTATTGTCAAAGAGTTGTATAAAGCTGAGGTATTCAACTTAAATTAATCCAACAAAAAGACAGTACATAATGTGTTGTTTTACAAAATGACTTGTCTGTAGAGTGATTGTACTATTTGATCATTAATGGTGATGTGACTGACTCTTATCAAACTGCTTTCACATGGACTAGATCCATGTTCTGGAAACAAATTATACATTTTCTTCCATTAATGCCGAAGCTTCATACTTGCTAAGGCACTGGTCTTTCCCTTTTCAAATTCAAATTTTCACATAGTATTGAGTAAAAGGTTAAACAATCTGATTTTCCATGTAGACCATTTTCCATTATAAATGTTTTTTATAGTCTCGATATGTGTGGCATCTTTCTTCCACTACGTCATTAGTGTTGTTTAAAACATTATTCATTTAGAGGCATTAAAAGTTTACTAAATGCTATCCATGGATTAAGAATAGGCAATAAAAAGTCATGCAATTCAGATTGTTTTATTTCCTGTCCATGCTTGTTGATTATGGTGTGTCGGTTCTGCTGTTGACCTAGGCCTCACTGATCCAGCATTTTCAGTATGACACACTGGACTTCTCTAGAAAATCATGAGTAAGTAATGATGATAATGATCTATTTGCCTCCAGCATTTTGTTTAGCATCATAAAGTGCTGGATTATAGATAGTGATTATGGCTAAAAATGGTTGATACCTCTATTTTCCACACCAACTAAACTGATCTTTCTCCTCCCCCCCCCCCCCGCATACCAACTGACTATAGTGTTCATGACCATATTCTGTGACTGTGCATTCAATAAATGAACTGTCTTAGTGACAACAGGATGTCCTTTTACTTGTCCTTCATTATTGCTAATCCCTTTAATTGGCTGGCCCCTGAATTCTAGTTATTTTGAATAAGCATTGTAGTCTTGTTTAAACTTTTCTTATCTAGACTCATTGATCTATTTCAGGGGTGTGGAAAGTGCAGCACAGAGGCTCTATACAAGGCCATTTTTGTGGTCCATAGCAAAATAATATATTTTTTAAAATGTATTTGTTCCAAAATGCCCTTTAGGGGGGCATAGAGGGTATTTCCTCAACTTTTTGGGATGGGAGGAATAGACCAATTTTGAGAAGATTTTTTGAAACCAGAAGTGACTTCTGCTTACTTCCTGTGGTTAAAAAAAAGTCTATCTTGGGCTCTAAGCCAAACCGAGAGGCTGCCTGTGTCTTTTTCCACCAAGGCAACAGCTGAGGCAAGGGACTTGGACAGAGGGTGGAGCTAAGACTCTGACACTTTTTTGCCTTTGCCCTCAACACCTTCAGCCAGCTTCAAACCAAACCGAGAGGCAGCCTCCAAGCCAAATTGAGAGTGTGAAGATCGGGGCGTGGACTTCCTTTCTCCCCCTCTCTCCATCTGCTTGGCTTCTTGGGGACTACAAGGTATTGGTGAGATGGAGGGCCTTGAGTTATAGCAGGACATATGTCCATCAATGATGGTTCTGGGAAGAGGTTAGATGTTTTCATCGGAGCAGCAATTCAAGTTGTGCGGGGCAATGGAAGATATGGTGTTAGTAGGGCAAAAGGTTGTTACAGAGGAAGATGTGATAGATTCTTGATATCTATCTTGCCTTCCATTCACCCTACTACCCCAAAAGACCGCTGAACCTTTCTCTGCTCTTATGCAATGCCAGGTCAGTGAAGAATAAGTCCTGCATTATCTATGACTTACTGATAGATCACACTGCTGACCTGGCATGTATCATGGAGACCTGGTTGGGAGCAGATAGCATTGTAACCTGGGCTCAGGCCCTTCCAGCTGGGTACTCTCAGTGAGTAGGTAAGGGAAAGTGGGTGAGGTGTGTGTAGCCATGGTCCATAAAAACAACCTTGCCTTAACCAGGATACCTATCTGTGCATTAGACCACATCAAATGCATTTACCTTAGCTTGAAGACCAGGGAGAGTCTGGGGATTCTGTTAGTTTACTGTCCACCCTGAAACTTAACAGTTTCCCTAGCTGACCTGACACAGCTAGTCTCGGAGCTTGTGTTGGAGTCGCCTAGGCTATTAGTCCTGGGTGACCTCAACATCCTCCTCGAGGCTGGTTTGACTAATCTTACTGGTGCAGCTCGGGAGTTCATGGTTTCCATGACAAACATGGGCCTCTCCTAGATAGTCTCTGAGCCTACACATTGTGCAGGTTATGCCCTCTGTGGTCTTCTGCATGGATCAGGCATATCCGTGGGTGGAGTTAATTAGCATCTCTGCATTGTCATGGACGGATCATTTCCTGGTTAAGGTTGGACTGAAAGCCACCATCCTTCCCTCCGGGGGTGGAGGACCGATTAGAATGGCGATTCTGTTGAAGCTCTGGTTAATATGTGGAATAACAATCTTACTAGAGCTGTAGACAAGATAGTTCCCAAGCATCCTTTCCAACCCGTAAATAATCGTAATTCATGGTACATCGAAGATCTTAAAAAATTGAAGCGGGTTGGACAACGACTAGAGCACCGTTGGCTGAAATCTCAACTCATATGCAATAAGACACTTCATTGAACTTTTCTTAGGTCCTATCAAATAGCGATAGATGCAGCTAAGAAATCTTTCTATTCTGCATCTATCGTATCTATGAAATCCGATCCAGCTGAGCTGTTTAGGGTAGTGAGGAATTTAAAATTGCCTCCCACCCAGAACCTTCTATTAGAACCAACTACAGCTAGTTGTGATGCTTTTAATGATCATTTCACAGACAAAATCTCTTGAATAAGAGCTGACCTGGATGCCAACTTTAAGTCAATAGCAACTAGAGAGGTATCCAGTGCCTCCGCTATTACTATTAGACTGGATCAATTTGAGTTGGTAAGTACTGAGGACGTGGACAAGCTCCAGTGATTTGAAAAAGATAACCTGCCCTCTCGACCCTTGCCCAACTTGGCTGGCAGTCCAGGGGGGTGATACTATCAAGTTGATGCTGAAAAATGTAATTAATGCATCTCTCAGGGAGGGGACCTTGCCTTCTTCTCTTAAGGATGCAGTGGTTAAACCACTCTTTAAAAAGCCCTCCCTGGACCCCCTGGATAGAAATAATTATAGACCTGTTTCACTGTTGCCATTTTTGAGCAAGGTGATCAAGAGGGCAGTCGCTAATCAACTACAAGTTGTCTTGGAGGAAACCGATTTTCTGGATCCATTTCAAATCTGATTCAGGACAGGATACGGAATTGAGACTGCCATGGTTGCCTTAGTCGATAATCTCTGTCTGGGCATTGACAGGGGAAGTGTGACCCTGTTGGTGCTCTTGGACCTCCCAATGGCCTTCGATACCATAGACCATGGTATCCTTCTGGAACGCCTGAGAGAGTTGGGTATTGGCGGCACTGCATTGCAGTGGTTCCGGTCCTACCTCTCAGGTAGTTTCCAGATGGTGTCGCTTGGGGACAGTTGTTCAGCCAAGAGGGAGCTCAAATCAGGCGTCCCTCAAGGTGCGATTCTGTCCCCAATGCTATTCAACATTTACATGAAGCCACTGGGCGAGATCATCCAGAGGCATGGGGTGGGGTGTTATCAGTATGCTGATGACACCCAAATATATTTCTCTATGTCTCAGACTGATGCAGTGACTAAGGATGGCATCTCTTCTCTGAATGCCTGGGGCAGTAATTGACTGGATGAGGGAAAACCAACTCAAGCTGAATCCAGGTAAGACGGAGGTACTTGTCATAGGAAACCTGAACCTGGGAATGGAGATGTCAGCCAGTTCTTGATGGGGTCACACTTCCCTTGAAGGACTCTGTCCACAGCTTGGGGGTGCTCTGGTGGCGCAGTGGTTATATGCCTGTACTGCAGCCACTCACTCATAGACCACAAGGTTGCGAGTTCAATACCAGCCAGGGCTGAGGCTCGACTCAGGCCTGCATCCTTCCGAGGTCGCTAAAATGAGTACCCAGATTGTTGGGGGGCAATCAGCTCACAGTTGTAAACCGCTTAGACATCCCATAGCGCGATATGAAGCGGTATATAAATAAGCTGCTTTTTGCTTTTGCTCCTTGACTCGTCACTTCAAAAAACCTCTTAAGACAGATCTCTTTCGGCAGGCCTTCCCAACTTAACTCCTATCCCCACACAAGGTGATCTATGTTGCTCTGTCCACCAAATACCTCCCTTTTCTTTTAAACCTTTTGTATTTTTTATTCTTAAATTGTGATTGTTTAATTGTAATTTTAATATTGGGATGGAAGGGGGGGTTGGAAAGGGACTAATTTTGAATTTTATTGTATTCTATGTATTTTTATTGCTGCAACTCACCCGGATTCCTTGTGATTGGGCAAGCTATGAATACATAATTTATTATTATTTATTATTAATATGGCCCAGGGAGGCCTGAAAACATGTTGGAAATGCCCCCATCCTGCCTAGAAGGTGCTCAGGGGCATTTGGAAACCACAAAAGTTTCTGATTTATTATTATTTTTTGGAGAAAGTGGGTACAGTGTTCAATTTATGTCCATTAGCTATTGAATATTTTTTTTTTGTTTTGTTCCTGTCCATCCTTACAAAACAGCTTTGTACAAAACCAAGCGACTTCTTTACTATTACCAGTGTAGTAAGCCAACAGTGCTCTACCATTAGAATAGTTTGAGCAAATGAAACCTGCTCTGCAGTATCCTGTAACTCAGTAGCAGAGAACATGCCTCATGTGAAGAAAGTTTGGGGTACTTTCTATTGGCCTCATCAGTAGAAGATGCTTTTCTAAGAAAACACAAAATAGCTATGATCAGTATTGGATTAGATTAGGGTGCATTAGCTCCCTAGGAAACCTTGGAGGGTTGCACTCCCCCCCCCCAAAGACCCCAGAATGCCCCCTAGGAGACATGGGGGTATGCTCACCATGTTTTTGGGCCTTCCTGGGCTGCATGCATCTAGTGGGTCACACTTTGTCCACCCTAGAGTAGATGGAGCAAAGGTGTGACATTAAAAGGTAAGTTTCAGATGTTTATATTCTGGAATTCACTGCTATATATATTTTCCTACTTTGTCTCTCCTGAGACTATGTACCTTTACAAGATCATCTTTCACAGAGGTCAAGCAATTTCCCTTTGCAGCCATGAGCAAAAAAAAAAAAAAAGAAGAAGAAAAAGAAAAGAAAAGAAAAGAAAAGAAAAGAAAAAAAGAAAAAAAAAGATGAATGTGTAGTTAGAGTTTCTGTCATTAAAATTGTTCAAACATTAACAGGGTCAGTTATAAGTAACTCAGAAAAGAGCGAAATATATCATTGTCTACGTTCAATTTCTTTGTCCTTTTTTAGTGGTAAGATTGCCTTCTGAGATATTTAGTTCTTTTTCAGTTTGTATTTAAGATTTTGTTTATTTAAGGCATGTGGTATTGTTGTTGCTAGGTTTCTTTTATTATGACATTTTCTTTTCTTATAAAGCAAACATGCTTTTAAATCTATGGATAAGGAAAGTAATTGTAGGATACTGTTAACTACAGGAATAATTAACTACAGAAGATTGCTGCAAATGGTATTCAAACTGAGCAAATTTCCAACAACTGGGGACAAGCTGTTGTATTGGATCTGTTTGTATCCCTTTGAGAGAAAATTCTTGCTAACACCTGCCATTTGTTGCAGTCTTTTGCCCTGAAAAATGCTCTTGAAGAGTATTTGAGACAGAAATAAATCTCCTTTCATACAATGTCTAGGGGGCAGGGCAGGGCAGGGAAGAAAATTAAACTAAATCAAGAAAACTAGTTCAAGCATCCTTTGCGACTGGATTCTGAATGTAAAAGTTTAAAGATATTTCAAAAACATTCATAGAAATAAAAAAATAAACAATAATTGCTTTAGTTGCAGATGCTGATTAACAAAAATGTCTTGTCTTGGAAGTCAGCAGGTTGAGCATATTGAGAAAAAGAAGTTGCAAAATTTTATAGTGGACCCATGCTGAAGAATTCTCTTGACTTCTGGGAAACTGCTGTCATCCTTCTTCATCTTAAATAGAGTTGGTGTTCACATTCAGAAAATCATGAAATAAATCCCTTCCAAGACAATTCCACTTTTGTGACTTCATGTTTGAATGGCCACAATGAGAAGAGCCCTGGAGGCGCAGTGGTTAAATGCCTGTACTGCAGCCACTCATAGACCACAAATCTGTGAGTTCAATACTAGCCAGGGCTCAGGCTAGACTCAGGCCTGCATCCTTCTGAGGTTGCTAAAATGAGTACCCAACTGTTGGGGGGCAATGAGCTTATAGTTGTAAACCGCTTAGACATCCCATAAAGCGATATGAAGCGGTATATAAATGAAGCTGCAGCTGCTTTGACAAAAGTGCTAGAATTCCCCCTCCCAAAGTCAGTCAATTAATCAATTCTGGCTTTTCCCTAGACATTAGTAAAAAAACTCTTTCCCTGAAAATCTTCACCAGTCTATGGGAGCAAAGGTAGGAGAGAGCCAGTGTAGTCTGTGTGAGATGGGAGTTCCAGAGCCTGGGAGCTCCAGTGAGAAAGCCTGAAAAGGTTTGCATATGAGTTACATTTGAAGGAACATTCAAATATTTAAGTCTTTTGCTGCTGCCTGAAGAGGTAGTCTTGCAACATATATATTGTATGATACTGCTGAAAAATTTGGCTCATAAAGAGGTAGAATTTTATCATGTCATAAAGTGGTTTTTTTGCTACTCAGAGATGCATTTATTTACCACCATATTTTTGTTTATCCCTGCTCTCTGCCTTGCAAAGGAAATATCCAAACTTATTTTATTTTATTTCTATTTTGCATTTTCCCCAAGGTGACCTACAATATATTAAAACAAAATGTAGCTAATACAATATACAATGAATTTTTTAAAAAAAAAACATACAGTCTCATTTAAACATTTAAAATAGTTTATATGTTCAACCCATAGTAAAGAAAAAAATGCAGTATACTCCATTAAGAGATCCTTCTGTTGTGTTGTTGTCATGTGCCTTTAACAACAAAAGCTACCCCAAGACCCTCATGGCTACCCTTATCATAGGGTTATGCTGGAAAACTTTCTGTTCCATTGGCATCACTAGAGGAGTGTGGGTGGGTGGGGGTAAGGACTGCACTGGGTGACACCCTAAGGGGGGGGGAGTGACACCACTGCTGCTCAAACACCTGTATTTTGCCAGAATTTTTAAAATTAATTTTTTAAAAAACTTTTTAAAGAAAAAAAATATACTTCCCGATTTCTTTTCTGGTTTGCAGGACCAGAATATAGATCCCGATTTCTTTTCTGGTTTGCAGGACTTGTTTGTGCCATAGTTTGCTGATTAGGATGCAAAAGCAAACTGAAAAATAGGAAGTTTGTAATTAAGCAGGACATGTGAGGGTATGTATTTGCATAAATGCAGACTCATTCCTGTAAATACAGTCATAGTTTGAACTTTTTCCCCTCTGTGCACTGAAGTCATAGTCATTATCATTTACATCTATGCATGAAATCAGTTCAGCATGCCATTATGTTAGTCAGTACCTCTTCCAAACACTCTGGAATTCAGTGTGTTTTAACTTGGATACTTGAACTAGCACAGATATAGGAATATCTAGAAAAGTATATAATATCTAGAAAAGTATATAAACAAGGATCTGTGGGAAAATGCTATAATAATATAATGAATGAGGTGACTGAGCTGGATGTCTAGATGTCTCCTGAGTGAGAGGCAGGGTGGTAAAAAAATATAAATGTGCTTTGCTTGTTCACTTCTAAAATACATGTGTTGTCTCTGATGATGGCATTGTCATAATAGAAAATGCTTTTACTCATTCAAATAGGACAATTTTACTGTACCTTCCACAGCTTTGTGGAAGATTCCCATTATATTCCAGACAGACCCCCATCCTCAACAGGATTTGTATTTGGAAATGGGGGGAGGTTTTTTAAAAATTTATAGGGCCGACAAGAAAAAAAAGTGTACTCTGATTTGCACAAGCAGAATTACTTTCTGCAAAGATAAAGATCCATTATTTTCATGTAATCTGCATGTTTCAGTTTATGATTTTAAAGATAAACCAAACAACTAAGAAATATTATTGAAACTGAATACATTCTCAGATACTGTTACATAAAAGTTCAGTTAAAACTAATGTGACTTGAACATGTAGTTGTGCTCCAAGAAGGACTTCTATAGATTGCAATGTTAAAGACCCTAAGAGAAAATTGGACAAAAAGATATATATCTTTTTTAACCTGAAAGATTTCTAAATTATTTAGTAATTTGGTTTCATTTTTAACACAAAATAACAGCTTTTCAAACATTTCATACAAAGTTCAAACTACATATGTTTTAACACTGCCAAATAAGAAGAAATGTGTTACATTAAAGTGCATGCTGTTTGTGCATTTGGAAATACCAATCATTTTATAGCAATTTTGAGTTATTTTTCTGTCACTTTACATTCCCATTCAGATAGACACACAAAAACCTTCACTCAGAACAAGTCCCTTAGGGTTTACTCATGGATGTCAGCAGCCATGAACAGGAGGTGTAGCACACAAGTGAAGGTCAAAAGAATGTTAACTTTTAGCGAGTTGCATGGATTATTGTTCTCTCTGTATTGTGTTGTCTTGTAAATCCTGAAAGCCCAATTTGGTTCTACTTTAGGAGAAGAAATCGTTTAGGAGGTAAAAGAGACAAATACTAGCATGCTTCTTTCTTTCCTGGATATTATAAAGAACTAAATGACTCATTCAGTATGGCTATTAAATATCGCTGTGACCAGATGAATGGGTAGTGTATTTGATAAAATGATTATTAATCAAAGAAAATGTGTGTGTGCATGCATGTGCATGCTGCATAAATCTTAGTCTCCTCAGAATGTTTTTACTTTAGTTGTTACTTATATCTTCTACTAGCTGCTCTGTGAGCTAGACTAATTCTAATTGTGGTCACAAGATGCCTTCCAGGTAGCAGATATGGAGACAAGGGCTGCAGTAGTGCATAGATGAATCAATCCTTAATTGGATTTCCAATGGAACATACATTTTGTAGTCTTCTGAATATGCTTTGGATACTTATGTTCGGTTTATCTTTTTTTGTTGAATAGATTGCTCCCCCCCAGTGATATTTATAGACTGTTCCACTTTGAAGTCTTGGGGCTGATTACAAAAACAGAACATTAGCAAAACAAAATGCCATGTCATCTAATGAAGTGGAATTTCTCAAACTGCTCACAAATTACTAGGTAAATCATACAGTACCTAGAAACTGGATCAAGTCTGGACCAGCCTAAGTGTTTTTCAGTTGATAGTTTCTTCTCTTTAAAGCCAGTGGTCAGGAAACATCTTATTAACTATGAGTGTTTCTCCTATGCAAAACCAGGGGATAAGAAAAATCTTATTAATTAGATTTGAATAGCGTTGTACCTAAAGAGCGCTTAATGGCATTCTGCGTGCAGAATGGAGTTTTCCTATCTTTTCTCTTTTCACTGTGGCCCCATGTATCCTCTAAAGCAGGGGTAGGCAACCTAAGGCCCAGGGGCTGGATGCGCCCCCCCGAGGCCTTTGGACCAGCCCCAGGCTGGTCCTGCTGCCCCCCGCCGCCGCCCGCCATGATGATATTGATTATTGTTGTTATTATTTGTTCTTGGGGTTTTCTTGGCAAAATCTCCACAGGGGGTTTGCCATGGCTTTGCTGGGGCTGAGAGAGTGTGCATGCATATTTTTAATTTTTTTTAATTTTTTTTTTAAATATTTATTTTTGGTGCTTCGGCCCCCCTATTGTCTGAGGGACAGCAACCCGGCCCCCGGCTTAAAAAGGTTGCCTACCCCTGCTCTAAAGCATTGCTCTTGAAGGTTTGTGGGCATCAGCAGAACTGCATTTGATGTTCTACAGGGAATTGTAGCTGTGGGTATGGGCAGAAATGAAAGAAAATCTAAAATTCTTGCAGAAGTGCTCTTTGGAGCCAAGATAAAATTCCTTTTAATAACATTAGCAACTAGCATAATTGGGATGTTTTCAGGGTCTCATCACCTTGGCAGGGCCCACCATAGATGCCGGCTTTGAGCCCTCTTATAATTCCCCCCTCCTTTCCCTGTCTAAGCTGCACTAGGTGGCAAATTCTGCCTACAGGGTTGACAATGCTCCAGATACAGCTTTGCTTTGGGGTATTGTGGAAAATTCAAATGGCAGCACTCAACTCACCATAGCTCTTAGATAAGCTACCAATGCCCATTAACAGAGAAAAGGATCTGTCAGAGTACACAACAAATAAATGAGATAGGGATCCTGAAATATCATATCTAGAATGTTAAGGTAAAGGTTTTCCCTTGACATGAAAGTCTAGCCATAAACTGACCGTAGGGGGTGTGTTCATCTCCATTACTAAGCTGAAGAGCCAGCGTTGTCTAAAGACAACTTCATGGTCATATGGCCAGCATGACTGCACAGAATGCTGTTACCTTCCCACCAAAGTGGTATCTATTTATCTACTTGCACTTTTACATGCTTTCGAACTGCTAGGTTGGCAGAAGCTGGGACTAGCGACGGGAGCTCTCTCCATCATGTGGAGCTTGGGCCTCAAACTTCTGACCTTCCAACCTTACGGTCATCAGAATTGGCATCTTAACCACTAAACTGTGGTATCAAATAAAATTTCTTTTCTTGAAGAATGAAAACAAAATTTAAAAACTGGATGACTTAACACTGTTTTTGAATTAAGCCTTTGCTGAATCAGTTGGAGGCTGTCTAGGCCAGCTCTCACATCTGTAAAGGAAGTCAAGAGTTAGAGTATGCACAGTGGATGGCTTGCCACAATCTGCTTGAAGATCTGTAAGTACTATGTAAGTGCTATGTATTGGATAATATCCACAGTGCAGTTATAGCAGTTTTGATGCCACTTTTAACTATCATGATTCCATCCTAAGAAATCATTTTTCCTGTTGCATTTACAATTCTTTCCCAGAGAGCCCCAGTGCTGTAGTTCAGGGGCAGTGCATATTAGAGCTCAGTAGCAAAGAATTCAAAGTTCCTCACCAAATTACAGATACCAGGATTACGGTATCAAATTGCTGTAATTGTCCAGTTTGGATACACCTTTGGTATTATTAGGCCACTAGAATAAGTTACTTTATGTCATGCATTCCTATCTCTTTGAAGGCCATGAAGTAGCACAGATGTAAACTGTCAAAGGAAGTCGGCTGCTGTCCCCCCCTCCCAGGGCACTGTAAAGAAATCCATGCTTTTTATAACATTTTAAATCTTTATTTGGATCCTTTAAAGACTGATGAGATTAGTTAAATGGTCCATAAATTTTCATTTGCATACCAGAGCAGCATCTCCTGGATAATTAGCAAGGGGTTGGTCATTCTAAAGAGAGTATAATGTGTCATTTCTTTATTAACAGAAAATGTCTCAACAATCTACTATCTGATCTACATTGGCACTGAATACTTGAAACAAGTGGGATTTAATTGTTAAGATTTCACTCTTGCCAGTGGAAAGACGATGTAACAGCAAATTGAGAAGGCGTGCGTGCATGTGCACTTCCTAACTGTATATCAAAGTGATCCATGCAGTCAGTGTATGCTTTTTGGCTGGATGCTGTGATATTTTTTGAAGAATTGAGATTCCAGTATCCATGTGCAGTTTGCTTCTTTGGAAGCCTTCAACTGAAAAGACTGCCAAAGCCTCATATGCACAAAGCACAACAGGTAATGGGGCTCTCAACAGAGGGAGATTTTGTTTAATTCTTGTCAGAAGAAAATTGAGCTGATTTTAAATGAACTGTACAGTTGTAGTCCAGTTTGAACAGGTATTGTGTTCACGGCTAACTTTCACAGCTGCAGTCATTTTTATGTATGTTTCTATATGCATGTTTCTACTTCTAGGATCACTATCTACTTTCTGGAATTGGTCAACAATTCCACTGAAAGCATACTGGGATTTTGAATTACATCCAACATATTGGTTCTTTGCATCAGGTTGAGAGATCTTATTGTTAAGGAAAAAGCAACATGGGATATACAGTAATAGAAATAAAAATATGTATGTGAATGTCAAAGTGACTAAGCAGGAGCAATCAGGAAGATACACAGGTGAAAAAGATAATATAATTAAGAAGCCTTGAGAGCCAAGGACAAAGTTATAGAAGGTATATTGAGAACACCTGTGATAGATTGCAAACACCTGAGACTCATTAAGTGGTCAAGGTAAAGTGATGAAACACTTGGGTTGGTCTTAGGTATGGGATGATCTATGTGGACCAATCAAGATGTATGTACACACCCACTGGGTGGAAACTGACTAGTGGGTGGTGTCTAACAATGGCTATAAATTGCAATGTTTGCTAATGTACATTGTGGTGTAGTGTGGAGTAGTTTTGGAGATATTGTGAAGTGTAGAGATTGTGATTTGTAGGGCATATAGTATTTATATATAGTAGAATAAAGTAGATCTTTTATATAAGACTACTGAGTTGTCTGGTGTCTTGAGGGAAGATACAAGAACCAGAAGAATCCTG
The DNA here is from genome assembly GCA_026167975.1 of Phrynosoma blainvillii. NCBI lineage: Eukaryota > Metazoa > Chordata > Lepidosauria > Squamata > Phrynosomatidae > Phrynosoma > Phrynosoma blainvillii. Next base: position 34,962,852 of record JANUYF010000001.1, on the reverse strand, counting down.
GAGAGGTTTGGAGACATCTCAGGAAGAAGAGTGAGAAGGCTTGGAGAGTTTGTCAGGGTCTTCAGCCTATTCTCTGAAACTCTGCTGCTTGGGAAAGAAGCATCAACCACTGATCAAAGCTGGTCAGCTCTGCTGCATAACAAGGTGGTGAGTTAGAGCCAGAGGTGAAGAGCTACAACTCCATCACATTTTTAAGATTCACAATGAGTAGTAGTAGTAGGAATATATATATTATTTATTTATTTGGAGTATTTATACCCTGTTCTTCAGCCACAAAGGCTCTTAAAGCGGTTTACAGATTGCTAATTTGACAGTTCTCTGCTCTCAGGTTTACTATCTAAAAAGACATGACACAAAGGAGAAAGGAATAGGAATGGAGAAGGGGATCAAGTCCCACAGATACTGCCAGATCTTCTCTTCCTCCAAGGCCAGAATGGTGGCAGTTGGAATGGAAGGAGGGTGCTCTGTCTGCTTCGGGGTCAGTGCATGATGAAGCTGTCCCTGCCTCTCCTTCTCTCCGAGGACAGGGCAGTAGCAGTTAAGATGCATGGTGGTGTTGTGCCTGCCTCTGCTGTCCCTCCAAGACCAGGTTGGTAGCAGAGTCATTTAACTAATGAGCATTGGACTATGACTTTGGAGACCAGGGTTCTATGCCTTCCTTGGCCATGAGTCAGTGACCTTGGGCAAGTCACATGCTCTCAGCCTCAGGGGAATGCAATGGCATGTTGGCTCTCTTCTATGTACTGTAGGCCTGCAGGGACAAAAACAAAAACTAGTCCCACTGGAGAAGCCAACTGTCAGCGCTATCTGAGGTGCTTGACCTCAACAGTAGCTGTTAACACAGCAGAGTGTGGAAGCACAAACTCAGTAGTATTTGGCAATATTGCACTGACCAACTTTGAATGATGCGCAGGCACAATTGGATTCTTCCAAAGTCCTTGGAGGCTTTTAACATTTGTTGCAATATGTAGAAGTTATAAACAAACACTCCTTTAACTCTCTTCAACATTCACTGTCTGATATATAGCAATCCACTCTCTACAAACAACCAAGCAACCACATCTCTTCAACCCACACCTACCCTGGGTTTTAGAGCACTTATATACAGTGGTGATGACTAAGGGTTGAAACCTGGTGTTACTTATCATTTACAGCCATACAAACCATTTTACACTGTCGTTACATTGTTCCTAACATGGCAAACTTCCTCTGAACATATCTTGCCAAGAAAACCCCATGATAGGTTCATCTTAGGCTACCATAAGTCGGAAGTGACTGGAAAGGCACACAACAACAACAACATGATTAATAGAACACATCACAGTCCCCAGTAGCAGATAACAAGGTCATGAAACAGTCTAAGGCAGGGGTAGGCAACCTTTCCCCTTTAAGGGCCGAGGGATTTCAGCTCCCAGAAGCCTCAGCCATGTTGGCCAATAGTCCCATGTTGGCCAATAGCTCCTGGGATTCTGGGAGCTGAAGTCCCTCAGCCCTTAAAGGGGAAAGGTTGCCTACCCCTGGTCTAAGGCATGAATCTCAGTCAGGTCTCACTGTAAACACAGGATTCAGAATGAAATCTAGTTTGATTCCAGAAACTGAAAGGGGAAAATCCCTTGACTTATAAAGCATGCTGACTTGCTGACTGTATTTCAGGACTACATTAGCCTGCTTTGTGCATGTAGCCTCTCACTTTACTTGTGGGGGAGCAATTGAGTCTGTTGCAGATGCTGCAACCTTCACCTTTCTTGATGTGGTGGGACTAGCTCTTCAATCTCCTCTCCTGCGGAGCCCTCAAGGCATAGCTGTTGTAAGTCTGTTTCATCTTCAGGAGCCACACTCTGTGGGGGGAAGGGGGGATCTGACGGATGAGTTTTCTTCGTCCTCAGAAGCCAGCCTCTCAAGAGATGGCATGACACCACCACTGAGGTCACTACAAGACTCCCAGCCTTGTTCTTGATGCTGGCCACCTTATTCTGATCTCAGAGGGACTTGAGCCCACAGTGGTGTCGCCGGATGGCTCACACGGACATGGGAAGGCAAACACCAGTCATCACTGGGGAGAGAGCTGAAAACCTAGAGCAAAAGGTAGGGTTTTAAAATTCAGGTTAATGGGGGGAAAGGCCAAATCAGGTGTGCATGTCATGAAGACAGTCCACACCCAATCTGGGGTTTTGTCCCTGCATCATATAAACAGGATGTAGCAAGCCCATTGGGAATTTGGAGTAAATAACCCATGTAGACAAGCCCTCAGTCTTATAATCATAAGGATGTGCCACCAATTCACTCAGTACTTTCTGAATGAAATTCTGATCTTGAACCACTGTTAAAGGGAATAGAAAAGGATAGTGTGGTCCATCAGTTTGCATTACCTGAAAATGGAGAGTGAGGCAGCTGGCTTTAGGCGCAAGAAAGAAAGTGAAATCTGAAAGTCTTTCTAACATTAAAGATTATTCTCCCTCGTTGTTTTAAGATTACATCCACCTTAGGTCTGGGCTGGCTGTTGCCCAATCTTACTCAATTTGGGACAACTAGGCAGAAGAGACAGAGCAACAGAAGCAACAATGCTACCACAACCCAAGGTTTCTTCAAGGAAAATGCCTTTTCCTTTAGTTTTTCAATAGTTAATTAGGTCTGAGTGGTCTCTCCTATGTCCCTGGAAAGCAAGCAAACCAACCAACCAACCAACCAACCAACCAACCAAAAAAACCACTTTAACGACCAAAACATTTAATACTCCCAATAAAAAAGCTATAGAAAGCTAAACGTGCCCCTTAGTAGATCCTTCAGCAAAACTTGGTAGATCCTTCAGCAAAACTTGGATTTTTGCTCTCAAAGAATGAGATGGATTCTGTAAAGCTCCTGAAAGGTTTTTGGTTTGTTTTTTTTACTTAAAAAGGCTGATGAAGTGTCAGCCCAATCTATTAAGGTTGAAACTTCAAGTTATTTCTTTTCTCATGCCTCTCTCCCACACATAGACAATATTTTAAAGAATGACAATTTGGATCAAAACATTCTACACTGGGGAAACTTAGAAATTTACAGAGTTCTTCAGTTTGTGGCAAATACTGCATAAGTCTCTGTTATATCTCCTAGCAAGAGTTTTTGCCACCACTACAGTGACTCAACATTTAACATGGGCTCAACACTGGATGGTTGATTTCCACCTAAGAGCTTAATCAGACAGCAGCTCCCTTTAAGGGACTCAACCTGCTTGGCAGTCTAGATTCCTTTGAAAGACTTGTCTTCATTCAAAAGAGAATCAAAATTATTCAAAAGGCCATTCATACCTAGAGGTACAGATCACTGGATTTCATGATATCAGCTTACTTTCTAAGTTCAGTTATCTCTGCCGTTCAGATCATGCCCTGCCCTCTCTTATACCAGTCCTTTTCAATGGACCTTGATAATCTTGAAAGCTGAAATAATGAAAAGATGACATCTATTAATCAGGTTGTTGGTAGGGCATGGTCCTCTCTTCTAGGTACCTCCAGGCATCAAGCAGCAATTTTTTTCTTCAGTTCTCTCCTGTCCAGTTCAGCCATCATTTTATCTCACCCCCACCTGAAATGCTTCTTGTGGGGTACCTCACTGTTGTTTCTGTCACTGTTCACTACTTTCCAGATGGAATCTACCACTAGATATAACAATGAGACTCTCAGGAAATTTTGTTGCACCAGTTGTCACATAAGATGGTCCAGTTCGTTTCTGCAACATCGGCCAGGCAGGTGGCAGAGCTGTTTGAGCTCTCTGTGAGAGCTCAGTTGTGAACATTTTGCACATTTCTGTGCCTAAGTTATGTTCTTCTATCTATCTATCTATCTATCTATCTATCTATCTATCTATCATCTTCCTTCCTTCCTTCCCCTTATATCTTTTTAATATGTCTTATTCACTAGTTCTTTCCTCTTTCTTTTCAAATCAGTTTCATCCATTGAAGAAGCTGCAACACACTTGAGGTATGTGTGTGCATAAATATTTTACTAGAACCAAGTCATCCGTACAGTTTGACTTTCTTTTTACTCAGTGATGGGCTATGATGATAAGTCACTGGAAATATCTATTTATGGTCGATTAAAGTATGTGTTTGTGTGCAAGGTTCTTATCAATTAACTGCTCATTTCACTACAGCTGCTGCCACGCCTGCCATTTTCTCTTCAAATGCCCCTCCCTCAGAGAAGATCTGCAAGGCAGTAGTCTGTTGTACCCCTACCATGTTTGTTAGTAACTAGAAACTGGAGAAGATAAATTAGTGGACTCTATGACACATAAAATGCTACAAGCAATAAAGGAAAGAAAAGAAACAAAACAAAAAGGAGATAGGAATAAACTAAGAACCATGAATGCAACAGTACAATGGCTAGTGTGCAAAGAGGGAAATTACTACAGTGACAAATGTAGAGAAATAAAAGACAACAACAAAAAGGGAAGAATGAGAGACCTATTCCCCAAGATTCGAGAAATCAATGGAAATTTCAAACCAAGGACTGGGACACTCTACAACAATAAAAATAACATAATTCAAGATCAGGAAGGTATAAAAAGACAACATGAAGGACACATGGAACGGAGAGCCATATGAAGATGAACCCCAAATTCTAAAAACTGAAGTGAAAGCTGCAATAAAGGAAATGACAAAAAACAAGACTCCAGGAACAGGTTATATTCCAATAGAACTGTTGCAATCCACATTGACAGAGTCAACTCTAATGCTAACCAACATAGGCCAACAGATATGGAAAACAAAATGATGGCCAACAAATTGGAAATGATCAATATACATCCCCATCCACAAAAAAGCAGGCACAAGAGACTGCAGCAACTATAAAACCATAGCACTAATCTCCCATACAACCAAAATCATGCTCAAAATTCTGCAACATAGGCTCCAACCATACATGGAGAGAGAAATCCCAGAGGTCCAAGCGGAGTTCAGAAAAGGAAGAGTCACCAGGGATCACATTGCAAATATATGATGGCTAATGGAGTGTAGCAAAGAGTTAAAAAAAATATATATCAATATGTGCTTTACAGATTACAGCAAAGCCTTTGACTGCATAGATCATGAAAGGCTATGGAATGCCCTTAAAAACATGGGAGTGCCAACACATCTGATAGACTTAATGAGGAATCTGTACTCAGGACAAGAGGCTACTCTCAGGACAGAACACGGAGAAACAAAATGGTTCCCAACTGGCAAAGGAGTCAGACAAGGCTGCATCCTATCACCCTACCTATTCAACTTATATGCAGAACATATTGTAAAGAAAGCAAGCTTGGACATGGAAGAGGGAAGAGTGAAAATAAGATGAAGAAATATCAACAATCTGAGATATGCTGACAATACCATAATACTAGCAGAGAACTTCACAGATCTGGAACAACTACTAAGGAAAATCAAAGAAGAAAGTGCAAAAGCAGGCTTACTTTTGAACATAAAGAAAACAAAAATAATGACCACATGGAACTGACACATTCAAACTAGACAATGAGGAAACAGAAATAGTGAAAGAGTTCTCATATCTGGGATCAAACACTGATCGGAAAAGGGACTGCCGCCAGGAAATCAGAAGATTAAAAATGGGGAGGGTGGCTATGAAAGAACTAGAAAAGATCCTAAAATGCAAAGACATACAACTGAGCACAAAAGTCAGAATCATACAAGCCGTTGTATTCCCTATTACCATGTATGGATGTGAGAGCTGGACAGTCAAGAAAGAAGATAGGAGGAAAATCAACGCATTTGAGATGTGGTGCTGGAGAAGAGTGTTGGGGATCCCATGGACAGCCAAAAGGACAAACAAATGGGTCTAGATCAGATCAAGCCAGAGATATCCCTAGAAGCCAAGATGACAAGACTTAGGGCCTTTGCAGACTGCCAGAAATAGTGCAAATTGAGTCCACTTTAAGGGTTAAGGTTAGTGCTAGGGAACCATGGGAATTATTTTTTTTTCCTGAGACATTGAGCCTTCTCTGTCAGAGAGCTCTGGTGCCACAATAAACTACAGTTCCCATGATTCCCTAACCCTAACACTTAAAGTGGACTCAATTTGCACTATTTCTAGCAGTCTGCAAAGGCCATTAGATTGTTGTATTTTGGACACATCATGAGAAGGCATGAATAGTCAGAAAAGACAATAATGTTAGGAAAGGTGGAGGGAAGTGGAAAGAGAGGAAGGCCACATGCTAGATGGATGGACTTTATTAAAGAGACCATGAATATGAGTTTGCAGGAACTAAGCAGAGCAGTAGAAGACAGGGGAGCCTGAAAATGTCTCATCCATAGGGTTGCCACGGGTCGAGATCCACACGAAGGCAGTTAACAACAAAAACTTTTGGTAGAAGGGAGGTAAGTGCAGCCACCCTCTCTGTTAAAGCATGTGGAGGATGGGGTACATTCCTCTTTGTGTGGATTCCTCCTTTCACCAACTGGTACATGGGATACATACTGTGAATGTCCTTTCTGTATTGATATAGAGGAAGAATCCCCACCCCTATGAGTGGTAAAATTATTCTTTTGTCGCGCTAGTGAAACCAAAATCATTTAGATATACTTTGCTATTTACAAATAAATGTTTGTGTTTTCAACATTAGTTACACTTAATTGTAACTCTGAAAAGCATGAACATAAGTATGATAAATTACTTCTAGTCTGCGAAATTCTTTGATCTTTTTAGATATGGCTTGAGAGAGATGAAGTCTTGCCCTGATTTGTAGTTATTGATGTTATGAAATAAGTAACAATTTTATCAAGGCTCCTTTTTGTTGCTGAAAGATGGTTATTCATCTTTCTTAATTTCTTTTTCCCATGGAGGAAAATATGATGATTTCTGTCTCATTTGCTTAATATGTGTTGTACTAGAATTATTTTCTTGTCAAATTATGATAAGAAAAATACCATTTTCCTTTTACCTTGTCCTTCTATATTTTCATCTGCACCACTACATCTTCCCTTAGCTCATTTATTTCATCCTGTTTTTTTGTAATTTAGACTGTAACTCTCTGTGTGCTACCATTATCTTATTTCATTATAAGCCATGGTGACCTTGTCCTGATCAGAGCTAATAGCATTTTTGTTGTACAAATAGCAGAAAGTATGGTTAATGTCAGCATTTTAAGGGTGGAAAAGGGGATTAGTTGCCTGATAATGCTAAATTTTACTTAAGATTTTTTGAAAAGCTCTTATGCATAGAAATTCATGCAGATAGTATGCCATATTTTCATTGGCTATATTGCTTTTCCACTTTGAATGCAATATGTGTTCTTTTCCATCCCTATGTTTCCATCAATAAATATACAGATAGGTTTGTAAAATGCTTTTCTTCCACTTTGTCCTATCTGAAATCAGATTTACTGCTGGTTTTGCTTTTGTTGATTGAACCAGAATAAGAGATGTTGGGTGTGTCTACACTGACTGGAAAATCCAGTTTACTTTAAGATTACCCAATCTTCAACAATCATGGGCTTGTCTACACACCCTGAAATAAGTTTGGGAGAGCTGTTCATACACAGTTCTCCCTTTCAAACTCATCCCATGTGGCCACACATACTGCAATTTATTGGACCAGGTTGACAGGTCTAGTTGTGTGGCCACTCCAAGTTTCCCCCCACCCACATTCATGTGAATTGTACATATTTCTGAAGTCCTCCCACTGGTCTCACACAACATTGCTATGGAGCACTATCCACATGCATCCGCGAATATCCAAATTTTCTGCTCAAAACTGAAAAGTCCCAGATTCAGCCTCAGTTGTCTCCATGTCATTTGGACCACCCATTATAAAAACTAGTCAAAATCCACCAAACAGTGATGCCTTTATTAGCCAACAAAAATACACAATATACATGTTGCAAGCTTTTGAAGTTCCACTGGCTTCTTCTTTATCAGGTAAGGTATGAAAAAGATACAGGAGTGGGAAAACCCCCCTGAAGATGTTGGTCATAGGCCTGGATTTTGCTGTTTTTGTTCTCAGTTCAGATGGTATGAAGGGGTATCTCTTGCAGGCTGGCACCTCCTCCATCTGGCCATGTGGCTACTGGGAGATTCTCAAAGTCAAGGAAATTTAACATCCATTTGTAACACAAAAAAGATACTTCCTTTGCCAGTCAATATGTCTCTATCCTTGCAAGTCCACAGGCCCCATCACTTTTTGGTGGATTTTTAAAATTGGATTTGTTATATGGCGAACACAGCTACCCCTGGATGTTTTATAAAAACTAGGTGAGACTGTTTTATTTGAAAACATGCTTGTTGTTGTTATAGGCTCATTCAGCACAAGTCTGTTTGGTGGGTTCATGATTACCAGAAAATATAGACACTATTGATATAGACAGGAAAGGTATGTCTCATTAGGTGATCTCCAGCTCAAGGAAGGGGAAGACTGGATGTTCTACTTTTATAGTGGTACTTCTTATCTGAGACCATCATAGATAATTGTACAGAAGGTTCTTTTAATGGGGTGCTGTTAACTTTTATTATCACTGTTAAATGCTTCTATACTGTTTTAAACTGTAGGCTTTTTAAAAATATGATACTTATTTAATTGCCTTTAATGTTTTATCACTGGGTTTTTAATTAATGAAGTAGAATTTTTCCTGGGCTTTACTTCTTTAACCCAAACTTTGGTACCAGAGGTAGAAATAGAATGGAAAAATAGGGATAGTTCCTGCACCACAAAAAACAAACATAGGTCAATGTTTCAGCAAAACTTTTATTAATAATTATGCACATGTGAATGAAACAACCAAGGCAAGTAAATCTTGCATAAGGAAATGAAAACATTTTGAATCTTCTTGAGACTACTTGAAACCTTCTTCCAAAATGAATCCTGAGATGATGTCTTTCTTTCTTTCAACAGCTTCCACTTTTTTTTTTTTATGATTTCCATTTTGGTGGCAAAAATTATACCCTTTTCGGCATGCCAAGGTAGATGCTGAGACAAGCTACTGTATATACTCGTGTACAAGTCAACTTCATGTATAAGTCGAGGAAAGGTTTCAGGGTTGAAATCATGGATTTTGATAGGACCTGTGGATAAGGCAAGTGTAAAACTTAGGGGGCTAAACTTAGGGGAAACACCAGTTCCCTCCTTCTCCTTCTCTGGACCTCTCCCAAGCACCTAACACCACTTCCCAGGTGCTGGAGGAGAGGTTTTAACATTGGGTTGGGGAGAAAAGGAAGTGGAGTAAAATTAGGTGTTTCTTTGATGGGAAAAGCAGGCTTTCAAATCGGACTGGGAGGGGAGAGAAGAGGAGCTAAAAGGGGTATTTCATTGATGGTAAGAGATGGTCTTAAAATCAGACTAGGAAGGGAGAGAGGAGGAGCTAAAAGGGATGTTTCTTTGATGGGAAAAGAATGCTTTCAAATCAGATTGGGAAGAGAAAGAAGTGGAGCTTAAAGGGGTGTTTCTTTGATAGGAAGAGAAGGCTTTCTAATGGATTGGGAAGAGAAAGAAAAGAAGGAGTTTCTTTGTCAGAGGCTTTGTTAACTGAGGTATGCCTTGTGGAATTTGGGTGTGATGTGATTGAAATGCAGCAGAGTTCAGGAAACAGCTTCCTTCACCAGCCATCCTGGAAATGCTATCTCCATGAAGACACATTATGTAGATCCAATTAAAGCTTTATTGTTCCATAAAGAAAACAGGAAAAGAAAAATATACAATCCATCCTGCTGATGGCAAAAGACTATAGGATCACATCCTGTTGATGTTGTTGTAGAATTACAGCATTAGCAATAGAATAGTTGCAGTTCCAGTTCAAAAGAACACATAGCAAGTATATAAACAAAGGTGAACAAAGGAAACTTTTGGCTCTTCCCATACTCCACCTTCTGGGTGTTAACCTTATGATGATTGGATAATATGCTGTAACCCAGCCTCTAGCTGTGTGTCCTCCCCCATGTGACCTAGTTCTCATGAGAACTGAATGAGCTCATATCTGTTAATATCATGTTCTCAGGCTCAAAGTGTTTTTATTATTCTGTACTGCAGACACATGTCTTGGCTTCAAACCACCTGCTAGCCGACTCCTCTTTGTTTTTCGTTAGACACTGTTCCCATAAGAAATTTTCACACGCACATCTCTACATTTCTACTTTGACTGTATATCCCATCCATATTCCAACATGCCTGTATTACAAATTATTCTTTTTAATAATATCTCTCTAATATCCTAATATACAGTCTTTCTCCCAGTAAGGACTCAAAACACTTAACAACACAGAACAAAACAGAACACATAAAATAACTCATAATATTAAGAACATGAGAAAATATGTCATCATTTTCAAAATTAGATCATTCTCCTGATTAGATCTCCCGGGCTTAAGAGCTTGTCCATCCCTTCTCCTAGTCTTTACCACATGTGTGGCTGGTTGTCCGCTCTACCATTGTGATTTTCCTAGCTATTCACTGTTTTATTGTTTGTTGTTGTTTTAACTTTATGTTGTTTAATACTATTTTAAGAGGTGAGTGGGTTTTGGGATTGTATATTTAGGCTGTTTTATTGTTGTAAGCTGCCCCGATTGCATCTGCAGAGGGGCGGGATATAAATAAATGTTGTTGTTGTTGTTGTTGTTGTTAAAACCCCTTACCCCACCCTATTGTTGTTGCTGCTGTTTACCCTCAAGTCATTTTCAACCTATGGCAACCTTAAGGTGAACCTATCATGGTTTTTTGGGGGGCAAGTTTCTTCAGAGGAGGTTTGCCATTGCCATCCCCTGAGCTGAGAGAGAGTGACTTACTCAGGGTCACTCAGTGGGTTTCACAGCTGGGCACAAAATCGAGTCCAAATTCCCAAATTAAGATGAACCTAAGGTGTGCTCAGAGGAGGTTTTCCATTGCCTTCCCCTGAGGCTGAGAGCCTGTGACTTGCCCAAGGCGACCCAGTGGGTTTCATGGCCAAACACAGAATCGAGCCCTGGTCACCAGAGTCTTAGTCAAAAACTCAAACCACTGTGCCACATTGGCTCTCCGCTGCTCTCTCGTGTCCCTTGAAATTACTAGTGTGCCATGAGGCATGGTTCCACACAATTAACATGTTGCACATATGTTTAAATTGGCTCCACATATTTAATTAAAAGTTGATTTGAGCATTCTAATAAAATGGTATAATTTATCTTAACATGAATTAGAGCTTTGCATTTTTCCTTTAAAACACACACACAACTGTGTCATATTATATTATTCTTCGAATAATACAGTAATGTGAATTTGCGTCCTTGGTAGTTTTTTAATGCACCTTGAAGAAATGGCTGCACCATATCTGATTTTTTTCAAGGGTATAATGGTTTTAAAGGGAATTGCTATAAATACTGATTGGGAGGAAAGTGTAGGATTTAAAGAGCAAATGTAATAGGAAGGGCAGTGCTGACGCTGAAAATTCAGCATGTGAAATCACAACTTTCCCAGTATATTTGAAGAAAGGCTTCTGTTCATGACTCTCCCCTTCCCTAGACCTCAAAGAAGGTTAGAAAGAATCCTTCACTCATAATAATCTGTAGGATGCCTGGGTAAGTGATATGTAGTAACTGTTAGACTGCAAGTGTCCTTAACTGTCTGATTAGGCTGCACATATTTGATGGACGGAGCTTAGCTAGGCATGATGTATCCAGATGAAATGTATCAAGTATGTGTGCATGCTGGTGACATATGAGTGGGAAAATGTTTTTGAACTTGTCATGGCTAAGAGGACAAAGTTTTATTCTACATTCTCTGCAAGACTGTAGATTGAGTTTATGGAAAGAAAAAACGTAATACAACAGCCTCATGTTAAATTATTTCACATCAGATGCTGCAAAGCAGAGCTTATACCTTTGCAGTTGTTGATTCTGGTATTTTCCTTTGCATATTTATTGTACTGTGTCCATTTGTCATAGAATAGTGCAAATAACCTATTTATATTAATTTTTTGTGGCTGCATTGGTAAATCAATATGCATTTTGTATGATGCAGGCCCTATCAATATACTTATGAAGGTTAGGTAAAGGTAAAGGTATTTCCTGTTGACAAGGTTGTCAAGTCATGTCCAACCGTAGGGGGCGGTACTCATCTCAGTTACTAAGCCAAAAAGCCTGTGTTGTCAGAGACTACTCTGTGATCATGTGCCCAGCATGACTGCACAGAATGCTGTTTATCTTCTCACTGAAGTGGTACCTATTTATCTACTTGGATTTGCATGCTTTCGAACTGCTAGGTTGGCAGAAGCTGGGACTAGTCACAGGAGCTCACCCCATCATGCAGCACCTGGGCCTCGAACTGCCAACCTACCGATCTTGCAATCAACAGAGTCAGCGTCTTAACCACTTGAGCCACTGCAATATACTTATGAAGGTTACTATCATCCATAATCTTGATTTCAGCCTTTTATAACTGACAACAAATAGCAAACAACAAATAGCCACTTGGATTGTCTTTTTCAATAAGCGGGATATAAATAATTTTATTATTATTATTATTATTATTATTATTATTATTATCATCATCATCATCATCATCATCATCATCATCATCATCACAAAACTACCAAAAAAAAAAAAAGTCTTAAATCCAGTTCTTAGTTCCAAATGGAGCTGGTCCATTGAAACAATGACATTTACATAAGTGTTGATTGATCAAGTTTCCATTAATTCAGAAGGTCTACCACTGTTGGGACTAACAAATGGATTTGGGACATTAATTTCTGTCATAATTTAAAATGTAGAGCCACATATATATTTTTATTTTATTTACTGTATTTTCCGGCATATAAGGTGACTTTTTAACGCTGGGAAAGGGTCTCAAAAGTCGGGAGTCATCTTATATGCTGGGTAGAGGAGGAGGAGGACGAAGGGAGAAGGGGAAGGGAGCCAAGTGGAGGACGGAGGGAGAAGGGGAAGGGAGCCAGGAGGAGGACGAAGGGGGAAGGGGAAGGGAGCCAGGCAGAGGACGAAGAGAGAAGAGAGCCAAGCGAAGGACAAAGGGAGAAGGGGAAGGGAGCCAGGCGGAGGACAAAGGGAGAAGGGGAAGGGAGCCAGTTCTACAATATGGATGCAACCTGAATCTGCACTGCAGAAATAATGCAGTTTGACACCACTTTAATTGCCATGGCTCTATCCTATGGACTCATAGGATGTGCAGTTTGCTTTGTGGTACCAGAGCTCTCTGACAGAAAAGGCTAATATCTCACAAAACTGCAAATCCCAGAATTCCACAGCCTTGAGCCAGAACAGTTAAAGCAGTGTCAAACTGCTTTAATAAATTTCTGCAGTGCAGACGCATCCAAAGTTGATGTGTTGCTTGGGCATGGCTTCTTTAACAAATAATTTTTCACAATGAGAGAGAGAGAGTACCCTTGAAGATTTATCTAAAGAAGAACCAAGTTCTTTAACTTGGAGGTTATATGTGTATGTTGTGTGCCTTCAAATTGTTCCTGACCTATGGCGATCATGGGGTTTTCTTGGCAAGATTCGCTCAGAGGTGGTTTGCCATTGCCTTCCCCTGAGGCTGAGAGTGTGTGACTTGTCCAAGTTCATTCAGTGGGTTTCATGGCAGAGTGGGGAATCAAACCCAGGTCTCCAGAGTGGTAGTCCAACACTCAAACCACTACACCATGCTGGCTCCTATTCCCATATACTACCTATGAAACAACTGCAGACTTTTTTGTTGTTCTTGTGTGTCTTCAAGTCCTTTCCGACTTACGGTAACCCTAAGGCAACCTTATCGTGGGGTTTTCTTGGCATGTTTCTTCAAACGGGGGTTGCCATTACCATCCTCTGAGGCTGAGAATGTGTGACATGCCCAGGGTCACTTATTTGGCCGCAAATTGTACATACCCCAAAATGCATCACCTAGTATATTGGCAGTCCTTCCCCCCAACACTTTCTCATTTCCCCCCAACCATCTCATAGCTGGGAGATGGAAATAATTTTTAAAGCAGCATTTAAATCTGGACTATTTTTTTTTAAAAGTAAGGTCCAAAACACACTGCAGAAATAAATGCTAGGGAACATGGGAGCTGGGTAGTTTGTTGTGTTTATAAGTGACAGTTTTCCTGCTAAGTACCTGCATGTCATAAGCATCTGAATTAAAATTACCGTATTGAAATCAAATCTGATATTTTTTTAAATTTTTATTTGGTGTGCATTGGAAGAGGGGTCATCTTATACGGCAAGTATATCCCAAATTCTATATTTTGACTGGAAAAGTTGGGGGTTGTCTTATACCCCCAGTCGTCTTATATGCCAGAAAATATGGTATATCCTGCCTTTTCCCCTGGGATAGGTCCCTAGGCAGTTATATACCACAAAGAAGCCCATGCCCATGTCTCCCTCACTAAGTCCATCCATCTGGCATGCGGTCTTCCTCTCCTTCTCCCCTCTACCTTTTCTAGCATTATTGTCTTTTCCAGTGATGGATGCCTTCTCATTATATGGCCAAAGTACATCAGCCTCAATTTAATCATCTTGGCTTCTAAGGAGATCTTTGGCTTGATCTGTTCCAAGATTCATCCGTTTGTTTGTTTTGGCTATCCATTGTATCCTAAGACTCTTCTCCAGCATCATATCTCAAATGAGTTGATTTTCCTTCTGTCTGGTTCCCTTACTGTCCAGTTCTCACATCCATGCATGGTAATGGGGAATACGAAGACTTGGACGATTCTAACTTTTGTACTCAGTTGTATATATTTACTCTTCAGGAACCCCTCTAATTGTTTCATGGCTGCCCTTCCCATTCCTAATCTTCTTATTTCTTGACTGCAGTCACCACTCTAGGTATGGGAATTCTTTAACTATTTTGATTTCCTCTACATTGAATTTATGTATCTCTTCTGTGGTCATAGTTTTTGTTTTCTTTATGTTCAACATTAATCCTACCTTTGCACTTTTCTGTTTAACCTTCCTTAATAACCTTTCCAAGTCTGAGATATCTTCTGCCATTATTATGGTATCATCCACATACCTTAGGTTTTTGATATTTCTTCCTCCTGTCTCCACTCCTCCTTCAGATTCTAGTTCTGCTTTTCTTATGAAGTTTTCGGCATATAAATTGAACAAGTAGGGTGATAGAATGAAGCCTTGCCTGATCCCTTTGCCTATTGGGAACCACTCTTTTTCTCTGAATTCAGTTCTGACAGTGGCCTTTTGTCATTGGTACAGATTTCTTATCAGGGCTGTCAAATTTGATGGCATTCCCATGTCTTTAAGTGCATTTCAAAACTTTTCATGATCTATAAAATTGAATGCTTTGCTGTAGTCAATAAAACACATGCTGATTTTTTTTCCTCTGGAAATCTTTGGTGCACTCCATTAGTCATAGTATGCTTGCAATGTAGTCCCTGGTGCCTCTTCCTTTCCTGAATCCCACTTGCACCTTTGGAATTTCAATCTACATGTATGGTTGATTCTGCAGAATTTTGAGCATAATTTTGCTTGTATGTGAGATTAATACTGTGATCCTATAATTGCTGCATTCTTTTGTATCTCCTTCCTTTTGTCTTGGAATATAAATTGATCATTTCCAGACTGTTTGCCACCTCTTTGTTTTCCATATTTGTTGGCATATTTTAGTTAACACTAGAGTTGCTTCTCTCTCTAAGCATTGTAGCAGTTCAATGGGGATTTCATCCATTCTTGGTGATTTATTTTTCTTATTTCTCATATTGCATCTTCCACTTCACTTTTTAGAATTTGGGGTTCGTCTTGATATGGCTCTTCAGCCCAGGTTTCATTTGTTTTCTCATCTCTTTCATATAGCTCTTTTGCATATTGATGCCATTGTGCTTTTATTTCTTTATGCTTCCGTATTATGTTCTTTTCCTTGTTATAGAGCATCCTTGCCTTTGGTTTGAAGTTCCCTTTGATTTCTCAGATTTTTTTGAATATGTCTCCAGTTCTTCCTTTTTTGTTGTTATCTTCTATTTCTCTGCATTGATCATTTATAATAGTTCTTTTTATCCTTGAAACATTAAGCATTGCACAGTTGCATTCACTGATCTGGTTTTGTTCCTATCTTCCTTTACTTTTGCCTCCCTTATTTCTTATACTGCTTGGAGTGTTTCATCTGTCATCCATTGTTTCTTTTTCTTTTTGGCCACTGTTAGTGTTTTCCTGCATTCTTCTTTGATTATGATTTTTGCTTCTACCTATAGTTCTTCAGATTGTTGGTTGATTATATTTAATACTGTAAATAGTGTAAATGTATTTACTACATTATATATGATTTTTTCTGGGATATTGTTCAGATCAGTTCCTGGTCTGTGCCACTATCAGCTCCTGGTTTGGTTTTTGCCATGAGAATAGAGCTTCTCGATCTTCTGCTTCTGATTATGTTGTCTATCTGTTTTTTTGTGTTGGCCATCTTGTGATGTCCATGTGTATAGTCTCTGGTCTGGTTGTATGAAGCAGGTGTTTGCAATGAATAAATTATTGCTGTTGCAAAATTTTATCAGACATTCTCCTGCTTTGTTTCTCATGCCTAATCCATATCTTCCTACTGTTTTTATTCTTCTTTGCTGCCAACTTTAGCATTTCAGTCACCAATGATGAGCTTAAGATTTTTGTGTTAGTGTGTTATCAATTTTTTCCTGGACTGCATCATAGAATCTCTCAATTTCTTCTTCTTCTGCATCTGTGGTTCAATAGTTTTCTTATGGTTTTGTGAAGTTGGTTATCATGATAGCTTTGAGTGGTAGCCTTTCTTAGACAGGCTACTTGTGCTATAAACTGTTTTGCTTTATATGTGTGATTCTAGTTCCTGTGTTTGTGTGCTACATTTTAACAACTACTTTTTAATGCAGCAAGGTGTGCATGAGCAGAAGACTGCAACTATTTACACATATCTCCTGCTGGACTGAGGCAAACAGCTCATCTCGTTTAGAATTCTTTATGTTGTTAGCTTGTTTTCTCATCCTGTCACTGTTTCCTACATGTTCTTTGTCTGCTGTCCCAGTTATCAACCTGTCTCTGAATGTCAAAAGAAATACTGAACAGGAGTGCAATACAGTAGTAAGCACAATTAATTTTTTGTTAGTAAAATAATTTTTTTTTGTCGCATCCCACTGGCAGAATGGTGGGGCACAGCAGAACCAGGATGGGACCAACTCTTGCCCACAGCAGTCCTTCATGCACCTGCAGAATGGGGTCTGAAGGGCTGAGAAGCCCTCCAAAACTGGTGTTGAATAGCATGGAGCAGGGGTAGGCAAACTGTCCTCTTTAAGGGCCGAGGGACTTCAGCTCCCAGAATCCCAGACTATTGGCCAACATCCCAGACTATTGGCCAACATGGCTGAGGCTTCTGGGAGCTGAAGTCCCTCGGCCCTTAAAGGGGAGAGTTTGCCTACGCCTGGTGCCATGGAGGGGTGAAGGAGGGAGAGGGGAACATTGCAACAGCTGGTGAAATATTATCCAGATGCATTTATCAGGCATCTTACTGTACCCATTTCTTCATAGCATATCCAAAAGTGTCAGAACTATTTCTCAAGTGACTGAAAGGTTCAATGGGAACCTGTGTTGTTATTTATATGTATATGGTGAAAATTGCAGTGTATGAGTAATTTGAAAAATTTCAGCCATTTGAGTGGTAGTGATATAGAAATGGAATGGATGGAAAATGCAGTATTGCAGCGTACTACTACACCTATAATATATGTGCAGCATATGTTGAGGTCTTTTTCAAAACATTTACATTAAACCTGTCAGGTATTTATGAATAGCAAAAATTAATTTCCCCCACTTCTGTCATCAGTTGGAGAAATGGATTTCAGCACTGACTGTCACTGTTTCCTGCATACCAGCACAGCTCACTTCAGTGTCATAGAATTACACCAGGTGGCCTGCTAAGAGTCAGCTTAATGTGATTTCAAATGATAGGGTAGGGAATGTGAGGGAAATTAAAATAGTATCATACTTACGATTTAAAAGCAAGTTAATTACAAGGGCTTGTTAATAAACAAAGACAATTTCAGGCTGTATTATCTGTTGTATAGTATATCAATAATGAATATGATACTACATCCCTGCCATTTCTCCCCTCCCCAGATTTAAAGCTATATGCCTGTTGAGTTGGCTTAGAAATATTGAATTAAATTATTGACAAATGGCACTAGCTAAAGGCTTTTGTGTTCTAAAAGTGTTGTTTTTAAGTTTCTAAACTGTAGTTAAAAAGCACTGTTTAATTGACAAGATTAGGACAGTACAATAACATCCAAGATCTACAAAACAGTGATACCTTTATTGGGCAGACCAAAATGCACAAAATGCATGTTACAAGCTTTCAAAGCTCCACTGGTTTCTTCATCAGGCAAAGGTGTTAAAATCATACATGAGAAAGAAAGATATGATGATGTTAGAATCACAGGCCTGCATTTGTAAAGATGTTGTTCTCAGTTAAGATTAGCATAGTTAGAGGAGAATGGCAGTGATTTGGGCCATGCAAACCAAGCCCCTTCGGCTAACTTTAAAGACATAATAGAATAAATAAATGGGACCTTTGGGTCCATTCAGTATTTTTAGGATTGGTCTTCCACATATACTGCTGTTCATAGATGCTTTGGTTGATCTAATGATCTTTTCTTATGATAGGGTTGGGCCATTGTGTTTGCTCAATTATTGATAACTTGCAGACTGATATCAGTTACAATACAAGTTCATTGCTGCTCAGTAACCTGAATTTTCTACTGAGGGAGCTCCATGTGCTCATGTTTTTCCAGTTGATATTTTGTGGCTTAAACTTTAGGGATGTATCTGATGAGAGTAAAGAAAGATTTATGTGCTCCTCTGTGATTGATAGTGACTGCAGATATATTGGGCTGTAAATTCAAGCCATATTATTATTTTGGGAAGAAGGGATGTTTTGGGGGTGGGGGTGGGTAGGAATGTAGGACGGGATCTTAATGTTGTTATTTGTTTGATGTTTGGGGAGAAGGGAATGATATTGTTTAATTTGTTGTAATTTATTATTGTTGTTCACCGCCTAGATTGGCTTGCCAGAGGGGCGGTATGTAAATAAATCATATTATTATTATTATTATTAAAAATCTCACCCAACATGAATGTCATTTATTCATTTATTTATTGCATTTATATGCTACTTTTCTCTTGGCACAGTACCCAAGGCAGCTCACAAACAATAAAACAAAATTATAATATAGTAATAGAATGAAAACACAATTAAAATATCACCATTTAAAAAACCATACATTAACACTGAAACTCAAAATCGCCTAGCTACCAATTTGTATATTTTTTAAATGTAACATAAACCCTTCCTTCCTTCTAATGAAGTTAATATTTTCTCCATATTGAATTCTACACAACATTGTCATACATCCAAACTTTGAAATCTTTGTATATGTAGGTGTTGATGGCTGGAAACAGCCAAGGTGGGATTATCAGAAAAAGATTATCATGGTGCCTTATGCCATGATGTGTGAGATAGGGCATACTTAACAAAAGCAGTTTGGAAACCTTTAATAACAGAGAACTATTCAAATTCATAGTATAAAGACAAATTAATAAAATTCCAAATTGTGACGAGATCAGTTCACTCCTTATTAGTCTCCACAGTTCTAGTTTCATCCTATAGTATACACTTATAATCATTTAGTAAAGTAGAGAGAAATGGTTTCATTTAGGTTAGTTTATTGCCGTTTATATATAGGCTTGCCATGTGTGTTCAGAACTAGCAATATAGCATATGCTTTGGTATCACTCTCAGATCCAGCTTTAAGGATGAAGTTCTTACTTCCTGAAGTGTAAGGATCTGGGCTTCTGCATGGACTAACTATGAAAGAGAAAACCATTATCTGCACAGCTGAATTGAGAAACACTTTTTGGTGAAATAATTCCCATTAGGCAAGCTGTTCTCTGCATACAGGTGAGCTGCTGTTGTGAAAGAGAGTTTTTCCCCCCAACAAAATATTAACAATGATTTTTATTGCCACTTTAATAGGTCATTGAGAGGAGCTAAGCTTAGCTTTGTTTTTGAACTTTGGTCATAGTTCATAAACTTTCTAAAATAACTGCACTAAATGAATGGAAGCCTTGCTATTTTTTTAATGTAACAGTTTGACCCATGACCATTCTTTCTAATGAATGCTTTTTTTAAAAAAGGTCTTCAATGCACATTCTCATTCTTGATATTTTAAAGAACTGAACAATATCCACAAAAAGAGAAGCACATAAACTAATGACAAAAAATAGTGTATAGACTGCATGTTTCTAGTCACACTACATTAAAATATCAAGAACTACATAATAGAGAACCATAAATTTAATCTCAAATCCTTCTGCCAACTTGGAAGTTATTTCTTTTAAAATATGGTCATAAAATTAAGAATATAGTTTATGTATTCATTCTGATTTATCCTATATCAGGGACCACATGAGGCAACTATAATGTAAAACAATATGGAAACATCAAGACAGCTAAAACAAAAAAGTTCTGGATAAAATCATAAAATTTAAAGTAGCATAAAAGTAATGAAATCAACTGAAGCTCGTTAAAACTAATATGTTTTCACCATTTGATAATCCAGCTAAGAACAAGTGAAGCCTGATGATCTCCTTTTGGAAGGGAATTTCAGTGATCAGATATTCATATTCCTACTGAAAAAGTCCTGCTTCTTTTATGTTCTAATCATGCTTATGTTGTCCATCATATGGCCTAGAGTAGGGTTACCAGAGATTATATGAGTGCATGTGACATGTACTGTGTTGGAGAAGATAGACTATCTCCACTGTGGGTGACATTCTTGTAACTGGTATTAAAGCTTGGAAGTGTTGTTCCAGCAAGCCATTGTAATCTAGTTATTGCATTTTGAACCAGTCATGACTCCTGGATGATCTTTGATCAAAGACCAACAATGTAATAGTTAAACAAGAGATTGCCATATGACAGTGGTCAGGTTGTGTCTCCCTAGGGGAACAGAATGCATTTGGTGTCAAATCTGGTAAAGGCATCCCTGGCCATAGATGTCACCTAGACTGGGCTAAATGTACTCTTTAGGTAGAAAACATATTCTTTGAGGTAATGTGATTATAAGACCTGGTGATGTAGGGATAATTAATATCTCCATCTTAACAGCACTGAGTTCGTTTGTTCAGCCACATCCAGCCCTTTATTTGTTTGCTTGTTTGTTTATAAGATTTCTGTACTGCTATTTGGTTAAACATTTCGAGTGCATTTACAATTACCCATACAAGAACATTAATTAGTTAACACAGCTAAGAACAGTAAAGACAGATATGGAAACAGTCACATCAGAAGTAAAATCTATTGAAGTCATAGGAAATAAAAAAAAAAGTCTTTGCCATCACATCCTGTGATTATCGTTTTATTTGTTTTTGTTTCTTTATTTTTCCTTTTACTGCTTCATTAGTTGCACTGTAATATTTGACTGTTCTATAAAAATTTGAAAATCAATGAAAAATAATCTTTAAAAAAGTCTTTGCCTAATGCCAAAAGATTTACCGTATATACTTGACTATAAGGCAACCTCATGTATAAGTTGAGGGCAGGTTTTGGGGTCAAAATTATGAATTTTGATATGATCCATGTATCGGTTGAGGGTAAAACCTAGCAGCATGCAACAAAGGATGTAAAGAATGAAGGAAAGGAAAATGATGCCAAAGAATGCTGCTGTTTTCTTGTCCAAGCATTCAAAAAGGCCAGAAGCGGCACAGTGGAGAGTAAAGGGAGTTGATGCTTCTTTTAGGTTCTTCCAGAAAGGACTAAGCACTCACCTTTTGCCACTCTATTCAGATAGGGAGCTGATTTCTATTTTGAGTTAAGGTACAGCACTTGCATTGACCTGTGGATAAGTCGATCCAGGTTTTTTGGGTCAATTTTTTGACTCAAATTTCTAGACTTATACATGAGTATATACAGTATTTATAGATGCCAGGCAGGTTTCCCTGGGAAGAAATATCTGTAGGTGGATCACCCCATCTGAAAAGGTCCTCCCTGTGTCTGTCTCACTTCAAAAGTGGGAACAAAAAACAGAAGATCCCTGGGAATGATCTTAGTGTGCAAATAGGGTGTTGTAGGGGATATGCCCCCAGTTGTCCAGGTCTCAACCCACATACAGCATTAAATTAGCTCTATCCTGTGCTTAAGCAGATTCATTATGAATTTCATTCATTCATCTCCCTTTTATCTAGCTGAGCATATCTTTCTAGTATAACAAGGTGTCTGATAAGCTTTGGTCTGGGGGTGAGATTGCTTAAGTCAGCTGTAAAGGTAAATTCCCATTTAATAGATGATGCAGGGCTTTAACAGGATTGCTTGCAGTGTTGGCTAAAAATTCTTGAAGGACCTTCTGGAAACTGACAAGTTCCATCTATCTTTGAAAGTGGGTCATTTTTATTAGGCCTGTCACTGCAGGAGATGAAGGATTATGACATTTCAGCCTTGTTTTGCCTGTGACTAAGTAAATGCCACAGTATTCCTCACCCGTGGACCATAACCACTATCTCTCATAGCAAAACCAGCCAGTGTATAACTGTATCAGAATTGGTATGCAAAGGGATACATTTACTCTATAGAAATACTTAGACTTAGGGTACATTTACGCTATAGAAATAATGTAGTTTGACTCCACTTTAACTGCCATGGCTCCATCCTACAGAATCCTGGGATCTGTAGCTTTGTGAGACACTAGCATTCTTTGGCAGAGAATCATAGAATCATAGAGTTGGAAAATCCCACATTTGAAAAACTGTGTGAGAAGCCCAAAGAAGCGTGGATTGCAAATGGGTTGCATACTGCCTGCCTACAGGGCAGTGTGGTAAAATACAGTTTTACTTTTTAAATCCCGCATCTATCCCACTGTGTGATAAACTCCCTAATCTCCCTAGTCCCTAGAGCAGTAGAAAACAAGCTTGCTCCATCCTCAATAAGACATCCCTTCAAATATTTAAACATGGTTATCAGGTCATCCCTTAAACTTTTCATCCCAAGACAGCTACCTAAACTGTTCTTCATGGGGCATGGTTTCCAGACCTTTCACCATTTTGGCCATCCTGCTCTGGATATGCTCCAGCTTGTTAATATCCCTCGAATTGTGGTGCCCAGTATTCTACGTGAGGTCTGACCAATGCAGAACAGAGTGGCACCATTACTTCCCTTGATCTAGGCACTATACTACTATTAAGTTTCATATAATATTGTGGGGTTTATAGCTGCTGCATCACATTGTTGACTCATGCTTAGCTTGTGGTCTACTAAACTACTAGATCCCTTTCACATGTACTGTTTTCAAGCCAGGAGTCCCCCATTCTATATCTATGCATTTCATTTTTTTCTGCTTAAGTGTAGCACCTTCAATTTTTCCCTGTTGAAATGCATTTTGCTGGTTCTGACCCAGCTCTAATCTGTTAAGGTTATTTTGAATGTTGATCCTGTCCTCTGAGGTATTAGCTACACCTCCTAATTTGGTGTCATCTGCAAATTAAATAAGCATGCCCTCCTTTCTATCGTACAAGTCATTGATAAAGATGTTGAATAGCACTGGGCCTGGGAAAGAACCCTGTGGCTCTCAGCTAATCACTTCTCCCCAGGATGAAGAAGAGCCATTGGCAAGCCTTTGGGTTCAGTCAGTCAACCAATTACCAACCCACCTAACCATTGCATTGCCTAGCTCACTTTTTACTAGGTTTTTTTTTTTTTTTTTTGCAAGAATGTCATAAGGATCTTGTCAAAGGCCTTACTGAAATCAAGATATGCTACATCTACAGCAATCCCCTCATCCACCAAACTTGTAACTCTATATAAAAAGAGATTAGATTAGTCTGGCATAACTTGCATTCTTTGCATTCTGTGTAATAACTTGCATAGTCCAACTGGGTCACCATAAGCTGAACTCAACTTGATGGCAGTTATCAACAACCAAATTTGAGTCTTGTTAGTTCTTAATTCTTAAATGTGAAATGATCCCTAGTTTCATTCCAATTAACATTAATGAACATTAGTATTTTCATTATTCAAACCAAAATAGATTATAAATTATTTCTCCCCATATGTGATTGCTGTAAGAGTGTGCACCACTGCAATCAATTGTTAACAAGCTATCTTAGAGAGTTTGAGAGAAGCCATGTAGCACATGGAACTTTGTCCTCCACAACAGGGAAATGACTAGGGAAAACAAACAAGGGCTTGCTTCTGCTGCCCAAATACTAGACAGGAAATTTGCCTCACTGTGCCCAATTAATTCCTGTAGATATTATTCAATGCAAACTTTTCTTTCGGCAAGAATTATATAACAGGAAACATACAACAATTGAAAACTAACTGAATACCCATAGCAGATCTTCCACTGTATGTTTGGTGCTTTTATAGTACAGTCGCCCCTCCGTTTTCACGGATTGAGATCAGTGGTTTTGAATATTCACGAAGGGGACCTCTGTTAAGATCAATGGGGTGCGTCTCCATGGGCGTGCGCCTGTGCGTGTCTGTGGGGGCGTGCCCCATTCATGCCTATGGGGCTTGAATATCGTCGAGTCTCCAGTTTTGTGGGGGTGTGTCTGGAATGGATCCCCCGTGAAAACAAAGGGCCAACTGTATTCCACAATGCTACTCTTAAGAATATATGAGATGATTACTCACTACTGGTTTCCCCTTTAACTGAAGATGAATTTCTAAGATCTTAAGTATGCATAATCAATCAATCAATCTTTATTGAATAAGTCTCCAGACCATTTCAAATGTAAACAAATATGTTAAAAAATATAAAATAATGAATAATAAAATAAAGATAAAAAGATGAGAAATAAAATAAAAATAAAAGGAAAATAATTATATACATAGTTTGTATTCAAATCAAATCATAGTCAAATGGATACCATTTTGGAATGAATCTGCCATACTTTTTCATGAACATGGTAAGGATGAGATGGAAAAGTAATAGTATTGTAAATGCATTTTTCCCTAAAAAATATTAATTCTGAAGCTCTTCGGTTTGGATACAATCATATATTCTTCTCACAAAAAGGAAAATGATAGCAGCTATTCTAAGATTTGCTGTAGGTTTAGATTTTCAAGGAAGGGAATCTGAAAATGTAAACTTCCCAAGTGATTCCAAATAATTATCTAAATAAACCATGGTATCTCTGTCTTTTTCATAATGTACATTTCCATTAGATCTGCAACTAAAATATTGATTGTTAAGATCAGCTGAGCAAAAACAATATAAAGCCCCTGGGATCAGATAATGTGATACTTCTTGTGTCCAAGCTAGGTACATGGCTTTGGACAATTGGGGGTTCAGTGTTTGTTGTTTAATTGCAAGCCCTCACTGTAGCAGTTGTCCTTGTAACTGGACTTTCCAATCTTTAACATTTATTTACGCTGGCCAACACTTTTGTGTGATGTTTCTCTTCCAAGACTTAAATCAAGCTAGACTCAGCCTCATTCTGCCATGACCATTTCCATCAACACAAGTACTTGATCTGTTTTCACGTTTTATGAAATCGATAAATCTTATCCCTAAAGAGTCCAGCAGGCCTTTGATTCCAGACCTGACATTTGCTAATGCTATTGCTGATGACCTGCCACTACAGATCTTCAGAACTGCAGTCTGTGTTTGACAACACTCATAATATGAATCAATATTCAGCATTCAGTGAGTGAGTTAGGGAGTCATTTTATTGCTCCAAAAGGCTGCATTGCCCCTGGGCAGCTGTCAGAAATGGGTAGTTATTAATAGTTCTCTCTTTTCACTTAGCATAGTCAGTAGGGGTCAGACATGAAACGATTTAATCAGTTTATGATATCCGTGACAAAGAACACTTAAAATGTAATCAGAAAATTTAGGAAGAATTGTCCCTAGGCTGTTGTATTTATTCTTCTCCCCTCCTCTTGAGGTTGTTTTAATGTGCTTGTAGGATGACCCTTTGTCAAAGGTATACTTAATCACCAAACTGTTTCGTATATTTATTTTGTAGGACCTTTATTTTATCCAGTTTTGATTAGGATCTCCTAAATTCCTCCCCATTCCCTCCACACTGTGAAATAAGTGTGTCAAGTATGATTTGGGAAAGGTAGAGGTGTTATTAATTTGTCAAGGAAATAATTGCTGTTTTTGTTTGGCATCTGTATCATGTTTTTCTTTTTCTCCTTAAAGTTTTAGAATTGGTGCAGAAATTGTGTGCATAAATCTAGCCCTGGGCATCTTTATCCTATGTGACTGAATTTTACATAGAATAACACTATAGGTGTTGCTGATCCTGGCAGTGTTACAATAGTTAGATTTTCACATGGGTGGATGAACTGGTCTTGAACATTTTTTTTAACTGACAATGTGTCAAATACAAGTAAGACTCAAAAGTCAGACATTCAATTTCTTTAGACCCGCATT
This sequence comes from Phrynosoma blainvillii, assembly GCA_026167975.1. Lineage (NCBI taxonomy): Eukaryota > Metazoa > Chordata > Lepidosauria > Squamata > Phrynosomatidae > Phrynosoma > Phrynosoma blainvillii. Next base: position 34,936,527 of record JANUYF010000001.1, on the reverse strand, counting down.
TTCTACTCTGCATGGACATTGTGGACAACAAATGAAAAATACTATTTCCCATCCATGTATGAAATTTCTGATGATTTCCTTGCGCGTTTTACATTCTCCATTTGGCTTCTGTGTTTAAGGAAATTTTAAGAAAATATAGTTTTTAATTCACTTATCTTAATCATGATAATTCTCATAGCCCTTCGTTACTGTCCCACTAATACAGTATTTATTTGTTCATACAGGAAGCTGCTCCTAATTCAATGGGTTAGGGATTGCACCACGTCAGAAAGTGGAATGAATTGAAATGTAAATGCTGTTCCTCCCCCCACCTTGCTGATGTATTTTGGCAGCCAAAGAATGCAGATAATACAATATATACATTTTTTGAATGTGTGAAAAATCTAAATTAACACACATACAAACACACATGTAAAGTAAAATGAGCTAAAGCTTACCTTTCATGTCCATTCATGTTTTTGTTGAGATGTGTGTGATAAACTGACATATCTGGAGAATCCAAATGGGTTTTTTAAAGTAATTTCCTTTCAGAGTATATTTTACTGTTTTTCTTCTCCTTTGTTTGTTTTATGGAATAAAACAACTAGACAACACTGAAGTGAGCACAGGATCAGCTCTGCAATTTCTTAGGGTAAAAATATTCACCTTTCAAAATAAAGCACTTTTACAACACATTTCTACTTATCAGAACTATGCAAACAGAAAACCACTCTTCAGAACAACATACATACATTGAAAAATACAAAAACAAATCTTCCATTATCCCAATAATGAGAATTGATGGGAAAGATGTTAAGTGAACTTGTGAGCACCATGATCTTGAGTATGTCATCACGAAAGAAAGAGTAGAAAAGTGGAGTGGGTATGCCACTCACCCACTCTAGAGAAAGCCCCCCTTTTCTCTTGTTAACACAAATATCAAAACCTGCTGCTAACTAGTTTAAAGTCACTTTGCTTTTCTATCCTTAAGCATGCAAGAGTGTCTCAAAAACTGAGATTACTACAACAGCTTGTTACACTCCCCCTGAACTCCTAAAGTCCATTCTTTCCCTCCCACCCACTGCCCAATAACAAAGGTAGCATAGGTCTTGGTTGTCTTTTTCCTTTCACCCTCACAGGGGAACAATATACAATATACAAAAACATAAACAAAAACATAAAACATAAAAGAACAATATACAAAAACATAAAATGGCCAGGGCCTTTGCTCTGGCAAACAAGCAGGAAGTAGCTGAGGCAGCAGCAATCCATGTAGTACAAGTGGCAGCAGTAATATGCTTGAAAGGCGGGCATGCTTTAGAGGCGGGCATTTGCCTCATTCATTCATTTCTTTCATTTACGGGAGTCATATCTTCCCGTTCTCCCAAAATGTGACTCAAGGCGGCTTCTTCCCTGTTTAAATATTTGAAGTGATGTCACATTGAGGCTGGAGCAAGCTTGTTTTCTGCTGCTCCAGAGACTAGGACATGGAACAATGGATGCAAGCTACAGGAAAAGAGATTCCACTTCAACATTAGGATGAATTTCTTGACAGTAAGAGCTGTTCAACAGTGGAACACACTCCCTCGGAGAGTGAGAGAGTCTACTTCTTTGGAGGTTTTTAAACAGAGGCTAGATGGCCATCTGTTGGGGGTGGTGGCTTTGATTGTGAATTCCTGCATGACAAGGGGTTGGTATTGGATGGCCCTTGTGGTCTCTTCCAACACTATGATTCCCCTTTGTCTCCTTCCTTGTCTTTTGGTGCCTGTGGTTGGTATGGTTGTGAGAGTGCCAGTCCCCCTTCATTCCTTTTCTCCCGCCAACCCCTCCGCTCTTTCATGCACCCAACATGAATCCTTCCCTTCCTCCTCACTTCCTTGTGACAGTAAAAAAGATGAAGTCAGAGGAGGGAGGAAAAGAAGGAGTAGAAAAGAGAACACAGGTGTGATGGTGGAGAGAGAGAAGTTTCAAGTGAAGCCTGGGGGACTCTGAAATGAGGCAAAAGGGGAAACAGGACTTGCCTTCTCCCTATATGACTCCCAGCACCTCAGACATTCTCCTTTACAAAGGCCCCAATGGAAGAGGAATCTGGCAGGCCAGTTGAGGTGGAAGGAAGAGGGAAGACGAAACAAGGTAAAAGGTGCCACGTAGTTTCCAGCCTCTTTCATCCCTCCCTCCGTCCCTTCCTCCGCCCTTTCCATCTGTTTTGCTTTTCTCCCTCTTATGTCTTTCTGTCCCTCCCATCAGCACAGCACTGACTTTGGCTTCACCATTGCACAGAGCTATGGAGCTGGCTGGGGAAACAATGGAGGACTGGAGGAGAAAGGGGCAGGAGGATGGTTGAGAGTAAGAAGAGTGAGCCTTTTTTGGCACTTTTGACCCTCTTTCAGCTTGTTTTGCCAGCAGTGAGCATGCAAGCAGTCCAAGGCGTTATTCGCTGTAGAAAAAAATTCTTTCAGTGCTTGCAAATTACAAAACAAGTTCCACTCTTTCCACAGGCAAACCCCGGGACTGTCCCAAGCAAACCTCATAGGCAAGAAAAAACTGGCAAAAGTTTTTCAAATTAATGGAACTTGTCTGTAATTTGCATGTATTGAAAGAGCGAGTGTACAGAAAGTGAGGTATTGAAAGGTGGGGGAGGCCTGTAAAGGATTGAGTAGGTTCATGGGTAGCAGAGGTAGCTCTGCTCCAGGGGAAACACTCTTGTTGCTGTTCACAATATTTATTAAGTGAAAAGATGACTGGATGCATTCTTCTCTGTATGTGTGTTTGTATGTACGGTTGCTCAGTTCCTAGAACTTTTTGTTGAAGTAATACAGCAAAATAAAGGATTTGTTGTTGTCAAAGGAGTAGTGTATGCTTACAGTGTTGTTGAACCCACCTGGGTTCCTTCAACAATCACACTGGCATAAATATTTATGAAGATTTTTCTTAGAAAAGCAAGAAGAAAATAAGAAAAAAAAGTTGCAATGTCATGCAGACTTGGGAAGAAATTGTTGCCTGTCATTGATGATGTCAGTGGTCCTGACTGAGGTGTATTGATGGCAGTGGATAATAACCATGAGATAGCAGTAATCTATATTAGGAGATTATTCCACTGCTGAAATACCTCTTTTTTACCTCTTCCGAATTAAATTAATTTGGGAGGCAGCTGGGTCATATCACAAAGATTTTGCTGCTGAAGCCACTGGGTGAGTCCAGCCCAGCTGCAGCCCGGGTCCCCAGCACACTTTGGCAGCCTTATTTCAAAACCCAGAGCTTTCTGACTTAAAAAAATGGCCACCGAAGTGCTCCAGGGACCTGGACTGCAGCCGGGCCGGACTTGCCCGGCGGCATCGGTGGCAAAATCCTTTTGATAGAACCTGGCTGCCTCCCGAATAAGGCTTCAGTTTGGAAGAGGTAAACCAGCTTATTTAAGTTGTATTGGAGTTCTCCAAGGTGGGAATGGCACATGGCACATCATGCGGAACATTTGTTGAGTATCATCAGCCAGATAATCATTAGAGAATTAGTGGGCCAAGATCATCAGCAAACTTTATTTTGTAGTAAGTGTAAAACAGGGGTGTGCTTTTCTGTGTTACTGGTTTTGTACGTTGTACTTAATCTCTCTTGAAATAATAATAATAATAATAATAATAATAATAATAATAGATAATACCTGTGTAGCCTGAGAGATGTACACATTTTCTCCAGCAGAAACAGAATAATACTTTTCATGGGAGACAATTTGGTATCACTTAATGGTGTCCAAAATCTGTTTCCTGGGGATGTGGCCTTTCAATGCCTAATACATACACAAGAAGTATCTTGCTGGATCAGATCAAAGGCTTACACCTAGGATCCTGTTTCCAACAGTGGCCACACAGATACGTAAGAGAAACCCAAAAGCAGGTCATGAGGGTAATAGCCTACTGTTGCTGTTGTTCCTTCACAATTTATACCCAGAGAGGCATACTGTTTTTGCTCTTGGAGAGAAATAGAAACATAAACAGTAGGAATGCTCCTGTCCCCTGCTTCCATGAACATTTGGGTGTGCATTTGAGTCTTAGGACAATACTGCACTACACTGGTACAGCACTATTATCCCACTTTTACTGATATGGATGCCTCCTGTGAAATCCTGAGATTTTAGGGGGGGGGGCATTTTTTAGCCAGAGAGCTTTTATGCCTCACTAAACTATAATCCCGAGAATGCCACAGGAGGCAGCCATAGCAGTAAAAGTGGCATAATAGCGCTATAACAGTGTAGTGCGGTAGTCAGTTGAGATGTCACTCATGACATTGGCTTATAATATCTGGGGTGACAGGCTGTGTTTTCTAACCTTTGCAGCATTACACATTATAATTAAGGTTGTGCTTTCCTAATCTCATTGATGTTAAAAAAGCTTTATTGGGCCCCACTGTTTTTCCAGGCACAATTAAAGCTTCTGCTCTTTTAAAGCCCTAAATCAGTAGCATACAATCTTTTCAGCACTGAGAGGTGCCTATGACGTTGGCTCAGGAGTTGGGAGTACACATACGAGCAAAGAAAGAGGATCTCTGGAGAAAGGGATGATGAACAAAGGGCCATCCATCCCCCATTCTAAGATCCTCCATGATATATATGAAGACCACAGGGAGAGGAGTAGAAATCCTTCACCCACCTCCCCAGGTAATCCTGATGCAGTATACTCTTCAGTGCAGGGGTAGACAACCTTTTTGAGCCGGGGGCCGGGTTGCTGTCCCTCAGACAATTGGGGGGCCGAAGCACCAAAAATAAATAAATAAATTTTAAAAAATATATATGCATGCACACTCTCTCAGCCCCAGAAAAGCCATGGCAAAACCCCTGTGGAGATTTTGCCAAGAAAACCCCAAGAACAAATAATAACAACAATAATCAATATCATCATGGCGGGCGGCGGGGGCGGCAGGACCGGCCTGGGGCCTATCCAAAGGCCTCAGGAGGCCGCGTCCGGCCCCCGGGCCTTAGGTTGCCTACCCCTGCTTCAGTGCTTTCATCAGTGGTTGTGCCTTTTACAAGAGTTCATAGAATCATAGAAGAGTTGGAAGAGACCACAAGGGCCATACAGTCCAACCCCCTGCCATGCAGGAACTCAAAATAAAAGCATCCCCGAAAGATGACCATCCAGCCTCTGTTTAAAGACCTCCAAAGAAGGAGACTCCACTACACTCCAAGGGAGTGTGTTCCACTTTCGAACAGCTCTCACTGTCAAGACGTTCCTCCTAATCTCTTTTCCTGTAGCTTGCATCTGTTGTTCCGGGTCCTATTCTCTGGAGCAGGAGAAAACAAGCTAGCTCCCTCCTCAATACGACATCCCTCCAAACATTTAAACAGGGCTATCATATCCCCTCTTAACCAGGCTCCAGGCTAAATATACCCAGTTCCCTAAGTCGTTCTTCATAGGGCATGGTTTCCAGACCCTTCACCATTTTAGTTGCCCTCCTCTGGATATATCCAGTTTACAATGATATATCCAATACTCCCTTACAGAAGAACTATCTTGTTTGCCCATAGTACAGTGTGCCAGCTTATAGGCCAGCTGGTGTATAAGTACAGCTCCACTCATTCAGCCAAAAAGGTCAGAGATTGGCCACAGGTTGGTCTGGGAAATGGCCAACTAACTGGTTGCTTGCCTCTGTTGCCCACATGGAAATACACTGGCAGAGCTTCATACCCTGTCATCTTGAAACAGCATCTTGGCCTCCATGAGCAACTGACAAAACACCCTTCCCACTCTTTTGTGCCTTAATATCTTATGTGCAGTCCTTTAAAAGGCTTTAAACACTTATTTATTCAAATTAGCTTTATCTGAATTGGCATTTATGTTCTTCTCTCAATGACTTCAAACTTTAATTTTCTCAGTATAAATAGTGCTGATTTGTATATTCATATCCTATCCTTGTACCCAACTCTTTTATTATAGATAAGCTGCTTTATATCTCAGAAGTTGTCTTGAAACCCATTTTGGGAGAAAGGTGGGATATAAATCCTCTAAATTAAAATAAATAAATAAATAAATAAAATCTCTGAAAAGCAGCATATAAATGTATTTAGTAAATAGAGAGCTAAATAGCTGTTTTTCTAGTGATGTTTTACTGCCTGCTCTTTTGCTGTTCTGTCTAGTCCTTTATTATTTTAAAAATGCTTCATTTTTTATTTTTGAAAATTGCTTTATTGTGTGTCATATTTTTGGTAATATTGTAAACAGTTTTGGAATCATAATTTTTTGTGGGTTTTTCAGTCTATGAGGCCGTGTTCTAGAAGAATTTATTCCTGACATTTTGCCTGCATCTGTGGCTGGCATCTTCAGATAATGTTTTGGATTCACCTTTTATAGAAAAGCAGTATAGAAATAGTTTTTGTGGGTTTTTCAGGCTGTGTAGCCATGTTCTAGAAGAGTTTCTTTCTGATGTTTCACCAGCATCTGTGGCTGGCATCTTCAGAGAATACTGGAAAGGAAGAGAGTGGGTATATATATATATATATATATATATATATATATATACTGTGAGACCCTGGGTAGGGATGAGTGATCCCATGTAAACGGTGTATTGTTCTGTTGTTGATGGCAGGGCCTCAGGGTGGGAGAATATGCAAACGGGGATTATTGTCTGCTAATTGGTGATCATTGTCTGCAGAGAAAGCCCCTGACCCTGGGTGGTTTCTTATTTGCATTTGCTGCGTGCTGATTTTTCTGTTTTGCAGGACTGGCAGCCAAACTTTGTTTACTTTAAGGGTTTCTTCTTTCCTGTTGAAGTTGTCCAAGTGTTTGTGGATTTCAATGGCTTCCCTGTGCATTCTGACCTGATAGTTGTTGACATGGTCCAGAATTTCACTGTTTTCAAACAGCATTTTATGCCCAGGATGGTTTATAATGTGTTCTGCTACTGCTGATTTTTCTGGCTGACCCAGTCTGCAGTGTCTCTCATGTTCCTTGTTTGGACACTGCGTTTGGTGGTCCCTATGTAGACTTGTCTGCACCTGCATGGTATGCGGTAAACTCCTGCTGCTGTGAGAGGGTCTTTCCTGTCCTTCACTGAGCGCAGCATTTGTTGGATTTTCTTGGTCGGTTTGTAAACCATTTGGAGGTTGTGTTTCCTCACCACTTTCCCTATTCTGTCTGTGACTCCTTTGATGTCTTTTGATAGAAATATTTTAAATGAATCAATATACTAATTGCTGTTTTGTTTATGGAAGCACAATAATTGTTTTTCTGTGGGTTTTAGACAACGACTGTAAAAAGGATATGGACATGAAAATAAATTGGGAGTGGGGTGGTGGTAGCAACTAATATCTATTATGATTCTGTTATTTAAATAGTTGATACTCCTTTCTTTTAGCAGAACTTGAGCTATATGGAAGTATACGTATCTGCTCACTATTTATCCTGTCCTTCCATATCTTTTTTTAAAAAATTATGCTGGGACTAGTGTTGCCATAATATTTCTTTGCCAGAAATCCTTGAGGGGAAAAAAACCTCTGCAGAACACCATGTCTGAATACTTTAGACAGATGCTGTAATTTTGAACTGCCATATTGAAGTCTTTGTTGGAAAGTCTGTGACATCTTCAGTAAGTGGCAGGCACTATATTCAAGTGCCTGTAATTGACCAGTACAGCAGTTGACATATGACATTCAGTTGACTGAATGACCCAGAAGGTTATATAGTTTAGTAACAGAAAATCCCCACTTCAGCTGTTCTTTGACATCTTAGAATGACTCTGACAAGAGGGCTAAACTACCCAGAACTGACTTCTTAAAAACAGAACCTAAAAACCAACCTTCTGGAAAAGTAATCATTGCATATAGTATCCTCATTGACACTCTGATATGTCCTCTTCTTTGTTCAATATAAAGCATAAATATATTTACTGAAACTTGAAAATTTAGCAATCCAGATTATATTTCTTTGTGAAAATTGGTACATATTGAATTGGCACTTGCAAATTCTTTTCTGTTGAACAGGAATTGTACCTTGAATATTTGTGAGAACAATAAAGCAATGTTTGTATAGTTACCTTTCTAACAAGATTGTCATTTTCTTATAGTTAATGAACTTTGGTCCCATGGGTATCTTTCCACATTGATTTCTAGGGAATTGAACTGTAATTTAGAGTAGAATCCAAAAGGAGTGGTTCTATGGACAGATCTTCCATCACTGGAACCCAAAGCAGGTGATCATGAATGCCTTAACAGTTCACGTAGGCTAAATATTTTATTTGCACAATATATGTATGGTTCTACTCTTCTCATCCCCACCCCCTACCCCATGAAACAAGATTGCTGGATTTTTCACTTACATATGTAAAAGATCCAAGAGGAAGTATTGCTCATGTAAACACCAACAACTCAAGAAAGGCACTAAAGAATTTTCAGTGGAATAATAACATTCTATTTAAATTGCCCTCTTCTGAACAAAATCTATGCATTTAAGTCCAAATGTTGCATGGCTCTAATGATGGGCACAATCAAGCAATTTGTTTTCTTTGGGAGTGTAGTTCCCCCAATATTGGAGCAAAGCAGACTGATGGCTAGGAGCGGTCTCTGGCCACTCTAGCCACGATTGGGCCCCGATTGGCCCAGGACCATGGCAACTGGATGCCTGCTCCCAAAGTGGGCCACCACCACAGTCCCAAATGGGCCACTGGCAGGAGTGGTTTTTTACTGCTGCTTTTGCTGGTGGTTTTGGGTCACTTTAGGCAGCCTCAGAGCAGCTTCCAACCATGTTGGGGGGAGGGTGCGTCATGTAAATGCCATGCTCCCAAAACAGCCAGGAGCTGCTCTATTTGGCCTGTCTGTTTCTGGCCATCCATGACGAGCTCCACAATGGAATAAGCCAGCCCTAGGATTTTTTAAAAAATGTCTATGAGCTTCTGTTTTGCAGGGAAGTATCACAAACTCTGTGTGGAAGAAATATTAATCAAATAAAAGCCAGAAGGTCTTTAAATATGTTTGAATTTTTAAATGTGGTTTCAGTTCATTGAAATTAAACACAGTTGAGAAATTAGGTAGAAATATATCTATATCATCTATATCTATATTTTTATCTATGATGTCAGCTTTTGGAGTAGAGGAGTAGTGTGTTGTGATTTAAAGGAATGCATAAGAGATTATTTTGAATTTGGTATATGGAGAGAGACCACCTCTTGCTTTACATTTTGTATGGAAAGCACAGAAAGGAACAGACTTGGCTCAAATCATTTCCCACAAGACAGTGCATTAAAATACCTGTTAGAATAACCCTGACAGGCATGAAAGGAAAAGTAGGTCTCTCTACTGACGGTGATCAATTGCAGTATTGTTGACAGACAGTCACAGAGAACACTGCCCTGTGGTGTTCACTTTCTGTTCTTCAAATGCATTTTAAGTCCAGTCATTAGTATGTATTCCATGTATATTACTGTCCCTGTGCAGACACAGAGAGGTATCTATTTTTGTATTCTAAAGTAATTTATGGTCTGTGAGCTAATATACACAGAAATGGTTTAATAAATGTTTAGTTTCACAGAGAGTGTTACACAAACATTTTAAAGGTAGACCTGTAGTATATTAATCTTAAACTGTTTCTTGATTACAGCTTGTTTAATGGAACCTGTTAGCATTTATTTATGTAGCAGAGTTTTATCCCACCTTTCAGGGTTTCTGCCCTGACAAGGTAGCTCACAACAAGATCAGTGACAAATAATATGGATGAAGATGTTCTCATTATAAACCTTTAATCAGTAGAGTAAGAGTCACCATATTCAAGTTATAAATGTTACTACCCCAATAAGGGAATTAAAGGAGGAATTGAAAGAAAATGCTATTGTTGTATACTTACACCCCAAGAGTGATGTTTTGGTTCAGGGCTGCAGTTGTCTTGTGGGATTTTTTTTTAAATTGTTGATACTATTTATTTAAAATTATTTATGGTATTTTTGTATATATTGAGATCGGATTTTTGTTACCTTATTTCTTTCACTGTGTTTTTTATTATTTGAAGCATATTTTAGTGTTATTTGTATTTTGCTCATGGAAACCTTAAAGGAGGCCTAAAATAGTTAAAATTTATTTATTTATTTATTATTCTTTCAAACCAAAACCTTCCACCACCTAGTTCAAGAAGTTCAGCTGCCCGCATCTGTTCTTGACACTTGTCCATATTGGCTAATTTCATCTAGGCAGAAGGAACTGAGTTTTATTTATCTTTTATTTATGAAAATGTCCAGCCATGAGATCTAGATCAGGTAAGGATCTAAATCAGGTTGCTGTCTCACTCTTCTTCTCCCCAACCAAGTTTTTACTCTTTTTACTCTTCCTTCTCCTCTCCGATCCTCATCCAATCATCAATGTTGTGTCATTTTTGTTTTTGTTTCAGTGAATAGAGCATGCACATTCCCTCTTCTTCCCTCCCTATCATTTGCTCAAATGTGAAGATCTCATGCACTCCCTCCCCCTGATCGCCCTATAAATACATTGCAGATCTCTGTACAAGTGAGATGAGACAACACTGATGGAGTGGGAAGGGGAGGATTGGTGGGGAGGGAAGTAAAAACAAATGCAGCACTTGGGAGTGGGAGGAAGAGGGGGGGTAGCCCAACTTAGCCTCTCACTGCTGGTCTCATGGCTGAACATTTTCATAAATAAAAGATAAATAAAATACAGTTTCATCTTTTCTTTCTCTTTCATGTTGCAGACCAGGAAAATATAAGGTAAGGTTGATTTTTTTTTTCTGTCATTGTAGATAAGCCACATCTGTAGTAATAGCACAAAACATGTTATTTAATCTTATGTCTGAACAGGCTTGATGTGCCATGGTCTGATATAATGTGTGAATAATGTTTTAGAATTCTTGGAGGACTGGCTTGAATGCAGTATGTAAGAAAAGTATCTAATGTCTTAGTTGATCAGAAGCTAAACATGAGTCAACAGTGTGATGAGAGAGAGAGAGAGAGAGAGAGAGAGAGAGAGAGAGAGAGAGAGAGAGATGATAGCTATTTTTAAATATGTGAAGTGATGTCATGTAGATGATGGACCAAGCTTGTTTTATGTTCTTCCAAAGACTAAAACATGAAGCAATGGATTCAAATTAAAAGAAAAGAGATTCCACTAAAATATTAGGAAGAACTTCTTTATAGGAAGAACTGTTTGACGGAGGGATAGACTGCTTCTGGGGTTGATGGGCTCTCCTTCTTTGAAGGTCTTTAACCAGAGGTTGGATGGGAGTGCTTTAGTTGTGTATTCCTGCATGGCAGGGACTTGAGCTGGATTGCCCTTGTGATTGCTTCCAACTCTGTGATTCCATCATCCTCATAGTTATGATTCTATGATTCTATTCCTCATATTCCTACAGAATATTAGGAGGAAATTGTTCCAGGAGAATCCAGCCAATGATGCAAAGCCAAAAATGTACTGGTTTTTAAATAACTGTTAAGGAACTTTCCTTACTTTATGCAGATTTTCCCACTGGATGTGTTTACATGTAATATGAAGCCTTGGTTTAGCACGGCTATTTTATCTTTTGTAGCCAAGCAGAGAAGAGCCTAGATGAAGCCTTGGGCTTCTGTTTTCTTCGTCCCACACAACTAAGTGAAAGAATAACCCAGGCTTCTTCTTTGTCATCTCTGTTACTAACACAGTGGGTTATCTGCACCTGTGTAGAACAATGTTTAGAACCGTCTAGAGCTAATATACAAGCTTTTGGATATTAACTCTACTCATCCTCTTGGTGCCTTATAGCACCCTTCCCACCAACTTTTCTCTTTTAGAGATGATTGGCTTCTTGTAGCAAATTTGAGGGACAAACTGCTTCAGAATATTGACCATGCTCTCAGTCTTTTCACTTCATTAGGCCTTGTTGTCAGTTTCAAAAAGTGTTATCTAGATCCATTTGAGTGGATGAAGTTCATTAGTGCTGTTACTGATTTCATGACAACTTTGACCTATCTTCCAAAGGAAAGGTTTTGAACTCTGCTCCACACTGCTCTCAAGTGTCAAAACATTCACAGGGTGTTTGCCAGGTTGATATGGCTTCTCAGCCATATGGTTGCCACTATAGCAGTTACACCAATGTGTCATGCCCTGCCTGGAGGAGGACTTGGAGGATGAGGGGGATGAGCCAGAACCTCCTCTGGGACCTGACCCTGCAGCTGTGGAGCCTCAGTCCGGCCCTAGCTCTACTGTGTCTGTTCCAGCAGAGCCTGTGGTGTTTCAGGAGGCTCAGCAGCCAAGCTTCCCAGCAGCAGAACCATCAGACATGGAGGAGGATCAAGTGACAATACCTTCAGCCAGCGTCAAACAGAAAGGGAAGGGCTTTGGCATTTGAGGAGACTTTATGAAAAATGCTGGAGCAATCAGCCTCAGCTGAGCCTGCAGCTTGGTAATTTAAGCAGGTGCAGAAGATCGGCCCCGATGCCAAAGATTATCTGAGTTTCCTAGCAAAAGTCTCTGGCTCTCCTTGGCCTGAAACCTTGACTCTTGGACTGCTGACTTATCTTGAACTTCTGGAACCCTTGACCTTTGGACTGCCTTGTTGCTCTGCCTCTCTGGAATCCTAGACCTTCACACTGCTTGACAATTTTCTGGCTGGACCTTTGGATTGGTAATACCTTTGCTTTCTTCCTTTGCATTAGCAAAAGACTTTTATTTGCCTTCAACCCTAAAAAGAAGCTGCTGTCAGCACTCTTGGAGGCTTTCCTGGACACAATGGCACACCCTCTGCAGACATGGTTTCTATGTCAGTTTGATCCCCTGGCCGATTTGCCTGACATTCTCCTCAGTTGCTGGAATTGTGTCTCAATCCCAATCATGTCTTTGTGGGCATGCTTGCTCTGAAAGGTTCTGAACGGTGTACAGGGCAAGTGCTGATAACCCATTTGTGTGAGTTCACAGATTATCACTTGGAGGACTTTGGTTACATTCACACAACCAGTCCTTGTGTTTCACATTAGAAGATTTCAGGTGACATGAGAAGAGGAACATGGCATTTTAACAGTGCTGTATTTGGTTGTTAAACAACTCAACAGAAGCCTGGATTGTTTTTCTGTCTTGCTTAACAGACTAGAATTTCCTTTACACTGCAGCCCTTGTTTGGCATATATTGAAAAAGTATTAGTCTGCTACAGTGAATGTGAGTTCTAGTTTATATCTCTTCCTGGAAGAGAATGTGGAATATGTGAGTTTCACACTTCACAGAACTTTCTTTCTTCTCATTTATGAAGCACTCAAAGTGTCATGTGCAAATCCTGCCATTGTCAGCAAACAGTTCTGTTTGGGGGGGGGGGGAGCTATGGATGGTTAAATTGTATTTATAAACCGTTTAAGAGTCATCATTTGGTACAGGGAGATCTCATTTCTTTATTGAGATTATTCCTTTATCAGATATTATTTCAGATGGGTTTTACTGTACATTGATGAACTACAAATTTGTTTCATGGTTAATTTTATTTTTACTGGATTATTCTCCAATCAGGTATTTAGTAGAGGTCATTGTAAATGTATTCAGACATAAATATCCTGCTCACCAGTAATATGTTCTTTCATATAACATGAAACCCATTGAAATAAACACCTTATATGAAAATAATCATGTTATACTAGAAAAAGTACTTTTGGTAAAGTTTAAAAACAATTGAACTTGTTAAATCCTGAAAAATGAATCATTGTATTAAAAGGATAAAATATTTGTTCTTCAGATGAAAACTTACACCACAATCATGGTCATACTTGTTATGAAAATTTAGATAGAATCTTTTCAGTGATTAATTTGTGATAAAATAATGATGAAATCCTATTTCTATTTTCATTAAAAAGTCTTTTATTTTTTCCATGCAGGAATATAGTTAACACTATAAAATAAGGTCACTCAAAGACCCTCAATGGAGGAGAATCCACCACCTTTGAAAGCAGTCCATTCCCCTGTTACTGTTAGGAAATTTTTCCTAATGTTTAGATGGAATATTTTTTCTTGCAATTTGAATCTGTTTGTTCATGACCTAGTGCCTGGAGCAGCAGAAAACAAACTTGCTTCATCTTCTACATCAGTGCTTCATAGGATGTCTGATGGCAATTATTTTTTCCCCAATGTGACAGGGACCAGGACTGTATATTGGTCTATTGGTTTCTACTGGGAAAAGTTTCCTTCCTGGAAACTCACCTGTAATAGCCTGGGGACTGGCACCAGTCCAGAGGCCACCACTTTAATAAAATAATAATAATAATAATAAAATTTATTTTTATACCGCCCAATGGTTGCCCAACCCGGGTGGTTTACAACATAAAATAAACACAGTACAAAGCATATCCTACCCCCCTTAAAACAGTATTAAACAGTTGCATGATTAAAATCATAATAGCAATTACATAAAATCAAATAATTTTTGTCACAATAACCCCATAGGATATATCCAATAAATACACTGTGGAAGAGCCAGGCGCAACATGATGTCCTAGGAGGAGGGAAACAGACCCGAGGCCGGGCTACCTAATCCAGAAAGGCCTGCCGGAAGAGATCCATCTTGACAGCCTTTTTGAAACTGTCCAAAGATGTTAACTGACGGATCTCGTCCAGCAGGTCGTTCCAGAGTCTGGGGGCAAAGACACAGAAAGCCCTCTGGGAGGTTGCAGATAGCCTAGCTCTTTTTGGCTCTAAAAGGTCCCTCCCAGAGGAATGGAGTGCGCGGGGGGGATTGTACGGGAGGAGGCGGTCTCTGATATAGCTTGGACCCAAGCCATTTAGGACTTTAAAGGTAATAACCAGCACCTTGTACTGGGCCCGGAAGCGAACAGGCAGCCAGTGGAGGGACCTCAAGACCGGAGTGATGTGGTCCCTCCTAGATATTCCAGAAACAAGCCTTGCTGCCATATTTTGAACTAACTGTAGCTTCCAAACCTGGCACAAGGGTAGCCCCATGTAGAGCGCATTACAGAAGTCGAGGCGAGAGGTTACCAGTGCGTGCACAACAGTCTCGAGATCCCTTACTTCCAAAAAAGGGCGCAGCTGGCATATCAGCCGAAGCTGATAACAGGCACTCCTGATCGTCGCATTAACCTGATTTGTCATCAGGAGCGACGAATCAAGGAGTACCCCCAGACTGCAAACACAGTCACTGGAGGAGAGTGTGACCCCTTCCAGGACTGGAGGTTGCAACCCAATTCTTGGTTTCAGGGCCGCTACCGTGAGCACCTCCGTCTTGTCTGGATTCAGTTTCTTTTTTTTCTTTTTTTTAATTTTAGAAAAAAATTATTGAATTAAAAAAAACACACAATTAAACATATGATTAAACAATAACAAATAATAATAAACAAATAATAACATATCTTACAAATAACACTAACAAACACACCTAAAAAATACCAATCTATAAACACGATTACAAAATAGAATCGCTAGATTAATGAAGATTCTTCATAAATTTCTTACAATCTAGATCAAATATTAGCGAATAACTATTTACTATTCATCTTAACTAAAATACTTCCAGCCAATTATCCTTGTGCTTAGCCCGATATATTTACCTCTATTTAGTCATCAGTTTAGTCATCAAACGAGACATGGAGAAATAGATTTGAGTGTCATCAGCGTACTGATAACACCCAGCACCATAACTTCGTATAATCTCACCCAGCGGCTTCATATAGATGTTAAATAATGTCGGGGACAAAATAGCTCCCTGAGGGACCCCACAAGTGAGTTCCCTCTTACTGGAACTACAGTCCCTGAGCAGCACCCTCTGGGACCTGCCCGAGAGGAAGGACCGGAACCACTGGAGAACAGTGCCCCCGATACCTAACTCCCTCAGGCAGCCCAAGAGGATGCCGTGATCTATCGTGTCAAAAGCCGCTGAGAGGTCTAAGACCCCTAGGAGCACCAACAGGGTCACACTACCCCTGTCAATGCTCAGACGCAGATCGTCGGTCAAGGCAACCATGGCAGTCTCAACCCCAAAGCCTGTCCTAAAGCCGGTTTGAAATGGGTCTAGATAATCGGTTTCATCCAAGACCGCTTGGAGCTGAAGAGCAACCGCCCTCTCAATTACCTTGCTCAAAAATGGCAGCAATGACACCGGCCTGTAATTTCTCATATCCAGGGGGTCAAGGGAAGGTTTTTTCAGAAGCGGCCTAACAGCCGCCTCTTTCAAACAAGATGGAACATATCCTTCCCTAAAGGATGCACCGATGATATCCGCAAGGAGTCTCCTCAATGCATCCCCCCCCGGACAGCCAGCCATGATGGGCAAGGGTCGAGAGGGCAGGTTGTTTTCCTCACCTTACCAAGCAGCTTGTCCACATCCTCGGTACTCACAGATTGAAGCTAATCCAGTATAACTACATCGACGGAGTTACTGGACACCTCGCCTATAGACTGATTCAAAAGTGGCATCCAAGTCGGCTCTTATCTGAGAGATTTTATCTGCAAAGTAGTTATTAAATGCGTCACAGCAGGCCGTCGTCGGGTTTAGTAAGGGATTTGGCGCAGAAGATATCTGCGTCGTCTCCTTCACCACCTTGAACAGCTCTGCTGGACGGGACTCTGCAGACGCAATCCGTGCAGAGAAGAAAGCTCTCTTTGCTGCAAGTATTGCCTCCCAATAGGAACGAAGAAAGTTCCTATGGCGAGTTCTGTCCGATAAGAGTCGAGTCTTCCGCCACCTGTGCTCTAGTCGTTGGCCAAACTGCTTCATTTTCCTAAGCTCCGGTGTATACCAGGGCTTTTGGTTTGAAGCGGGATGGCAAGGACGCTTGGGAGCGATTCTGTCAATAGCCCTGGTGAGATTGATGTTCCAGGTGTTAACCAGAGCATCGACAGAGTCACCAGCATTCCCCACCATTAAACCCTCCAAGGCTGTCTGGAATCTGATTGGCTCCATTAGCCTTCGAGGGTGGACCATTTTAATAGGTCCACCACCCCCGGTGGGGCAGATGTAGGCCTTAAGTTCTATCTTGACCAGGAAATGATCTGTCCATGACAATGTGGAGGTGCTTACAACCTCCGCCCACGGATATTCCTGTTCCGTACTAAAGACCGCATCGAGTGTATGACCTGCACAATGCGTGGGCCTGTTGACCAATTGGGATAGGCCCATGCTTGTCATGGTCACCATGAACTCCCGAGCCGCACCTGTTAAACTGGTCGAGCGGGATGTTGAAGTCCCCCAGAACTAAAAGTCTGGGAGTCTCCAACAACAGCTCAGAGACCAGTTGCGTCAGCTCGATCAGGGAGTCTGCTAGACAACGGGGTGGCCGGTAGACTAGCAGAATCCCCAAACTTTGAGTAGCACTGTTCAACCTAGCATCTATTAAGATATTTAAGGATGAATAAGTCATCTGTCTTCTCTTCTCCAAGTTAAACATATCCAGCTCTCTAGGTAATTTCTCATAAAACTTATTTTTCAGAACTTGTACTATCATGTTCACTTTTCTCTGTGCATGTTCCAGCTTGTCAATATCCTTCTTGAACTGTGGTGCCAGAACTCCAGACTGTATTCCAGGTGCCAAAAAGGCTGCCAGAGCATCTTAGAAATTGTTAATGTGACAATTCCCTGCCTCAGGTTTACAATCTAAAAAGACATGAAACACAAGAAAAAGGAAATGGCAGGGTGGGGATGGAGGAGATTAAATCCAGCAAATGGCAATTGATATGGAGCAAGGGCCTTTCATTACCTTCTGGAGTCAAGGCACATGGAGCTGTTCCATATGTCAGTACTTACCTTTGCCGAAGCCATTTTGTTCTTCAGCTAGACTAATAATTTGATCTTTATTTTACCCATGAAAGAGTTGCTATGATTTGTCACTCATTCCTTTATTCAAAAATTAGATTATAGTGGCTACTTTTTAGTCTTCTGATCAGACAGTGATTTGAAGATAGAAGATCACACTGTTCAGATTTGATCTCATTAAGAACTTTCAGTTGGATAGCATCTGGACCCACTAGTTTATTTTAAATTTGTCGGTGGGTTCTAGAATTTCATTTCTTGCCATCATGGTTTGCTTTAGTTCCTCAAGCTCCTTTTTTATTACTATATCAGTTTAGCGACAGATATCTGCTCTACATCTTCTGTTGTAAAAATAATTAGAAAAAGCTTCTCTGTTGTCTTCTTATCCTCCTCTATTATTCTTTTACTGTTCCTTTAATTCTCTTGCCATCTTATACTTAAGTGGCTCCATACCTGATTTCCTATTTCTGGGAGTCTGAAAGTCTTCTCTTATTTTAATTGCATATTCCAATTTACACAAAAGAGCCTCTCTCTTTCTTTTTGTCTCTGCACCTTTTTTTTTAGGAAGTACCCCCTCATATAAGCCCTTGATGCATCCCAAACTACATTTGTTGAGATCCCCTTTAAATTTTCTTGGAAGAAAAAATTTAGATAGTCTTTGGCCTCTTTGACAATATTCTCATTCTTTAGAAGGTTATCATTTAAACTCCATCTGAATTCTTTTCTCCCATTTTTCATCACCATTGCAATAGGGTTATGGTCTGATCATATTCTTGGTAAGACTTACACCTTGGATATTTTTTTACATAATAAAGCCGAAACCATAAACATGTCTATCCTTGACCAAGAATTATTACATGGTGAAAAGAAGGTGTATTCCTTTGTCTTATCGTAGAGGACCCTCCACACATCTTTCAAGGATAGTCTTTTAATCAGTTCAAAAAAAGTTTTTGGCAATTTCCCTTGGTTCGATCTAATCTTATTCCCAGATCTTATATCTATTTGTGGGTCTATTACCCTGTTCCAATCTCGCATAATAATCATAAATTCGTTATTCAATTTCTCCAATTTTTTTATTAGTTTTCATAGAATTTTCCTTGATTTGCTAATGGGCCATAAATCCCAACTATTAAAATTTTCTCACCTCTCAGTGTTACCTCCACCACCAGATAGTGACCTTTAGGGTCAGAACATATTTCTTTTGATTCAAACCTTGAATTCACATACCGTACCACCCTCTTTTTTCTATTTTTTGCAGCAGATATATATTCCTTACCTAACTTCTGGTTTCTAAGGTACTTAACATCCTTTGATCTGATACGCGTTTCTCGTATACAAATAATATCATTTTTTAATTTTTGTAGATAGTGATTTTTTCCCCTTTTCTGTGGGGAGTTTAACCCTTTAACATCCCATGACAAGAATTTTATATTTTCCATCTTCCTTCCCCCCATTCCTAGGTAGTACTTAGGGGTCAAATCTACGTTACTTCTATATCTCTATCTTCTAAGGACTCTCTCTCTCTATTCTGGTCATATTCTTCACAGTCATCTTGAGCTTCATCCTCTGATACTTAAATTTCCCCTCTAAATCTCCAATTCTCCACTCCTTGATCCCTATGTTTCTTTCCTACCTTTAATTCCCTAACTAGCTTTTCATCCTTTCTATACTCCTCATCATCTCTTTGTCTTGGTTTTTCACTACCTCTTTTTTGTATTACTTCTTCCTTACCTCTATCTCTTCCCTTTCTCCATCTTTCCTCTAAATCCCAGAACCTTCTGGCATCAGCTAGATTTTTATAACTATTCTCCTTTTTTGAAACCAAAAGGTTTCAAAACCTTCTGGCTGTGTCCACCTGTATGGAACATTTTCCTGTCTGAGAAAGGCTGTTAGGAATATATAATCTTTTCTCTTTCTCAATAGCCTTGCTGGGACATCTTTGAGTATTTGAATGTGCTTGCCATCATACTCAAATGGGGTTTCATTATGATTTCTCAAGAGTAAATCCCACACCTGCTTTCTAACAAAATATATAACTATATCCCTCGGTATTTTTTTTTTTTTTTGCCACCACCGAGTGAGGCAAAAAACTCTATCAATTTCGAACTGGAATTGGTGGCCATCTTTTCCCAAAAATTGTGCCAATTGCGGAATTAATGTATCAACAAGGTTTTCATTGTTATTTTCCAGAAGACCTCTTACCTTAACACATTTTTCTCTTAATTTTTGCTCCCATACAGCCTTTTCATCCAAATCTTGTTCCTTACCTTTCCTAATGTCTTCCAATTCCTCCCCCAATCTATCACTCCTTTGTTCCAAATTATCAATCTTTTGATTCACTGTTGTCAATTCTCCTGTTATTTTTTCCTATTGTTTGGTGTATCCCTTGTAGTTCTGACCTTATATCTTGCCTTATTTCCGCTTTAAAACCTTTCATTTCCTGCCTTATCTCTAGCCGTAATTTTCTTATTTCATCCAGAACAGTCAGGTTTGGGTCTATTACCTTAGGTTGCTCCAAAGATGGTCTCTTGGGGAATTGCATCTGATTTTGTATCTTTGCTGCCTGGTTTCTTGACATCATATTTATTTTCCACCAATCCTTGCTTAGTAAATCTGCCTATAATTATACAGTTATTAATCTTACCCAAAATTATATCACAAAACTAAAGACCCTTTCCCTCCACTCACACATGCAAGAATGCCCTCTCCAATTTTATCTTTTTTACTCACAATCAAACTCCCTTATTCAGTCTCTCATTCCTTCAGTCCTTTGTCCTTTATCCCCATTTATTTCTTTATTCCCTTTCTTGGGTATTCTATATTTTCTTATTCCTTTATATTCCTTTATATCCTTTGTATTCTGAAAGTATTTTTTTATGATGGTGTGAGCATTATTAGTGATATACAGCTTACAATACATTTTTGCATCTTTAATTGTCTTCCTGCAGTTCTTTCGTGCAAATTTGTGTTTGTCTTTATTTTTCTTGCTTAGGCAAGTCTTCAGTTTTCCAGATTTCTTTTCTCAAATGACTTCCTTGGCAATTTTTGTTTCCCAAGTTGATGACCCCCTTGAACTTTTCTGACTTCATCGCATACATTTTAGCTTAACTTCTGTTTTTGTGATTTTGAGTAATGTCCAAGTGTTTTGGAGACATTTTAGCTTATTTATTCATACAAAAACTATTATGTTCTTCTGCTGTTTACACACCATGCAAAGTGGCTAACAATTGAAGCTGGAAATAAAATGCAAATTTGACCTCTTGACTTTCTCTTTGACCTTCCTTTTTACCAGTCCTTAATTCAATAGAAGTTTCTTCTTTTGAAGTAAAATTGTGACTGTGTCATATTTCCCTGGCAACTTTCTACTTAAATATCAGTTATGTTTGCTAGTTCTATGGTCACAGTTTTCACTCAATTGAATAGCATTCATATTTTGCACTAGGTCCTATGTGCTTCTTAGAACTATTCCCAATGTCATTCTCCCACTGGTCAGCTCCTTGACCATTTCCTTTCCAAGACACAGTTATTTGGACTATCTAAAAATTTCACCTCTGTGTTCTGAACAAATCTTGCCAAGAAAACCCCATGGCAGGTTTGCCTTAGGGTCTCTATAAGTAAGTAAGGAGAGGGAATGCAGGACAGTAGCTGGATGGTGGACAAGCATCACTCAGCTACTGTCCTGCATTCCCTCTCTCTCCTACCTGGTCTCATGGTCAAGCAAGAGAATTGCCTATGATAGCCAGTACACACTCCTGGTGTTCATCCAAACATCACAGAAGATGAGACCATCATGGTGCATGGGCTAGGGGTGGTGTTAGGAATACTTCTTGAGATGATTTGAGGACTGGAAAAAAATAAATGTATTTGAGAGGATTCTCCTTGTGGGGCTTTATGGCCATGCAAGAAGCTCCTGTCTCCTTTTTGTTTTCTTGTGTCATTGAATATTCTTTCCATTCCTACAGTTCAACACTTTCTCCAATAGATGCTTCCATGAGCTAATTCTACATCTTAAGATTACCATAAGTATTTTGTTCAGAGTATGAGTCCTTTAATAAATTAGTATTGGGGCCTGGTCTTGTCATCCAAAGTAATTCTGTGAGGGAGCTTGTTCCTTTCAAGATTTCCACTTAATGTGACACTATGTTGTCCTGGATATAAAAAGTGACATCTTTCT
This sequence comes from Phrynosoma blainvillii, assembly GCA_026167975.1. Lineage (NCBI taxonomy): Eukaryota > Metazoa > Chordata > Lepidosauria > Squamata > Phrynosomatidae > Phrynosoma > Phrynosoma blainvillii. The sequence goes on along the minus strand of JANUYF010000001.1, from coordinate 34,914,677 downwards.
TCAGGGCACCCTTCCCTGTCTTTTCTATAGATTTTGCATTTCAAGCGTGAGAGTATCTCAATTCTCTCTATATTATGGAATTGGAATTCTCTCCAATTATGCTTCATTTTAATTGTGCTCACTAGATTTATGTTCTTTAAAACAAAGCATTATAACAATGGATAATATAATAGTTTTTTTAAAAAAAGGATTAGAAAAATTATTAATTTCAAACAGTTTAAAAATATCATTAAAATACATAATTATGATTTTTTTAAAAAGCACATCCCAATTAAAAGATAAACAACCAAAAGCTTGGGTAAACATAAGAGTCTTCACCTCCTGGAAAAAGTGAGTGGAGAGGGAACAACTTAGCCTTGTCTAAATGGGAATTCCACAACCATGCAGCAGCCACAATGAAAGTCCTCGCCAAATGTACCTGTGAAGGTGGTGGAACCAAGAGAAATCTTTCCTCTGAGACGATCTTAAAACCTTGGTAGGTTCATACGGAGAAATGAAGTCTCTCATATAGTCTGGATCCAACTGGATAGGACTTTGTAGGTCTTAACCAGCATAACCATAGAATTATATATGTATGGTGTGTATACAGATGTCTCTTTTCCCCACTATATCTTTCTGGACCTAACCTATTTCTCTGACAGCTTATTTCTACCATGGTTCTCTTGAGTATTCAAAATATTTTCATCCATGTGCCCCATGTATGATAAATCAGAAACCAGACATCCCCCAGCTTCTGTTGGCTTTCCCCCAAGTGTCAGTTTAAAGGCCCCTCTGCTACCTTTTTTGATGTTAAATAAATCAGTCAGTATATTTATATTCTGCCTTTTTCCCAAGAGTGGGACTCATGTAGTAATGCCTTTCCTTTTTGGACAGGTCGTGCTTGTCCCAAAATAGCCTGATAAATCTAAACCATTTTTTCTTATATATCTCCTATATATCTATATTTATATCTACCTTATATATCTTACCACCATCAGAGGAGGAGCCAGAGGCAGAGCCTCTGAAGGCAAGCCTAGCACCAACTGCCCTTCTTACCACCATCAGATGAGGAGTGCAGTGCTCTATTTTATTTTGAAGAGGAAATTTAAAATGCACACTCTTACATAATTGTATGTTGGTGGCTAAAATTGTATATTGACACCCCCTTGTTGTGGGAGAGAGGCTTGCATACCCTTATGTAGTTTTGAGCTATGCTGGCGGTGGTATAATAACCACCGGTAGGGCTTCCCATGCCAGACAGGTCAAAACCGAAGGGTCTGACAAAGAGCGTCAAAGAGCAGGATGGGTTCCCTAGCCTTATGGCAACCATCCTAGGAGAAGGAAAACTCTAATTCCAAACCGGGGCAGATGGTGCTCGTCCAACCCTGTAAGGTCAGCCATCTAAGAGAAGGAAACTCTAAACAAACCTACGACCCGAGGATCTCGTTGCTACCGTCCATGCTTGCAAGGCCACAGCAGACAAATCTTTGGTTTAAAGGGTGAGGCCAGTTCTGTGCACGCTGCGCTCCACCAGAAAAATCCATTGCACAGGCTCGAAGGACAAATCCAATCTTCGAAAAAGCCCTGTAGCGATAGGTGAGGGACGAAACGGCAGGTGTAAAGATGCACTGGAAGCCGCAGACCCAACCCTGCATGCAGGCGGTTCAGGACTTTGGTCGCTTGAGGCTGACCCGGGAGATGACAGTCTTGTTCGGCTGCATCCTGAACGACCAAGCAGCCTTTTTAAGGAGAGCACTGCTTGCTCCATACGGAGAGGGGCCTAGAAAAGGTGGCCTAACGAAAGCTCATCCCCACCTACCCGGTTGGCTAGCCGCGGCCAATGGGCATCTTCTGATGCGGTCGAACAAAGACAAAGAAACAAAGGCACACACTGGCCTCCAAAGGTGTAAATAAACTGATGCTTGCATGCTGGAACATCAGAACCGTGCAAGACTCTGCAGATAGTGGACGTCCTGAGCGTCACACTGCTTTAATAGCCCATGAACTAACATGACTTAATATTGACATCGCTGCTCTTAGTGAAGTTCATCTCCATGAGGAAGGCAGCCTTAAAGAACACGGCACTGGCTACACACTTTACTGATCTGGCAAACCCAAAACTGAAAAACATCTTTCAGGAGTAGCTCCCATAACTAGTCCAAGCTACTGCCAACCTAGCAGTCTGAAAGTATGAAAAAATGCAAGGGGATAAATAGGTACCACTTTGGTGGGAAGGTAAACAGCGTTCTGTGCAGTCATGCTGGCTACTTGATCTCAGAGTTGTCTTTGACAATGCTGGCTTTTCAGCTTAGTAATGGAGATGAGCATCCCTGTGGTTGGACACAACTAAATAAACTTGTCAAAGGGGGAAACTTTACCTTTAATTTTGCCTAGTCACTCAGATCCGAGAGAGACTTCTGGGACTCTTTATCAAAAAGAACCCTAAGAATTACTTTTCTGGAACTGATGAAATGTCTGTCTAGTGTTATGTTGCATCCATTGTAATGGCCACCTAAATGTGGTGGGGAAAAGGCAGGTTGTCCCTGCAGATGAAGGTTCCTCTGGAAGATTTCACAATTCTTGTAAGAGATACCTTATTAGTTCAAAAGGTTAGGCACTGTGGAAATGTGAAGGGCTTTACTTGTTCCACCACAGCGTGCCTCTAATTACTAAATAGAGCTGCTGCACAATCAATTGAAAATTATTGTTTCAAAATAGTTTTACATTTTTTGAGCCAAAAATTTGAGATAATGTATTTGTTAATAAGTATGTCCTTATAGCTGTGTTATGAGTTCATATTGAACGGTGGTGTTTTTTTAAAAAATCTAGATTAATAAAATATTATTGTTAACTCTGCTGAGTTAATTTATTCTCATTATTCCACTGAAAATGCAGGTAATAAGCCTTAAGGCTGGCACTGATAATGGTATTTTTATATATCTATAAAGGGAACCCCCTACACCAGTATGGAGGCTTGAATTAGCCCCTTTAAAATGTGTTTAATGTTGCAGTTCATGTTACTTTGTCACAATGAACACAGCCAAGTGCCTTATTGAGATTGTACAGTTTTATTATAAAGTAGGTTCATGCATATTGTACATCATAATTTAGTTATGACACTGTTACGTTCCAAGGTTGAATTATGTCTCATTCATCTTGCTGCTTCTCAGCAAATTACAGCACTCTTTTTCTTTCCTTACCCATCTTTATGAGAATTAGTATGAAGGTGTGACAGAAATGCATTGTATTGTGTCAGTTGCCAAGAGTTGGGAGCAGAACCGTTTCTCCCAGACTCAACGATGGTAATTGTTGATTGTGTCAAAGAGAAGTGAATTTTCATAGAGGGGGAGCTGAATTGGGTTTACTAGTTATGAGGCTAAGAAGCATTCTGTCCTGCTCTTCGAACTGGAGGTAAGTCACTGTGATGACAGTAGCTATTAAGGAGGGATTGGAACACCTCTTCAGAAAGTCAGTTAAATCTGGTAATTGGGTGTCATTCATGATGCACAGATCTAAGGGATACATATCAAACACTATATGTGCAAGAATTCTAGAACCTATGAGAAAAGGTGAGAATAAAAGAACCTTAATGAAATGATAAATTCTGCATTATTTAACAATATATTGGCAACAATAGAATGGAAAGCTATCAGCCATCTTTGCCCCAAATGTGCTATCTTCTAAAGGATGCTTCTTTCTGCTTTCCAGCTCCCACCACACCAATGTAAGCAAATATCACACTTTCCTGAATGCTTATGTTAAATTGTGCATATACAAGGAGATTGTGGCTGGCACTGTAGCATAAACAGAGCCGTGCATAACATATTGAAGTGAAGTGTAGTAAGCAGAAATACAACATATATAATGACATTCAGTATCATGACTGAAGAGACTCACAAATTGAAATGATTGTATGGCTGCAGTTTTAGAACCAAGATGTATTTCTCGGATATCCTTTCCCTGCTGTATTTTGCTTGTTTATTTTTGACAATATCAGCTACTGTTTAGACATTTATGGGTTTGGGAGAGATTAGAACTGAAGGTTGTGGGATGCAAGTATGTACAGTAGCCTAATGATGTTTTATTCTTTTTGGAACAAATTTGTTGCACAAAATGTCAGAAGAGTCATTTTGTTCATGTCAGTTATTTGAAAGTAATGGAAAGATGCCAACGGGAAAAGCCCAGTAATTCATGCACTGGTGTAATGGAGCAAATGAAATGCAAAGCTCTTGTACAGGTCCAATTTCAGCACCAAATGCTTACCTGTCAGTCAGCGAAATTGTCCCTGAATGAAAATCAACCCATCTGAGAGGGAAAGGTGTTGTTTTTTAATATATATATATATATATATATATATATATATCACATTATTTGCATCTGTTGCAAAGCAGAAGAGCTTCTGAAGAGAAAAATGCTGAAAAGGAAATATTAACAAACTGGCACTCACCCATGTATCATTCACTAGAAAAATCTAGTGTTTGTGTGTTCATTCTTGTTCTCTTTCTCTCTCTTTCCTGTTGCACCTGTTTGGTGTCTTTTATCTTCCTGGATGGACAGGTGATTTACCTTAGGCTATGATAGATCTGACCAATCAGTGATTTGAACGGAAAGCTGGAGACAGGTAGCTATTGACTTCTGGTTGCAGCTGTGGCTTGTATTTGTGAAAGAACTGATGACAAGTGTTAAGGTGTGAGATGCTGAATACTTTTTTTTGTGTGTGTGTGTGGCCCAAGGCGACTGATTTTTCTGTGGAAATCTGTTTCATTAGAATCAATTTCCAGTGCTGGGAGGGCAGTTCTCAATAATGAGGCTGACATATTGATAAACATAAGATGGTATGCAGTAGCTAAATCCCAGGATCATGTGTGTGAAAGGAATTGAACTAGAAGGTCATCTGTTTCAGAGCTAAGAAGCAAATTATTAGCAATTGACTGGCAGATTGTGGAGTGATTTCAAGTTGGCCCCAGCCATCTTGCTCATCTTTGGTGAATACTGGAGCCATTTTATATTTGGGAAAGAAAAAAATATGATACTGAGTCCTATCCATGCTTGTTAGGAAAAGGAGCGAAGTGAGCCCCAGGACTGCTTGCTAACATAGCACTGGATAGGTCAGAACGTAAAGGATACGTTCATGTGTCTAGGAGTCTTCCAACATTGTGTACAATTGTGTCTGCCTGGTAACCTCTGCTCTGTTTGTTCCCTATGTGCTGCCTGTTCCTGGCAAGCTTTTTGTCTCCCCCCCCCCCCGTGTGTGCATGTGTGTGCATTTTTTCTACATGTGTGATAGAATGCTGATGTTATTTTAAAAGCGAAACTATTTGTTGTGTGTATACAGTGGTCCCTCCACATTACTGGGGTTAGGGGCACAGGAACCCCGTGAATGTAGAAAAACTGCAAATAAAAAAAAATGCTACTTTTCTTCCATGAGAGAACACTTCTCTAGGAATCTCTAGGTCTTCCAGTAATCTTTTGGTGGATGTTGACCATAGAGTCATGCTGGAGGGCCTAGAAATTCCTAGAGGGAACATATTCATCAAATCTGTGAATAATCAGATCTGCAAAAGGCAAAGTCGCAGATGTGGAGGGCCAAGTGTATATTTTAAATTTTAATGTGTAATGTTTTTAACTTTTAAAAATTGTTTATTTTTAAAAAACTTTGTGTATACATTTTAATTGTTTGTATTATTTTTAACTTCTACTGTTTTAAATTTAGTTAGCTACCTTGAGTCTTTATACTGGGTGAAAGGTGGGATATAAAATCATGAATCATAGAATCAAAGACCTCAAGGACCATCCAGTCCAACCCCCTGCCATGCAGGAAGACAAAATCAAAGCATCCCAACAGATGGCCATCCAGCGTCTGTTTAAAGACCTCCAAAGAAGAAGACTCCACCACTCTCCGAGGGAGTGTGTTCCATTGTCAAACAGCTCTTACTGTCAGGAAGTTCCTCTTAATGTTTAGGTGGAATCGCTTCCTGTATCCTGAAGCTTGCATCCATTGTTCCGAGTCCTATTCTTTGGAACTGCACAAAACAAATTTGCTCCATCTTCAGAATGACATCCTTTCAAATATTTAAACAAGGCTATCATATCACCTCTTAACCTTCTCTTCTCCAGGCTAAACATACCCAGCTCCCTAAGTCACTCCTCATAGGGCACGGTTTCCTGGTGTTCACCATTTTAGTCGCCCTCCTATGGGCATGCTCCAACTTCTCCACATCCTTTTTGAATTGTGGTGCCCAGAACTGGACACGGAATTCCAGGTGAGGCCTTGTCAAAGCAGAATAGCGTGTCACTATTACTTCCCTTAATCTAGACACTATACTTCTGTTGATGCAGCCTAGAAATGCGTTGGCCTTTTTAGCTGCTGCATCACAGTGTTGACTCATGTTCAGCTGGTGGTCCACTAGGACTACTAGATCCCTTTTACATGTACTGTTGTCAAGCCAGGTGCCCCCCACCCTATATCTGTGCTTTTCACTTTTTTTCTCACTAAGTGTAGTATCTTACATTTCCCCCGTTGAAATTCATTTTGTTAGTTTTGACCCAACTTTTTAATCTGTTAAGGTAATTTTGAATTCATATCCTGTCCTCTGGGGTATTAGCTGCTCCTCTAATTTGGTGTCATCTGCAAATTTGATAAGCATGTCCCTATTCCATCATCCAAGTCATTGATAAAGATGTTGAATAGCATTTGCCATCCTCCATCTGCTGGGACTTCTCCTGTTCTCCAGGAATTCTCAGAGATTATTTCTGTCCTGGAATGCTGCCAGCACACACACACCAAATAAACTGTTAAGCCCAAGCTGAGCTGCCAGCAGACACACTAAACTCACAGACCTGTCCTTTGTCCAAATAGAGTAGTCACAAGTCAGTCCAAGTTCAGGATTCCAGAAATTCTCGAGTATCAGTTCAGTCCAAGGTCAGGGAGCCAGAGAGTTGGTCAATGAATCTGATCCAAAGTCGTCATTAAAAAACAGTCCAAGCGCAAGGAAGCCAGAGCCAGCAGCGTTCTCCCAAGGGAAGCTCGATAGTCTCTGACAAGGGAGTCGCCGTCTCCCATGTGCCTTAAATCATAGCACCACTCCCTCCTTCTCGCAGCTGCTTAGTGTTGGCTGAGCATTTCTCAGCGAGCCTTCTGGAATGCCGAAGGCACACCCTTTCAGCTCTCCTCTGGATGCCCTACTGTTCTATGTCTCCCAAGGCTGAGACCTCTGCTGAGGCAAGGCTGGGCTGCTGAGCCTCAGAGTCCCCTGAAGGAGACTCCACACCGCTAGGGCCAGGCTGAGTCATCTCTGCAGGGGCTGAGAGAGGAGAGCTGGAACCTTGCAGGGTAGAATTAGGCTCTGCCACAGTCTCAAGATCACCCTGTACCTGAGGGGCCAAGACCTCCTCCTCGTCCTCCTCAGGGCTGACCATGACAATTGCCAGTGGCTCTGAGATTACTTTTGACTGTTCTTTTAATACCATAGGATGTAGTTCATCTGTCCCTAGGAATTTGAATTAATTTAGATTAATCAGGTATTCCTGTACTACCTCTTTACATATTCTGTGCTATGTTTTCACTATTACATCATCTGCTCCATTTCCCTCAAGTTGCATACCCTTTTGCTTTTGTGAGAAGACTGAGACAAAGAAAGTGTTGAGTAATTCTGCCTTTCCACTGTCCCCTGTTAGCATTTTGCCATCTTCACCACACAGTGGCCCTGCCATTTTCTTCTTCCTATTGCTACGGACATAACAAAAAAGACTCTTTTATTGTTCTTAACCTCTCTAGCAAACCTGAGTTCATTCTGCACTTTAGCTTTTCTGACTTTCCCAGTACACGTGTTAGCTATTTGTTTGAATTCCTATTTGGTGATTTCCTTCCTTTTCCATTTCTTATACATGTCTCTTTATTCAGTTCAATCTTTATTACAGCCATTTGGCCAGCACAAAAGTAAAATAAAACAAATAGAAAATAAAATAGAAGTACATCCTACAAATTTTTATAAAATAGTAGTATACAGTACACACTTTTAGGAGCATACCAGTATCTACAACCAAATCCCTCCAACCTCTCAAGATATCCAGTTTGTACAGCTAGTCTATAACACAGGCCTATAATTATCTGATCACAATTCAGATGAGATTCCCAATGGGATAATTATAGATATTCATAATATATCATATTTGGAGAAATATACTAACTATAATCTATTAAATAATCAATAATTTTGACCTATTATATAATCAGATCAATAAAATAAATTCCAATCTGAGTTACAGATCAATTTTCTATATTGTGTGCCAAGACTTTATAAAATACTTTTAGTGTGTTATATATTAAAAGAGTCAATATAATAGGAGGTCCAGTATATCAGACATCATAATATAGGAAAACGACAATATATATATATATAATATAAACTTCTGTATGTAAACAAGGAACAGAAAGGGACATCCCTTTAATACATCCCAGTATCAAACAACAATAAGGCAGAATCAAACAACATTAAAGCAGCAATCCTTAGTGGATCTGCTTCAAGAATTTTTTTCGGGTAGCGATTGCAGCAGCAAGAAATTTAGCAACATTCACGGTAATCAATCCTTTATGGTCGGAGAGGAGGTAATTTACATAAATTTTTTCCTGCCTGCCAGGCATACTTTGAAGAAGTGGGAATATGTATGTAGTACGAATTTCTAAATAAAGGGAGCAATGCAACAAAACATGTGCACTTGACTCAACTTCCTCCGATCCACAAGGACAAAAATGACAGTGATAGAGTATTTTTTTATATCTTCCTTCGACCACAGCTGATGGAAGAGTATTCAGTCTCATGAGCATGAATGCCCGTCTAAACTTAGGAATGTTCAAACTATCAAAATATTTTGCATAGAGGGATATTCTATTGGTTTCCCAAATTATGGGATATAGAATTAACTTTTATGGTTTTGTAGATCCATATCTTTAATTCGTTGGGAAATGGCAGTTTTTGCTTTATTATGACCTAACAGTAGCACTTGTGACATTGAGAACCCAATAGAAGCAATTTTTGTATTTAAAGATTTTTTCCAGCTTGATGAAAAATGATCCATTAGAATTAATGGTACCAGGCCCACTGGGTTGAAAATCATTTTAAGCCACATATTAAATTTATGTATCCAGATACGGGCCTCCACTGATAACAAACCAACTTCCAGACGGAGGGTAGCATTTGGTACACCATTTGGGACTCCAAGAATCAATCTCAGGAACATAGTTTGAACAGCTTCAAGCAAAGCAAAATTACTAAATGTATGAATTCTGAACCATACAAAAGCTGCACAAGAATCTTGTAGTGTCACAAGAACAAATTGACCGCCGTTGTTATAGAAAAAGGAGCAAAGTGCCTTAATACTTCTCTGTACATTTGATATCACATTCTTTTGATGTAATTTAGCAGAATTCCTTTTGTGTAAGAATATTCCAAGATATTTATAAGGTGAAACCTGCTCAATGCAGTTGTTATCAATTTTCCATTTATGGTAGATTCACCTTTTTGTAAATATCATTATTTTAGTCTTATCATAATTGATCTTCAGTGAATCCTTCACACAATGAGTAGCAAGGGCTTTCAAAAGTCTGTTTAGCCCCACTGTAGTGAGCAACATGAGAACAATGTCATCAGCATATAGTAATATTGATAGGGGTCTGTTTGAAATCGATGGATGATGTGATGTTATTTCTGACAAAGATGTAATTACTGAATTGATGTAAAAATTAAAGAGAGTTGGTGCTAAAACACAGCCTTGTCTTAGTCCATTGAAGGTCAGGATGGATCTTGTTAAGCTACTTTGCCTATTACAACGTATGGCTAGATGAGAGTTCTCATGAAGTTTATGAATTAGAGTCAACAATAGTCTATCAATATTGTTAGATTCAAACTTCTTCCAAAGTTTATTTCTTGGGACAAGATCAAACACAGACTTAAAGTCTATGAAGGCAGTGTATAGAGCTCCCTTATCTAAAGTAGAATATTTTTCAGCTATATGGTGAAGAACCAAGGCATGGTCAACAGCAGAGCAATTATTCCTGAAGCCAGCTTGTTCATCTTTAATAATATCTTCTTCAGCCAGCCAATCTTGTAATTTATCCAGCAGATTAGTGCATAGAGCTTACTTATGATGTTCAACAAGCTGATAGGCCTGTAGTTTCCTGGATCAGATTTATCACCCTTCTTGATAATTGGGACAATTATGGCCAGTCCCCAATCATTAGGGATAGATGTTGTTTGATCAATAGTTGAAAATAAAGTGGCTAGAACAGGAGCCCACCAATCAATATTAGATTTAAATACCTCTGCATGTATGTTGTCATTGCCAGGAGCTTCTCCTGTTTTTAATCTAGAGATCAAATTTTTGGTTTCCTAAATTGAAACCAGGGGCCAGTTTGGTAGATTTTCACCAGGAGTGTAATAAAAACAACTAGCCTGAGATTGATCATACAATTTCAGAAAATACTGTACTCAAATAGGGTCAGAAATATGATAATTTAAATTAATTGAACAGTTCGCCCATCCTCTGGATACCAATTTCCAAAATGCAGCTGGCTCCTTGTCTCTTGCAGTTTTTATTAGGCTAGCCCAAGAATCTTTTTGTGCTTGTAGTTTTTTTGATTTGTTTGTTTTATCAATCTGTTGTAGCTTTTCTTTAGTTCAAGCCAATTTGAGAAAGGCATTTGCATATTTCCATTTCTATAATCCCTATATTTCTCAAGGAATTTTTGTTTCAAATTTATACAGTCTTGGTCATACCAGTTTTTAGAGCTATAGAAAGTTTTAATTTTTTTAGAGGGAGTCAATTGACATAACAAAATCTTAATTGTAGCAATTAGATTTTGAAAAGATTCAAAAATATATTTGGAGAATTTGTTGTTAATAGAATATTGCGTATAAGACAATTCTCTGTATTCAAGGAAGCGCTTATAGTATTTTCTGTTTTTAAAGTCCATTTGGTGCCGTGGGATCTCACTTCTAGATTACTTATTGGTGGTTCAATTTGTTCCACAAAGTCTGCCCAAGCAACACAGTTTAAAGTTAATATTAAGGGGAAATGGTCACTTTCTACTCGCTGTTCTACAACACAACTATATAACAGGGGCAGCAAATCATATGAAACAGCAAAGTCGTCAATTGTGGAAGCCCCATGATTTTTTACAAATGTATATTCATCCTCAGTGTCTCCATTAATGGAGCCATTCACAATAATTAAATTCAAATTGTTTGTCATTTGGGTGTAATAGTGACCAGCCTTATTAAATCCCTTATCCTTGGATTGTCTAATTGGCAGGTCAAGACCAGGGTCCAATTCAGGTTGTAAAACATGAAAGTATGAATACAAATCTGCTTCATTAGAGCCAATTCTTGTGTTATAATCTCCTGCTAGTATCATATATGCATTAGGGTATATGACCATTAATTTAGCTATATATTGTTCCAATTTGTCCCATGTTTCTTTTAAAGTTTTCTTGTGCCATGAGGGAGGGATGTAACCAGATGGAACTAAATTTAATTAATAAGGTAACAGCCAAATCAGTAAGAGGGGCAATAGAGGATTGAGAATGTTTAAATTTGGTGGAAACCAATATTACCAATCCAGCACTAGGACGACTACCATATTGGGAAGCACGCACCACTAGGGAGTGTGCTGTATAACCATTTATAGATACATCTTCTCTAAGCCAAGTTTCTTGAAGTAGAATTATATCAAAAGAAGCAATAAATTCCAAAAAAGATAGATCACCTATATTTCTTCTCCATCCAGCAATATTCCATGATATAAATAAAAATATTATTATTATTAGAAGTTTTAATTTTTCTAAATTAGATTTTGTCTGATGTCATAAGGTTGCCGCTCTGTTTTGTATTGGGTCTTGGGGTTTAACATCAGCTAGGATGATTGACTGTTTTATAGATTGTGCCTTTGAAAGGGTATACGGAATCACTGTTGTTTCCTCTTTAGTTTTTGAAATTAAGTGAACATCACAGGTACCATCTACTTGATAATTTCTAAAGATGGGAAAACACTACCAACATTCGTAGAAATGAGATCGCATGTACTTAATGGCCTATCTTTTGGAGAAATATCTTGTTGTAGAAGGCCGTTTTCTGAATCTTCCAAATAATGCATTTCCATCCGTGTTTGAGGATTTATCTCTGCTGTAACCACATTTTTGTTCTTCCTTTCATGTATTTCATTTGTAGTAGATTTTTCCATTGTTTGACTACTTATCAGATATTGTCTCAAACCTTCTAGCCTAGTAAGAATTTCATTCTGAGCGAGATGGGGCAAAGCCAAAATGGCGTCAATTAATCATTTTTCTTCCTCCAAAAAAGGAAGCTTAGGTAATGTCCTTACATGAGAGTCATTTATAGAATCGCATTTTCTACTAGCACTAGTCACAGCAGAAGCTTGATTCTTATCTTCCATAGATGATTGATCTCTCATGAAAGAGTGGCTGTGGAGGTGCTATATTTATGAAGAATCTTGAGATAAGTATATCCTTGACTGCAAATATAGGTTTATTTCTAAGCAATATCATAGCAAACTTGGGTTCTCTAAATGTGATTAATGCACGTGCTCTTATATTGTTGTGATATAGGTATTTTATATAAGTAATATCATTAAAAATAATCTGATAAGGACATATTTCATTTAGAAGGGACAGAAAATGAAGCTTTTGTTCAGTTTGAGTAAGCACACCAGGCGGTTTAGGGAAGTTAGACATTATTAATTTGTGCTGCATGAGAACTAGCTTCCATTTTTTTTAATTTACATCATTTGTTTCAATCTCTTTCATCATTGTACAAGAGGAGGAATTTAAATAAGATTTCAGTTCTATCATCTTAGCATGATTTAGGGGAACAGCAGGGGAAGCATTTGTTGGAGCAATTTCTTTGACTTTATATTTCTCCTTTGCCAAGATGATCCTATGTTTTTGCAAATTAGAGTACTTTTCTTCCTTATGAGATCTCTTATAGTTCCCATCTATTTCCTCTGTAAGTTTCTCTTGTTTTAGACACTTCATTTGATAGCATTCATCTTTCTGTAAAGCGGAAATTAACAGGGATGGTTGGAGACTGTCTTTCCTATCTTTTTCTTCCTGCTGGTTTACAGTAAAAGGATTGTATTGTAAATACATATTCACCAAAGTGGTCAGCAATGCATTGCATTCAGTTAGAAAATTTTTGATTGTTGTTATATCTTCTACCAGCAAAGGAATCCAGTCCTGGTGTTCTGCTTTACTTCTTGACTTTCGTGACCTAATGGCACATCCAGAGATTAGATTGATTTGTTTCAGTTCAGTTTCACAAGGTTGTTGTATTACATTACTAACAAAATTAGCAGGTCTAAGGGAAGACTGATTTTGCGAATTAATAGCATTAAGTGATTCAGTTCGTTCAGCATTGGCTAGCTCAAGAGCAAGGTTTGAAAGAGAAGAACTTCTAAGAATAGGCTCACATGAGCCTATTTTATCCAGTGACCAGTCCATCACTGACACAATGTTTGGAGGGGTTCCATCCTTAGCTTCATTATTGCTAGGCTATGTTTTAGGTTCAGTGCAACTGTCAGGTAATTCATGTCTACTTTGAACATAAAACTAGGTAATCTTTAACTGCCCTTTATCCCTCTTAGGAGAATGTTCTATAAGAGGTGAAATTCGCAACCTTTTATAATCTTTCCTAGTCATCACGATTTTAATCTTCACGATGTCTCACAAAAGCTTATTAAACAACAAACACAAACAGTGACTAATCATTAATTCTCCTAATATCAAACTGGCAAGTTTCCCAATATGCAGAGAATATAAGTAGACTCTATCCGTGGACCAGATCTGAAACTACGACCATATCCCCTAACACTCCCCTACTATTATCTAAACATCCTCCCTGTCACACCATTATCAAAGGTAATAGTATTTAGTATACGTTAAAATAGCCTCCTGTCTCCAGGGGAGGGAGAGAAAGGGAAGGGGAAAAAAAAACCTGCATAAGTACCTGGGTGGAGTGAGTGTTTTCCTCCTCCTCAGCCACTTATCCTCCATGGCTGCTGTTGTTGTTGTTGTTGTTGGTGCCTCTGGGCCGCTTCCTCCTCTGAGAGCAAGCTGGAGGGGCGGGCAGTGTTTTATAGCCGACTCCGCTTGCCTCAGGGTTCTAGTGCCGCCACTGTTGCTGTTGTTGTTGTTGCTGCTATTTTGAAGGATGCTGGGTGGAGTGGCCATTTTCTGACTCCTCAGCCGCTTGTCCTCCGTGACTGCTGTTGTTGCTGTTGTTGGTGGTGCCTCTGGGCCGCTTTTTCCTCTGAGAGCAAGCTGGAGGGGCAGGCAGTGTTTTATAGCCGCCTCCACTTGACTCAGGGTCCTGGTGCTGCCGCTGTTGCTGTTGTTGCTGCTATTTTGGAGGACGCTGGGTGGAGCGTGCGTTTTCCAACTCCTCAGGTGCTAGTACTCCACGGCTGCTGTTGCTGCTGTTGTTGGTGGTGCCTCTGGGCCTCTTTTTCCTCCAAGCATGTCTCTTTTAAAACTTAGCTCAGTTGAAAATTCATTAGTCATCCATCCTGTTTTTTTTTTTTTTTTTGAGATACCTTCCATTTTTTCTCCTCATTGGAACTGCTTGAAATTCTGCCTTCAATATCTCCTTTTTAAGAAACTCCTCTGTGTCCTAAACTTCCTTCTCTTTTTGCTATACCTGACCACAGGATCACTCCCAGTATTTCCCTAAGTTTTCTGAAATCAGCTTTCCTAAAGTCTAGAATGTGAGTCTTGGCTATACTTGGCTTCCCCTTTCCACTGTTTAACAAACTCCAGGAGAACGTGGTCACTCCCTCCCAAGGATCTTGCCACTTACGCCCCATTAACCAGGTTATCCCTGTTGGTTAGAATCAGATCTAAAATAGCTGATCCCCTTGTTGCCTCTTCCATCTTTTTGACAATGAAATTGTCTGCTGGGCAAGTGAGGGATTTGCTAGACCAGGGGTAGGCAACCTTTCCCCTTTAAGGGCCGAGGGACTTCAGCTCCCAGAAGCCTCAGCCATGTTGGCCAATAGCTCCTGGGATTCTGGGAGCTGAAGTCCCTCGGCCCTTAAAGGGGAAAGGTTGTCTACTCCTGTGCTAGACCTTAAATTTTTATCAGAGTCTGACTTCCAACAAATATCAGAATAGTTAAAATCACCCATCACCACTACATATCTCCTTTCTGAGTGTGTAATCATATAGCAATAGCATGTATATTTCTATACGGCTTATCAGTGCACTCAGCCCTCCCTAAGCAATTTACAGTCTATAAGCTAATGCTCCCAACAAGCTAGGTACTCATTTTAATAACCTACGAATGGATGGAAGGCTGAGTGGACCTTGGGTCTCAGCCTGGGATTGAACTCACAACCTTATGGCTGCAGTTCCAGCATTTAACCACTGCGCCACCAGGGTCATGTCTTCTAGAAAGGCATCATCCAAATCCTGAGTCTGATTTGGGGATCTGTAGTAGACTCCCACAATAACATCCTTGTTGTTTCTTCCTCTTTTATTTTTATCCAGATGCTTTCCACCTGGCTTCCAAGTTTTAAGTCCTGGATCTCTTTACAGGTGTCAACATCCTTGATATACAGTGCTGCTCCTCCTCCCTTCCAATTTGGTTCATTTCTCTTTAAAAGGTTATACCCCTTTATTACTACATTCCAATCATGAGATTTATCCTGCTAGATTTCAGCAATGCCTATTATATTTGGTTTGCTGTAGTAGGAGTTCAAATTCAGCTTGTTTATTTCCCATGCTCTGTATGTTAGTGTAGAGACATCTAAGACCAGGGGACAGCTGCCTATGTGAAGATTTTCCCCATGCTACTGTTGGGGCCTTACACTATTTGCCTTGTTCTCTCTATAACAGTTTGGTTATTGTCTCCAACCCTTGGAGAATACAGCCCTCCCACCCTCCAGAATACTGTCTATCTTCCCCACGTAGCTCAGTTTAAAGCTCTCCTGATCAAATTTTTGAGACTGCTGGCAAGAACATTTCTGCCAACTGGTGTGAGGTGCAACCCATCCCTTGCCAGAAATACCCTCTCCTGAAACTGCAGGCCATGGTCCAAGAATCCAAATCATTCTGGGTGGCACCATTATATGGTGGTGGTGATGATGATGATGATGATGATGATGATGACGACTAGCTTTGTTGTCCATGAGCCTGAGTCAAAACTAAATCATGTTAACTTCTACCTAAGGGATTTTGTTCAATTTTCAAGATTGATACTGAATATACAGTTTCTCCAATTGCCAGAATATTGTGCATATGTCCTTTATGCAGAAAATTTATGAGCAAACAGCCTCTGCAAATTTATAATAATCACTTCATCTCAATATTAACAAAGAGGAGACAAGGTAAGAATCAAGACTTTAAAAGCAAAGTCTACAAGGTTAGAAGTCATGCTGTAATTAAATTGAGCTAAATTGCCTATCTGCAGTAAGACTCCAAAAAAATTATTTTAGAGAAAATTTACATAAAACAGTTTTGAGAAGAGGATGTCAAAGAGAGAGGGGGGAGAACGTTGTCTCTGTGGTACCAGATTTATTTTAATCCTCTGACTCAAGTGGCTATTCCTTGTCTTGTAGGTCTGGAGATAATAATACTTGTATCAATCTATATTCCATGACTTTTGTAAGCTGTGAAAATGGTGTTTTTCACCAAATTGTCACTTATTATCATTCATTTAAGGCCACTAACATAGAAAAATGTTTTGGCTACAATGTCAAAAGAATAGGGACAATTTGATGTTTTCTTTTGATGCTGTTTGTTGATATCTAGACCACTGCAGCTTGATTGCCTAACATTAAACCTATAATAACCGTGCAATCATAGCAGTATCATCATGAATGTTGTTACAATAGAAACAACATTTACACTGCTTCAAAATAGTAATTATCAAACTTTTTGTCATGAAGTGCTTATTTGCTAGCATTGATCTGCCCCGGTCAGTTGTTAGCTCTTCTCATCTGAGGTGCGTATTGATTGTATAATCAGTAGATAGAGGCTGCGGGCAGATGAAATTCAGTGTTGTTGGCCAAATTATTGCTGCTTGCCTGTTGACCTGCACCCTGCCAGTTGTACCTCAGACACCGGTGGGATTATTACTCATTTTAGTGACACTACTTTCACAGAGAATTCTGTATCATTAAAAAAGGATAAATGCCATCCTACTTTGCTGCAACCATGGCTGAATACATAGGAGTCTGTTAGTAAGAAAATCTTGGAAAATCTTACACATGTGTCAATATGAGACAGGTTCTAAAGAATTTAAAACCTCCAGTGATATATTCCCACCCCCATGCCCTTGTATTTCCTATCTAAGTGATACAGAATTTGGGCAGTCCTGATCATAAGAAAATGGCACAAAGAAAAATGTGTCTGTGACAAAAAGGAGGAAATGACATAGGTGATTGTCCAGACCTGTTCTCCCATAGTGCCTGGGCTCCGTGGATGCTGTAGAAGTCAGACATTCAAGGAATATGTGTCCAGCCCTCCTTGTATGTGAACCTGAAGAATGTGCAACTGCTATGCCATCTTAGTTCATTAATAGGATCCTTAGAATCTCCTAGCCACTAAGGCAACATATATGTAATCTAATCTTCTAGAGATCCTGTATAATGCAAACATAGGCACTCTGGATTTGATTGGAGCAATGGTGCTAATATTTTACTTTTCCCCTGTGGGATTTTCACAGAATAAATCCCTAGACCATGGGAGGATGAATACTGGTAGCCCTTGGAAGCTGAATACAGGTACTAGGACTAGACACTGGCTGAGGTAGAAAGTAGGCTGGGATTTCTGGAGGAGTGGCCATGTTACTTGTGTGCAGTGAACCCAGTAAAGAGACATAAAGTACCTTAAAGCCACAAGGGCCAGCCTGGGGGTAGAGTTGGGGTGGGGGGACCGCACGCCAGCTGTCCTGACTCTGCCCCAATGCTGCTGTTACGCCACGCACCCCATGATGTACCACACTGTGCCAAAGAAATGCTGTGCCAAAGGGGTGCAGAAGAGCTGCGGTGGCGGCAGTAAGGGTGGCCTTTTGCCGCTCCAAAAAGGAATGGCATTTGCCAGCTTTTTCTGGAGTGGCAAAAAGCCGGATTGGGGCCGCAGCATGTGATTGCCATGGCCTGGATCCGACACTCCCACGGGCGGCTCTGTAAGGCCCCTCACGTTTTAAAAAAGGATTTTGCTTTTTTGTTTGCTATATTAATGTGTTGTTTAAATTGTGTTTTAAAATTGTACTGTTCTATTGTTGTTTTTAACCTTTTGTGAGCCAACTTGGGAGAAAGGTGGCCTACAAATAAAATAAAATAAGAAGCTTTCCTTGAGAAGATCCCCTTTGAAATACAGCACCTCCAGAACTGTATACCAGGCTCTGTCAAACATACAGAGACACACTGAATGCCCACAGAGAAACATTCCTGATCTGCGTATTTTTTTCTCCCCCCTTCAGTTCTGATTTTGTTTTGTTTTGTTAGGCTTGCATTAACCTTGTATTATATGTGCTTAGTTTTACTGAATTTCTCCCTTTTGATTTATCATTCCTCTATGGGCATGTTTGTATGCCAGGACTGCACAGTGCCATACCATGATTTGTAGAGATCCAGCAATGTAGAAATCTAACATTGGGAGAGATTTACCAGTTGCTTGTTTTGAGTCTTTTTGTGGAATATTAATGCAACACGCACCTGCTTATAAGTAAGCTCCAGTAAATTCAATGGGACTTAGATTGAGATAAATATGTATAGGATCCTAATGGTCACTCCAGCCTCAATCGGTTGGGAACCGCAGCGACCACACAGCCCGCTCTGAAAGCAGGCTGCCACCATGGTCCCAAATGGGCTGCCGGCAAGGAGTGCTAGTTCTGCACTTTTTCTGGTAGCTTTGGGCCGCCTTAGGCGGACCTGGAGCGACTTCTAGCCAATCTGAGGACATGCGTCATCTGCATGCCATGCCCATGAAGTGGCCAGAAGCGCTCTTTTTTGCCCATGCATTTTGGGCCTAAGACATATTGTAGAAGGCCATTGGAATTCATGATTTTTTTATTTTATATATATACTGATATATATCAGTAATCACTCTCCTCACCCCAGCCCTTTCTCAGCATTATTGTCTTTCCTAATGAGTTGTGCCTTCTCATGATGTAGTCAAAATATGACAGCAACAGTCCCAGTCTTGTCGTCTTGGCTTCCTGGAAGATTTCAGGCTTGATCTGTTCAAGGACCCATTCATTTGTTTTTGTTTGTTTGTTTGTTTGTTTTTGGCTGTCCACTGTATTCTTAGCACTCTTCTCCAACCCCACATCTCAAATGAATTTATTTTCTTTTTATCTGCTTTCTTCACTGTTCTTTACATTATATATACACATATGCATATATATAATATTTAATATGTATAATATCCATACATAATACTTAAAAGCATTACATATAACTACATTATTTATAAAATTAATGTAATATATATAAATAATTTATATAACATTTAAATAAAAATAATCATTTTGAATATAATGTAATGTTGTATTTATTGTTATTCTTGTTTTGTGCACATGTGTGCACGTAGACTATTGTACGTATTGATTTTTAAAATATCTGTTCAAGCTTTCCTAAATCTAGTACATAAAACAGTACTGTTCAAAATAGCAATCTGATGTGTTTTTTCCTCATTAGTAACTTTTATTCTCTGATTACCTGGCTACGGTGTTTTGACCACACTCTGATGTTGCTTGGCCACATGTGTCCTGGTTTTCATCTGTGCAATGCTGGAGGCTATAGGTCAGCTGTCCCACACATCCCTGGCCAAATAGCCCAAATAGTGCTGTCATGTTCAGAGTTTCCTTTGTAGAAAGCCCCTGCCTACTGAGATCAGGCAAGCAATGATCACGGAAAGGGAGTTTTCAGTGGTGATGCCTCATTTGTGAAATCCTCTCCTTGGAGAAGTGTGCTTTGCACTGGATTTTCCCCACTACCTGTTTTTATCACCAAGCAAGATCTTTTTATTTATCCATGTCTTTTAAACTCACTTCTGCTTTAAATGGAAATGGCTATTCAGTCTCTTATTCATTCTTCTGCTTTTTTTTATAACCTTGTTTCTATTGTAGCATAGATATTTTTATTAGCTTGCAAATATCCATGGCAGTAATTTTGAGCTGAGGGGTTGGGTTATTTGACTCTTACAAGTAAATAAACTGTACACAGAGCACTCATGGTACTATCAGTAGAAGAATAAGGGCAGGCATGAGAGAACTAGTGTGCTTTGCAACACATACCAGAATTGGAACTGGCTCTCTGAATCAGTTGTATAGTAACAGTAGTAGTCATTGTTATTTTTTCCTTTTCTGCCTTCCAATAAAAATATTTAATTTCCTTTCATTTACATGAACACTTCCTTTAGTTAAATGGCAAGAATACCTTTGCAGTACTGATAGAAATATTGTCATCCTGTTACATAGATTAGGCAATGTTTTTAGCTTTAGAACATGAGGCAGCAGTGTGATGTTGCAGCTAAAAAAGTCAGTACAATTCTAGCCTGTATCAATAAGAGTATAGTGTCTAGATTAAGAGATCAAATAGTACCACTCTATTCTGCTTTGTTCAGGCCTCATCTGGAATACTATGCCCAGTTCTGGGCATCACAATTCAAGAGGGATATTGACAAGCTGGAGTGTATCCAGAGGAGGGTGACCAAAATGGTTAAATGTCCGGGAAACCATGCCCTGTGAGGAGCAGCTTAGGGAACTGAGTATGTTTAGCCTGGAGAAGAGAAGGCTAAGAAGTGACATGATAGTCATGTTTATATTTTGAGAGATCATATTGAGGATGGATCAAGCTTGTTTTCTGCAGCTCCAGAGACTAGGACACAGAGTAATGGATTCAAACTACAGGAAAAGAGATTCCACCTCAACACAAGGAAGAACTTCCTGATGGTAAGAGCTGAATGCTCTGGAGTCTCCTCTTTTGGAAGTTTGTAAACAGAGTCTGGGTGGCCATCGGTCAGCCAATGCTTTGTGTTACAGTAGGTTGGACTGGATGGCCCTTGGTGGTCTCTTCCAGTTCTATGAGTCTCGTGCCAAGGAACACTCCAGAAATATGTCACAAGCTGAAAGCCACTCCATAGTTTGTATACTTCTGGCTTGTATTGCATTTATATAATCTAAAATTGCTATCAGCAGGTAGGTGTAATCAGATGTGACTAGCATACATCAAAAGCTTCAATAAAATCTTGATCTATAAAATCAGAGATCTTGAATGTCATAAAACAAGATGTGTGGATTTCATTAAGACTTACCTGGAAGCAATTTCTATTGGGACTTACTGCTGGAGAAACATCCCTGGGATTGTGGTATAAATGTGTCCTTGTAATCTGCAGTCAAAACCATCTCCAACCACCATAAATATCTCTATGGTTTTGCTTTTTTGTCACATTTTTGTATCAATGAGGGCTTAAAGTGTATTTTCTCTGCTTATCAGAAAGTACATGAATCTTCCATAACATTCTTGCCATATTGATGCAGCTTTCTTGTTATGGTACTTTTAACCATTTCCCTCTTAGGATTTCTGATTTCTCTAGTGAAAAATATTCTTGTGATAGCTTGTCTCTGGGGTGCAGTGCAGATTAAGTTTGCAAGTAAAACTTATTCCCAAATGCCTTCCCTCCTCCTTTTCTTTTCTTACAATTGCTGTGTGTCTTTGTATGGGCAACAGCACTTAATAGCTAAGTTATTTAATTTTATGACATTGTCAACATTTCTAGCAGGCGTCTTTATAATTAATATACTTTCATGATGGTTCAATAAAATTGTATTATTATGATTATCAATATTAACATTTTAACAACTTTATTTATAACTTGCTTTCCCTCTAAAACTGGGACTCAAGGTGATTAATAAATTAAAACAAATACAATGCATAAGAAAACTTAGAATTAAAAGCTCTTCCTTTAAAAACATATTTTTTAGAAGCACCTCTCAAAGTGCCTGCTTTAACAGCTGACAGATGTACAAAAGGAAGGGGGCCATTGTAGTTTCCTTAGAAGGGAGTTCCAGAATGTGAGAGCAGCCATAAAAAAGGACTTATTTCACTAAATAATATTTATTATATTAAATTCAATTAATGAATTATATTAATTTTAATTAATGAAAATTTAAAATTTAAGTATTTGTGATCAGCCCTTTATATCAGGGGTAGGTAACCTAAGGCCCGGGGGCTGGATGCAGCCCCCCGAAGCCCTTGGACCAGCCCCAGGCCGGTCCTGCCACCACCGCCACCGCCCCCGCCTGTCATGATGATATTGATTATTGTTGTTATTGCTTGTTCTTGGGGTTTTCTTGACAAAACCTCCACAGGGGTTTTGCCATGACTTTTCTGGGTCTGAGAGAGCGTGCATGCATTTTTTTTTATTTTTTATTTTTTAAAAAAATTATTTTATTTTATTTTATTTTATTTTATTTATTTATGGTACTTTGTCCCCCCAATTGTCTGAGGGACAGCAACCCGGCCCCCGGCTCAAAAAGGTTGCCTACCCCTGCTTTATATAATCTCAGGGCTGTGCATGTTAAAAATCAGTTAAAAATATAAACAGCATAAAAGAGATTAAAATGATTTAAATAGACTAAAAGGGTATTAAACAATTTGAGA
Organism: Phrynosoma blainvillii; assembly: GCA_026167975.1. NCBI lineage: Eukaryota > Metazoa > Chordata > Lepidosauria > Squamata > Phrynosomatidae > Phrynosoma > Phrynosoma blainvillii. Next base: position 34,892,018 of record JANUYF010000001.1, on the reverse strand, counting down.
AGTCACAACAAAACAGTTAAAACCAGTTTTAAAAGTTCAAAACAATTTAAAATAGGAACACGGCAAATAAGCTCAGCTAACAGGACAAAAACAACAGGCATTTTGGATGGAATTGGTGGAAGAGACCAAATAACGTGAGCTTATATCTTTTGAATTATTGTTTGGTCAAGCTGTTTGGAGGTTTGCTTGTGTGTTTTCTATATTTGGGGGTGTGTATTCTGCCTGAAGGCATGGTCCAATGGGGCAGAGCTTTTGCTGGAAAGAAATAGGAACTCTTAATATAGGAGGCACATATAATTTGATAGACATCATTGAAACCTGGTGGGATGAGGCTCACGATTGGAATGGGATATATAGGAGTATAACCTGTATCAAAGAACTAGAACAACAAAACTGGGGGGGGGGGGGTGTACTAGAATTATATGTTAAGGATGCATACCCCTGTGAGAAGAGTCCTGGCATAATGAATGGAAACCAGGTTGAAAGAAGTAAAATTCAAATTCTATTCTGACAGTAGAATCAACTTCCTGAGAGCTATTATACAGTAAAATAAACCATCTTGGAGGAATACTTATTCTGTTAGGCTGTTAGACATTTACTGTGATAGGCTTTTATTGGTATGCTGTGCTGTTTTGTTAATTTCTATATGAATTTTAAATGGTTTTACATTTACAGATTATTTCTTAAATAGATTTTATATTTTTACTGATGTTTTTATGTACTTTCTAATCTCATTGTGTGCCCTTATGTGATTTTTGTCTTATGACAATCCTAAGGCAAATCTATTGCCGGGTTTTCTGTCCAAGATTTGTTCAGAGGGGGTTTGCCTTTGCTTTCCTTTGATGCTTGCCCAAGGTCACCCAATGAGTGGGTGGGAAACCAGTGGGTTTCCATGGCTGAGCAGGGATTCGAACCCTGGTTTCCAGAGTCATAGTCCAGCACTCAAACCATTGCACCACACAGGCTCTCTCTTTTAATTGCTACTGTTATCTATAAATTGTAAGCTGCCTTGATGATGATGATGATGATGACGACAACAATAACAACAACAACAATAAATACTACTACTTATTATTATTATTATTATTATTATTATTACTTTTTTATGCTTTTTTAATACTACTGTAGTACTCAGCTCATTTGTTAAGGAAAAGTTGCCAGATAGCTGCAGGTGGCAACTGCTGCAGCTACAGGCTACGTTTGGCCAGTTGCCTGGCCATTTAATTTTTTTCTTGGTTTGTGGGTGCCCAAATTCTGGCCCATTTCCCTCATGCTCATTTCCACAATTAGTTGAGCTAGAAGCAGTTCCAGTCCACCTCCCGCTTGCCTACCTTTTTTCTGTGACGCTAAAAGCCAACTCCCTGGAGTATGACAAGGGCCTACCATCCAGTCTCAAGGTTTGGCCCTGATATCTCAGAGAATAGGGTGCTGCTGACCTAGCAGCCATAATCAGCCTCTATCAATAGGCTGTTCATCAAAATATACAAGCTTTTTCTTAACTCTCCTCAGACATGGGGTCCAAACAATTCTCAGTTAAATTGTACATGTGTTCCTTCCCCATCCCAATCTTTCTGACCAGAGCTTTCTCTAGGGACATGTAATAAGAAATAGCTGAACTTCTGAAAGAAGGTTGTTAATCTTATAAATGCAGTATTTTGGAGATGAGGAACTCTGACAATGTGACAACAATCTGAGACCAGATCCATATAGATTTAATATCTTTACTGTTCCAATGGTAACAATGGCTGCTGAGTCTATATTGAAGAATTTTATGAGACAGCCAGCACCGTGGCATGCTTATGCAGAAAAATATATATTTTACCTAGAAGTTAACAAAATCAAAAAATATGTAACAGAAGTATTACAGTGTGCAGAGCCAGCATGGTGTAGTGATTTGAGCATTGGACTATGACTCTGGAGACTAGGGTTTGAATTTCTGCTCAGTTGTGGAAACTCCTTGGGTGACCTAGGGAAAATTGTGGCTTTATGTTTTTACTCTTCTTTCCCCCTCTGCAGACCAGGGCGTCGGGGACGCCCTGGTCCGGAGCGGCGGCGGAGCTCAGCCTCCGCACCGCGCCGCTCCTCCGGCAACTCTAAAAGGAGCTCCAAATTGGCGCTCCTTTTAGATGTCAGGGAAAGTGCGCCCTAAAAGCTGCGGCCGCACTTTCCCTGACTCAAACGCCGCAGCGCATCCGGTCGCTGCGGCGTGAGGTCATCCCCAGAGTGCCAGCTGTGCGGAGGGCCGGCGACTCCGAGGGCGACCTCAGGAAGAGGAAGGGGCGCCGCTCATGCGGCTGCCCCTCCTCTTCCGGGCCCGGAAGACGGCTCAATTAGCCGTCTGCCGAGGCCCCTTGTCTTTTGTTCCTCACATTGAGTCATGTTGCTTTTTTCTTTATAAAATTGCCAAAATCAGACCTTTTCTTTCTGCTTCCTCCGTGAAGACCTTGGTAGTTCACGCTTTGGTCATTTCCCACCTTGATTATTATAATTTTCTTTGGACTGGTCTTCTATTATCTCACCATAATCCTCTGGTTTCTGCCACTAATTATCTTTTTGGCCCATCATTTTGAGCATTTTACCCAACCTTTGATATCTCTTTATTGGTCACCCATTCCTTCTAAGATACAGTACAAGCTTCTTGTTTTAATTTTCAAAGCCCTACACAGTCTAGCTCTCCCTATCTTTCAGCCCTTATTTCTTTTTTACCAGACTGTGTTCTAGGAACTGTATGCTTCTCACCCAGCCAAAAGTTTATTCTTTCTTGGCTCATCTTCATCCTTTTTCACTCACTGCTCCGCACTCTTGGAATTGTATCCCTGAACATTTGTTGACTGCTCCTTCTCTCATTATTTTAAATCCCAATTTAAAGTTTCCCTGTTTTCCAAAGATTTTGGAATTTTAGTTTAATACTGTTTTATAATCTTGTATATTTTGACTATACCGTATTTATGTATTTGTCAATTTTCTTTATAATATATTGCATTTTTATATTTTATCTTAGTTTTACATTAGTATTCTATAGTTTTTTTAAAAAAATATTTCTTCCTTCCCTTTATTTGTATTTGTTTATATATACATATATTTTAGACAGGACCCACTGTTTTTGGTTGTTTACTTATAAAGTGCCATGTATACTGATGGCACTATATAAATAAATGATCATGATCATGATGATGATCATGATGATTCAAGAAATAAATTGTTGATGGCACAAATACTCAGTTCCAACTGTTCATTAGAGGCATTTCCGAGGCAAGAGCTACAACACTGTACACTGTTCAAAATGTTCAAATTCTGAGAAGTCGTGGTTTAGAAATGATCATACTGACAGAAATAAATGGGCAGAAGAGTAAAATGGAAGTTGATTCTGGGTCATAAACACCCAGTGTAAAGCTCCTTCTATCAAAAGTATTGATATAAAAATGGTCATGACCACAGTGGAGAGCATTGCCATCACTAGGGGGTCTGTGGGAGGTGCAGCCTAAGGGTGACACTTTAGAAGAGGGATGATGCCCAGTCAGGCCCTCCTCCTGCTGTGAGGTGAGCACAGGAGGATGCCTCCACTGTTGCAGTGAAGGAGGAGACCAAGCATGACTTTCCTGGATCAAGAAGAGGCAGTGAACAAGAATAGGGGAGTGCATCCTTTTGACCACCACTGTGCCTCCCGCAGCCCTCCAACACACTGAGTGACACCAGGAGACACAACTGGTGGAGAGATTGTTTCAGGACTTAGATGTCTGCTATGTGATCTGTTAGACTGGCAATGCTTCATGGTCACAAAAGAGATTAACAAAAATCTTCTAGAGTAAACCCAATTCACATTTTGGCAATCCATGGTCAAAGTGAGCAGAATCATTGCAAGAAAGAAAAAAGGTAGCACTTGAGCTTGTACATTATTCACTGTGACATTAAGAATTTGCTATTTTCCAAATGGATCCTCTTTACTTAATGTGTATGCTTTCAAATTCTCCAGCTCTTTACCAAGCTAGCTGATAATAAGTTAGTGGGAGGTACAAATGTACAGAAGACCAAAAATATGGCTTGATGTTTTAAGCCATAAGTCTGGGACTGAACTCATTCTCAAGTTGGAGAGAGCACATTTTGTGAGTCTAATAGCTATCCCGTGAAAGTATCACTTGATATCAAGCAATGCAAGATTAATTAAAACAAGCCTGTATTACAGAATTTTAGCTGGTCTTAATAAGGTATTGTACATTTTGTGTTATTCTTATGGATCAAGATGACTATCTTTGTTTTTGTACCTCTACATATGAAGCATGAAAATATTCACTTCACATTGTGCCCAAAGACTGATGGATAATTTCATTAGCTTAGTTCACTACAAATTATAAGCCACTAGCACACAGAGACATGGCTGCACCTATTGTCCATATCCTGAAATCTAATGGCAATGTTCACATCTGTGGGAAGTACAAATGCACTGGTAAATAAGATATTAAAAAGGGTTTCCTTAAACTAATGTCCTTCCAATGTTTTGTATTACAACTCAGCATTCCTGACCATTTCCCATGCTGATATGGGGTGATGGGGAAGTCCAGATACCTGATGGATAAGATATTGAAGCAGGTTGCACTAAAGCAAGGCCGTTAATGATGTTAAAAATTGGTATCCGTCCCTCCAGGAAGGAAAGTTTTTGCCACACTTTGACTTCACTTGACCCTATGGCCAAATGATAGTGGATGACAAGGCTGCTGGTGTCTAGACTATTAGCACACAGTATATGTGTAAAGTGTATCAGTGGTGTCTCCTCCTGCTCCATCACCACCACCACCTCCACCTCCTCCTCCATGCTTGCAAGTGTTCCTGGAGTATTGTCCTGTTTCAATCTTAACCACACTTGATAACTCACAGAGTGTCATCACAGTCAAAGAAGAAATGTCAAATGGGAGTTTCAGTATCACCTTTTTAGAATACTATCATGCATTCATCCAATAGAAAATAAGATAAGGGAAATTAATATATGATGTCCCTCGACAAGATGAGGATGGGATTTTCAACTGTTTGAAAATTTCAATTTTTACCATACTTTCCTGAGAATTTTTTACCATACAATTTTTACCATACTTTCCTGAGAAACAAAGCCATTACACCAGAACCCCTTCATTTGCTGGATAAAAGCACTCAGTAGCTCTGGACACACTAACATGATGAAGCATTTTACAGCATCAAGAAGATAAAACTTGTGATTTATTTACTACAATGAAGAGAGGTTTATATCCATTACATGTAAGCTGGGGTTGGAGCTGCCATGGTATGCCATGTAAATAAGATAGTAAAAGTTACTAGTCTGCTAAGAGGTTGGGACTGGCCTGCATGATGTTCAGGTGATTACCCAAGTGAAACAGCTAGTAAGGGCCTTTGCAGACTGCTAGAAATAGTGCAAATTGAGTCCCCTTTAACTGCCCTGGCTCACTGCTAGGGAATCATGGGAATTGTATTTTTTTTCTGAGACATTGAGCCTTCTCTGTCAGAGAGCTCTGGTGCCACAATAAACTACAGTTCCCATGATTCCCTAGCACTGAGTCAGGGCAGTTAAAGTGGACTCAATTTGCACTATTTCTGGCAGTCTGCAAAGGCCCTAAGTCAATTGTGATAAATCTTTTCTTTCTGTACCTTCCACCCAGCACTGGCAGTTATCTTGCATAGTCAAGAATGAAGTTTATTTTGACAAATGGGTGTTGAGTTCTGCATTTTCCAGTTAGCCACCAGTTGCTGCTTAAGTTGTGCCTGACTATATTGTATCTGCTTGAGGAAGATATATTCCACAATCAATCTTACTTATTATGTTTTGCTCTATATTGTCTGCATTTGCATCTGTGTTTCAATTTCCCTGCATAACATATGATCATAAAATCTAAATTGTGCTCCCTGTATCGGCATTTCTTATCTTTAAGCTTGGCTTTATCGCAGTTTCTTTCTTTTGCTCCTTTCCTTTTCCATGGCTCATCTGAGTAAACCTACAATTTATCTCTCATGTTTTCACTCTTTCATTATTTCTTCATTGGTATGTCTTCTCTCTATTATTATTCTCAATTCTCCAGTCTTTTTTTTTTTGAGATCACACTTTTCCTATTAAACTCAAATTGATATTTCAGAAATGTTAATAACTCCAGAATATAAAATGCCTTGTCACTATGGAGGGAAGTATGTATTGGAGTTGCTGGGAGTTAGAGAGAAAAATCATAACCTCCCCCCCTGCAAGTTAAAAGCTAAGTTTCCAATCCTTAAGGTTATAGATAAGCACTTTAAAAATTGCAAGCCTATGTTTGTATCTTAGTAACCAAAGGAAACATTGGCTTCCAATGACATTTCCTACCCTGTGAGGAAGCAGTCCTGAGCGTTTTTTAAAGGACGTCCTTTAAATTTAATGTAGGTTTCAGCTATAAATGGCTTTGTCTCATGCTCTCCTCCATCTACTCGCCCCTTAGACTCCATAAGTGAGATGGTTATTCATTCATTCATTCATTTGCCATCTTTCCCTCTGAGCTGGGACTCAAAGTGGCTTACGAAAATTAAAATATAGATAAAATATAGATAATATAAATATAAATATAAGTAAAAAATGAGTAAAAATAGGTAAAAAGCATACAAAAATCACTGTTAAATGTAAGTAAGCTACCTATAGAGTTAGAAACAAATACATACAATATGATCTATTCCTGTTACCCACTTTGTGACTAAAATCTGGGCTCAGAACTAATACCTGTACTGACTAACTTTGTTACTGTTTTTTTATTTTTAAGAAGTGGGAGAATTTATAGAAGCATTAACTCTCCAAAAAGTACCTGCTTCAGCAGTTACGATTTAGCCACAGGAGAGTTGCTGTTATCTGAAACCCCTAGTTGTCTGACCTAAATGGAGTTGTGGTTTTCATTTCAAAGGCAGGAATGGTATTTATGTGAGGCATTAAAAAAAAGAAAGATTAAAACAAGTCGGGTCAAATAGTATTTTGATCTCTTGTGAATTTTTCTAATAATTTATTAAGCCCATTAGTCTCTAGTTGCCCTTTAATGGGGTTAATCTGTGTACAGTCATTTTTAGGTTTGAATCATCCTAGTCAAGCCTCCACTGATGCAGCTCACAAGCTGCAGGAAACATTTTATACATAATGCCAGATGTTTATAAATTAACTTTATAGCCTTCTGTGTCTTCTCTCTGTGTTTCTCTGTTTCTGTTCTCACACATAGAGACAAGCAGCAAGGGATGGGATCATGGTTGAACAGGAATTTAAAGTTAAGCTAGATGTTTCAGTTTGTCAGATGAAGGGGGAAATGAGAGGATGCATAGGAAATCAGGGTTACATTTTTAAAGGCCCTTCAAACAATATGTAGATCAAAAACCAAAGCTACTTACTCAGATGTAAACCTAACCCATTGTCTTCCTGTAATTGGAACACTTATCCCTAATCTTATTTCATCTTTCCAGCATGTAATATTTATACGTGCTTGTAACGGTTAAACTGCTTTTAATGGATAAATTTTCATTTAAAAGTAAGAAAGATGTTCTCTGCTTTAAGCAGCAGGTGTGTTTTTAATCTTTAATAGGTCACCTTCCCAAGTGCAAGCAGGCAAGCTGTTATTGATCAAAGAGGTTTTGTTGGGTAGCTCTCAGATTATTGAGTGACAAACTTTATTGAATTTGACTTAACAGAAGTCAGAAGACAGCTGAAGCATAAGAGCTTGCACTACCATCAGAGTCATTTGACGACAGCCAGGGAGCAAGGCTCAGCGATGGATACTGAGCTCTTTGCTGGCCCTTGGAGATTAACTGAGCAGCCTTCCTACCAATTCCCAAGCCTGTCAGCAGAACCAATTAGATTTTCAACCAGTAGACAAGAAGGGTGGCACTTGGGGACCTTTTTGCTTTAGGTCGAAGGCTTTTCAGACTGCGATGAGATGACATTGATGATGACACGTTGAGCATTGGTTGGTTTTAAGACAAGTTAAATTAGCAGTCTTGAAATGATTCCAACTGTCTCCTGACTTCTCACTGTTGCCATATTCAGTGGATCCTGTCAGGAGCAGGTTGATGACTTAATAGTCTTTCTTGAGTGGATTTGAGCACTTTGGCTGTGTGTTTATATGTAGTTGTCATGCTTAAAATATTCATATGAAGGTTTGAAATATTTATTTGAAGGAGCCTTCTGCAGAGTTCAGCAGCAAGGCTCTCTGTGAGTTTCTCTACTCCCCTTGCTTTCTTTTTGCTGCTTTAAGCAGATATTTCTTTCAAAAAGAAGAGAAACTGCCTTTGACTATATCCAATGACTTTTAAAAAAAACTTGCTATGAGTGTCACACACTTAGAAAGTTTCTAGTGCATTCTGGCATTTTAGTTTTCAATCAAAAATTGCAGTGTTCAGGCTTCTGTTTCATAAAAAAATATAATAATATGGGGTTGATTTTCAGTTTCAGGAGTATATTCCAGTAACTCTGTGGATGCTGTGGAGTTAAGTAGAGGTGTATGTGCTTTGTGCTATTTCAAAGTGCAAGCAAGTAGAGAAAGGGGGGTTGCAGACTGCCAGAAATAGTGTGAATTCAGTCCACTTTTAGGGTTAGGGTTAGTGCTAGGGAATCATGGGAACTGTTATTTTTCTGAGACATTGAGCCTTCTCTGTCAGACAACTCTGATGCCACAATAAAATACAGTTCCCATGGTTCCCTAACTCTAACCCTAACCCTAAAAGTGGACTGAATTCACACTATTTCTGGCAGTCTGCAACCCCCCAAAGATATCCTACAAAGTGGTGAGATACAAGCGGAGAGGGACATAACAGTGATGCCCTTCTACGAATTGCCTTAGGCTACCAAGGCTGTTAGACATGGTACCACTGAGAATATTTTCTTTTGAATTTTAATTGAATATGTCTACAGTATTTTCCGTTGCCACTTACAGTATCTAACCTTTACTGTACTTTTCAATAAAATGTGTTTTGAAACCTTCAGGTTTTTGTAAGATTTTTTATTGTATATAATTTTTCCAGTGTGAAATATATGTGTGTATTAAATATTTATATCCATGTGGATATGTAATCAAAGAGCCCCAATGACACATATAAAAAGGGCAGTATATGTATTAGGATTTCCTGTTTCTCCACAGTTATGCAGCAATCAGTCAGCCACTCCCAATGGTTCTAAGCAGCATCAGCCTTTATTGTGGTTATCAAGCTGTAAGGCAATTCAGATTCATCAAAGTACATTGTAAAAACAGAATTACATTACTTAATAACTTGCATGGATTTTGTTAATGCATATCTATTATATCTAAAGCATATATATCATCTAAGTTCATTCAGGACCATTAAAATGGTGTGACTGCTTATTCATTATTATAACCATTTCAGCTCCTAAAATTGTTGAGTGTATTCATGATCTAATTTTGACAGATTGGCAACTCTCAGCTAAAACAATTGTTGAGACACTAAAGATATCCTGGGAACACATTGGGTCTATAATTCATAAGCAGTATGATACAGAAGCTGTCAGACAAATGGGTGTCAAAATGTTTGAATACTGACCAGAAACAAAATCGAGTTCATACCTCTAAGCTGATTTTGCAGCGTTTTGATTGATCTAGTGATGGTTTTTTCGAACAGTCCATCACTCTTGATGAAACATGGTTACATCGCTATTGTCTGGAGACCAAACATGGCCGAAGAAATCCAAGACTCGCAGGTCAGCAAAAAAAGGTCATGGCCACAGTTTTTTTAGGATAAAGAAAGTATTTTGATGACTGGCTATCTTCAGAAGGGCCAAACAATGTAAAATATTACTCTGCCTTGTTGTGCCAATTAAATGAGGCATTGAAGGAGAAACAACAAAGGAACCTGTGGAAAGGTGTTTTCTTTTTGCAAGACAATGCACCTGCTCGTAGGGCTGGCAGGACAATGGATGTCTTTTGACAGCATAGACCAACCATGCTACTCACCAGATCTTGCTCCATCTAACTATTTCCTGTTTCCAAACTTTAAAAAGAGTTTGAAGGAAGGACATTTCTGAATGATCAGAGTGATAGCAGCAGCAGAGTAGTATTTCAGTAACCAGATACCATTTTTTGAAGGGTTAAAAATGATGTGAAATGATGTGCAAAGTGTGTCCAATTCTGTGGAATAGAATGTAAGTTTCATTGCTCTAGGTGATTCCCTTCTTGGTTGGGCTGAGGACTTTTCAGCACCCTCTCATAATTTTTAAAAGGAACACATGATAACTATTATCCTGGAGAGAATTCCATGGCAATTACTGAAAGCATCTTATTTCTTGCCCTGCCATGTGCTGTTGGGGTTTATTTTCTGTGTTCCAGCTTCAGAAATATACAGCACCAAAATAAGACCCAAAGGATCATGCTGAAGGACGTGTGCTGCTTTTGACATAGTTAAGCAACTAAGTTTGGGCTTCTTCCTTGAATTATACCAATCCTTGGCAAGTACAAGGAAGGCCCATGAGCCATGAATTCTGTCATTGTGTACTACAACAGGCAGGCTGCCTAACCCCCAGTGAGTAACTGGTGGGGAAAGCACCAGGAACAGCTTGCATGCCTCTCCCCATGTGAACCATACTGTGGTGGTGGTTCAGAAAATGAGAATGTTGTAAATCCAATGCATTCTGCAAAACCATTTCATTTGCAAAGATTGGCAGCTCAAGAAACTCTGTTCTACTGCACCAGTCCAGGTAGTAGGTAGGGAATAGGATGACCTGCTAGAAGTAATACTGAGCAAAGTTTGTGTTCCCCACCAGCCTATGCATTCCGGCATGACTTGTAGGTGTTACAGAATGATGATCCTGGCCTGTTGTCCTGAACTCACAGGCATCACCTCCTGAGTTATGTCAGACTAACCTCCTTTATTCATTTATCAGAAATGGAGAGAATACAGAAGAAAATATAAACTAAGTAAATATGCAATGTGTGAAAATGACAGTGAACTACCAGAGGTTTTTAAACAGAGACTGGGGGTCGGACTTGGATGGCCCTTGTGGTCTCTTCCAGCTCTATAATTCTATTTCCCTGTGAGTGCTTTGATGCAGTGCTCCATGTGGTGATCCCTGGTCAGAAGTTGTTTGGTTATGTGATCAATTTACTCCTACACTCCAGTATATAGTATTTCAATTTATTCTTCTTCTGCCTCTTAGCAGTAGTATAAACATAGATTATGGTTATATTGGTGGTTTCCTGTGAAGTCTTATTGACATGATTAGGTCAGACTTTGCATTATATCCTTTGACTGCTTTTGCTGCATCTTTCCTTACTATAAATGTCACAATTATTTCTTCTTCTTAAACTTCTTTGTTTCATAAGTAAAAATATTTTATATTAAGGATTGTAAATCCTTCAAAGCATTTATTATTAAAAGTAATAGCAACAACAATTACAAAAATTTTAAAATAATAATGCTTTTTAAAAAGAGAGGTGGAATGGATTTCTAAAGTTGAAATCTCTAGTCCCATGCATGAGCATCTGGACTTACAATCCTTAATATAAAAACATTATTGAATAAATATAATATCATAACTAACTGAGTAATTGCTCTGATAGATTGCATCAAATATCCTTGTGATGATTTCAGAACGTATTATGTCAAAACCCCTATGAATTGATCTTGCCAAAAAATAATAATAATAATGCAGTGATAGGTTTCCCTTCAAGTTTCCTTAAGTCAGAAATGACTTGAAGGCAGAGAGCATCAAAAATACTGCTACTACTAATAAAATATTACTACTACACTACTAATACTGTAGTAATATCAACAAATCATTGTTTATTATTAGTGATGGTTAGTTCAAACCAGTTATTATTATTAGTGGTGGTGGAGGAAGTGGTTTAAAGAGTGGTACTTAGGTCCAGGTATTTTCCCCAGTACCTGCCCAACACCTAGCCCACTCACCTGTGATGGTGCATGCTGGCCCTGGAACAGTTTGGAACCTTTGTAGGGCTAAAATATCACTCAAGATGGTTTTGGAATGAGGAGAATAGGTAGGTAGAAAAGTAAAAGAAAAGGTGACGAGTCAAGGCTCAGACAAGACAGTGGAATAAGAAAGGAGAATGGAAAGAAAAAGCACAGCAAACTGGGACAACAAGAATGGCAAATTGGGGCAAGGGATTTCTGTACAAACATCATAGTACTTTGGAAGGGAATGTATTTGCTAAGACAGCAGAGCAGCAAGAGGTGTTGGCATGGCTGATCAAGAGAGAGGGTGCTTGAAGGAAGTTTATTTATTTAGCAATATTTTTATCCCATTCCTCTACTGGAAGATATCCCAGAGAGGTTCATATATATTTAATTAAAGTCCCTTCCCCCAGGCTGAAAAACTAAAAAGGCATCACACAGAAGGAATAAAGGAAGAAGGTGGAGGAGAGTAAGTAGTGTATTTCACCAGGACTGGTGGAATGGCTCTGCTTTCGCCTTTATTTCCCTCCACTACAATTTACTGAGGGTGACAAAGTTGTCCATGTCTTGAAAAACAGGATTGCACACTATTGACAGAAGAAAGTGGTCAGGTGAGTGTCAGAGATGGCAAGCCAGTGAGGGAGGTGGAAAAGTAAAGTCCAAAAAGTAATTTTCCAAGCTCTGGTTTTCACTGTCCTACAGCATTGTAACCTGGCAACTCTAGATGGGAACAAAGGTGAACAAGCAGGCTGAGTTTCATATATTCATCTGAACCAATATTTAATAGCAATATTTTAAAAGATTTTTTTTAAAAAAACAAATCCCTGAGGCTTCTTTCTCCTCCCACTGAGCCTTGTTCCACGCACACCATCTCTTCTACTGAGCTCCTGTGTGCAAATGAATACCACAGTCCATTTCTACCAAAAGGCAGATGTTTTAGGTTGTCACCTGGTGTGGTCCACATCCTCACCTCTCCCTGGTGATGTCCCAGCATGTTTTAGCTACATATTTTTTGTTATTGTTGCATTTAGTGATATTGGGGAGAAATAACTATTTCTTATTAAGGTGTTTCTATCCTGTTTTTCATTCCAAAGTGAATTACAATATTAAAACTCACAAAATACAATATTACAATATAGAATCATAGAATCATAGAGTTGGAATACATAATCAAAGCACCTCCAACACATGGCCATCTAGCCTCTGTTTAAAAACCTCCAAAGAGGGAGACTCCACCACACTCCAATGCAGTGTATTCCACCGTTGAACAGCTCTTACTGTCAGGAGGTTCTTCCTAATATTTAGGTGGAATCTCTTTTCCTGTAGTTTCAATCCATTGCTATTCTTATTCTCATCCTATGTTATTCTATTCCTATGCTAATCCTATTCGCTGGAGCTGCAGAAAACAAATTTGTTCCATCTTCAGTATGGCATCAAAATACACAGTTTCAAAATACACAGTCAACAGATTCTGATTCTACAGATTCAACCATCCAGGGCTTGAAAATATTCTTTCCCCTACTAAAAAAAAAAATCCAAAAAGTAAATCTTGATTTTTCCATTTTATATAAGGGACACCATTTTACTATGCCACTGTATATAACAGGACTTGAGCATCCATGGATTTTGGTATCCATAGTGGGGCGGGGAACCAAACCCCAGTGGATACCAAGGATCCACTGTACATATTAAAATCCACAAAATTCAATAAAATTAACTTTAAAAAGAAACCTTCAAAGAGCAATAAAACATGTCTTTAGAATCACTAAAATCACTTGTAATATTTAACTATTTATTTTGGCCAAAGATCTATGTATAATTACTAAGGAGTTACTATTGATCCAAAACATGCCAAGTTTTTTTGCCTAGCAAAGAAATATGGTTGGCATCCTTCCTTGGTTGTATGCCTTCATAAATGGCTTTATTTGTGTGCAAAAATTGAACTGAACAGTTTCACAGTATCTGTATTCACCTGAAGCTGCTGAAGCTCAATGATAGGTAGGGGAGTGACTGATGCACCAAGCCTGATGCACAATGAGTACTGATGTGTATCAGGGTGCCCCCCAATGTGCTTCCAGACAGCAATGGGAAGATCCAGCATAAAACAAGAGTACCCAACCATTATCAGAAGTGCCCAATGCTCAATGAATATCAGAAGTATCCAATGCACATTTGAGCACCCTTGCTAGTGCACAGATGCACCTCTTCACATTTCATTAATAGAGTTTCATTGCATTTCTGCAATGAAGTAATAGATTTGTTAAGTTATGAAACATAGACTGTGATGCAGAATCTTGGCAGATGCCTTCAGCTTCTCCTAGTTATGCTAGTCATTCTTTTTGAGTAACTATAAGTCGCAAGAGGAAAGGTAATTCTTCCATCTAGTTGCTAGCTCATAAAGTATTTTAGATAACACACAAATACCTAAATCGCTATTCTACTGAAGCTATGAAATTTAGACAGTATGATAGGAATGAGTAGATTTTAAAAGGAAAAGAATAGAAAAACCCTTGTGTGTTCAAAGAAATACTGCATAACACAAAATGCCACAATGTAAAGTATCTCTAACAGATATTACATAAAGAAAGAACCATACTTTACTGTGAACATCTAACAAGCTTATTGAGCCAAAGGCAATTAACCCTGAAGTGGGACTTGTAGGTCAGGAAACTGAAACAGGAGAAATAACAATGTCAAGAATGCCAAATAATCACCCCCCATTAGAAGTGGAAGGGAATGTTAGATTCCAAATAGCAAGTGGCTGGGAAAATGCCAAGGTAACAATGATAACATTCATAGTTGGGTCAAATGTCATTACCAACCTTTGGTTAGTTCTACAACAGAAAGAAAAAGAATCACAACAAACAAACAGTGCTCTCTCTGTCTTGCGAGTGCATCTGGGATTCTCTAGTCTTGGCTATACAGAACTTTAGTGTGCAATTTCAAACAGTAAAACAGCGTCTGGATTGAACAATAGATATTCTAGAGTGAATGTTGATTTTTGTAAGCAGGAAGAAATTGTATTGTGATCCAATGGGGTATAATTATATATGGGCTTGAATTAATGGAATGTACATCATTGTTGACTTATGAAGTTCCCATTCATACAGTTGGTCTACCTAATAATGAGATTTAGCCCACAAATGATAAGTGAAAAATCTAAATCATGTGTCATAAATTGATTCCCACATGAGTAGCTGGATCTCAGCCAATTTCAATGATACTAGAACAGGAGGTTGTATGCATGTAAGTATGTATGTATGTATTTCTGGCTGGATACCCTACTGCTTTTAATGTTGAAAAAGGGGGATCAGGACTCTTCCCTTACCTTCCCCGCTATTCACCTTTTTAAAAAGGACCAACTCTCCTACCTTCCCTGCCATTCGCCTCTTTTTAGCTTAAATTGCATTACCAGAACTTCAGATGCCATTTAAAAATTCAGATTGCATTTTAAAAGGTAAAAAATAAAATAAGAAAGGAAAGGCATGCTGGGTAGGGCATAGGGCAGGGAGGCAGAGTTAAGGTGGTGATCAGTACCAGAAGATGAAGTTCACAAACTTTTTATTTGCTAATTCTGAGCAGTGGCTAAGGCATGAAAGAGTGGATTTTTCCTACGTGCTTTAGCAACCAGTTGCAGTAGCTGCTAGGGAGTAGCAACTGACACATCTATGGCCCGTGGCAGAAAACAAGCAATTAAGGAGTTCAGTATTTGATTATACCATCTTAACTGCAGATTCACTGTGACTGACTGGCCTAAGTTAAATGTTCAAGTAGCAGGCATTTCTGCATTGCTCTTACATCAACACTGAGAAAAAATAAATAAATCTTGGTGTTAAAAAAAAGTTGGTAGGGAGAGCAGACAAAATCATTACATACTACTCTGAAACATTTACTAGAATTGTAGGAAATATTGATATTTGAAAACAGGAGGAGTTTGGTTTAGCTTCTCAATTTACCCAATTCTGTAACCATTTACTGTAGGCAATAAATGAATAGGATGTTCTGTGCATCAAATTCCCAATATTTGAATGCCAGAGATACTGATTTTCATTTTTGTTTAAAATTGCATGCTTTATCTTCTAGGATAAAGTTTTTTTTTTACCAGCTGCCTTGTGCTCCTTCTCAATATAAATCACACACACCCAATCTTATAAATTGTACTGTCAGGCTGGCTTTCTTACTTTGTTAAATTTACTTCATTAAGATCCTGAAATACCCAAATAACCTGAAATAGCCAAATAACCCCATGAATAAAACAAAAACCATCATAGCCCATGTGCTGTATTCATGGTTCCCCTACCCTCCACATCATGGTGTATGAAGCAAATATTGACTGCTGTCATCCCTTTTCATTCATCCCCATTATCTTACTGTATGACTTTTCTTCTTATTATTTTTTTACATATGGGACAAGGAGAGCTAGTGAATTGCTCAAACTCACCCAAATATGAGTCTCATATAAGGCTTATAGAACTTTCACTCTTTTTAGTCTCTAAAGTTTCAGTGTTTTCTAATTACAAAGGAGAAAGGGAGGGGGGAAAAATTAATGTGTCAGCACCTTTAAGATCACCGGGTTTTTATTTTAGTATGAGCTTTTGTGGATATAAATACACCTCCTAAGATGCAGTACCAATTGATATTAATGCCTCAGGTATAAAGCATATTTATTATAAAGTTGTGGGAGTGGGATAGAATGTTGTTTTCTAATGCTGGAAATATAACTATAAAAATATATAAAAATATAATATACATTATTGTCTCTAAAGACATTTGCACATTCAAGGCAGATCCTAAAATTTTCACTGCAGGTTCTGGATACTTAGAATTTTAAGTAAATTTCTAGTAGAGAAAATTTGGAAGTCTGACTGCAGTGTGTACAACAATTGGCATTGCTGCAGAAGGGGAGTCGCTGAGCCTGTAAATGGTTGTCAGTATGTTCCTCTAGCAACAGCAGATTATTCTGAAAGCACTCTGATTTTCTGTTTTTTCTGTGATGGCAGGGAAGGGGTGGAGTGCAAGTGAAAGAAAGAATCTGACAACATGTTGTAAGAATTAAGTGGAAAGATTTACTGGAAAAAGGACATAAATGACAGAATACAGTCTGGGTTTGCTGTAACCATTAATGCATGTTCGTAGATATTAACTAGGTCCATATTAAGTACAAGCAACTGGATGCTCTTAATCTAAATAGTTTGTTTTAATTGGATGATATGATACAGCCCATGTTAGCATTTCTCATTTTGATAACGTACCCATGGCTGAAATGGGCTGATATTTCTGTTAGCACCATCTGCTGTATTCGCAATTGACTTCAATATTTTGGTATGACAATCTGAACAGGACCTTTGTGGTGTGATTCCCTATCCTGAATTGCTGTGAGAGGTCATCCAGAATTTAGGATCTTTTCCAACTGATGTCAAAGACACTATGGAAGCCCTGAACCATTGTCTGGACACAGTGAATGACTGGGTGTGGAAGAATAAACTGAAACCCAGTCCAGACAACAGAAAAAAAAAGCATACAAGCCATTCTGGGATTGACAAGAAGAAGAAGAAGAAGAAGAAGAAGAAGAAGAAGAAGAAGAAGAAGAAGAAGAAGAAAGTTTGTTCTCAGAAGATATTTCATTACTGATACTTTGGAAATGTTGGTTTTCCTGAACTCTTTGTGATACCTTAGCAATAACATCTTATATAACTCTGAGCAGATAAGATGTCAGTGTCATTTCAGTGATCAGCTAGCACTCCTGTATTGAACTGATATTACTGATAGTAATACAATATGATAAGAAGGGAAACTGCAAATCATGATAAGGTCATCTTATGGTAGTGAAAAGAAATGCCATTTCTGTCTCCTCCTTTTTTGCACAGTATGCTTTTCAATAGCATTACATATTCCTCATTACTACTGATATTGCATATATAATTCTAATGAGCTCCATTATGCAAGGTGCAGAATAAGGTGTTAATTATCAGTAGGATTTGCTAGGGTGCTTAGTTTTTGCACTAACCTTGCTGAAGTTGGCAAGACAAGATAAATTTATTTTCTTTCTTGCAAGATCCTATAGCAGCTTCTTTAAATTTATCATGTCCTTGCACACAGAAGATACTACCCAAACACAATATGAAAAGAACTGTAACAATAGATGGACATATGGATTTGGAAATCAAGATCTACTGAAATGTACCAGGAAACGAAACATTTACACTGCAAGGAGTAAACAGCTGTAGTAATGGAGCAAAGAGAGCAAGCATGGTGTAGTGCTTTAACTCTGGAGACCAGGGTTGAATCACCTCTCAACCACAGAAACCTTCTGGGTAACTTTGGGCAAGTCACACTCTCTTAGCCTCAGAAGAAGGAAAAGGCAAAGCCCTTCTGAACAAATCTTGCTAAGAAAACCCTGTGATAGGATTGCATCACCATGAGTTGGAAGTGACATCCACTTCCACACAACAGCAGCAGCAGCAAAAACAAGAGAAATATTATTTGGATCTTGGAAATGAAAATGGTAATTATAGCAGTGAATACCATCAATTAATCCCTGGTGGAGGTATTTGAAGAAATGCTTCTAAAGAAGATAGTGTCTTTAAAGATGTGAAATAACCACCTCCTTCAGTATGAGATTCTAAAGACAGGTCACTTTCTCTTTCAAACAATTCCTTTTATTTAGTTATTTGTGAGTTTAAATTCTGCTCCGAAGGAGTGCTTATTAAAATGCATGTGAATAAAATCCTAAAACAGTTTTAAGAAAGTATCACTTCTGTGTGCTGTCCCTTCAGTGACCAGTTTTGTTTCTTCTCCTATCAGACAATTTAGGTATGAGTAAAAGTATCTATACAACTTTAGGCACTGCTTCTGCCATTGAATGTATAAATAAGTTAGCACCTGCCATAGCATTATTTAACATGTATTTTATTGTGGCTTTTTTGAGAGGTGGAAGAATACTAATAAATAACGGAATTCTCATTGTTATACTTTATGAATAGTTAGCTGTGGCTGAGATTTTAACAATAGCTCTGCCTCTTCCATCACAGAACAGAGCCAATAATTATTTTGGGAGCATACTATGTACAATTAAGCTGGGATATTAAAAAAATACTCTAAGGAAAAATGTGACATGACATGAAGTGCAACATAAAGTTGTTCAATGAAACATAATTGCACCAATTACATTTAAAATATTTATTTACTTGCCAAGAAAGAAACAAGATTTTAAAAGGCTGATTATCTAAAGTGACACCACAAAACAATTCTATTTGATCTTGCTGAAAAAGGAATCAGAATGAGTTAACACTGTGGGTAGTTAAAAAGAAGCTTCAAGTTTTAAATTAAAATACAAGCTAAATGAAACATTAAACTTTCATAGGCTTTGCTGTTATTCATAGGTACAGCAGTAGTATTTCAGCATAAACCTTTTCAGCTATGCCAGATTGCCTGCTCAAGACTTAATTTGGATACTAAAATGAAATGAAATTTCTAAAGCAAGAATTCTCTCTGCTGTTTTAAATCCAAGAATGAGAACAAAAAACATATGCCCCACCAAATGATATTTACCCAATGCACAAAATAGGGGAGAAGCTATCATTCAATGCTAGAGCTTTGCATACAGAAGATCCCAGAGACCTTCTGATGAATCCATGGGGCAATGGTAAAGACTCCTATCTGAAACCATGTTGACCGATTGCCAAAAAGTGTGAGGAAAGAACCAGGGTGGTTAGACTGCTGGATTAGCATTTGGGGGCTCTAGTTCAAGTGCTCACTAGGGCTGCATCCACACTGCAGAAATAAACAAGTTTGAAAACACTAACTGCAATGGCTCAATGCTATGGCATTCAGGAATTGTAGTTTTATTCCATAGCACTGAGCCATGACAGTTAAAGTGGTGTCAACCTAGGCTATTTCTGCAGTGTGGCTGCAGCCTAGGAAACTCACTAGATGATCTTGGGAGAGGGATGTATTTACGGGAGGGTGGGGGAAAATAAAAGCATTGTTCCAAACACAAATTCTTCCTCCCCCACTAAAATTTTCCTTTCTAGCATTTCATAGAGTGAGACACTGTAAATCATCTATACCTGGAAAAACTCTTAAATTTGCTGTGCTGGTCCTCTCCACAATAAAAAAAAAAAGCTGGATTTTTTTTTAATTTTTATTTTGGAGAAGAAGGCTGAAAATTTAGCCCAGTTCATTTTTCACATGAAGTTAACAAAATATGCAAGTATCTCTATAATGTAATGGGGAAAATGTAAGCCTTTTTAAAAAGTGATGTGGGAGAAAGTGAAACTGGGAGATTTATCCGTCCCTGCCTAGGAATATTTTTGTAGAATTGTAATCAGAGAGAGAATCGTTCTAAGTGATGGACATGTGGTAAGACAAAAATGCATTAGAGATGCTGGCTAAAGGAGATTTTGTCATGTCTGGTACAAAAAAAAAAGGAGGAAATGTTCTGAGAGATACTATTGTATCTTGAATGCAAAGATTAGAAGATAGGACCTCTTGCAGTGAAGAAGTTGGTGCAAATGTTCACAGAAGAGGACACAAGTTTATTGTAAAAGAGACATTCCAAAGGCATATATATTTTAAGGGAAAGACAAGAAATTGCAGTACTGAGGTAAAGTGTGAATAAGATGTGGATGAGGATTTCAGCATTTGTTTTGGGTTGCATTTTGTAAAAAGATACAAGATATGGCAATAGTATGAATGTTTTTATCAGGAGTGGGAGTAGACAGACAGAAGCGAAAAATCAAAATATGAATTCTAAGGCTATGTTCCTTTTTGATGTTCCCAGATGACACCACTGACAGAAATGGACAATATATGAAAAAGAAATAAGTGTAATAAAATACGAGGTGCTTCTTATCATGATATATTGAAATGAGCTATGAGATAGGTTGGAAGGAAAAACAGCAAAGTCATGTGCAGCAATAAAGATGAGCCAATTTACTAGGGCATAATTTGTTAGTTTTTAAGGAGCCACAAAACTCTTTCCACTTTTTGCTGCAAGAGATTAACTTAGATGCCCTTTCATAAACTGGAAGATCGGAGATAGCACTTCGGGACTGAAGTAACAAAATGGCTGTGATGCATATAAGTCTTTTAGTCTAAGGGCCTTTACAGACTGCCAGAAATAATGTAACTTGAGTCCATTTTAACTGCCCTGGCTCAGTGCTAGAGAATCATGGGAACTGTAGTTTTTTCTGAGACATCGAGCCTTTTCTGTCAGAGAGCTCTGGTGCCACAATAAACTACAGTTCTCATGATTCCCTAGCACTGAGCCAGGGCAATTAAAGTGGACTCAAGTTGCATTATTTCTGGCAGCCTGTAAAGGCCCTAAGTCTCAAGTCAAGTCTCAAGTTCTATCTTCAAGTCTCAAGTTGAATCTCATGTCTAGGAGCCAAATTTTAAATGAAGATGGGGTGTATTTCTCAGGGGGAATAGCCAGTGTGTTAGGAAATGGGCTTGAGGTGTGGTTTGAGGTCTGCTTGGCCTCCTGTCCCTGCTGCACATCACAGGAGCCTTCTAAAGCTTTTCAAAAGCATTAGAAGGATCCTTTTGCCTCAAACCCATTACCTAAAGCATTTGCTGTTCCCTTCTGAGAAATGCGCCCCACACTTTGGAGCCTGGTCTTGCTTGCTGATCAAAGTGAATGGTACCAGATAGTCAGTCACTAATAATATACAAGTCTCAAGTCAACTCAAATCAAGTCAGTGTGTCATTTTTGCCAAATCAAATCCAAGTCAAGTCATTGAAGCAATTTGAGTCCAACTTAATTCCATGTCAATTGACTCAAGTCTACATCACTGCAAAATGGAAGGTGGAACTTGCAGCCATGGGCAAGAAAATTGACAATTGTGTCAAGATATTCAGCTATGAGACCTCAGAGAACTTAAGCCATCCTTCTAGAGCCAGTGTATCTTTTCCAAGCATCCTTGAATCTCTAGTAGTTTTACTGGACCTTAGTCTTGCTCTACCTCTCCCACCTTTCCCCTCCTCCTGCAATGAAGTCCTTTTCTTTCCCTTTGTAAATGTCAGTTATAGCAGAGGTTGACCTGGGTTACATATTAACATATTGAGATGATAGAATTGACTGGAACACTTCAGACTATAGATGGGGAATGATTCTTTTTTGAATGCTCCCTGTGTTAAAAGAATGAGGGAGTGAGAAGTATGTCTGTAAGTTAAGACAAAGAAGGGAGAGGGTACCCCAACACACCAGAAATGTTCTACTCAAGCCTGCTTGCTGCTGTGCTAATATTCTACATACAAACACATGTGTGTCTTTGTTGTTTTACATGTAAATGCATTCAAAAGCAGTATTTGCCTACCAATAACTCACAGTGGGAACAGTCAGCTCTTCCATATCAGAAATGTACCATATCATTCTGTGCATATATAGAACAGGCTTTTGTTTGCCCAGCAAATTGTATCTGCCCGAGTTTACTTTGCCCTTTCCTGTTTGGGCCTTGTTCTCTTGCCCTACAAACTTTCCTTACTCCATTGCCCTCCAGCCTGTCCCACTACAGTCTCCACTCTGCCCCAGTGCTGGCTGGTGACTACCCTGGCAATAGGACAATTAATCTTCTCTGGGTTTTAGTATGAACTATAAATGAGATATCTAGGGTGCTGAACCTGTTTTGGAGATAGGGTTCAGCACCTCTGACAGCTTCCTAGAGTGGATTTGCCATGTGCATTATCCACCGGCCTTACTTTCAGTGATATGTCACAGTATAACTGAACTCCTTCCCCTGAAGTGGATCTTTGGGACATACAGAGGGTTAGAAGGCTCTCTTAAGCATGGTAGGGATGTCATGGTAGCTCAAGCTGAAGTAGAAAAATGATAAAATTTGTGATGGGGGATTCCTTAGTCCACTTTAGCTTGCACTGAAATTCACCTTACAGGGCATAGTCGGTGGATTAACAATTACTGGTGAAGAATCATCAATTCCATAGAGATAGTTAAAACCTCTTAAATGTGAAGCAGTTGATGGAAGTGTCTAAGGACAAATGACGATGGTATCCTTAAATTCTGTAAATGTATTTCCGAGTCTAGAAAATGTCAAGCCCTGTTTGAAGAAAAATGTTTACACTGGGTTCGAAGAAAATTCATCATGTTCATAAATGACAGATAGTCTGAGCTATTGTTACAGTTACATTCCTATTTGTTTTATCAATGGGTTGTGGATTTATTTTGGTAATTCCTATTAATGTTAGCATAAATCCCCTGCTCACTGTTGGGAGACTAAACCCTTTCATCTTCAGTATGTAAATTTTCATGCTTATAATTTTGAAAAATATCCAGACTTTCTCCCTTGATGACAGAGTGAAATGCTGTCTGGTGTTGTAGGCATAGCTCCATGCGCTTTTGCTCTTTATTAATTATACAGTCCTAAAATGAAATGGTCACAGACAATTCACAGGAAAGTGCTGGAATTTTTACTCTCACTTATAAATTAAATGATGTAATTAAATCCCACTTTTTCATGGTTTTAGAAATCAGTTATCTTCAGTCTGAAATGATAGCAAATGTTTGGTACATTGAACTCAGAAGAACCCTTAATTTTTTTTGTAAATAATTTTTTGTGGTAAGAAACCATAGTAATTATATATGGTTCCTTATAAAACATAATTATTTAGAGTATAGTCCAGTTCTATGGAATACTAAAGATATGTGCTTTGACATAATTATATCCTATAAATGCCTTTCTTCTACATTATAGCATGATTTCATCTACACCATAATTTTCCCTCTCATGTAAATAGTTTCTTTTTGCTACATTCTCTTTTCATGCACAGTGTGAAGCTGGAGTAACACCATTAACTTCTTTGAAAGCACTCTTTATTTATAGTGTAAATTCTGCATAGTGTCAACTCGGGATGCAGCAAAGGTATATAAGTATTTCATTTCAGCTCAGCTTTTGCAGTTCCAAAATCTTTTTTGATATATTTTCAAATGTAGTTCAAAAATTTGCAGCAGGCCTATTCTGTATTTACTGACCTTGGGGACATACATCAAGAGTAACACCCCTGCCAATATACAATGCTGCTTATTGTTCTTATTAGACACCACTGAGACCAGATTAGGGGAGTATTTATTATAGGAGAGTAATTTTCCTGCTGTTACAAATCAGTATGGGGAAACTTCCTTTGACAAGCAGGGCCTTAGCTTGGTCTTCGTATCGCCTTGCACTTACCATGACCAGAAAAACAACATGACTTGTCAGTCAAATGTGAAAAGGGGATACAATACTGTACTCAAGATATAGCACAGTCACTAGAATGAATGTGTAAAGTGATACAACACTCTCACTAGATGGGTATTGCAAGTATTTATTTGCACGATAAACTACCAAAAGAAATGCACTACCTGCCAACATCATGTCTGTGATACGGTTATATGTCAAAAGGGCACTCTGGTCTGGACCCAAACATTGACTATAACACACATACACATCTAAACAATTGTATCTGATGGCTTCCATTTGAATAGCACAGTGAATCTGCTGTGTCCTTCAGTCTAAACTTTAAAATAACTATGCATGATGCTGAGGTTTAGCCCTGCAAATAGATTTTAGATAACTCATAGAATTCATTGCCTCACTGACATGGGAAACACTAGCCACCCTTGGATGGTGTTGTAGGATCATTCTTAACTAGTCAGACATAGAACATATACACTTCTTGAGATAATACTTATGTATGGACAATGGGTCAGGCTCATGTTAGGAAACTAGGAACAGCAGATAACCAGTAGAATACCACTCTTTGAGTTGCCTCCTGAAGAACATGAGCTGATAACACCTTCCCTGAATTAGAGACAAGAAAACCTGGGGCTTCCCAGACCAAGTGCACTGAAGGTTATCCAGCTTCTTAACCTATCTGCCCCAAGAAATTAGTTTCTCCTCTGTACTGGAGTGGCTGTGGTAAAGGCAAACTGTATGGTGTCTGTGCAGAAAATTATGAGAAATGGTAAAGAATAATGAGAGTAGCACTTGGTTCAATTACCAGTCAAATTGGAGAGTGCAGTCAAAAAATCAGAAGGAGGCTAAAACTCAAAAGAGCAACTCTGAAAGAACTCGATAAGATCCCCAAGTCTAAAGGTACTGTATATCATTAAACCAATGCCAGGATCATCCTTCCTGTAATATTTCTGCATATAATAATAGTAAATAATAATAAAATTTATTTATACCCCGCCCCTCTGTACACAATCAGGGTGGCTAATGACAATTAAAAATACATAGAGTACAAATCCAAAAACCCCAATACCCACCCCCCAAAACCCAATACCCACCCCCAACAAGGCAAAAAAATAACTGATTTGAAATATGGCACTGGAGGATATTCTGTAGATATCATAGATCAGGGGTCGGCAACCTACGGCCCGGGGGCCAGATCCGCCCCCCCGAGGCCTTTGGACCGGCCCCAGGCTGGTCCTGCCACCGCTGCTGGCCCCCACTGACCCCCGCCGCTGCCGTGCACACGCCAGTACTCGCGCCGTGGCCACCATTTTGTTTTCCAAAAAGGCAGCCACGACTCGTTTGCACATGCACTGAGTACTCGGCGCATGCGCAAACGAGTTGCGGCCACCATTTTGTTTTCCAAAATGGTGGCCGCGACTTGCTCGCGTATGCGGCGCCATTCCCCCCCCCCCTCGGCCCGCGGAAGACCTGGGGAAGACCTTACCGGTCCCAGGTAAGAAAATGTTGCCGACTCGTGTTATAGATGGCCAAAAGGAGATACAAATTGATCTGGGAGCAAATCAAGCTTGAACTCTCACTAAATGCCAAAATGACTGAACTGAAGCTGTCATTCTTTGGACATTTGAGAAGAATTCCATTGTATTGCAGGCATTAAAAGAGGCGATGTCCACAGGAGTGTTTGTGGGTACAGAATCAAGCTGTTTCACAGTACTCAAACACCCAGAACAACAGATGCAGCAATCTCTATTGTGTAATTTTACACACACACACACACTGTGTCTGTTGGAGCCTAGGTACTCTGGAGAAGAATCCTGATTCTACATGTTTCTAGTGAGCATTCTCTATGAGCATAAAATTTCGCTCTCAGACATTATTTCTCAAGGAATGATAACTTAAACATTTTAGAGATTTTGTTACTATATTCTTTCACCATGAGAATGATTCCTCTCTATCACTTTCCATCATTCCACTTGCAACCATAGTACTCTGGAATTTCATTGCTTTCATTGAAACCCTGCTGATCACTTTCAAATCTTCTTGAAGAGCACCTTGATTTGTGGATAAGCTTTTAATGAGGACTTATTAAAAACACTGCATAGGATAAAAATTGTATTTCTTAGTAACAAACATGATGTGGCTTACAGACAGAAGGTTGGTTATTCTCATAAAAGGTATGTGCACTGCTTGTTGACATCACACTGCTTGCTGCTGGAGGCAACAGAACTATTGGAGCATGTTCATTTTCTAAATGTCATTTGTTAACAATGAATGGTTTAATAATGGACATTAAAATAGCAACCATATATCATTTTCACAATGAGGTGTGGAATAAAACACTTTAGTTCCAACAAACTCAAAAACTAAAAAAATAAAAAAGACAGAATTAACATTTAACAATGACAGCTTTTAAAGCAACTACATGAATGTTACACACAGACGACCGCCCAGTACATAGGTTCGATGGCTATATAGCTCTTGAAAAGGGGGGAAATGAATCAGAAAGCTCACAAGTAAAATCTGGGTTCCTGATTCCTTGTGACTTTATTATGTTTCAGAATCATATTTCTTTATCTGTGCTCTGTGATTATGTTTCCTCTATAAAGGTTATGTTGTACTTTCATTATTAATATATTGCTATACAGGGTGATTCAAAAAGAATGGTGCAAAACCAAATAAGAACAACTTTACTTTTGCACCATTCTTTTTGAAACACCTTGTAGTAAGAATGAAAAAGTGGGTCAGCATGTGTGATACAATTCCCAAAATTCCATAGCATTGAGCCATGGCAGTTAAAGTGGTGTCAAACTGGTTTATTTCTGTAGTATGGATGCAGCCAAGGTAAATGCACCAGTTTTGTGGCCTACTATACACATGACAATCAACGTGTTACAGATTCTTCTTGCAGGGGCAAATCTTGGAACCTTATCAAACCACTTGGTGGACCACCATACATCATTATATGTTTCACCAAATTATGTTTAGCTGTACTACATAGATTTTACTCTTTTGTTCAAAGTCCTAAATTTTGAATGTGTTTCTTTTTTGTGGACCTTTTACATTTTTCAGTCTAAACCTCAACTCCAAAGATATTAATCCTGAACTGACACATATTCATTACGGTACTCTAAATTGTGCTTTTGACAATATGGCTATATCCCCTCTGGTGAACTGAAGTGACAGATGCATCCTCCAGTTCTGCCTCTCAATTGATATCCCATTGTGTCCACCCACTATCATAAATCTATTTGGTAGGGGGGAGCATTAACTACTCAGTACCATGCAGATGGTATTAAATAGTAGAGTATTATGAATCAGAACATGGAACTTATTTTTTAAGTTTACTCATTCCATCACTCATTATAGGGTTTAAAAACTAACCAGTTTCTATTACTCATAATGAGGATAGAAAATTAATTAATCATGTTGCTTGTTGCTCCATCTGTTACTTTTGTGGTTTTTTGAGAGAGAGAGAAAACATTATAGGATTGATAAGGATTGATGATGGCATAAAACTTGAATGGTTCCTGTCAAACTGTCTATTAAAATGCTAGTAAAGTAACTTGATAATAACGAGATACTGCTACCTGCCACAGCAATAATGTTACTTTCCTCTTGCTAGGTTGCTTTTAATATGTAACATCTTCATTACCAAACAGTGATGAATTGATGATAACAACATATGTATAAGTCCGTACATTCAAGTTCTTACACTACTATGTTTATTTGCTGCAGTTTTTGAAACCATAGGAGGAATAATTTGTGCCACAAACAAAGATATCAATATGTATACATATAAAGTAGGCTATAATACATAGTAATACTATATTGTATTATATATGTATCTATGTAATAATACAACATATACAATTTTATATATTAATTCTGTTATGTGTATGTGTGTGTGTATATAAAAGAGCGAAAGATGTAATATTAACTATACTATATACTAATGTGTGTGTGTATTCATTATTTCATTTTATTTTACTCATTTATATCTGCCTTTCTTCCAATAATGATACTCAAAAGTGGCTTGCAACATATTTTTAAAAATATATTTTAAATATATGTATAATACATTAAACATCTAAGTACACTGATAAATCAGCATGGTGTAATGGACTAGTGCAGGACTAGGACTCCAGGGAACCAGGGTTTGCATCTCTGCTCAGTGTGGAAAACCTACTGGGTGACCTTGGGCAGGTATATTCATTCAGTCTCAGAACAAGACAAAAACAAATCCCAACTGAACAAATCTTGCTAAGGAAATCCCATAACAGGTTTTCTTTAAGGCCACTATCAATCGGAAATGACATGAAGGCTCACCACAACAAATTATTCCTTACTGTTTTAAATGTTAAATTGTTCTAAAATGCACTAAATTAAATTTAACAGTACACTACCTGAGCTTTTTTTTTTTGATACAGGGTGAGATATAAATATTTTAATAAATAAAAAACTGGATTAGATTGACAAATGGTCAGACTCAGTATCAGGCAGCTCCCTATCTCACCCTGTGTCTTCATACAGATGTGGGGAAAATATGGAAAAGAACAAATCCTCTCAAGGAAACCTTATGATAGCTTTGTCTTAGGGTTGCCATAAGTGAGAAATGACTTGAAGGCCTACAAGAACAACTCCAACATGAAAGGGCTCCTGGTGAAGAGATCACAAAAGCAACCTTCCCTTCCTTGGCCAGGTATTTAGAATTATAGAATCATAGAGTTGGAAGAGACCACAAGGGTCAGCCAGTCCAACCCCCTGCCATGCAGGAAATCACGATCAGAGTATCCCTGACAGATGGCCATCCAGCCTCTGTTTAAAGACCTCCGAAGAAGGAGACTCCACCAACTTCTGAGGGAGTGTGTTTCACTTTCAAACAGGTCTCACTGTCAGGAAGTTCCTCCTAATGTTGAGGTGGAATCTCTTTTCCTGTAGCTTGCATCTATTGTTCCGGGTCCTGTTCTCTGGAGCAGCAGAAAACAAGCTAGCACCCTCCTCAATATGGCTTAGTGAATAGCATCCTGATTAGCCATGTAGAACACAACACCAGCAAATATGACTTGTAGCAGGGGAACACAGTTCAGTTATTGAGATGCCCTGTACATGTATCAGTACCTTTGGAATTGCAAGTAGACAAAATGCCATTGGGATGGGGGAAGAAAAAATGCTGATGAAGAATACTGAAGAGAGGCCTCATGGCAGGAAGAGAGAAACACGAACATCCATATTCCAAGAACAATGCACTCAAAGTAAACTGGGGACCTGCAGAAAACAAGACACAGCTTCTAGGTGAAGGGTGTCCGGTCATTAGTACTGGCTGGATGCATTGATATGTACCTTTCTGTACTACTAGCAGATCTCACATAATGCTGGAGGTGGACAGAGATGACAGGATTAATAGAATCCCCTCTCGTGCGTTCAGATCTGCTTGTACAAAAGGAGTCAGCCATTCTGTATTCTCTTATTTTATTGAAGGACATCATTATTTCTATTAGATACCAATTTTCAAGGTATTCTGAACTTTATATACCTGGGTTGCAAGGTGTGGGTTGGAAAAAATGCAATTATGGGGGGGGGGGAATAGCAAGAGTACAGAAGCAGACTGCAGAGAA
Organism: Phrynosoma blainvillii; assembly: GCA_026167975.1. Taxonomy (NCBI): domain Eukaryota; kingdom Metazoa; phylum Chordata; class Lepidosauria; order Squamata; family Phrynosomatidae; genus Phrynosoma; species Phrynosoma blainvillii. The sequence continues at coordinate 34,862,314 of JANUYF010000001.1, read as the reverse complement.
GAAACAGAATATAAGAATATCTCAATAGCAATTTTTGGATCGTTGAGAAATTTTGTTGCCAAAAGGACAGTTCAAGATGACACAAAAAGAGAGAAGGCTGTATAGCAGCAGAAACATGGTGTGAAGAACCTTATGCTACTCTGTAAATTAGCTGAGTCACCTGCATTTCATTATGAGCTCCCTCGCAGCAGGAGCTAGAGAAATCAATTTACTTTACAGTTATATAATGCTATGGAGCTGATATAACAAGCAATGCATACAAATAAAAATAATGCTTAATGCAATCAGCTTCGATTCAAAAATATGAGAACAAATCCCCCTTTTCTTGTTCCTTGCTTTTTCTTCCTTTTGCAAGATGTATCGGTGACTGTTACAATTTACCCTATTCACATTTTCAGAAAGACAAGTCCAAAGTAATTGTGTTAAGTCATGCCATAATGTTCAATATAGCTGTGATGACTTTCATTTATTTCACTGATACTATGCAGAAGTAAAAAAATAATAATGGTACAATGTGCTTTTTCAGAATTGGTATCTAAATTAAAATTAGTTTATAAAGCTTGGGTGCAAATTCTAATGTAGCTTTGGCAAATCTGAAGTCCTGGGTGCCAGTCAACAGCAAAGCATCAGTGAGCAACCATAAAGTAATTGGGCCCTGTCCAGGGACATCTACTTCCAGATTTTAAAGATATTTTTAACAGGTGGTGCTCATGCCACATCACAAAACTGAAATTCTACACACCAACAGAACCACTTTTCTACTTAATATGGGAAACATGTATTTGAAAAAAATATACCTCAAGTGCCCTTGGACATAACACTGAATACTGAAGTCAGGATTGTCCAAGCCATTGTATTCCCCATCACCATGCACAGACATGAGAACTAGACAGTAAAGAAAGCAGAGAGAAATAAAATGAATTAATTTGAGATGTGGAGACGTGTACCGAGGATACTGTGGACCAAGAAGACAAACAAATGGGTCCTAGAACAGGTAAAGCCCGAACTCTCTCTGGAAGCCAGGATGACTAAATTAATGTTGTCATACTTTGGACACACCATGAGAAGGAAAAGCTCATTAGGAAAGACAATGACGCTAGGAAAAGTAGAAGGCAACTGAAAGAGAGGAAGATTACATGCCAGATGACTGGACTCAATCAGGAGATGAAGTGGATAGGGGATCTTGCAAATGTCTCATCCCCAGGGTCTTCATGAGTCAAGACCCACTCAAGGGCAGCTAACAACAACAAACTCTCCTAGAAACAATTTTATAGTAAAAATAATAGTAAATAGTAAACAATATATTAAAAATGTACATACACTGTAACTCTAACAGGAAAAAAATCCAAATAATGTTAAATGTATCTTAGGTATGGCTGAATATAAATAAGATATAAATTTACTGAATAAATAAAATATTGTACATGGCTTTTATAAAATTCTAGAGAATGCAAGGATCAAAAACTACAGCATGACTAAATAGATTGTTGTACAACTAAATCTGAATCTATGACATTCAAAATACCAAAAGAAACTCATCCGTAGATTTTAGGCTTTAAATGAGAGCTCATCCTCTACTAGCATGTGTAGACCTTCATGATACAAGAAGAGATCAAACCCCATGCCTCAAGGCACAAACAATGTGCTGCAGGGATAAAAAAGGTATTTCTCATATGTATACATTGCACAATTGTCTGCCTATGACAAAGGTTTCTGTTTTTCCTTCACAGCATCAGGTATTGCCCAGTGCTGGAGGCACGATATGTAGCTTGACAAACTGATGTTCTGATTTGGTATGACAAGCACAGTGATCTTATGGAAAAACAAAACAAAATATATAACCAGATCCTAGGATTCCCTGGTTTGCACCTGCTTTTGCAGCTACTGTTGCACAAAAGATTAAAACAGTTCTCCCTTTTATTTTAGGATTTTGCTAAAATCCCACTCATGAAGACACTCTTTGAAACCAAATTGGAGCAATTCAGCTTTACAAATCCAGTGGATATTAAGATACTTAGAGACATATTCCCACCTCACCACCCTAACATAGGCCTGAAACACAGCTTCCCACTGTGTTTGGGGTGTAGTGTTCAGAAGAACCAGGCCAAGAAGGAGAGCATAGGATCTGCCTTTTTCAGTGGCCCAGTTCAGGACTGGCTCAGCTGGATCAGGGACAGACGTGCATGGTTGCTGCGGCCCTGGTGCAAACAGCGCCGGAGTGGCCGTGCACTGCTCCATCCACGCAATTTGTTTCAGGTCAAACTACTCTTTATTACTTTATAAACAAAAAGCTATTTGATTGGATTTATTGTTTTTCAATTTCTCTGCATTTAAAGAATTGGTTTAAAAAAATAACTCCTTTGAATATTTTCAGATTTGTAGCTTAAAGACATTTTTTATATATGACTTATAATGTTGATGACCACAAAAAGCACATTCACAGGACCTTTTGCAGTAGTATAGCAGTACCTGAAAGAACAATCACGCAGAAACATACTGCAGAATTAATGCAATTTGACACTGCTTTATCTGTCGTGGTTCCATCTATGGAATCCTTGGATTTGGAGTTTGTTGTGGCACCATAGTTCTCTCAGAGAGAAGGCTAAATATCTCACAAAACTATAAATCTCAGAATTCCATGCCAATGACCCATGCTTTGCAGATATTTAGGACTTTAAAGCAGTGCCAAACTGCATTAATTCTGCAATGTAGATGCAGGCTATGTCTCAGTTTCTGGTTTTGCAGCAATGCTGCCAGCGAAAATGTTGATGCAGGACAACAGTGACAGCTGATGCTGCAATGCAAATTATCTTCTCTGCAGAAGCCACAGGTATAACCAGGTGGAACAGTACTACACCAATTCTATCTAACATGTTCTAATGCCTACCATAAAAGCTCTAAATATCTGCAGAGCCAACTTTCCCCATATCAAGATGTCCATGTCTTAAGAACTTTAGAGAGAATAAAATACATATGTAAATAAATAATGGACATTTGCTATCTTTTTCTCTGGCTAAAATTTCAGGGCTGACGCAGATGGGCAGAAAGGAGTGGTCAGAAGCCACTACCAGCCTGATTGCCCCAGGGCTGTGGTGAATACATGCCACAGCCCCAAGGGCACCTCCTGCCATAGTCCCAAATAGGAGTGGAAAAACTTCTGGGTGCTCCAGGGGCATTCTCTCTAAACACCATGCCCCAAGAGCAGCCAGAAGCCGCCCCTGTCTGCCCATCTGTTTTGGGCCTCAGTTTCTGTTAACAGGTTGCAAAACAATAGTAACGTTGAATTCCATGAAAATGAATATTTGGAGACAACCCATTCCAAATTCCTTGTAAAGCATATACAGTGGGCCCTTAGTACCCAGGAAGCCACATGGATACCAAAATCTGCAGATGTTCAAATCCCATTAAATAGAATGGCATAGTAAAATGATATCTCTTATAGAAAATGGCAAAATCAAGGTTTGCTTTTGGAATTTATATATATTTTTGAATATTTTCAATACATGGATAAAAAATCCATGGATATGGAGGTCTGACTGTAGATAAAACTGGACAGCATTATTGTTTAAACACATGTAGTACACCTTGAAAATGGAATTATGTTTTCAGATGTTAGATACTTATCTGGAAATGGGGCAACCAGGAAGGAGCGGCCTCTGAACGCTGTAGCCATGATCAGGCTGGGACCATGGTGACCACACGGCCCATTCCCAAAGTGAGTCCTGGTGGCGCAGTGGTTAAATGCCTGTACTGCAGCCACTCACTCATAGACCACAAGGTTGAGAGTTCAATACTAGCCAGGGCTCAGGCTAGACTCAGGCCTGCATCCTTCTGAGGTCGCTAAAATGAGTACCCAACTGTTGGGAGGCAATGAGCTTATAGTTGTAAACCGCTTAGACATCCCATAGTGCGATATGAAGCATTATATAAATGAAGCTGCTTTGCTTTGCTTTACAGTCCCAAGCCCCACGCCACTGGAGCCAGATTAAAATGGCTCGTTTTGGATCCGGTCCTTTGGATGACATTAGAGCAGCTTCTTGCCGCTTTGGGAGCACGCATCATATAAACGGCATGCCTCCAAAGTGGCTGGAAGCCGCTTTTTTGCCCGTGTGTTTCAGATCTTCTTTACATTTATTTATCAGTTCTGTTGTAGCAGAAACTATAGATGAGGTGTCCAGCGACTCCGTCGATGAAGTTATCCTGGATCAGCTCCAGTCTGTGAGTACTGAGGACGTGGACAAGCTGCTTGGTAAGGTGAGGAAAACAACCTGCCCTCTCGACCCTTGCCCATCATGGCTGGCCATCCAGGGAGGGGATGCATTGTTGAGGTTCCTTACGGATATCATCAATGCATCCCTCAGGGAAGGACATGTTCCATCTTGTCTAAAGGAAGCGGCTGTTAGGCTGCTTCTGAAAAAACCTTCCCTGGATCCCTTGGACATGAACAATTATAGGCCTGTTTCTCTGCTTCCATTTTTGAGCAAGGTAATCGAGAGGGCGGTTGCTCTTCAGCTCCAAGCTGTCTTGGATGAAACCGATTATCTAGACCCATTTCCAACCAGCTTCAGGACAGGTTTTGGGGTTGAGACTGCCATGGTTGCCTTGACCGACGATCTGCGTCTGAGCATTGACAGGGGTAGTGTGACCCTGTTGGTGCTCCTAGACCTCTCAGTGGCTTTTGACACGATAGATCACAGCATCCTCTTGGACCGCCTGAGGGAGTTAGGTATCGGGGGCACTGCATTGCAGTGGTTCCGGTCCTTCCTCACAGGTAGGTCCCAGAGGGTGCTGCTCGGGGACTGTAGCTCCAGTAAGAGTGAGGTCCCTCAGGGGGCTATTTTGTCCCCAATGTTATTTAACATCTATATGAAGCCGCTGGGTGAGATTATACGGAGTCATGGTGCTGGGTGTTATCAGTACGCTGATGACACCCAAATCTATTTCTCCGTGTCTCGTTCGTCGGCCTCGAATTCCAGTGGCATCTCTTCTCTCAATGAATGTATTTGGGTGGTAATGGGCTGGATGAGGGAAAACAGATTGAAACTGAATCCAGACAAGACGGAGTTGCTCACGGTAGCGGCCCTGAAACCAAGAATAGGGTTGCAACCTCCAGTCCTGGGTGGGGTCACACTCTCCTCCAGTGACTGTGTTCGCAGTCTGGGGGTGCTTCTTGACTCGTCGCTCCTGATGACAAATCAGGTAAATGCGACCGTCAGGAGCGCATGTTATCAGCTTCGGCTGATACACCAGCTACGGCCTTTTCTGGAAGTAAGGGATCTCGAGACTATTGTGCATGCACTGGTAACCTCACGTTTAGATTTCTGCAATGCGCTGTACATGGGGCTACCCTCGTGCTTGGTTCGGAAACTACAGTTGGTTCAAAACATGGCAGCCAGGCTTTTGTCAGGAACATCTAGGAGGGACCACATTACTCCGGTCTTGAGGTCCCTCCATTGGCTGCCTATTGGTTTCCGGGCCTAGTACAAAGTGTTGGTTATCACCTTTAAAGCCCTAAATGGCTTGGGTCCTAGCTATCTCAGAGACTGCCTCTTCCTATATAATCCTCCCCGCGCTCTCCGGTCCTCTGGGAGGAATCTCCTGCAGCCTCAAAAATCTAGGCTTGCGGCGACATCCCAGAGGGCTTTTTCTGTTGTTGCTCCCAGGCTCTGGAATGGCCTGCCGGACGAGATCCGTCTATTGACATCTTTGGACAGCTTTAAAAAGTCTGTCAAGACGGACCTCTTCCGGCATGCCTTTCCAGACTAAAATACCTGGCCTCGGGACCTTGGGACCCCAGGATCTCCCTCTCTTCAAGAATGCCTCCATAGCCCCCCTTTTAGAATCGAAGTCGCAGGGGTTTTATTGGTTTGTATTTTTAGCTTGTTTTATTGCTATGTTTGTATTGTCAGTTGGTCTTAATTGATATGTTGTTTAATGACTTTTTAAGGGGGGGATGGAATTATATTATTTTAAGTTGTATGCATTTTAGTCTTGTAAACCGCCTAGATTGGCTCGCCACCAGGCGGTATATAAATAAAATTTATTATTATTATTATTATTATTATTATTATTATTATTATTATTTACTCATTACAGAAAATATTTAGGCAACAGATTTAGCTAAATCCCATATTCTGTATAGGTTAGACCCATTGAAAAGAGTGGGACTTCTTAGTCACAACTAATTAAAATCTTTTTGATTTCAGTAAGTCTAATTTAGGGAAGACTAATGTTGAATTTAGCTCCAACATTAGTTTCATCCAAATATTTGTTCAAGTATTGGATGTCATTCTCATTATACTGTAATCATTTTCATTTGTTATTGATATTATTGTTGTCCATTTTTACTATTCATGAGGACATCTAAGAATGACAGAATTGTTATTTTACTGTCAAATTTTTAGATACCATAATGAGGAGTAAAGTAAATAAAGATTATTAAAACAAAAGAACATAATTTATATGTGATGCTGATGACAAGTTATTGGCATTCTACTTCATGTGGGCCTTTTTTCACTGTACATATATAGACTGTAAAGATCATGAGCAAAGTGGTCCCTTAAAAGTATGGCTTAGCAAAAAAAATTAAAATGTAGCTTTTCACTGCAGGGAAACAATGGGCCTTTGCAGACTGCCAGAAATAGTGCAAATTGAGTCCACTTTAATTGCCCTGGCTCAGTGCTAGAGAATCATGGGAACTGTATTTTTTTCTGAGATACTGAGCCTTCTCTGTCAGAGAGCTCTGGTGCCACAATAAACTACAGTTCCCATGATTCCCTAGCACTGAGTCAGGGCAGTTAAAGTGGATTCAATATGCACTATTTCTGGCAGTCTGCAAAGGCCCAATGAAGATCACATAGAATTCCATAGTTTCCTTACCACCACCATGCTGTAGTAGCATGCATTACTAGAAATATCTGTATTAAATCTTTGGGAAAACATAAGATAGAGTACCATGCAAATGGAAATATACCTGGTTTTGATTCCAATTTTTCTCTCAGTGGCCAAGTATTCAATATATATATTTGTATTGCTTGTTTACAGTTTTCAGTTGTTTCCAACAATCTTTATTTTATCATACTTGTAACTCACTATCTCTTGGAAAGGGCAAAAAGGTTTATTTCTGAGTAAGTCCTGAATCAGTTTACTCTCATGTGAAGGTTGTGACATGCTGGGCTTCAAAACTACAATAACCTTGGAAGCTTCCAGATAAATTTTAATGCAAGTGAAAATAGGATTGCAGTGTTGATGGAGGGGGTGAAGAAAACTCACATCCTTTGTTACTGTGAGAGATGGAACAAGTTTTAGAGTGCTTTTGTATTGTATCATTTTGTATTTTATCTTAAAGATTCTGAATTTGATCTTTGGTGCTTGTGGTTAAAAGACCATAGGCAACTTAGCCTGTAAAGATCTTCAGTGTTTAGGTCTGTCATGCCACAAATCAGGTTTAATAATACACTAGATAAACCACTACTCATACTTAATATTTACAAAGTCTTGAACAGGCAGTTGATCTTGAACTATTGACTTTCAGAGTTTGGAAAGTTACTTTTGGCGGGGCGGGGGGGGGGGCTTCTAGAATTACCAGCCACTGGTAGCGCTGACTTGGAGATTCTGGATATTGTAATCCAAAAAGTAACTTTTCCAAGCTCTGGACTAGAGGTGTCAAGTCAGGATTCATCCTGTGTACCATTCTGTTTTGGACAAAAGTTATGACTACTACCAGGTCAACCAGATATACAGCCCAAGTAGCCTTGTTACATCAATACAGGGTATCTAAGAACTCCATGAATCCTATGAAGGCTCATGAAAGAGGCTTGTTCACCATTTTCAACTATTAGAATACCCACCTTTGCTTTCTTTCTAATTTCCTTCTGCCTTTGTCTTGCCCCACTTTTACAGGAGCTGTGGCTGACAGTATATCAGTTTTTGAATTTGTCAAAATATTCTTTTAGTGCTGGACAGAGTGGAAACTGAAGCTGACACTGTATTTGTATGTGCAGTCACTTATTGGGTGGAAAATATCTCTACACAATATGTTTGTGGCACATTTCAGCTTTTGTAAAGTGAGTCGAGTTGAGAACAAAGAATTGGTAAGAATCATTTGCAAGAGATTTCCCAGAATAGTGATGCTTGAGACATTGACTATCACTCATTTAAAAATGATACAATTCCTACCACAGATAATGGGTGTTTGCTTTTTAAAGGAACAGCATGACAGCATTTGATACTTCTTTCCAGCTTACTGACAAATAGGTCAGACCAGAGAAAGATGCCTGTTCTGTCCAAACATAAAAGTTGGATATATTGCCTCTCTATTTCTAAGTGTGTAATCAGGTTCTAAAGGTGATTTTTGTTGGGTGTAAGTATGTCCAACTAGTGTAGGTCTGACATAGGAATATAACCTCAGCTGTCATAGGATTTTACCTAATCTCACAACAATCTCTTTAAGTTTATGCATCCTTTTTTATTCTCTCATAGTCCAAGAGGTATAACACCATCTTTCTTTTACAAGTTTTTAGAGCATTATGTTTCCCCACAGAGTTGAATTTCTAAGAGGCAGAACAGTGCAATTGGCATAGGTCTGTAAAGCAGTTAATACAGAAGAATTACCAAATTTATAGAATAGAACTTTTGCAGGCCCTTCAAACCATTTGTGTACATGCAGTTAGTGACACCAGCTACTGCTGGTTGATCCAACAGTTGTGCGTTCCCACCTCTCCTCTCATGCAAAATAATAACAATCTCAACTGTGAGACTTTAGAATATCCTTTCTCCCAAAATTATGTTATACTTTGAGATGCCCTACAAATATTCACAGTTATTGGAAAGCTGATTCCCCCCCCCCCCCCCAGTGAATATGAACAAAAATTGTAATATATACTTCTACTATGAGTATATGTCTTCATTGGGTCATTTGGAGCAGGGTGGAGACATCTCTATGAGATGGTAAAATGTGACACATAGTGTGAATATTCTGAAATAAAGTTCTCTGAAGGGCTCTACCAACCTGCAAGTGGGAATATGGTTCCTATCTAGAGTAGAATTCACCTGCATCTCTAGTTCAAAAGTATCAGCATGCATATCCTATTTGAATTCAGTCTGAGTTTTCTAATTAAGCCTCATCAATTAATACCACACACTTGGTAAGTTGCCCAAACCCACCTAGTTAATTTCATACATTTAGGTCCAATTTAGAATATTTTTAGTTTCATGTCCTTTTAAAACCTAATACCTGAATGATTATGGGCACATGTCTCTCTTATTTATTTACTTTTTAGAGAGGAGTATAGTCTAGCTCCCTATTATAATATGTAAAGGTAAAGACTACGACGAAGTCTGTCATAAGGGATGTTAAGAGAGAGCATAAAAGGACATCTTCAGTAGTTGCTTTGACTCTCCGAAATCTGTGGACACCCATTTCTGCCCATCATTTGTTATCTAGACAAACTTTCGATGTGAAAAATGTAAATGGTTGCTATTTTAAAGATACTCTTTAGCTGCATCTACACTGCAGAAATAATGCAGTTTGACACCACTTTAACTGCCAGAGCTCACTGACAGAGAAGGATAAAAGCCTCAGAAAACTTGATATATTTGTAAGCTACTTATATTTTCCCCTCCCCACATGTTTCTTTTCCTTAAAAAACAACAAAGATGTAATTTGTTATATTTTTTTAAAAATGAATAAATACAGCTGATAGGGCACATAACTGAGAAGTTCTACAGATCTGAGCTCATGTAAAATGAAACCAAAGAAACCCCCAACAATTCATTCATCAAGATGGAACATTTGCTAAGAATTCTCTGATTAATAAAGATTAAACAGTATTCCCACCACCACCACCACCACCAAATTATTATCATAAAAGAAAGAAAAAGGCTTGGAATGCTAAAAATTAGGCAAGAAGCAGTGACACTTCGGTCCTGGTCCCTTTTAAGGAAGCACATGCCTGCCTTTTTTGGTGAAATTTAGAATTGTGCATGTATTATCAGCAACATTCACAGTTGGTTCATAGTATTCTTGTCTGTCAATAAACATTGCTTTGACTGTGCAGGATGATAATTGCTCTCTCTGCACTTCCCTTGGCACCTACCAATCGTTGCTAAACTATCAGTAAAACATTTTTATTTTTCTTCACTTTTCTGTTTTCTGCCTGAGTGTCAGCCGTTCCAAAAATACTGGTGGACTTTAGCATCCTTTTGTATTATCTTTGAGGAACGTTCATGACAAACTGGATTGTGTCATCATTTTGTATGCTTTTGCTTCCTGAAAAAGTGTTTTCCCACTATCTCCCTCTTTTGTTTTCAAGGATGGTTTCAAACAAGAAAATCTTTCTTTGGTTTTTAAGGAAGAGAGTCTGAATTGAGGAATGCAATGAATGGGAGTCAAGCTGAAACCAGATTCAATCCATCATCATCATCATCATCATCATCTCCTCCTCCTCCTCTTCTCAGGATAGTTCTGTACTCTCTCCCCCCACATATAAAACTGACTTTCAGCATTTAATGGCTAATGGATTATGTTAGGTCAGTACTAGACATATAGCTATTATGGCTGTTATTTTCTCTTTTCATGGGAGGGTGCTCAGTAAAATGAGATTGTTACACTTCTTTTATGTGTGTATGTATGGGGGAGTTGTGTGTGTGTAAAAGAGAGAGAGAGAGAGAGAGAAGTCAGTGACAGACAGTTAAAAGCCTCTTCATGTAAGGATGTTATTTCATAAAGACACCAGCACTGGATTATCCCCTTCACTTTAAACTTCTGCCAGCTTGTACAAAGAGATAAAACAAAATAGCCCCGGTCCCAGGGGTGGAGGAGCGCTGGCCATATCTGCCTGTGTCCACAGCTTTCATTTTGATTAGTCACATGTGAGGAAAATTCACTTAGGCTGAGAGGTAAATTTAATACCAGTTATGCCCATGCTGTTCATATCACAACCATTTTCACATGATGCCACTTAATTCCCTAAGAAGCAGAAAGGTAAATCGGTGGCTGGCCAGCTAAGGTGTCATAATGCATTAGGACCAGGGCTCGCTGCAGGGGATAATGGTTCTGATTGCTGTTGACTCATGTCTCCACCAACTGCTTCATGTAAAATAAGTGACATTTAAAAGGCATCAAAATGTGAGAAGAGGTAAAAAAAAAAAAAAAAGGCAAGTACTAAACTTGCCACCTGAACACTAAGTCCCTTTTTCACCCTAAGTGGTATAAAATGATAACTCAACATGCCATTGGTGACCTGCACTAAGCTTTTAACTTCCTGTCTTGTGTTTTTAGAGAAAATCTGTAAAATTGCTTCTGGGAACTGCTCCAACATGTTATCATTTATTTCCCTTTTCTCCCCCTCTTTGCTTTTCTACTTTTGCCCTTGGATATCAGACTATTCATCTTTTGAAAGGCTTAAGACAAAATCAAGTTAGGCAGTCGTATACAACAAGAGGCAGCCTGGTCTCTGAAGGCCCATTTAAGTCTATTTTTATAAAGAGAATCAAATTCCAGTTTACAGTAAGCATATGCTTCAGTTGACATCTGTTTCGAAGACTTGGATGCTTTGTTTGCATAACAGGCACCAATAAATGGCCTTGTTTTAAGTCTGCTCACTCAGTTGTATTTGGGTTGTTCAGCTGGGGATTTGAGTTGCAGCTGATCCCCTACCGCTCATAGCAGATAGCAAAGGAAAGGGAGGGGGTAAAAATCTGAGAAGCCCATTCCTATTTATTAATGCAGATTTTAACATTCTCAATGAACTACTTAGCCCATGTTAGCTTATAACCAAATTCTTATTTGACTAGGCAGAGGAACAGGGCACACTTCAAAGTAAGAGAAATGAAGATTAGAGAAGTTATTTTATTTTTTTAGTTAATTCCACTAGTGTCCTATTTAGTGATGCATAATTGAAATTGGGCAAATCATTTAACATGTATGCACAGAAAAATAATCTTAAATGGCACTACATGAATAAACAATACAATATGTGTGCCTATTTGGGGGATGATGGTGCAGAAACCCACAAATAATTCAGCTTTCCCCTTACTTCCCCCTCCCACATTTAACAAATATATCATGAAACCAGGTTAGAAATATGGCAAAAGATTAAAAATAAATGATTTCCCCTTTTTGCTAGAAATGCTCATTGAAGCTGTCTATATACTTTGATTATGTATGAGGACTAACAATAAATATGAAAAATGTATTCTGAAGAAAAACAGTATATGTGCTATGCGAACACACACATTTCTTTGTTGTTTCTGGTTTTTGTCTGTGTGTATTTCTGAGGTTTTACCCTTTGGTGGATGGTCACATATAGCAGCCTTCTTCTCTTGTAATGAGTTCAATTCCATGGTGGCTGTGTTTTAGCAGAAGGCAAGGCACTCATTTTTAACTGACTAGCCCTACCTGCTTCTCCCTTCTGTGTCATATATCATAATTTTCTAAGTGGTCTTTGAACTTCCAGGAGCAACTGGGGTGGGGTGGGGGGGAATCTGTTAAGCCATGTGCTCAAATTTGCTTGACTACAAGATCTTTTCATTTCAAAAGCCAACATTGTATAGAACACAGTACCTTCAGGTTGGTAGTCTCGGTTCAGCCATTATTCAGAATGTTATTTTTCTCTCAAAATTGTATGTACTAGTAGTGGTGATAATGGTAATGCTAGTGCTGGTAGTAGAGTAGCAGTAGTTATATTGCAGACATGGGACTAGGTGCCAAAATGGTGGTCATGTGATCAGGTTTTGCCTCTGTAATTTAGAATTAATTTTCTTTCTGAGTCCTGACATTATCTGGCATTCATTTCCTTCTACTCTCCAGTGGTTTGGAACAGTCAGGAAAACTGGACTAAACATTGTAGAACACAAGGGAGGAACCAAAAGTAGAGCTGATATTTCCCATGCATAACTTGACAGAAATAACTTACCTGGACACTTCCCCGATGGTGCACTTGTGTTGGACCTCTATGGGGGCCAGCGCCAGGGGATTTGCTGCTACTCAAAGTGGCTGCTCAGAGTAATTAGGCTGAATTCTTGCTTGGCCCCCAACTATTGCAAGACTTCACGTGAGGTTAAAGCAAAATCTAGCTCCAGATTTTACTCAAATCTTCTTGGATGTCAAGATCCCATGAGATTTGCTGTGAGACCTGCCTTGACATTGGGCATGATATAAAACAAAAGGGGACGACCTTATGGGGAATATCGGAGCCGATGGGAGAATGTAACCTGTAGTCAGGGCAGATGCAGGACCCCCTTCCACTGGCCCAGTAGGGCTTAATTACACTGATTGTCTGGGATACAACCCCTACTAATTTAACTGACAGGAGCAGGGGAATCCCCACTGAGCAATTGGCTAAGTATGGAACCATCAGGCCCCATCTCCTTTCTACCTGGATATAATGTATTGACAGTGATTGATTTATGATGGCACTATGATTGATTTACAGTGGTATGATGATTGATTGACTGCTGCATTATGATCAATTTATGATGAAATTATGATTAATTTACAATGGAGTTGTGATTAATTTATAGCTGATTTATGATTGATTTACAACACCTGTATCATGCATTAAAGTTGTGGCCATCTTGAAACCCAGATAATGGTTTCTGGCCTCCCTTGGCTGGTGCAATGAGGACATAATAGTTGGGGAAATTGTGCTAGGCTATTGTATAAGGTTTAGCACCATTGTCCCCCTCTGCTTGGGCCATGCTACTTATGTGACCCCTCTAATTCTGTGATGTTTCATTTGGACTTGGAGAAATCAGCCCTGGGCTTGACACAGTTCTTCTGTTTGTACATATTTGCATGGTGAATCAACCCACTTCATGCCTGCCAAATCCTTTATTAGCATGCTTCTCTTTTGCTCCTTGAACCCACCCTTCCTTGCTCCCATTCACATGCCCCTCCAAAGCAATTACATAAAGCCTTATATAACAGTATACAGTGGTTTACTGACTGTGTCAGGTGTTTTTTTTCCTCCAAGTGGATTTACTTATCAGCTTTTTCTAGTGGTAGCAACAACAGTAGTGGGAAATGTATCTCTCCCATTTACTCTTATCCAGTACTCCTACTTTCTTTTTCCCCTTTAATTTTTATATATGGTAAAAATTTCATTGAAGAGAGGTTTTAGATGACAGGGCTGTAATTTTAAACCCAATAGAAGAGGTGTAAGCAATTTGAGCTTAGCTGAAGCATAATCTTAGGTTGTCAAGAAGAAACCCATTCTCCCTATGCTAATCAATCAGTATATCAAGCGACCAATCATCTCTTCAGCTTAGCATATATCCTAAGGTTTGATATATCTATTAACTGCCCATCATGTATCTGGTCTCTGGATGATGAGATTCCCCTATCTTGGCATTTTGGAGGCAGACAACTGAGCTATCACAGCCTCGGAGAAATACCAAAGGGGAGATTTCATTCCTATTCTAGAGAGCAGACAATCAAGGAATACAGAGCATAGTCTCAAAAAAAAAAAAAAAATAAAAAAAAGATGTAGTAAATTACCTTTTCCAATATTGCATTCTGTATGTGCAAATTCTATATATTTTCTTGATATTTTTGCTCCTCTTTAAATGAAGATAAATTTCATTGTTTATTGTGATTGAACCTCCTGCAGAAAACAAGATGGTTGGCTGCTAATTGCAAGAACTATGAATCATATAAAGTGCCAGAATTAATACACATAGTGATATTTCTCCTATGATTAGAAGGGAATCAATGCATTGACAGAGCAGAACTTTATGTTGGTGCCATAGAGAGGTCTATTTAATCCTGATAAAAAGAGCTTGCTTTCCTGAAGACTGAACAATTTTTTTTAATTTTAAAACAAAAATTTAGATAACATTTAGGGAAGGAGAGCCAAACATCTGCATGGCCTTCTCTGCTAAATATTTGAGGTATATGAGGGTATAATAATATTTCAAGACCTTATGGAGATGAGATCTGTTTGAAACAAGTAGTCATTCATTCTGAAGTCGTAGGCTTTCATGGCCGGCATCCATAGTTTTTTGTGGGTTTTTCAGGCTGTGTGGCCATGTTCTAGAAGAGTTTCTTTCTGACGTTTCGCCAGCATCTGTGGCTGGCATCTTCAGAGAGAAAAAAAGTCATTCATTCTGCTGTCACTAGAGTTCAGAGTGTATTTCAAAGAGGCTGCAAATAATTCAAAAATTTGATTCTTACAAAATGTATTACACATAATTACCATGGAAAAGAACACAGAAGTTTAAATTCTTACATGCAATCTTTAAGCATTTGAGGGTTAATTTAAAGTTAGTACTCGTAACTGCAATTCAGTCAGTAGACTAGCAAGCTATAAGTTTAGCTTTATTTAGCTACTAGCTTTTATGATTAGAAAGTTAATTTAAAGTGTTATATAATTTATCATTAATATCTGTGTTATTCAGCAAATTGTTTTTCAATTCTGCAGTTTTTGAATAATATGTAAAATTGATAATATGTAAAATTATTTTCAAGTTGTAGCTGACTCGCATTGAATGTTAGGTGCAGTTCTATAATTCTTTTTTTTATTTTTTAACTCAGTGTAACTTGAGGAGGTTGCAAATCAGACAATACAATCCTATTCATGTCTATTTTAAAATAATACCCTTTGTTTACAGGTAGGTCTCATAGAATTTCAGCTGAGTGGAGAAAGGTTGAATAGGTAGATAGGTTTGTCCTAGGGTTCCCATAAGTCGGAAATAACTTGAAGGCACACAACAACAACAACAACAACAACAACAACAATTGGAGCAAAAGAGTACTTTAGGAATTTTTGGGTATCCAGGACACTTCACTCAATGCATCTGAGGAAAGACCAGGGATATATCTATACAACAGACTGGACATTAATAGGTTATTGATGAAAAATGACGTTTTGGGGTATGTACTTAGAATTATCTTACATCCATAGGGTTTAACGAGAAACGTGATTGGTCTGCATTCATGATGTACCATATGGATACTTTATTACTGTTATCATTGTGTGTTCTGAACTACATAGCAGTGCCATGTCATTATGGTTGTATATATTTATAATACAATTCACACAGTATCTGTTTGTATTATCCTCATTCAGCTTCCCTTATTGAGTCCTTTCAAGCACTTGTGTTTATTTTTATACTGGATAGTGTTTTTTGGCCCATACTGATATCCTCATAAAAACTGCCCCCAAAGTGTCATTTGCGCTAAGAGGGAAGATACACTGGCACCAACGAAGCTTACTCTCTGTACAAATAGCAATCAAGTAGGGAACAATGTTCGTTGTTGGGAGAGTGTGCAATAATCCTACCTGTTTTCAGATCTTTTATAAAATTCAGAAATTTTGCCCTATCAAAAACAACGACAAAATTAGTTTTCATTAAGAGGCAATCTGTAAGGTGTAAGTCAGGGGTAGGCAACCTTTCCCCTTTAAGGGCCAAGGGACTTCAGCTCCCAGAAGCCTCAGCCATGTTGGCCAATAGTCCCATGTTGGCCAATAGCTCCTGGGATTCTGGGAGCTGAAGTCCCTCGGCCCTTAAAGGGGAAAGGTTGCCTACCCCTGGTGTAAGTTGTGTAATTTGATTGAGTATATGTGAGACATAGCGAAGTTGGATTTACAAAGGGAAGACCCAGGCTCAGGTTCCTCAGAAATGGAAGAACTGGGATCACATGTAACATGTGAATAGATTGTTTACTTCATTAAGTGGAGCAAGGTTGTGGGCATGTCTTCATAAGACGTTCATGGGAAATAAGCATTGATGTGCATGTCAAATTTTGTTTCCCACATTTTATATCATCCAAAACATGAACATAAATTAATTTTATGTCATTCTAAATATTCTGAATTTTATGTTGTCCTCAAAGGTACAAATGCATAGTTGTGAAAGAAGTGATTGCTTTACAAAACAATCCCTTTGGAGAAGAAAAAGTGAAACACTGAGTGATATCATCACTTGTAAACTGTCAACTGCTATTGATTTGATATGTTTTCTCCTGCTGTGTATATGGCCCACTTTACTTGCCAGTATGAAAGCCACCAGATTGAGTCCTTTCGTGGGTTGGCCCATTTTGTCTTTCAAACAAGGAACTCTGTGAACAACAGCAGTATAAGTACTCTCATAGTTCTAGCAATGTATTGAATGTTTTGATTTAGGGAAACTTGTCTTAGGAATTTTTGGATTTAATTCATCTCAAATCCGACTCAGTGGACTGTCAATTTAACAGAGGTAAATGATAGCTTTGCATGTATTTCAGAGCTTTTTGCATTTACTGGGTGACAAATAAACACACCACTAATAAATAAGAGTAAATATTGGGAAGAAATGAACATGTGTAGAGAATGCCACTGATTTTATATATTTCTGTTGTGCAGGAAACATGTCATTATCTCCCATAAACCTCATGCAGAAGGACAGGACAGGACAGGACATTGTACTTCCACAGAGTTTCATTGTGTTGTAGAATCCACACAGAAATAGACCTACAGTGTAGGTATTAAGTGACACTGTCATCTGCATATTTGTAAACAGTTGTGCCCAACTTCAGCCACTTGCTATGTACAGGGTTTTTCCCCTTGTAGACAAAGAAATGTGCAGTAAATCTACTGATTTATGCCATTGGAGTACTTTCTATCTTAGTAACTGTAATGTAAATGCCTCATGAACCTGAATGCTATAAAGCAGAAGTAATGTGCTGCATGCTTAACTAAGGGCCTCTACAGACAGGCCCTTTGGGCTATCCTAGAGGCAGGGATGGGGAGGGGCAGCCGCACTCCGGCTGCCTCAACCCCTTCCTGAAGATGTCCTGATGCCATGCGACGTTATGCACAGCATGCGGCATCAGGACGTCCTTCCAGCACAGCCTTTTGATGCGCTGTGCCGGAAGAGGCGCCAAAGAGCTGTGCGGTGGCTCTTAGAGCGGCCTTTTGCCGGCTCTGAAAGGAGCGGCATTTTGCCGCTCCTTTCTAGGCTGGCAAAAGGGAGGATCAAGGCCGCACTGTCCAGCAGCCTCAGCCTCGATTCTCTGCTTCCCCAGGGCCGCCCGTCTGCATCCCCCCTTCGTTGGCTTCTTCTAGAGAATTAGATATTTCTTCCATTGATGAGACACTGCAATTCATTGGGGTTAGAATAAACCACCAATATCCAGCACAGTGTAGTGGTTTGAGTCTTGGACTATGACTCTGGAGACCAGGGTTCAAATCCACACTGAGCTATGGAAATCCACTGGGTGACTTTGGGCATGTTGCAATCTCTCAGCCTCAGAGGAGGGCAAAGGCAAGCTTCCTGTCAACAAATCTTGCCAAGAAAACCCTGTGATAGCGTTGCCTTAGGGTTGCCATAAATCAAAAACAACTTGAAGATACACAAAAACATATATCCCACAATGCAACAAGTATATGTTTTATTTTTATTATTTTATTTTATTCCACATTGTGTTTTTCTCTCTCTTAGTTTTTCACTTGAAGATACTTGATGAGATTGCTGGAAAGTTTGATTACAGTCCCACCTTTTGACACAGAGACCTGAAATATTATCTCAAATTCCAACTGAGTTGGAAAATATACAACTCATAAAATGCATCTACAAAACAAACAAACCTAGTATTGCTAGGGTTAAAAAAAAGAGGCAACACAGATTCCATTGAACATATTGATAAAAATATTCTGAGATCAGTTGCAAAAAAGGTTATTTTTACCAGACAACGAAAGAGAGTAATGAATAATGAGCAACAGAAGTCCATCCATGATAAATAGCACACTCTGCATGTACAAAGTCCCAGATTAAATCATCAGCATTTCCAGTTAAAATATCTCCAAAGAAGAGATACAAACTCCTATCTGAAGCCCTGAAGAGCTCCTGCCAGTCAGAGTGTAGACAGTACTAAACTAGATAGACTAATGATCTGACTAAATAAAAAGAACAAAAAGTAGCCTTGTATTAATTTTCTCAACAGGACATATTACTTACTCATGCACTGTAAATCTTAAAATACTCTGTGTCAACAATACTCAGTTAATAAAAAGACTTTTAGATTGCCTGTACTGATGCTTCTCCTTCAAAATATACTAGCACTAACAAAAAGGAGAGGCTACATTAATGACTTTAGGTTATTCATTTATTAACATTTTGTTCATTTTTTCCTGCCTTTTTCCCAATAATGGAATTCAAATGGCTAATACCATATCTAAAACAATACAAAGTAAAAACAATACAAAAGCATCAATAAGAATATAAATATAAGATTTTAAAAACAGTTTATGAAGTTAAAACACTAAAAATATTAAAATGCATTAGGACCCGGAGCAATGAATTCGAACTATAGATAAAGAGATTCCACCTCAACATTAGGAAGAATTTCCTGACAGTATGAGCTGTTCGATAGTGGAACACACTCCACTGGAGAGATTTTAAATCCTCCTTTGGGGGATTTTAAACAGAAACTGGAAGGCCATCTGTCGGGGTGCTTTGATTGTATGTTCCTGCATGGCAGAATAGGGTTGAACTTGATGGCCGTTGAGGTCTCCTCCAACTCTGATTCTATGATTCTATATGACTATATCCCAGCCTTAAAAAGAGAACTGCACAGCATTAAAAGCCCAACCCTACTTAGGGGCCATACAGACGGCCCCTAAGTGGTGGCTACGTGCTGCCCCAGAAGTGCCAGATTGGAGCTGCGGCAACCGCATACCACGGCCCCGATCTACAGTTTGCCACTCCAAAAAGAGTTGATAAATGCTACTCCACAATGGAGTGGCAAAAAATTGTCCTTACTGCCACTCTCGTGGCTCTTCTGCGCTCCCTTGACACAGCGTGTAGACACACTGCACTAAAGGAGTGCCCTGATACCACGCATCATGCGGTGGGACACGCAGTGTGACAGTGGCATTGGGGCGGAGACAGGGCAGCCGGCGGGCAGTCACCCCACCCCAACTCCACCCCTGGGCCAGCCCTTTTGGCCGGTCTGTACAGGCCCTTAGTTTGTAAAAGTCAGATATGTTTTAACCTGCCATCGGAGGAAAGCAAAGATGAGACCATTCTGGCCTCTCTAGGGAGCGAGTTCCAAAGTCTGGGAGCAGCCACCGAAAAGGCTTGTTCCCACTAAACAAGACTGAGAGGGTGGTGGGACAGAGAGAAGGGCCTCTCCAGGCAATCTTAGAGGCTCATGAAAGGAGATACAGTCCTTCAAGTACCAAAGCCATACAGGGCTTTATATGTTAAAACTAGCACTTTAAATTGCACCCGGAAATAGACCAGCAGCCACTGGAGCTGTTGCAGCAAGAGAAATGTGTGCTTCCTGCTGCCAGCCCCAGTTAAAAAAACCTGGCTGCAGCTCTTTGGGCAAACTGAAGTTTCAAAAACAGCTTCACATAGAGATTTGCCACCTTCATTCTTAGTCAGAAGAAGGAGAGTTGCATCTGTTCCCAGATTCAGATTACATTGCTGTAAAGATAAGGAAAGGACTAGGTGGCCTTAGGTGAATCTGTAATTTTATTACAGCATTTTATAGAGGTGTCAGAGAAACAACTTCTCCTTCACAGCAACAACCTGAAGTGCATCTATAGAATGGATCCTGATGCTGGATCTCCAAAAGTTCAGGCCCTGGGTGGGAAAGGGCATGTACTGAAGCCACCAAGCTGAGTATAGCTGCTTTGCACCATTCTAAAAGAATAGTGAGAAGTGCTTGTTGGGTGCAGAACTGCTTAGACAACTCTCCTTTTCCTACATGTGATACCCATGCTAAATTCTGAATTCTTGTCTGTTGTTTTAGCTGGAAAATTTGTCTAGAAAGTGTGTTGAGTACAAGTTTGTATAATTATTGTTGCTCAAGCATTACTAATAGACCTAATATAGCTGGAGAATGTGTGTTTCTTAGGGGCAAGTGCGCACCCACTTCACTGAAAGGGCTCACTATGTTGATCTACTAAGAAGCTGCACAGAAACCAACCTATGCCTGGTAGATGTAACTGGTAGACGGGAAAAAACATGGAAGGAAGCTACATACAGCCGACTGCTGCAACTCCACTATAACAGACCCATGGTCAGAATGCTGTTTCTGAGCATGCATGTCTATTGTAAGATTGAAGTGAGCCAACAGAAATGTTTTACTTGTACTTGTAAATGTATGGTCATACTAAAATAAAAATGCCTTATACAAAATAAAGAGATGCCTAGGAATATTTACTGAACGTAGCGCAGATCATTACACAGAGAGTCTGTGAACATTTAGAAAGCAATGCCATTATCACAAAAAGTCAAAATGGGTTTCTGATAAACAAGTCATGCCAGACTAATCTGATCTCCTTTTTTGATAAAATTACCAGCTTGGTAGACAAAGGGAATGCTATGGATATAGCATATCTCGATTTCAGTAAGGCTTTTGACAAGGTCCCCCATGATATTCTTGCAGACAAGCTGGTAAAATGTGGGCTAGACAATGTGACTGTTAGGTGGATTTGTAATTGGTTGACTGGCCAAACCCAAAGGGTGCCCAACAATGGCTCCTCTTCATCCTGAAGAGAAGTGACCAGTGGGGTGCCACAGGGTTCTGTCCTGGGCCTGGTACTATTCAACATCTTTATCAATGACTTGGATGAAGGAATAGAAGGCAAATTAGGAGGAGCAGCTAATACCCCAGAGGACAGGATCCAAATTTAAGAAGACCTGAATAGATTAGAAATCTAGGGCAAAGCTAACAAAATGAATTTCGACATGGAGAAATGTAAGGTACTGCACTTAGGGCAAAAAAAAAAAATAAAAAAAAATTGAAATGCATAAGATGGGGGACACCTGGCTTAACGAGACTACATGTGAAAGGGATCAAGGAGTCCTAGTAGACCACAAGTTGAACATGAGTCAACAGTGTGATGCGGCAGCTAAAAAAGCCAATGCAATTTTAGACTACATTAATAGAAGTATAGTGTCTAGAGCAAGAGATGTAATAGTGCCACTCCATTCTCTCTTGGTCAGACCCCACCTGGAATACTGTGTCCAGTTCTGGGCACCACAATTCAAAAAGGATGTGTCCAGAGGAGGGCGACCAAAATGGTGAAGGGTCTGGAAACCATGCCCTAAGAGGAAAGACTTAGGAAGCTGGGTATGTTTAGCCTGGAGAAGAGACAGTTAAGAGGTGATATGATACCCCTGTTTAAATATTTGAAGGGATGTCATATTGAGGAGGGCACTGGCTTGTTTGCTGCTGCTCCAGAGAATATGACACAGAACAATGGATGCAAACTACAGGAAAAGAGATTCCACCTCAACATTAGGAGGAACTTCCTGACAGTAAGGGCTGTTCAACAGTGGAACACACTCCCTCAGAGTGTGGTGGAGTCTCCTTCTTTGGAAATCTTTAAACTGAGACTGGATAGCCATCTGTTGGGGATGCATGGCAGGGGGTTGGACTCAATAGTCCTTGTGTTAGAAACTTTGATGTGTTTACAGATAAAGGGTTAAATAATCAAAATCATGTGTTCATTAAATATTGAAATGGCTGGAAGAAATCTTCAATAGTATACAGAACGTCCTGCATAGCATGTGAAGAAGCATATATACAATTTCATGGGTGTATGCTTAAGTGGAAAAGCTATCATTTCAGCTATCATATAGAACATTCCATCCTCACTTCTTAAAATGAGTGCTCATTTAAATCAGATATTATGGAAAAACCAATGGCTAATCCTAAATTCAGGTATACTACCACTCTAGCTAGGCAGATTGTTAGTTGATCATGCTAAGATGCTTCCTTATCCATTATTGGATCTGAAAAAAGGAGGATTAAGAATTATCTGACTTCTCTGTTAATGTGCAAATCATCTAAAAGCTCAGCTTAGAAAGGTCTTAGAATGCTGTACAGCACCAAAATAATAACATCTCAGAATTTTAATAGTCTAAATGTACAGCAGAACAAGTGAAATTTAAGTTAACAGACAATAGAAAAGGAAAAACACATTGGTGAGTGTTTCATTGATAGCCTTTTTGTCTAAATGTCAGAATTAAGTATTTTTTAAAAACAGATTCTATTTAATTTTACAGTTAAAAGTTGCCATTGTGGCAATTTGTTTTTCTTTACTCTGGCTTAGCAATTAAATTGACAAATGTGTTTGGGGATCATGTGTCACATAATTACAATAGTTAATTAGAACAAAAGAACCCGAGCAAAGTATGCAGCCTCCCTTTTGTTTTTGTTAGTATTTCATAGTGTAATGCTTTTCCATCTGCCTCTGCATATGTTGAATAAACAATATCAATAGGCTTAAAGACTCCTCTCCCAACCCTGATATTTTGAAGAGAAGGAAAGGGAATAAGAAGGAGCAGGGGAGCTCTTAATGTTTCATGTTTGCATTTTTAGACCTGTATTGGAGATTGCTACTGCAGTGTCTTTTATCATTTCCATCGCTCAAATTCATACACTTCCTTTTTCAGAAATCTCTGGAAAGTATTTAAAAAGAAAAGACAAATTGCTAGTATTTCAAAAAAACTCTATTATAATGCATTTTTCAAATATGTCAGACACATCTTTGTTAAAATTAAACCAAGGATTGGTTTTGAGCGAATAGCCCTATATCCTTACAGATGCTGTGGATGGATGCATCTAAGCTGCTTATTATATTGATGGGTTTTGCTGCTCTGCAGCAAATGAAAACAGGCAGCTGCTTCCTCCATCAAAGCAAAAGGCAGCCTGAGTTTTTATTAAACGAGTGTTCATTTCTTCTATTGCCAAAATTCTTCCACAAAACAAAAGAGCAGTTTTAGCACATTATTGCTTAACTAGACATGAACAACTGACAGCAAGTGATAAGCCTGTCTGCTTTTCACAACTGGTAATCATTTTTTGGAATAGATGTTTTAATATAGTTGAATGTAAAATTTTGCAATTTACATCTACAATGGTACGTAAATTTATAGATCCAGCTTGTTGCTGAAGAGTGAAGGCTATAATCACAAAAGGCTTGTTCCAGTGTTGTTTAATTTTTAATGATTATTTGAAAACTGGGTAAAGAAAACGAAATCAAAATTCATTCAGTTGACATACAAAAAGGTGGTAAAGACCATCATATAAGCAGCCCATATGATTTGACAGTTCTGCTATCTAGTCCAGACTTCAGAGCATCTATACAGTTTTTAAAACACACACACACCACAGTTCCATGGGCCTTCTTAGGTTTGTCAGTAAAAGAAATTTGCAGATTACAAACCATCATATTTTCTTCCAAGTCATGAATAATAAGAAGAATGAAAGTATGTGTGTGAGAGAGAGTTTGTATTTGTGTGTGAGAGAGATCTGAAGCCATTTTGGTCACGCTGAAGATCTCGGCCAACCATCATATATATTTTTCAATCATCTGAATATCATAAATTCAGTTTTTGATCAAGAAGTAGAAAAAGTCTTGTATAAAACATGAACCCAGACAAAGATGTGGAGAGAGATGCTGTTCTTCATAGCTTCAATTTCTCTAGCATGCTTTGTGTTAGATACTTATGGCTATTCTGGGGAACACTGAGGTGGACATTCTTTCTATGACACTATTAAATGTCACTTTTCACGTCTTCTATGGAAGAGAAGAACAGTGCGTAAAGCCATCAGGTACACATATTTAATATTCAGAGTAATAACAATAAGATCTCCTGAATGCATAATATCACCTATCTTAAGAATCATCTTCACATATGCTCACTCAGAAGCTTTAGAATGCAACAAGAGGCTCTTTTCTGTGCCTGAGGTATAGTAAGTAGTTCAGTACACAGAAAAGGGCTTTTGAGTTCATGGCATCACAGCAGTGGAAAACATTCCTAGGGAAGATCCCTCTGGCCCCATTATTGCTGGTCTTTTGCTGTACTTCAATCAGTAGATGGCTTTAGTGATAGCGGTATTATTAGGCACGTAATTCTATGAAGGGAATTTTTATTGTATAACACTAATTTGAAATGATAGGTACAAAAGTTGGTAGGAGGGTGGGACAATAAATAGACTGACAGAAAAGCAGATAATAGCAAACCCCAAACCTAGGTTTCTCATAGGTAGCATCAGGGTTTTAGATTACTCATAGGATCATCTCATAAGGTATTTTCACACAGCTGAAATCTTGACCCATCTCTGTTCTATGCCACACATTGATCATTCCTATGTAAAGCCTACTCAGCCCCTGTTTTCACTTGAGAAAGGAAATTGTCCAGTTGGGAGAAGTTTGGATGTTGTTGTGTTCCTTCAAGTTGTTTCTGACTTATGGCAATGCTAAGGGAAACCTATCATGGGGTTTTCTTGGCAGGTTTCTTCAGAGGGGGGTTGCCATTGCCATCCTCTGAGGCTGAAAGAGTGGGTTTCTGTGGCTGAGTCAGGGTTCAAACCCTGGTCTCTAGAGTCCACTGCTCAAGCCATGCTGGCTTTTTAGAAGTTTATATACAGGGAACCTACTATAACATCTTTAGAGAAGTTTAGAAATAGGAAATCAAAATGATCAAGAGTTTTTTTCCTATGTGAAAAGTTTATAATTTTGAGGATTTTAAACCTAGAAAAGAGGTGAATGATGGCTAACATGACAGGAATATATAACACTTTGCATGGTGTGTAAAAAATGGATGGAGGAAAAGGTTTTGTACCCTTTTCTCATAATACTAGTATCTGGGGTCACCCAAGGAGCTGGAGGGATAAAAGGATGCACTTCTTCAAAAGCACATAGTTAAACTACGGAATGTGCTGCAACAAAATATTGTGATGGCCACCTCAGTGGGCAACTTTAAAGTTGGGTTAGACAAATTCATGGAGGATAAAGCTATCACTGTATACTAATTGTGATGGCTCCCCTCTGCCCTGAACCCCAATGTGCAACCCTAAAACCTGCTCTTGTAGGCTGGTAAACCCACAAGAGCTGGTTTTCAGGCTTCAGCAAAAGCTGCCCATGGAAGGGCAAAGGAGATTAGTCATAACTCTACAGTGCCAGGCAACAGCAACCTGTCCTAGCTCATTTATTCTCCCTCATTAACAATTTCTGCAATTTAAACCACATTCTGATGCTGCTTGACCACATGATCTGTGAAATATTGGAGGGTGTGTATTATATCACTTCTAGTACTCTAGCTGCATGGGCATTACAGACAGTTTTGACTTAATGAAAATTGTTTCCGAAGATCAGAGGGTTCTCAGAATAATGTCCTACAGATATCTTGGTTTAGCAGAAAATCCCGTATGCACATGTAGAAGTATTTAGGGATGTTTGGTGTCACAGGGAACCTGATATGAAGCTTGTGAAACTAAAAATTAAAGGAATCAAGCCATCTTTAAGTATCCTTTGTGCACAATATCACTTATCAAAATACAGTTGATACCAATCATCAAAATATTTAGACATCTTTTTACTGGACATTTATAGTATAGACCAGGGGTAGGCAACCTTTCCCCTTTAAGGGCCAAGGGACTTCAGCTCCCAGAAGCCTCAGCCATGTTGGCCAATAGTCCCATGTTGGCCAATAGCTCCTGGGATTCTGGGAGCTGAAGTCCCTCGGCCCTTAAAGGGGAAAGGTTGCCTACCCCTGGTATAGACTCACTTTGCACAATGTAATGTTTAAGGAATGCCTAGATGTAGACTTGTATATGGGGAACCCAATGCAAAAATAACTTCGAATGCCAAGTACTGTATTCTTTGTTGATGGAAAGAAAAAACCCCACTTCAACACACTGGCTTGCTCTTGGGACAGGTCTCATGAAGTGAGGTGCACTATTCCCCCCGCCCCCCAGTGATTCTGTTCTTCCCAAACAGGTTGCAACTTAAAAGATCTCATTGACATAAGTTTCTGGTTTTGGTGCCTTTGTGTTTTTTCTTGAACTAATCAATGAGAGACCTAGAAGCATTTAGTGTCACCTGGAAAGCAGGACTTTCTCCAGCTATTCTTATGCTAATGACACTCAGCTCTGTTTCTGGTTATTGAATTGAACTGGAGCTATGCAGGTGATAGAGTCTAATGCTCCAGTGGGTTGGATACTCTAATGGATTGGATGAGAGCCAATAAACTGAAGTTCAATCTCAATACAACAGAGACCTTATGGACTGGTGTTTCCCAGGACCAACTGCCCTTGATGGAGTTGCACTCCTCTGAGAGATCAGGTCTGTAGATTCAGAGTATTGCTAGACCCATCTTTGTCATCGGAAACCAAGTAGACTCCATAGGCCAGAGAGCTTGAAGCCACTTCTGATTGGGTTGCCAACTACAGACTTTTCTGGACAGATATAGCTTGACTACAGTAATTTATGCACTAATACCCTCTAGTTCAGGGGTAGGCAACCTTTCCCCTTTAAGGGCCGAGGGACTTTAGCTCCCAGAAGCCTCAGTCATGTTGGCCAATAGTCCCATGTTGGCCAATAGCTCCTGGGATTCTGGGTCTGAAGTCTCTCGGCCCTTAAAGGGGAAAGGTTGCCTACCCCTACTCTAGTTAGATTACTGCAACATACTCTACATAGTATGGCCTTTTCAAGATGACTCGTGTCCAAGGAGTTTATCACATGCATTTCCAGCCCAATCTGTGCATGGAATGGGATCAGGATGGAATAGGGAAAAACAGGTTTTACCACACATGAAATTGCTGCTGCACTGCTGGCCGACCATTACCCATCCCCGAACTGGCCTCTGCTGGCTGATTTTGGTACTATGTGTTTTGGACCTTGGAAGCTGCAGCTAGTGCAAAATGTAGCAGCTAGATTGTTGGCTTATAGCTTATAGAATACCACTTCTAATGGAATCACACTAACTTCCAGTATCCAGTTTGAATTCAAGCTTCTAGGAATGACATTTAAAGGCGCAAGTGGTTAAAGGCTCATTGAAATCAGGAGGATTTACTTCTAGGTAGACATTCTTAGTACAACCTCCATTTTGGGGCTGTATACTACAGTGTGTACTGGTGTCCCTGTTCCAAGGTTTCTGGATGAGGCCATTTATCTAGATTCATTCCATTCCATCTTCAGGTCTGTTTATGGAACAGATATGGATCTAGGAGTCCTAGAAGACTACAAGATGAACATGAGTCAACAGTGTGATGTGGCAGCTAAAAAGGCCAATGCAATTTTAGGCTGAATCAATAGAGGTATAGTGTCTAGATCAAGGGAAGTAATAGTGCCACTCTGTCATAATAATTCATGTCTTCTCATGACGTGTCCAAAGTATGCCAGCCTAAGTTTGTCATCCTGGCTTCTAGGGAGATTTCTGGCTTGATCTGCTCTAGGGGCTCATTCCCACTTACATTTAAACTGGTTTGCGATTTGCCTTCACACTGTGTCAGTAAATCAATTCCAAAAGGTCTGTCATTCCCTGAGCGTGTTTACTACTTATCTTGTCATCTTTCCATGTCCTTAATTGTTCTTGCAAGTCTATTTTCCTTTAGATTTTACCTGTCTCTGTATTAGTGCTCTTATCCTGCCTGTGTATCACCTGAGATGTCTCATCATAGGGTTTTCTAGGTGAGCAGATTTGACAAGGAGGACCACCTACACATCCCTGTGCATAGTGCTAACAAGTGTTAGCTATGATGTCACTGCTGTTCTTTTCACTTTAGTGGCACCCACCACTACTGCTGCTATCCAGTAGTTGTTTCCTATGTCTTCCCCTCACACCATTATTGTTGAATTGGTTGTTTCCCTACCCATCTCCTCCTTCCTCCCTCCTTTCTAGAACCCATTTATTTGTCTTTTTAGCCATCCATGTTATCCACAGAACTATTTTCCAGTACCACATCTTGAATGAGTTGATTTTCTTTCTGTCAGCATTCTTCACTGTGAAGTTCTCACACCCATAGTAATTAGAAATATGATGGCCTGGACAATCCTAATTTCAGAGTTGAGTTGTATATCTTTGCACTTAAGAATCTTGTCTAGTTCTTTCATAGCTGCCTTTCCCAGTTCTAGTCTTCTTCTGATTTCTTGACTACAATTTTCATTCTAATCAATTATTGACCCAAGGTATGAGAAATATTGAACTAGTTCAATTTCCTCATTGTCCACATTGAATTTATGTAAATCCTCTGTAGTTTTGTTTTCTTAATCTTCAATAGTAATCATGCCTTTGCACATTCTTTTTTTACTTTCTTTAGTAATTGTTTCAAGTCTTTGTTAGTTTGTTTTCTGGTAGTATTATGCTGTTATCTGCATATCTAAGATTGTTGATATTCCTTCCCCCCCCCCCAATCTTCACTCCTCCTTCCTCTGAGTCTAAGCTCCTCTGTGTATAATATTTTTTTGCATACACATTGAACAAATAGTGTGGGACAATGCAGCTCTCCCTAATTTCTGATTGGGAACCATTCTGTTTCCCCGTATTCAGTTTTAACAGCAGCCAGGGAGTGCACAATTACTTTGTTAAAATCCATTCCCAGGCATGATTCCATTCAATGCTGGTTGTGACATACAGAGCCTTCTTGGTGGCTGTCTCGTAGTTCTGGAAGGCAGCCCCCTCTATGTTCTACTTCCATTCTCAGCCAAACCTTTGTTCCAACAGGCTTTCCAGAACTGAATTTTTCAAAAAGGATTTTAATATAGTGCCGTTGTGCTTTCAACTGTACTTTTCAAAAAATATTTTTAATTACTTTAAATTGTGTGT
The DNA here is from genome assembly GCA_026167975.1 of Phrynosoma blainvillii. Lineage (NCBI taxonomy): Eukaryota > Metazoa > Chordata > Lepidosauria > Squamata > Phrynosomatidae > Phrynosoma > Phrynosoma blainvillii. The sequence continues at coordinate 34,832,761 of JANUYF010000001.1, read as the reverse complement.
TTTAAATTCTTCGTAGTGTTACTGACAGTTTAATTACATTTTGTTGTTAATCTTTTATATCTTTTAGCTATATTGTATTTGCTTTAACTTGTACGCTGCCATACGTCTCAGTTTTGAGGGGAAAGGAAAAGAGAGATGATGATGATGATGATAATGATGATGGATATATGAAGGACTACATCCTTCTTTATGAGCTGCTTAAACTCTGAGATCTTTGAAGAAGTCTCTTCTTCCACAGCCCTCACTGGCATATTTTGTGGGAACATGAGGCCTTCTCAGTGGCTCCTCCCAGGCTTTGGTACTACTTCCCTAAGGACGCTGAGATGGCTCTTTCTTGATTTGTTTCCATTGTCAGGTTAAAACTTCTATTCTATCAGACTTTGGAGAACTGACTCATGTGCTGGCAATAGTGTGCTGTTCTAATGATTGTTTATCTTTTCCTTTTTTAATAGTATTGCTTTGAATAGTTTCATTCTGTATCATATTTTAGTAATAATTGTTGTATTTTTCATTTTGTCTTTGTATAGATTATGATTTATATCTGCTTTAATTTTTGGAAACTGCCTTGGTTCCCAGATTTAACAAATGTAAATACCATAAATATATGTGAATTAACCATTCCTCCTGCTGTAATGAACCATTAGGACTTTCCCTAGTGTCCTCATCATTGGTTTCCCCTTAGTCTGAGACAATTTATAAGATTAATTCCCTGGAATGATAGAACTATGCATTCTTTTGTTTCTTCTGCATATTCGTTTGACTGTCATAAGTCCACCCAGTATCCAATTTTCTCTTATATTGACCTGTAAAAGGTGATAGGTACTATCCTCACCCAGAGGTTTTATGGTGTAGTTCTTTACAACATTTGCAATTACAAATAATAGTGCAATCACTTAATGGATGCATGAAACTGTAGAATGAGACATATGGAAGGAAGAGGGGGAAACAGACAAGTGAAGTTGTGGAGAAAGATATGCATAGGAAATGTCTTAATAAAAAAGGAGGCTTTATTGTAGATGTCTATCCAACATGATATGTGATTTGAATCTACTTTTGAGATTGACCTTAAATGTCACTGAAGAACTGGCAGGCTTTGAAAAGAAATAAAGTTGAAATACATGATGGCTTCAATTAGGGATGTGCTGATTTAAATAATTTGTTCTCATAAGAGAAAAAATAATTTAAACAATTTTCTCCCCACTATAGGAATGTCTGCAAAAACTGCAATTTTCAAACACCTTCTTTCAGTAGGGAGAAAATTCCCTCCCAGGAACATCTCCCCACCACCACCACCTCCTATGAAAGCAGGGCAGTGGAGCAGCTGAGCAAGGAGGATTAGCTATCATTTGCTAACATATGCTTCTGTCTTCTCCACCATGCTTCTCCTAACATAGCTTGCAGTGGCTGGCAGGAAGGGTGGGCAGATGAGCCAGAAGGAGTAGCCAGGTGTGAGGAGTAGTTGAACAAATGGTACGGTCCTCCAATCTTTTTGAAGACTGGGAAGGGGGAGAAAGGCTTCACTTGATCTTCCTAACACTGGAGAAGCCCTTTTTCCATTTTCTCACTATAGTCTGAAGAAAGTCGACAGAAAGAAAATCAACTCATTTGAGATGTGGGGCTGGAGAAGAGTGCTGAGGATACAGTGGCTAGCCAAAAAGGCAAATAAATGGGCCCTAGAACAGATCAATAGAACTGAACAGATCTTGGAAGCCAAGATGACTAAATTGAGGCTGTTGTACTTTGGCCACATCATGAGAAGGCATGAGGCAAGAAAAGACAATAATGCCAGGAAAGGTGGAAGGCAATCGAAAGAGAGGAAGACAGAATATCAGATGGTTTGACTCAATCAGGTAAGTCACAGGCCTGAACGTGCAGGACATGAGCAGAGCAGCTGAAGATGGGGGTCTTGGAGATGTCCTATTCACAGGATTGCCATGAATCAAAGCTGACTCAAAGACAGTTAGCAACAACAACAACAATTCTTTTCATCCCTACTTCAGTTTTGGAGAAAATTAGTCACACTTAAGTCTCACTGAAATAAATAAGGCTGGATCTGCCTCATCAAAGTCTGGAACTCATTGAATGTTTGCTGTAATGAAGAACAATGTGTGTGTGTGTGGGGGAAACGGAGACACAGAGTGGATAGTCAGAAGATCAAAAAGGAATACTCTGGGCTCGTTCCCACTTTCCCACAAATGTTCAGTTTGCGATTCGCCTCCTCTCCGTGTCGGTGAATCGATTCCAAAAGATCTGTCGTTCCCACTCTGAAAGCAGATCTTTTCATTATTCCATTGTAATCATTTCTTTTTTGGCATGAATGTCATTCTCACTAATTTGTGCCGCTTCAAAATGCATGTCAATCATCTGCACGTCATATAAAAAATATATAAAAAATTGACAGGATATGTGATCCATTGGTTTTGCAACTACTTGCCTCTCTGAGCTGCAGTCCACCCATAATTGCAAGAAGTTTCAAATACAATGGATTGCATATTCTGTCAATTTTTATAACACACACACACACACACACATATATATAAAATGTGCCCATAGGTCACACCACAAAGGCAGCACTGGGGGTGGGGGGAGATGGTTGATTTCCCAAAAACTGATGAGGTATGGTAAACACCCCTCTGCATTAGTCCCTCCCTCCAGAATGATGCAATTCAGATCTGTCATTCCCACTTGTTGAACACACTTCAGAATCGATTCTTTACAAAAGAACCACTAAAAAACTAGTGACAGAAAACAGTAGGTTTTTTGTGTTTGCCTCGCTTCATCGCAATTGCAACTGAGCACAGTAGGAACTGGATTCAAGTGGGAACGATGGTCATATAACCTGATCAGCAATTAGCTTTAAATCTTAGTGGGAACAAGGCCTCTGAAACCTCCCTCTAGACATTTCTTCCCAAGACACTCTTTTTTTTTTCATGGACCGGAAGGGAGATTTGCAGTTATAGGATCACAGAGTTGAAAGGGACCTCATGGTCCACTGAGTCCAATTCCTTGCTCAGTGCAGGATCTCCAGTTAAAGCATCCCCAGCAGGTAGCTGTCCAGCCTATTTTTAAGATGTCCAGAGAAGGAGACCCCAGCACTTCTCTACGCAGTTGGTTCCATTGTAAGCTGCCCCGATTGCTCTGCAGAGGGGCGGGATATAAATTATTATTATTATTATTATTATTATTATTATTATTATTATTATTCCATTGGTGAACTGCTGTTACTGTCATGAAATTATTTCAAATGTTCAAACAGTCGGTTGAATACGCAGCTGATGGAAGGGAGAATTAAACACCATCAATCTAACTCACTATTTAACTCCTCATCAAATGGACCCCAGACCCATAAAAAAAAAAAAAAAAGTGAGTACAAAACCTGCCCCAAGGAGATTAGAGTTGAGAAAGTGGCACAAAGTAGATGACAGGAAGAAAACAAAAGCTAAGGCAGGGATAAAGAGGAAAAGGATATGCAATTCTTTTAGTCACATGGTTAAACTACAAATTTGTGCTTCAAACTCCTCCTTTTTAGTGGAGCTTAAGCATGTTTTAGTCACCTGGACTGGAGCTATTATTCTCAACTAAGACAATTATAAAATATTTTGAAGCCTCGTTTATTTAAGTAGAGAAGAGGTGAACATTTTTTAGTTCTCCTGCTGATTGGAGTGGGATTTTCAAAAGCTTAATGTAGGCAGGATCTTACCCAGTGTTTGCGTGGCAAGGTAAGATTTTCATCCAAGCAAAGTCTTCATATATAGCTATATTACATCTCTGCATATTATAAATATAGGTCAGCACAAGGGAGTAGAAGTCAAAGTGCAAACTCCTCCACATGGATTGTTAAGCTTATCCCTATTTTGAAAGCCATCAAAGAGGATTACCTACCTGTTCAAGCAAGAGAAGCTTTTCCTTTTACTAAAATTAACAAAGGTATTCTTGCTGCTGGCTTAATGCTTTAGTGAGTAGCACTGTGTACTCCCATACTTGAGACCTTGGTCTGTGGAAGACCTTTGACTGCTGTTCTTTTTTAGTTGCCAGTGTCTGGAATTAATACTGACATAGTATTTAGTAGTCCTAAAAAACAACAGAAATATAGTGTGTCTAGCTGGGGGATGACTGGATTATGTGGTTTTGGGGCACCCGGTCTACAATCTTCCCAGTGATGGTGTAAACAGCTGCTACTGCAAAGGAACTAAATGCTTTCTAAAGGAACTAAAGGGTTAATTTTGGAGACAGCTCCCAGAATTCCATAGCCTATATGGCTACTGTCTATGCTCACTGGAGGATTCTGGGAGATGTATAGTCCAAGAAAGTCACCAGACTATGGTGCTAACTTTGTATTACCATCAAGGATACAAAATAATGCTGCCCAGTATAAGAAACTCACCTATTGTTCAAAGCTATGGTTGAATGTATCTTAATTTGAAGGAAGAAGAGAAATTTAACAGCTTCAGAGGTCTCTTCCAAATGCCAGTGTTTTGTAACATAAAACTAAGAAAAGAGTTTGGAATTAAATAGTTGTCAATTTAATAAAGAAATTCATTTTGAAGAAAATTACAGGTGGTTCTAAATTAGCCACATATTCATTAAACTCTTTGATGGGTAACAGCTGGAAAAATCCTTTAAAAATCCTTGACAAAAATGTTCCTTTGCTTTGCCACGTGATCCTTTTCAATGCCACTTCAAGCAGGCAAGCCTAGACAGATCCCAGACAGACCTGGAAGGTGGATCTCACATGACCCCCAAAGATCTGCAGTCAGTAATGGCTCTGCTTGGTCCTGGCTGAGTAAATTTTGCAGTTTCTCAGACTAAGTACAAAACCTTCAGGCCTTTAGTGAGACACAAGCAGCACTGTTTGCATTGTGGAGGGGAAAACATTATCAGCTTGGCAGAAACACTTTTACAGACATGGCCTCAATGTATGCTTCCAGAGCAGGTTTTTAGCATGAGGAAGGGCCTGCAGAATCACTCTACTTCCACTGGCTGGAAGCCACTTTTGCCAATATTGTGTTGGATACTGGCCCATAATGATAGACATAATTCAAGGTTATTTAAAACTTAGATAAAAACAGCATACTGTTAAATTCAATCGTCATAATCATCATCATAAAAAACAATTAACAAACAAACAATTAAACTATCAGACCAGAATGTCATGTATAAAGTAATTTGTCTTTAAACTTCCCAGATGCTAGGCACAGGGGGCAGCAGCCACCAGGAAAGCTTTCCTTGATAGAGAAAATAAAGCAGCTTTATTTCACTCACCTTTTCACCCCAACTCCCCTCACCCTGCAAGTTTGAGCTGAAAATTCACAGCTGAAAATTTTCTACACAGTACTAAAGAAGTTTCATCCAGTTATCATTTAAAGGGACACTGCAGGGACACTGAGCTGAGGAAGAACTTGTAGCTTCAAGTGAGGTCAGGACTTATAAGAAGTGATTTCTAACATAGTGAGGGGATAGTGATTTTTTTTAAAAGAAACCCAAAACCCATTGTATATTATACCCTCTTGAGGGGAGGTATGATTTCCCTGCCCCAACACTTTTGGTGGTGTGGTGATCCATAGAGGGATCTGAGGAACGTAGGTATACCTACATATAAATGCACATGAAACACAGAACACAAATCATCTGCCAGAATAGTTTGGTAGAAAGAGAGCAATGGGGTGATACATTTTCCACATGGAAAGCTAAGAAAGATGACCCATCTTCATTGGTGTGTGGCAGGAATAATCCTTTTTCTTGAACAGAAACCCTCATATGCGTGGGAAACTAATGGAAGTCAGTTTACTTCTCTGGAATTTCTACAAAGCATTACCATTATGTGACTCTGATCTAACATACAGCAGTAGTGTGTATGGATTATCCCTTTCTGCTGGCTGCAGGCCATAGAGGATATAATTTAAATCCTAATGATACCATGGCTAATGAAGATTGCCCTTTAGCTAACAAATGCTCAATGTTAGCACCATCCTCTGGATGCACAAGAATGAATGTCTCCTTGTGCTCATCCATGCAAACGGAAAGATCCAGAGGGCTCCCAAGTTCATCCGTTGAGTGATCATGAATTAATAGCATTGAGGAATAGTTGTTGTTTGGTTGGAAGGATGTCCAGTCCATCTTTCTGCTGTTACTCTGACAATGATTTAAGATGTCCTTTAGAGATATGAGTGTGTTATGCACTATATAGAATACTGTGATAGCCAGTTTCAACAGTAGGGAGTGGCTTCCGGCTACATCTATATTGCAGAATTAATGCAATTTGACACCACTTTAAATGCCATGGAATTCTGGGAGTTGTAGCTTGTGAGATATTTAGCCTTCTCTATCAGAAAGCTCTGATGCCACAAATCCCAGGATTCCATAGGATGGAGTCATGACAGCTAAAGCAGTGTCAAACTGCATTGATTCTGCAGTGAGGCAGCAGCCTCAGTAAGTGGTAAATGTGCCACTTGTATATCCTCCAACATTTCACAGATTAAAACTGAGATCGTGTGTGGTCAAAAGGGTGTGGCCAGGCAAGTTATTAATGTAGAAGAACACAAAAAAAACCCCTACTATTTTAAGCAGAGAAGGAGCCCTGATGGCGCAGTGATTAAATGCTAGTACTGCAGTCACAACATTGTACATTCGATCCTAGAAGAGGACTCCAAGGTCCACTCAGCCTTCCTTCTTTTCGTAAGTCTGTAAAATGAGCATCCAACTTGTTGGGGGCAATTGGCTTACACATTGTAAACAGCTTAGGGAGTGCTAGTTCACTAATAAGCAGTATAAAAATGTACTTACTATTGCTATTGCTATATAGTGAATTTAAGAAAGCTGGAAAAAGTAACATTAAATATAAATGAACCTACTACTCCTCTTCTCTCTCACCTACTGAGCTGAGCGCAAACTCCTTTTGAACTGTGAATTCATTTTGTAGCAACTGAAGTAATCTGAGGACAAAGGAAGAATGTGAGTGGAGGTGAGAGAAACCAAGGCATTTTAAAAGCAGCTGAGCAAGTGGGATGTTAGGACTGTCCTGCCAGGTGGAAAGTAAACAAAAGTAGTCTAGGTAGGACAAACATTTGCCAAGACTCAAGGTGCTAGTCAGTGAAATGCAACCACAGGCTTCTTACTAGTATGATTGACTTTTCTATTATCTATCTATTCTATATCCCAACTTTCTTCCACACAGAACTTTAAGGTAGCATGAAACCAATTAAAACAAAATGTAGCCTTTAAACTATTATTTAAACTATTAGTACAAAGGTTTAATAATAAACAAACCATTTTATAGAAAACACAAAGTTTAAACAGTTTAAAAAATGGTTTTAAAAAGATAAAAGCACAGCATACCCTTGTACGAACCCCTTCTTCTGCATGAATGAACAGTCAAAGGCCTGTCTAAATAAAAAGGACTTTCGTAGTGAATTAATAGTGACATTGTCAACGGTATGCTTGCAAAGTTTAACACTAATGGAATTATTAATTTTTGTTTTCATTACCAGCAATACTGCTGCTATTCTTAAATGTACTGTATTTAAAATGTACTGTACATGGGCAATACAATAACTGAATACCTGCAAACATACAAGTTTCACTTTTAGAAAAAGTAGATTTCGTTTCTATAATTGACCCAGGTTTTTTTTAAATAGAGTAAGGTTGATAACTAATGCTATAAGGCATGCCATCATCATCATCACCATCATCATCATCTTGTTAATGCAATAAACTGTAAATAGGCTTTCCTTGAAGTCATATGGTGAGCAAGTCCTTTCCTGAGAGAAGATTTGAAACATAACAACTTGGTTCACAGTTCACATTCTTAAACCTTTTGTTACACCAGTTCTGACATTTTAACTTTCAAATATCTTCACTATCATTTCAGAATGTCAAAATGTAACATACATACTAATAGCATTTCTTCACCAGTACAAATACTGGGATTTAAATCTAAGATCATGCTAGTGGATTTAGGGCCAATGCAGATGGCCCGTAAGGGGCAGCTCTGTGCCGCCCCTGGCAGCGGTGGATCGGGCCCGCAGCAACCATATGCCATGCCCCTGATCCTCCTTTTTGCCACGCCCAAAAGAGTGGGCAAATGCCATTCCTTTTTGGGTGGAAAAAAGCCACCCTTAGAGCTGCCACCGTGGGTTTTTTGTGCCTCTTTAGCGTAGTGTGTCTGCATGCCGTCGGGTGCACGGCATTGGGGTGGAGTCGGGGGACGGCTGGCATGCAGTCACCCCTGCCCCAACTCCACCCCCAGGCCAGCCTAAAGTGCCGGTTTACATCCCCTTAGGCTACTATAATGGAACTTTCTTGGCCTTTACCTCCAACAGATCTCCATGCTATCTGAAATCTTTCTTCAGAGGGTTTCCCAGTCTTGGTTTTAATGGCATGCAGAGCCTTGTAGAACAGAATTGCCCTCTTTCCATAGGGCAGGGGTAGGCAACCTTTCCCCTTTAAGGGCTGAGGGACTTCAGCTCCCAGAATCCCAGGAGCTATTGGCCAACATGGGACTATTGGCCAACATGGCTGAGGCTTCTGGGAGCTGAAGTCCCTCGTCTCTTAAAGGGGAAAGGTTGCCTACCCCTGCCATAGGGTGTTTTTACAGAATGGTAAACCAAGATTCTGAAGAACATAGCTAGAGGTTAATGCATACAACCTGTCAACTCATATTTGGCTCCTCCTCCTATGAAAAGTAGCTTTACCAATAATGTTTTGCTTTGCTCTTAGCATATCCTCAGAATCTAGGACCTTAGCTGGATTCCCTTTACAAGCCCAGTGAACCAGGGTTGTTATTGCCTTTTAATCCTGGCTTGTTTGGGGGGAAATAAACCATGAGCCTTGATTAGGACAATATATGCATATATATTTTTTGTTTAGTTGCTTCTGCTATCAGAAATTGATGAGCCAGAGTGAACACACTGCATATACTTCATTCACCATAAGTCAGAATCCTGACAAATGTTTCAGAATGTAAATATTAGATATATGATCTGACAAAGGGCCTTTGCAGACTGCCAGAAATAGTGCAAATTGAGTCCACTTTAAGGGTTAGGGTTAGTGCTAGGGAATCATGGGAATTGTTGTTGTTTTTCCTGAGACATTGAGCCTTCTCTGTCAGAGAGCTCTGGTGCCACAATAAAATATAGTTCCCATGATTCCCTAACCCTAACCCTTAAAGTGGACTCAATTTGCACTATTTCTGTCAGTCTGCAAAGGCCCAAAATCAACATGGAGTATGGAGACCTGTAAACAAGTGCATATGACAAAGCCATTGATATCAAAATGAAGTAAAGCCTAGAAATGAAATATAGGTTGAGTCTCCCTTATCTAGAATTCTGAAATCCAAAATATTCCAAAACCAAATCTTTTTTCATGGGTCACTGAGGGCCTAAGCAAATGGCGCAAAGCGCTGTTTTTGAGGCCAGGAAGGGGAGGGGCAGCCTCACGGTGGGCACCCCAACCCCTTCCCGAATATGTGATCGGGGCGTCCGTCGCTCCGCACGGCCGGCGCTCCGACGACGCACTTCCACTGCAGCGTCCGCACACGCTGCAGCGGAAGAGGCGCCGAAGGTGTGCCCAAGGCCTTTTGCGGCGCACCTTCAGAGTCTTGTGGAAGGAGCACTATTTTAGCGCTCCTGCCTGGGACGCAGCGCATTGGGGCCGAGGAGTGCGGCTACCTCGGCCCCAATCCGCAGCTTCCCGGGGCGGCCCATGGCCGCCCGTCTGCTTCCCCCCTGAGATAGTGGCACCCTTGCTCTTTGAAGTATATATGTACACAAACTTTGTTTCATGCATAAAATTATTAAAAATATGTATAAAATTACCTTCACATAAGGTATATATGAAACATAAATGAAATTTGTGTTTAGACTTGCATCCCATCTCCAAAATTATGTACATATATGCAAATACAGTGGACCCTCCATATTCTCTGGGTTAGAGGCATGGGACTCCCATGAAAATGGAAAAACACAAAATTAAAAAAAAACCAACCCACCTTTTTTAACTTGAAAGAACACCTTTCTAGGAATCTCTAGGTCCTCCAGGGCAACTCTGGGGTCAACATTTTCTGGAGCTTGACCAGAATTGCACTGGAGGACTTATAAATGCCTAGAGAAATGTTTTCTCTAGTAATCCCTAGTCTCTTCAGTGCAGCTTTTGACAGAAGTTGAGCACAGAGTTGTGTTGGAAGAACTAGAGATTTCTAGAGAGAACATATTAATCAAATCTATGAATAATCAAATCTGCAAAAGTCAAAGCCTCAAATATGGACTGTAAAGGTATTCTAAAATTCACCTCATCCTGCAAAATAATAATCCAAAATCCACAAAGTCTCCGGTCCCAAGCATTTCAGATAAGAGAGACTCGACCTGTACATGACCCAGTTGCTGGAATTCTAAATTAGCTAGTCTTGTTTACATTAAGAATTTTCCCTCTATTCTGTTCTGTATTGTTTTATCAAAAATTTATATATGCAGTTCCTTCAGTATAGTTTCTTCAGTTGGTTCCCATCTTCTTTCCTCTCTTACATTGACAATATGTACACATGTATTGATAAATACTGTGAAATTTTTGATAGAGTCAAAAATTTTCTGTATAGTATTTTACAAGTGTGCATGAGTAGTTGGGTGTATTGGAATATTACTATAATTTTGATGTGACTTGTATGTTGTGTAGAATCAGTGTTTTGTCTTCTGTGGCATCAAGATACTTCTTACCTAATGTTTATGAGTACACAGAAGTAGCACATCACACCAAAGGACACTGTCAAAGGCAAACATATAAACACATCAGGATTGCTTATTTTCAGTTACTTATCAGTGCTTATATGCATGTTGGGAATGTATGCTTGGCAGGGGGGAATCTCAAATGAATCCTATTACTAATTAATGTTAGAAATTATTTTACTTCAAGAAGAATTCAAGAAAAACACAGAGCAGAGTGAATCCATGGAATAAGGGAAAGACACATCATGGGGAATTGTGTTCCCCCTTATCTGTGTTAATGAGCTCCAGTATTGTATCTTGCACTATTTTTGCCTGTTATTTTCTGTCTTAAGTATAAGAACACAGAAAAAAAGTGACTTTGGACAGATCTAACAATGTGTTTTCAAATATAAAGGCAGATTGTTCTCTTAAAGCACCTGCATTTTTTTTTGTTTTTTATAGGTATCTGGCCTTCTGAAGAGGTACTAGCTTACTACTGCCTCAAGCAACATGAAAAGTTCAGGTAAAAACAACAACTATAAAGACCCTTTCTAATCCATTAGTTATATTTGCATAGTAAAGATTGCTATGATTTAAGTCATCAGATTGAGTTTTTAAAAGTTCAAGGTGAAAGCATGTTGCTCTTAACAAAGAATTTGGAGCTGCCTTTGGGTACTAATATTGCACAGCAAGCTTTCTGCTATATGTCAAAGACTTTTGATTTCCACTCAAGGCGTTTTATTTCACTTTGATTTTTGGGAAACAAAAGTGAGGCACCAATCGATCAGCACTGATTGTGAAGGTCGGGGGGGGGGAGGATAAAGGCATCCTTTGCTCTAACTTCTATTTTGAAAGACAGCAAAAAGTTCTCTGAGAAGGTGGAGTGTTTTTTTTAAAGGAAAGCTTTGATCCTAGAGTCTTTCTGGCATTCCCTGCATGTTTTATGCCATTGTGCTCTGTGTATTTTACATACTTATACGCCAAAGGTTACTAGATTTCACATCTAGACATGCTGGTACAGTATGAAAAACACAATAGACCAAGTTTCTTGGCTTTGGCAGGCTGAAGAAATTTATACTTGATGGATTCCCAGGAGATCAGTTGCTAAGGGACTGTGAAAATGAAGTGGGAGGTAAGGTACAGATGAGTTGAAATGGAAACTGGGCAAATTTTGCATCTTTTGCATGATACATCCTCTCATTCAGTCTAGGGGAGCTTCAAAAAGATACAAACATGCTGAAGGGTGGCACAATGCATCCCAGATGCCAAGACAGCCAGTATTCACTATCATAGAGATGAACAAAAATCATTGCCCAAACGATAGTGGCATAGTGGGGCCTGTGGTTCTTCAATGATTTCTTAGGAATAAGGTGCAACACTGTTGGAAGAATGTGGATAGTAGTAGTCAGTAATCTTTTCACCTTTTTGAAAAATCAGCAACAAAATAAGTGTGCTATGTCTGGGCATTCTGAAAGTGAATTATAGTTACCAACAAAAGGAGGCTTCCAGGAAGTGCTCCATTGTTGCTCCCACCACAGATGGCAGTGCTAAAATAAACATTTGTAATAATAACAATAAGGAAAGGCCATTGCATCTCTGCCTGTGGTGAGGCACCAAACTTTTTCTCCACACCTTAAAGTTGTCTCTCCTTATTTGTTTCTCCTTTAATTTTCACCCCACATCTATTTTTTCCAATACAATTTTTAAAGACTTCAATCTGTCACCACTATTTATGTTTCTTTTACTAAAATTAGAAACTGCAGCAATGTTGCAAAGCAGCAAAATAGAGATCATTCCCACTGCTAAAAAAAAAAAAAAAGCAAACTGTCTTGGCAGACAACTCACTTTGGAGATGTTGTAAAGAGATAGTCAGTCCAGTTGCTATCTTTCTCACTTGTACTCACAGTCAATGAACAAATATCTCCAGAAAGACCAATATGTTACATAATTGGACTTTGCAGAAGTGCTATGCCTAGGATCTCTTGCAATTGTGGGGGTTACCTTGCCCATCATCATCATCATCATCATCATCATTATCATCTTTGTCATCATCTTTGTCATCATCACCATCAGTTTCATTTGCATTAATTCCTAAAAGTTCTAGGAATGTAAGAAGATGTCCTCTACCAATAAGGTAATTGGTTGGTCTATTAGTTTCCATTGACTGTATTGCTTGGCACTGGCTCACTAGAGTTTCGGACAGGAAGCCTTTGCAGGTGTACCTGGAGAAGTCAAATATTAATCCAGAGATCTTCTGTGTGCAGTGCATGTGCTACTACCCATGTCTGCAACTGCAGGAAAGCAGGTGCTTCAGTATGATTTGAGAAAACAATGAGCATTCCATCTATTTGCCTTCTCTCCACTTTCCAAAATGTACTAGGTATTTTGCAAAACTGCAACTAGTAAAGCAAACTGTATCCTTATATTCCATAGACATGTTTACCTTCGGTAACATGTAGCCTGCCTTTATTTCTGTAGACAAAACTTTTCAGACTATAGTCCTAGATTATATTTTCTTTCAAGGTATCTTTTCTGGTGACCATCACACCTGACTGAAGCAAGAATGGATTAACAGCCCAATATTTCAATCCACCCATTCTGTGGATATGAAAGAACAGGGTGCTGATGTTAACATCCTCTTCCATTTCCACTACACTGAGGATTTAACCCTCCCTGTCTGTTTATTATTAGTAGTATTGCCCTGTGTAACCTATGTGCAAGCTCTGTGAGTTTGTATATCCTTTGCCTTTTCTTAGGGAATACCCCAGCCCCTGTAGCAAGTTAGCTATATGAGTTATTCCATGTTCACATTCATCAAGCACTATGCTGTTGAAATACATATTTGCACTCTTGTTGCTGTTGGAAAAACGGCTATTCGATGCCTCCTGGAGAACACATGAATCTTCCTTAAACCAGGTCTTACTATCTATCCATCTAGCCTAGTATTATCTATCACAACAGGCAACAGCATTCTAAGATCTCAGCCAAGGTCTTTCCCATCATCTACTACAGGGGTAGGCAACCTTTTCCCTTTAAGGGCCGAGGGACTTCAGCTCCCAGAATCCCAGGAGCTATTGGCCAACATGGGACTATTGGCCAACATGACTGAGGCTTCTGGGAGTTGAAGTCCCTCGGCCCTTAAAGACAAGTTAATTGAGGTGTCAAACAAACCAGAGATAACATCTTCCCATTTTGCTTTCCCCTCCAGAAATAGCAAAACAGATAGATTCACTTACAGTGGTACCTCTACTTACGAATGCTTCTTCTACCGAAAAATTTGACTTACGAAACGCGTCTCCCAAAAAAATTTGCTTCGACTTATGAAAGCGTTCCAACTTACGAAATTGGCGCGAACGAGCTGCTCTTCGAATTTCATGGCATGCCATTGGTTAGCGAAATCTAGCAAAGTAGCACTGTATTGGCTAGCGAAAGAGGAAGTGTTTGCCTAGCGAAATTCAGCTAGGCAGCACTGTTTGGGCTTGCAAAAGAGGAGAGGAAGTGTGGCTAGCGAAATTGGTGGCTTCCGAGATCCAGGAAGGTAGGACTTGTGGCTTTTGAACTCCAGGACTGTATTTTTGGCTTGTGATATTTGTGGCTTCTGATCTCCAGGACTGTATTTTTGGCTTGTGATATTTGTGGCTTCTGATCTCCACGATTGTATTTTTGGCTTCTGATATTTTTGGCTTTCGATCTCCAGGACTGTATTTTTGGCTTGTGATATTTGTGGCTTCTGATCTCCAGGACTGTATTTTTGGCTTGTGATATTTGTGGCTTCTGATCTCCAGGACTGTATTTTTGGCTTGTGATATTTGTGGCTTTTGATCTCCAGGACTGTATTTTTGACTTGTGATATTTGTGGCTTCTGATCTCCAGGCCTGTATTTTTGGCTTGTGATATTTGTGGCTTCTGATCTCCAGGATTGTATTTTTGGCTTCTGATATCCATCAACACTATGGCCCCCAAGAAAGTGATGCAGAAAAGTGATGAGAAGAAAAAGAGAGTGCTCTTGTCCATAGAAACCAAGCAAGAGAGCATAGAAAAGTATGAAAGAGGGATGCACTTGGTTGATATCGCAAAAGAATATGGCCGTAACCAATCCACAGTCGGCACAATTCTGAAGCACAAGGAAGCCCTAAAAGCTGTGACTCCTTCTAAAGACATCTCAAAGACATCTCAAAGAGGAGGTCAGCATTGAATGATGAAATGGAGAGATTGTTACTTCTATGGATAAAGGGGAAAGAGATAGCTGGAGACATAGTGACTGAAACGGCGATTTGTGAAAAGGCAATGGCCATCTTCAATGACCTCGTGAAGAAGGATGGAGGTGAAGGAACTTCAGATTCACAACCAAACCCGGAGTTTAAGGCATCGCATGGGTGGTTCGACAAATTTAAGAGGAGGACTGGAATTCACTCTGTTGTTCGGCATGGCGAGGCATCTTGCGCCGACCAGAAAGCGGCCGATGAATTTGTTCAGAAATTCAAAGAATTGGTGGATGAGGAAGGTTACGTCCCACAGCAAGTTTTTAATTGTTATGAGATGGGCCTCTTTTGGAAAAAGATGCCTCACCATACCTACATCACCATTGAAGAGAAGAAATTGCCAGGCCACAAGCCCATGAAGGACCACTTTACACTGGCCCTTTATGCCAATGCCAGTGGGGATTGTAAAGTTAAGACCCTGCTAGTCTACCACTCAGAGAATCCAAGAGCATTCAAGGCTCATAAAATAACCAAAGAAAACCTTCAGGTGCTATGGAGGGCCAATGCCAAGGCCTGGGTCACACACCAGTTTTTTGTTGAGTGGGTCAATGTGGTTTTTGGCCCTGCTGTGAAGCATTACCTCGAGGAGAACGATCTCCCTCTCAAGTGCCTCCTCATTCTTGATAATGCTCCTGCCCACCCGCCTGGCCTTGAAGATGATATCCTGGAGCAGTTCTCTTTCATCAAAGTGCTGTTCCTGCCACCAAACACCACCTCCATCCTCCAGCCCATGGACCAACAAGTGATTTCGAACTTCAAGAAACTCTACATTAAACACTTGTTCAAGAGGTGTTTCGACATCACAGAAAATACCCAGCTGACCCTTCGTGAGTTTTGGAAACAGCATTTCGATATTGTTGAGTGCCTCAAGATTATCGACTTGGCTTGGCAGGAGGTGAGCAGACGTAACCTGCATTCTGCTTGGAGAAAGCTGTGGCCTGATGCTGTTTCCACACGAGGGTTTGAGGCCGTGGGTGATGTTGAGTCCTAAGTTAGCGAAATTGTCTCACTGGGAAAGTCCATGGGGCTTGAGGTGGATGACGAGGACATTGTTGAGTTGATTGAGGAGCACAATGAGGAGCTTTCTACAGAGGAGCTGAAGGAGTTGGAGGAGATGCAACACACGGCAGTGCAGGAGGAGTTCCGTAAAGACCAGGAGGAGGAGGAGGAGGCAGCCATTCTGACATCCGAAATCAAAGACGTTTTACGACAATTCCATAGAGTTGTGGAATTTGTCGAAAAGAACCACCCACAAAAAGTGTTCACCAGTTGGGCTATTGCTCACTTTGATGATGTTTGCCTTTCGCATTTTAGACAAATTGTTAAAAGCTGACAAAAGCAGTCATCCTTAGATCGGTTCTTTACGAAACAGAGTGAACCTAAATCGAAGAAGGCGAAAGGTGTCGACAATAGCAGTTAAAAAACCAAAACCAACCCCCCCCCCAAAAGTTAAACGTTAAAATTTGTTAATTTCTTTTAAATTGGGTGTGTTCGGATGCCTCCTCCTCCTCCTCCTCCGTCGTCTCCTCTCTCACTCACTGTTGCCATCGCACAGCCGGCTGACCCAAAAGGTAAATGAAACTCTTTTTTATTCTTTACATTAGTCCTGCAACTCATTTTTATGTTTTTTGTTCCTTAAGGGTAATGTAACATGTTCGTATTAGAGGTACTTAACGAAATAACCCTGTATTATACATTTGTATTGAGTTGTAGCTTGAATCTGGGGGCCTGGAACAGATTAGGGCATTTCAGTGTTACATTTGCTTCTACTTACGAAATTTTCTACTTACAAATGGCTGTCGGAACGAATTAATTTTGTAAGTAGAGGTACCACTGTACTTCCTTAATTAGAAAAGCATATAAATTCACCAAATATCCAGATTTAGAATCAAAGTTAGAAATTAAATCTAATAATTCTTACAAAAAATTTCCTCTGAATAACTTTACACTGCCCTTTCACCAAAAAATTCAAATTATAAATAAAACAAAATCAGTTTATGAATATAAGTAATTTCTCAAATGGTCTTGCCCACATTACTAAATACCACTCCTTACAGTCATTTAATATAATTCCATCTATAAATTAATTGTTATATCAATATAAACCTATCTCAATTAATTAATATTCTATATCAATTTATCTAGCAATAGCAAGTACATTTCTATACCGCTTATCAGTGCACTTAAGCACTCCCTAAGCATTTTACAATGTGTAAGCTAATTGCCCCCAACAAGCTGGGTACTCATTTTAGCGACCTCGGTAGGATGCAAGCCTGAGTCGAGCCTAAGCCCCCGGCTGGTATTGAACTCGCAACCTTATTGATAGAATTCAAAGATATAGCCGTGTTAGTCTGTAGAATCAGTACGTAGAGAGATCTTGTAGCACCTTTGAGACTAATGAAAGAAAGAAATTGGCATCATGAGCTTTCATAGACTTCAGTCTACTTCCTCAGATGCATTTGGTGGAGTGGAAGCCAGGCATAGACACATATATGTGAGGATGTCAATTCAAATTACAAATCCTTTGTGTATGGAAATGAAATTAACCTTATGGTTTGTGAGTGAGTGGCTGCAGTATAGGCATTTAACCACTGCGCCACCAGGGCTCTTTCTAATTTAAGTATTCTAAGTATTAAGCTGGTATAATGTATAAGAGTACAAGTCAGCACATTTATATTAATTGATTTTAAATTAATTAAGCCTTCCAAACAATAATCCAATAAATCAATTCATCAGTTCATCAATTCAATTCTATACCAAGGTATAAGTTATTTAGTAATTTCAAATCAGTTATTCAAAGATTTTTCCAGTTCATCAATTCTATTACAAAATATAGCTCTTTAGTAGTTTCAAACTAATTATTTAAAGATAATATGGAACTTCCTTATGCAATATTTCTAAAAACAGGGGTGGATAATTATATAGTTACCAATAACAGTATAAGATCAAAATAAATCTAAATTTCAGACATGTAATATTGTAATTCTTGACTAGTTATTATTATTACCTAATTATTTTTCAATTATTTATAAATGTGTTTTATGGGCCAAAAGGACAAACAAGTGGGTCCTAGAGCAGATTAACCTGGAAAACTCCCTGGAAGCCAAGATGACCAAACTGAGGCTGTCATACTTTGAACACATCATGAGAAGGGAGGACTCTTTGAAAAAAAAAACACAAAACAATAATGCTAGGAAAGGTGGAGGGAAGTAGGAAGAGAGGAAAACCACATGTTAGATGGATGGACTCTATTAAGGTGGTCACAAGTATGGGGTTGCAGGAATTAAGCAGAGTAGAGGACAGAGGGTCTTGGAGTGGGCCACCATGAGTCAAGATTGACTCGAGAGCAGTTAACAAAAACAAAACAAAACTTTAGTTTTCCAGTTTAGATAAGTTTGTTAAATATTTTCACTTTTCACTGTAGTTATCGATGTCTCCGCCTCTGTGCTCCTTCTGATGATTCTTTCTTGGCTCTCTAATTAACTTCTCCCAGATGCCCCCCCATAGAGTAAGATGACATCAGGATTAAAAACAACAATACAAACATCAAGCACACAGCAAAGACGTGGTTCTATAGAGGCTCCTCCAAAAAAACTGGATCCAATTGCAATTTTTCTGGAAGAATTTTTAAAATTCAAGAAGAAAGGTGATGGGAAGTAAAGAAGGAATTGAAAGCTTCTGGGAAAGAAGTCAAGGATGACATACAAAGAGAACTAGGGACATTTGGAAAGAAACTAGATAAAATCATTAAATACATTGAAGGGCTACAGACAGATATTAAAAACCTGAAAGAAATGACAAAAGAGTTACACAGAACTACAAGAGAACTAGTAGAAACTCAGAGGAGGGACGAAAACAAAATTCTGATGCAAGAGATCAGATACCATGAAAAATGCCTGAAAATAAGAGGAATGCCCAAGGAGATAAAAGAATACTTTGTAGGAAAAATTACTTTGGCGCTGGCAAATTTTGTGGGGATTACTGAAGAGGAGATGGAGAATGCGATGGATAACATTTTTAGAGTTAACTCAAGAGGAAAAAAGCTACCCCATGATGTGATAACTTTTGTTAGATCCAAAGTAAGAGAGCAAATAGTCCAGAAAAGCTATCAAGAGGGTTTGATACTGGATGGAAGAATATTTAGAATGTATAAGGATATACCACTGGAAGTATTTAAAAAATGTCAAGAGTACAAATTCTTGACACAAGAGCTGATGAGAAGAAAGATAACTTACTCCTGGGAAAGAGTAGAAGGTGTATCTTTCTTACACAAATAAAGACGGTATAGAATAAATACTATACAGAAAGTGAAAGATTTTATGAGAAAACTGAGATCCAGCAAAGAAAAGGATGATTGGGAAGGGAGTAGGATGTTGACAACAGGAGCTGAATGTAAAGTAACTAAAGAAGCAGGACAATTGGAGAAGAATGAAGAAGGTGAAGTTTCGGATCAAGAAGATCAAAGTTCAGAAGGAGAGAAAGGTGCACAAGGGAATGTAGGACAGGAGGGAGGAGGGAGATAAAATTTAAATGAATATGGCATTAAGAATTAGATTATATCCATTTTTTTTTCTTGGCCAAATAATGAACAATTTTGCTTCTTTTGAATTTTGAATTTAACACCTTCATGTTCCATGACCTGCTTACAAGAAGTAAAAGGAAAAGAAAAGGATCTAAAATACCTAAACAACCCAAAATTGGGCCAACTCTTTGCTGCAGCAAATGAGAACAGAAAAGGAGGAGTTGTAATCTACATTCAAAATCAATATAAAGTAAGGACGATATGCAAAGATGAAGATGGACATTATATTGGAATTGAGGTCAGTATTGGAGATAAGAAATACCTAATATTTGGTATTTATGCACCAATAGAAAACAAAGAAAGATTTTTCAAGAAAATAGAGAAAGTGATCAGGGAACTGGAATATGAACACATAAGTGCTCTGGAATGGGTTAATCGACTCATACAAACATAGGGCCTCAAGTAAAAAAATTAAAAAGAATCAGGGCAAATTGCCAACGAGTTTTTTCGAGATGATAGAAGAGATGAATTTGATTGATGTATGGAACAAACTGTATCCTGGGGAGAACGGACATACATTTTTCTCTGAGATCTACAAGTCAACATCCAGGATTGACATGTACTTAACATCCAGCAGCCTTTTTACCAAAAATCCAAAAAATTGAGATCTTGCCAAAATTTATATTGGACCACAATCCCATCTTACTTGTGATAGAATTTGGTCAACAACAATTCAACTGGAAACTGAATGAATATTAAACAATAAGAAATTTCTAGAAAAGGCAAAAATATTTTGAAAAATTATATTATGGAAAACTCAACAGGGGACATCACAATGAAGACAGTATGGGACAAAGCTTTCATGAGGGGGATCTTGATTCAAAGAGGCGCAGAAGTTAAGCATAAATATAAATGAGAAATGGAAGCACTCATAAAGAAAGTCTTGAAAGCAGAAACCAAGCTGAGTAAAGACCTAACAAATGACAGGAAAAATAAACACTTGAAAAAGTTAAAAAACAACTAGGCAAGCCAATAACTATAGAAATTGAGAAGAAAATGAAATATATCAAGCAATGACACTTCGAGAATGCAAACAAACCTAAAAAATGGTTGGCCAACAGACTAAAAAAAAAAGACAAAAGAAATTGATAGTTGAGATAAAAGAAACCAGGAAATTAACTAATAAACAAGAAGACATAGAAAAATCTTTTATGAATTTATATAACAAAGATGAAGTAAACTTGGAAAGAATAAAAGAATATTTGAATAAACAAGAAATAGAGCCTATTGAAGAGAAACAACAGAGATTACTAAATGTGGCCATTACCATAGATGAGATTTCAGAGGCAATAAAGAAACTAAAAGTAAATAATAATAATAATAATAATAATAATAATAATAATTTATATCCTGCCTCTCTGTAAAATGCAACCGAGGTGGCTTACTTGATAAAACAAACAATCCTGTCCCCCAATAGCCCACTCCCTCTAAAATACAATTAAACAATTAAAAATTAAAAACAAAGCAAAGTTTTGTAACAAATTACAAAAACATTCCTACAAATGACGAATAATTTAAAACAGCTATAGTGGAAATCAGGAACAAGCATAACAATTTTCAGTGGCAGGTTACCTACTCAGGAAAGGCCTGCTGGAAGAGATCCATCTTAACCGCTTTTTAAAAGCTGTTTAAAGTGGTCAAATGACAGATCTCATCCAGCAGGCCGTTCCAAAGTCTGGGAGTGATAGCCAAAAAGGTCCTCTGGGCAGTTGCAGACAATCTAGTTTTTATAGGTTGCAATAAATTCTTCCCAGAGGACCTTAGTGTGTGGGGTGGATTATACAGAAGGAGGCGGTCCCAAAGATAGATTGGACCCAAGCCATTTAGGCCTTTAAAGGTAATAACCAACACCTTGTACTGTGTTCGGAAACTGATAAACAGCCAGTGAAGTGATCTTAGAATAGGTGTTATGTGGTCTCTTCTGGTTTTACCTGAGACCAGCCTGGCTGCCATATTCTGTACCAATTGAAGTTTCTGAATGAGGCACAAGGGTAGCCCCATATAGAGTTCATTGCAAAAATCGAGACAAGAAGTTAACAGTGCATGTTCCATGGTTTCAAGGTCCCTGACCTCCAGGAAAGGGTGCAGTTGGCGTATCAGCCGAAACTGATAACAGGCGCTCCTGACCACTGCATTCACCTGATTTGTCATTGAAGCGACAGATCTAGGAGCACACCCAGACTGCGAACACAGTCCTTTGAGGAGAGAGTGACCCCATCTAGGACTAGGGATTTGTATCCCAATACCTGGGTTTGAGGATGTTACCACAAGTACCTCCATTTTGTCTGGATTCAGTTTCAATCTGTTTTTCCTCATCCAGTCCATTACCGCTTTAAGACATTCATTGAGAGGGGAGACGCCATCTGAAGTCAAAGCTGTAGACTGAGACATGGAGAAATATATCTGGGTGTCATCAGTGTACGGATAACACTCCGCCCCATGTCTCCGGATGATCTCTCCCAGCGGTTTCGTATATATGTTAAATAGCATCAGGGACAGGATAAAGCGCCAGGGCCAGATGGATTTACCGCCTAGTACGATAACGAATTTCAGGAATAAATCAAAACACCTTTGCAAAATATATTGAATGATATAAAAAATAACGTTATACCAGAGTCATGGAAGAATGCCAATATGACACTGATTCTGAATGAAGGGAAAGACAAAAAAGAAATTTCAAATTATAGACCTATATCTCTATTAAACATTGATTACAAGATTTTGGCATCCATACTGGCAGAAAGGTTGAAGTGGATAATAATAGATTACATAGATGAAGACCAAAATGGTTTTTTAACCTTTGAGACAAATGAAAGAAAACGTTAGATTGATTGCCGATGCCCTGGAATACTACGAGAGACATAATGAGAAGAAGTTGGCATTAATTTTTGCGGATGCAGAAAAAGCATTCAACAATGTGAATTGGAATGACATAATAGAAATTTTGAACAGAATGGGAATGTGGAAAACTTTATTATCTGGATTAAAAGAATATATGATAAGCAAAAGCTCAATTAATTATAAATGGAAGAAGAACCAGAACAACAGACATATAGGGCCTTTGCAGACTGCCAGAAATAGTACAAATTGAGTCCACTTTAAGGGTTAGGGTTAGTGCTAGGGAATCATGGGAATTGTTTTTTTTTTCTGAGACATTGAGCCTTCTCTGCCAGAGAGCTCTGGTGCCACAATAAAATACAGTTCCCATGATTCCCTAACCCTAACTTTAACCCTTAAAGTGGACTCAATTTGCACTATTTCTGGCAGTCTGCAAAGGCCCAAAGAAAGGTACCAGACAGTGGTGCCCCCTATCCCTGTTACTCTTCATAATCGTCTTGGAAATCCTCACCAACAGAATAAGGAAAGATGAAGAAATAAAAGGGCTAAAACTCAAAGGTTTTGGATATAAATTGAAGGTGTTCTCCAATGACCTAGTAATCATATTAGAAGAACCTAAACAACAGATAGAGTATTCAGTATAACACAGGAATTTGGCAAGATATCTGGCTTCAAAATTAACAGAAAGAAAACAGCACTGATGACAAAAATTGTCTAAAGAAGACCAACTGATAGAAAATATTACTAATTGTCAGATACAAAAAAAGGTTAAATACCTGAGAATTTGGCTGACAAAAAACATGGATCTTTTTGAAAATAATTATAAAATGAAATGGAAAGAAATTTTTAAAAATATTTGGATAAGCGGAACAAACTACAACTCACCCTGTCAGGTAGAATAGAAGTGATTAAAATGATGGTCATCTCAAAAATGAATTTTTTGTTTCAAACCATACCAATTTTAAATGAAAAGTTTTAATGAAAAATTCATGCAAGAATGACAAAGTGACATAAAGAGATTCATTTGCAACAATAACAAAATGTGTATAAAATGGAAGACTATAATAAGGCAGAAAGAGGAAGGTAGGGGAGGTGTCCCGGATTTGAAGCTATATTACCAGGCAAATGTGCTAAATTGGATAGCTGATTGGATCACTTTGGATAATCCAAAACTACTAAATATAGAAGGATATATAGGCCTGGAGAGTTGGAATTATGCTAGGACAAAAACAAAACAAATTCACCAAATCACAAGTTTTAAAAGAAAGTTACTGGAAAATGGAGCAAAGGTGGTAGCTGATCCCAACAAAAATTGCAAAAATCTACAAGAAAAGTTATGTCGAATGTTGGAAATGTCAGGGGAAAATAGGATCATGGATTCATGTTTGGTGGCAATGTCCTAAAGTTAAGACATACTGAAAGAGCATGCATACTATGATTGAAAAGATATTAAAGATAAGGTATAAACTGAAATATACCTCCTCAATATGCTGAATAAAATTCCACCACAGATTGAGAAAAAATATTGGCAAATTTTATTGTATATGATTATAGTGGCAAGGTTATTACTAGCTCAGCATTGGAAGAACAAAGAAATGCCACTAGTAGATGATTAGCTAATGAAGCTAATGGAGATGATGGAAATGGACAAATTAACTTGTGGTCTGACTCAGAAAGATATGAAGGACATAGATGAAGAATGGTTCCCGATTATGGAATCTTGCAAGTCTAGATGGAAGTAAGGTGTAGGTAACAGATTGAATATCAGGTTAATTTGTAAAAAGTTAAAAAATAAGGAAGAATAAGGGAGATCTAATATTGTTTAGGCTCTGAAAAATCTTTATGAAATTATGTATGATATTGAATAAAATAAGATTTTTAGATAGATTATGGAACATTTGTGGCTTCTTTGATTCCTGTTCCTTCTCCCTGCACCGATGTTTTTAACCTTTATATTTTAACCTTTGTAAGCCGCCTTGATCATATCTATGGAAAGGCGGGGTAAAAATAAAATTTATTATTATTATTATTATTATTATTATTATTAACATAAGGTGACTCACATCAGGGATACTTGGGAAGTAAATAATAGAATAAGTTTTTGATAAATATTTGTTTTGTTTAAAGATCAAATGTAATGTATTTATTTGTTGAAATCTGAAAAAAAAAATCTGTAAAACGAGAGTAGCAGCAATTAGATAATGGCAGAGGCAACCATCATCTGAGTAGAAAAATTGGAGCATGGTGCATCCTTTGGCTGGACTCCGGGATCATGGCAACTGGACGCCACGATCCTGAAAGCTAGCTGCTATCACAGTCACTTTTCGCTGCTCCTTTCTCCAGTTGCTTCAGGCCACATTAGCTGGCCTCAGAATGGCTTGCAGCCTCTTCAGGGACATGCATCATATAAACGCTATGCCTTCAAAGCAGACAGAAGCTGCTTTATTTGGCCTGTCTGCTTTGTGTCTGCAAAACAGAAAAGAAAGTATGAGGATTCACCTCATGCAGTTAACATGACTGCTTTCTGTACTGTTAATGTCTTATATATCACTCTTCCGGTAGGGAAGACAAAACTTAGCAGAAAGGAAACAAACTCATTTGACATTGCAAAACTGGTGGATTAATACAGGCACAAAGAGAACTGTGAAGAGAACAGACCCCTTGTTCAATTTAAAAATACTTGGTACATATGGATTTTTCAGTTGTATACATAAAAAGTCTTATCTTCGTATGAGAAAGTAAGGAATCTCATTTCAACAGAGAACTTTGAAGCCCAGTGATGCAGTGGCATATTGCCCAGCCAAGGAATGCACCATGCTCCAAAGTTTCAAGGCAAGATGTTTCCTCTACTTAGATGATAGGTTGCCTCTGCCATTATCTAATTGCTGCTATTCTCATTTTACAGATGTGGGACTGAGGATGAAGGTGTTATGCCCAATTCCAAGCAATGTGTTCATCTCCCAAAATGGCAGATCAACCTTTAACTACGCATGACATGTGAAATCTCATGAAAAGCCATGATTTCTGTTGGCTTTGGCAGGTATTAATTGCTGCCGTGTACTCAAGAATGTGATCTGCCCAGTTTTGGTTGGTGAGGACTTTCATATTCAATTCTCATTTTATAAAGATCGCCAAATTACATATTTATTGAAAAGACTATAATGGTTTCCAAAGAGCTGTTTATGCTAATAGGGCATGTTTTAACAAGCTCTATTATCTGTAAGTATATACTTATTTACATGAAGGTTTCAATGATATGCTTTAAAGAAATAGCCTCATTTGGAAATATATACTGCCTAAAGACCAAGTAATATTTACTTGTGCTGCCTAAAGAATAAGTAGTACTTACATGAAAATATGCACTTTAAGAGGTTTTGCTTAACTACTCCTTTTCAATTTTTTAAAGATATAAACACAATCCATGGAAGAAGAATGAGAATTTAAGTAGCAAATTTTGTTTCCTGGTCTTTCAGTTTTTTGTTGTTGTTTTGTTTTTAATTATAGCTATGGCTTTGTTTCAGTACTTTTATTCCCACATCCATTTAAAGGATACAGTTTACTTCTTTCTTAGATGGGCAGACTAAACCAGGGGTAGGCAACCTTTCCCCTTTAAGGGCCGAGGGACTTCAGCTCCCAGAAGCCTCAGCCATGTTGGTCAATAGTCCCATGTTGGCCAATAGCTCCTGGGATTCTGGGAGCTGAAGTCCCTCGGCCCTTAAAGGGGAAAGGTTGCCTACCCCTGGACTAAACAAACAATGTGACGGATGAGAAATTTCAGTAGGATCTATGGACAAGATTAATAGCAAGATTCAAAGACCTTATCTTGACTTAAAAAAACCCCACACCAATATGTTGGCAAAGCAATTGGTATGGTTACATTTTTATACTTAAGAATAACCAGAAATTTTGAGAGCAAGTGTGGTGTAATGGTTTGGCATTGGATCATGATTGTGGATACCAAATCCCCACTCATCCATAGAAACCTATGATCTTGAAAACGTCCCACTCTCTCAGCCTCACAGAATTGTTGCTCATGCCCCCTAAAGGGGATGTGGACATTTTTGCAATAAATGGGGGGGGGGGAGGTTGGAGGAAAGTGCTGATGGCTCAGATGGCTCCAGTACATGGCTGCATGCAGTGAATGGGCTATACCAGGGGTAGCAACCTTTCCCCTTTAAGGGCCGAGGGACTTCAGCTCCCAGAAGCCTCAGCCATGTTGGCCAATAGTCCCATGTTGGCCAATAGCTCCTGGGATTCTGGGAGCTGAAGTCCCTCGGCCCTTAAAGGGGAAAGGTTGCCTACCCCTGGGCTATACTTTTTCCACCCCTATCCTAATGTTAGAAGAATGAGCTGGGTTAGCCTTGGTCATATGTACTTCCCTCCCTCATCTTGCTTACATAGCCTAAATCCATTTATCTTGGTTGAAACAATGTCTCCATGTAAAAATAGGTTCCAAGCTTTAGCTAACCACTGAGTTTGAGAGAGAAACTTGCTAACTTATCAAACTTACCAAAGTTTCTCATATCAGTCATGATAGTGCTCTTTTTCAGTTTTTCTAGAGCAATAAATCACAATGCAAGTTATCAGTTGTACAGTCTGAAGTGGTATAAGTGGTATAAGGTTTCCCCTTTGACGTGATTGTCTAATAGTGTTCGACTATAGTGGGCTATGCTCATCTCTGTTACTAAGCCAAGGGGGCCAGCATTGTCAAAGACAACACCATGGTCATGTGGCCAGCATGATTTCATGGAACACTGTTACCTTCCCACAAAGTGGTACCTATTTATTTACTTGCACTTCTACATGCTTTCGAACTGCTAGGTTGGCAGAAACTGGGACTAGTGACGAGAGCTCACTCCATCAGGCAGCACTTGGATCTTGAACTGCAATCTGCATCTTAGCTAAGCCACCATATCCCTACTGTAACCATTATAATAATTACAATACAGGCTGAGTCCTCTTATCTGGAATTCTGAAATCTGAAATATTCCAAAATCGATTTTTTTTTTCATGGATGGCTGAGATAGTGACACCTTTGTTTCCTGATTATTCATTGTACACAAACCTTGTTTTATGCACAAAATTATTTAAATATTATGTGTAAAATTACCTTTATGCTATGTGTATACAAAACATAGGCGAATTTCATGCTTAACCTTAGGTCCCATATCCAAGATATCTCATTATGGCATTTGCAAATATCCCAAAACCCAATATACTTCTGGCCTCAAGCAGTTTGGATTTCATGTTTGTGGCCAAAATTACACGGTGTGTGTGTGTGTGTGTGTGTGTAAGTACCATTTTGATGGTAGACCATGCTGTACTCCCCTTAAAAAATAATTTAAGATAGTGGTTTTAAAAAAAACAATGTAGGAGAACAAAGAATGAACATATAGCAATTCTTCTTGGGAACTCTTAGGAATCTCTGTAACCTCCCAGCCCAACCTAGGGAAAAAAAATCAGTCTTGGCTACTATGTGCCATTGAACTTGCATCTCATCATTCTTTCATTATTCTATCAATCCACCTTATAACTGTAAAAATCATAATAGGACAATGGTGCTTCTCTGAGCATGATCCTCTTTCTCTCCCTTTTCCACCTGTATCCATCCAAAGCCACTTACCAAAATGTCCTGTTTCATGGCAGATAGCAAAATCAAAAGAGCCCAGTGATATTCATCTCTTATTCGCAGATAAGTAAGATTAATATATATCCTAGCAGGAAGCCAGAATTAAGTTCCCATTCCTGCATTTGTCAAAAAATATCAACAACCAAGTGTCAAGCTCTATAGAGAGAAAGTACAACAGATCAGGGCTGGTGACCAAGCCATAGAAGCTGCTTGCTGCATGCTCAGCCCATGGATGGGTGACAACCATATACTGCAATGTATGTGAAATGTGTTGAAATGCCTGAAGTGTATATCTTTAACTGATTAGTGTATAAATCCCTATAGAGATGCTTGTTAGAGATTCCTCAACAGAAGATATGAAATAGAAATCATGTGCCTAGGTGATATAAAGTTGGTGTAAGATAAAAATCTTCCCCAAGAGGAGAGACTATATGTGTATCATATGATTTGGTCTACATCAATAAATAATAGGAAAGACTTGCCTACTTACTCTTCCATCATAAATGTATTGACATTCTAGACCATAGGATATACTTAAAGGGTGTGTTGATGTCAGCTTGCCTATTTGGACAATATTACTGGAGTAGAATAGAATGTAATAGGATCTAGAAAGATGCAAATCATGTCCCTTTTCCTAAATTTTCAAAGGGCTGCTTATAGAGATACAAGTCTTTTGGATCTTTACAGTGATCAGTTAGTGTTGATGCATGAAAGCAATTAATTTGTCTATCAAAAGTTAGTTTCCCTGGGTTCAAAAGTCTCTCTGAGAAGGTTCCTTTTGTTATATGTAAAGTAGTAAGGGGTCTTGTATTAATATATGTAGTACACCATGAAGCTATTGTCTGCATTCATACCTCTGCTAATGGATTGGATCTGGATCCTATTACATTTTATCCCACAACTGTATAAATATGCTTTATAGCCTAAGATTTAATATCACTCTGTACTGCATCTGAAGAACTGTCAATATATGTCATGAAAGTTCATAATAAAATAAAAATCAAGTAGTCTTAAAGATGCTGCCATATTCCCTTTTCTATCCTCCCCCCAATCATTGTTATGCTGAAAGAGATTAACACAGCTACTTTGTTGAAAACTACTTCGTTGTGAGCAAACTATTTGGAGAACCTTTATAGATGATTGTAACAGAAAACAGGGAAGAAGAAATCTGTCCCTATAGTAAAGATTGCCAACATTAAGACTAGGCCTAGCATTCTCCAGGATATCCAAGTATCTTTTGAGTGATGGCTCCTTGCCAAATTCACTGTTCACGGTTTTCAGCTCCCGGTATAATAAGGCTCAGTTACCACAGATGCTAACCTGTTTGATTGAAGGATCACTATCAAAGTTTTATAGGTTTCACATTGGAGGCTTACTTTCAAAGTCACATAAATTTCTTAGATCTTCAAGCCAAGAAGGTGTCTGAACTCCAGGACCCAGTCCAGAACAGCTGTCTCCTGATCCCATCACACAGTGTGTCTTCAAGGCCTATCTGAATAGATAGACACATGATTTATTCTTTTCCACTGGGAGGACTGTTCAATCGTGCATTGGGTGAAAGTTCCAGTTCTCTTCTATCAAAGCAAAATAGTTGGCAGGATTTCCGTGGCAGATTGGCTCATTATTCAACATACTGACTGGTTAGAAATAGATACTTTCTACACACCAGAAAATGTCCAGCTACCAGAGTTTATAAGATTTCCAAGCTCAGATGCAAATGCAAATGATATCCTTGATACACACCAGATACTGGGCCTTAGGTGTACTTTCCTTCTCTTCCACTGCTTCTCTGGATTTTCTGGAGAATCCAAGAACAATGAGCAAAGGTCATCTAGTAGTGCTTTGTGGTACACTGCCACAACAGCCATGGTTTCCATATGCAGTCACCATGTTTTTCCAGGTATGCTGGAAGCAAGGTCTGATTTATCATCTCCAGCTGTATATGGTCTAATTGACAGCTTGAAAGCTGGATATCAATGTCTAAAGTAGTAGTGGTAGGGATCTTTAATAACAAGTTTCTTCCCTTAGAACCTCAACTTTTAAGATATGTGTCAATAATAGAAAGGATCAAGGGGAGGGGCAATGCAGGATTTTTGTCCTGAGTGCTGAGTACCATCACTGTAAGAATGTATATAGATGGCACTGCATAAATACCCCATATTTTCCGGCGTTTAAGACGACTGGGCATATAAGACGACCCCCAACTTTTCCAGTTAAAATATAGAGTTTGGGATATACTCGCCATATAAGACTACCCCTCTTTCCAACGCACACCAAATAAAAATTAAAAAAAACATCAGATTTGCTTTCAGTGATGCATTCTGGGGTATGTACAATTTGCGGCCAAATAAGTGACCCTGGGAATGTCACACACTCTCAGCCTCAGAGGATGGTAATGGCAACCCCCATTTGAAGAAACATGCCAAGAAAACCCCATGATAAGGTTGCCTTAGAGCCACCAAAAGTCGGAAAGGACTTGAAGACACACAAGAACAACAAAAAAGTCTGCAGTTGTTTCATAGGTAGTACATGGAAATAGGAGCCAGCATGATGTAGTTGTTTGAGTGTTGGAATACCACTCTGGAGACCTGGGTTTGATTCTCCACTCTGCCATGAAACCCACTGGGTGAACTTGGACAAATCACACACTCTCAGCCTCAGGGGAAGGCAATGGCAAACCTCCTCTGAACCAGTCTTGCCAAGAAAACCCCAGGATAGGGGTTCACCTCTTATCCACTGCTGCTTCCTCCTCCTGCCTCCCGCCACACCACACCACCCCTTCCTCCCCCCTTCTTCCCCCCCCTCCACCCGGCGTATAAGACGACCCCCGATTTTGGAGAATATTTTCCTGGGTTAAAAAGTAGTCTTATACACCAGAAAATACAGTAAATACATGTATTTTATTATACATTTATAAACAAAGAAGCAGGCCTGTTTTAAGCACATTCACAAGAAGGGAGATGAACTAGCATAGACTGTACATGTGTTTATCTCAATCCAAATAGAACTTTGTTCTGAAACTGAATCTTTTACATTTTTTAAACAATTCATCTACATATGACAAAGTATCATGGGTGCCTGTCTTCAGGAAGCTGTGAGTCTGAGTCCTGTTGGCCTGTGAAAGTTTTGGAAAACAGTCCCCAGTAGAGGTTACAGTTAATTTAGTCAGAAAAGTAGCAAAGCTCTTTGGAACATATCTTCCCTAGAGAAGATTAGGGAAGGAACTATTTGGTTTTCTGCGAGAGTACTTCTCCCCAATGCTTTATTTGAAAGCAGGATATTGTAAGATATGTTGGTGCCTTGAGGATATTGGTTCACCTGGACAACGCTTTTATGCACGTCCAAAAGTAACATGTCAGAATATACTCCAAGAATCCTGCAAAAAAGAAAACACCTCTTGTTTTCAAGAAAAACTCAGGAAATTCTCCATACCCTTGCTATCTAGGTGGGCCAGTATTTGTATGTAAATACTGTACATACATATATACACATATACAGTAGTCCTTCTTCCTTACCATACATGTGGAAGACAAGTAAGATTTTCAGGGATAGAATCTTGCTATACTATTCTGTTACTTTCTGAATATTTTCTGCTGGGATGGTTCCTAAAGTTATTCTGTCTGGGTGTTTTCCTTCTTAATTAGTTATTCTACAGTTTTGTCTTAAGGTTTTCTTCTACTTTTCTGGTGTCAGTCTTGGAGAAGAGGAAATATTAGGAGAAAAAATGGCCTTAACTACTGATCCAAGGGGTGGAAATATCTGAAGAGGAGCAAATCAGAATGCTAGTAGGAGTCCTGGAAAACAGGGATTGACTATAGGAGTGTCCTTTCTATGGCGTATAACCTCTCATATGTCTTAAACTGTTTTATCCACCAAGAGACTTACAAAAATATTTTGAAATGATATTTTACTGCATGAGTAATGATAGTTTGTTACTGAGTAGGACTGTTGCAAAAATGAGCTAGATAATAGACACATCAGATATTCAACATGCCATTTTCATTTGCCATTTCTAAGTACATGGTTGGTGTTGCACTAACCTGTCCAGTTGTTGAATTTTACTCTATGGGTATCAGTCATGCTTACTTTTCAACAACCCCACTGAGGTCAATGGGACCTTCATTAAAATATATTTACTAGCAAAACAATTTTGCTAAGAACATTTTTCAAACAGAATGTTTTGCAGTCCACTCGCAGTTGCCACTTGCAAGTGCCAACTCATGAGCTAAATTCTCCACCTGCGTGCTTCTTCTTCTTCTTCTTCTTCTAAAAAATATAAGGTATATATTTTATTTTAAATGTTACAGTTTCTGTTAGAAATGTTAAATATTTCATTCTCTAGTTCTCCAGAGGGTGGGAGGAAAGGAGAGTGAGAAATAATATTAATTCCTTCATTTACTTGTCTAACTGTTTTTGAAGGAATGAATGTGAATTAACAGTGTTATCCTTTCCTAACAATTATCTTTCGCTACTCTAGCTAGTTTAGTTCTAAAAGACAGTGCCATTGACAAGGGGGAAAAAAGAACCTTCTCAGATTTTTTCAGCTCAGCGGTGGTAATGTTGCACTGAACGCTAATGAGGGAACCCCCACTGCTTTGCCTGCTTTGTGACTTTTCTATTTCATAATTATTTTTAAAACACAAAACGACATGAGGTAGCCCAGTCCTGCCTCTGCTACTTCCTGGTACCTCGTCGCTCACTACAGATGGCAATTTGTTCTTGTAACATATATGTCTCTCTGACCATTTTCATCTAATTTGTATGGGTTCTACCATTTCCTTTCTCTCTTTCAGGGGCCTTGCTGTGTGTGAGCTGGGGGGTGGCATGACATGCTTGGCTGGGCTTATGGTAGGTCTTTTCTCAATTCCAATTCTATTCAAAGGGAGGAACAAAAGGGAAAAAATGTTCCAGTGCCTCCAACTGCTGGGTCAGAGAACTGTCAACAGAATCAGCTGCGGTCAAGCTGCAGAGTCTTGAGAGACCTTCTAGATTGACTTGCTTTCGTATCATATTGATTTTATGGTTGCCTCGATGAGCAGAAACATTTTACCTCAGTGTAGTCAATATCTCTTGTTGTGACATTCCAGGCCACGTACGGTCTGTCTTTCATTGCCATAGCTGAAGCCATCACCCCCCCCCCCACCCCTTTCAGATTATAGTCCCCCCATTTGCTAAGATACAGGAATAGCCTGGCGAATCACAGTTGGAGCACCATGATATAGCTGCTAATGTTTTGCCTGCATTATTACACCAACAAACATGATCCAGAGCTCTCGGTAATTAGATTCTTTTGAATTAGATTGGCCATTCAGGAGCGTCATTCACCATTCTCTGGGTTCTGAGTCATGTATTCAGGAGATATTATGTAGCAGTGCAGTGCATTAGACAAGTTTTTATGTCTCTACAAATAAAAGCATATTGTTACACTGATTGGCATTTGACAAACCTGTCGTTCTTACACAATGTGTCGAGGTTACAGCCCAATGTGCGAGCATGTCAAAGCTCACAAAAAAATTACCCTTACAAAGCCATCTGCCTGCAATGCAAAGTTATATGAAGGGCATCAGGCAGTCAGACAGAAGCAGGCTGAAAGGCAGAGTGACAGCCTCGTATGATGGCTCTACTAGATAAACAGAAGCCCGCAAATGAAAGCCTCTCAGAATACCATCATCCGCTGTCACAATGCAATTACGGAACAGAATGATAGCAAGATAGAGGCTCCCGCAAATGGAATGATAAAAGTATTGACTGATTTGATTGAATGATTAAAATAATGCAGACATAAAATGAAAAAAGATTGAAGACTGTTACAGAGAAATAGGTGAGGAAGCATGATACTGAAGGCTTGTCACTCCTGTCTTCACTTCCACACAGACAAGCATATTTGCTCATTGTTTGCTGTGCTCTTTTTCCCCCCCTTCCAGGTTGCTATTTCTGCAGATGTCAAAGAAGTTCTGTTAACTGATGGAAATGAAAAGGCCATCAAAAGTATCCTTATTCAGATAGAAAACTGGTTTGTTGGTCTCTTTCCTTTTTCACTGACTGAGCAACAATTGATATAAAAAGACAGCAAGGGATGTGTGTAATAATAATAAGTGTGTGAGAGAGAGAGGAGGGGGGGGAAGAAAGAGAGATTGAGAGTTCATATATACATGCCTACATATTTTGCATAAGTAATTAAAATATATAACATTCTTGAATAGATCTATAGTGCTACCTAGAATAAATTCACATTCTGTTTTACATCAAAACATGAAAGGTATGTATGTTTAGGGAGAAAGCACCAAGAAACCACATAAAAATACTAGTATCATGTTGTTCAGATATTTTGTTCTAACAAGTTCTATTTTAAAAAATAATAACAACAATAAAATAATAATCCTGGGAATAAATTCCAGTTTACTTTCTTCTTCTTCTTCTGATCTGTTTTACACCGGGCTTATTTTCTGATACAACTTTTTACTATTTCTGTAGTATTATTTTGTTTGTCTATATCTATTTTTTATATTTGGTTGATATTTTGTTCATATAACCACTAACCTTTCCCTAGCTTCCAACAAGATGTGTCAGCACTCTATTAAATACCAGTTGACCAATGCTTCTATTTGAACAAGGTTTTAAAATATCTGTTTCCCATTTTGTACAGTTATTTTATTCCTTTATTGGAACACATTATTATTTAATCTTAGTAGTACATATGCAGGTAAACAAATTTGCACTTTAATATGACTGCAGTTTATTCCCTCTCAGTTAACTAAGTGTCTACCATAGTAGAAGAGCTGGGTCCCATAGTGAATATTAATAGCTGTTAGAAATTTAGAGTGAAATGCAGAAGATATCTGTTTGCTTTGAGTTATTGATGATAATGGCATATGCATGGTAAGGGTCTTCATTTTATGAAGGATGTACTGTAAATGTCAAAGTTATGGAGAAATCTCTTTGTTAGAGTCATTGGAATAATTTATTTTTCTTAGTGTTTTACTAACACATTTATTGTGAGTGTTCATAACATGCATTTAAGGTAAAGCAGTAGTATTAGTAAACTGACTTTGATAACACTTGTGCTCTTTATATCAGACCTTAAGATATCTACATCTGTTTCAAACACTTGAAAAATATAGGGACAAAATTAGTCCTAATCATCCTATCAGAAATGGGAGGGGAGAGGAGAGTATTTTTGTCCTTGTATTACTTTAATTAGAAAAATGTTGTGTATTTTCCCCATCTTTGAATATACTATACCATACCATAATTTTTGTTTTGTTTTGTGTACTACAATGGGCATGCATTATTATGTTCTTTGCCTTCATTGAATTTACTCTGCGAAGGAAAAAAAACGTTGAGGAAAAGCTACGTTTTGCTTTTTTTTTTTTTTTAGAAATCAATATGGTTAAATTGGGAAGTATTATAATAAGATGGGGTTAATTAAGCTACTATCCTGATTAAACTTACTTGTGGGTAAGTCTAAGTATCTTAATAGGACTTGCTTCTGCATAAACCCATGTAGGATTTTGTTGTTAGCCTGGATGCTATTTTAGACCTTTTTTTTTTTTTTTACTGGGTATCAAACAAATCTAGTTTCTCACATGACTATTAAAAAGTTTCATCACATTGCTGATGTCTTTTGTGTTAGCAGATGATCTTTTTCATGCTAACTAGGTAGCTGATAGATAGCTCAATTTGAGTTATAATTGTATTACATTACATTTTGGAATATTTTGAGGGTCATAAAAAGAGGCAAGAGTCATTATCAATTTCTGCCCATTTTAACCCATGTGGAAAGCAAAGGTATATCAGAGGTTGAACATATTATCTGTTAATTGACTTTTTTTGTATTAGTTTATCAAACTTGTAAAACACACTACATGTTTCTACTGACTTTCAGTGCTGTTGACAGTATGCTTAAACAATACATGATAGCTAGAAACCTCCCTAAGTCAACATATTTCAAATATTCTTTCCCTGGATTCCATATTGGAGGATTTCTAAGTGCTTAGTGTCGTGCTCTGTTGTTGAGCTATTAAAAATAAATAACCTTCTTATTTAAAATTAGAGTTTACTTTTGTCCTTTAAATTTCTTTGGAACTCTAAATTACATGCCAGTTACACTATAATATCAGAAATATCTTTCTGAAAAGTCAAAATGGTGTCAACCCATGAGGAGAGAAAATCACAGTCAGAAGCCAGGAAATCACTAAGCAAGCCTGCTAATTATTCTTAATGGGCAAGATGAGCACATTAAGAAACAAATGAATACATCAGTGAAATGTAATTGAAAATCGACCTGGCAATAGTGCTTTGCATCTGAGCATCCACTTTTATATTATCATCATTGTCATACTTATTATTGTTGCTGTTATTAGCATTATTCACAGAGGATACCTAGGGGTCCTTCCTTTGTGAAGTCATGAATTGAAGGTGCAGATTTTTTAAAAAATGAAAGCCACTGAGTGTATTGTGTCCCATCAGTCTTTGATGGGTTTATTGCCAATTCATTTGTGAGAGTAATAATTTCATTTACTTTGGGGATGTCAAAGCATGTACTCTCTTAATACAAAATCAATATATATCAGGTATGTGGAATACACAAACCTGCTTTTATATTAATTCTTTAAGGTTTAAGTATTCTCACTTCATATTGAGTAAGATTTGGAGATGGTTTTAACATTCCTGAATGGAGAGGTTTGACAAGCAAACATGAATGCATTCTGTTTAAAACTCTTTGTTGATATAATCACCTGTAGCACCTTACTGTAGTATAAGTTGGTATAATACATGGCTGCTCCTGTTTATTAGCACAGCCATTAGATTATACTTTAATAACTTGCTGGGCAGACAACAACAACAACAACAACAACAACAACAACAACAAAATTACCACCACCACCTTAAAATGCCATCTTTTTTTTTGAGGGGGGGTTGTTTAGTTTTTAGTAGCCTCAAAGTTATATGATGCAGCAATGCAAGCTGCTTGACTAATAAGTCAGATAGAGTGCCAAGGGAAAAATAAAATGTGTTAAAGGAAAAATAAGTAGTGCACATGAATATAAGATTTACATCTTCTAAGCCTGAAAGAAATATTGATTTGAATTTTACGTCTTGGACCATTCCATAAACATATTATCCCAACTGAAAGGTTAAAGTTCTGTTATTTCTTTAAATTATGCATTCTTTAAAAAGCCAAAAAAGGTTAAATGTAACCTAGATTTTCCACATTCATTGACAAGTCATTCAGTGGGGGAAATGGTTATGGGATTCCTTAAAAGTGGTTTATATTATCTTAGCATTATTTCTGATCTGATACTTATTAACAGAAACATGATAGAAATATGAAACAAATTTAGAGTGTATTAAAATGCTGTAATGCAAAGTACCCTCATAATATATTATAATACAAAATAATATAGCTATTCAGTATATAGTATAGATCTTTTAAAAATCTAAGAAAGGATATGTTGTCATGGATAGGTTGAATCTAAATATTGCAGTTTATAGATTTCTACACTAGAGAATACCTATTGACTACAGGGTTGCATCCTGTTATAAACACACACCATATAGAAATTCTGATGACTTCTGTAATGATGAGGTATAAGTGTGACTGTGCAGCTGGATACAGAATTGAGGCACTGATTTATATACAGTTGAATCAAAATTATTGAAAGGATGTTTTTGTTTTTTTTAAAAAAAGTAAATGATTTGGCCTCACTTTGAGTGTTCCATTAGTGTATTTGCTCCATTAACCAAATCATAACTAGTTACAAGATTAATCATGCCATTTCTTTCTTTTTTTCCCCTTGTGGATCAAATTATGGTATTATACAGAATCATGAGATAGAAACATGTCAAAGGACATATCAAAAGCATTGAGGTCTTCTAAAAATAAGATCATCATTACAACATCATTTCAATTTTTTGTGATCTTCTTTTGCAAAGGCAAAACATGTCTAATGCTTTCACGGCCTTCTGAGATGCAACAGATGTGATACATTACAGAATTGTATTTTTCTTTTAAACACTGTTTCCATGATTTGCAGACTAATTTTTTTGGCCACTAAGTCCATGGCAGTAGAACAAACACCTTGATCACCTACGTATTCCCTGCCAAGATTGGTGAATCTGTCTGTTTTCCCCCCAATAGATATGTTTTTTAAATGAAGACATATGCAAATTTTGAAACGTTATAAAGATGACAAAAAAAAATTCTCATGCATCCGAAGTTGAATTCTATCCATTTTTGTTTTTATTCAGAAGAATTTTCTGTGGATGGATGTGTGCATATTTGGGCAACCAATGCTCATTTGCATGTGGATGCTTCTCAGCATTGTTGTTGTTGTTTTGTCAATGGGATGCATATTTTGATCTGCATTTTTAACTATGCCTGGTCAACATGTGCTTGTCCTAATGTTAATCTGTGTAAACCTCTGCTTCAGAGAAACGCATGTGCACAAGCATTGTTTCGAAAAACTGAGATTTTTCATACATTTGAATGATACATAACAAAATGAAAAGGAAAAGTGACAAAATGGAACAACTTGTATACATCTTGATTTTGAAAGCACTTAAAGTGCTGTCATAAATTTAAGAGAATTGAAATCACTGAAATTGCACTTTGACTTAAATGGTTTGTCAATGGATCTGGTAGTAATTTATACCTTTCTAGACAACAAAGTATATTGAGAATTATAAAGTTTGAAGTAATCAGTCACATAGCACATGGCATTATCTATATATACACATAATTTATTAAAATCTACATGTGAAATCAGTAGTATTTCCTGTCATGGTTAAAGAAGACTTTATGATCTTAAAATTATCACATAAAAGAAAGACATTTGAGTTTTATTATTAAACTTATTTCTATGCATGAAAATTATAGCTTTTATAAAGTTCTCTTGATGACGATAACAGCAGCTTTAGCATGCAAAAAGCTTTCCCATCCGTTACTCATTAATGAGTTGCTCTTGCCTTGAAATACTTAATAGGCCTCACAAGAAGTCTCCACGTAGATTTCTTTATTAATTCAGATCTGCAAACAATAGTCCTTCAAAAAAAAAGGGGGGTCCTTCAAAAAAGTCAGGAGTCAAACACAGCACCCCAGAAAACATTTTTCTTAATAATATAGTGCAAAACAACATAAAAATGACTATGTCATATCCAGATTTAGTTTTATAGCAATATATAGCAATTATAGTTACTTACCATATACCATAGATGTCCAACTACATGAGAATGCTATGTAGTATGTAATCTTAAAATTATTTGAAATCAGAAAAATTAATATAGTGTAACTGAAAATAATTTGTTTCTATTGTAAGAGTTTAGTTTTGATATGGTTGATTTTAAAATGTATGTAAATCCTGTACTGTGCACTGAAGTTACAAATGTGATAAATAGTACATTTCAATAATGTTACAATTAAAAATGCCCTTGATTAAGAGGCAGGTCCTTTATCTGATTTTATTTTTTATTTTCAATATAATGCTTATAAATGCTGTAGGTGGCAAACTGATTTCAAGAATAGGCATTCCTTCTTGTTTGAAAGAGAAGATGGATAATATCTAATATACACAAATGTGTCTTCTAAAAACAAAATTATTATAGAAAGATTATTTTCCCCATATACAAACTAAATTGTATTGATATTTCTCCCTTCCCAGAGACTGGAAACATATTTGTTAAATGTGTTATGTAAGTTATAACAAAGCCACCCTCATAGCTTACAATGTTAAAAGAAGAAAGAAAGAAAAAACTACTAATTACTGAAAAATTACTGAAAAAATACTGAAAAACTAAAAGAAGAAAAAAGAAAACTACTGATAATTTATTATGTTTCTTGTTATATTCTCATTTTTCTAAAAAATCTTTATAAGAAAATGGCCTAGATGTGTGTGCATGTGTGGAATTCCAAAATGCACCAAGAGAACATTTTTAGCAAGAAAAAAGTAATGAGAAAATGTAACTGAAATAGAAAAAAATCTTAATCAATAGTGGTTGGGGCATTGTATTATACTAACATTATCTAAAAATGTAATGGGTTACAGATTTTGATCAGAATCCTGTATTAGTTACATAGGTCCAAAACACACTGCAGAAATAAACCAGTTTGAGACTGCTTTAACTGCCCTGGCTCAGTGCTAGGGAAGCTTTGGAATTATAGTTTATTGTGGCACCAGACCTCTCTGATAGTGAAGCCTAAATGTCTCACAAAACTACAGTTCCCAGAATTTCCTAGCATTGAGCCAGGGCAGTTAAAGCAGTCTCAGACTGGATTATTTCTGCAGTGTGTTTTTCATATAAACAGCATTATGTAAGTGCAGAATGTGGGAAGGTCCAGGTGGCTTATGGAAGTGGTCTGGAGTATGTGCCTTGGGCCCAGTGAGATGCAGCCGCCAGTGCCATTGCACTCCATATGGGTTTTTTCTTTTGTCAGGTGTAGGAATGGCCAGCTGCACCATTGACCCATTGCACCATTGAGCTGTCATGCCCCCAATGAAGTGAATTCATGACAAACATGGCAGTCCGCTGATAATGCAATATATGTCATGAAAACATACACAAACTAGACAGTCCTACATGGGGCCATGGAGTAAAGGGGAGGAAAGAGGGCATGAATGAGGTGTCTCCATGATTGTGTTTTGCCAATGTGTCACTGGGCACACTGATGCGCTGTATGAGTGATGTATTGCTTGTGAAACCACTTGGCTGGGCACACTGAGCATCCAACAGGATGCCCAATTGGGCAGGACAAGAGAGGTAATTGGCAGTCACAGGCAGTGTGTTCATGTGATGGTGCTCATGCATGGGGGAGGCAAAAAAAAATGAATGGTGCATCACGCCATGTGGTGCAGATTGCCCATGGGTATTCAGCCTGTTGTAGGAGCAGGCCATGCAGACAGCAGGGGTTCCACTTGATTTGCAAAAACCCAGGAGTGATCCCGTTTCTTCTCTCCATCTGCTGAGCACCTAAGTGGCAATCAAGAATACGAAACAGTTTTTGTTGTTAACTGCCCTAAAGTCAATCTCGACTCATGGCAACCCTATGGGTGAGACATCTCCAAGACCCCCTGTCCTCCACTGCTCTGCTTAATTCCTGCAACTCCTTAATACCCGTGACCTCCTTAATGGGAGTCCATCCATCTGGCATGTGGCCTTCCTCCTTCCCCAGGATTATTGTTTTTTCCAAAGAGTCCCCTCTGCTCATGATGTGTCCAAAGTACAACAGCCTCAGTATGGTCATCTTGGCTTCCAGAGAGGTTTCTGGTTTGATCTGCTCTAGGACCCACTTGTTCTTCCTTTTGGCTGTCCATGGAATCCTCAGAAGTCTTCTCCAGAACCACATTATCTCAAATGCATTGATTTTCTTCCTATCGTCTTTCTTAACTGTCCAGGTCTCACATCTATATATGGTAATAGAGAATACAATGGCTTGTATGAGTTGTATATCTTTGCGTTTTAGAATCTTTTCTAGATCTTTCATAGCCACCCTCTGCATTCTTAATCTTCTTCTGATTTCCTGACTGCAGTCCCCATTTCTATCAATGTTTGATCACAGGTATGGGAATTCTTTTACTATTTCTATTTCTTCATTGTCTGGTTGAACTTCCTTGGTGGCCATTATTTTTGTTTTCTTTATGTTCAACATTAAGCCTGCCTTAGCACTTTCTTCTTTGATCTTCCTTAGTAGGTATTAAAGGTTTGTGAGGTTTTCTGCTAGTATTATGGTGTCATCTGCATATCATCTGCATGTAATGAAACAGTTACAGATTAGTAATCTAAGTAAATTTCATATTCACAATTGCTACGTGATTGCTACTTACATGAATGAGACATCGCCAAGACTCCCTATTCTCAACAGCGCTGTTTAGGTCTTGCAGACTCAAAGTTGTGGAGTCTATCCACCTGTAATGTGGTTATCCTCTATTCCTGCTGCCTTCTTCCTTACCTAGCATTAATTAAGGATGCAGTGGAAATAATGCAGTTATGGAGCACTTTAACTGCTGTAGCTCCACAAAGTTGGTGCCTCACAAAGCTGCGAAACCAGGATTTTGTAGGATGGAGCAAGGCAGTTAAAGTGGCATCATACTGCATAATTTTTGCAGTGTAGTTGCAACTGTAGTAGCTGATACAGGATTCCAGCCTGTATTATTTCTTATAATACATTACAGTGGGCCCTCCACATTTGCTAGGGCTAGGGGTGCAGGATCCCCATGAAAATAAAAAACCACAAATTAAAAAAAAAATCATTTTTTTAATCTAAGAAAACACCTCTGTAGGAATCTTCACCAGAGGTTGATCATAAAATCACACTGGAGAACCTACAAATGAATAGAGGAATGTTTTCTGTAGGACTCTCTAGGTCTTCCAGCATGACTTTATGGTCAACTTCTGGCATGCTGGAGGATCTAGACATTCCTAGAGAGAACAAATAAATCAAACCCACAAATAATAAAATCTGGAGAAGTCAAAGCCATAAATGTGGAGGGCCAACTGTATTTCAATCTTTGACTTTTCCTTTCATGATTATGTATTTATCAGTTACATTTATATCCTGGCTTTCCTCTAAAGTGCTTCTGTCAGGTAATTCAGGTTGATCAGCCCAATGGAACTGAAGACAATCTCCTATGCTGGCAGTGGTCCAGATCTAGACCTACCTAATAAATAATAAAATAATAAAAAATATTTATATCCCATCTCTCTGCACAATACAACCGGGCCAGCTTACAAAATAAAACATAAACTCCCATCTCCCAATAGCCCACCCACCCCCAAAATACAATTAAACAATTATAGTTTAAAACTT
Source organism: Phrynosoma blainvillii (assembly GCA_026167975.1). Taxonomy (NCBI): domain Eukaryota; kingdom Metazoa; phylum Chordata; class Lepidosauria; order Squamata; family Phrynosomatidae; genus Phrynosoma; species Phrynosoma blainvillii. Next base: position 34,789,953 of record JANUYF010000001.1, on the reverse strand, counting down.
ACCTAGCTTTACCAAGGTTGCTGGATCATATACCTTCACACCATGGACCTAGTAGATTTAATTGATCAACAAAATAAACATAGTAAAATTCATATGCTTTATCATAAAATTTAACAATAACTGAATTCTTTAATCAGGTGAAAATCTATCTCTTTGTGTGGGTGGATGTATTCATAATAACACTAGTTTCCTGGAGACATGTAAAGGTAAAGAATCTATCAGAATATTTACACTGAAGAAAAGTTAACATTCAATTGGTTATTTTAACTGTGTGGATTATTCTTAACACCTGCGTTATAGATGTGAATGATATCGTAAGAAGAAATGAAAAGGCAGGAGTGTTTAGAACCAAAGCCATTTCGAGCTGGTAAGATACTCTGTGTATTTTTTTACATATTGTTCCTAAATGAAATTTACCTTCTTAACTAAAGATAGTATGAGAAAGGAAAGCTCACTGATGTCTGAACATGTGTTTTGTTTGCACTAGTTGTTATTTTTCCAATGTCAGACAGAAATGATATACGTTTAGTCTTGGCTGCATGTGCGGTTCTGTGTTAATCTCAATATCAGTTTTTTTCAATTCTGAAAAGTGTACTTCTTTAAACATATGGGTTTATGTCAAATTTATTTTCTCTTGTCCAGCCTCAGAGGAAGGCAAAGGCAAACACCCTCTGAACAAACCTTGCCAAGAAAACACTGGAATAGGGTCACCTTAGGGTCATCATGATTCAGAAATGACTTGAAGGCACACAACAACAACAAAGTCATTTTAATATTCATGGTGTTAGAACTGAAAGACCATAGCTGTGTTAGTCTGGAATATCAGTATGCAAAGGGATCTTGTAGCATCTTTCAGACTAAGTGAAAGAAAGAAACTGGTAGCATGAGGTCATGCATCTGAGGAAATAGGCTCACATCTACAAAAGCTCATGCTACCAGCTTCTTTTTTTTCAGTTAGTCTCAAAGGTGCTACAAGATCTCTTTTAATATTCATGATAGTCACATGGAAAAACATAATTTAATATTGTCCATGGGTAAAGCCACATTGCTCACTAGTACTCTTACCACAACACATATGAAGCGTTCAACTGAAATCTGCAAAGACAGGCTTAGTTGAAACTAGTCAGTAATTCACCTAAAAGAAGATCTATGGCTGTCCTCCTGGTAGTGTTTATATCATAAGATAGACGTAGGACAGTGTAACTCTTTCGGTAGAAGAAGCATTCATAAGTAGAGGTACCACTGTAAGTGAATCTATCTGTTTTGCTATTTCTGGAGGGGAAAGCAAAATGGGAAGATGTTATCCCTGGTTTGTTTGACACCTCAATTAACTTGTCTGTCTGGTGGGAAAGCTAACTTTTGAGGAAGTGGGTAGCAGAAATCTCACCAAAAAAGGAACACAGTTCAATAGCAGAATCTATATTTTGCCTGTAGAATGTCCCAGGTTCAATATCTGACATACTGGTTTGAAAAAGAAAGGATAAGGGATCAAGTAGTAGATCAGGGGTAGGCAACCTTTCCCCTTTAAGGGCCGAGGGACTTCAGCTCCCAGAAGCCTCAGCCATGTTGGCCAATAGTCCCATGTTGGCCAATAGCTCCTGGGATTCTGGGAGCTGAAGTCCCTCGGCCCTTAAAGGGGAAAGGTTGCCTACCCCTGGTGTAACTACTTCATATTCTCATTTGCAAACATGACTCTATTGCCATGACAACGTGCCCCTAAAACCCACCTTAAAAACCAGTCAACTGTCAGAGTGATGGATTTCTGTGGTGCTATTGACTTGTCCACTGCAGAATGACCAGCCTCCTCCTACCAGTAAGTGACAGTGCAACGAACAGGAGCAGGGACCCCATTGCAACTCTTTGTTACACTGTTCCTCATGAGCAGAAGCAAGCTGGTCACATCATTGTGCGGCACCGCACACAACAGCACCACAGAACTCAGTCACTTTGAATGGCTGACTGGCTTTTAAGGTGGGTTTCAAGGATCAGAACAGAAGATGGAGCATAGCTACAATATCATAGTTATGCCTCTGGTGCAGGATCTAACCCATGTTTTTCATTTGAAGCTATTACACAGCTAGATACAAAATACTAAGCAGAGCAGAGCAAAGATGTAGAGAATGCTACATGCATCTCTGCATACCAGTATTCCAGGATAACATGGCTATGTCTTTGAATTCTTTATAATGAATGTTTGTTGATGTGGCATACTAATTTATCAAGATAAGTTATACTGAGACTGTTGTCTTCTGTGAACCAGTATTATCTGGTTTTACTAATAGTAGTTTTCAAGGACATAAGCAAAGATCTTCCAAAGCTCTGTTAAACAGGGGTTGTTAATTGATGTGATGGAATATGGGACCTTATGATTGAAATATCTGTGTTATTAATATATGTGCTATAGGTCATCCTTGGTTTCTGGCTAAAAGACAAAATGTTTAAGTTGGGAAGGAATTTTTCATCTGATCAGATTGTGCCCCTTCTTATTGGGATGACAGGCTGTCATGCAGTGATAGAGCAAATATTTAGAATTCCAGGATCCATCCTTGGCATTTCCAGGTAATGTCCTGTTTCAAATCCTGGAAAGTCTCCAGAATCTTTCAGTCTGGATTAGATGGATCAGTGGTCTGACAGGTTATAAAGCAGGTTTTTTTAACCTAATTTCCTGCTTGTGGGCTTTAACTTGGGTGGCCACTGTAGAAACTAGATAGACCTTTGAGTTATCCAGCATGTCAAAGTAGGATAATGGAAAGCAAAGGCCTAGATCAAATAGATTTTGAGAAGAATCAGTTTTATAAAATCACCCCTTGTATTTGGCAAAAACAATCTGGGGCAAATCTGGATCTCATTATCAACCCATTTATCCTGCTTCCCTAATAAGTGATAATGTAGAACCAGTGCCCAAAGCTATTGAAGACTTGTGCAGCATTTTTAATGAAGCAAGCATTTTAATGGAAGTAATGGGCTGGATGAGGAAAAACAGATTGAAACTGAATCCCGACAAGACAGAGATGCTCATGGTAATGGCCCCAAAACCAAGAATTGGGTTGCAACCTCCAGTCCTGGATGGGGTCACACTCTCCTCCAGTGACTGTGTTCGCAGTCTGGGGGTGCTCCTTGACTCATCGCTCCTGATGACAAATCAGGTAAATGCGACTGTCAGGAGCGCCTGTTATCAGCTTCAGCTGATATCCAGCTGCACCCTTTTCTGGAAGTAAGGGATCTCGAGACTGTTGTGCATGCACTGGTAATCTCACATCTAGATTTCTGCAATGCGCTCTACATGGGGCTACCCTCGTGCTTGGTTCGGAAACTACAGCTAGTACAGAATATGGCAGCCAGATTATTATCTGGAACATCTAGGAGGAACCATATTACTCTGGTTCTAAGGTCCCTCCACTGGCTGCCCATAAGTTTCCGGGCCCAGTACAAGGTGTTGGTTATCACCTTTAAAGCCCTAAATGGCTTGGGTCCAAACTATCTCAGGGACCACCTTCTCCCCTATAATCCTCCCTGCGCACTCTGGTCCTCTGGGAGGTATTTACTGTAGCCACAAAGAGCCAGACTTGCGGCTACCTCCCAGAGGGCTTTTTCAGTCGTTGTCTCCAGACTTTGGAACGGCCTGCCGGACGAGATCCATCAATTGACATCTTTAGACAGATCTCTTCTGGCAGGTCTTTCCGTGATAAATAGCCCCGGCCTCAGGAATCCCTCCCTTAAGAGGGCTTCTAGGTTTTCACTTTTTTTTTTTAAAAAAAAATATGTAATTAAAAATTGCTGCCGCACTGTGGAACTGTTTAAATATTATTGTTGCATTTTATATCATATGTTTTAACTTGTAACCGATTTAATAACTTTTTAAGGGGGGGGAAACTAGATTTTATTGTTGTATGTTATATTTTACTGTTGTTAGCCGCCCCAATTGCTCTCAAAGGGGCAGGATAGAAATAAACATTATTATTATTATTATTATTATTATTATTATTATTATTATTATTATTTGTACCCAATTCTCAACTGTCCCAGTTTTGTGATATCTGAGTACGCCCCTGTATCATGGTCCGTATAGCTTTCTGTGTGCAGCCAATGGCTGAGCACATGAAGATCCAAGAGTTGAAGTCCAAGTATTAATGGAATAGCCAAAAACAAATGCCAAAAGACAATGGGTTAAACACAAGACATAATCATACATAGAGTGGATTCAGTGAAACCATCTGCACAGTAAATATGGAATTAACAAATGAAGTGAAAGCCTTGCACAAGAAGTTACTTTCCCTCCTTTTTATGTATTTATACCTACCTCAACATCAAGCTGAAGGTTATACAGTGGGCCCTTGCTATCTAATGGGATTTGTTTCCAGATCCCCCATGGATAACCAAATCTGTGAGTGCTCAAGTACAATGGCTTAGTAAAATGCCCTTATATAAAATGGCAAAATCAAGGTTTACTTTTTGGAATTAATATATTTAAAAATATTTTTAAGCCTTGGATGCTTGAATCCATGGATACAGATTCAGAAAAATGGAGGAAAAAATTGTTTTGAAAACTCTCACCACCTGTATTTTCTAGATGTATTTCTGTTTATTGCTAAACCTTTGGTTAGGTTAACTCTTTGGGGCTTAAAGCAACTAGTTCTTGTTTACAACATGCTTGCCAAACATGTCAAATTTGCAATGCCATATTTTTATATGATACAAACATCCAACCTAGTGTCTTTTCCAAGAACCAGAGCACCTCAGATTTCAGCTCATTGTGAGCAAGCCTCTGGCTTTCCCCTCCCTATGTACCCATATATTTTGTGGGTTTTAAATTGCCATGTAGTGAGTGCAGGACTGCATCTCTTGTCAAGATTTCAAACCTGGTCTTTTAGATATCAATCAAAAGCACATTTTCAATGATGTCCTCATTTACATTTATCTAATGTTTAAGGTCATTTGTGATCATCTGAGTGTATTTCAGCATATGGAATCAGTGAATAATAGATTTCAGCTCCATGCTGTGAAGAAAGATTGTGTTTTTACAAGACATAATGTTGTTTACTGAGTGTTAATAATCACTAATTAATAAACATATCTAGGTTTCTGAAATGTTGCATTTTCTGATGAAAATGTCAAGTGTTTAACTTACTGAGAACAATAACATTTTCTGACTTTTCTGCATAAAATAATTTAATTACACAAATAAATGTAATGTTGCAAATGCAGTATGGGGCATGCTATTTCAATAGGTTTTTATAATCTATACTGTTCCACTCAAACCTTTTTATTTCAACAGGACCTATTAATAGCATTATACTATCGTAGAACATATGATAGTATAATATCATTGTACACAAATATCCACATCAGCTTTCACTAAGACTTTTCTTTTACTTGTTCTATATTTTTGTTTGCTTTTTTGTACCACTATCTAATATCTCCTTCTGATACTTGCAGATAGTTTCCTCTAATAAAATTAACAGGACACATTTCCAACCAAAGGTGTTGGTCATGTTCTGCAAACACCTTGATCAAAATTATATTCTAATCAAGGTTTCTGTGAAAACTAGGCCTCAGCTATATTTTTAAAAATCACCACTGCATTGAGCTCTGTGCCCAACAAAGTATATTTGTAATTTGAGTCATTGGTTAGATCATATATGAATGGAACCTCTAGAAGATTGCTACAGACATTTTTGCCTGCTGCCCATACAAACAGAAAGTAGTTTATGTAGTTTGCCACATGTTTGAGTCCACTCTGATCTTTCAGCACCAAATCAAGAAATAATTGGTCAGTTGTGAATGTGTTAAGAGCATCAGAGCCCTGGTGACCCAGTGGTTAAATGCTGTATTGCAGCCACTGACTCACAAACCATAAGGCTGCAAGTCCAATACCAGCCAGGGGGCTCAGGCTCGACTCAGCCTTGCATCCTTCTGAGGTTGCTAAAATGAGTACCCAGCTTATTGGGGGCAATTAGCTTACACATGGTAGCTTACGCTTAGGGAGTGCTTAAGTGCACTGATAAACAGTATAGAAATGTACTTGCTATTAAGAGATATGGAACAAATGAAGGAGTTAGCTTTGATATCCACAATTTTCTCCATGTTGTGTTCCTTCACCACAAGGGCCTGTAAACTATATTGATTCAAGTTTTTAATTTCTGTAATTTACATAGTCTCTGCTGTGGCAAACTATGGTCCTGAGTTTGCAAGACCTGAGCAGAGTTGTTGATTACTGGGGTTCATGGCAAGGGTGTAAATTGTTGGAATATAGTAGTAAAACTTGGTATTTTATATATTTAGCACAGCAGCAATGTTGACAGTGGGAATCCCACATTGGGTGTCACCTGGTGCTAGGGCCAGGGAAACAGCTGCACAGGCTGGGAAATGGCCGCATGGACTGGGGGGAAGCATCGCGTTAGCTGGGGAAGCACCTGTGCAGGCCGGAGAAACACTGCGTGGGCCACAGAAATGGCTGCCCAATATTCACCCAGGCTGGAGGGCCCCCAAGACCCAGAGAGGCACCTGTGCAGGCCCAAGGAGCGCTTGGGGGGCTGGCTGGGTGTCACCCCCCTCTTCTGGGGTGTCACACCCTTCCTGGGGTGTCACCCGGTGCGGTCCGCATCCCCGGGACACCATGAGTGTTGATCCAATAGTATATATATATCTGAGCTTCTGGTAAATAAGCAGGATATATTGGTAAGGTAAAAATAAGACTTACTATATTGTTACAAAGAATGCATCTAGGACACGGGTAGGCAACATTTCCCCTTTAAGGGCCGAGGGACTTCAGCTCCCAGAATCCCAGGAGCCATTAGCCAACGTGGGACTATTGGCCAACATGGCTGAGGCTTCTGGGAGCTGAAGTCCCTTGGCCCTTAAAGGGGAAAGGTTGCCTACCCCTGATCTAGGATCTAGGAAAGTATGTAATCAATAGAGAAAACTATACTATGGTAGAGGGGTTCCTAGCGCTGACCCCTATGCATACAAGCAAGAACAAAAACATTCATAGAGGGACAGTCTTGTGGCTGCATCCATCTTGGACCAAGGCAGGAAAGAGATGAAGACCCAGAACAAAGGGTTGTAAAACTCATAACATTTAGTGGAATGGGAGGAGATAGGAAGTGACTTCTTCACAGTCACACTGACCAAATGATTGTAGAGATAATCAGTGTGGTTATGAGGAATGCATCCCCCTTTACTCCCAATTCTGTAGACACATTATGTTGGAGCTATACTCCAACATAAATAACCCCTATGTTTCAATCACCATAGAGTCTTTGCTTACCCCTTCCTGAAAATCTTGAGAAAAGTATTCTAGTCATGTTCAAACTTTCAGTGGGCCTCCAAAAAGTGAGTCCTGAGATTGGAAGACTTTGCAGTCACATTACCATATTGACTCAAGTTCACTTTATGCAACTGAAATTATGAGACCCTTGTCACACAGACTTTACCAAACCAGATATCCTACATCCTATAACAACTCAGGTTTTGTGTTTATCAAGAACTGTCCTTTCCCCTCTCCTTGATTCAGTGAACATGCCTTCTGTATTTCAAACGGCAAGAACTATTCCATTAACTGTAGGTGTTAGCAGGTAGACAGTTGCAGACAGAACTACTATCATCCCCAAACAGCAATTATTATTATTATTATTATTATTATTATTATTATTATTACAGTTTATTTATATAGCGCTGTAGATTTATACAGGGCTGTACTTACAGTCAATAAGATAGATAAAAATAGATTTAAAAGCCTGCTGATGGTGTACATTCTACAAAATAATAAAATAAAAAATTAATACAAAGAAGGCAACAAATTAAAAACATCAAATAATCATCATGCAATGCCTGCAAACGCTCTCTGAACAGTATAGTCTTTAACTCAGCTTTGATGCTGGTTAAAGAAGTGATGCCCTGTGCTCATGGAGGAAGGAAGTTTCAGGAATGAGGGGCAGCAAGTGAAAAGGGACAAATCCAGGATGGAGCAGTAAAAATCCTAGGCTTGAGACAGCAGACCTTGACTACCAGAATGGAGGGCACAGGTGGGACAGTAAGGAGAAAGAAGCTCTGATAAATAAGGAGGGACCAAACCATGTAGGGCTTTAAAAGTCAATAACAGATGCTTATACTGAGTACGGAAAGGGAGGGGGAGCCAGTGAAGGAATGACAAATAAAGGAGAAATATGGTTGAAATGGTGAGCATATGTGATAATGCGTGCAGCAGAATGCTGGACTGAAATTAAAGGACAGAGGTGAGAAAGAGGAAGTCCTGCTAGGAGAAGGTTACAAAAATCTAGTCGCGAGACCACTAGGGCATGGATCAAAATCTTGACAGTAGAGGCCGAGAGAAATGGTTGAATTTTAGCAATATTATAAAAAAAGAATCAACATGCCTTCCCATATTCTCCTTTCCCAATCCTATAACTTTGCAGGCTTGGTTATAATTCACCCATAAATCAAAACATTTCCATGTACCATCTTTCTTGGTCTGATCACCCCCCCCCCCCGAAAACTTTCTGTTTCTCCCTCTACTTCTCTTCTCTTGTGAGAAACCGCATCCCATACACGTGTACATTTCTGTACCAGACAATTATCTTCCCTGTAAACCACCATCAAGGTTCAGGTCTCTGTCAGGTCTCCAGACTAGGATTTGGGAGGTTGCAAATGTAAAGAAAATTACTACAATGACAAATGTAGAGAAATAGAAGACAAGAACAAAAAGGGAAGAACAACAGACCTATTCCACAAGATTCGAGAAATCAAGGGAAAGTTCAAACCAAGAACCGGGATACTCTACGACAATAAAAATAACATAATTCAAGACCTGGAAGGAACAAAAAGACAACATGAAGGACACATGGAACAAAGAGCCATATGAAGATGAACCCCAAATTCTAAAAACTGGAATGGAAGCTGCAATAAAGGAAATGGCAAAAAATAAGACTCCAGGAACAGATGATATTCCAATCAAACTGTTGCAATTCACATTGACAGAGTCAACCCTAGTGCTAACCAACATATGTCAACAGATATGGAAAACAAACGAAGGCCAACAGATTGGAAGCGATCAATATACATCACCATCCACAAAAAGGAGACACAAGGAACTTCAGCAACTATAAAACCATTGCACTAACCCAGGGGTAGGCAACCTTTCCCCTTTAAGGGCCGAGGGACTTCAGCTCTCAGAATCCCAGGAGCTATTGGCCAACATGGGACTATTGGCCAACATGGCTGAGGTTTCTGGGAGCTGAAGTCCCTCGGCCCTTAAAGGGGAAAGGTTGCCTACCCCTGCACTATCTCCCATGCAAGCAAAATCATGTTCAAAATTCTGAAACATAGGCTCCAACCATACATGGAGAGAGAAATCCCAGAGGTCCAAGCAGGGTTCAGGAAAGGAAGGCACCAGGGATCACATTGCAAATATACGATGACTAATGGAGCATAGCAGGGAGTTCAAAAGAAAATCAACATGTGCTTTATAGACTACAGCAAAGCCTTTGACTGCATAGATCACAAAAGGCTATTGAATGCCCTTAAAGACATGGGAGTGCTAACACATCTGATAGTCCTAATGAGGAATCTGTACTCAGGACAAGAGGCTACTGTCAGGACAGAACACAGAGAAACACAATGGTTCCCAATTGGCAAAGGAGTCAGACAAGGCTGCATCCTATCACCCTACCTAATCAACATATATGCATAACATATTGTAAGGAAAGCACACTTGGACATGGAAGAGGGACGAGTGAAAATAGGATGAAGAAATATCAACAACCTGAGATATGCTGATGATACCATAATATTAGCAGAGAACCTTACAGACCAGGAACAACTACTAAGGAAGATCAAAGAAGAAAGTGCAAAGGCAGGCTTACTGTTGAACATAAAGAAAACAAAAATAATGATCACAGAGAACTTACACACATTCAAACCAGACAATGAGGAAATACAAATAGTAAGAGTTCTCATATCTGGGATCAAACATTGATCGGAATGGGGACTACAGCCAGGAAATCAGAAGAAGATGGGGAGGGCGGCTATGAAAGAACTAGAAAAGATCCAAAAAATACAAAGACATACAACTCAGCACAAAAGTCAGAATCATACAAGACATTGTATTCCCTATTACCATGTATGGATGTGAGAGCTGGACTGTCAAGAAAGAAGACAGGAGAAAATCAACGCATTTGAGATGTGGTGCTGGAGAAGAGTGCTGAGGATCCCATGGACAGCCAAAAGGACAAATAAATGGTCCTAGAGCAGATCAATCCAGAAATATCCCTAGAAGCCAAGATGACAGAATTTAGACTTTCATACTTTGGACACATCATGAGAAAGCATGAATCATTGGAAAAGACAATAATGTTAGGAATGGTGGAGAGAAGTAGAAAGAGAGGAAGGCCATATGCTAGATGGATGGATTTTATTAAAGAGACCACAAATATGAGTTTGCAGGAGCTGGGCAGAGCAGTAGAGGATGGGGGGGGGGGGGGGCTGGAGATGTCTCATCCATAGGGTCGCCATGGGTTGAGATCGACACGAAGGCAGTTAACAACAAAGAATCACTTTGATTAGAGCAAACATATTGGTTTTAGTGTTGTACAATGACTCTGGAAGACTTGGCCATGAAACCCTACTGAGTGACCTTGGGTAAGTCATATTCTCTCAGCCTCAGAGGAAGGCAATGGCAAACCTCCTTCGAAGAAGAAATATTGCCAAGAAAACCCCATGAAAACTTCCCATTAGGCTCACCATAAATCAGAAACAACTTGAAGGCACACAACAAAATCTTTAATCTTTTTAACTGTTATCTAGAAGTCATTCATTCTACCAGTTTGAGGAAGAGGGAGAGAAGGAAAGCTGGGTCAGAATTAGCCATTCTAAGAATCCAGTTTCATCAAGTTTTGCTCCTCTGTGGCTGTCATCCAAACATCTTCCATCAGACTGAAGAACCTTTTCCTTTCTCTCCCAATTGTGTCACATCATGTTGGATTATAAACCTGCAGGCAAGGACTGCCCTGTTGTCATACTCCTTCAATACGTAACATACTTTGAGAGCCTTTCCAACTGTACGGCTGGGTACAAATGTGACTAAATAAATAAATAACTATTCTACAGATGGAATCCTTCCACTACAATGGGTCACTATCTGGATTTCAACCTTTCAATTCTGGTCTTTTGAAATATTAGCTGTTCCTCCCAGTTCAGTGTCATCTGCAAATTTAATTATTGTTCACTCTACCCTTACCTCTATGTCACTGATTAAAATGTAGAAGAGTATGGATATGCTCCCGTATCACTTAAAGAAACTCTTTTTTCCTATTAGCTAATTATATATATATATATATATATATATATATATGATATGTAATATATTAACATTATATTACATATTAACAGAATTCCTTAAACAGGCATAAGAAATATATGTACACTCTTCAGCATTCTACTGTGTTTGCTCCTCTTTTCATTATCTTGAGATAAACTAATTTTTATTTTCAGTCTCGAAGCATTTGTGATATAAGTGGCTGACATTTTTTAATCTTAATGGCCTTATATTATGCTTGGTTCATGAAAAAATAGAGAGGTGTTTTTTTTCCTCACCTTTTTCCTAAGGCCTTTATTGTAATCTTTTCAAAGGATGGGCTATATTTCACAACTCTATTGGAAAGTTGTCATCACTGTGGGCTTTCTAGCAGCAAAGTGACCCATGATGACTTGAATGTTGTCCATGGGAACTAACAGTCAAGGCACAATAATCAGAACATCTGATGTTGAACAGTTTTCCAGTAGCCCTGGGTGTAATGCAGGTGCTGCTATCGAGGTCAGAGGAGACAGCAAACTGCATGACTACAAACAAAACATAGTACTGGACCTGATAAGACTTATTCAGCTAAACCAATTATTTTGGTGATAGGAATTATAATGTAGTATTTAACTTTTTAGCCTATTACAGAATTATTCATATATTCTTAGTCATGCTAATTTATATTCTACAGAAATGATAGTTTCCTTTGCAACAAGTAACATATAGAGGAGAAGTATGTAGAGAGATCTTGTAGCACCTTTGAGACTAACTGAAATAAAGAAGTTGGCAACATGAACTTTCGTAGACTTCGGTCTACTTCCCCATCTGAGGAAGCAGACTGAAATCTATGAAAACTCATGCTACCAACTTATTTATTTCAGTTAGTCTCAACGGTGCTACAAGATCTCTCTATATATTGATTATACAGACTAACATGACTATATCTTTGAATTCTATCAATATAGAGGAGAAGATAGCACTATAGCAGTAGTGTTTACATTTCTATGCCCCTTAATAGTGAACTCAGCACTCTCTCTAAGTGGTTTACAATCTGTAAGCCAATTGCCCCCAACAAGCTGGGTACTCATTTTAATGACCTATGAAAGGATGGAAGGCTGGGTCAACCTGGAGCCCTCTGGGATGGCACTCACAACATTGTGGTTGCAGTACCGGCATTTAACCTCCACCAGGGCTCCTAGACTGGTAAGATAAGACTGTTAAGATTGAAGTGGTTCTATGGTAACATATGTACTTTGAATGCAAAAGATCCTATGATTAATCCCTGGCATCTCTCGCAAGTACTGAAGAAGGGACCATGGAGAGCAGCTACCACGCTGTGTAGAAAATACTACAATAGATGAGCCAGTGATAGCTGCAAGCACCTTCCAATGCCCCTAATAAACTGGTTCACTCCTTATACTTATGTAGTAGTTGGAAGTCATAAAGGCTGGTCTGTTGACACCAATGTATGGTCCATGAAATGAGGTTATTTGGCTCTGAGTGGCCCTTCCAAATTGAATGATGTGGTTCTCTATAACTACATTCAACAGGCAACATGAAACTTCTCATACCCATGGGCACAGATACCATGGCACAGATCAGTAGACCACAATCAATGGCTTGAAAAACCATTCTTTGGATAGAAATTAATTTCCTCCTGTACTATTTCCCAGTTCCCATTTTAATTAACCAGTTCAGAAGAATGACAGGATCTGTGTTATTAAAAGCTACTGAGATATCCAAGAATAAGTCACCTGCACTTGACTTAAAGGGAGTGACTGAAACTGTTTGAATCCCAAAACTAATGTTGGACTGAAATTGGGAGAGGTATTTTGGAATTTGATTAGGGACAGCCATATCTGTCAGTTTTGCTTTTTTCACATTCAGATGTTTCAAATTTTGGTAAATTTTGATCCAAAACAAACTGCAATGAATTTGTCATCTATCTCTAGAATTAAAGAGGACAAAATTCACTGGCATCATAATTTCTCTTGGTGGTAACTGGTATTGTTTTTTTCACCAATGATCACTGAACTGATGGGGGCTTCTAGGTTAAAAGGGGGCAGCCCATCAGCCATCAGTAACTGGGAGGAGTGCTGATGATACCAGTGAATTTCCCTCTCCCCCAATTTATCCCCTCCCTCCATAAAACTGACAGGGACTTTCTGCAATACCTATCAGACCTATATTCATTATTTACTTTAGCTACCTTTACAGGGGGCATGAGTTTTAACGCAAGAGTCTGTTCATGTTCCTGAAATTTGTTCTAAAAATGCAGTACTTACCCATTCCTCACAACTAGAAATAACTGTTTACAATATTCATATATGTCCTTTTGATAATGTGATCAAGATGATGTGCTAGACATCAGTGACAGATTAAGAGTGCAATCTTATATAATTATAAATTGAATTGCATTGATTCTGCTTGGATTGAATTACCTTGAATCAAACCAAAATAGAATGATAGAATCTTAGAGCTGGGAAGCACCACAAGGGCCAACTAGTCCATTCCTGTGCCATGCAGGATTACACAGCTAAAGCACTCCTGAAACATGGCCATCCAACTTCTGTTTAAAGACCTCCAAAGAAGGAGAATCCACCATGTGCCAAGGCAGTCCATTTCATTATTGAACAGCTGTTACAGCAAAGAAGTGCTTCTTAATGTTTTAATGTGTAATTTGAATATACTGGTTTGTATTCTAGACTAGACTCTAGAACAACAGAAATAAGTTTGCTCCAGAATAATAAATAATAAATCATAGTAATATCATTAGGCTTCCTCTTGTTCCATTTGCTTTTTTGAAGTCTTTCCTTACATGGGGAAGCACTTGTAAGGTAGGATCAGAAAACAGTGCAGCAGTTTATCCACCTCATAGTTGCAAACTCCGTAATGATGGAATTATAGACCTTCAGACTTGAGCTGCAACATTGATTCCATGAGACTATACGCTGAATGAAAAATGACTGAGAAACAGTGCACCACACCATAGATGCTGTTTTATGCTACATGCTTTAGCAGGGTACCCCTTTTTTCTGCAGTGTACTCAGTCACTGCTGCCTGTGGGGTTTTGTGGGGCACCAAAGTGATAGACATTACAGGTAATGATGGTATCTGTAATGTTTTCCTTTTCTTTTGGGTAAATTAGAGGTGTAACTCTATACCCCCCCCCCAATGTAATGATTTGTAATGCCACTGCTTTGGAGATTAATCCCAAATCATTCCCTGTTGGGGATTATTTGAAGGAAGTTTGGCTACAGAGCCATTTGGCACCATTTTTGTATGGCTCCAAATGTGTTATTTCTAAGCTAGTAAGAAGTAGTACTAATACATTCTTAAAATAAAAATTACTTCTTAAAGATATGGATTGGTTGAAATCAAATTACTTTTAACAAAATATAAAGTTCCAAAATTGGGGGGGATAATTATATCATTAAATTAATACATAATTGAAAGGAACTATAGTAAACTACTGTCTGCCCTTCCTGTTTCTTGTCTTGCCTTATGGCTTGGTTCAATCTCTGCAAAAAACAGAGTCAGAAAACCAGAAGTACTGAAATTTGGAATCTTCAGTGATCCTCCAGCAAGGACAGTTGTACCTCCACCATCTATCTCAGTGCTGGTGAGAGTTTGCCTGTAACTGGAGACTTGTTGACAACACAGGTCCTTTATGCACAGTGCATACTACTTATGTCCTCTATGTTGGTTACCAATTGAATAAGGGAGTATTATGTCAGTGCCAAGTCTCCACATGTTTTCATAGAGGCATGGGAAGATACTGTAAAGCCAGAATTTTCTGAGTGTGCTGTACATACCTGAGCATACTTGGAGTGAAATGGAATAGAAGAAGTTCAGAAGTCTTGCTATCAAGTGGCTTACCCTTACCAGCAGCTCCTCCTCTTGCTTAGCAATGGAGCCCAACTGCAGCAGTGGCATTGGTGTTTCTAGAGCATATCTCTCTGAAGTTTTAAGGCAGAATAGCACTAAGGGCTCAGAGAAGATCACTCTTATCCAACATCTCCCTACTTTGTGCTTAGATTTGGCTTCTGTTGTTGCATGATACTCCCATTCTCTAAGTGCTTTGCCACAAAAGTTCCCCATCATTAGCTTCCTCCTTGTAGCTTAGTATTCAGTTGTAGGCTCATGAATGCCCCATGACAGGTTCCAACTCATTATCTTGATGTATGAATTTTGTTTCTTTGCTGGGGCATCTTTGCGCTTGGTCTTACACTGCAATTTGCTCCTGGATTAGTTTAGATCAGTGCAACTCAAGCTATCTCATGTAGGGGATCAGTAGTTTTGTCCACCCCAATATACCATGGTTTGGTACCATATTTATGCCCATTGCCTATAAGTGTTTCTTTCCTTGCGGGAAACATGACAGGGACCAGCAGCCAACCACATTGAGCAGAATAGTTTAGATTTTATCATCCATGGATGAGGAGAGGCAGGCACATTTTTTCAGGATCTTTTTTGCCCCAGTATTTCTAGTTTCATCCCTAATATTGTTGTAATGATGGTGGCATAGTAGTTGCACTGACTCATAGATCAGATAGTATAATGCTATCATAACTTCACTACTCCAGCATCATTTGGAGTTACACCAGTATAAGATGTTTAGCAGCCTATCTTTGTTCAATTAGTTTAACTCAATGATGGGATTGCACCATACATAGTTTAATGCTTTCAAATGTAAAGGTTTAAAGAGATGAAAGGTCCAGCCTTGGATTTCTGTCATGTCTAGTTAGGCCCTTCCATGAAAAGGACATGGAAACTGAACTCTGAATTGTAAAAGAAACTGAAATAACTGAAGATCTGATGTCTATATATCACTGAGATGAGCTAGTTATCTGATGTCCCTCTTAATATTCTCACCAGTTCTCTTGATTACAAGGGCCAGATTTTTCCAAGAATGGATTGGAAAGGTTGCAAAGAGGAGAAACAAATGTTTGAATAGTCGGTCAGATTTATTAAAATGTGAAAACATTGGAAGTTACTTTGTACCAGATTAAGATTTTTGTTCCCATAACTAGTTGGGAAGAGCTCATCAACAGAACACATGATTTTTGTTCAGAAGTCCTAGATTTGATCCCAGGCATCTCCAGATAGGGCTGGAAAAGACTCCTATGAGAAACCTTGGAGAGTCACTACCAAGTAGAGGGCAACTTCAGCAGACCATATTTTCTGTTTTTAGAAACCACTATTTTTTAAAAAAAATAAACACCACAGAAGGGGGCTGTATCCTATTAAGAATTGAATTGGCTCTTCAAGAGGGCTATGGGAGAGGCAGTTTACTAGAAAATGTCAGCCTGAGAAGACTGGAAGGGATGGCATTACTCCTTCCTACTCACAGTGGTAGACAGTATTGAGCAGGATGGACCAATAGTACAAGACAGCTTTCTATGTTCTTGTGTTATATACCCTGATATTAACTTTCAAAAATCCTGAGCAAATGTATTTCCCATTACGTACTGCCTCATTCTTTTAGCTGAAATACCAGGGATTGAATTTCAGGCTGAGGCTACCTTGCATTGAATCCAGTTGGTTTGAGTGTTGGACTAGGAGTCCAGGAGACCAGGGTTCAAGTACTCTCTCTGCCATGTAAACTCACTGGGTGACCTTAGGCATGTCAGACTATCTCATTCCAAAAGGAATGCAATGGCACACCTCCTTGAGTAAATCTTACCAAGAAACCCCTATGAAAGGGTCACCGTACATTGGAGTTGACTTGAAGACACGCTGCAACAAACAGTATACCTTGCAGGTAAAGCATATGTTGTACCGCTGAGTTATTGTCATTACCCATGCAAACCTTGAAACCTTAACATGAAAATGAGAATGGTTTTCTCCTAACAGTCTGGCTTATATGTTAGAGTTTCCCATAGAGGTAATCCATTATTTGAAAGAGCTTTCCAACTGGTGTTCCTGCACTTGCAAGCCATATGCTAGTTCTGCACATTTGAATGGATCTCAAGGGCATGGTTGTTGACAGAGCGGTTCTTCCTCTGTCTGAAGTAAATCATCTGCTGTGAGCTGCCACCAGGATGTTTCCCCCCTCAAATATATTCTATACCAAAGAGGGTTTTGTTTGTTTATTTGTTCCATGATGAAAAATGCTAAGAGAGAAAACATTGTTCCGCCAGAAGGTGGCAGAAGTAAAATAGGCATCTGTTTACATTGGTACCTGATACCACAATTCAGGGTGGGGAGGCTACAAATAAAATAAAATAAAATAATTTAAACTTCCTTTTTTTTCTTTTCTTTTCTTACAGTATGTCTTCTAGCTAGGATTACATCCATATCGCCATTACTAAAAGTCATTCTGACTTGTTGTAGTTGTTTTGACCTATTACATTATGGATGGGGGGCTTCAAATGAAAACTCTTGAACAATTGTACTTTGTGACATGCATCTGAAGTATTTCTCACCCAAACACTGATAATACTTCCAAGAGATCGGGTTAAGAATATGGATACTTTGAGCTTCTCATTATTTCATTGGATGAGTTACTCTCTTGTTTGACTGCGTCTAATTTGATTCTTCCATGCCATGAGTAGCTCTGTTTCTTCTAGCTAAGAAAAGAAGTAATAGAATAGAAGGGAGCCAAAACAAAAAATGTTAAAAATTAAAGCTAAAAAGACCCTAGCCCTTTTTCAGTGTAATTCTATCTGTTATAGTACACTAAAATGTTTGTGTTTGTGAAAAGCTATAGACTAAAGCAATAACCTAAATCCAAAAGCTTGCTTATAATTTTAAATATATATTTCCTAACCTCACTTCCTCAGAATAAGAAATAGTTATAGATAGCTTTTTTGAATATTCTAGTCATTTTAGAATGGATATATGTATGCATATACTACATGTATATGTATGGACATGTGTATATTTTAGGTTAGAGTGATAGATTAATTTATAGGTATATGTTACATGTAGGTTTTAAGTTGTTTGTTTGTTTAGATTTACTAATAAAACTTATAATGATAATAAAAAAATAACCATGGCCAAAATAGATAAATAAATATTTTTCAGTGTAATATATGGTTTTAATTCTCCTTGAAATAAAAATCTGGGTGGAATGTTTAAGTATGTTGTATTTCTAAAGGCAGAAATAGGCAGAAGAATCAAAAAGCACACAAAATACAAGCGGTGTCAGATAGTTAGCGTGTTCTCCCGTGTGTTTTTGTACAGTAG
The DNA here is from genome assembly GCA_026167975.1 of Phrynosoma blainvillii. Lineage (NCBI taxonomy): Eukaryota > Metazoa > Chordata > Lepidosauria > Squamata > Phrynosomatidae > Phrynosoma > Phrynosoma blainvillii. The sequence continues at coordinate 34,771,469 of JANUYF010000001.1, read as the reverse complement.
TAGCAAATAATCAGGGCTTACAACATTAACAATCACATCTTTAGCTCTTATTTTGCCTTCATGGGATCTCTTTCAGTGGAATGAAGGACCAGTGATGGCCTTTAAAGCTAGCAACTCAACTGCTAGCTGCCATTGCTGTTTCAGGATACTTTTTTGAAAAATCAAAAAAAAAAAAAATTCAAAATCAAATGAGAGCTAACAACCCCACCAACTTACCTTTACCTAATTTTCACTGTTGTAACCTAAGTTTCCACGGAAACAGGGTTGAAAAAGCCGGCGGTAGACAGCAGGCAGTCAGCAGCTGAGAGTGAGAACTCTCCTTTGTCACTTTCCACTAGTGGATGCATGCTGAGTCCTGAAAGTGCCAGTTTGCAAAGCCACCTAGGTTTCTAAAATGTGCACCCCCTCACCCTTTATAGTTTAAATGGGGGTGGATGTGTGTGTCTGTGTATGTCTGTGTGTGTTGGGGGGGGGGGACAGGGAGGTGATTAAATTAACCTACTGTTTTCTCCCTTGGATTGGGACAAAACATTCCAAGAGGGTAAATTGGCAGAGGAGTTTTGCTTTATTATTTTGTTAGTTAGATATTCTTCAGAGTCATAAACAAGAGTAGCCAGGTAGTCTAAAGCTCTATTTAATTACTTGTATACATGCATGTGTGTATGCACACTCATATATACATAGAAAAACAGTGCTGCTGTTTTCAGGCACCTTCTCTTTGTCTTCTGTGTATAGAACATATATTAGTGAGTGATACACCCCCATCAAGGATATTATAAGTTAATCATAAACATAAATTGCATGGATGACTCTTGCAGATATTCCTTTTAGCCAGGAACAGATTATTGCCAGTGGCAGAATGATACTCAGATAAATATGTATAAAACTGAGATAACTTGTACAAATTGGGGGGGGGGGGGATCATCCTTGTCTTTGCAGGAATCACTGTGACTGCAAGGAGAATAGAATTTACCTACTTTGATCAAAAGCCAAACAACGAAAATGGAAGAACAGATTCTATATAAAAGAATTTTACATTGAATGCCCTTTGAAATTCATTATTATTCAAAATAATTTTTCAGTCTTTCCAATTATGTATCATTTTACTTTGGGAGGAAAATACTAAAATCTTAATTTATTCATTGCTAATATTCCAATCTTCGAAGCAGAGGTATCACCACTAGGCTTCAACAAATGTTGACAGTATCAACAGTAGTGGATTTTCAAGACCAGATAGTTGGCATGGAAGTTGAGCTTGAGTATCTTTCACCCTTTCCCTCCTCTCTCCAAGCAAAAGGAAATAGTTGCTACATTAGTGAGAAACTAAACTGACTTGCCTGCCAGATGCAACAGAGAGGCAAGAAGGCAATATTTTCAGTCCTAAGTGCATGTTGCAATTCAGCAAGTCACACTTTGATTTCACTATGTTCCTGTTCAATCATTATGCAGGTGTAAAGAGCCTAAATCCATAGGCCATCTGTATATTTCAATGACCCACTTATGTGAACCTTTTTAGCTGCCTTTGTCTATGTAAACTTCATGATCTTGACTATACAGGAGATGTTGTACGTTCAGAAATGCTTCTTTATCTATGCTTTTTTTTGCAATTATCTGCATGTACTTTTAACAAGACAGTTCTTCACATACTATACCAAAAAGTGCAAATGCTTTTCTTTTCAAAAAAATGCAAAAGATGAAAACATGTAAGTCTAATTTTAAAAATCTTTTCTTTCTCTCTAGCATTTTACGATGGGATAATGAGACAGATGTCTCTCAACTGGAAGGACATTTTGACATTGTTATGTGTGCTGACTGGTAAGTACATAAAAATCATAAAACTCATGTTAGAAAAAATAGCTTTGCTGGAGTAATTGTACTGTGCTGCTTGCTGATGGCTAAGCAAAGTCAACAAATGAAGCACAAAGCCACCTTAACCTCAACAAATTAATATTCATCTCCATGTGACAGTTATAAGGTAGTCTTCTATCACACAGTAACTTCTACCACATTATTTCCCAAAGATTGATTTTGAGAAGCATTTCCATTTTCTGGAATTGCCTCTGTTTCATGCTTGACGTATCAGTAAATGGACGACTTAGGCAAATTGCAAATAATTATGGCTCAGTGAGGAACAGTCTGGAGAAAAGGGAGTTTATCAACACAAACAGCTCAATTAGCTTACTTCTTAGAAAAGATCTGACTATTGATATAAGAGGATATATATTTTGTGCTCCCCAGTAAATCTTTGGGGGATATTTCCCCACCATTTCTTAAATCTGCCAAACAAAGTAATAGTGTTCATCCTCTGAGTGACATTAAGATATCAGAATTAATAGTAAGTTAATTTGTAATAAAAGGAAATCAGAGAGAAACACACACACACACACACACACCTATGACTGACAACTTGCAGAATAATGTATGTATTCAAATATCTAAATAGATTTGACTGCTAGTGTAAATGACATTTTAATTCTGCTGACTAACCTAATTGTTAAAATTGCACAATCATTTCATTTTGTGTTTCAAAGGTATAGTTTTGCATAAATATAATTCCATATAAACACAAGAGTTCAGCTTTGTATAGCTGTTTATTATCATTAAGAGGGTATGACTCAGCTCTGTGACAATCAATGAGAGTTTGGCAATTGACTTCAGGAGGATGCAGATAGCATGCAAGATAAGACAAAGTATACATCATCATTATGCTGGCCTTTACAAAAACAATTATTTCACAGGCTAGTTCAGTTAAAGGAAGAAATAACTACCCATTGTGTTCTTAAAATGTTAAATAGACACTGAAGAGTTGTATACTTAATTATTTCTGAAATCTCCATAACAACTTCAAAAAAGTATAGCTTTGTCCTTGCTTCTTTGATGACTTATCAGTGAATGCAGTGAGGTTTCTTTTCCCACTGAATTGTGTTTCAGAAAACTTCTTTGTTCCCAAAAAGGACAGACATGGGTTTCTAACTAATCGCTGATAATGTGCCTCGGAGATGCATCATCTGATTAAAATAAGGAGCTAAACAACACCATATGATTTCAGCAAGTAATTTAGTAAATGCCTTCCTCACCAAATATTAGAATGGATACTCTGGGTTTCATTGCACAGATGAAGTTAATGCTGGACAGGATTAGATCAGATTAAGTATGAAAGTCAGATCAGAGTGCTGGCGGACATGAGCAGGAGGGCAGCAGTCTTCTCGGAGGCTTAGACAAGGCTCGCATATGGATGTTCTCCAGATTATGTGGGTGAAGCAAGGTCTTGCCAAGAGATTTAGAGTTAAATTTGCTCTTCACACAAATATCAAAACAACCTGACCATGCCATCTCTTATATTCCTAATACTCATACTGTGTCATCCTATTTGTACCGTACAGAAGAGCAGGGGGAACAAGATATAAGTCGCAGATTTCCTCTCCCCCCTCTCCCCCAGTATTATACTTGTCTAATATTCTTTTTGTTTTGTGAGTAAATTGCTGGGCATACGGTAGGTTTATTGTTGTCTCATTAGAAAACAAAGGACTGTGCTTAATGCGCATTTACTCTGTGGGCATGAAATACATGTATGATGTTGATACTATTTATGCTGAACAATATAAGCAGACTGTACATTTATAAAAACATTTACAGTTAATAGCAGATTGGAGGTGAAGTGCTGTATAGGGTTTTTCAAATACAATACAATAAATAAATAAATAAATGATTTTTTTATTTTATTTTTTATTTTGGTCTGCCCTTATTACAAGACAGGTGGATCTGTATGTTTCTTTAATGGGTGAAACTTTTGCATTTGTTGTTGATGATGAAGCTTTGTCTATAAAAATGATTTGAACATTGTTTACAGTGTGGTAAATTGGCCTGCTAGGCTGCATTAAAATACATTACGGTATGTATTTTCTTTCTAAAAGAAGGATCATGTTCAGTGATACTTTAGCCCTAAACATCTGTAGCATTATTTAAAAGGTTCCATAAATGTGCTGAGATAATAAACCAAATCGTGTTTTCCAACATTGGTTTAACTGCACATTATCCATGTTATTGTCATTAAGATCTCGAATTAGGACAAAGCGGAAATCTGTAGTCAAATATTAAGTAAAATATCAAATTCTTATTGCACTTCTTCCATTAAAGGTGGTATTGTGTGATTCTCTGCATAGCTAAGTTGGCTCTACTTGATGCCATTTACAAGAAAACAAGCTTCATTCATAAACATATTCCAAACTCATACTGAGTTTCAGCTAAAAATATACATAAGTACAAAGAGCAGTGCTACATTAACATTCTTAAATCATCCATATATTTGTATTCAGTTATTTGAGCACCTTGTGTGTAGGGGAGGAGAATACATTAATGGAATGTATTACTATGTATCAAAATATAATAGTTCACTTAGGTTTAAAATACATAAGCTGAAATAACTGGTCATGAGTTAGCTATTGGCAGTGGAGGGTGGTGGTGGTGGTGAAAATTAAAATCAAGCTCATGACGAAGCGATGTGTGAATAGAGAGATTTAAGGCGGATATAAAACAGTAGTAAAGACTATATGATAGAACAGTGTCTAAGTATTGTGTACTTACTGCACAGTGAAAGTACAGAGTAGGGTGGATGGGATGCTCACCTTTAGGACAAGATCACACGTTCAGTTTATCTAAAATAGTAAACACCAGAAAGGCATATGGTTTCTCCCAACAGTTAGATAAGGGATGGTAATTGAAAGTAAATGATCCATGCTAACATTCTCACACAATTCATTTTCATGTTGTAGCCACAATGGTCCCATGTAAACCTAAACCCAGCATGTGAATTCACCTTTACATCTTGCATCTATGGCTTGACTAGACTACTAGCAGCCCAAATATTAACCTATAATCATATACAGTCAGCCCTCCATATCCACAGATTTTTTTATCCACAGATTCAAGCATCCACAGTTTGAAGATATTTTTAAAATATATAAATTCCCAAAAGCAAACCTTGATTTTGCCATTTTATACAATGGACACCATCTTACTGTGCCATTGTATTTGATAGCACTTGAGTATCCATAGATTTTGTTATCCACGGTGGGTCCTGGAACCAAACCCCAGCAAATATCAAGGGCCCACTGTATTGGAAAATGCTACTTGTCTTGTGAAGTCATAGGCTTTCGTGGCCGGCATCCATAGTTTCTTGTGGGTTTTTTGGGTTGTGTGGCCATGTGCTAGAAGAGTTTCTTTCTGACGTTTCACCAGCATCTGTGGCTGGCATCTTCAGAGAAAGATGTAAAGGTAAATTCTCTGAAGATGCCAGCCATCTTCAGAGAAAGATATAAAGGTGAATTCTCTGAAGATGCTAGCCACAGATGCTGGCGAAACGTCAGAAAGAAACTCTTCTAGAACATGGCCACACAGCCCGAAAAACCCACAAGAAGCTACTTGTTTTGTTCTGTTTACCACAGAGCCCCGTTTTATTCCCTTTTTGTGTACAGCACTCAATGTGCACAAGCATCGGTACCATAGGGACTTGAAAGATGAACATGTAGCAAAATACATTTGTCAATGTGGCCCTTTTAAGGATTAGAGTTATGGTGCACAGTGTTGTTTTTGTTTTTGTGTGCCTTCAAGTCACATCTGGATTATAGCCACCCTAAGGCAAACCTATCATGGGGTTTTCTTGGCAAATTTCTTCAGAGGGGGGTTGCTGTTGGCATCTTCAGACTGAGAGGGTGTGACACATCCAGAGTAATCCAGTGGGTTTCCACGGCCGAGCCGAGATTTGAACCCTAGTCTCCACAGCTGTAGTCCAGTGCTCAAACCATTACACCATGCTGGCTCTCATGCTGCACAACAGTGACCAATAATAGTGGTTGTGCATCTGCTGGGGACTGGCCAAGTACAAACCAAAAAAAAGGCAACTGATGTTATATTTGAGTTGTTTTTTGTTTTACAAGACTTTAGCTCTTGTAAACAGTTAGGTCTTCATAGCAACACACTACAAGACCTGCTTCCAAGTAAGGCTCAAGATGCTTGCTTCTGACAATGGGACTGCAACTATCTTTTCAGCTGTGATAGATGCAGCTGAAGAGATTTTTTAAAAATGGAGTGAGTAATGCCAAGCAACAATAGGCATTAGTCTCTGCTTCAAGGATATTGCAAATGAAAGACAATAACATCCTACTTTGAAAAGAACAATGCCATCTTGGTGGTAAGGATAAATTTGGACAAGAGGTATGGGGGAAGGAAATAATCAATTGGATTTTACTGAAGAAAGTATCTCTGTTTCTTTGATTTTTGTATGGATGGTAGGTGTACATTTATTTCAGGTATCAGTCTATCCATTTACTGATAGGTATAGTTTCAAGGCTGGCACATATAAATCTGGTTTCTAATTTCCTTTTAAAGCTTTCAAAAAACCGGCAGCCACTGCACTGCATATTGTCTAAGTATACATGACAAACCACAGTAACAAGAATGTGTGCTGGAGCTTGCTGAGTTTTAGAGTAATATCTTACTGTTCATTTAGATTTAGTTTTCTCACTCGCTTTCAGTCTGTAGGAAAATCTGATGGTCTGGAAGTAAGGGCTTCCCCTCCTGTAATAAGTGTGTTTCAGTGCATGACAGCTTTGCTGTTTACTGAAGCTGTGCAAAACTGTAAATGACGATGGAGAGTGAACAACTGGAAATCATGTCTGAAGCACCAACCATAAACTCTGATACTTGGCTGTCACATTACATGCAAAATAAAAAAAATTTGACATGATAGCTTATAAAATATAAACATATACCAGTGCTCCTGAGATTCTTGTTCACAGACAGTGGTACAATGTCTGTTGGAATCAATGGAGAGTGTCAGATTCCCCCCCCCCCTCCCCCTCATTGCCTTTCCAGGAATGCCTGCCTCTACAGTTTAAGTGGACAATGGTTTATCTCCTCAGCTGCACCTTCCCTGCATGTTTTGCTTAGGGGCTTTATGTCATCATAAAATAACTGTCTAAATCCAATGAGCCTTCATTGCCATCTTGGTCTTTCTAGTGCTATAGATGCATCTGTTGTTTGTTGTTAGCAACCTTCAAGTCAGCTTCTATTCATGACAGCAATGTGAGTGAGACATCTCCATGTCTCCCTGTTCTCAGCCTCTCTGCTCAGGTCCTTCAGGTTTAGACCTGTGAGCGCCCCGTTTGGGTCCATCCATCTGCCCTGCAGCCTTCCTCTCTTTCTACTGCCTTCTCCCTTTCCTAGCATCATTGTCTTTTCTAATGAGTCATACCTTCTCATGATAGGTCAGAAGTACAACCTCAATTTAGTCATCTTGACTTCCAGCAGAGCTCAGACCTGATCTGTTTCAGAACCTATTTGTTTATCATTTTGGTCATCCACAGTATCTTCAGCATTCTTCTCCAACATCACATCTCAAACAAGTTGATTTTTTTCCTATCCACTTTCTTCAATGTTAAGCTCTCACATCTGTACATGATAATGGGGAATGCAATGGCTTGGACAATTCTGATGCATACTTTTTCATTTTATCATAGGGTCGGGACATAAGATCTGACCAAAAATCTTTTCTAACTGAACATCTCATCAAACACAGAAGCCAAAAGATGCCTCTGGAAAGCCCACAAGCAGGGCATCAGTACCAAAGTTTTTTGCCATTTTTTTTTTTTTTACTTCCCACAGAGTATTAGCTCACAGCCATACTGCCCCCATTCTAATTTTTAAAGCCGTGGAACATGTCCTAATCTTATGAGTACATATGTGGTGGGAGATGATGGCATCTTAATTTCCTAGTTAACTAACAGCTGGAATAGAAGACACCTTCTTAAATAACTAACAGCTTCAGTAACTTTATTTATAAATGAATGGCTCGAGTAGAAGACAACTAATGGCTTAAGAAGCAGAGCAAGCATAATGTGATGGTTGAATGTTAAGCTGGGACTCCAGGATACCAGGGTTCAATTCAATTTAGGGCTCAGCCAAGGTAACTTGCTTGGTGATCTTAGCAAGTCACATTCTCTCAGCCTTAGAGGCAATGGCAAACCTGCTGAGAAAAATCCTATGACAGGGTCATCATAAGTTGGAGCCAACTTAAAGACACATAATAAAAACAAAAGAATGAACTTTTCCTGCAGCTGGTGATACATTTAACCAGAAACCAGAGTAAAATACTCTTAAGTAAAAGTGCTCCTTAGTGCAGCATAATGGTGGCTAGCAAGAATTGTCATCTTAGTATCCTTCTATCAAACATGTGAGCTATCCAGGATCAGCATAGTTCCCATGTGGATTACAATGTCAAGCATATATAGCTTGGAGCACTTGAAAAACTACTTCTAATTGCAGTTTAGGTTCCTGGTGATTGCTGACCATGTAAATTATCTGCAGACTCAGTCTATTCTCAGTAAGACAGTGTCTCAAAGCACTAATAGGCATCTAGCTTCATAGATGGTATGAGATAAGAAGCTAATAGTTGTGTTTGCTGAAGAATCTACTTTGCCATAGCAACAGGTCTATAGCAAGTTAAAAACAAATGTGAAGATGTTTGAAGGGGTTATGGGGGGTCCATGATTGTGCTTTGCCAATGTATGGCTTACACACTGATGCACCGATGCCCTGTACAGGTGGAGCATTGCACATGCGACTGTGTGGCCATTCATAGGGACAGCCATCCAATGGGATGGCATCTGGGCAAACGTGAGAGGTACTTGGGATCGCAGGTGGTGTGTTTGTGTGATGGTGTGCATGTATGGTGGGGAGGCAACAAAAAATTACCCAGTGGCATGGCTTGATGCTGCACCTTGTGGTTAGGCCATGCGCATTTGACCCGCCTTGGGAGTGGGCTGTGCAGACAGTGGGGTTTTGAGCTATTTTTTCCTGCTCGCTTGTTCCGGCTATAGATAGCATTATGGGTAATAAACCTCCTTCCTAGTATTGTTTCATTTCCAAATAGCCTTTATTCATTCCAGTTGTCCACCCAGACCATTTCCCAAGAGGTACAAGGAAGATGTCTCTCCTCCCATCAAATCTGATGGTGACAGGGAACAAATTGGTGGTGATGATTTATATCTGCAGTATAAAAATGTTTGCATGAATAAATGAACTGCCTGATTCAGAGGCCAAAACCAATGCAAATGTGAGCTGTCTATCAGAAATATTGTTGTTTAAACAAAGTCAATGTTATTTAAACAATGGCATTTTCTCCTTTTGCCTTTTTAAAAAATATATATATATGTTGCTATCTTCTGGTGTCTTGCTTGGTTTCAAGTGTGTTTTATATTCTGTGTTTGGTAGATATTTAAGGGAAGCCCTATTGTTTTGTTTTGCTGAAAACCAGAGAAGTACACTGAAACTGTATTTAAAGGGGCAAGGCTGTTTCTTAGTATTCACTGGCTCTCCAGCAGGTGCGTGTGAATTGCGAGCCTTTCACATATTGTATTAATCCTGATTTTGGATATCACAGCAACGTAAATAAAAGCTGCTGACCGTTGGCCTTCATTCTTGTTGCACAGAGAAGCATTTCCAGCTGAACTTTTTATCTTCAGTCAGAGATGCTTACAACCTTGTGAGTTTGTTTGGTTTTGTTTGCATAAAAGTGCATGAAATGGAATGAATTTAGGCCTCCATTTCTCCTTCACAGCAATGTGTAAACATATGTAATTAGCCTTGTACTTATCTGCATTAGTATCATTAGAACTGAAACCTCCTTTTAATCTGGATTCTGTTCTCTTCTCAATGTCAGCCTGTTTCTGGACCAGTACAGAGCTAGCCTTGTGGATGCAATAAAGAGATTACTCCAGCCCAGTGTAAGTATGTTTCTATTTTCTCCTGAACACGGGCTTCAGAATAATTAGTCTGCGCACAATGATTGAGAGAGTAATGGAATGGCAGGATTAATGTCATGTAATACTTTAATACTTATTATGTCCAACTTCAATTGAGTCTTCTAATCTATCAGATTCCTTCCTAATCATAAACTAGGAAACTTCTTATACTTGGCCTTCTGATAAGGAACACAGTGGGTAGTAAAATAAATGAAACCGCTTCAAAGATAGTGTGAGATTATTTTTATCAAAGCGTTTCTTGAGTATTTTCCTTTGATAATAATGTCTTCATATTAAAGTAAAATTCTGATATTGAAAGTTTTTATGTTGGCTTCTGTCATTTGTAATCCCTTCAATGGTAACCTTTGTCATTGTATATTTATTTATTGCAAAGTACCAGTTGTTATTCTTTTCATTGCTGCTTATATTAAGTAAATCAAATCCTTAGACTGATTCATAGCCTAAAAGTCTGCTTGCTTTGTTTTTCTTTCTTCTTGCCTCTCTTTTTAAAAAAGCTAAATTAAGCTGTGTATTTACATATCATAAATGGTAGGATACAATAAATACAGCAGGATATGGAAATCATTGTAGATGCTGGGTCAGTTGTGGAACATATATTTTACACTGCTGCTTATTATAAGTATAAAATTCCAGCAAAAGAAAAGCTACATTTGTTCCAGTCCAAAACAAAACAAAACAAAACAATCCACCACACATCTCTTTAAATCTTTATAGATATATCAATTTAAAAAATTAAACTATCCTCAAAGATGTTCAGGGATGGTAACAATAAAAGACAGCTTAACAATCAAGCAGACAAACATAATATGAAATATACTAAAACCACTCTACTCTTAAAAAAAACATCTTATTCATCCCTTACTGCCAAATACTTGCCAGGTTAAAAATATTTAACATGAATAAAAAAAGGGGAAGAACTTGAAGGAGAATAACCACAAATTAAATTCCTCTTTTTTTGTGAAGAGGGAGCATTTACAGTCTCAACTAGCAGCACTCACAGCTTCTCATACTTGACCTCCACCAGTTGGGATGGCATTGATCCAACTTACCTGGATAAAGCTGAAAAGCCCAAGTGCTAGCAGGCAGCTTATTTCAGGGACAGTGGAAGCAAGGGGAAAATGCTAGAAACACATTCCCAATGATGAAGCAATCTGTTGCCATGGTGGGGGCTCAGTTGTTACCTTCAATCATGCCTTTTCTTTTCCCAACTGAGTGGGGAAATTGGGCATATCCACCCTGTAGATTTAGTCCAGGGTCCAATTGGGGCACTATGTTCATATACGTCCCAGTCTGTAAGCAGCTGGGCCTTTCCAAGTTCATGCAAGGAGACATCTGATACTTCCTTGCAATTGCTCTCTGTGCTGGTTGTACACAGTTCTGCCCCTGCTCCTGGCCACAAGCTAAGACAGACATTGTTTCCCAGACAGAGGTGATAGAAATGTCAGCTTGCTTTGTAAATGCTGAAAGAGCCCACTGCTAGTCCAGTCCCTGGATGCCTCAAACGTCCTGTAATCCAACTGGTGAGACATGTCACCAGGCAGCATTATATTGGATCTCAGTCTCTGGCTGCAGTCCAACATACACCAATCTGAGAATAAATCACATTGAACTCATTAGGACTTAGATTAGAGTAGGTATGCAAATGTTTTGATTTTCTAGACTTGTCTTTCACATACAAATCTTTTTTCTCAGTCTCACACCATTTTCCTCCCAGACAACTAATGGCTAAACTGGGGCTGCCTAGGGTGCCTGGAACTTGCATTCTAGCAACATGTGAAGGGGAGCATGATTCCTAGCCCTGCCCTAGGCAGATAGAAAGTCTATTCTTTGTTGTGTACTCCAGAGGTGATGGGTTGATTGGTGGTATTTGCGTCAGAGTTTTCTGAAGTGGTCTAAATACCCTAAAGGCACCAGATCCTGTCTGACTTGGAAGCTAAGCAGAGTCAGTTCTAGTTACTGTTTGGATAGGAGGCCACCAGCAAATACCAGCTGCTGTAGACTCTATATTTCAGAGGAAGAAACTGGCAAATCACCCCAATTATTCCTTGCCTAAGAAAACCTTATGAAATTGTTGGGGTCACCATAAGTCGACAGGTGAATTGAAGGGATATACACACACACATCCATTTCTGGAGGCTGAGGATATGTACATTGATTTTCATATAACCTTGGATATCAATTTTTAATCCTAATCCAGTTGTTAGGGAAAGTCTGAGCTAATGTGCTACCCATATCTGGATAAATAGTAGGGTTGCTGGGTCAGGGTTATCCTGACCTAGGCCCTGTGATTTCACTGCCAAAACCTGAGACCTAGGGATGACCCTTTGTGATTCCATAGGGTACGGGCCATGCTGATATGACATGGATGATGTTATAGGCGATGGACTTCAGTGATGCCATAAAGTATGATACATCAAGCTTCAACCACAATTGCACAGACTATGGGCCTCGGCAGACGACTAATAAAGTCATCTTCGAGGCAGGGAAGAGGAAGGGCAGCCGCACGATCGGCGCCCCTTCCTCTTCCCGAGGTTGCCCTCGGAGCTGCCGGCCCTCCGCACGGCCGGCGCTCCGGGGGCAACCTCCCGCCACATCGTCCGCACACGTTGCGGCGGAAAAGTCAGGGAAAGTGCGCCCGACGCGTTTAGGGCGCACTTTCCCTGACTTCTGAAAGGAGCGCCGATTTAGCGCTCCTTTCAGGGACGCCGCTGGTGCGCCGCGGTGCGGATGCTGTGGTCCCGCGGTGCACCATCCCAGGGTGTCCTGGACACCCTGGTCTGCTTCCCCCCTATGTCATTCAAACAAAAACCACAAAAGTCTAATAAATGAATTAATGCACGCAATAGTCTGACAAATGAAATAACACACACACACACACACACACACTTTTCAAGGTAGCATTCTCATCCTTCTTCTTTGCCTTGGCCCTACAGGGGCCAGGCTCTGAGATTTGAAAAATCTAAAACTAGTTGATTAAATCTGTAAACTAGGCTCAAAGAAAAGAGAAAAGATACTTGATGTGGTATCTTTATACTGAACTGAGTGGTTTATAGGAGAGTGGTTTCCAAATCTACTAGCATTGGATAAAACTCTGTGTTGATTTTCCTCTGCCATCTGAGTCGGCAGATTCTGTTTGATTGCTCCCTGCCCCCCGGTCATTTTTGTGGCTCCTCCAAATGTCATCTACCCCCATTTAAAACATAATTTTAAAATAGTTAAATGCCCCATAGCCATGGGGAACAGCAGAATTATTTTGTACTACTAGCACCCTAACCTATTTTAGTCCCAAAGAAGGCCTTTTCTTAATTAACATGATTTTGGTTCACTTCCTGTTTCAGAAAAAAGCCTCCCATTTGGCCTAATATAGTCCCATGAATCTCCCATGTGCCATATGCATCCCCACCTCCAAAGATCACCATCTTCAGTTTAATGTTTTTATAATTAACAGTTAGTATGAGGAGAGGCCTTTTAAGAGATTGGGGGTCGCCCCTAGAAGTGGGTAGTTCCCCACCCCTTCCACAATGGTTTTTCTGTGTCTTCCAAAGCAACATTTTACTTGAAAAGTAACTTCTCTGCCTAGAAATGTCCATCTTGCTGCCTCTTCCTCCTCCTTCTTCAATAGAAGGTTTAGTTTTGTTAGGTTTAATACATTAAAAGAAGCAGGTTTAAATCAATGAAAACCATGTATAGGGAGGATATTTTCCTGCACTTTCTCAGATGTGAGGGCGATCTGGCTGCGACATCTGTCACCCCATTGATCGCCAGGGTTGATTCGGCTGATCTGGCTGGCTAGGCGGGTGTCCACTTCCTCCCTCACTGCTCCATGTGCGTCCCTCCCGAAGCTGCGCGCTCGGTGGAAGAGGACGACCATCCCAGATAGAAGGAGTGAACCGTTCTTCGGTCAAGGGTATACGATAGCTGCGCTCCCCTGCTAGAACCTCCAAACAAGCTCAAGGTCCTGCACTTTCTCATTATCAAAAGTAACAAGTTTTCCATCTTTCAGTATGTTGACTTTCAAATCTTAAATTCTTCCTCTATAATGTCACATTGCCTAGCAAAACAGGCAACCATTTGGCCTGCCTTTCTTCCAACATGGAATCTAAGGCTCACAATGCATTTAAAGCATTTCCAGATTAATAACTTTCTGAAATGGACAAGAAACAATCAAAGGCCTGTGAACAAAAAAGTCTTTACCTTCTAGCAGAAGCATAAGGGACCAACCTAGCCTTCTAAGGGAAGAAATTCAACAGCTTAGGAGCAGCAACCAAGAAGGCTCTGTCTCATGCCCTCACCAACCATAGCTTTGATGGTAGTGGGATCAAGAAAGCCCTCCTGAAGGATACATAACCTAGAAAGGATTATATTGGGAAATATGGTTTTTCATAAAGTATGGACCCAAGTCATATAATTATTTGTATAAAATAATACTTCTGGTAGAGTGAACTGAATTGATGGATCTCTGTTCTATTTTATTGCAAGTTTTAAAAGTTGCCTTTAGTTGTGAGCTTCTTATTTATGTCAAGTTTTGAGATTTTTCATTTGGATTGTGTTGCTTTTATAATTATTGAATTTGTATTGCTGGATAGTACAGAGGAAGATGGAATATGAATATTTAAAAGAAAGCAATAACAATAAAATGAAACTGGTTAAGGTCTCTGGGATGTCCCTGATCTTTAGACTAGATTTAAAATTAGTTATAAAGTAGTGAATAAATGGTCAAGAATGGTGATCCTATATACCAGGGGTAGGCAACCTTTCCCCTTTAAGAGCCGAGGGACTTCAGCTCCCAGAATCCCAGGAGCTATTGGCCAACATGGGACTATTGACCAACATGGCTGAGGCTTCTGGGAGCTGAAGTCCCTCGGCCCTTAAAGGGGAAAGGTTGCCTACCCCTGCTATACACTAATCATCAACTCATTGTCCAAGTGCTGATCCATATATAACCAAAATGGTAGAGTATTAACACATGAAAAGGAAGTATTGAGATTTTGAAGATGCTTGGAAGTTGCAGAAGGACTGCAAAAAAAAAAAAAAAAAAAAAGATTTAACAAAGACTCAAAACTCACTGCAGAAATAATCCAGTTAGAAACCACTTTAATTGCCCTGGCTCAGTGCTAGGAAATCCTGGGAATTGTAGTTTATTGTGGCACCAGAGCTCTCTGACAGAGAAGGGTAAATGTCTCACAAAACTACAGTTCCCAGAATTCCCTAGCATTGAGCCACAGCAGTTAAAGCAGTCTCAAACCTGGTGGCACAGTGGATAAATGCCTGTACTGCAGCCACTCACTCATAAAACCACAAGGTTGCGAGTTCAATACCAGCCAGGGCTGAAGGCTTGACTCAGGCCTGCATCCTTCCGAGGTCGCTAAAATGAGTACCCAGCTGTTGCAGGGCAATCAGCTCACAGTTGTAAACCGCTTAGACATCCCATAGCGTGATATGAAGCGGTATATAAATGAAGCTGCTTTGCTTTGCTTTGCTTTGCAAACTGGATTATTTCTGCAGTGTGTTTTGGACCACTGATTCTAAGGGAGGAAGTCAAATATTAAAAAAACATGAGTATGGTCAATGATCACAGAATCGCTATTTATGTGAAGGCATGAACTGAATACCCTAAAGCAGGGGTAGGCAACCTTTCCCCTTTAAGGGCCGAGGGACTTCAGCTCCCAGAATCCCAGGAGCTATTGGCCAACATGGGACTATTGGCAAACATGGCTGAGGCTTCTGGGAGCTGAAGTCCCTCGGCCCTTAAAGGGGAAAGGTTGCCTACCCCTGCCCTAAAGGCACCAGATCCTGTCTGATCTTGGAAGTTAAGCAGGGTCATTCCCTGTTATTACTTGGATGGGAGAATTCCAGGGAATAGCAGATGATGAGGGCCATATTTCAGAAGAAGAACCTTTCAAAACCAGCTCTGATGATTCCTTATGAGAAAGTCTTATGAAATTAATGAGGTCACCAAAAGTCAACAGGCGACTTGAAGGCATATGGAAAACCAGGGGTAGGCAACCTTTCCCCTTTAAGGGCCGAGGGACTTCAGCTCCCAGAAGCCTCAGCCATGTTGGCCAAAAGTCCCATGTTGGCCAATAGCTCCTGGGATTCTGGGAGATGAAGTCCCTCGGCCCTTAAAGGGGAAAGGTTGCCTACCCCTGTGGAAAACTATAAAAGGGAAATGGAATGGAATAACCTAAAAAAGGACATGGCAGGCTGGCTGCAAACCTGAACTGGAATTGTAACTGCATGATGCTTTCTAATTTCTGCAGTTAGCTTTCCCTGTACCACAACTCACACTTTTTCTGAGGGTCCCAGAACCACTAGTAGGGACTTTTTAGGAGATGGCAGTAGGGAGTAATGAGGCAAGAAAACCCATTGTTCTTCTCCTTGCACAAATTTAGGAGATAATTCATGGTGTACATGACAGATGGGCATAGTACAGACCAGATGATGCATGCAGCCCTGGAGCTGTGTGTGTGGCTCCTGGAACCCCTCACCAACACCCCCAAAGACCATTTTTAAAAAATAAGTGTGATTTTTCAGTAATCTTTGCCCTGGACCATATAAAAAGCATTTCAAACTCGTGACAATATCTGCATCTCAGAACCTTAGAACCATCATTCGCCCAATACCTCTATTATACTCTGCAGTCCTTTTCAAAATGGTGACGGGAAGTGACAGGCACTAGATCCTATGCAGCTGCCCACCCCAGTGTACGAACAACCTAAATCTGTGAGATATGAAGCATGAGTAAGGCTTCAACTTGTACAGTAATCATACTTCTATTGTACTTTATACATGTAACATCCTGAACAAAATGTATTGATAAAATAAATTCTATCCTATTTCTTTGTAAATATTAATGAAATTCTGTAGTGGTAGTCAAACAGTTGGATATTTTGATTATTTCCTCTCTTTCTGTTGTTAACCCTTTTCATAGAAAACAATGATTGTTTAAACAGATATCTTGAAATTTTGGTCAGTTTGAAGGTATAGTTATTTACTATTTAAAATAAAAATGTGTAAATGTTCTTTTCTGCCTTATAGGGGAAAGCGATGATATTTGCTCCGCTCAGAGGGAATACTCTAAACCAGTTTTGCAATCTAGCTGAAAAAGCTGGTTTCTCTATCCAAAGACATGAAAATTATGATGAACACATTTCAAACTTCCACTCCAAGGTTAGTTTTCTGCTCGTGTTAGATAACACTTTAATCCGCATTGCATTTTGAAGAGATCATGGTCCTTTTGGCAGGTAACCTAAACGTTTGATTAAAGTACTCTTAGGTATGCTGCTTCTAAATAGCTATTTTTTTGTATCTGATTATTCTGTGTGGAAGAACCATCCTTTATCTTTGTATGTCTAGAAGACCTTTATAGAAGCTTCTCCTGTTTACCATTTCCTCAGAACTAATCTGTTCATTCATAAGGTCTAATTCAAGACATTCAGATGTTTAGTTCATCTCATACACATCTATCATAGCAAGTATATAAACTTTTTTAAAAATGGAAAGCTTGGAGGCATTGACTCATTAAATACCAAAATATATGGAAACAAATAGGAGATGAATGTCTTAATTGTATCATATTATAATTTAAATTCTTATCAAATTGTTTTTTGGCTGGGTCGGTTGGCAGCTTTAGGCTGCTAAATCTCATACAGAATTTTACAATTGTGAGGTTATATATTGGATCTGGGCAACACAAGATTTAGGTCACAGCCACTTATCTCAGTGATTTTCTAAGCTTGCTTACATAAAGTGACTTATCACTTTCTTCTTTTATTACACATAGGTATAGAATAATGTGGGACAGAGAGACATCTTCAGAGAAAACTTTTTCTGAAGTCTCTTATTTTTTGCCATACTTATCAGCCCTGTTGATCTAAATCAGTGTTATTACTTGGAGTGAGGTGTAGTTCACTCTACAACCGACACTGAGATTTGGACTCTTTCCAGTTTTTTCCCCTTTTTTCTCTGCCATTCTCCACAAAAGCCTCAGAAAAGGAATTGGCTGGAGTTTCCAATCACCTATGACTAGGGATGTAATCCTTCACTAAATTTCCTCTTGAAAAAAGCAACAAGCAATTTTAATAATTTTCTTCCCACAGCAGGAAAGTTTTGAAAAACTATGCAGTTTTTGAAATCTGTTCACAATTCAGGACTGATTCTGTGCAAAATTTGCAAATGATTGTTTTGTGCAGAAAATAGCTTTTTCTGCACAGAAAACAGAATTCAGAGACATAGCCATGCAACTCTGGAATATCAGTTTGCAAAGGAATCTTGTAGTACTTTTGAGTTTAGCTGCATGAAAGAAGTTATAGCATAAGCTTTTGTAGACTTCATTTGCTTTCTCAGATGGAATAGACCAAGTCTACAAAAAGGTTATGCTACAACTTCTTTCACGGTTAATCTCAAAGGTTCTACAAGATTCTGTTGCACAGAAAATGATATTTCTATTCAGAAGAAAACTTTTCATTATTTAAAATGTTGTTTCATGTTCCTAAAAGTCTGTTTCCTATGTAAAACAACCATGTGCAAATTTTTAGTAGAATAATTCCCTAAGTACAGCATTGTCTAAGCTTGCTTACATAAAGTGACTTATCACTTTCTTCTTTTATTACACATAGATATAGCGAAGGCTGGGGGTTTGTTGTTGTTGTTGTTGTTTGCACAAAGCAACCAGGATACTACAATGCCAGCTCGGAAAATCCTGACCCTGGAACTGCCCTGACCTGGCCGTGTTATCTCACCCTCTGTTTTCACTCCACAGCAGATGTCTGCAAGACATCCTGCTGGGCCACCATGTCATGTCTACTGCTGCTGTAGATTACTTGTTTTGAGATCAGAAGAAGGCAACCAGCAACAGCCACATGCTGGCCACCTCATTCTGACCTCAGAACAAGCAACCTGTGGTGGCAGTAAACACACTGCCGTGGTGTAGAAACGGACAGCTCCAGATCTGACTGGAAGATCCAGAGCAGCAGGTACCTTTTTTTACTCTGGGTTAACATTGTTATACCCTAGTTCTAGTGTGGGATGTGCCAGACATCATCCCGACTGCTCATACCAGAACTGGCATTTGGGCCAAAGAGGATGACACTGGAATGTGTAGGGGGAAACAGGTCTTTTGGCCTGTACAGACAAGGCCCACGTGTGAATTTTGAGTAGAATAAGTCCCATACTGCAAAGAGTTTTGTCACTCAGTGATTCTTCTCATGTTTTCTGATCATTTTTTGAATAGTTGCATTTTTTTCCTATCCTACCTATGATCAACCCCATACAATGTAGCCCATGGTGGCTAAGATGGCCATAAGGTTACAAGAAATATATTCTGATTTTTAGCTGTATAGTGGTGTAAACCCACTTAGTTTCATGCTAAGCCTTGAAAAACAGGGTTATGTATGAGGCAGTCAGAGATGGCTGGTGGCTCCAATGCTAGTGAGTTGGTGAATATGCTCTAGTTTTTAGTCTAAATTTTAAAGGAAGTGATGAACCCTACTTTGGGGAAAAGGTTCAATACCTTGATAGTTCACTTAACATTTGGATTTAAACCTGGTGTAGATTAACTTCTCCACTGAGATGGAGACACCAGAACATAACACGAGTTGCTGCTTGCATGGGTTCCTTTTTCTATCAGAAGGCATAGGTGGAACCCAAATAATCGATTGCCTTAGAACTATATGTTTTCACAATCCTACATCAATTTGGTTCCCATCATAGTTGCAGGCGAGCCAGCTTCTGAAATCCATAAGTTGGTTGCACAACTTCTCTTTAAGGAAAAGGCTGAATTTTATGAACTTTTAATTTTAAAATATGCTAGGGATAATGTGATAGCAAATATAATGCTAGAAGCTGAGATCACCCAGGGAAATAGTTTGCCAACAGATTCAGAACAGACAGAAGACTTCTTCACTGAAGACATAACTCATCTGTAGAATCCACTGCCACTGTTGTGAATATGTCCACTATTTTAGCAGACTGCTAGAAATAGTGCAAATTGAGTCCACTTTAAGGGTTAGGGTTAGGGTTAGGGAATCATGGGAACTGTATTTTATTGTGGCACCAGAGCTCTCTGACAGAGAAGGCTCAATGTCCCAGAAAAAAATTCCCATGATTCCCTAGCACTAACCCTAACCCTTAAAGTGGACTCAATTTGCACTATTTCTGGCGGTCTGCAAAGGCCCTTAAAGAGGGATTAGACAATGGCTGGTGTTTTTATTGGACATAATATCCAAAGGTCCAGAAACAGTATGTTGTTAAATACCAGCTGGAGTGATCTTTGTTGAAAACAGTGTGGTAGCCATTTGGTCTGTTCCAGCAGGGATCTTCTTGAGTCTCATTATCAGAAGAAGGGTGGGATAAATATGAATAAAATAAGTGAATAAAATAAATTATTGTCATGTTCTTTTCAGTGAACTACCATTTTAGAAGACTTATACGAGTCTTATACACCTAGGGAAATAATTCCTAGTTCCATTCCTTATTTGAAATTGTTCAGCTTTTTAGATGACTAGAACTTGAGACGCCATGGCTGCACTTCATTGACTATGATGAGTATCTTGTTGTGCAGTTGAAAACATATATCAGAAAAGTTACTTTTTAGTATTACATCTTCCAGAATCCTCCATCCAGCATGGTATATTTACTGGAATACTATAATACCAGATTAAAAGTAACTTCCCAGAGATCATTCACAGCCGCAGCTCCTAAGCTATGGAATGGCCTGCTGGAAGAGATCCGTCTTATTACTACACTAGAAGCCTTTAAGAAGGCGCTTAAGATAGAGCTCTTCCGGCGGGCCTATCCACCTGATCTCCCCAATTGTAACTCTGAAGCATAATTGTACTATCTGATATGGCCTCCCGGATAAGTGAAGATGACAACCAATCTGTGCACATGATTGGGTATTGGATTTTATTACATGGATTGTGGGTTTTTTATTATTGTTATGATTTTATATATTGTATTTTATATATTGTGTTTTTCTATATTTCTCTGTAATCCCACCTCGATCTGTAGGGAGAGATGGGAAAATACAAATAAAAACTATTATTATTATTATTATTATTATTATTATTATTATTATTATTATTATTATTATATTTGATCTAGGGTATGACTATTTATCTCATGTTGCCTGTTGCTATGTTAAAACAGAGCTTGGAAAAGTTATTTTCTTGGACAACAGATTTCAGAATCAGACATACTTGGTTGTCTAGGAAATTCTGGGAGTAGTAGTGAAAAACAGTAACTTTTCCAAGTTCTGTTTCAAAAAGAATACTCTAAGCAGCAGTGAGAAGTATGTAGCTCCATAGATGTTGGACTGCAACTCTCATCATTCCTCATTATTGGCTAGATTGGATAAGTCAATGGGAGTTACAATCCAACATATGGATGGCCTTGCATTCTGCATGCCTGGTGGAGAATCATGGGAATGGGAGAGTGGAATGGGGCTTAATAATAATAATAATAATCCCAGGTGAGTAAACAGAATTCATGGTTATTTGTCAAAGTTGATTGTTAGCAATTAGCAGATAAGTTTTGGCTCTTGAGAGCCCCCTGCTTTAAAAAAAGGGATTCCTTTGTATTCAGCTATCAGATCCAAGGTACCTATGAAGTCAATTGGAAGATGGCTCATGCAACTCCTCTGCTTGTTGATCTTGCATTAGGTGCAGCCCAACTTCCTGGAGACAGAGCAATTTACATTATGCCTCAACCCTGTTAAACTGCACCATGTGTGATTTCCTGTCTTTTTTTAGAGTAGCCATCTACCTTTAAGGCAAAGAGAAGACAGAGGGAACTGGCACACAGCTTGATCTGGCAACAGGGAATAGTTTCTCTTTCCTTTGCCACAAATTCAGCTGTGTTGCCCTATATTAAAGACTCAAGAGGTATTTTCCATTGAATTAAGACTCTTGGAAGACTTTGCCAGTACCATCTCCTTCTTTTGATGCATATTACATTTCCACACAACCAGAATCTAAAACAGATGAGCAGATGAGTGTCACAATGCATATTTTGAGATGTAGAATGTTTTGGTAGAGTGTGGGTAATCCTGTCTCATTCTTTTGCCATTTGAGTTCCAGTTGTCTACACTTTGTTCCATCTCCATGGCCTTGGGATTATAACCAAGTGACTGGGTTAGCACCAGAGATTTTATGTGTTTGCCTGATGCCATCTAAGATAATCCTATTTTTAAAGCAACCTACACAATTAATTACATAAGCCTGTTATGAATCAGAAGGAAGGAGATTGTTGTTTTGTGCCTTCAAATTGACTCTAACCTATGGTGACCATCCCATAGGGTTTTCTTGGCAAGATTTATTGCTCTCTTCTAAGGCTCAAAGAGTATGATTTGTTCAAGGTCACCTAGTAGTGGGTTTCCATGGCTAAGCAAGGATATGGACCCTAATCTCTTGGAGTCCTAGTCCAATACTCAAACTACTTCAACATATTGGCTTCTATCCTCCTTTATGCTGGATGAGAAAACAAAGATAATAGGCCAGGGACCTATTATAACATACCAAGGTGAACTCAACCACCAGTCATGTGTGACATCCCCATAGTGGCTTGCTGTTCTCCTAGTGTTCTTGCCAGTCTGAGACAGCAAAAATGGAGAGACAGGAGAAGAGAGCCTATCAAGCACTTGGCAGGAAACTTGATGCAGTTGCTACTGGATTGCTTTTGATGGTGCGAGGCACATGTTGTGTATGCCTACCATAGGGAAGAAACTTTTATGACAGATCGCAGTTGCACCAGTGGGAAGATAGTTTCACTGTACAATTCAAGTGAAATAAATTTGAACTCTCCTCAAAAAATCTTGGAACCACGGATTTACTAGTGATACATAGCTGATTGGGAATGCCAAAGAAGCACTGGCTATAAAACTGTGACCAGAGGTTGAGGCCAAACTCTGGACCTCCTAGGAGTTGCCTAGTCCTGTGCTAGATAAAGATGTAAAAATAGTGGCTCAAGATGAATCTCTGTCTCTGGAGAAATCTGGAGTTTGCAGCTTTTAAATGACAATAGTGCTCACACCATTGCACTGCATGGGCAAATTAGGTTATGAACATTTAAGGACCGAAGTCCATTATTTATTTGTAAGAACCAGCATGGTGTAGTGGTATGGTTGTTGGACTAGGACTCTGGAGACCAAGGTAGAATTCCCACTCACTCATAGAAATACACTCTCTTGGCCTCAGAGGAAAGCAACAGCAACCCCCCTCTGAACAAATCTTGCCAAGAAAACTCTGTGATAGGTTTGCTTTAGAGTCATCATAAGTCAGAAATGACTTGAAGGTGCACAACAATAGCAAGCCTGTGATGCTATTATTTGCCTTGTACCTTAGCCCTCTCCTCCACAAATGGAATTCAAGGTAGGTAGCAGTGAAATAAATAAAACAAATACAAGTTAGAAAAATAAGAGTTTAATTTAAAAAAAAATATCTGAAAGGCTCATTTTAATTATTCCTATTTACTTGGGATAGTATGAAAATTCTGGTCCTTTTCTGCACACATTTGTTTTCCTGGGTTTGTCCCTATTTAAATTGTAAGGGAAAATGTATTAAAATCTTATTGCCAGTTTTGTCATTCTTCAGGGTTCAGTTCTTTCCCCAGGGGTTATTTGAGTGGGTAGTAGTTGCATTTTGCACTTGGGTGCAACTGATTACACATGGCCATTAACACCACAATTTATGCATGGCTTCTTAGAGTCATTGTGGATTCAATGGAGGTTACTCCCATATAGGCTTGCAAGTAGACTCACCATGCAGTATTGCTGAGTTTCAGGCTGTTGGTAGCATATAATAGTTGTTAGATTTTTCAAACAGTTGTTGTCATGTGCTTTCAAATCAGCTCTGACTTATGGGATTCCTATTAAAGGGTTTTCTTGGCAAGATTTACTCAGAGGAGATTTTGCCCTTGCCTTCCTCTTAAGTTGAGAGAGTGTAACTGGCCCCAGGTTGTCAGGGGATTTCCATGGCTGAGCAGGGATTCAAACTCTGGTCGCCTGGAGTCCTACTTCAACAATGAAGCCACTACAATTCATTGGCTCTTATTCAAAGCTAGCTTTAACTAATAAAGAATTAAATAACCACCTTCTTGATTTTTACAACGGAGCAATACAAGCATTTTTAAATTAAGTGACTAGAACATACAACCAATAAATTTGGATCCTTCAGTGATGTTCAGTCACTGAACACAGTGATGTTCAGGTGAACTCAGAATTCAGAGACATAGCCATGTTGATCTGAAATATCAGTATGCAAAGGGATCTTGTAACACCTTTCAGACTAACTGAGAGAAAGAAGTTGTAGCATAAGTTTTCATTCACTTGGTCTACTTCCTCAAGTGAATTCAGTCAGAAATCTTTTGAATGAGAATAAGGGCTTTGCAGGCATGTTCCTGTTTTGAACTTTGCAAGGTTGGACATACACCAGCATTTCCCAGTTCACATCTAAATATCCCATCTCTGGCTAGTTCATTATTTAACGCTTTCCTAAAAAGCCAGTGAGTCAATAAATTCTCTTTTTGGAATTTACTCACACCGTCCAAAGAAAAACAAAACCTCTAATTTTTAAAAAAGGCAATTGCAATAGTATGCTATTTCACACAATTTTGTAGTTTTAGTTTTGTTGTAAATCCCACCATTCAAAGTTTGCATGTTGAGTTGCAATCTCTTTTCTTGCTGCACGTTCCTTCCCAAACCTCATCTTTCTCTAGGATGAGGTTGCTCCCAAATGAAGGAGAGGCGTTTTCCTTTTGGCTTCATGTTATCCTCTTATCCCTACTGTTTTGGAATAGAGCGTAACCAGCTGGAGAACTGTAAGAAGCCTGATAATGCAGCTATTTTCTGCTGTCCCGTCTTAATCTTGTTACACAAATGGTTGTGAAGAGATTCATGAATTTTAATTTTGCCCTCTGCATTAGTGCTTCATGTCACTCATACACAGCTGCCTTCTATGGGGAGTTGTTCACCCCTCCTTCTACAACAGGGGGAAAAATTAGTTACAATCTTGGCAGTAGTGCAAGTAACAAAAAACAAAAAAAAAATCCACAGATTTAGGCAACCACCCATGAAGCTGATTAACAGTCAGTGATCAGGAGGAACAGCTTTGCCTCTTAAACTTTTCACCTCTCATTGTTAGCTGTGAAATTTTATTTCCGTTAAAAAGCAAGCCTGTAATCAAAACTGGGCCTTCCTACACTTTATGCCAGTGCTTTTGTTTAAAAATTGTACCCACATCATGGAACTGGACTGTTCAGAAGCCAAAACAGCAGAAGATAGGGATATATGTGTGTGTATATACACAGATAGATATATAGATGGATGTACTATAGGTTGAGACTGGTTATTTTCTTTTAGGTGATGGATGTTTCCATCTTGTTGATGTTGTTGTTGTTATATCCATGTTACATAGAAGATAGCTTTTACACCAGCCTTTAAAATATTAAATATTAAGGCCATAATTGCTACTCTGTTTAAAAAAATAAGCAACACACAAACACTGACAATTCTAGTTTATGTTGCCTCGCAATACACACACACACACTTTGTCTTTTGCATTGGTTAAGTTGTGTATTTTCCTCAAAGCTGCAATAGTTTTCCCCTCCCTTCCGGAATAAGTAATAAAAATGTGGGACCTGCATTTGTGTTTTAATAATAATGAAACAAAGCAGAGGTGGCCTTAAAAGACAAAAGCAGAAACCAGGATTATTTGCTCTGGATGTGATGTCAAAAGAATGGCCACATTGCCTTTCTCCTTATCTATTTGAAATGCTACATTATGAGTGGCTGGTGGTTATAATCTGTATGGTGTGCTGTTGATAATTGTGGCTACTGTAAAGGGTAAACAGTATGAATTCCTCTCCTGCTGCTGCTGTTCACCCCGTGGGTCTGAGTGTGTTACATCCAATTAGGAGGTAAAGCATAATGCTACTAAGAGCAGCCATATAATTTATTTCAGTCCTCATAGGCCTCTCTCGCTCTCCCCCCCCCACCCTTTCCTGCAAAATTGAAAAATTGTTTTATTCACAATTTGCTTTTAGTTGCTCATGGGTTTCAAAAGACAGGTTTATGAGGATTTTTTTTTTCATTTCATAAAATTACAATCATTAATTGGGCTCAGAAGTGCAACCATGATGGGCACAATAACACTCTGCATAATATTCCAAACTGGAACATATGCACTGTTTGCAAATGGGTCTATATGCATATACGAGTACAATAATGTTATGTTTCTGATGCACTTATGGCTGGATAACAGGTTGCAGTAATACATGGCTTTGTGGCATTTCTTTATTTGTTTAACATCCCCCTGCTAATCTGGAATGATGTAGCTGAGTCTGGATTGTTCTTAAACTCTGTAATGGATACTTTGTGCTGGCCGCCAGAGGTCACTAGAGAATTCAGGTTAAAAAAGGCATGGGGGCATATCAGATCTGCCACAACCCTAAACAAGAGCAATTTTTTTTTCCCTTTATGGGTTTACTTCAGAGGTTTTGCAATATATTATTTCTGGATGTAAGTGAGTGAGATGGCTGACACAAGCCACATCAGAGTAAAGGATTATCTGCAATAGGAAAGCCTGTTCAAAGTTTATTTTTCAAGGAGACATTTTTCTCCAAGAATATCTATACAATATTTGCTGCCTGTTGGTTTCCATCCCAGCAAAACAGACTACAAACTGGAACTGAAGAGAGCTTTGGACTGGAAGCACTTCAGTCCACATTTTCCCCAAAAGAGATGTTTTCAAAGTTAGAATTCCAGAAAAGGCAGCCATGTTTCTAGGCACAAAAACATGCTGTTTTGTCATTTGAGAGTACTTGGTTTATTCTGGCTGTTGCCCCATGAAAGTTCATACCACAGTCAATCAATTAATTATGGTTATAAAAGTTGCCAGACCACTTATCTGTCTTTTTAATGTAAAATTATTTTTGCTGCTGGAAAAAGTAGTTTTATTTGAATATCAAGCTGGATACCCACTTAGCACCTAAAATGCTAACAGATTTATAATAAAAGCCAGCTGAGTCATCTTATCCAAACAGAGAGAACTATCTATGTTCACATTAAAGATACTAGAAAGCCAATTTCTGTTTCTGTAACATGGATGAAAATGTAAAGAATCAACTACCATCTGCGAGCAAGGAATCTTCCTCTACTATAGCTGATTTTAATTTCCATAGAATTAGAGAACAATATATGGGAAACACCCTTGTTTGGATAACATGGATCATCATAATGCTTCAAACTGGCTATAATCTTTAAATCACACCCCAAAGGAAGGAAATGCTTTGTTTGAATTGAAAACATCAATAGGCTTTAGTTTTCCTTTCCTTGTATCTTTTGTATTTTTGTTGGTCTAGTCTGAATAGTTATTTGAATTCAATTTATACCTGTAGAAAATATACCTGATTTAATTCTTGGTAAACATGCTGTATCCAAACAACTGTCTAAATGATTTTTTTAAAAATGAGTCCATTTTACATCACTTGGAATTACTGAGATTCACATAGCATTGATTCTTGTTGCCAAGAGTGACTTGTAATACTTCTTAATTACAATATTATTATAATTTTTCATTGCAGATTATTAATATGTTAAATTCTTCTGAACCATTACTGGAATAGATTGGTCTTGACTGAAATGCTCTTTTGTGCAGAGTATTACTGTCCTGAAATGTCTATAAATGCTATATCTGTTCTTAAGTCTGTCATGTTACACTTTAGGACTCACTTTTAGCCTTCGTACATTTGTACATTTCTGTCATATTAATTTGAGTTTACTTAAATCCACTTTCAAAGATCTCTATTTATTTCAGTTTTCCTGTGCAGTTTTTTGTTTCATAACTATAAAAAAATGAACTTGTAAAATTGTGATAGTGCTAATAATGATCCCATAACTGTAAGGCTTATTAGAGACATAAATACAATTATTGCTACAAGCAATATAACTGTCTCTGTTTTCTACTCATGCAAAGAATCAGGCTCAATAAAAAATATATTTTTGACCATGTCATGAAAATTAATCTTGTTATTCTCTCTTTTTTTTTTAAATTGCAGATGAAAAAAGAAGAAAAAGATATTTATGATGAGAATCTTCACTATCCATTTCTTCTCATTTTAACAAAACAGAATGTGTAGTGGGTATATTTTGATTACAAAGAGAGGCATATATTTACATGAATGTGCAATTTTAGGAATAATCAAGGTGGTCTAAAGTTATCATCTGTTCTTGAGAAGCAAAACCTCTTAGTTCTATGTAACAGTAGATCATTTTTAGAACTTTTGCTTTGGTTTTACTAAAAAAGTCTGATAAGCCTTGAAGCCTTAACAGCTTTGTTTCTCTCCCCTTGCGGCTGTCATCACGCACACAATTTCTTCATCTCGGCAAAAAAACAATAACAACCCGGCTTCTTCTAGTACATTTGAAAGCATATGTTCTGTGGCTGTGTTTGACCGACTGTAAAATGCTAACGGGTTTATATTGTCCCAGTAAAATGAGGAAAGAGATACTGATAATTGGTGAGCATTCATATTCTTCATGCACTTTGTGCTATATTTTGATTTCTTTCCCCTTCCTGTCCCTTCATACTCTTCTTGAGAATTGCCTTATGGGTTTTACCTCCCCTTGTCAGAGTGAAATGTTTCAAACTTGCTTTGCTCGATTACTTAATGTTTTTTGACAACAGGAAAATTTTTTTTGTTCTTTCCCTGTAGATGTATAAGAAATTACGCCTGGAACCAAAAGCCTCATAAACTGACCATTTGTCCTCTGGACACAATGCGTTGGCCAGCCCTCTGCTCCTCCTCTCCAATTATGTGTGATTAGTCTCAGTGTGTTGTGTCAAGAAGGGGGAGTGTGCTGAGTACTTATTATCTGTTTAGGTACAAGGAGAGTGCTCTGGCTATGAATGAAAAGTGAGCCTTTATCAGGACTGAAATCTAACTGCAACTGTTCCCCAGACCTCTTGTTAAAAATAGATCTTGTCTGAGAAACTCAGAATGCTATAGCAACTGTGAAATTTCCTCCCATCCAACCCCCCACACCACCCCCAAAATGCATCCAAACATATTTAAAAGCCAGCAGAATTCACACGTTTGCTTCACATTTGTACTCCCCACCACCACCACCAAAAAAGAAGCAGCAATCCCTGCCTTCCAAAGCACAAGACAAAATTGGTTGCATTTGTTTTCTTACTGGTTTAAGGAAGGATTTGGGGGTGCATTATGAAAGGATCTCAGCTGAATTTTTCAATGATCCCAAGTACCCCTTCTGGTTAAAAAAAAATTAAAAGGGAATCCTGGTAATAACAAATATGAACATTTCAACATTACTTGCTGAAATACATAAAAAATAATTACCTTTAGTTTGCTGCTTTTCCTTTCCTCTCCAGTTTATCAAACTGAGTTGTACACAAAAGTCTTGTTCCCTTCCCTGCTTTCCTCAAATACGTTTCTTCACCACCAGTTTGCATGTCCTTGTATTCAACACTTTTTATGCTCCATTAGAGCACCTATATGGCTCTCAGAAGGCACAGGTCAAGTCGCAGTTAGATCATACATTTCTTTCTCACAAAAAACTGAATTGCAATGCCAAGTGATGGGCTAACATCACAATAACAGCAATTTATTCCCCTTTTGGTAAAACAGCAGTCTATTCTCAGTGTTGGATAAAGACCAGGGGCAATGCAAACCAGCCATTTATCCTAGTATTTCAGTGGTAGATCTCCTTTTATGGATTTTATAGATTTCACATTGAGACTCTTACTGCATGGAATTTCTGCTAAGAAATGATAAGAATTTAAAGATGGCTGGGGTTTGTCAGAGAGGGAACTCTTCTTCAATCTGTATGTGTGCTGTAGGTACATATACCAAGAAGGTATATTGTTGAGAAGAAATCTCGTAATGGAGGGTGTGCAAATAAATCTGCCAAAGTATATGCCTACAAAAGTGCTTAAGAGGAGAGTAAATGGATAAACTTGCCAACTTTTTATCTAATGACTCTGGAAATTATTGCTCCATCCCTTTTTTCCCCCTCTGAGGAGATAACAAGTATATCAAAATGAACAACTAATTATTGTTGTTTGTTTCACTTCTGTGCCAGTCATGTCAGTACAAGCTGGTGTCTCAAATGCAGCCTATTATCCCGTAAGGGTTTAATTGAAGGGGTCTTAAGAACACGATCCTGCAAACATTTATGTATTGAGGCTGAATGGTGAAGCTAAATTACTCATGCATATAATTGATGAAAGGACTGGGGGCCATAGACTGTAGCATTTGCTGTTTAGCATCATTGTATAACGTCATCATTTTGCTTTAGTTCTTTTCAATCTCTACTGTAAAAATAATCAGAGGGGTGGTCTTTTTGTAACATGTGGTTTTACTATGGATGCACTTTCTGATTTATTTTTTTAACATTAGACTACCTAAGCATACTGTCTGTTATTGAAAATATATATAGCAGTGTTTCTACTCTGACATATGTTAATAAAAAAATTTAAAGTTCAAAGCTTTCAAAATTTTATCTATGTGGAATGATGTTCTCATGTCACAAAATAATCTTTATTAAAAACAGGCACAATCATAAATCTGCATAAATCCAGTCCTACTTTACTTGGCATCTGTATAATCTCTCTTACACACATTTGTGATGGTGAGAGGTACATATTAGTGTATTGCTTGCAAATTGAAATGAGGAAGTGAATGCATTCAAAATACATTCTGAAGATGTAAAAACTCCTTCTTAAAGGGTGACAGCCAATGGAAACAATACTCTGGTGCAAGTTTTCTCATGGCTTATAGGC
This sequence comes from Phrynosoma blainvillii, assembly GCA_026167975.1. Taxonomy (NCBI): domain Eukaryota; kingdom Metazoa; phylum Chordata; class Lepidosauria; order Squamata; family Phrynosomatidae; genus Phrynosoma; species Phrynosoma blainvillii. The sequence continues at coordinate 34,740,853 of JANUYF010000001.1, read as the reverse complement.
AGCTGATGGAGAGTCTCATTCATATTGAAATGGCAGCTTAGGAACCATTCCTTGTCATAAGCTGCAGTAGAAAAGATTCTGATGTTACTAATGAAAGGCATACTGAAGACACTGGAAGAAGAAAAAATACAAAATAGGGAAAAATCATGAAATATTTACATGCATTGGATCACTAAAGAGAGCATTCAGAAAGTTTGAACAGTTGATTTTTTTCAGCGTCATTCAAAGGGTTTGGGAAGAATTGCAGATGATATCAGAGAAGGGGAGAATATAAAATTAGACACAGCGAGATGATGTCAGTAGATGTTATAGCTATTACAAGCAAGAAATATTAAGTGTGTCTGTGTTTTCATTTGTGATAACCATACACATACAGCAGTAAAATGAGGAGTAGAGTTTCATTTTTGAACATTTTATAGCTTGTTCTCTGCATGCTCGGTATTGCTTTAAATGTCCATTCCCCACCACCACCATTTTGAAGTCACACAATTTAAAAAGACATTCTCTTCCATTTGGGGCAGCAAGGACAATAAGTCAGGTTTTCAAATGGAGAGTCCTTATATTCTAGGGTGATCCTTGTGCAGAGATGGATGGAGGGCAAGGTCAAGTTCCAATGAAATCAATTCAGATAAAGGCGGGCAAGAAGAAAGCAGACAAAAGGCAAAAACCAGATGAGGCGGGATGGGGCAAAGGAAGAAGAGAGTAGGACAAGATAGGATCAAAAGTCGCAAGAGATGACAGTAGGTCTCTAGTTGTTCAGACCAAAGATGACATGATGGAGGGTTGTTGTTTTTTTACAAGGATGAGTGCCTATAACATGTCCATACCAGCCAATGAAATAAGACTGTGCAGTCCATTAGACTAAGAGTGGCCAGATCAAGCACCATTATGCACTTCACAGTATTTCATTCTTCTGCTACAACTGAATGAATGTGGCGAGATAAGGAGAAATAACCAGGGATACCCAGCTGGTGTGCCAGCAAATGCTTCTCTTGGTGATTACAAAGCTCCATGCTTTCCCTGATCTTTAAAAAGATGTTGAAAAAATATTATATTTTAACTGAGTGACTATTTAGAATGCAGTACTAGCCTCCAGTGCCGTCTTCATGTCCAAGAATGACTCTCGTCCCCACATGTTGCCCAGAAGCATTCTGAGAAAATGAAAGTGAATTATTTTTCTTTTAGCCTCAACAGTTTGCCTTCTGGGAAATGGGTGTTTTGCGACTGGTTACATTCACCATGGCAGTCATTTTGCAGATGAACAAATTGCTTCCAGCAACAACCATTTTATGAGACAGCAAATAACACTCTAAAATTTCAGATATATTCACCATGTCAAAAAGAATGGGATTTCTGCTAATAATAATAATAAAATTTATTTCTATCCCGCCCCTCTGCAACGCAATCAGGAGTACACATGCTTTTATAGGCTTGCGTGTCTGCCTGTGAATGTCTCCCATTTCCATCCAAAAAACTATCTGACATGGTTCACATCTAGAACTGAAAAATCACAGAAACAAAATAAAACATGCTTTAAAACAAACTTACTTTAAGATTTTCCAAAAAGAATGAAATTTTTGCTTTGCTTCAGCAGACTTGCCTTGATGAGTTTTCATATACTAGGTATGTTTTCTTATTTAAGATATGAGTTGTTTAATTAAAGATGGTTCAACTTTCCATATGGCAACGGAAGTGACTCTTTCAGCAACCATAATATAGACTGAGCAAGGGCAGGGTGGAGATAAGCCCAGATTGGTAAAGATGAAGGCTTGGGTCCTGCATCCTGCTTATGGAGAAAGGTAGGATATATCAAATAAATAAATAAAGGTTCAGGGAGGGAGCCTGACAATCAGTTGTGTGTAATGGTGGAATTAAATACAGAACTCATGGAAGTAATGGAATTTAGGAGTCCAAGAAGCTACAAGACCAGGAAACAGAAGGTGGGGAAAGGCCATGAACACTGCACACTTCATTATGGATGGAGGAGCAAAATACCTCTGTATTTCTTGCCTTCCAGGAGACAAGTCTTCTTCTATTATTGCCTAGTGGGAAGAATTACATGTAACAAGATTAGCCAACAGGAACATCTTCCTGCAAAATTTGGCTTTGGTTAGATTGAGGATTGCTTACAGCATCCTCCTACTTTACTCTCAGTAAAGAAGCCACCTCTTTTTCTATTTCTAGGTAATCATGTAAGGTGTGAAGCAATCAGACATGCTCTAGATTTTGAGAGGCACACATACACCATTGAACAGAATGGGTTGGATTGAGATGTAGTCATGCTTAGAATAGACTCATGATATCAGTGTGACTTAAGATTCCCATGACTAATTTGTTGCATTGATTTTAATGGATCTACTCTAAGCATGACTAAGACTCGATTCAACCCATAGGTAATTCTCATGGGAACTATATAGGTAAAAATCTGCATTAAATGAACCTCCTTCAATGGGGGAGCAGAATCATATCCACTGGCCCCATTGCCAACTTCTCTGTATTTAGGTAAACATGTTCATCAAGTCTACATACAGTTCCCACAGGGTCTGTGTGTGTACAACTAGTACCCTGGTAGACCGATCACAGGTTTGATTGAATGTGAGGGTCCAGTGGGTACAACCTTTCTCCTCTTCCATGCGTTTATTTGATACCTTTCATCACCTGAATAGGACTACATTTGCTTCATTTGGTAGGTGGATGATGAAATCACTTCTCTGCAAGGTAACTTTTCTTGGGTTTTACAATCCCTTTCAAAACTCAATTTGAGTTCAAGCAGTTGATCAAACTAAAGCAAAGAATCGATTCAGAGGCTCTCTCTTAAAATTAATTCTTAATCTGAGTTTATTGTCTCCCAACCTATTCAGCCTAAATTATGCATACCTAAGATCATTTAGCCTTCAATACTTCCAGATATATCATCATACACCAGATAGATATATCATCTGGAACTATCAGTGACATAGTAAACTAAACACAACAGTCATCTAGCCATTATGTATCACCCACTCCTAAAAGTACTTACAGCCTCCACATGAAGACACAAATCAAAATGATGCAAACTGTCAAATGTACTTGTGTGAACTCACTATAAAATAATGTAATGCCATAACCAGAATAGTGAATATAAAAAGAGATGGATTAAATCTGAAATTGTGTTTATGACATTGTTGCCTATTGTCTCTGTTGAGCTGGACAAACCTGATGTGTGAAAACATCCAGATCATTCATCTAACCCATGTAGTTCCTTTTTGTATTACTTGAATGACACAGGACTGCTTTGGAGAACCAGTCCAGACTAAGGGAAAGCAGATACTGTGCTGATTATTATTAATAGTATTACCTAAACCAGGGGTAGGCAACCTGTCCTCTTTAAGGGCCAAGGGACTTCAGCTCCCAGAATCCCAGGAGCTATTGGCCAACATGGGACTATTGGCCAACATGACTGAGGCTTCGGGGAGCTGACGTCCCTTGGCCCTTAAAGGGGACAGGTTGCCTACCCCTGACCTAAACCAAGGGGAAAAAACAAATACAAAGAGTTCGAGCCAAAGGCATCCTTGCCTATGCAGAAGCTAAGGCCAGCCCAATACATTTTTCTGCCTGAGGAGGAAGGGTAAACACACTTCTGAAGTCAAGATCCATCCATCCATCCCTGTTTTATACCCCATATTTTTCCCAAAGTGGAATTCAAAGTGGCTTCTAAAAGAAAGAAATTTACAATAAAACGCATATGGCTAAAACCATAAAAAAGGTGAGATAAAAACAGTATTGAACTAACAACGAAATTAAAAGCATTTAAAACATTACTTTAAAACAAAGAATAAAAGTGGTATAGCATGGTAAAAACCCTTCTCATGTAAAACAGTCAATTCTTAAAGACTTGCTTGAATAAAAAGGTTTTCGCCTACCGCCAAAAAAGATATCAAAGAAGGAGCCATGAAGAGAGTTCCAACATCAGGAAAGAAAGTCATGGAGAAGGTTCCTTTCCCACATTCCACCAAATGTGAAGGCGGTGAGATCAAGGGAAGTGCCTCCACTGAAGATCTTAGAGTTCATAAACCCCCATATGGGAGGATATGGTCCTTCAGGTAAACTGGACTCAAGCCATATAGGGCTTTATAGGTAATTTGCTGGTACCTTGTAGCTAACTGGGGACTGCCCACCTCATAGACTTTTTGGGATGTTGTGGAAGGAGGCATCCGGTACCCCTTTGTGCCATGCCCATCAAAGGGCACCCATAACTTGCTAGTGACAAGATGTGCTAAGAGTGGCCAGAGTAGTGCTGGGGGCTTCCCTGCAGTGTCCAACGGCACTTGTGCAGCTGAGAGAGAGGAACAGGCAGTACTCTTGGATCTCAGCCATTCTCCAATCACAGAAGGGCAGTTTTATACCATGCACTACAAGGCTGAGAAAAGTGAAACAGAATCCAAGCACTTCTGCTTGCACAACCTCTTGAATAAGCTGGAACATGAGAACTGCAACCTGCCCATAGTGTGGATACTTTGCCAGCCATCGTATTTTCATGTGTTGAAGGATACCACTGGATTATTTTCCCTGAGCCTCACAGGTCTTGGGACCCAGCTCAATAAGTTTCATTTCTGTCAAAAGACCCAGATACCATATTAATTGGTGAAGCGATGACAAATTCTTATCCATTTAACTGGAGCTTGGGCTTTCACAGGTTCTAGCCCACATTATCAGAAGCATGAAATTGCCTGGAGACTTGACAGGAAAGCATCTATGGAAGGAAATCATAGCCAGTCTATAAAATGTCAGCATGATCAATCTGTTAACATTGTTGTCAGAGAATTATAGAATAAGAAGGTACTTCAAAGGTCATCTAGTCTAATTCTATCCTCTGTGCAGAACCTACAATGCAGGATGCAATTACAGTAACCTTGACAGATGTCCATCTTGCCTTACACACCTCTAGAAGAAAGAATTTGCCACCTACTAAGGCAATATGTTCTACTGTCAAACAGCTCATATCAGTAGGAAATTTTTCCAAATGTTTCGCTGAAATCTTTTCACTTAACAACTCATGACTGCAAATTTTAGTTGTACTCTCTGGAGCAACAGAAAGCTGTTCTGCTCTATCTGCTGTTTAACAGCCCTTCAGTTATTTGGAGGATGCTAAGAGATCTTCCTTAAACAACTTCTTCTCCAGGCTAAACATATCATGTTTTTCAACTGTCATCTCATGCAAGCATGGTCTCAGACTGATACCGCACTGAAAAATTGGTCCCATATGATGAATTAACATTATCCCCTTTGAACAAATTTTCCCATTAAGATTCCTTATTTATGTCTTAACCTGGCTTACAGCCAAAATGGTTTAAATCCAGTACTTGGCCATTTCCCATGTGTGCCCATGAGAAACTGTTGATATGATAGCCCCTTCATGAATGTAAAGTGTGGAGAAGGTAGAAGGAGGGGAGTCACAATGAAGTAGACCAGATGGCAATCCACAGCCTGAGAGGACACTGTTTTGACCCATGCATCTGAATTAAACTCAACAGATGCTGATCATTCAAAAACCCAATTACTGTGACCAACTTCAGAACATCAAGCTAATCCTCCCACCCACCCATAACAAGAGTGTGCAGTCAAAAATAACTCTCAAATCAAAATTCAAGTTGGCTATAGTGCGTTTCCTTCAGAAACAGAATTGGGTAGTGTTACTGGACAATAATTATTTTCAGGGGAGTTTTATATAAGACATAACTACCCAAAACTCCAGAAGAGTATTCTGTTTCTCCCTCCTAAGTGTGTGCATTAGAAATGGCTTTTTAGCCTTCTCCCCCATCCCTCCTCATCTTCAATTAATGTAGTTTTAAAATGATTAAACATATCATGCTGTGACATCCAAAATGTCAACAAGCCCATAAACCTGGAAGACAAGAATGTAATAAAATAGGTAATGGGAGATTCAGGAGTTAATAGAGGCCCTGATGTGTGAGTGTATACAGTAGCTGTATATTGGAAACGGTGCAAGTGAAGATGGCTTAGCATTGCAAACTAAGGAAGAAAATTGTTTTTTAATTAGCACCTTCATAAGAACTGCTGATTAATACTGTTTGGTTTGGTGAAAAGCTTTCAGCTGAGTAATTTGTACAGCCATTACAACAGTTTTGTTAGAGCAGGGACTCCTGTTGTTAAACACAAACAGCAGATGATAATGGTGGAAGATGAGTTTGTCATGTAACAATTCACCTTACCGGAAAAAAAAGGTTTATATAAAACCCAATACAGTAGCAGATATCAGCAGAAATCACATATTTTAAATCCTGCCCAAATGGCAGTGTGCCATGCAAGTGTTGTTTTTCTCCCCTTTCTTTATGCTAGAAAGAGATTTTATATCATTTATAAAATTATAGATACATTTTAAAGGCACTGAAGAAGGACTGGGCACTTGAATAGATGAGCTTTACATCAGGGCATTGAAGTGTTGGTAGTGTATATTCAAATATTTTATAACTAGACCGAAGTAGGCTTAAAGAATGGGCACGTTGTTAATATTTGTTCCCTAGGAAGAAGAGGGGGGGGGGAATCTTTCTCGGTTCCTTAGTCTGTAAAATTATGTTCCACGTTTCTATAAAGTGCAGCATTTAGACCCAAGATATTCCTCCAGGATGTGCATTATTCCAAACTGTATTATTATTTATTATTGACTGCCTTGGCGTAATGCTTTTCCATCCATTTGACAATTAAGACTCAGAATCCTCACTCCCATCTCGCCTAATAGGGTAACATGCATATTTCATTTCCACCCCATTGGATGTTTAGTGCAGTGTACAGAAAACAGGGGAACTTTCTCTCCCCCCCCACTCTCCTTTTAAAGAAGAAATGCAATAACAATAAAAGAATATGTGCATTAAATTATTACACTAACCAAGGAATTGCTGATTGGGGTGCCATAATAGAACATGAGAGGGTTTCTCTCCCCCTCTCGCCCCCGGCCCCCGCCCCTTTAGACAGGCCTTTGGGGTAATAACAAGGGTTGAGGCTCACGACAGAGCCAAATAAGCTTTAGACAGCATAATAGTCTGCAAAGAAAAGCCACAGAGCACTAATGTGAAAGAAGAGCTGTCCACCACATGCAGCAAAAATCACCAAAGGTCATTTTATGGTAGCAATTGTGACACAAAATTGGTGGTCATGCTACATGTCTAATACTCAGCGCAGCTTTATAAATGATGGGCCCGTAGCGATGGCTGTCATTAAGTGCTTTCATCATAATAAACTTTAAACTGTTGGCTTTATGAATCACCAGCCAGCTTCAGCTGTTCAGTGGATGGCGCTGGCAGTGCCTTAAGTGTGACAAGGCCTATTAGGAACTGCAACCATGCTTCAAGCATACTTGGCTTTCCCACTCCTGGGGTGATTGCAGCCTATTAAACGGCATCTGGGAAGATTTTCCTCCAGCAATCTCTGATCAAGAGCTTTTTTGGGCTTTGACCTGCATTTCCTTCAAGACTTTCTCCAAGGAGTTTTATAAGAGCAAAAACTCCAGAGGATTTATAGCCACTTCTGATTAATACCTTTTCAGGGTGTGTTTCCCCCCCTTCTTCCTCCTCCTTCCCTTTGCAACTCTCCCACTGCTACAAGGAGAAAAGCTTTCATTGTTCCTAAGGTGCTTATTTGTGACCTTTTCTCTGCTTTTCTGATTCCTTCTAACATGTTCTCAGTGAAATCCTTGGTGTGTAACCAAGACAGTTGTCGAGTTGTTACAGCTTTAGAGAGAAAGTGGCTTTTAGGGATATATATATATATATATATATCCCTCCTCCCATTTTAAAAAAATATCAAAAGTGATGTCACACAATCCATTAGCAGCATAACTAACATTAGCAAGCTCAGAGCTGCATCATAATGGAAGCAGACATTCCAGAAAAGAAAAAGAAAAAATCCAGACCCAAATGGCATCATACATTCTAGAAAAGAGAAATTAAAAAAAAAAAAAAACACTAATTGCCCACTCCTATTATTCCTATTAAGTGGAGGGTCAGAATTAAATATAATTCAGTGCTTATTCACCGGACTGTTTTCATATGAAGCAGTGAATGGTGCCATCTATCATCAGACCGCTGGCCCATCTATTCCCTCCATCTGACTGGCAGCAGCAAAACTTTTTCCAGTCTTGCTTCCTGGGATCTTTTAACGCAAGATGCTTAGGGTTGAATCTGGGAACTACAGTATAATGAAAAATATAGAATCATAGAATCATAGAATCATAGAATCATAGAGTTGGAAGAGACCACAAGGGCCATCGAGTCCAACCCCCTGCCATGCAGGAACTCCCAATCAAAGCATCCCTGACAGATGGCCATCCAGCCTCTGCTTAAAGACCTCCAAGGAAGGAGACTCCACTACTCTCCGAGGGAGTGTGTTCCACTCTCGAACCGCCCTTACTGTCAGAAAGTTCCTCCTAATGTTGAGGTGGAATCTCTTTTCTTGCAGCTTGCATCCATTGTTTCGGGTCCTAGTCTCTGGAGCAGCAGAAAACAAGCTTGTTCCCTCCTCGATATGACATCCCTTCAAATATTTAAATACGGCTATCATATCACCTCTCAGCCTTCTCTTCTCCAGGCTAAACATCCCCAGCTCCCTAAGTCGTTCCTCATAGGGCTTGGTTTCCAGACCCTTCACCATTTTAGTTGCCCTCCTTTGGACACGCTCCAGTTTCTCCACATCCTTTTTGAATTGTGGTGCCCAGAACTGGACACAGTATTCCAGGTGAGGCCTGACCAAAGCAGAATACAGTGGCACTATTACTTCTCTTGATCTAGACACTATACTTTTACTGATGCAGCCTAAAATTGCATTGGCCTTTTTAGCTGCTGCATCACACTGTTGACTCATGTTCAACTTGTGGTCCACCTGGATTCCTAGATCCCTTTCACACATAGTCTCATTCAGCCAGGTGTCCCCCATCATATATCTGTGCTTTTCGTTTTTCCGCCCTAAGTGCAGTACCTTACATTTCTCCGTGTTGAATTTCATTTTGTTAGCTTTGGCCCAACTTTCTAGTCTGTTCAAGTCATTTTGCATTTTGATCCTGTCCTCTGGGGTATGTGCTATAGGAGTACCTACACACCACTATTTCACAGATGAAAACCAAGCGACGTGTGGCCAAGCCAGATCAAGGTGTGGTTAAGATGGCAAAAGTTATTAATTAGTAAGAATAGACAAGTTAGGAAAGGCTGCAGATGTTTGCTTTTGCCTGAACTTACTTGGAAGGGCAAGATTCTGCCCTTAGTCTCCTCTCCTCACCTCATGGGTCAACTATTATGGGTGCATTTACACTGTAGATGTAATACAGTTTAACACCACCATGACACCATCCTACAGGATCCTGGGATTGTAATTTTTGTGAGGCACCAGCCCTCTTTGGCAGAGAAGGCTAAAGACCTTGTAAAACTACAAATCCCAGGATGGAGCTACAACACTTCAAATGATATCAAACTGCACCCTTGTGCAAACTACTTTTGTGCTTTCAACTCCGTTTGCAGCAATGGAAACAAACTGAGAGGGAGAAGATCAATTAGGAGTGTCAATGCCAAACTGAAGCAGTTAGAGGATAAGCAAAACTATGCATAATTTTCAAGGACTCTCTGAAGCAGTCTTGAAATAATGTAGGGAGAGAAGGGAAAGGGGTAAGGGCTATTGCAGAAATAGAAAATCAACACTCAATCTAACCTTTTAACAGACTGAATTCTCAAAAAATAGAATTGAATGAATGTTGCCAATCTTCTGAACAGCTGATGGGATACTAGCTGGGGTATTGAGATCTTGAGTAACCTGAATGTTGGTTATTCACATCAAGGCCCAACATTTAGTCTCTACATATGCGTACCTTCCAACTATCCAGATTTGTCAAGGACAGCCCCATTTAATCCTCTATTGTCCCACTTTTTCAAGCTTCTTTTTCTTCCACTCACTTTCCTCCTTCATCCTTGCTTTACTTCAACCTGTGTTTGAGTTTGCAATCAATTAATTCCTTCACTTTCCTCCTTCTTTCTTACTTTACTTCAACCTGCAAATTGAGTTTGCACTCAGTTAATTCACTGGAGAGAGGACAGGAGGAGGTAGAATCTTGCCTTTCCCAGTAGGCGCAGACAAAAGCAAACGGCTGCATCCTTTCCTATTTTGTGTATTCAGAGTTCGCCATCTTGACCAGTCTCAGATGTTGCTTTATCACACATATCCCAGTTTTCATCTGTGAAATGTTGGAGGGTATACATTCCTCAGAATTTTGACTTGTACATTACTTGATGGATTTTTATACAAATTTATTTAGTTGGTTTTTTTTTTTTAAAAAATGAAAATTTGAAACTCTATATAGGTGACCATAATGTTCATCTTTTATTTGCATATGGGTCTTATTGTTGGATTTAACAAAACAAAATAAAACCTGTATTGAATGCAAGCTGCTTTTGAACTGAAAGTGAGCATAGATGTCCATAAATAAATAAAACAAACAAGTACTTTTAGTCAAAACCTCTAAGTCAGTGGCCTTCTTGGCTTCAAGATTCTGGGGGCTGTAGTCCGAAAAAGGATTTTTTTCCCCAAGCTCTGACCTATATACTCTATGAATTTGTCTAATTCCCTTTGAAAACCATTTAGCCATTCTCACGGCAGCCAGTCCCATATATTAATTATGTCAAAGGAGTAAGGTACTTTCTTTTGCTTTCCTGACTGTACCACACATCAATTCAATAGTAAACCCCTAAATTTGGTAAACCCCTAAATTCTAATATTATGACAAGAGATTATTTTTTCTGTCTGGCCACTTCCCCCTACATATCATTTCTAATTTGCCTACGCCCATCCCTTTATCTTCTGTTTTCTGTAAACAAACAACCCTAAAGGTTTCACTTTGCTGCACTTCTACAGCATTATGATACTCTTGTATAAATTGGGGACCTAGACTTTAGATGCTATTTCAAATTCATTTACACAAATACATTTAAAGGCATGCTGGAAGATCTGCAGTTCTATCAATAGTTGGTGACTTTTTCAGATGGGACATGTTCAGGTGCAAATGAAAAGTCACCTTACCTTTCCAGAGTACAGTTATCCCTCCCAATTCATGGGGGATCCATTCTTGACACACACACCCCACAAAATAGGAAAACTGTGAATATTCAAGTCCTATTGAATAAAATGGCGGCATGCGCCATTTTGTCCCTTCTGGTTTCCTGTTTGCGGAAACTCAAGACTGCGAATGAGAAGTCAACGAATCCAGAGAGATGACTGTAATTCCAAAAAGGAGTCTGGGATGCTCTATCCAGCTGAATTTCCCTAGTGCTCTCATGAGGTAATCCCAAACTGGCATGAAAATGGTCTTTAAAGACATCCATTATGGTGCTGCTGCTAAAATATAAAATTTGCCATAAAGATTTGATGAGTCAGATTACACATTTGCTCTCTTGGCTCATACAAACTCTTTTAATTTCGATAAATCTTACAGTAGTTTCAAGCAAAATCATATTAGTGTAAATAATACATGGTTAGGGATCACTCATCTATGAACATGTAGTATTTAATTTACAAGGCCCGTACATTTCCAGATCTCTTAACCAAGAGGATTAATCACTTTGTATTTATATTTATATCACAGTTCTCTCTTAAAAAGTAAAAAAATCCACCACGGAGCTGGGCTGCGCACCTTTATTCCACATCAAGAACCCTTTTTGCCTTTCCGACTGACTCAGGTGGTGGTGTCGTAATGCTAAAAGCTTTAAATGTGTAAAAACCTGCCTAATACTCCTATTAGCGACTCTTCTAATCCATGAAATGTAATAGCAGAAGTTTTAGATGAATGTCTCAGAGGTGGACCATTAAAAATAAATTGCCCAACCTTGGGGAGATTAGAATTAGTCTCCAGCTAGAAGCACCTTGGGGTGGTTGGGTGTGGAGCCAATTCTGAAAGCCTGAATTCCTATCAAGAACAGCATCAGGCTTTGCATTCTTACTAATGAAGAGACAATAGCAGCAATCATTAGACTTAGCTGTGGGTTTGTTTCCTCTAGGAAGCAAATATGCAAAGTTGGGGGAGGGGGGAATTAATCATGGCAGTAGGATTCCTGATTTGAAATGCCTTTGATTTTGAAACAGAACAGGGAGGGCGGGAGGAGCTCCTAGTAAATAGTAAACAAAGTACATCAAAGTCGGAAGAAGCAGTGAGGAGCAATTATGGTGTTTTTTAATTAACAGTAATAATGCACAGAACGTTCAAGATTGTCGCACCTTTTCATGTTCAAATGGCTTTGCAAACTAGCTAATTAATGCCCATAACAACCTTATGAGTCTTTCCACCACCACGCTTGCTTTTTTGGTATGTGGGCCAGTGAGGTACAGAGGTAAGTGACATGGCCAAGGCCAGAGGAGGAGGCGTCAGCATCAGAATACCACAACAGTCTGTTTGCAATCGATGGAGCCTATGCACTAACCAATGCACAAGACCTTGCAAGTGAATTTCAAAGAAGTATCACTGGACATGTGCTGCTTTCTCCTCTAGTGATCTACAGGTAGCAGACATGGTTTCCCTCATCCCTTCTGTATCCTTTAGTGAACTAGTATGGTGTAATGGTTTCATTGTTTGACTATGACACTGGAGACCAGGGTTGAAAGCCACTGGGTGACCTTGGACAAGTTGCATCCTCTCAGCCTTGGGGGAAGGCAATGGCAAACCTCTGGACAAATCTTGTCAAGAAAACCCCATGATAGGTTCATCTAAGGGTCACCATAAGTCAGAAACTACTTGAAGACACAACAACAACAACAACAACAACAACAACATCCTTACAACAACCTTGGGAAGTAGCTCAGGGTGAGAGAGAGGAGAGGTTGGTTCAAGGTCACCAAGTGTGCTTCATAACTCAGTGGAAAGTCACACTACACATTTGTAGCACTTACCCTTTGCCTTCCTCTGAGCCTAAGAGAATGTGACTTTCCCAAGGTCATCCAATGAGTTTCCATGGCCAAGTGGGGATTTGAACCTTGGTCTGCAGAGTGGTAGTCCAATGCTCAAAAACCACTACCCCATGCTGGTCCTCATACTGTCAAGAAATTCCTTATCATGTTCAAAAATTAATTCTCTTGTATCTTAAAACCATTAGACCTATCCTCTGGGGCAGTAGAAAGAAGCCTGCACCTGATAGCCCTTTAGATATTTCAAGAGTGCAGTCATATCACCCTTCAGTCTTCTTTTCACAAGAATCAATGTGCCCAGCTCCACCAACCTTGCCGCAAATATTTTGTTCTCCATACCTATTATCATCCTGGATGCACTTCTCTGAACAACTTGTCTGTGTGTGTCTATGTGCCTCTAAGTTGCCTTCGGACTAATGGTGACCCCACGTATCCTTCTTAAAATGAAGTCTCCAAACCAAACACAGTACCATTGAGGAGTGTGGCCATGGGGATGGGGGGCACTGAGGACATATTAATGAGATCATTGCCTCTTCAATATGGACTCTATGGGCCTTTGAAGACTGCTAGAAATAGTGCAAATTGAGTCCACTTTAAGGGTTAGGGTTAGGGTTAGGGTTAGGGTTAGGGAATCATGGGAACTGTATTTTATTGTGGCACCAGAGCTCTCTCACAGAGAAGGCTCAATGTCTCAGAAAAAAAACCAATTCCCATGATTCCTTAGCACTAACCCTAACCCTAAAAGTGGACTCAATTTGCACTATTTCTGGCAGTCTGCAAAGGCCCTAGGTCGCCCCTGCAAAAAAACCAAACAAACCCTTTCTATGTCCACATTTTTCACACTGCAGTGATTTAAAACTTCAGTTGAGTGTTTAGAAAAACTGTTTAGGCATCCAAAGAGCAAGAACAGGCAATATAAGAATTCTAGCCATGAATGATATTCAGTGTCTCACTCTTACAATGCTAGAAATTTGGGGAAATTTCATTTGGGGGGAGAATTCTTCCTAGGAAGGGGCAATGCACTCATCTCTCCTTGCTCCATTTAAGTTTCCCAGCTTTGTGAATCTTCTCCCTTTATCAGTGGCTGGATCGCAAGAATTAGCAGGGGAAGGCTGCTCACAGCCCTGAAGATAAGCATGATGATCACCTGTGAATGGCTGCAGCTTAAGTCTCTGTGGAAGACACAGCAACAGAAACCACTGCAAAGCTGTCAACTGGGGGCAGATTGCTCCCCTCTCCACATGCCAGATTGTAGATTCCCTCCTTTGAGAGGGGCAAATGATCCTCACAAAGCCAGAAAAGCCACTACTCCCCCCCCCCAGCAAATTAACCAGTCTTAAGAGTTTGCAATGAACTCCACTTGTACAATTTGTTTGCATTTGGGAGTTATTATTTCTTTTCACCTTTTGCTTTGTTTATCGATGATTAACTACGGTCCAAAACACAATGCAGAAATAATCCAGTTTGAGACAGCTTTAACAGCCCTGTCTCAATGCTAAGGAATCCTGGGACTTGTAGTTTATTGTGGCACCAGCACTCTCTGACAGAGAAGGCTAAATGTCTCACAAAACTACAGTTCCCAGAATTCCCTAGTACTGAGCTAGGGCAGTTAAAGCTGTCTCAAGCTGGATTATTTCTGTAGTGTGTTTTGGACCTATATTGGAGTGAAGTGGGACGGGGATTTATTTGGAATTTAGAATAATAAGGTCCCAAATAGCAGCAGCAACCACAAGCATTAGTTTTATTGTTAGTCTTGACCAAAGTAGAACCATTCAATCAGTTGGATTTACCTACATGTGGATTCACCATTTATCAGCTGAGGTTACCCTATTTGGGACTAACAGGATTGATCATTGTCTTCTTCATCATCATCATTATCATTGCTGATTAGCGTTCAAAGCTCTTCAGATACAATACAAGGCACATCTTTTAACAATTCCTGGCTCACACCTTGGGCTCTTAACAGTCCAGAGAACTCTGTCCTTAAGTGGTATAGTGGTTGTACAGGGAGATTGTATTAAGGTATGTATAAATGTATCTAGAAGGTGGATCAAGGATCCAAGCCACCACAAAAGAGACAACTTTCCACTGCAGATGATGCTGATGTGGATCTGGAGCCCATTCACACTACAGGAAGTGTAGCATTGTGGTTCCACTTTAAGTGCCATGCTTCCATCTTATGTAATTTGGTGTGATGCAGATTGCCAGAAATAGTGCAAATTGAGTCCACTTTAAGGGTTAGGGTTAGGGAATCATGGGAACTGTATTTTATTGTGGCACCAGAGCTCTCTGACAGAGAAGGCTCAATGTCTCAGGGGGGAAAACAACAACAATTCCCATGATTCCCTAGCACTAACCCTAACCCTAAAAGTGGACTCAATTTGCACTGGCAGTCTGCAATCCCCCTAAATCCCCTTTCCTCAACTCCTTATCCCAGGTTTCTATAGGACTGTATCATGGCAGTTAAAGTAGAATCATACCATTATCATTCTGAATGGGCCCCTTGACACACACATTTCCCATCTGCAGAGCTGGGAAAGTTTATATTTGAGGACTAGAACACCCAGTACCTCCTAGCATCCCCCAGTCAGCATGGGGAATTGTAGTTCACAAAAGTTGCATTTCCATGTCCTGCTCATTGGATTCTGTAACTCTCTTCTAGATGTACATCAGTGTCCACTCATGGTTAGAGTGGATGAGTTATTGGTCCTTTGAGCTGGACCAAAGCCAAGGGATGGATCTTCTACATCCCCTTCATCCCTTCTGTGACTCTGTTGATGCTTGACACTCTTTCCCAATATGTCGTGTGATATGATCTTAACTGGAGAGAGTGGTGACTTTCCCTTCCCATTGCTCTGCCCCTTCTCTGTATCCTCACACCTTCTCGACCCTCATCCCCAGTATCTTCAGTGTGATTGCTTCTCACACTATCTATAAAGCCTGACAGGCACTGTACCAATATGGGTAACGGCTCAGGTTTCACCAGGGAGAGATTTAGCCCTCCTGCAGGCAACCTTCTTTCCATCTCATCAGCCCTTAATAGCGTTCTTTGTTTCTACCCCATGGGAGGAAAGTAATCCCCACATCCTTTCCACACCTGGATTGGGAAGCAGCAAACTGCCATCTCCAATCTGACACCTTGAAAAATGGACCAATTTGCTGACACATTTGTCCCTGGCAAGGGCTAAAGCTTGCATGAATAGGCCTAAAGCCTGTGGCCTTAATTAGTTTGCAAGTTATCAAGCCCCAAGCCCACCTGTTGCAGAAGGAAAACAAATGTGAACATAGATGCCACCTGAGGGGTTGTCAGACCCCTGCAGGAGATAAGATTTGGGGATTTGGGGATGCTACAGGGCAAGGCAGAATTTCCAGACTCAGGCCTAGAAATGTTAGGGCTAGAGAGCTCAGTGGAAGCCACCTGTCAGGTGGAAACAATTGGTTATGGTCTATGCTTTTCACACATTAAACTGTGGGACAGAATGACAAATTCCCTGTAAGGCAGGGTGGATTAAGAGTGCTAGGGCCCTGGAGGAGGTCCAAGAATATGGCTCCCTTTCTGTACATGCACAAGCTCCTCCACTGCAGAGCCAACTTTGAGACGCAGCAAAGAAAACTTGGAGGCATTGCTGGGTGGAGAGGAGCACTCTTCAGGGCTAGAGCAAATGCATACGCTCCAACTGTCTCGATTTGGCAGGGACAATTCTCATTAATTCTCCGTCATCCCACGTTTTCAGCTGCTCTTAAAATGTCCCGGTTTCCCTCTCCTCTTCCCACTTTCCACCTTTATCCCCAGCTTACTTCCACTGCTGCAAACTGAGTTAAAAATGCAAAAGTAGTTTTGCTCTCAGTTAAGCTCAGCAGGGGAGGGGAGATACATCAGCAACATCAGAGTGTGGTTACAATAAGCAAAGATATTAATGAGGAAGAACATACAAACTAAAAGATGCTGCAGGTGCTTGACTTTGCCTGAGCCTACTGGGAAGAATAAAACTCCAGCTCCTTCTCTCTTCTCCTCTCTCACCCACTGAGTAAATTGAGTGTTACTATTAATTTTGAACTCAGTTTGCATCAATTGAAATAAACTGAGGGTGAAAGGGAAAAGTGGGAGGAAGACAGAGATTTGAAAAGCCGCTGAAAAAGTGGGTTTACAGATGATTAATTGGTATTCTCCCTGTCAAATCAGGACTGTTGGAGGGTATGGATTTGCATTTTGGTGAGGCACTAGAAGTCTCTGGCTGAAAATTCTAACTATCTCTCCTTAAACTGCAGATCCCAGGATTCCATAGGATGTTGTCACAGCACTTGAAATGGCATCATAATGCTATAACTGGATGGTGTGAAAAGGCCCCTTGTGTAGAAAGTATCACTGAGCTTTCCCAGCTGAAGTGCCAGAACGTCAAGCCTAACAATGAATGGAATGGTCCCATCTGGTCTTCTCACTTCAGGGGTAGGCAACCTTTTTGAGCCGGGGGCCGGGTTGCTGTCCCTCAGACAATTGGGGGGCCGAATCACCAAAAATAAATAAATAAATAAATACATAAATAAAAATAGTTTTTTAAAAAAATTAAAAAATTAAAAAATATGCATGCACACTCTCTCAGCCCCAGAAAAGCCATGGCAAAACCCCTGTGGAGATTTTGCCAAGAAAACCCCAAGAACAAGTAATAACAACAATAATCAATATCATCATGGCGGGCGGCGGGGGGCGGCGGCAGCAGGACCCGCCTGGGGCCGGTCCAAAGGCCCTGGGGGGCCGCATCCAGCCTCCGGGCCTTAGGTTGCCTACCCCTGGCCTACTTGAACTCTAAGGCCGTCCTCCAAATCCCTCCTCCAGCATCTTACCAAAGGAGATTAAGTAAATAGCTACAAGAGAGAGGGTGTTTTGTTTTTAATGGTGGACCCCATGTCTGCAATGTCCTCTTTAGAGAGGCTTGCTGGACTCTTATATTATCCTGTTTTCAGAACCTTATGAAGAACATTTTCATTCTTGGAGGCATTTTTCCAGCTGTGTTTGTGCTTTTAGATATTAGCATCATCCGTGTTATTGCTGGCTTTACATGCGATCATGTTTTGCACTCTTCGCTACTGTTTTTAATAGTGTACTGTCTCTAGTTGCTGTTTTATTGCTAGAATTTCTAATAAAGTCATTTTACTTTATTAGAAAAGATAAGGATGCCTGGCAAGGTCAAAGGCAGTAGACCACAATACAGACAGATAGATTCAATCAAGGAAGATACAACTCTGAATCTGGAAGACCTGAGCAGGATTGTGGATGACAGGGTGACTTAGAAGTCTCTCATTCATAGAGTCACCATAAGATGAAATTGATTAGACATCAATTAACAAGAACAACAAAAATGCAGTAACTAAATAAATGTGATGAGACTGAAATGCTATTACAGATTTTAATTTTAAAAGTGTCCAAAGAATGGTGCATGTTCGCATAATCATGTTCCACTGGGGTGATGCCCCACTGTAACCATAAAAATTATTGTGGGGAAAGGAAAAGATTTTATGGATCGACCTGGAAACTCCTTTTGAATACATAAGTTGGACAAAGAGTAACTCGACGTCATCATGCCATTGTCAACATTTCTTTGAGTTGTATACTGAGAGCCAGTGTGGTGTAGTGGTTTGAGCACTGGACTACAACTCTGGAAGCAGGTTCAAATCCCCATTCAGCCATGGAAACCCACTGGGTGACCTTGGTTGAGTCACACACTCTCAGCCCCAGAAAACCCCATGATAGGTTCATCTTAGGGTCTCCATATGTTAGAAACAACTTGAAGACAAACAAGAACAACAAACTTGGATAAACAGGGTTCTTAATGTCAGCCCTCTGCATGCACTGATTTTTTTATCCATAAACTCAAGCACCCACAGCTTGAAAATATTCAAAAATATATAAATTCCTAAAAGCAAAGCTTGATTTTGCTATTTTATAGAAGGGATGCCATTTTACTATGCCATTTAATGAGGACGAGCATCCACAGACTTTGTATCTACAGGTGGTCCTGGAACCAAACCCCAGCAGATACCAAGGGCCCACTGTATTCAACTAATGATGAAACTTTTCATGAGTTTTGTTAGAAAGCTAGGGGCACAGGGGCAAAGGATCCAGAATGATGCAGCGATGGTGCAGGCATGGGGCTGCTTTAGACCCCGTGTGATAACGTCCATAGACATGCATCTGTCTTCCTGGAAGGATCAGCATGCTTAAGTTGCAGAATCCCCAACAACTGATGTTGGTCAGTGTCCCTAGAAATAAAAAAGATAGGATTAACACTTGTATTGTCCATTATATAACCAAGAAATCTATTGCATCATAATTCAGTGGTTCATCTATTGGAATTTATGTCAGATATAGCTACACTATATGCCTAAACTGGTTAAGAGTCATTCCTTCACTCCAGGAAACTTTGAGAGTTGTACTTTGAACTCAAATGAAAACAGGGATCTGAATAGAGAATGATCAACAGTTTAATAAACTGCAACCCCCAGGTTTCTTTCTGGGAAACCACAATTTTGGAACAGGAATAGAAAGGATGTCTCAGAAAGGTCATCCATGACAGAATTTAACCCGCCTCCATCACCATCTTGCAAACTTAACCTTCTCAGTAAGGGGGCCCTACCATTAGGGAGAATGAGGTGTTTGCCTCAGGCCACAGATTTCAGGGGTCATTAAAAGACAACAACATTTATGGTTCTTTTACTGTCAAGGGTTGGGAGAGGGGATCGTGGAATGATCTTCCTGGTGTGACAAAATAAATTGGCTGGCTTTGGCACCATGGTTCATGACTTGGGTGAGTAGGATGCTTCATTTGTTACTCAACTTCAGGCTACTTCTCCACTGCAGAAATAATGCTGCTTGGCACCACTTTAGCTGCCATGGCTCAATGCCATGGCATTTGTAGTTTGTCATGGCACCAGATAAAGGCAGCTAAATATCTCACAAAACTGCAGAGCCCAGAATTATTCCATATCACTGAACCTTGGTAGTTAAAGCAGTGTCATGCTGCATTATTTCTGCTGTGCCAAGGTGACCAGAAGTGCTCCTTTTCCAGAAAATGTCCTACATGTCAACCTTCTTACCAGGAAGAATTCCAAAATGTCCTCCATTTTGAGCATAACTAAGGGCCTCTGAAGACGGGCGGCTCTGGGCCACCCCGGGAAGCAGCGGATCGGGGCTGCGGTAACCGCACGCTGCGGCCCCAATCCTCCCTTTTGCCGCCCCAGGGCCGCGGTAACCCCACGCTGCGGCCCCGGCCTCCCTTTTGCCACGGCTCTTCCTCGACCTTTCGGCGCAGTGTGTTTAAATGCTGCGCCGGGAGGGCGTCCTGACATTGCGCACCGTGCGTAATGGCACACAGCGTCAGGACGGCATCGGAGTTGGGTTGGGTTGGGGCAGCCGGCATGCAGCTGCCCTGCCCCAACTCTACCCCCAGGCCAGCCCTTTGGGCCGGTCTGCAGAGGCCCTAAGAAGCCCATAGAGTAACACCACATTTATTGCTCCCTTTCGAGAAATTTGTCTTCTTCGCAGCCTGTCCTTGCTGCAAATAGGAGGATAGGCTGGATCTTTCTAAAGTTTTTCTTTCCTTGGAGAAAAAACTCCTCCTCCCCAGTGCTCAGGGAGCCTTTGTTTCTCAGAGGGGAAAAGGCTAGCAAACATGTTAGGCAATGGGCTGCTTGAGGACACAATGCAAACGTAGAAATATTGTTGCTTTTTCTCAGTTTCAGCACAATGGACAAATGAAAGGAATAAATGTTGATTCAGTCAAGGGTTTGTTGCTAGTAAAGTACAATTTTATCCATTTGTCCTGGGCAGAGCTCTATAAGTATATTGCAAGCCAACAAGGCATTTTAATGAAGATAAGTTCATCAGGCAATAAGGTGAGTACATCATAAAATGCCGTCTATGTCATATAGCAGTAAATACGCTACATGACATAAATGTATATTTATATTAGAGGTTTTAGCTTTTATTTTGGAATGTCCTACATTTTCCTTGGAAGTTCTACATTTTTGGTGCCTTGTCCTCCTTTGTGGTTATCATATCTGCTCACCCTGCCGTGCATATGGAGCCTCAGACAGCCAAATGCCTTGGGTTATTTTAGGATATTGGTGCATTCCTCATTATATAAACACTTTCCATTGCTTTCATCCACCTCCAGATTCTGGGGAAGTTACAGAGCCACAAGAGGCCAGCTTACAATTTCTGGGTGACCTGAACACATCTCTCTCCCCTTCACCATTAATTCTTCAGCTACAAAATGGGAATTATAGTGACCCCCCCCCCTTATGTGGTGTTTCTAAGGTTGAACATCATAGCTACTTAGCACTTCCAGGCTAGAAATCAAAACACATTTTCTAGGAAGCAAGCCTTATCTGAACACACTGGGTCTTTCTTTCAAAGAAAGATTGCTCCTCTTGATTAAAAAGAACAAAAGGTCCAGGCTTGTCTGGAGCTAAATCATTTTCCTTGAAAGATTCAACAATGATAGATGGCTGCTAAAACACATTTTTAAAATAAAATAAAATAAAATAAAATGTCATATGTTTTGGGAATGTTATTAAATCCACACTCTCAACTGTAGAAATGAGATAAAAATAGAAACCTGAGTCCTGAAGGCACCAGTATTGGCTTTTTTAAAAAGTGACGTTTGCATATTTCCTACTAGGAAACCTATTAATAGGAGATGACTTTGAGAGGATTATTTTTTTTAATAAAAAAACCACAACCAAATAAATAAATTAAACGAAAAAGCCTCCTAATTTTAAAGAATTGTTTCAGCCAATTGTTTAAAAACTTGCCAAAGCCCCAGAGTGCTAATTCATTATAAATGCTGGATATAACATTTTGAATTAGAATTACCCACGGTGAGCTTGTAAACTTTTTAATGCACTTGTACGCTATATGTCTAGGAGAAACAATTGCAGTGACAGCCTATCCTTCATAATCCCTCTCTTCAGACTTAACCGGACAAAAGAATCTAAATACTGAAGATGTTGTGTGGGAGGAGAAACATTTTCCAAACAAGTAGTTTCTCCATTCCAGCCCAGGTAACAAAGAACTCTCTGGAATTTTCTCTGGGCCTTGGTCAGAGCTGGCCTCTGGGTCTTAGGGCCACCTGCTGCTTAAGCCATCGGTCAATAGATTAACTGCAGCTATTACTAAGTGCTTAGAAAAGCAGGTTATGTGGCAGAGCAAACAAAATCAACCTGCATTTAACACATGTTAATTCAAAATTTAATAAATGGGACAAATGGAGGGGGGCAGTGAGGTGCTCAGAACTACCAAACAAAAACAAAAAAAGGGGGGTACTCTCTCTCTCTCTCTCTCTCAACACTGATGGGCTTTTTAAATTTTTTGCAAGGAAAGTATCCAGTGGCAGATAGAATGTCTTCCCGGCAGCTGGTGCCAAAAAGGAATTCTTTGCCTCTTTTTCTCTAGCTTTTGCAAGAATCGCATAGCACTGTTGCAATCTTCTCCACCTGCCCCTTCCTCATTGTTCCTTGGAGCCACATCCTTTGGGAGATATCGAAATTGCATTCAGTGGAAAGGCTATGGATGAGAAAATCACCATCAGCTGCTTTCGGGGTGATCCAATGCTGTGTTTGTATGTCCCTTCAAGTCGCTTGTTGACTTACGGTGACCCCATGAATTTCATTGGGTTTTCTTAGGCAAGGAATATTCAAAGGTGGTTTTGCCAGTTCCTTCCTCTGAAACATAGCCTACAGCACCTGGTATAGAATAATAGTTGGAAGAAACCTCAAGGGCCATCCAGTCCAACTCCCTGCCATGCAGGAATACACAATCAAAGCACTCCCGACCGATGGCCATCCAGCCTCTGTTTAAAATCCTCCAAAGAAGGAGACTCAGAGGCACCATATTCCAATATCAAACAGCTCTCACTGTCTGGATGTTCTTTCTAATGTTTAGCTGCAACTTCTTTTCCTGGGTTTGGGATTGGTTGGCGGTCTCCCATCTGAGTACTAACAAGGAATGACCCTACTTAGCTTCCAAAATAAGATGGGTTTTGGTGTCTTGAGGTATTTCGGCCATAAGGTCCAATGCTAACCACAACAATTGGGTTATGGTGAGTGGGCGTATATAGCAAAGACTTGAATTTGTTCTTATTCTGTCTACAGACAAGTGTTCTAGCATTGTTGTTTTTTTCCTTTTTTATATAAAAAAATAAACAAATCCATGCTCACTTTCTTAGGTTGAGAAAATCTTGTCAGACTTCTCATTGATGTCATTACGGGGGTGGTATTTACTGGAATTGCACTCCCAGAGTTCATATGAGGAGAGCTTCTTAGGACGTTATCACACGGGGGCAAATCTGCTGGTTAATCCACACAAATCCCAAACAGAAACTGGATTTGTGCCTCGTGTTTTCACACGACGTCGCACAGAAACTGGACAGAAAGTGGACAGAATCTGATGTTAACCGAGATCTTTTGAAATTCGGTTGTTTTGAGGAAATGCAAATGCAAAATTAAGATAATTTCGCGTTTGCCGTAATGTGAAAAGCAAATGCGCATTTGGAAGCATTTCCTCGCATTTTCCCATGGTTCCGCGGGGTCCTCGAGGCGTCTCCTTCCCCTTCAGCAGACGGCTAATTGAGCCGTCTTGGGGGCAGGGAAGGGGAGGGGCAGCCACACGATCGGCGCCCCAACCGCTTCCCCAGGTCGTCCTCGGAGCAGCCGGCCCTCCACACGTCCAGCGCTCCGAGGAGGACCTCCCACCACAGCATTTGCACATGCTGCGGCGGAGGAGTTGTCGAAGGTGCGCCGCAGCCTTTTGCGGAGCACCTTTGGCGGCTTGAAGGACGGGCGGACGTGGGCCGCCCTGGGAAGCTGCGCTGCGGAGCGAGGTATCCCCACGCCTCGGCCCCCCGGCGCAGCTTCCCCGCCCCTGAAAGGAGCGCAAAGGAGCTAAGCAGGCGAGCGGCCATAGGCCGCTCTGGGAAGCTGCGCCGCGGGACCGAGGCATCCCCACACCTCGATCCTGCGGCACAGCTTCGCTGCCCCTGAAAGGAGCGCTAAATCAGCGCTCTTTTCACAAGTCAGCGAAAGTGCGCCGCAAAAGGCTGCGGTGCACTTTCGTCGACTTTTCTGCCGCAGTGCATGGAAAGGCTGCGGCGGGAGGTCCTCCTCGGAAAGCCGGCTGCTCCGAGGATGACCTGGGGAAGGGGTGACAGCCGCGGCGAGTGACAGCCACGGCAAGTGACAGCCACAGCGAGCATAGTGCGCATGTGCTAGAAGATCATTTCTAGTACATGTACGGGATTTTCTCACTTGTGTGTGAACGTTAAATGCGGTTTCAGCAGGAGCTTCCTTTAATTGTGCAATTAAGGTAATTACGTGTGAAAACCATTTGCGGAATCAAGGTTTATTTTCCGTTTATTTTCGGAATTTGTCATTTCCAGTTTATTATCGCTTTGTGGCCCACGTGTGATAACGTCCTTAGTGTCCATAAAACTGGATGCATTTGTAGTTTATAAATATTTTCCCCCTGTTAGTAATATTTTGTCCTTTATAAGCAATATGTAAAATCATAGAAGAGAGTCTACCATCTTCTGAGACAATTTATTCCACTGCTGAACAGCTCTTACAGTGAAGCAGAATATCTTTTCTTATCATCTGAACCCATTGGTTCAGTTCTATTTAGTGATTGGTTTAATGTACAGTATATCCTACCTGCCTCTCTAAACAGGATCCAAGGCAGCTCACAGTCATTTCAAAAACAGGATACAGTTAAAAAACAATTAACGGATAGTTCAGTTTAAAACACACACACACACACAAGGTTAAAACAACATAATGCACAACTAAAACATAGTAAAAAGGTTATTGTTTTCAGAGATAAAATAGATAAAACACCAACCCAGCATATGAGTGTGAGTGTGCATGGATATATATCACAAATTATCTAATTGCTTCAATGGTAGCAGTTTGTTATCTTTGATTTTAACCCCTGTGGTACAAGGACTAAAGCAATAAATGTTCTTGTTTTTGTTTTGTGTTTTGTGCCTTCAAGTCATTTTTGACTTATGGTGACCCCAAGGCAAACCTATCATAGGATTTTCTTGGGAGGGGGGGAATTTCAGAGAGGTTTTTGCTTTTAGAATCATAGAATCATGGAGTTGGAAGAGACCAGAAAGATCATCTAGGGGGGTTGCAGACTGCCAGAAATAGTGTGAATTCAGTCCACTTTTAGGGTTAGGGTTAGAGTTAGGGAACCATGGGAACTGTATTTTATTGTGGCATCAGAGTTGTCTGACAGAGAAGGCTCAATGTCTCAGAAAAATAACAGTTCCCATGATTCCCTAGCACTAACCCTAACCCTAAAAGTGGACTGAATTCACACTATTTCTGGCAGTCTGTAACCCCCCCTAGTTCAACCCCATTCCATGCAGGAACTCACAATCAAAGCACCCCTGACAGATGGCCATCCAGCCTCTGTTTAAAAACCTCCAAAGAAGAAGACTCCATCACACTCTGAGGCAGCATATTCTACTGTTGAACAGCCCTGACCATCTTTTGCCTTCATCTGAGGCTGAGAGAACATGACTTTCCCAAAGCCATCCAGTGGGTTTTCATGGCTAAACGGGGATCCAGACCTGGTCTCCAGAGTCATAGAGACTCCACCATGCTGGCTCTCTAAACTACTTCAAAAAATGGACTCCGTTTACATGCTTTGTATTGTGGTTTGGCCAGGCTAAGGAGCAAAAGCATCATATCTGTAAATCAAATGGAAATAATGATTAGTGTCAATAGATAATAGTCAAGATGATGTCTATATTCTACCTCCAAGTATGCTTCTGAAACAGATAGGCCTTTGGTCTGCTCTAGGAGGGCTCCTGATATACACTTTTTACAGTCCTTTTCTTTTTTGTTGTTGTTAACTGCCTTCATGTCAGCCTCAACCCATAGCAACCCTATGGATGAGACATCTCGAGGCTCCCTTTTCTCTACTGCTTTGTTCAGCTCCTGCAAACTTATATCCGTGGTCTCTTTAATAAAGTTCATCCATCTAGCATTTGGCTTTCCTCTCTTCCTACTTCCCTCCACCTTTCCTAACATTATTGTCCTATAGGATGTTATTTAGCCAAAGCTCAATTCTGCACATTGTAAGTGCAACAGAAAACACCAAAGCTACACTGATATTTTCTCCAGTCGGTACAGTAATGACTGTTGGCTCCTGTATCCTTGGGGCAGTGAATCGACTCCAGGTTTTATTATCAACTCTAAAGGAGCTAACCAAAGTTCTTAATATTTGGTGTGGATTAAGATTCAGCACCATGAAGAACTCCTATAAAATTCAATCTAAAATCAATGTTAAAATTATTATTATTATTATTATTATTATTATTATTATTATTATAGTTTATTTCTAGAGCGCTATCGGTGTACACAGCGCTGTACAAAAGACAATCAAGGATAAAACAGAATAAAACCTGCCAGAGGCATACAATCTAAGTAAAACAATGGGCAAAATAGTAAAAGTCAATTAAAACAAAGACAATTACAACAATTACAACAAATCAATGCACCATCCCATTGAAAGGGAAGCCATTAGCTGTCACTGGGTGACCCCATAACGCATAGGTATTGTGCCTACACACCTTTGGTCACCAGTTTGCATGTGTCAGAGAAACCTGGTTGTTCCAGAATATTAAAACACATGTACATGATTTAACAACAGCAACAAAAAACCCACCCTTTTCCATTTATTTATTTTTTGGCCAATTTATTTATTCCATTTATTTATTTTTTGGCCAATTTTCATCCCCAAAGACCCCATTGCTTTTTTAAAAAAAAAAAAATATTATGGCTGGCATCCAATTTGGTTGTGAAAGGTGGACAGTTAATAAAGCTGACAGGAGGAAAATCAACTTATTTGAAATGCAGTGCTGGAGAAAGGTTCTACAAATGGAGTGCCAAAAAAAAAAATAATCAAATAAATGGGTCCTACAGCAAACCAAGCCTGAACTCTCCCTAGAAGCCCAAATTACTAAACTGAGCTGTTGTACTTTGGTGATATCATTAGATGAGGCGATTCATTGCAAAAAAACAGGAGGGCTTGGTAAAGTGGAAGGAAGTACGGAAAAAGAAAGAATGCATTACAAGTGGATTGATTCAATCAAAGAAACCATGGCCATGAGCTTGTGAGACGTAAGCAAGGCTATGGACAACCAGGGGTCGCTAATTCATAGGATTTCCATATGGTGAAGTTGATTTGATGGTAAACAACAACAACAGTTCTGTTAGCAGCATATGGAGGTTATGTCTACCTACTGAACTTTTTTGGTCATTATGGAGAGAGGAATTCACATGCAATTATCAAACACCCCTGTAGGCCTTATGTTCCTCCAATAACTTCCCACCCATGGTTATTTACTTGCTAGTGTAGAATTGGGCTTATTGGAGAAGCAGAACAACAAAGGCAAGCTCCTTTGCCCTCTCAGGGGTCCTCTGGAGACTTGAGAAGACAAAGTCCTTGTGTATCTGGCTGGAGGTATGCAGCCAGACACTTGCCCAATGCAGAATTTTATGTTTCCTTATGCAGGACCTGAGCCTGCATGCTAAATGATGGACAGTACTTTATATCAGCTTCTTAGTTTACTTAATATTTAACTTATGCAGCTGTTGTAGGCAGGATGGAGTTACAGCTGTGGCAATACAATCACAATTGTAACTAAACAATAGCAATAACCATAACAACAATAATATATTTTTATTTCTTACCCACTACTCCCCATGGATTGAGGCAGGAGCAACAACAAATAGAGAATGCATAACATCAATTAAAGCACATTAATTAAAGCATACAACAGTTTAAGAGGACAAATAAGACACACACATTCATGGGCATAGATGAGAGACAGTATGGTATAGAGGTTTGAGCATAAGACTAGGACTCTGGAGAAACCCACTGGGTGACCATGGGTGAGCCATACCCTCTCAGCCTCAGAAAAGCCCATGATAGGGTCACCTTAGGATTGCCATAAGTTGGAAACAGCTTGAAGGCACACAACAACATTGTGAATACAGAACAGTTACAGAGGAATAAATCTAGGTAACTGTTCCACATTCATGACTGCCGAGTAATCATGAGTCAACCTACTTTACTGGGAATCACCTGCATGAGGAGAAAGAGGTCCATTCTGTCAATGATCAGAGCATGGATGAAAGATGTTTCCATCAGGTTTGGGGAGTGGATCAGGCCAGGGCAGGTAAACCTAATATTAGTATCATCATCATCATCATCATCATCATCATCATTAATTTCTTACCCGTCTTTACCCAAGATTTCAGGCAGGGTACAACATAGATCTAACGACAAAGTATAATTGACTATTAAACACACAGAACGCATAAACATAGGATTAAAATCACCATTACACATTAAAATCATTCAGATTAAACTTCAGTATCATGATACATACATACTATAGTGGACAATAAAGATAATACACAATACTAATCACTCAAGACACCAATATTATGGAGTAAAATCAGGAATACACTTATAGTGTGAGTGGTTTTTAAAAAGACAAGACTTATTTTAGTAAAGAGGCTTTTGTACTCTTATGTATATATAATTATATAGTAGAGAAATTAAAAGTTCACTGTATATAAAGAGAAGGACTGGTATCGGCTTTTGTATATAAAGAGAAGGACTGGTATCGGCTTTTGGGGTGCAGTAGCAGAATTTACAATCTACAGAGCCTGGTGGAGCCCTTCCCCCCCCCCCCCTATGATCTGTTGTCTGTGAATTAGTCACATTCAGAATTAGGAATCAACTCAGATCTGCCATGGACAGTTTTCATTTAAAACAACAAGAAACCCAGGTTTCCTCCCTATTGCAGAGACACATTTATTTATGTGATGGCCAATGCATCCTACACATCATATCATATCGAACTAGTGGATCAGCCTGCTCAAACATAAAAGACTAGAAAAATTCAGACAAAGGAAGGACAACACACTTTTGTGATTTATGCTATCTTTATTCCCCATCATGCCAGGAAAAGGTATGGCTCTGAGGAGTGCCCAAGCAGAGGCAAAGAGTCAGGGGAGGCAGGAATCCATGTCTTGCTAACTCGCAAACAGCTCAGGTGCTGGCAGGGCAGTTTTCTCTCTTGGTAGATATGGCTTCCTATGCCACCCCACCCCTGATCATCATGGTACCTGGGACTATTTTACCTCTTCTGTTGCTGCACCACTTCCTACATCGCTGCCATCCACAACAGCATAGTTCCTCTGACTAACAGGATTGGAGCCACAGTGTTTGGCAACTGGTGGGCTTTAAGCATCCTAGTATGTAGAAGAATGTTATTAAGCCCTGGGCCATAAGCCAGGAGAACACAGGCTCATGCTGCTTTGTTCCTGGGAATCAAAGCATTAGAAGTGAATATGCGTGGAATATAGAATACAGTGTGCAGTTCTGGACACTAGGGATGGTGTCACCCAATGCAGGTGCCCAGAAAGGGTTCCTGGTAGGGGCAGTGGTGGGGGCCTGTCCTGCCCTCCCTCTTTCCTCCCACTGCCTGACTCACCTGTTCCACCTGGCTATCTGGCTGCTGCCCAGCCTGATCCAGAAAGGGCTGCTGGGTCGTGGTGGTGATAGCATCCTACCTTGCCCTGTTGGAATATTTTTGCATTATCTTCCCCACATTTTAGATAGATAGGGATTTCCTGCATGCAAACTCTCCCACATTAACCAAGTGGCATAGGTCACTCCCCCTTTGTGACTAACAGTCATTCTCTTTCAAGATTTTCTCCTGAACTGTTGTGTTCTCCTTTCTCAACTTTCTTTGGAAAGATGGTGAGATTTAAAAAAAATTTCTTTCTATCTGAACTATTCACTAGCTAGATTAGGATGTAGTTTTTATGTATCTATAGATTAAAGCCATTAGTAATTTTTTTGTTTGAACTACAAGCTACTTGTGTTGTCGTTTTTTTGGAGTCAGTCTCAGTTCTTAGGGAAGCACAGTTAGACAAGAGCACATTTCTGCTACTCTGCTGATTTAAAGCTAGACAGGCTTGGCTTTGATATTTAAATATTTTTGTTTCCTTACCAAAGGCTGCAGCCTTAGGAAACTTACATAACCCTACATGCCCTCCATCTCCTCTCAGTGTCTAGCTCGCCTGGCTACCCACCCATCACCCACCCAGACCTGGAAAGGGCTGATGGGGGGGGGCAAATGAATGGATGAGCAAGCAAGACAGCAGGAGGGGACAGAAGGGGCATGTGCGTGCCCTTTCTTCTCTGGTGCCAGGGCAGCAGAGGAGCCAGGAGGGGCATGCATGCACCCCTTCTTCTCTGATGTCTTGGCCCCCTTGGTTAAGAGAGCTACAGAGTTGGTGAATAAGGGGCAGGTGCTAGCACCAGCACCTCACCCCACCATCCCATAGGGAAGGAGGGCCATATTGGGTATCACCCCCCCCCCGAGGTGTCTCCCAGTAGAGTCTGCCCCCCCCCCCCTGCACTCCATTATGACTCCACTGGCTCTGGACACCACAGTTCAAAAAGAACATTAGCAATCTGGAGTGTGTTCAGAGGAGGGTGATCAAGATAGTAAAAGGTCTAGAAACCAAGCCCTATGAAGAACAGCTATGAAAGGTGGGTCAGTTTTGTTTGGAAAAGAGAAGATTGAGAGGTGATATGATGGCCATATTTAAATAGTTCAAGGGATGTCAAGCAGAAGATGGGGTGAGCTTGTTTTCTGCTACTCTGGAGACTAGAACATGAACCAATGGGTTCAGCTACAAGAAAAGAGATTCCACCTAAACATTAGGAAGAACTTCTTGACTGTAGAAAATGTTTGACAGTAAAAAAGATTGCATCAGGGGTGGAGGACTCTCTCTTTTTTGGAAGCCTTTAAACAGAGATTGGATAACCATCTTTTGGGAATGGTTTAGTTGTGCATTCCTGCATGACAAAGGATTGCACTCAGATGGCCTTTGAGCTTCCTTCCAGCTCTATGATTCCATGATTTTATGATTTTATGAATCAAACCAAAAGCAAGAAAACAATAATTCATATGTCATTCTTGCTCTTCTTAGAAGCCTAATCTTTGCACTGAAGTTACCAAACTGTGGGTGAATGTGAGACATCCAAGCATAAGAATAAAAATGTCTAGTGTTGTTTGTGTTTTTTTAAAAAAAATGCACCCTAAGGCTACAAAGCCATGATGCAACACTACTACAATCCAAACATGCATTAGCAAATGTTAATAAGAACCTTCAACAGAAGTGAGTAGTTGAGATGATTGAAAACAATTTCAGTGCAAATGGATGAGGTTTAAATTTAAATAAGTGGGTGGATGTATTTCAAAAATTGTCCATTGTAAGCTGGGTGCAGCTCATGGAGAATGAAATCTACAAAATAAATACTTCGAATTCAGCTTAACTATTACTTTGCCTTCACTTCCTTCTACTCCTCAAGTTTGCTGTTCTTTCAACACATTTGATAACTAATCCTGTTTACCTGAGCAAGCAATAGGTAGTCATGTTCTTTCCATAATATTACAACCTATAGTATTTCGTATAGTATTTCATTATTTCCAATCATCTTCCTTCACGTGATTGTAACATGTGTAAACTAAGCCAACAGTATCATTGCAATGTTTAGTCTTGCAATAAATTTGTTTTGCAAACATGATACATGGCTATGCCAGAACACCCAATTGTTTATGCATTCACAAGGCTACAAAATCCATGATGAAGCATAATGATAAGTGAAATATGCATATGTGAAAGCAGTGTTATTGTTGTGTGCATTCAAGTCATTTCTGATTTATGCTGACCCTATGATTCTCTTGGCAAGATTAGTTCAGAAGGAGTTTGCCTTTGCCTCTTTCTGAGTCTGAGAGAGTGTAAGTTGCTCCAAGTGGATTTCAATAGCAGAGTGGGGATTTGAACCCCTATTTCCAGAGTCCAACACTCAAACCACTATATCACACTGGTTCTCAGTGTGAAACCATTATTTTCCTTTAAGTCATTGGTTCTCAAAATTTGAAGCTCCAGATGTTTTGGATTCCAGTTCCCAGCAGCCCAAGGCATCATGGCAAATAAACCTGTGATAGTGGTGAGACAGAGAGAAAACCATTCTCTGAAGAAGTTAAGGTTCAACAACTATGATGTCTACTAACAACCTCTGACTAGATTTGCAAGTTCAGGATTGTCCCAATTCCCGAGGTTTCCAGGCCAAAATCTGAGGTAGGGATGGCCCCTGACAATGCCATTAAGTGTTATGCATTACATGTCAACCACAATTGCTCACTTCTTGTCATAAAGACAAAAGGAGAAGGTGGGGCGGGGAGAGAGATTTTTCTATTTAGAAATTAAGATAGAAATCTTAGCTAAAGAGTCTGTTTTGAGGTCAAGATGAAATGAGAGGCTTATTTCTTTTCACCTGTTTAAGGATTATGAACATTTAATGTAGCACACTTGATTCTAGCCAGAAAGTGGATGCAGAGCAGAGAGTGGTCCCTGGCAAAACAAACTTGTTTTCTGCTGCTCCAGAGAACAGGACATGGAACAATGGATGCAAGTTACTGGAAAAGAGATTCCACCAAAACATTAGGAGGAACTTCCTGACAGTAAGAGCTGTTCGACAGTGGGACGCACTCCCTCAGAGAGTGGTGGAGTCTCCTTCTTTGGAGACTCCACCACTCTTTAAACAGAGGCTGGATGGCTATCTGTCGGGGATGCTTTGATTTTGAGTTCCTGCATGGCAGGGAGTTGGACTGGATGGCCCTTGTGGTCTCTATCAACTCTATGATTCTATGATTCTATAAATGACTGGGAAGGAAAGAGGAAGCTAACATAGGAAACAGATAGACCTCCCACCACCGCCCTGAGAGTCATTGCAAGTTGCAGAAACAAGACAATTAATCCTTGTAAACTGTAACAAGCTACTGCTTTGTTAGCTGAGCTAAAATTTGCACACAGCCCTTTCCCCTTGTCTGGAGCTGAGTCCTTCAAAATTGTAAGAATTTGCACCCTTGTCTCTCGCATGGAAATGGCCCCAAAACTGGAGGCTCAGGGACAGGCCCTGAGGTCTGACAACTTTACATGTGACACCTATGATGTCTATACTACTTCAGCCCCCTTCTTCCCTTTATTTAATTTAATTCCTATTTTGGATCCAAAATACATATACAAATACACTGAAAGGGAACTGTGTTGTTACGTTTGCAAGGTCCCTTGTGAAAACTTTGCTCTGAATATATCTTTTTTTTAAAATAAGTAAATATTGGTGAAGATCCAAGTGGATGTATGTGGATGTGTGTACGTGTGTGTGTGTGTGTGTGTGTGTGTAAGACCCCTGCTTTTATAATATATTTTTATCTTTGTTGTCAGGTGCTGCGTGTAGAATGGCACAGAGATTGAAATAAATAAATAAATGTGTGTTCAGAAAATTGTCGGCAGCCCCATCACACACTCCACAAAGACACTGCCAAGCAGTTTGCCTGGGCTCCCCCATGGTTTCTGACACAGTAGGGCAGCATTTAGCCTTATAAAAACACAGATAAGATAAATGGTTTATTGTCGCACAGTAGGTATTGCTACTCTATCAGCCACCATCCTGAAGTCTGAGCTGATAGCTGCAGCAAGATACTTTAATGCTACTGATATATCTCCTGATTCTTTTTCCCCCTCCTCCCCTTGCTTTTTTTTTTTAAAAAAAGCATTTATTTTGGATTCACAAGATGGGTCAAAGTAACTATGCTGCCTCCAATATTTCTTGCTTGTTATCTAAGATCAACAGAGAGAGAGAGAGAGAAGATGGAGGTTGCTAAGAAGCTGCCTTGTCCATTTGTCCCAGACTCTTTAAGTCAGAATTACAGAGAGTTTTAAAAAATGCTGGGGGAGGCCGGGAGAGTCAGAGAGGGAAGTTCAATCCACTATCAAAAGAGAAAGTGGCTTTACATTTAAAGTGCCAAACTTTTTCTTCCTCTCTTGACAGGGCTATTGTAACTTCAAAAAATGCTAAAGAGTCAGGAGATGCACAACTAGTTCCCACAACTGAATTGCTGAACTAGGAAGAGGACTAGCTTATTATTTATTATGTATTTATTTATTGCCTATTATGTTGATCAGGAGGCAGGAGAAATGAAGATAGGAGGGAGGAACATTAACAACCTAAGATATGTAGAGGGTACATTAGTAGTAGTACCCTATGACCAAGGGAGCGCCCTGATGCCTCCCACCGTGCGGTGGGGCGCGCAGCATGATGGCGGCCATTTTCTATCACCATTTGACTATGCCATTGTATTTAATGAGACTTGAGCATCCACAGATTTTGGTATCCACAGGAGGGTCCTGGAACCAGATCCCAGCAGATACCAGAAGACCACTGTAAAGACAATTTTTATGTTTCAACAGGACGTGGAAGAATGATTGCTCAATGAGGAAGGGCCTTGTATAATGTGCTGGATTTTCTATTTGCTGTTTTCCTTTTAATGGTTTATGTTTTTAACAGGTTTTAATTTCTTTGATAGTTTAATTGCATTTTTTTTGGTACATTTTGTATGTTGTGAATTTTTAGCTGCATTTGTTTTAAATTTGTAAGCTGCCTTGACTTCCAAACTGAAAAAGGTGGAATATAAATAAACAACAACAACAACAACAACAACTCCTTTAAACAACGGCTCCCAGAATGCTCTTGGTCAGTGCTACTCAAAGTGGCAGCCCATGGAGCAATACTGGTCCATAAGCCATCATCTGCTTGTCCCTGGAGATTTTCCTGGAGAGAAATTGTATCCATTTGGCACAAATACCATACCAGTCCCGGGCAAGTTGTTGGGGGGGGGGGGAATAAATATGAACCCCACACATGAGAGGGCTCAAAAAGTACTTTTCTGGCCAGCATCTCCTTGTCAAAACTCATGACTTTTCCAAACCCTCATCCTGCAGAACTCATTCATCTTTTGAATTTTATTGCATAGAATTGTTATCATTATACTGGTTGTGGCTGCAGCCATGTGCGGCACTTAACCTGGAAGAAAGCAAAGCAATCCCAATTAACGGAGCAATTACTCCCAAGAAAGTATGCCTGGAATTGCTCCATTAATCTCTGTTGTTTTAACTCCTTACAGCTTCTGTTTTTTAATGTATTTTGTTGTTGTTGCACACTGCAATGGGTTGATCCACATTTGCACACTGCAGAGCTCCTGGAAGGCTAAAGCTTTGGCTCAGCCCTGAATTCTTTTAGATTTAAATGTGTGACATTGATTTAAACAGAATCTACGTCCATGCATATGATCACAGACTCTATGCAGAGAGAGAGAGAGCAGGAAAGAAAGAAAGAAAGAAATTAAAGTAGTAGCATTAATATCCTCATCATTAGCTTCTTGAGTAAATGAATTACATTCACCAAAGCACACATGCAAATGCATTTTAGATTTGGGATGTGGCTGCTGTTCAGAGGACTCAGATGCTCCCCTTGCCAGTCTTCATTCATCTCCCTTTTCTCCAATATTTATTTAAAATGCATCATGTGGTTGCTAATCTAGGAATGCAGGCCCCTAAGATGAGCATGCTGTTGTTTGCACAGAAGTCTCCTCATTTTCTATTATTCGCTTTACCCTAGAGAATGTAAGAAGTTAAGCTGTCTTGAAAAACAAGCTGGGTTTGTGTGTGTGTGTTTGAGAAATCATTTTGAATTTTTAGCTTCATTTGCATGTTATATAGGAAGGCAAGGGCAGCCTATGGTGTAATGTTCCTGTATCACCCTGATTCTGTGCTCCTTTATTTATTTAATTTATACACCTTTCTCTGGTCAAGGGGCTTAAAGCAGGTTCCAAAAAATAAATAAATAAATTCAAACATAGTCCAGCTGAAATCATATTTAGATTTTTAAAAAATGAGCAAAGAATTTAAAGATCAGTTTAAAGATAAAATCACAGCACATTCAGAACACTCTTCTGCCTCATAATTTAAAAGCAAAGTCCTACTGAAATAAAAAAAACCTGGTCTTTGTTATTGATGGAAAGAGAGCAGAGAATGGGCCATCCAAACCTCTCATGGAAGGGAGAAGGCACTACAACCTTGGAGTAGCCACTGAGAAGGTTCTTCATTCATTTCTTCATTCAAGAAATCTCTTATGGTGGTGGGACCAAGAGAAAGCCCATTCCTGAAAATTTCAAACCTTGGGCCAGCTTATATAGAGAGATGTGTTTTTTATGAGCACACCAGAGCTGTCAAGTGGAATTCTGCTGTCTGAAAGAGCTCTGCCATTCATTTCAGTGGAGGAGGCAGTCTCCAAAAGCATGGGGTGGTATCCACTCCATCGAAGTTGAGGGGGAAGCAGGAACATACAAGATATCCATGTGTACAATGGAGGATATATAGGGCTTTCAACCAGAGGTTTAATTACTTTTATAATACTTTTTGCATCAAATCCTATTGCTAGTCTCAGCTTGAGTAAATCCACTGGCTCAATGGGGTTTACTTATATGTTGACTCGCCATTCTATAATTGATTTGTCCGGTCTACTCTATGAGTCTACTCTAGTTGGGGCTAACCAGCAGTATTCAGGCCATAGACCTCTAGATGTTGATAGACTCTAGTTCCCATCATTTCCTGCCAGTCCGGTTAATGATCAGCATCCAGAAATTATTTCCCAGTCTTGACATAGAACCAAAGGAGGGAAGACATTGGGAGGGTTGGATTGGAGCAGTTGTGCTAGAAGAACATGGGTCAAACCCTTTCCCCCCATTTCAGCCATCCTGACTGAAATGGCTTCTCTCCCAAAATGGCTTCTCTTGTACCATTTCCTTTCACTCCAGCAAGGTTAGAAGAGGAGAGATTCTGACTGTGGAAATGGACCAAGAAGAAAGAACTAACCACCCAAAACTCTTAGATCTACCTTCCAGCTGCTTTTTAGCTAAAAATTAAAATGACAAGGACCTTCAATTAAAGAGATTTTGTACATTTTCTTAGGCTGGGGTCTTGGAACTACACAGGGTCCCTTTATGATGTTCTAAACCTGTTCATAAGAACAGTAAAAAATAAATAAAAAATACAACCACCAGATTATTGTGTTTCCCTCTCTTAGGATGTATCATCATCATCATCATCATCTTTCCCCCCAAAATTTGGACTCAAAGTGGCTTACAATTTAAAAGAACAACACAATTAAAAACATACAAAAGTGACCAATTGCTTTAAAAGGGCCTGTTTCCTGTATTAGATATTGTAACATCAGCTGTAGTAGTCATAAAAAAAGGGGGGGGGGAAGGAATGTTAGAAATGAAGAATCAGACAAAAAAGGCCATGTGCAAAAAATAAAATCCTCAGTAAAAGCCTCTGTGTACTACACCTCAAAGCCCAACAGAGCAATCCTATTTGTGCTGAAGTGTTTTCTGTTTAAGATTCCTTCCATTTACTTAATGCACTTAATTTCAATAATAATAATAATAATAATAATAATAATAATAAAAGATCCTTCTTCAAAAGTGAGGCCAGCTGAAAAGCTATCAGATGGGAGAAGTGATTTACGTTCTGGAAATTTTCCTTACTGTTCTGCGGTGTAGATTCAACTATATCTTGGGCAAAGGGAAAGATGAAATGAGGGAGAGGAGAAAGAAAGGGAAGAAATTCCAACTGATGCCTTTCTCTAAGC
Source organism: Phrynosoma blainvillii (assembly GCA_026167975.1). Classification (NCBI taxonomy): domain Eukaryota; kingdom Metazoa; phylum Chordata; class Lepidosauria; order Squamata; family Phrynosomatidae; genus Phrynosoma; species Phrynosoma blainvillii. The sequence goes on along the minus strand of JANUYF010000001.1, from coordinate 34,703,277 downwards.
CTTTCCAATCACAGGCTAGCAGTTAAAATAATCCTCACCTACTGGGCATCCAGTGCAGTTGATCTACCTTTTCTGTTGGGAGGTTCATGTCCAGTCAAGCTTGATTAATCTGGTGCGAGCCCTGAATGATCGCAAATGTAACGCAGAACAGCTACACCTGTTTATCGAGTCCATTCATTTCCCCTCACTGAAAAGAAGCATTAATTAAAACAGTAAACAAATGGGCTCCTATTCTAAGTCAGAGCTGCAGGCAACAGAGAGATAACTTAGACTCTTGAGAAGAGGGATTTTCAGTTAATTTATGGAATCGACTGTCATTCTTTGGGAGAGGAGGCTTTACTAAGTCAGGGAATTGAGACAGACAGACTGTGTCTAAACACTTCTTTCCAACCCCCTCCCATAAAATATCTTCACTCCCTTCCCCTTTCCTTGCTTGAATTTCTAATCTGTTTTGGCTTGATATTTTCATGGAAGGAACAGAGTGATTTGTCGGCGAACAACATTTTTTAAAAGAAGGGGCATGGTTGCCCGTGCCCATCATCTTTATTCCATGGTTGCTTACTACACATGTATGTTGTCAAGGAAGTGCACCACTCACAGCGTATATTTACACTGCAGAATTAATGCAGTTTGACAATACTTTAAGTGTCATGACTCCATTCTACAGAATCCTGGGATTTGTAATGTTGTGAGGCACCAGCACTCTTTGGTGGAGAAGGCTAAAGACCTTGGAAAACTGCAAATCTCAGGATTCTATACAATGAAGCTGCCACACTTCAAGTGCTGTCAAACTGTATTATTTCTTCAATGTAGATGCACCCACACACTTCTACTAGGTGGTGAGCAGACTCACTTCCATTCATGGTTGACTGATGATATTTTTTAAAAACACACACCAAAAAACCTAAAAACGGATCAGCCCTATAGGCAGAATCTGGGATATGTGCGCTAATTCTGCCAACGTAAGCTGATTTTGCCAGTGGGATCAGGAGTTGATGATCCTGGGACCCTCTGAGTACCCTTAAAACTTAATCTAGTATATTATCCAGAGTACCAGAGGAGGGGGAAAAGACGAGAGTAAAGTCCTGATGAAGTATTTGATTTAGGCCTTTTTTATTGTTGATGCCCACCATCAAGTCAGCTTTCTATAATAATCAATGCAGAGAAACAGACGATGACAGCAAAAAAAGAACAAGAGACATCTTCTACAAGATCTGAGAAATAAAACAGATAATTAAGTCAAGAGTGGGGATGCGCTATGACCATTACATGACCAAGTACAAGTAAAAAGACAATAGAAGCAATACACTGAAGAATTATATCAAAGAGATGAAATTATATCAAAGAGATTATTCATTTAAGGAAGAACCATATGAAGATGAACCTTCAATTTTAGAAAGTGAAGTGGAAGCTGCACCCACTTGCAGAAATAAATCACCAGGAACAGGTGGCATATCAATAGAGGTGATTCAAGCTACACAGAGAGAATCTACTCTAGTTCTAACTAAAATCTGCCTAGCAAATATGGAATACATAAAAATGGCATGCAGACTGGAAATACTCAGTATACACACTAGTCCCGAAGAAAGGGGACACCAGGGCTTGCAGTAGCCCATGTCCATTGCATTAATTTCCCATGCAAGCAAAGTGAAGCTTGAAATTTTAAAACAAAGATTTTAAGCATATATGGAGTGAAAAAGGCCATACATTCAAGATGAGTTCAGTAAAAAAAGAGGTACTGGGGTCTATACTGCAAACAGATAATTGAGCCCACCAAAGAAAATTAGCCGGAGCTTTACAGATTATAGCAAAGCCTTTGACTGTGTAGATCATGAAAACCTATAGATTGCTATTAAAGAAATGGGTGTGCCATAACATTTGATTGTCTTGGTGTGTAACCACTGTCAGGTCAGAATATGGAGAAACAGAATGGCTTCCAATTGACAAAGGGATCAGGCAAGGCTTCATTTTTTTCACCCTGGACTCAAATGGATAGACCAAAAGGCCCACCATTGGGCTGCGCTGAGGGTGTGGTGTTTAGATGCCACACACCCCAAACCACATGGAAGCCATGCCAGGGCTGCCTGAGGAGACCCAAACCTGGCCACAAAATGAGTGGAAAAATACTGATCCTTTTGCCAGCCAGATTGGAAACCATGATGTAAAGCAGGATTAGACTTGGGGGAAGAAGTGTGAAAATTGGAGGAAGGAACATCAACAGTTGCAGATGACACCATACTACTAGCAGAAACTAGCAAACACTTCAAATAATTACAGAAGAAAGTCATGGAAGAAAATATGAAGACATGTTTTTGGTCCAACACTAAGAAAACAAAAATAATGACCATTGAAATGGTTCAAGATTTTCAGTACCACAACTCATCAGTCATTAATCAGAATGGGGACAGCAATCAAGAAATCAAAAGAAAACTAAGGGGCTTTGCAGACCCGCCTTATGGCTGCTCCTTTTTGCAGACCTGCCTTAAATGCTGCTCCTTTTAGGGATGGCAAAAGGCCGCCCTTTCAGCCATAGCGGTGGCTTTTTTGTGTCCTTTTGGTGCAGCATGTGTGCACGCTGCGGTAAGAGAGCGTCCTGATGCTGCGCGCCGTGCAAACGGTATCAGGATGGGGTTGGGGTGGGCTCAGCAGCCCCACCCCAACTCCACCCCCAAGCCGGCCCTTTAGGCCAGTCTGCAAAGCCCCTAAGACTTGGAAGGGCAGCTATGAAGGAACTAGACAAGATCCTGACGTTTAAAGCTATATAATTGAATACTACAGTTTGGATGGCCATTCCATCATATTTCCCATTTCTATGTATGGTTGTGAAAGGTGGACAGTGAAGAAAGCTGAGAGCAAGAAAATCAACTCATTTGAAATATATTGCTGGATAAGAGTTCTACAGATACAGCTAAAGAGACCAAAGTTACTGCTAAAAAGACAAATAAATGGGTCCTAGAGCAAATCAAGCCTGAACTCTCCCTAGAAGCCAAGATGACTATATTAATAATAATAATAATAATAATAATAATAATAATAATAATTTAATTTATAGCCCGCCCTTAGCCAAAGCTATCCAGGCGGCTTACATTAAAAATACACACCCACAATATATAACAATCATATAACTATGACTGAATGGAGACTGTCCTTCTTTGGACGTATCATGAGAAGAGATGGCTCATTAGAAAAGACAATAATGTTTGACAAGGTGGGAGGCAGCAGGAAAAGAGGAAGACCATATTCCAGATGGATAGACTCAATGAAATACACCTTGGCCCTGAGTCTGCAAGAGCTGAGCAGGGTTGTAGTTGACAGGGTGACTTGGAGGTCTCTCATTCATAGGGTCAACATAAATTGAAATTGACTTGATAGTATTTAACAATAAACACATGCTGCATAGATTTTGGACTTAGTTTTTATTGTATTTGAAACAAAGAATAAAAATGTTTCTATGACCCACTCTAACAAGTTTTGGGAGTAGAAAAATGAGTTTGTTCACTTTACTTGGAGATACTCGCAGTAGACCTTTTTTTTTTTTTGCCAAAAAGAGTCCATGTCCTTTGTGTGATCATCAAAGAGAGTCCACTGTGTGATGGCCTAGTCTGCAGCCATCAATACTTCTGATGAGTCAGGAAAAAAAATAGTTTGCCCAGGAAATGGTGGGGAAAATTGGTGATATGATTAAAATTTGATGTGTCTTGTGCATTAGTCCTGAATGTTGTTGTTGTTTTTTGTAGAAAATAATGTGAAAATTGTTTCCAACCCCCTCCAGCCCCCACTCCTGAGATAACCAATATCATTTAGGACAGTTGTAAGCAACCTGTCCCCTTTAAGGGCCAAGGGACTTCAGCTCCCAGAATCCCAGGAGCTATTGGCTAACATGGGACTATTGGCCAACATGGCTGAGGCTTCTGGGAGCTGAAGTCCCTCGGCCCTTAAAGGGGACAGGTTGCCTACCCCTGATTTAGGATATAGATGTTGGAAGGCAGCATGGACCAATTCATACTTAAATGTTCATCACTTGGTATACAACAGCTAAGTGTCAGCTGAGTCCACTGAAAAGTATGGGTTTCAAGGTGATTTGAAATGTCCAAAGTGTGATATTTCATTTATCTATGCAAATCATCATTTGATTTTAAAATCAAGTGATGCATGTGTAAACCAGCCCTACCTCTAGCCTCACTTCCTCATCTATAAAACTAGGACAATCATAATTCCACTGGAGAACAATGATTCCCCAAGACTTATTTCCTCTTTGTGTTTAGAAATTTAAGCCCTAATTAGTGACTGATATCTTCTGTCTGTCAGAAGGTTTTGCCTAAAACAAAGTATGAAAAGGCTTTAACTGTTGGTCTACAACAAGAGTACAGACCTTTGACCTTTGATTTGTCCACATCTTCCACAGTCCCTGACCATTGTCCATCCATGTTGGGTTGTAGTTCTGGGAATGGAAGTCCATTCCCCAATGGGAAGCCCAAATGTTCCCCACTCCTAGCCTAGAAGGGTTGAATTATAGTTGTTGCAGTCAAGTATGATGTCACTTTTTCTTCTCTTTGAGATTGTTTTGCAACTCACATTTCTGTTGGGACTCTCTAAGTTAAGTAATTAATATATTAGATGAATGGTTTATTTTTATTTCAGTCTGGAATTGAGAATTCTTCCGTTTGTGGAATCACAATCAAATTGTAGTTTTCATAAAAATTATAGACAGTCCCAAGGCAGAAAAACAAATATCCTCTCCAATCTTTGTCACTTCATCCTCCTTGAGAGAAAACGAGGAATGTCTCGTACATATTTCAAGTCATCCTGATCTACTTGTGGCATATCTAGTAATCATGTTGACAAATTAATGGTAGAGAATTAGTTGTACATTAAAGATTGAAACTGTATTATGCAGTACATTGTCATAAAGAGATATAAAACAATAGGAAAATAAATGTAAATGAATTCAGGCTACTGACATGTAAAAAGCTTAGACTGACATCTGTACACTTAACAACTTCCCAAGCTGCTGTGTTATCTTGCATGTAAAGGAAGTGTTAGGTGAAAGAATGAAGAGAAAGAAGTGGGAAAGTCGTCTTGCTCTTTTTTCAGGGGATCAAAAGGCATCTATAAAATCTGCATTTTTGGACTTCTTCCCTTTCTCGTCTCCATGCCTGGTCCACCCATGTCTAATTGTTGCATTTGCCATTTTTTAAACAGGATGGGATCCATATCTTTTAAAGATGTTTTCTTCTTTAAAGATGTGCACATGTTTATCTTCATGTTTAAAATTGCATATTTGCTAAAACTCCCCCACCACACACATATATATCTAAAACATTTAAAATTCTGTACACATTTAAAGTGTCTTCTTATTTGTACGCAAACTTTTTGTAATATAGTGCATTTGTTTCTGAGGCTAGACAAATCAACAGCTCCAGAGCTCCAGAGTACAAATGACATTTGCCTCAGAGACAGTCTAGGAAGTGCAAACTAGATCTAGGAAGCTCCATGGTCTTCAGGAGAGGCAATTTACTATGTCCCATTACCTTTTCAATCTTGGTTGGTGGGAACAAGGCAAGGTACTTTCTTGGTGACAACTCCCAGACTTTGGAACTGTCTCCTTCAAGAGGCTAAGAAGGCTCCAATTCCATCCAACTTTTAGGAATTGACTCTGACGGGCTTTTAATGTGTGCTGATTTTTTTTTAAAATGTGTATTTTGATGACTTCTAGGTGGATTTAATGCTATAGACTGGTTAGTTGCTTTTAACACACATATACCTGATATGATTTTAATAATTTATAAGGTGATTTGAGTCCACTTATTGGGGGAAAGGTGGGATATAAAACAACAACAACAACAACAACACATGAAGTGTGCCAACAAAATCTAGCCAGACTAGTTTTCATTCACGGTTCTACTATTTGCTGTTGTGAATGAAATGGATGTTGAAGTTGGTACTGCAATAACTGGTCCTACTTGATTGCCTGGCTATTATGGAAAGGCACCCCGCTGCCCAGTATCACTTGACCCATTACTACACTGATTTGCTGGCGCAAAATGGTATACCAACAGGAAATATGGACCTTTACTTTATTCTTCACCAAGAAGGAGGAAGAGGAGAAGGTGTTGCAACCGCCATATGTGGGGTATTTATGCCATCCTTCTCTGATGGTGCTGGAAGTTTAGACTTCTATCTATGAAGTTAACTTTCTTTCTGCTTTCACCTTCCTTTTCAATCCCCAACTGTCTGTCCTGGAATGGAAACAGAAATTGGTAGAATTTGCAGCTGGATTTGTGATGCATTCTGCCAAATAATTCCTGGCTTTGTGATGCAGTCTGCAATTTTACCATCCCACTCTCCTGATCTCTCTATCTGGGTTATTTGAGTTCAGAGACGGATTAGCAACAACAAGCACTCTGTGCACCCATACTTTCCCCTTCCTCTTTTCCTTTTGTAGTTTCCCCATTGTCTATGTTAGATTTGTGAATGCTCTAGGAACCCAGACATGCCTGTAGAACTTTGTAGAGGAAGTAAATGGCATAACAATAAGAACAGCAACAGCAACAACAGTGATGGAGGATTGCGCTGATAGATATACTGGTCTTTTCCCAGATGACATCATATCCTACTGGTCACCCTTTTGAGGTTGCCACATCCCCTTGGAATAAGCCCCAGACCTCCACACATTTCCCAGAAATTTTGAAAGAGGTACTGGGCTCATATTTCAACATGTGATAAAGTCAGCTGGGCAACCAGTGATACTGGATACTCATGTTCATGAAATGCATATTGTGTTGTTTGTTGAACCTCAACATGATTTCACACAGGGTTTGGGAAATGCCATGCACAGGGGAGGTTCTAAGTCAGTGGTGGGGAGCCGCTGGGTCTAGAACCAGCTCTGGGTCTTCTGGGGTCTCCGGGCTTTTGCAGACTGCCAGAAATAGTGCAAATTGAGTCCACTTTAACTGCCCTGACTCAGTGCTAGGGAATCATGGGAACTATAGTTTATTGTGGCACCAGAGCTCTCTGACAGAGAAGGCTCACTGTCTCAGAAAAAAATACATTTCCCATGATTCCCTAGCACTGAGCCAGGGCAGTTAAAGTGGACTCAATTTGCACTATTTCTAACAGTCTGCACAGGCCCCCAATCTGGTAACCTGAGTTTCCCTAGACGGTCATGCTCTTTTTCCTATAACATAATTGATGGGTGGTTTATAGAATTTGTACAGATAGTTTCCCCTTTCCAAAACAAGGAAATCCCTTTCCTAAGGCTCAGTTATTTGCAATAAAAGCTTTGAGCTAAAATATGTTGGCTATTTTGGGCCCACCCATCACTGGAATGCAGCCCCTAAGAAATTCTCTCCCAAATGAGGCTCTTTTTGAAAGTTTGCTTCTTCCATGAGGTAGAGATTCATGCGTCAGATATTCTTTATCACTTTTACCTATTTCAGATTTTTATTTGTAGAATTTCAATTGTCTGGAATCCCCTTAACCCATCAGAGGCATATACCCCTCTCCCCATTTCTATGAAGAGATGTAGCAAAGTCCCCCTTTTTTAGTTTTCTTAGCAATTCATTTTTTTTTACAACTTTCCATTCTCTGTTCTCTTTGTTGTCATGTTGTCAAGGGAAGTAATAGTGCCACTGTATTCTGCTTTGGTCAGGCCCCAGCTGGAATACTGTGTCCAGTTCTGGGCACCAAAATTCAAAAAGGATGTTGAAAAATTGGAGGGAATTGGGTATGTTTAGCCTGGAGAAGAGACGGTTAAGAGGTGGTATGATAGCCCTGTTAAATATTTGAAGGGATGTCATATTGAGGAGGACGCTAGCTTGTTTGCTGCTGCTCCAGAGAATAGGACTCGGAATAATGGATGAAAGCTACAGGAAAAGAAATTCCACCTCAACATTAGGAGGCACTTCCTAACAGTAAGAGCTGTTCGACAGTGGAACACACTCCCTTGGAGGTTGGTGGAGTCTCCTTCTTTGGAGGTCTGCTGGATGGCCATATGTTGGGGATGCTTTGATTGTGAGTTCCTGCATGACAGGGGGTTGGACTGGATGGCCCTTGTGGTCTCTTCCAACTCTATGATTCTATGATTCTATTATTCTATGTGCCCTCAAGTCAGCTTTATGACAATCTCACCATAAGGTTCTCTTGGCAAGATTTATTAGGAGGTTTGCCATTGCCTTCCTTTTAGGATGAGACAGTATAACTTGCCCAAGATCATCTAGTGGATTTTCATGGCAGAGTGGGGATCTGAACCTGATTTCCCAGAATAATTACAAAATCTTAGACTGCTACACCACTGAATGATCTGGAATCACCTTAATAATGTGGAGATATATCTGGCCTCTCTTTCTGGAGGGAGACTTCTAAATCTTTCTCTTTCAGATTTGTTTTCGCCACTTGATTATATACTCATGTCACTATGAACTTTTTGGATGACATAGATGTAACTTAACTTAGGGGGGTTGCAGACTGTCAAAAATAGTGTGAATTCAGTTCACTTTTAGGGTTAGGGTTAGTGCTAGGGAATCATGGGAACTGTTATTTTTCTGAGACATTGAACCTTCTTTGTCAGAGAACTCTAGTGCCACAATAAAATTCAGTTCCCATGATTCCCTAACCTTAACCCTAACCCTAAAAGTGGACTGAATTCACACTATTTTTGACAGTCTGCAACCCCCTTTACTTGTAAAATGTACATATTGAGGTACAGTGGCTTAAACCTTACAGATATTCCCAATTACAGTAGACTTATCAAATCAATAGAATTTACCTATTTATTTATCTTTTAGTCTAAAATTGATTCAATGGGTCTACTGTGGTTGGAAATAATCGATAGGATTCAGGCCATTGAGTGGTATGTTGCTGGACACATGTATGGATGTCCCACATTTTGTCTTTTCTTGAAAATATTAGGGACTGCATGCCTTCTGAGTATCAAGGCTCTAGTTTATCATGAAGGATATTCATAATCTCAATATCCCATCAGTGGGTATATATAGAATATATAGTACTCATAGTATCCAGATGCTCACCTTCTCATTATTGTAGAAAGAATATTAATCTAAGATCAAGTAGGCCTGCCTTTACCTGTGTCAATCACTCATTCTCTGCCTGAGAATGGTTGTTGGGATGACAAAATAGAAGAGGGTGTCATACATGCCACCTTGAAATTCTAAGAGGAAAGATGGGATAAAAATCTTACTAAGACATTATATGGGAATAGTATATGGGAGATAATGGTAGTTAGGGAGCAGCCATTGAAGTTATACAGGGCATTGAGAGATATGGAAAAGGCAGACAATTGCACCATCCTGGAGGTAGAGTTTATGATAGGGTATTAGTTACCCCAAAACTGTCTCCCATTCCAAATAATTTGGATGGCCATGGCAGCAATCCCCCTCGGTTGAAAATGCTGCAGCTGAATGCCAGGTAGTGAATGGTAAAACAACTGCCATCAGTGAATGGTAAAACAGCTGATCCTGGATGAACAAGCTGACCTGGCCTGTATTACAGAGACCAGGTTGGATGAGGCTGGGGTGGGTGGGTTAATCTCTCTCAGCTTTACCCACCAGCATTCCCTGTGCAGCAGCAGACAAGCAGGGGGGAGGAGGAGTTGCAGTGGTCTGCCGGGATACTACTCCCCCCGACCAGGCATTCTATCCCTCAATCTACAGGGTTTGAGTGTGCCTCTCCCACTGTACAACAGTTTCTCTTTCTGAGCTATCCAGGGTGATCTCATGGGTGGTGTTGGAGTCTCCACGGCTTATTTTGTTGGGACATGCTGAGGCCACCATGACAACCATGGGGCTGTCCCAACCAGTATCTGGTCCCACTCATGCCATTGGGCAAATTCTAGACCTTGTGTTCTGTACATGGACAGATCACTTTCTGGTCAGGTTTTGACTTGCTGGAACTCAGAGCCTTTGCAGGGGTGGGTGACCCATTAAGATGGTCTGCCCCAGGATGTTTATGGATCCGAATGGATTCCTGATGGCTCTTGGGGAGTTTCCTGCTGCCTTGGCAGGTGGCCCTGTTGAAGACCTGGTTGACCTCTGGAATGGAGAAACTACCAGGACAGTTGACATGGTTGCTCCTAAGAGTCCCATCATGGAGTGAAGCTAAACCAGCCCCTTGGTTTTCTAAGGATCTGGCAGCAATGAAGCAAACCAGACAGAGACTAGAGTGACAGTGGTGGAAAACTCAGAGTGAATCTGATCAAAAAAGGGCTAAAATCTACCTGAAGACATATGGTGATGCAATAGATTCAGCAAAAAAGTCTTTTTTGGCTAAACCTATTGGAGCTGCACAGAACCACTCAGTTGAGCTGTTTCGAGTGGTCAGGGATCTGTTATGATCTGATCCTAAGGAGAATGTAAGCCAGTCAACAGCTCGTTGTGAAAATTTGCCCACCATTTTGCTGATAAAATTGCTTGGATTTTTCTAACTGACACCAGAGTTGGTACAGTTTTGGTGGATGTAACATTGGCTCCTGCTTGTCCAGTATTGATGGATACTTTTCAGTTTGTGCAGCCTGATGATGTAAACAGGATCCTTCGAGAGGTGCGAGCCACCACATGTATAGTAGACCCTTGCCCTTCCTGGCTTATTAAACAGGCCAGAGAAGGACTGGTGGAGTGGGCAAGGGAAGTGATTAATGCCTCTTTACAGCAAGATAGAGTCTCAACATGTCTGAAGGAGGCTGTGATAAGACTTCTTTTGAAAAAACCTTCCTTGCATCCTATTGTACTAGATAATTACAGGCCAGTCGCCAACCTTCCATTTTGGGGCAGAGTGCTGGAGCATGTGGTGGCTTCTCAACTCCAGAGGTTCCTGAATGAGATGGATTATCTAGATACATGTCAGTCCGGTTTTAGGCCTGGTTATGGGACAGAATGGTTCCCAATTGGCAAAGGAGTCAGACAAGACTGCATCCTATCACCCTAACTATTCAACTTATATGCAGAACATATTGTAAGGAAAACAGGCTTAGACATGGAAGAGGGAGGAGTGAAAATAGGAGGAAGAAATATCAACAATCTGAGATATGCTGACAACACCATAATACTAGCAGAGAACCTCACAGACCTGGAACAACTACTAAGGAAGATCAAAGAAGAAAGTACAAAAGCAGGCTTACTGTTGAACATAAATAAATCAAAAATAAGATCCTAAAATGCAAAGACATACAACTCAGCACAAAAGTCAGAATCATACAAGCCATTGTATTCCCTGTTACCATGTATGGATGTGAGAGCTGGACTGTCAAGAAAGAAGACAGGAGGAAAATCAACGCATTTGAGATGTGGTGTTGAGAAGATTCTGAGGATTCCATGGACAGCCAAAAGGGCAAACAAATGGGTCCTAGACCAGATCAAGCCAGAGATATCCCTAGAAGCCAAGGTGACAAGACTTAGACTGTTGTACTTTGGACACATCATGAGAAGGCATGAATTGTTGGAAAAGACAATAATGTTAGGAAAGGTGGAGGAAAGTAGAAAGATAGGAAGGCCAGTTTATTAAAAAAAAACATGAATAAGAATTTGCATGAGCTGGGCAGAGCAGTAGAGGATGGGGTGGGGGCTGGAGATGTCTCATCCATAGGGTTGCCATGGGTTGAGACTGACATGAAGGTAATTAACAACAACAACAAATGGGGCGGAAACTCCTTTGGTCACCTTGGTGGATTGACCATGGTATCTTTCTGAGCCATCTCTCTGGAATGAGGCTTAGAGGTACTGTTCTTCACTGGCTCCATTCTTTTCTTGGAGGGGCATTCTCAGAAGGTGGTTCTGGGGGATACCAGCACCATTGGCCTGTGGGGTCCCTCAGGGCTCATTCCTGTCCCCTATGTTTTTTAACATCTACATGAAACTGCTGGGAGACGTCATCTGGAGTTTTGGAGTAAGGTGTCTCCTGTATACTGATGATACCCAGCTCTATCACTCCTTTCCACCTAATTCCAAGGAAGCTGTTTCTGTCCTAAACCAGTGTCTGGCCATTGTAATGGACTGGATGAGGGCAAACAAACTAAAGCTTAATCCAGACAAGACAGAGGTGCTCCTGGTCAGCTGAAAGACAGATCTGGGAATAGCGATTCAGCATGTGTTGGATGGGATTACACTCCCCCTGAAAACTCAGGTTTGTACTTTGGGGGTACTTCTGGATTCAGTGCTGAGAAATACTGGCATTACTCACAGAAATATATTGGATATCCATGCCATTATTGTTTCACGGACTACCAGGGACAAAAATACTTCAAATTCATGCTTCCATGGCTTCTAACATTTGCAGCATGTTACTACCCTGAATTGTGAAAAATCACCACAACAAAATCCTCAACAGTGGATTTACTCAATTATTTTCTCAGGACACCCTTTGCAAGCTGACTAAGGATAAGTTACCGGGATATTGTGGTTATTGTCTTCCATCTGGACTTTACAGAGAAACAATCCCATTCAGTTCTGTTTAGCTATGTTTGTTTATTGTTGGGACTTTTAAATTATTGTTTCACTGGTTTGGTATATTCGGAGTCATTGCAAATACATATATATTTAATAAGATATTTTACAGTTGTTTAGTATTTATGTGCAGTGGTACTTTGTGATTTATAGTATACTCATTAGTTCATTTTTTATATCATGTTTTCTTTTCTCCCATTATTTCAGTCTTAGTGATAAGCCTCCTGTTGTGTTTTGTTTTTGACCTATAAAGCCCTATATGGCTTGGCTCCAGGCTATTTGAAGGACCGTGTCTCCCTGTACAAGCCCCCTCCCAGAGTATTGTGATCATTGGGAGAGGTCCTTCTCTTTGTCCTACCACCCTCTCAGGCATGTTTGGTGGGAATAAGAGAGAGGGCCGTCTCAGTGGCTGCTCCCAAGCTTTGGAACTCCCTCTCTAGGGAGGCCAGGATGCCTCCATCCCTGCTGTCCTTCTGACTGTAGATAAAGACATTCTTGTGCTGGCAGGCCTTTGCAAACTGATAAGGGCTGGGAATGTTGTCCTAATGAAAATTTAAGGTTTGTATTTTTAACGTATTCTATTTTAGCTTATAACTGTTAACTCTTGAAATGGTTTGTTTTTTAAATTTTATATTTATACATTTAATATTGTTGTACTGTTTTTAAATTGCATTGTTTTATACTTGTTGTTCAGCACCTTGAGTCCCTATATTGGTAGAAAGGTAGGATATAAGAAAAAAAATATAAAAATAAAAATAATAATTATAATTCCCATAGGAAGAGAACACTGCATTTGAACACTGTGAAAGTGAAAAGTAATCTTTTGACACTGGGTGACTCAGTGCCACACATTCTAAAGAAGGATGAAATGTCCCACTGGAAATAGCTTGTGGTGAGGCAATGTTCGAACAGGGCTGTGATGTCCTCTGGAAAAATTTGTTGGATGCGTGTCATGGTGTCCATTATGGGGACTTTGGTGAACAGGGGGACCACATCAAAGCTGATTAGTATGTCTCTGGGTTTATGTTCAAGGTTATTGATTTTTTCTATGAAGTGAGCTGAGTCCTTGATGTAATGGGGGGTTTGCCCTATATGGGTTTGTAATTGTGTGGCCAGAAAATTACATCACAGCCCTGTTTGAACATTGCCTCACCACAAGCAGTGGGACAATGGATTCTACGAACAGAGAGATGGGGTAGCAATGGGAAGCCCACTAAGCCCAGTGATAGCAAACTTTTACATGGAACACTTTGAAAAGCCAGCCCTGGAAACAGCACCGAAAAAGCCCACAACTTGGTTCCAATATGTGGATGACACTTTCACAATTTGGAGCCATGGAGAAGAAAATTTGGCTGTGTTCCTGAACCACCTGAACCACATCCATCCTAACATCCCATTCACTATAGAACAAGAAAAGGAAGGAACACTGCCATTCCTGGATGTCCTAGTCATCCGCAAACCAAACCAACATCTGGGTCACACAGTATGCAGAAAACCAAGACAGATACCTCCACAAGAACTCCAACCATCACCCAGGACAAAAAAAAAAGAAGAAAAAGAAGAAGAAGCACACAAAAAAATCACTACTAGACCGGGCAAAATGCACTAGTAGACCGGGCAAAAAGGCTCTACAGGCAAATGGTTACTCAAGCTCAGACATCAGAAGGGCTGCCAGACCCATAAAAACACAGAGGAGTGAAGACAAGCAATCAACCAAAGGGAAGATATTTTTACCATACATCAAAGGAGTCACAGACAGAATAGGGAAAGTGGTGAGGAAACACAACCTCCAAATGGTTTACAAAACGACCAAGAAAATCCAACAAATGCTGCACTCAGTGAAGGACAGGAGAGACCCTCTTACAGCCACAGGAGTTTACTGCAAACCATGCAGCTGGGGACAAGTCTACATGGGGACCACCAAACGCAGTGTCCAAACAAGGAACATGATAGACACTGCAGACTGGGTCAGCCAGAAAAATCAGCAGTAGCAGAACACATTACAAACCATCCAGGGCTTAAAATGCTGTTTGAAAACACTGAAATTCTGGACCATGCCAACAACTATCAGGTCAGAATGCACAGGGAAGCCATTGAAATCCACAAACACTTGGACAACTTCAACAGGAAAGAAGAAACCCTTAAAGTAAACAAAGTTTGGCTACCAGTCCTGCAAAATAGAAAAATCAGCACTCAGCAAATGCAAATGAGAAACCACCAGTGTCAGGGGCTTTCCCTGCAAACAATGATCACCAATTAGCAGACAGTAATCCTCATTTGCATATCCTCCCACCCTGAGGCCCTGCCATCAACAACAGAACAATACACAGTTTACATGGGATCACTCCATCCTACCCAGGGTCTCACAGTATATATATATATATATATATATATATATATATATATATATATATGTGTGTGTGTGTGTGTGTGTGTGTGTGTGTGTGTGTGTGTGTGTACCTAGTCTCTTCCATTCCAGTATTCTCTGAAGATGCCAGCCACAGATGCTGGTGAAACGTCAGAAATAAACTCTTGTAGAACAGGGCCACACATCCCAAAAAAACCACAAAAAACTATGGATGGCAGCCATGAAAGCCTTTGACTTTACACCCATATTATTCATATCAAAATTATACATATCCTTCAAAAAATCAAAGGAGTTGTAAACACTCTCCAAAATACAGGACCATAGAGATTAAAGGGAACAGAATCTGCAGCATTTCTTTATGTATACATATTTCAGATGTCTTTTTAATAATTATAATTCCAGCCCCTGAAGAAATCCTTTCTCTTTGTGGCTGAAATGTATTGATCTTTTTAAACACTGAATAAGCAGTTGACCATCCTAGAGCACGTGGAGCTTGTCTCCTCATTGTTTTCTGCTTTTCTACATGCTTTTCAGTTTTCTTTTCATTGGTGTATTTATATGCCACTTTTCTGCATGCTATGTATAAATAAATTTCTGTCATGGTCATTCCCAATGTTTAAAACTCTAGTGCAAAGAAGTATAACAACAAAAACTTCTGCCACAATCAATACCAGGCTCTTCTCAGGTTTACTAAAGGTCTCTTGAGGAGCTGCTCATGTGTTCCATGAAGTGGGCTTCCTCACTTCTTTCTTCTCCTAATATCAAGTTACTAAGGGGATGTAAGGAGTGCTGCCCCAAACAGTCCTCACAGGCCAAGTGGTGGCCTTTTCTCAGAACTTCCCTGGCCTGGGCTTCCTCACTTTTTCCTCCCCTCAGGGTACAGAGTTCTCAAACAGATTCACTTAGCTGTAAAGTTGGAGAGCAGCAAAAAGTTATCCAGACCAATCTTCTGCCGATACAGGAAATCCACAGCTAAAGCATGCCTGGTGGCCATCCAAACTTTGTTTAAAAACTTCAAACAAAGAAGACTCCATCACCTTCTAAGCTTTTATTGAACAGCTCTTATTGTTGGGAAGTTAATACTAATGTTTAGTCAAATCTCCTTTCTTGTAATTAAAATTAATTGGTTTGAGTGTGGGTCCTACTTTGGTTTGTGTCCTATCTTCTGAAGCAAAAGAATAAACACCTATTCCATCTTCCATACATTCATTCAGATATAATGATGACTACCATATTGAGAGCCAGTATGGTGTAGTAGTTTGGATGTTGGTCTAGGACTCTGGAAATGAGGGCATGAATCCCCATTCAATCATGGACTAGGGGCTTCCTATGGACTCAAATTTTCTCTCATTCCAAATAATCTGGATAGCTATGGTATCAATCACCCTGGGTTGAAAATTCTGCTTCTTAATGCCAGGTTGGTGAATGGTAAGACATTGCCATTCAGGACTCGATCCTAGATGAACATGCCAACCTAGCCTGTGTTACAGAGACCTTGTTGGATGAGGCTGGGGAGGGGGTCAATCTCCCCCACCTTTTCCCACCAGGATGCTCTGTGCAGGTGAAACCTGAGGAGGTGGGGAGACAGAGTGACAATGGTCTATCAGGATATCATCCCCTTGACCAGGCATGCTATTCCTCAATCTGTAGGGTTTGAGTGTATTTGTCTAAAGGTGAGTAGTCAGGACAGATTAAGGATACTCTTGATGTGTCACCCACCCTGCTGCTCAAGGGCTGGCCTGGGGGTGGAGTTGGGGCGGGGCGACTGTATGCTGGCCACCCCATCTCCACCCCGATTCCATCCTGATGCCGCGCACCCAACTGCATGGCGTGCTGTGTCTGGGCATCCCACTGACGCAGCCTGCACATACACTGCACCAAAGGACTGCAAAGGAGCTGCCGTGATGGCTCTCAGGGCAGCTTTTTGCTGCCCCCAAAAGGAGTGGCATTAAGCTGGATCGGGGCCATGGCATGTGGTTGCCATGGCCCCAATCCAGCACCCCCAGGGGTGGCACAGAGCCACCCCTTAGGGGCCTCCAAGTCTCCCTTCCTGAGTTAGCCAGGGTGATCCTGCAGGGTGTGTTGGAGTCTCAACAGCTTATACTGTTGATGCGATTTCAACATCCATGCTGAGCCTACCCTGTCAGGAGTCGCTCAGGATGTCATGTCCACCATGACAGCCATGGGTCTGTCCCAAGTAGTATCTGGCCCCAATCATGCTGCTGGGCACAAACCTTGTTCTCTGTACAGGAGGGGATGATGGTGATCTGGGAACAGAGGAGCTTTCTGCTGTTCCATTATTGTGGGACAGGTCACTTCCTGATCAGGCTTACATTTGCTGGAACTCAGAACCTCTGCAGGGAGGGGGAACCCATTAAGATGGTTTGCCCCAGGAGGCTTATGGATCCAGATGGATTCCTGATGGCTATTGGAGAGTTTTCTGTTGCTTTGACAGGTGATCCAGTCAAAGGTCTGGTTGATCTCTGGAATGAAGACATGACCAAGGCAGTAGGCATGATCACTGCTAAGTCTCCCATTTTATGGAGTGGAGATAAACCAGCCCCTTGGTTTTCTAAGAAGCTGACAGTAATAAAACAAAAAAGTCTAAAGTGACAGTGGCAAAAAACTCAGAGTGAATCGGACTGAAAACAGGCTAAAATGTACCTGAAGGCCTATGATGGGTAATAAAGGCAGCGCAAAAGAGAGAGAGAATGAGGGAGAGAAAGGTTTCTCTGGCTAATATTATTACAGCTGCACAGAACCATTCAGCTGAGTTGTTTTGAATGGTCAGGAATCTATTACAATCTGGTCCAGAGGAGAATGTAAACCACTCAACAACTTGCTGCAAAGAACTTGCCCACCATTTTGCAGATAAAATCACTCAGATTAGCTTAGAGAGCAACCACATGTGTACCAGACTCTTGACCCTCCTGGCTAATAAAACAGGCCAGAGGATGACTGGCTGAGAGGGTAGATAAAGGTTAGGTTTGTTACCCTTACCTACAGCAAGATAGGGTCCCAACACACCTGAAGGAGGCTGTGGTAAGACCTCTTCTGAAAAATCTTCTCTGGATTCTAGACAACTATCAACTAGTCTCCAGTGTTCCATTTTTGGGCAGAGTACTGGAGATGTGCTGGCTTCTCAACTCCAGGAGTTCCTGGATGAAATGGATTATCTAATCTATGTCAGACTGGTTTCAGACCTGGTTATGGGACAAAAACTGCTTTGGCCACTTGGTGGATGACCCAAGCAGTGAACTGGATGGGGGGAATGTGTTCTTGTTGGTTCTGCTGAACCACTCAGCAGCTTTTGATACCATTGACCATGGAATCCTTCTAAGTTGCCTCTCTAGGATGGGGCTTGGAGGTACTGTTCTACAGTGGCTCCATTCTTTCTTGGAGAGGTGCTCTCAGAAGGCAGTGCTGGGGGATGCCTGTTGATTCCTTGGCCATTGACCAAGGTTCAGTCTTGTCCCCTATGCTTTTTAATATCTATATGAAATCTCTAGGAGAGGTTGTCCAGAGTTTTGGAGAAAGGTGTCACCAGTATGCTTATGATACCCAGCTCTACCATTCCTTCCCACCAAATTCCAAGGAAGCTATTCCCGTCCTCAATTGGTGTCTGACAGCTGTAATGAACTTGATGAAGGCAAAGAAATTGAAGCTTAATCCAGACAAGAAAGAGGCGTTTCTGGTCAGTCAAAAGACAGATCCAGGAATAGGGATTCAGCCTGTGCTAGATGGAGCTACATTCCCCCTGAAAACTCACGTTTGTAGATTGAGGCTATTGGATTCAGCACTGAGCCTGGAGGACCAGGCTTCAGCAGTGACCAGGATAGCTTTTATACAGTTAGAGCTACTGTACCAACTGTGCCCATTTCTGGAGAAGTCAGATCTGGCCACAGTGGTACATACCTTGGTTACATCCTGTTTGGATTACTGTAATGCACACTGTGTGGAGTTGCCTTTGAAAAGTGCTCAGAAACTTTAGCTGGCCCAAAGAGCTGCAACCAGGTTGTTAAGTGGAGCTGGCCACAGAGACCACAGAACTCCTTGTTGTAACAGCTCCATTGGCTGCCAGTCCATTTCTAATTACAATTCAAAGTGCTAGTTTTGACATATAAAACCCTATATGGCTTGGGTCCAGGTTATTTGAAGGACTTTATCTCCTTTTATGGATCCATTAGAGTGCTAACATCCCCTGAAAGGGCCCTTCTCTCTGTTGCACCACCATCTCAGGCTGGTTTGGTGGAAACAAGGGAGAGGTCCTTCTTGGTGGCTGCTCCCAGGCTCTGGAATGCCCTCCCTATATAGGCCAGGATGCTTTTTTTTGCAGGATCCCTGCTTTTTTTTTTTTTTTTTTTTTTGGCAGGTAAAAATATTTCTGTGCTGTCAGTCTTTTTAAACTGATGAGGATTGGGCTTTTTAATGCCCTGCAAGTCAGAGTAAAGTCTGTATACAGTTTTTAAATACAATTTATCATTTTAATGCATAATTGTTTTGACTTTATAAATTGTTTAATCATTTTTAAACATTGTAGTTATACTTTTTAAATGCTTTTGTATTGTTTTTAAATTTTATTGTTTTAAATTTTCAGTCCCTATATTGGGAGCAAGGCAGGATATAAATACATAGAAGAAGAAGAAGAAGAAGAAGAAGAAGATATAATAATAATAATAATAATACGATTTATTTATATACCGCCCCTCTGGTAAACCAATCGAGGCAGTGAACAACAAAATACATTAATACATTACATTACATTAATACAATACAACAAATTAAACAACATAATACAGTAATACATTCCAGCAAATTAGACAAAACATTCCCTCCCCCCTGAACATCAAACAAATAACAACATTAAGATCTCGTTTACAAACAGATTAAAAAACAATTACTTAAAATTATACAATATAAAATACAAATTATGTAACTGTTAAGAAAAACCCATCCCTCCATCCCACCCCCTCCCACCCACCCACCCAAAAACAAAATAACAAAAACAATATAAAGACAATATAAAGATCATCTGTTGAATCTTCTCTTCTCTTAGCTAAATATATCCAACTATCCTCATAAAACATGATTTCTAGACCCTTTACTATTCTTATCACCTTTTGGACACATAACCAGTTTGTTTATATCCTTCTTAAGGTATGGTACTTACAACTGTAGACAGAAGGGAAGGTGAAAAAGAAGGTGACTGAGTGATCCTATCATGTCATTGGTGAACTCTTCAGGGACCTGTCGTGCTTTTCCTCACATTTAAATAGTCCCAGAGACAGTGGGGAAGGGTTATCTTGATGTAGTCCCCACGGGCCACTGATTATCTCTTCAGAAATCTACTGGATGAGCTCCCTCACTTGGGTTTTGTCAGAGTAAATTGCAATCTAGGTAGAAAATATCATAGATGTGGCTATGGCATGAAACTGGAGCAAAGGTAAAAAGGTAACCTGAGTTTAGTTGGGAGACATGATGACTCATTATTTGAAGAGTCCTGAGTCATAGGAAGCTGATGACAGAAGGGCAGGAGATGAAGTCAGCAAACTTCACTTCTGCAGAGTCATGGCTATCAGGTGACAGGGCTGGACTAAACTGAGGCTGTCATCCTTTGGACATATGAGATGACATGATTCACTAGAAAAGATGATAATGCTTGTTAGGCAGTAAGAAAAGAGGGAGACCATATTACATGTGGAGTGATTCAGCTAAGGAAGCCATGGTCGGGTTTGCAAGATCTGAGTAAAGCAGTCAATGACCAGGGTTCTTGGCAGTCTCTCATTAATAGGATTGCCATAAATCAAAGTCAACCTGATGGGGAAATAACAACATCAAATGTAGGTTTTAAGTAACTCCAGGGAAAGCTGCAATAGTCTTCTCAAGTTAGCTGATGGCACAATTGTCCTGGTCTGGGCCTTCTCACAAGTTATTTAGTCATTTATCCTGGTTTCTTGAAACACCTCCCATTTTTCCTCTTCATTGGAACTGTTTGAAATGGATTAGTTACTGAACAACAACATCCAAAGTAAAAGCACAGATTATAATAGTTCCCAAGGTTGGATGAAACACTAAACTTGACTACAGGACTAACCTGAGCTTGGGAAAATTTGTTTTTTGAGATTTGTTGTTGTTGTTGTTATTGATGATGATGTGTGCCTTCAAGTTGTTTTCTGCTTATGGTGACCCCATTTCTGGGGCTACCAGGGTGTGACTTGCCTAAGGTCACCCAGTGGACTTCCATGACCCAGTGGGGAATTGAACCATGATCTCCAGAGTCTTAGGCCAATGCTCAAACCACTACACCATGTGTTCCTAAATCGGTAGAAAAGAAAAGAAAAGTATAAGGGCAGGAGGCAGGATTTTGAGTTATCCTGGCCTGACACGCTCTCGTAAACACCAGTGCAATATTGCTTCCAGCTCTACAGCCCTTCGGCTTCCAAGGAGACTGACCACTACTGTGTAAGCTAATTATAAGGATTCAATTTCCTGGTATGAAGGAATGTATTACCTGTGACAAAGGATGCATGAGTGATCAGGAACCAGAGAGAGACTAGGAGGAAGCCCAGCTGAATGCTATAGTGAACTGAAGCCCTAGCCCCAGGTTTATACCCACAATCCTGGCCCCTGCTGGGAGACTAATCACTTGGCATTCTCAGTGCTGTTGTCCAATCAGTTCCTGAATAGCAAAAACTTCACAATGCTGAGTATAAATTAGAAGGAAGGGGTGGGTGGGATGGTGGAAATAAATGTAGGTGCAGACTCACTTTTTTTTTGGCAACAATACCAAACTGAGCCTTTGAGAGAGGACAACGAAAGGACAAAGGCACGGCGGAAATAGGAGTAACTTTTGGAGGCCCTCAGCACTCTTGTCAATAAGAGGTAGTGCCGTAATGGTAGCATTGGCCCCCTCTTTTGTACTGTGAAGCTATTGTGTGTAAGTTGTTGGGTGCTTTTTTATTTTAAAAAAGTCATAAAATAGAACATTTTCTTCTTGTCCTTCTCTTGAAAATACAGTCATTGCCCTGAACTGGACTAAACAGTCCTCCTTGTGTGTTTGATAAATTTGTGTGTTTATGTATGTGTGAGAGAGATCACCACATCAGGCTCCACACTGAGTACTTACATTTTGCTCACCCTCTGCCCTTGGAAGAATAGAAAGACATCTTGAACCATGCAGATGTCAGCTCCCTGTTTTAAAATTTAGCTTTGTTTACCCAACAGAATGGAATTCATTACAATGCAAAAAAAATGGCTCAATTTTGTGGCCTTTTTTATTATTCAGAAGTGTTGACAATATCAAAAAGCTCATTTGAAGGTCGCAGGATTATGTATCCATTCTCTTAAGTGTTTCAGAAAATTCGCACAGGGAGTGCCAGCAGTGGAATATGTGCAAACATATTCTTCATTGTTTATCCTAACCTTGCCATTGTTATTAGATAGATAGTGTGTAGCAAAAAGCATTAAAAGCTATTCTGAGCGATGGATTCCCCTCTGCCTCCTCACTAGAAGACTTTTCATTTTAAACCCTAATCTGCAAAGGTCACATTTTTTCTCCTCCTTTTCCTGGTTGTTTTTCCCCCCTAACTTCTACATTTCAAGACTAGGGGGAAAAGCTTTGATGAGACTTTTGTCATCTCTGTAAATAGTAATTTATTTCATTACATCTGAATGTTTTACATATAATTCAAATGGACACTTTGAGGATATTGTCACCTTTAAGAGTTGCAGGTTCTGTGGATAAAAGAGAACCTTGTGTGTTTATTTTTAAACAGAATCTATTCTACCTGGATAATTTTAAAATGGACCCAAGTAATAAAATAGAGATGGTTGCAAAGTGAAACGGTTTTATCTTTCTGTCTGCAAGAGGTCTGAAAGACCATTTCAAACTAATTATCTGCAGCTAATATTTAACTGTTACTTAATTCCACTAACTCTCCGCCTTTTGTTACAAGAACTTTCTTAGCTGGATTTTGTTGCTCCGTTCCATGCTAATTGCAGCTTACATTATATAAATGGCTTTGTAAAGAAAACTATACCCTAAACCTGGAAAGTTGCATGTTTCTATTTGCTCAAACTTGATGCACTTATTTTGAGAGGGTCATTGCAAGGAAAGCTGTATAGGCGGTAAGAATGTCCCATATAATAAGCTTAAACAGAACCTTTTGTTCAGCCTACTATTCTCAGGCCTGAAAATTAGGCCTCCTTTTCCTAACTGCAAACTGAAGTGGTTCATTACCGCAGCTTCCTTCTTTAGGGCCTTGGCCCAGCCATTCCCAGTACTCAAGCGCTGTAACTTCCTTAAAAAGGAAGAAGGAAAACATGCCACACAAAGGTCTTGTTAGCACTTCCTATGCGAAATTAGCAGCTTTCTAAAAGGTACAACTCCAATTACCTCACATAGTGGGGACGCACACAAACCTAACAAAGACTCCAGTCTTGCAAGTGACATTCTGTCTTTCTAGAGTTACTTCCCTAATTAGGAGTGAAGACGCTCTATTCTAGTGAGTGCATCTATTTACAGTGGGGCACAATGCTTTAACTTGAGCGTCCTTCTGAAAGACCAGTGTTAAAAAACACACAAGTGCTCTTTTGGCAAAGCCCTCTATGAAGAAGCACCACATTCCTAACGGTTACACCCTCTAAAAAAAAGAAGAACGAAAGAAAAGACAAGAAAGAAAGAAAAAAAAGAAATAAAATAGAAAAAGAAAGAAAAAAGAAAAGATAGGGGAGGAACCGGGGGAAACGTAGCTCCGTCCCCTCCTCCCCCTCCCCCTAGTATTGTTCACACTTCAAGATTCATTTTAGACAATAACGCTTCTGCCCAGTGAGCTCTGGGAATAACAGTGGACAACCAAGAGCCATTCTGAAGAGTGTCTAATGATGGAGGGGAGGGGGAAAGAAAAATATTTATTGCTTTTGACAGTTTCACAAGGGCCCAAAAAAAAAAAAAAACCCTTGTCATGGTATAAAGTTTCCACAGCTGTTGAAGGAAAGGGTGGCTGGGGCTTCCTATGGACTCAAAACAGTCCAGGCCTTTTGTTTCAGAGGCCAGGCACAAGGGCCAAGCTGTGAAATTAAAGATTAAGTTCATTAAGGTAAAAGAATGGTGATGGCACTATTGTCGATACAGGTGTACATTCATACAGAGCCACAATAACTCCCCAAGCCATTTCTATATAGTTTGCTTGGCAGGAAGACAATTGTGCAAGTGTGTGTGTGTGTGTGTGTGGTAACCCCCCCGTATATATTCCCCATATATATACTCACTCATTCTCTCTCCCTGTCTCTCTCCCTACCCTATATACTATCTATCTACACACACACACACACACACACACATCTATAGAGAGATATAGATTCATTCATTCAGTAGTGGCCTATATGATCTACTTTCACATTCCTGTTGGAAACTGATCCTGGGTAAAATGCATTTTATCATGTTCCCATCTATGGGCAAGTTTAAGAATATTTATCTACATTTGATAAGTCTTATGTTCATACTTGCAAAGCTTTTCTCTTCCACCTCCTGTTCCCCCCCCCCCCCCAACTCTTTTCATTCACAAATTTATTAGGGGAGGAAACTTGCCTAATTTTTATTTGTTTTTTATTCAATCGTGTAAAGTACGAAACACACAATTAAATAATAAATAGGTGTGGTTGAAGTTAGGAAACAGGTACACTTATGTATAAGTGTGTGAAGGGAGTCTACACACATATGGGCTTCCCATATGTTTTTATTCCAGTTTTTCCCCCATTGTGATACTTTAATACTTCTCCCACTCCCTGGCTTCACACTGAAAGGTCATTCTGATAAACCATACATGGTTCTTCCTGGAAATGAATTGCAGTCATCAATATTTATTCCCTGAGAGTTCTGCCATTCAGAGATTGCACATGGTACATTTGTTAGATGGCTCCATTCTCTACAACATTTATTATCATATGATGTTGTACTACATCATATAAGCTGTTATAAACTGTCCATAAAGGAAAAACCCTAGTTAAATTGTCATGAAATGATTATAGTGCCTGGGTAATCGAGACCCAAGAATTAGTAGTAAAACTGCAGGTATGCTCATCCAAATGCAATAGACGTACCTAAATAGTACAAGTGTCATTGAAATCAATGGGGCTTACAGCAGAAGAAACATATTTAGGATCAAGGTAATGAATACAACATGATGTTCAACACTGAGGCTGGAGATCACCTGCACATGGGGATGTGAGTCTGGTATTTAATAGGTTTCCTCTTATGCAATTAGGACACAATGTTAATTTTAACACTAGCTTATGAAATAAGAGGAGAAGGTCAATAGCATTACAACTTAAGAGCTTCACTTTCATTTCTGTATATCTTCATGGATGTAGGGCTTTCTATGCCTGCAATGCAAAAGATAAACAAATTTTCGTGCACAATTGTTTTGTAAAGGTCAATTTTAAAAGAAGAAAAAAAAATTCTATTGCTCCGCTTTGTAGCCAAGAAGAGACTGCAGTTTGAGGCTGATGGAGGTACTTTTCATCAATTGCACCCATTTTGTAGTGCTGCATTAACTGTTTTGATAGAACGAAATGGTTGTCTTGAAACACAGTAGCGTAGCATGCTTAGAACACTAATCTGCACATATTTGGCCATACTCTCTTCCAGTTTTTAATATCTGGGGGAAGCTTTAAAAAGGTAGATTTCTCTGTCATGAAGCTTTCTGAATCGAATATGTCTATATTTTGGATCTGGAGCTGGGAATGTTGTCTTTGTTTTTGTTTTAAAAAAATAAGTGTCTCAGTTTCTCTGATTGTTTCTAGAGTACTGAAATATTGCTCTTGGATATTATTCTGTCCAACAGACATCACTCACAAAATTTCCTCTAACTTTGGCTGCAAGTTGATCTTGTGTGTTTTTCCCCCTCTTCTTTTTTTGTTCATTTCCCTTCTACCCGTTGCCTTAGGAGAAAAGGTGAATAAGCTTCAGGATGTGGTGAACAAGAAATCTGCTAACTCACAGGAAAATCTGCTCTATCAAAGAGTTTTTTGTTTAGACACAAAATAATTCTTTCTTCCTCCCCATCAATTTCTTTCTTTCTTTCTTTCTTTCTTTCTTTCTTTCTTTCTTTCTTTCTTTCCTTTTTGGCAACAAACAAACCAAGGAGTTGATGTCTTTGCAAAAGGCGAACTGATGAAGTGACTTGTAACCCTACCAGTCCAATTTTTAAAAGGTAGGCACGGCTCTTTTTTTTCATCTATGAATAATGGATTTTGTATTCTCACATAAAGAATGACGTGAAACAGTGCCGTTGAATCAGGACAGACATCCATTCAAAAACCAGTTTAGCACTCTCATTTGGAAATATTTTCTGTGTTCCATGTTTTATGTAGTTTTTAGCTCTTGTTAGAGAAAGGAGTGCTCTCAAGCAATCATTTTATGCATTTGAAAATCTGCTTGTAACACCCAATCTCTGTCTCTCTTTCAATCTCTGTGTGTTTTCCAGCATTGTTTCTAAACAGATATTCAGTGAATTATTAACATAATTTACATGTCTGCAGTATTTTCCTTTATATTTTTCACCATTCAGCTGGACTGTTGTATTATAGAACTTGCAAAAATGGCCAGAAGAATTCTGTATCCATTACTATAGGTTTGGGATTCTACTTTTTTTAAAAAATGAATTTCATAAAGATGTAAATTTAACTGACAACAACAATCAACTAAATGGCAAATGCCACAAGAAGCAAATACACTAAATACTGATTAAAAGTCTGCTTATAAATGGAAATAACCCAGTATTTAAGCCTTGTAGAAAAAGCTTCTTCCAGGGAGAATATTTGAAACATCTAAAGAAACTCTCATTATATAGAATATATTTCTTGAGGTAAGATATTGACTTATCTGTTTTCCCCTTTGTGCTAGACGGGGAAGAGCTAATTCTAGCAAAGAGGTATCTGGTGTTCATTTGTACAAGAAAATAAGAAAGTGTGTGTGTGTGTGTGTTTTTCCAAAGATATTAAAATGTTGGGAAGCATATTACAATTTGAGATATATCAATCTCAAAAGTGAATGTGAATTCTCTGACAGTGCAGTACTAATGTCTACTTAAAGGCAAGTCCCATTAAGTTTAGGGGTTTTACACCCAGGTAAGTGTCACTAGTATTCCTGTTTTAATTTTAAGTGTAAAATAGGCACTTCACCAATATTTTAATATTTTCTTCCAGATTGATATTGAGAGTAATATTGGTTGCAATGTTTACATATGTGAAGAAACTTATCGTTTGTAATTTTAGAAATATTTGTGTTTGTATCAGTGATGGAACATATTGGAGAAATCTGTAAAAATATATGCACTTTTATGTAACATGCTACTGATTGATACTGAATTTAGGATCACAACTAAAGCAATTTTTTAAAAATAGATAAAACTAGCATTTCATAATTCAGTTATGAATTGAATTATGGGGAGGGGGGAATGATGTGTTTTAGATTGTATTTACTGGATGTACTATTTTATTATGTCCACCGCCCGGATTGGTTCGCCAAAGGGCGGTATATAAATAAAAATTATTATTATTATTATTAATTTAAATTATTCTTTAAGTATTTAATAATTTTATTATTCTTAAATTATTGTCGTTTTTAAAATAAACATTCTTTTTCTTTCTTTTATCATGTTGCTATTATTAAAAGAACAGTAATCTATAATTTCCTTGGGTGAAAGCTGTATGGTGCATTTTTATTTACAATTGGGGAAATCTGATTTGAAGCAATTAAAAGTGTTTCAATGCCTTGGAGAAATATAACAACCAGATAGACCAATTCTATGCCTATATAATTGAATGATAGTACTACTCTGTTCAGCAGGGCTTATTTCTAACTAATGCAGGTATAGGACTGTTTGTTTTTGCTAAATATGCAGGTAATTCAGTACATGTGGTCACAAGGATATGTTTGCACTGAAGCTGTAAGTTGCTGGCAAAAGTCACAAAAACTTTTTTGAAATGCAAAATAGCAACCACTCTGTTATTAGATATGTGTGTGTGTGTGTGTGTTTGTGTGTTTGTTTGTTTGTGTGTGTGTGTAAAGAGTCTCATTAAAGAGATGGATCACAAACCGGATGAAAGTCTGCAAAATGTAGCATGCAAAAATAAAATGCATTTCCCCACAAATAGAATGGGGAAATATGGTCCTGGAAATTCTACTGTTCTGCATTTTTCTCTTGCCCTCTGCATACTTTAATTTTTACTGCTTCTATTTTGAGGATTAGCCATTTGATTTATGTATTAAACATATCTGGCAAGCTTAATCTTAGAGTCATTATATGTGTTTTAATAGCAAAACTGTGACATTGTCAGACTCAATTTTAATATTTCAAGATATGCTTCTCTCCCTTAATAGTGTGATTAGCAAACTTACTTGGACAAATTGAGGATAGTTCTAAGATACATATTGTGGACAGCAAAAATATATATTCAAGGGACTTTCTCCTTTAAAAAGGGGCGGGGGGAAAGAAAAGCTTTTCATGTTTAACCAGATGCCTGGAAATCAGTTTGCTTATTTAAAAAAAATATTATTACAAATAATTACAAAAAGTTCCTCATTTCCATTCCCTGATATGAAGACCTGGGTTAGATCTGTGAAATACCTATCCACTGATCATGCCATATTGCTACATTTAGTCTTATATTTCACAGGAGAAAGTAGATATGTTTGTTTTGCAACAGACAAATAAAAGTGTTATACTGAGCAAGCCAAGAGTCACTTCCCTGTGTGATTTGATAGCATTCCCCACCTAAAAACATTTTGAAATAATAACCACACAAAGTAAGTTTCCTTTTGAATGGAGAAATCACAACATGGACTCCTATGTCTAAATGCTCTGCAAAGACAGAGGATGATGTAGGTTAGATGTCCAGTCTACATCTGTAACAGCAAGGCTGTTGAAAATAGCAACCTCATGCTGTTGTCTGCCTCTTACAGCTACTAAACTCATATGAACTAGGTGCTCAAGTTGTTTGTTTCCCTGATATTGCTGAAAACAGTTAGTGTGGTGTTTATGGAGGTAGTCTCGGGACTGATGTTATGTCATGAAAAAATGAAGTAATAGAGGGGGGGGATTCATACAAAGGATACTGTTTTTAGCAGTATCCTTGTGATCCATGTACCATGTACGGGCGATAGCCATAGCTTCATGTTCATCAGTTCTGTCATACCCCCATTGACAGTATTTGATCTGATTTACAGCAGAAAACTTGGTGGCTTCAGGAAATGGAAGAAGAGGGTCCATGATGGGGAAGCCACACTGCAGCCTTCATAGCTATGTGGACATGATATTTTTGGGTGTGTGTGTGTGTTTGGGCTGCAGCCTGACAAATCTAGTTCTCCGACATTTCAGAAAGTATCACTATCATTATCATTTATTAAAATTCTTTGTTTATTGCCTCTAAGCCTGCTTGGGTTCCTGAGGTCATGGACAGCAGATAGAAACAGATGCAAATGTTACTTGAAAACAAAGGTCCAAAACACAAGTTTGAGATTGTTCTGTTGCCACAATAAACTACAATTCTCACGATTCCCTAGCACTGAGCCAGGGCAGTTAAAGCGGTCTCAAACTGGCTTATTTCTGCAGTGTATTTTGGACCAATTTGACACCTGAAAATCTGAAATTTTTGAAAACCAAGTTTAAGAAACACACAATTAAAGTAGTCCCAAAAGGCAACATTGGTTTTAAGGATTAAAGACCACAGAGAGGAATGGCCTATAACCCCACATAAATCAGATATTTACAATTTGACATCAGTCATGGGCTTTGTAGTTTCAAGAACAATCAGGATTTGAAACACCCAGTAGGTCATAAAACATGGTTGTCAAATTGCGTTTGGTCTGATGGGGGGGGGGGGGGAACAGTGTAGGCCTTCCATGAATTATATAATTTGTAGGAAACAGCTATTTGTTGTTATTGTTAACTGACATCTTCAGGCCCCCCTGTCCTCTACTGCTCTGCTCAGCTCCTGAAAACTCATATTCATGGTCTCTTTAATAAAATCCATCCATCTAGCATGTGGCCTTCCTCTCTTTCTATTTCCTTCCACTTTTCCTAACATTAATGTCTTTTCCAATGGTTCATGCCTTCTCATGATGTGTCCAAAGTATGACAGTCTAAATCTTGTCATCTTGGCTTCTAGGGATATCTCTGCCTTGAGCTGTTTTAGGACCCATTTGTTTGTCCTTTTGGCTGTCCATGGGATCCTCAAAACTCTTCTCCAGCACCACATCTCAAAGGAGTTAATTTTTTTCTTATTATCTTTCTTGACAGTCCAGCTCTCACATCCACACATGGTAATAAGGAATACAATGGCTTGTATGATTCTAACTTTTGTGCTAAGCTGTATATCTTTGCATTTTAGAATCTTTTCTAGTTCTTTCATAGCCACCCTCCCCATTCTTAGTCTTCTTCAGATTTCCTGGCTGCAGTCCCCATTCCGATCAATGTTTGATCCTAGATATGAGAACTTTTTTATTATTTCTATTTTCTCATTGTCTAGTTTTAATGTGTGTAAGTTCTCTGTGGCCATTATTTTTGTTTTATGTTCAACAGTATGCCTGCCTTTACACTTTCTTCTTTGATCTTCCTTAGTAGTTGTTCCAGGTCTGTGAGGTTCTCTGCTAATATTATGGTGTTGTCAGCATATCTCAGATTGTTGACATTTCTTCCTCCTATTTTCACTCCTCCTTCTTCCATGTCCAAGCCTGCTTTCCTTACAATATGTTCTGTATATAGGTTGAATAGGTAGGGTGATAGGATGCAGCCTTGTCTGACTCCTTTGCCAATCTGTGGTTCAATCTGTGGTTTGCCAATCTGTGGTTCTGTTTCTCCATGTTCTGTTCTGACAGTAGCCTCTTGTCCTCAGTACAGATTTCTTATTAGGACTATCAGATGTGTGGGCACTCTCATGTCTTTAAAGATATTCTTTAGCCTTTCATGATCTATGCAGTCAAAGGCTTTGCTATAGTCTATAAAGCACATGCTGATTTGGAACTCCTCACTATGCTCCATTAGCCGTCATATATTTGCAGTGTGATCCCCGGTGCCTCTTCCTTATATATAAATATAAATATATAAATATATTAATATATTAATATAGCATCGGCTATATTAATATATTAATATATTAATATAGCATCGGCTATATTTAGTGTTAAATGAATTTATATTGCATGCAAGTTTTTGAAAACATGATAACATAGGAACATCATCATATGGATTCAGATAATTGACACTGTCAGTATTCAAACATTCATACTTCTTCCCACATATCACACTTCCACTTCACTCTCTGGAAGACTGGTCCATTAATCTGTTTCAAAATTAGACTTCACTCATGTCACTTGGCAAAAATTCATGTACTCATACAAGATGAAATACTTGTTTGTAATCAATATCCAGTTTACTTCCTAGGTATGTCCCTTTCTTCCTAAAATTCAGCATTCTGAAGCATTCTTTCTCCTGGAGCAGAAACACATTGGCTTTAGCTA
This sequence comes from Phrynosoma blainvillii, assembly GCA_026167975.1. Classification (NCBI taxonomy): domain Eukaryota; kingdom Metazoa; phylum Chordata; class Lepidosauria; order Squamata; family Phrynosomatidae; genus Phrynosoma; species Phrynosoma blainvillii. The sequence goes on along the minus strand of JANUYF010000001.1, from coordinate 34,671,932 downwards.
ACCCTAAGGAGCCTAAGTTTTCTGCGGGATTGACCATTGACTTGGGAAGATGAAACCTATAATGGTATTTCAATACTGCTGTCTGTATGTTCATCCATCCATCAGTTCATTTGTCCAGACCTGGTCAGAATTTTCGAAATATGTTGTCTCTACATTCTAGAAAGGGAAGCAGACACTACATAACTGGCTTTAGAGGGTGACAGTGGTTTCTATCCATGGAAACTCAATGCATCATTTTGAACCCATTTTTTTCAGGATTCTAAATCATAAGTGACCAAGCTAGAAATAGCTGTCCATAATAGAGAATGAAGGGCAATGGAGGGGATGGAGCTAGCATACTCATTTTCATTCCTTTTCCTTATGTGAAGAGCCTGCATATTTTGAGGGCTGAAGGCTTCTCCATCCACCCACCCACCCATCTGTGGTTCATGTACCAAATGGTGGAAGAAGGATAACCCCCCAAATGGTGGAAGGTGGCACTCCTGTGCTCCATTCACAAGCTTTCCATTCATCTATATGTGATCTTTTGGGATATGGCATATTAAATTTTTTAAGTTCCACCCTTTCTCTGAGAAGCTCAGGGAAGTATAAATGGCCTGCCACATGCTTTATCTTCACAAAAACCCACAAATCAATGCATTTGTGTGGTTCCTCAGTGTCTAATTATTTAAAATTATGAAATGCAGGACATGCTAGAAAATGTGGCAGATCCAGTTCTGAACCAAGGCAAATGGTACTTTACCATTCATAACATAAAAGTACGAATGTCAGATTGTTACCACTGTTAGCCACACTAGTAAACTGTATAAAAACTCAAAAATCAGCTCATCTGTATATATTTAATTTTAATGATTAAACAAAGAACAACATACTGTGCCATGTTTTTCAGTGAAATCAATGGAACTACTGATATATATCAACTTTGTAACAAAGAATGACACATGAAACCTTCTTGTGGATCAGACCATAAACTCACAAAGCCCAAAAGCAGTGGCCAAATCTAAGAGCACCACTCATCCTCTGCTCTTTGTGCTTCCCGAGCAATTCAGATGCACTGTCTCTGACCATGGAGGCCGCACTCGCTTGTCACAGAACTATTTTCCAGAATTTGTCTAATCCTCTTTTAAAGCCCCTTAAGCCACCACTTCAGTTGATGTCAGAGAATTGTCAGAGTTAATTAAATATTTTCTAAAGAAATATTTTTGTCTGTCCTGAACTGACTAGCAATCAATTGATAGCCAGCATTTGGGGGTGTGGGGAATATTTCTGGACTTTTAGTATAGATATCATTTGGATGAAACCCAAGTCCTGAGCCAACTTGGGCTTGATAAGTATAGTTTTCTCCTCTGGGGCTGCAAGCGGTGAAGTTGTGAACCAGAAGATGATTTGTATAGGATTCAGGATTTTTTTAAATGAGGTGTGGGGGGGAGATGAAAATGATTACTGTCACTTAGGTTTTGCTTTTATGAAAATTCCCAGGGTACAGAAAGTAGGGGAGGAAAGGTATAGGGCCACTTTCTAAGCCTCTGGCATGGTTTACCAGGGTTCTCCAATCATTGGTCTGTTGGAGAAAGGATTGTGAGGTACATAAATATACAGTTATAGCATAAATGTACAGTTTCCAAAGTACTGGATTAGGTATGAACTGAATCTTATGGTTAGTGCACATCCCTACTAAACCTGATTGATTTGGTAACACTAAAGATTTAAAGTTTAGATTTTACTAGGTTTGCCTATTCTCAGGCACTGGTTGTACTAGTGATTCATGGCTTGCAACTAATCATATGTGGGAAAATGTGCGATAACCTTCTTCCTATCAGTATAAAGATTTTAGAGAGGTATGGAAGCAACTGTGGCCCTGAAGTGTAATTGTATCATAGTTATTACAGCACAGAGTTGTACTAATAGTCTATTGTCTTCAGTAAATAACAGAAGCAAAAATACCAATGGGGGCCATTTGACAAATTAAAAATGGATCAAGGGAACTAGTTTCCAAGTGGAATCTATAGTCAGCAGGAGTGGCAGGAGCTATCTGGGGGATGCTTTATTGGCTGCATGGATGGGAGGCGGTGGTGAAGACCCAAACCTAGGGTAGCCATTTGTCCCAGAAAACTGGGAAAATCCCAGACTGAATGGACTAAAAAAATGTCAACCAGGCCAGTTGAAGTAGTAAATCCTGAATTTCGCATTCATCCCAGTCCAATGGGTAGGTTAAAATGTGGCAGTGGTGATGAAGTAGGAAGCTATGTAAGAAGACTGGCACTTGCAGGAGTCTCGTCCTGATCTGCAGGCTCTGGTTGCTACTGCACAGACATAGCATTGCCACCTTATTGTTCTACTCACTCACTCCTTCCCACAGCAGGCCCAGAAGATGGGAAGGGAAAGGAGGTAAGCAGAGATGGCCTTGTGTTATGTGGGGATTGTGTTGGTGTCTTGAGTCTTGGGCTAGGCAGTACAGTGTAACTTCACTTCCAAACAGCCTCAAGAGAGTAAAGGGAGTCCCTTTGGGGCTGCTTGGAAGCATCCCTCCCTTCACAGCAGCTAGGGGAGAAAAGAAGAAGAAAAGAGCTGTTAGCTTGGTAGTGGTACTGAGGCTGAAGCATAATGGTAGGAAAAGTGAAATGATTAATGTGTTAAATACCATAATCAGAATGTAAATTAATAATAGGCATAATTACAGTAATGCAAATTATATACCCAGTTATGAGGGGCTGGAATATGGCAACCCTACCTAAACACCAAAGTAATCCTCTTCTGGTTTTGAAGAATTGTTGTCATTTTTCATTCAGTGGTACAGGACATGGTGCAACCTATTTAAAAGGCAAATTGTTGCTCTTAGACTCACAGAATCATAGAGTTGGAAGAGACCTCAAAGGCCAACCAGTTCGATCCTTTGCCAAGCAGGAATACACAATCAAAGCATCCCCAACAGATAGCCATCCAGCCATCTTCGAAGCTTGCAGAATGGCAAGTGACCTTCCTTAATTCCAGAAAAATAAGTCAAGGGCTTCCAAATAGCCACAGCTACACTTTGCCCAGCCATGTCTTGTTCATCTTTCTTTCAAACAAATCATACAGATGTGTGTGAATTTGACATGACAGTCCCAATTAATTCTCTGTCATCCCACTTTTTCAACTGCTTTAAAAATGTCTTTGTCTTCTTCTCACTTTCCCCCTTTTGTCATCTTCCTACTTCAATTGTTTTTAATTGTATTGCTCTTGTTTTTAATCATATTGCTCTATTAATTTGTAAACCACTTTGTGTTCTAATTTGGGAGGAAAGTGGGAAGAAATAAACTACTACTGCTACAACTACAACTACAACTACAACTACTACTACTACTACTAATATTAATGCAAAATGAGTGCAAAATACAAAACTAGTTTGCACTTGATTGACTCATCTGGGAGAGAGGAGAGGTGGAGTCTTGTCCTTCGCAGTAGGCTCAAGCAAAAGCAAATTGCTTCAGTCTCTCTTAGCTTGTGCGTTCTTCCTCATTAGTAACTTTAACCCTCTTGCTCACACTTTGATGTTGCTTGGCTATTTGTGTTCCAGTTTTCAGTTGTGAAATGTTGGAGGGTATACAAATTCATGGAATACTGGAATACTGTGTCCAGTTCTGGGCACCACAATTCAAAAAGGATGTGGAGAAACTGGAGCGTGTCCAAAGGAGGGCAACTAAAATGGTGAAGGGTCTGGAAACCAAGCCCTATGAGGAACGACTTAGGGAGCTGGGGATGTTTAGCCTGGAGAAGAGAAGACTGAGAGGTGATATGATAGCCGTGTTTAAATATTTGAAGGGATGTCATATCGAGGAGGGAACAAGCTTGTTTGCTGCTGCTCCAGAGACTAGGACCCGAAACAATGGATGCAAGCTGCAACAACAGAGATTCCACCTCAACATTAGGAGGAACTTTCTGACAGTAAGGGCGGTTCGAGAGTGGAACACACTCCCTCGGAGAGTAGTGGAGTCTCCTTCCTTGGAGGTCTTTAAGCAGAGGCTGGATGGCCATCTGTCAGGGATGCTTTGATTGGGAGTTCCTGCATGGCAGGGGGTTGGACTGGATGGCCCTTGTGGTCCCTTTCAACTCTATGATTCTATGATTCTATGTTTTCATGTTTTTGTGCAGAGATTTGTTAGTTTTAAATTGTATGTTTTGTGTGTTACATCTCCCCCTAGCTATCATGAGTTCCTAGGAAGAAAGATTTCAATATACTGTATTAAACAAAACTGTTTTTAAAAGTAAGACCATATTATGGAGGGCAAACAAAACCCTAGCTTGTACAGGTTTAGACCAACCATGTCATTTTTACATCCTTCAGTGCTAACTGGAGATTGCAGGAACTGGGCCAGAATCTTTTTGCACAGAAAGGTTAGTCTTTTCTACTAAGCTACATCTCTTCTCTATGGGTATATTACATCCACAGTACTTTCACTGCCCACTTCATGCATCTGATGAAGGTGAGGCATTTAATTAGCTGGTAACACTATCAAAAATTCAAACATAATGGGTAGATAACTTAATGCTTTCAAGAATCACAAAGTCATGTGAATAATCATGCTATGTTGTTCTCATAACAACTTTATGAGGACAATGTTATGAGATCAACAAAAATAATATAATTAAGTTTGATACTTGGGCTAATGACAAAAAAGTTTGGAAAGTTACTTTTAGGAAGAATTAATTACAAGTTGAAACCATCCATAACTGACCAATGAAGGGATGATGCTATGGGAACTATTCGACTGCTATTCAGTTATATTGTTGTTAAATGGCAACCCTGTGGATGAGACATCTCCACTGCCTTGCCCAGATCATGCAATCCCTTCCCCATAACCCCCCTGATTGAGTCTATCCATTTGGTCTGCAGTCTTCCTCTCTTTCTTCTACCCTCTACCTTTCCTAGTATTATTGTTTTTTCTAGTCATCTGTGCCTTCTCATTATGTGGCCAGTACCAAGAACCCATTTGTTTGTCTTCTTCGCTGTCCATGGTATCCTAAGTACTCTTTTCCAGCAACACATTTCAAATGAATTGATTTTCTTTCTGTCTGCTTCCTTCACTGTCCAGCTCTCACATCTGTACATGGTAATTGGGAATACAACTGCCTGAACGATTCTGACTTTAGTGCTCAGTTGTATGTCTTTGCTCTTCAGTATCTTTTCCAGTTCTTTCATAGCTGCCCTTTCCTAGTCTTCTTATTTCTTGACTGCAGTCTCCATTCTGGTCAATGTTTGATGCTAGATATGGGAATCTTTGACTATTTCAATTTCCTCATTGTCTAGATTGAATTTGTGTATTTCTTCTGTGGTCATTATTTTTGTTTTCTTTATATTTTGCATCAGGCTTGCCTTTGCACTTTCATCTTTGACCTTCCTTATTAACTGTTCCAATTCCTAAATTCCTTCTGTTAATAATATGGTGTCATCTGCATATCTGAGGTTGTTAATCTTAATTCCTCCTTTTTCTGATTCTAATTCTGCTTTTCTTATGATGTTTTCAGCCTCTAAGTTAAACAAGTAGGATGATAGGATGCAACCTTGTCTGACCCATTAGCCTATTGCGAACCAGTCTGTTTCCCCAAATTCTGTTCTGATGGTGGCCTCCTGTCCTTGGTACAGATTTCTCATCCGGACTATATTCAGTTATATACACAACATGATTTTCTCTTCATGTTGGGATAGAAGCTACTGGGGAAAACTGGACTGGAGTCTGAAAGGTAAAGAGCCATTGAAAGTACCACCACATTATGTTCTCTGAAACACACAGACACACACACACAAAGCTATCACACATCCAAAGAACTGAAGAGAAGAAACAATCTTTACTACATTCTCTTTTTATGTCCTTCCAATGTTTTAGGCATTCAAAGCTGAGAGCTGTTACTTTATACCAACACCGCATCCAGTACAGAGATCAATGGATCACTCTATAGTTTTAAATCTTTCATATCTCAAATGGGACATTAAACCCAACTATGACTTTATTTGTTGGGTGAGCATAGTGAAAGGTAGCAACATGTTCACTTCTTGCATGACAATTGGGCAGAATAGTGATTGCATATTTTATCTCTTAACATCTACAAAAGATCAACATTTGTTTATTTTATATGTATGTATTTATTTAAATTATATCTAATTTAAAAAAAGAAAAGAAAGAAAGCTAGGAATCCAGACCAGTTTATAGTGAAAATAGGCCCAGTATAACATGGCTAGAATCAATGTAAAACTGACCCTGTTTATTTATTTACTTAATTTCCTACCTCTCCCTCAATCTCAAGACCCAAGTAGGTTGCAGTGTGGTTAAAAAACAGACACAACTAAAAACACAGTATAACTAAATAGATCATTCATATTAAAACAACAGCCATATCAAAAACAATGTAAATGATTTTCTCTTCATGTTGGGATAGAAGTGGGGCACTTTCTTTTCCTTTCTCACTCATTTTTCTATCCTCTGGTCTTCATGCAGCCTTCCCCTTTTCTAATTCTCCTCCCACTATGAAATGCACAATAGAACAGATTTGGTGCTTTTCTAAGCCATCCATGTTTTCATTGCCCCCAGGCAGATTATTCATAGTTCAATTGATGCTATTGCTCCTGGCCCTCACTAGCTAGGGCCCATTGCTCCAGGAGAAGGATGTCACTTTCCTCCCCATCTCCAGTCACTTCCTGAATCCCTTGATGTTTATGTTATCACTAGCGTTACCAGGTGTCTATTATTGTAAGGGATGTCCCTTATTTGAGGGCCAGAAAGCCTAATAGGGCTAGCAGGTGTTCTTCTTATTCTCTGTTTAAGGGTTGGAAGGTTTTTCCTTTTATATAGACTGCATATGTTCAAAATTCCTGTATTTTGAGGGTGTGGAACCTCCAGAAAGATAAAAATGTGTAATTTATGAATGTGGACAATATGTTTTACAGAGAATCACATGGCTATGTTAATGAAAATCAATACTATCTTTGGGTATTTAGGTAGACCACAACCTTGTTAATACTACTTTGACACTGTCAGCTCTGCATGTCATGAATTTTCACTGTCCCTCATTGCTGTTTTGAAAACCTGGCAATGCTACTTATCATCAACAGTGTGTGTGTTATGTGAGTAATTGAATAACAGTTAATGGGATCAGGCTGTTAGTCTCATCAAAGCTGAAGGGTTGAAAAACCCATATGAAGATCTTTGTATAGTTGTTTATTGCACCATTTCATTTCTATGCCACGACTCCAAGATTTGCTCACACAAAAGGGGTCCTGTTTGGGACCTACTCCAGGGCCCCCACCGGCTTAATTATGCCTTGTTCCTCCCAGATCTCTCTGTGTATGCACAGACAGACAGAGGTTGCACCTGCATTTTTCAAGAAGTGAATGATCTGGAAGTGTATATGGCTTAGTCTTCCAAAGCTCCATCATGAACTAATTGGAAATGTTTGAATGAAGCTTCAAGTTTTCTTGTTCTTATACCTGAGGAGGCCAGTATTTTACACGGAGTAACTCAACATAGTATTGCAAACTACAGACATGTTTGCATTGACGACAATCAGTTAATGAATTTGTTAAAAACAAGTCACACTCTCTCAGCCTAAAAGGAAGGCAAAGGCAAACCCCCTCTGAACAAAACTTGCCAAAGGAACCCCATGATGCCTTAGGGTCACCATAAGTTGGAAAAAATCTGAAGGCACACAATAACACAACAATGAATGAGAGACCTCCATAACACCCTGTGATCAACAGCCTTGCTCAAGTCTTGCAGACTCAAGCCTGTGGTTTCCTTGACTGAGTCCATCTACCTGTAATGCAGTTCTTCTCTTTTCCTACTGCCTGCCACTGTAACGAAACGTTATCATGCTTTCTAATGAGTCATGTTGTCTCATTATATGTCAATGGCCTCAAGTTGGCTCATTTTGGCTTCTAGAGAGAGTTCAGGCTTGATTTGCTCTAGGATTTATTAGACATTTTGGAAGTCTGTGGCATCTGTAGAGCTTTCCTCCAGCACCACATTTCAAATGAATTGAATCTTTTCCTGTCAGTTTTCTTCACTCTCCAGCTTTTGCAAACATACAGAGAAATCAGAAATATGGTGGCATGGAAGTATGGCCATAGGAGTCCATTTTGTTTTCCCAGGGATGAAGAAAACAGTATCCTCTAGATATTTTGGTCTGTGAAACACAATAGCCTGGGACAACATGGCAAGGCTTTGTGGGAATAGGCGATCCAGACATCTAAAGGCTATTTGTTGTTGTTGTTGTTTGTTGTGTGCCTTAAAGTTGTTTCTGAATTATGATGAGCCCAAGGGGGTTTCTTTCTATTATGGGTTTTTTTTGGCAAGATTTGTTCAGAGGTAGTATGCCATTGCCTTCCCTGAGGCTCAGAGCATGTGACTTGCCCAAGGTCACCCAGTGGGTTTCATGGTGGTCCATAATTCAACAGAAGGTAGTTAATTGTTCCTCCTGCTCTGTGTGATCACATCTGCTTACCTGTCTGATTGTGCTGCTTCTTGCTATCCTTTCTGTCTTCCAGAGTTTTGCCAGGGCTGGTTTGTTTTTTTGGAAAGTGCTCTCTTTGTTATGAAATGCAACAGTCCATTGCCATGACATTTCAAGTTTACGAAAACCACCTGAGAGAATGAAATTAATTATATTTGTTATGTGCTAACATAATTAAGTACTAGGACTACCACCACACAATGTGACCTTTGGGAATTTATACAAATGAATTACCTTGAACAGAAGCTATATGACCATTTTGAAGGTCAGAACCATCTTGTGTCTTTGGTCATCACCCAATGGTGGCAGACACCAACTGCCTTGTTACTTTTATTTATTTAAAAATCTCAGTACACAACAGTACACAACTATTCAGCTGTAATTTTATAGGGGGATGTAGCATGGTAAATAGACATCTCTATCTATCTATTTTTAGACTGTATGCCATTGGCAGGTTATATTCTGTTCTGATGATGCCTGTAAATGCAAATTTATGGCACTATATAAATAAACATTAATCATCATCATCATCATCTATCTACTTTAGTGGCACAATAGCTGCTACTGTGGCATGGAACCTACAGCTCAGAAATCTTGAAGGCTCTTGGTGGTGTGGTAGCAGTCCATGATGGCTTAAATGCTATTTCCATGCGCAGAATGCTCTTGTATCTGAATTGGAAATACTACCAATAATGTGCAGCATTGATATTGATGTTCATGTGAATAGGGAGGGTGGCTATGTAATCTTCTTTAAACTTTTTGAAGGACTGTGCAGTTGAATTCTAAGTTTAAAGATAACAAATTATAAGAAGGGGGGCTTTGAGATTGGTTGTTGTTGTGTGCTTTCAAATAATTTTCAGCTCTTTGCAACCCTAAGACAATTCTACCATTTGGTTTTCTTGGCAAGATTTATTCAGAGGGGATTTGCCATTGCCATTCTCTGAGGTTGACAGACTGTGACTTGCCCAACCGGCTTTCCATGTCCATACCATACCTGGTCATTATCTTCTCCACTATGGGTAGATATTAAGTGCTTCTATTTAAATTATGATTATTATTTCTAAATATGCAGCTTTATATATAAATAAGTGCATGCACATATTATGCAAATGTATGGTTTCTTTTGTCCTATTTGGGGCAGAAGGAAAATCTACTCCATCTTTTTAAGTATGCAAAGGGATCTTGGGGCATCTTTGAGACTATGAGAAAGAAGTACAATAATATCCAAAATCCACAATACAGTGATACCTTTATTGGGCAACCAAAATGCACAGAGTACATGTTGCAAACTTCTGAAGATCCACTGGCTTCTTGATCCGGCACATGTGTTAAAAAAAATCATACAGGAGAGGAAAAAAAGGTATGGCAATGTTAGTCTCATGCCTGCATTTTGTCAAGATGTAGCTGTTCTCAGTTCAGGTGGTATGGAGGGACATTTATGCAGACAGACCCCTCCTCATTTTGGCCATGTGGGTACTCCAGGAAATAAAATTTAAGTTCCATTAGCAACAAGTTGTACCATAAGCTTTGATAGACTTTGGGCCTTTGCAGACTGCCAGAAATTGAGGCACTGCCCTGGCTCAGTGCTAGGGAATCATGGGAACTGTAATTTATTGTGGCACCAGAGCTCTCTGACAGAGAAGGCTCAATGTCCCAGAAAAAAATACAATTCCCATGACTCCCGAGCACTGAGCCAGGGCAGTGCCTCAATTTAATGTGCACTATTTCTGGCAGCCTGCAAAGGCCCTTTGTCTACCTCCTCAGCTAATTCTACAACTTCTTTCACATAGTTATCTCAAAGGTGCTATAAGATCCCTTTGCATACTGATATTACATACTAACATGGCTATGTCTCTGAATTCTTCCCTCTTGTTAAGTGACTGTCTTCTGCCATGATGTGCAAATGTATGTGTCTATGACACTCAATAATGCAAGGAGTGGCAAAGCTCTTAAAATTTATTCTCAGCCTATAGCATTTGTTTCTAAGCTTGTCTTCCTGTCCACAAGTCGGCTTCCAGTCTTTAGCAAGATAATGATTATAGCCATAAGTGAAAATCTCAGTGTGGACTTGGATGTTATTGATGTTTGAGTGACAAAATACTTACATATAACATGCTCCTATTGAGTTGCCTTGCATGGTCCCTGAATCCTGTCTTACTGCACTGAAAATAAACAGAAAGGAGCCTTTTCTTCATGACATACTGTTTGCTGTGTTAAATATTGGCTTATTTATGTGAGTTCCAAAAATTTGCTATCGAGCAAGGAGCCATCCATCAGCTAAGGACATGAAAAGGCATTTGGAAAGGAGAATTTAAAGGGGACATGCACACACACACACACACACACACACAAAAGGAAGCACAGAAATAGAACTCAGCCAGTCTCCTCTAAGTCCTTAGTTTGGGCACCAAGTTAAGACACAAAAGCATTTGCAACAACATTGTGGGAAGAGAGAATAAAAGAGAGGCTGTACAGCCATTAAGGCAATTAAGGAAAGATTAAGGTTGCTTTTTGCTGAAAGACCCATTAATCAATAGGCCAGAAATCACAGCATGTTGCAAAACATAAGTCTCCCAAAAGGGGGGGAGGTGGGAGGGAGAGCAACCCTCCCCCCCCCCCCCCCCCACATTCAGAGTTCCTCAAGAGAAGCAATGGACTGCATATAAACTGGTTGAATACAAGAATCTGCACTGATAACACTGGCCAAGGAGTGGGAGGTTAAGTAGGTAGGTAGGAAAATAGGAAATCTCTCTTCCCAGGAGATTAGAATGGTTAGAGCTAATGGTACCACCAACCAGTTGCATCCGGATGTAGTCATGCTTCAAATATCCATGACTAACATTAATTCCATTAATTTCACTGGGACTAATCTAAGCATAGAGTTTGCAAGACCTGAGCAGGTCAGTTGATGACCCGCAGTCTTAGAGGTCTCTCATTGACAGGGTTGTCATAAGTTGAATTTGATTTGATGGCAAATAACAACAACAAATCTAAGCACAACTAAGTTTGGATCCAACTGTACGTGCTCAGTGTGATATTTCCATTTGTATGAACTGTGAAGACAGAATCCACTCTTATATTGGATTGTACTAGTGAACATGATAATTAATATCAGAATCCTGTATTTCTAATAGTGATCTTCACTGAAACTATACTTGAGTAAACATGTATAGAATTGCTTTGTTAATATATCTTAAACTGAAAGGCATTGAAAACTCTTTCAGAAAAGTATTTTATGTGTACACAGAGGAGATGATAAATATTGTTGACACTGCTATTCCCAGAGAAAGGGGAGTAGGTAAGAAATCACCACCACCACAAGAGGAGATCCATCAGTGGGCCTAATCTAGGTGTTGACTCACTTCACAATGGTTCAGTCTAGGTGGAGCAACAGATGGTGGTTTATCATTGGACTGTGGCTCTGGAGACCAGGGTTGGAATCCTGGCTCAACCATGTAAATCCACTGGGTGACCTTGGGCAAGTCATGGTCTCTTAGCCTGAGAGGATGGCAATGGCAAACCCCCTCTGAAGAAACAGGCCAAGAGAACCTCATTATAGGTTCGCTTTAGGGTTGCCATAATTTGGAATCAACTTGAAGGCACACAACAACAACAAGGTGAAACTAACCAACATCAAGGGACAGTAACAATTTTTCATCTAATGCACAAAAGACATGGTGGGGTCAGCAAGAGAAAGGAAGAGCTAAACCTCACATTCATGATTAAATGCCCCAAAACCCGAGCTCACTATATGCAGCCTTATTTAACTTGTTATTGTATGCCTTCAGGTTGTTTTTGACTTATAGCAACCCCAAGGTGAATGTATCATGGGGATTTCTTGGCAAAATTTGTTCAGAGGTGGTTTGTCTTTGCCTCACTTTCAGGCTCAGGGAGTGTGACTTGCCCAAGTTCACCCTGTGGGTTTCCGTGGCCAAGCAGGGATTTGAATCCAGATTTGTTGACCAATACCCAAACCACTACACCATGCTCGCTACTATCCTTGGTCAAAATAAGTAATCCTATATTGCAGATGAAAGATGAGGCTGATCACTTTGACATCATCATTTTCCACTTTAAAAAATGGGTTATGAAATTGCTAAAACTATCAGCGTACTAAATAAATAAAAAGAGCTGTTATGGTTGAGGGAGGAGTTGAACTAAGGACTTTCCGGTTCTTAGTCACTATAAAATCCAGCTAAGTGAAAGCAACTCTCTTATATGTTCCACCCCAATGGCCTGCCCAGATACAAAGATCTCCTACTGCTTTTGAAATGTGCTCAAGCAAGGTTTCTGGTGATCTTCCAAGGGAAGAATGCTTCACAGAATGGGAACCAGTTGCAAAGAGTGCTTCTTAGTTTGAACTACTGTAATTTCTGCTGCTAATCCTAGAGCCTCTGTTCTTCCAGCTGGTAGCAATCAACCTGTTACATGCCACAGGCTGAGTTTTGCAGTATTGCCTTCTCCTGTATTTTGCTTCTTAACTTGTTAACAATAAAGCTGCCTTATCCAAAGAGAAAACTGCAGTCCTGTGAGCATTTGCATGGAGGTAAGATCCACTAGAGGTAGTGGGATTTATTCCTGAGGAATAGGACTAAACTGCACAAATGATAAGAGCTGGAAAGATTTGAAAAAATTATTACAAGGCAGAACCATCAACAGATTTCTTAAGCAGTCATGCAACATAGTGCAATGCTAACTAAAATTCTTATTTTTCTTTATTTAAATATTTCTATATCCTATATCAAAAGAGTTTAGGGTGTTGTACGATTAAAATTAAAGTAAATTAAAGCTAAAACAATAAATTTTAAATAATTCTTATTTTTCTTTATTTAAAGATTTCTATATCCTATATCAAAAGAGTTTAGGGTGTTGTACAATTAAAATTAAAGTAAATTAAAGCTAAAATAATAAATTTTAAATAGGCTAAAAGCATGTTAAATCAAATGTTGCTTCATGCAGACTAGGGCTGAATCTACTGTCAGTGTTTGAAAAAGGTATCTTTTTCTAACTTCATTTCTCAGGACGTTTTCACACTGGGCTCCCTAAAGCCAGCTGGAGCCCTTCCCCTAAAGCCGGCTGGACCCTGTGCCGCTGACACCGGAATGACTCCGGCGGCGGCAGGCTAATTCCTTTTGCCACCTGGAATTACCTGAAGCCGGAGTTAGCCAGGAATTAGCTTGCCGCTGCTGGAGTGAGGCCGGACTTAGGGCTCCGTGTGTTTGAACACACGGAGCAAAAAGCTGGCCGGACGGAGGGATGACACCGGAAGGGGCGGGGTTTGCCGCCGCGTGTGTGTGAACACACGGGAAATGGAGCCGGAGTGAGGCCGGCGGGAGGCCGGCTAGCGTCCTCAAAAAGGCCAGTGTGAAAACGTCCTCAGAATCCTTCACCCACACATGGCTTTGCATATTTATTCGGCCCAGAAAGCTAATGCTAGAACAGAGCTGAAGTAGGCCCTTTCTATCCATTGGAGTTTGGTTCCAGAACCTCCTGTAGATACCAAAATCTGTGGATACTCAAGTCCCATTAAATACAGTAGCATTATAAAATGGTGTTCCTTTTATAAAGTAGCAAAATCCAGATTTGCCTTTTGGAATTTATATCATTTTGGAATATTTTCAAGCTGTGTATGGTTGAGTCCATGGATAAAAAATCTGTGGATATGGCAGTCCAACAGTATATTCAGGCAGCCCCCTATTGGTTCCATGGTCCTAGGATCATATCTATAGGTGGGTGGAGAGGTCTGTTCATACATAAGGTAGTCTGTCCTTGGATGTCCACTTGGTATGGCAGCTATAATCTTTCACACCATCCATCCCTCACTCTTGGTGCTCCAATAATGGAAACAACCCAAGAGAGACATTCCAAAGACATGCCAAGAGTGGATCAGTAAAGGCTTCAAATCCATTGGATAAAAAAAAAAAAGTATATGGCAAGAACACAACTATTTTATTTTATTTATAACTCTAAGGCCTTCTCTGCATGGGCCAAAAGACCTGTTTCCCCCCTTTCTGGTGGTGTCCTGTTTGGACAACACACAGTCCCAACTCTGGTTCTGGTCCTAACAATCTGGACAATGCTTGGCACATTCAGCACTAGAACAGGGGTATAACACCTTTAAAACTATTTTTAAAACTTACCTTTTAACTCCTGATCTTCCAGGAAGATCCAGATCCCTCTGTTCCTTGAATGTCCTGCTGAGCCACCCAATGTGTCTGCCAGCACCACAGATTGCTTACTCTGACATCAGAACAAGGCACCCAGCTGTGTGACAGTCAGAAGTGACCTGTGGTGACAGCGGATGCACCAGGTGGTTCAACAGGACACCTGTGCAGACAGCTGTCCCTGTACAGGAATAGAGGAGACTATTTTTCAGCCTAACCAAATGCTCAAGATAGACATTTTAGAAGGCATTTTGCACAAAGTTAAATTGCACTTGGATTAGCTAGATATAAACCAAAAAGGTTTGAAAATTTGTAGAAATTAATAAAAAATTAATACTTTAGAAACTATTACTAAATTCATTAAAACTCCCTCTTCTTGTATAACAAATTAAACACCACACTTGTTGTGCACATGATTATTAAATCTATATTGATCTATAAGCGTACTGCAAATTGGCTTTAATTCATATGATGATGACTAGAATAGGAACTATCAATATTTGAATAAATAGGTAAATAAATAATGAAAGAAGCTAAATTGACTATAGTATTGACTACCCCTTTGCATTTTGTCACTTTTAGTTTCTTTCTCTTCAGGCAGAGTACCAGACTGAAAACTAGAGAGAGTTCTATGCTTTTAATTGTTTTGGAGGAAAGGAAATTTCAGCAGATGTTGCTTTGTAATGCAACCAAGTAACAAGCAGCACTGGCTGAAATTCCATCTACTACACAACCATTAATTAATGGTACAGGAACCCTCTCCAGTTTTCATTCTGGCAAACTCACAATAGTATATTTAGAGGTTAGGAGCCAGTGTGGTATAGTGGTTTTAGTGTTAGATGACTCTGGAGACTCGGGTACAAATCCCTGCTGGGTGATCTGGGCAAGTCACATGCTCTCAGCCTCAGAAAATCCTGTGATAGGTTTTTCTTAGGTCACCTAAGCTGGAAACAACTTGAAGGAGCACAACAATAATAACAACTGCCAGGTTTAAGTTGCAAATTGTCATGTGAATTTAAAAAACAAAACAAATTCTGGGAAGTACTGGGCGTGCACAACAGCACTTGCTACCCATATGCCTCCCATAAACTGCACTTGCCCCCCCCCCAGTTTAAATGTATGAATTATTTAGTGTTTATTTAAAACATTTATGTTGACCAAGGTTTTCTACACTCATGTAGTTACACAATGTGCAAAGGGATCTTGTAGCACCTTTGAGACTAACTGAACAAAAGAAATTCTTCCTCAGATCTTTAGTACCTTTTTGCATTGCTAATGGAAATCAAATGTTATCTCCTGGACTTTGGAATGCCTTGTTTCCAGTACCACATGGCCAGAGGGAGAAAGGACCCACTTGCATAGATATCCTTCCAAAGAAGAGCACACCAACAACACCTTGAGAAAATGCAAACCTGTGACTGACATTGTCATTTTATAATTTATATTTCTGTATGGTTCTTAACACCTTGCCTGATGAAGAAACTAGTGGAGGTTCAAAAGTTTGCATCATATATTTTGTGCATTTTGGTTGGTGCTATAAAGGTATCAGTGTTTTGTGGATTTTTGATGTTATTGTACATGTCTCTGAATAGTTACACAATGGTTGCACTACACCAGCCTTCTGCTGAATACTGACCTTGTGCAACTGACTGTGTATCTGTCAGTGTGCCTGCTTATTATCCCCTTGAATGATGGGGAATGCACAGTAGCTCTTTTTGTAATCCCAGTGAATCCAGATGTACATTGAGGGCACTGGCAAAGAGTTATGAACCATCCAAGAATGCTCAACTGTATGGCTGGAATCCTGTTTGTTAGTCCCAACTAGGCTAAATCCATTGAATCAAAAGTGGAATGGGGAATCAACACATAGGTAAATCCAATTAACTCAATGACTCTACTCTGTTTGGAACTGACAATAGGATTTAGGTCCATGATGGCTAATGGAGCACACAAAGGAATTACACACACACACACACAAATCACCATGTGCTTTATGGACTACAACAAAGCATTTGACAGCTCTAAAGGTTATGGGAATGCCACTACATCTGATAGTCCTGATGAGAAATCTGTACTCAGAACAAGAGGCTACCATCATAACAGAATTCAGAGAAACAAAATGGTTCCCAGTTGACAAAGTGGTCAGGCAAGGATGCCTTCTATAACCATATTTGTTCAACTAGTATGCAGAAAACATTGAAAAAGTAGCTGGTTTAGATGCAGAAGGAGGAGGAAGGAACACCAACAATCTTAGATCTGAGGGCAACACCATATTACTGGTGGAAATTATCACAGATTTGGAATAAATATGAAAGAGGATCAAAAATGAAAGTGCAGAGGCAGGCTTAATGCTGAAACAAAAATAATGGCCATGGAAGAAATACATAAATTTAACCAAGACAATGAAGAAATTGAAATAGTTAAAGAGTTCCAGTACTTAGGATCAAACATCATTCAGAATGGTGACTGCAGCAATAAAAGATAATAAATAGATTAAAGGGAATTAAGATATTTTGTATAAAACAATATATATCTTTCCTTTTTTGTCATTCTTTCCTATTTTGATAATTGATATTTGTATATTATGGAACTGAAATATGGATGATGTGTTATATGGTGGTCTTATTTT
This sequence comes from Phrynosoma blainvillii, assembly GCA_026167975.1. Classification (NCBI taxonomy): domain Eukaryota; kingdom Metazoa; phylum Chordata; class Lepidosauria; order Squamata; family Phrynosomatidae; genus Phrynosoma; species Phrynosoma blainvillii. The sequence continues at coordinate 34,654,655 of JANUYF010000001.1, read as the reverse complement.
AATTAATAATGCTTTTAAAAATTAAAAAAAATTAGAAAGATGACTGCAGCCAAGAAATAAGAAGAGGCCAAGGGATGGGAGGAGCAGCTATGACAGAACTAGATAAGATCTTAAAGAATAAAGTCATATAGCGGAGCACTAAAGTCAGAATTGTCTAAGGCTGCATTCACACATTTTTGTGCCAAGCAGATCCAGGAAGATTTGATGATGCAATACTAAATCAAAGTTCCCACTATGGGCCTTTGCAGACTGCTAGAAATAGTGCAAATTGAGTCCACTTTAACTGCCCTGGCTCAGTGCTAGGGAATCATTGGAATTGTATTTTTTTCTGAGACATTGACCCTTCTCTGTCAGAGAGCTCTGGTACCACAATAAACTACAGTTCCCATGATTCCCCAGCACTGAGCCAGGGCAGTTAAAGTGGACTCAGTTTGCACTATTTCTGGCAGTCTGCAAAGGCTCTATGTTTACCCCGGTCGAATCTCTCAGTGGCAATTTAACGCTGTTGAAATTCACGTTACCATTTGTATCTATTTAAAATGGAGCTGCCATTTTGATCGTTCTTGGGGGGTTTTAACTGTCAATCAAATTATGTGCATCTACGTCACACTGTTTGGGCGAACCCTCCCATCAACCTCAGAGGATGGTGATGACAAGCCCCTCTGAGGACCTCTTGCCAAAAAAAACCCATGATAGCTTCTTCTTGGGGGATTCCCCCCAGTCAGCGTTGGAGGGTGATGATGGCAAGCCCCTCTGAGGAGCCCTTGCCAAGAAAACCCCCTGATAGCTTCTTATTGAGGGATTCTGCCCAGTCAGCCTCGGAGGATGGTGATGGCAAGCCCCTCTGAAGAACCCTTGGTTCTTCAGACCCTTAACCCCCACCACCACTGATAGGAGGGTTTTTTGCACACATTTGTCATGCCGATGATGGCAGTACTTAAAGGTACTGTATACTGCAGCCATGCAATAGCATAGGTGTGCATAATCTGTCAAATTTTATTTCTTTTTAAAAAGTACACCATCTAATGGGATGTTCTGAGAACCCCCTCCATGGCCATGGCTTTGGCTGGCAAGAAAAGAGCAAAGGGGTGGGCATGATCCACTTCCTGCACATTAACCCCTCCCTTCTTGTGCTCCGAAATGAATTGACAGCAAGTTCCCATTTGTGGCTGGCAAAAAACAAACAAACAACATGGGTCTTTTGAAAAGATGCACAAAATGCCTCATTTTCCAAAGCACTGGGTTAAGGGGAATTTACACCAGGCTCCCCCAAATTTGGGTTGGGAAAACCTGATGCAAATGTGAACGACCCCTAAGTCATAGTAATCCTCATCATCTTGTATGGATGTGAGAGCTGGACAGTCAAGAAAATGGATAGGTGTCGGAGAAGAGTGCTGAGGATACTGTGGACAGCCAAAAAGACAAACAAATGGATCATTGAAGAGATCAAACTGGAATTCCCCCTGGAAGCCAAGATGACAAAAGTGAGGCTCTCATACTTTGGCCATATCATGGAAGGCACAACTCACTACTGTTTGGACATTAATGCTTGGAATGGTGGAGGGAGTAGAAAGAGACGAATCATAGAATCATAGAGTTGGAAGAGACCACAAGAGCTATCCAGTCCAATCCCCTGCCATGCAGGAACTCACAATAAAAGCACCCCTGACATATGGCCATCCAGCCTCTGTTTAAAAACTTCCAAAGAAGGAGACTCCACCACCCTCCAAGGCAGCACCTTTCACTGTGGAACAGTTGTTAGATAGTTCCTCCTAATGTTTAGGTGAACCACACATCAGATGGCTAGACTCATTTAGGGAGGTCAAGGACCTAAACCTACAAGACTTAAGCAAAGCAGTGGAGGATAGGTGGGCTGGGAAAGGGCTCATCCACATGGTCACCATGAGTCCTGGGCGACTTGAGGGCTGTTAAGCACAACAACAACAACAACAGCAGCAACAACAAAAGAGTTATACTGTTAGAGCTCCACTTAGGAAACTGTGAATTGCATATGTTCACAATGACCAATATAGTACAACCAGATACGTAAGGGAACATGCATATGTGTATGACATCAACAGGATTCTGGGTAATATGTGTTTGTGTACATATACACACATATTAAACACATAAGTACAACTGTCTTTTTGAAAGGTTGCAGGTATCTTAACTCCAGGTCCTTTTCTTAGCAGTTGCCCACCACAAACATAAATAGTATAAACATTTCCCCCCCCCTCTACCCTGGAAGCCCTCAAACTGTAAAGGCTGCTCTTACCCAAAATTCCTTGCATCTGTTCTTCTGAAACTTTTCAGGCTTGATATCCTCAGAAGGGGCAACTCTTCCAATCAATTCTGTCCAATTGTGCTGAGAAATTAAAGTGTTTAATCTGTCCCCCCCCCCCTTTTTTTTTTGTAAAATCACTATATACTGCAAATAAGATTGAAGCCTTACACTGAACTATTCTATGGATTTACCTGGGAGTAAGTTAAATTGAATTCATTGGATAGGCATTTGTATCAGTTCAAATTTTCTAACATAGTTTACACAGAGTGCACTGATTTTATTTTGATTTAAATGCATGGTTTTTAAAAAGACCTTGATGAATAAAAAGCTCTTCCTTTGCTGCCAGAAAGATAACGAGATGGTATCCAAATTTATCTGGGGTAATTCTATATCTGGGATGCTACCACCCAATAGGCCCTACACCATTTAAGGCAAAGGTGGGGAAAGTGTAATTTTGGTTGCAGTGGCAGATTTACTTTTTGTGTAAGGAGGTGTCGAGCACCCATTTAAATAAGCAGCAGGCCAGCATAAAGGCTGATTCAGTCTGTAAACCTGAGTTTGTAAGCTCTACCCCCATGACTCAGTCATTAAAAATGTCCAGAATGACCATCAGATGTTTACCTCTGCATAGATTACACAACTTCAACCTCACATTTATAATTTTGTGTGTGAGTATGTTTTTAATTAAATTTGATGTGATATGAAAAGCAACTATCAGTCAAAGCAAGACTGTGTTAGGTGATGAGCAAATAGTATGAATTAGTATAAGACAGCTTCCTCTATTCCTCCTCTACCATTTCCAAATAAGGAATCCCCAGACAATACAAATACATTTTGTTTGTCTCTCAGTACATGAACTTGCACTTTGTCCTATTGGATTTTATTCCATGTCTGTCACTTCAGTTCACAAGGTCATCTAATTCATCCATTCTAATAACCTTATCCTTCCCTGTACCTGTAGTGGCTTCTTACATTGCAAATCGAATTCTCCTGCTCATATTTCCCTCTTGTAAAGTCACAAAAGCAAATGTTGAATAGAATAGGTCCTTGAGGAACTTCACCAATTACTTTTCTACAACTTGAAAGTTTGTCATTTAGCAGAATGCATTTGGATGCTTGGTTGCTCTTCCATTTGTGCAAAAGGATAGGCATTGAGTGGAATTTCTCCTGCATTCTCCTTCTCCAACTGCAGCCCCTGACCACATCTCAAACCATTCCAACAAGTTGCCAACCCACAAAGGCAGAGTTTTGAAGGTGGAGGAGGAGAGGCAGGGATTATGGAGGGAGCGAAACCAGTATGTTATAGTGGTTTGAGTGTTAGATTAGGGCTTTGGGAAACCAGAGTTTGGATCCTTGCTCAACTCTGGAAACCCACTAGAAGACCTTGAACAAGTCACATTCTCTCATCCTGAGAGGAAGGCAGTGGGAAAACTCTGAACAAGTCTCAGCAAGAAATCCTATGATAGGGTCACCACAAGTCTTCTGTTCCCATATGGATATTGTTGGCATCCTTCCTACTGCACAACAAATGGGTGGTGGTGGTACAAATCTTCCTGATGTATGCATATTGGTGACAGCCAGTGTAGTGCAGTGATTTGAACATTGGATGAAGAATACAGAAGACGGGGGTTCAAATTTCCACTCACCTATGGAAATCCATTGTGTGATCTTGAGCAAGTGCGACTCTCTCGGCTTCAGGGGAAGGCAATAGCAAACATCCTCTGAATAAATCTTGCAAGAAAACTCTACAGTAGGGTTGTCAAAGTTGGAGTTGGCTGGGAGACATATAACAATAACAACAATGGAAGGAAGAATGATCCAGAAAATTTCATGAAACAGAAACTGGGATCCAGGTATTTTAGTTTATCTCCTTTACTTCATTATTTTTACCTACTTTGATGCATCCTTTCAGTGGTCATTCCTCCTGCCTAAACAAAGTATTAACTGTTAGGAGTTTTTCACACCGTAAATAATGTGACTTATCCCCAATGGGATATGGTCACTTTTGGGGTTAACAGTGGGTATTATCGCACATGAAATCGCTGCCGCTGAGTGACTACAACCCCTGTCCCTGCCATGCTCAACTGGCTGCTTTGAAAAAACAGCAAGCTCCTGTTTTAAAAGTAGCCGGCTGAGTGCAGCTGGGACCCGGGCTGCAGCCAAGTTGTAGTCGCTTGATGGCAGCTGCAACAATTTCATATGTAATAATATCTGCTGTTAACTCCAAAAGTGACTGTATCCCGTCAGGGATAAGTCACATTATTTACAGTGCGGTAAACGCCTTAATGTAGCAGATTCTTTACTCGGGAGCTTATTGCATGGGGTAAAAAAGGTGTCTTACCTTTTCTGGCTTATGAATCCTCTTCTGGGATGCATCTGGGTGCTATCGTATGTAAATTGCCACCAAATCCTCTGGCCAGATGCAGCCTGGGTAAATCGCAGCTCCAAGTCGGAAGCTTCCATTTTTAAAAAAGGGCTGACTGAGCGCAGCTTGAAGCTGCGGTTTACACGGGCTGTATTCAGCCTGCAGATTCAACGGCAATTTACATTTATCCCATGCGATAAATTCCTAAGTAGATTAACTGTTAGGAGTTTGAAGGTGGGCATTAGGTAGACAAAAACTATGAATTTCTCATATTAAATGGGTAGTTAAGATTCATTTTTAATTCACATTGCCTTTAAACAATTGATTGAAAAAAACTTTTAACCATTGTTTTTCTGTCTGTTTGTGTGTGTCTCTAGTATCTGTCTATCCTCAATCACACAAGGGTACAAGAGAGACTATGGCTATGAGTAAGATGGTGTAATTGAGAATCATCGGCTTTGCAATATGCCTCTGGGCTCCTAATTTTGGGGAGGGGGAAAGCTATGAGAAAGGGGGTGTCTTCTTATGCTAATGAAGAAAGGGAACAGAGTGGGAGGGCAAGCTGCACATGTTAAAACCTGCACCTGAAATAATTGGAAATTGGCTTAAAGTGGAGGCGTGTAACCTGATTGATTTGCCAGCTTCAGGGCATGTTGCCTTCATCTTCAGTGTCGGGGTCATCAGCAATCCCTAATGTACAGATGTAGTTTGAGAGGGAGCCATCACTGATGGGATGGAGCTGACAGCTGAAGGATTTGTAGAGATGACTGGAACATAAACAGAGAACAATTATTTGGGAATTCCTTTGGGTTTGCAATTTTTACACAAAGCAGAACACATTTGTGCCCTACTCAGGAAGCTCATGGTAGAGGGTAGGGAGGAGGGTATCATCTGAAGAAATAGTTATGGGCATTTGACTAGGAAAGATGGGTCAAAAACAGAGGGAGGTCTTGTCATGAAGCCACAAAGTACTGCCAAAACAACATGGGAATGTTGCAGACCTTTGTGAACTCAGCAGCAAGTTCAAACTCCATTTGGCCATAATAACACAAACACATTCATTGTTATAAAATAGCCCTCGACTTTACTGGTTAGAGCTACAAATTCTTGCCCAAGAATGGGTCTAAATCCAGGCATTAGTTGACCCACCTCATGACTGATGGCATCCAATTCAGCCAGTCTGGCTGCTGTGTATATCCAGAGCGAACAACCTGAGATTCCACATGGACAGAAGTCACCAGATGGTTCTCTTGCCAGGTGGAGCACCTGCCCCCACAACTTGAGTATTACTCAGCTTGTCCATACAACCATGTTCCCATACCATACCATAGTGAAGCATTTGCTGGGTCCCCTCTGGATCTGGTTGCCAGCCACCTGAGGTGAAGCCTGGAAACAATAGTGGGGATGGGGAAAGGAACTGTGTGAAATATTTTTGCAGCAGCACAAATGGTTTCTTCTGATGAATTTCTCTGTATATAGCATACTCTTCAACATTTAACAGATGAAAACCAGGCCAGGTGTGGTCAAGTATCATCGGGGTGGTCAAGATGGCCAAATTTGTAGCTGCGGAAGAACACACAAACTAGGAGAGGCTCTAGCAGCTTATGTTTGCTTGAGTTTACTGCAAAGGCCAAGATTTTGCCCCATCCACTCTCCTTTCCTCTGCTGAGTTAACTGAGTGCAAACTACTTTTGCATTTTGTACTCAGTTTGCAGCAAAATGGAGTAAGCTGAAAACAAATGGGGAAAGTGGGAGGATGAGAGAGAAACTGGGACATTTTAAAAGCAGCTGAAAAAATGACATAAAAGAATATTAACTGGAACTGTCTTTGCCAAATTGGGAATAGGAGTATATAAAAAAAGAGAGTCCTTCTGCTCTAGCTACAATAGCAAAAATATTTTAATGGAGGGATGATCAGCTATTGTACCCCTGCGGGCCACAGTGTTATTTATTTTGTAAATGTAAATTTACTATTCAGTATAAACTAGCTACAGGAAAAGAGTTTCCACCTCAGCATTAGGAGACACTTCCTGACAGTGAGAGCTGTTAGACAGTGGAACACACTCCCTTGGAAGGTGGTGGAGTCTCCTTCTTTGGAGGTTTTTAAACAGAGGCTGGATGGCCATCTGTCAGGGATGCTTTGATTGGGAGCTCCTGCATGGCAGGAGGTTGGACTGGATGGCCCTTGGCATCTCTTCCAACTCTATGATTCTATGAAACCTTCCAAGACAAAGAATGAAACAGTAAAAACAGACGCAAGAACATTCAATCTTAAAGAACAAAGGGCAGCAGTTCATAAAAATCTGAACACAGGCATAAAACAATAAATCTACAGAGGGTGTGAAAATACTTGGATATATTTTTTTTAAATACTCAAAAGATGCCTATAGTAAGGGCATCCTATATACAAGGTGCCAGAGCCAAGAAGGGTCAACAGGGATCCTCCACTTGCTGTGCCACTCAATCTCTTTTTTAGATTTTAAAATCCACATGTGCATAGTGGGGAGTTTACAATTCTTGGCAACATTCACATGATCTGGAGGCATACAACTCTGATATGACTGAGGGCTAGTTTTCACACCCACAGCAAACTTGATGGCATCATTTGCGACATTCAAATTGGCCTTTTTTGGGTTGATGATGATGATGATGCAAACTTCTGGTTTTGACTTCCTGAATAGCCAGCAGGTTTGTAGAACTTTTGGAGAGCATAGAAAGATGGTCCCCCCCCCCCCCAAAAAAATAAATCTACTGCTCTTAGAGGCTTCCTGGAGTAGTGCATTAATATAAGATGAAAAATGCCAGAAAGTTTTGAAAAGACATTGAATAGTAGGGGCACCAGAAGCTTTTGGGTGGGATCTAGGAAAGGTGGAGGGCTAGGAAAAAAGGGCTGTTTACAGCCTGAGGGCTACACAGTTGTCATCCCAGACTAAGAGAATGAGCTATGAATCAGGAAGTCCCTAATTTTACTTATCTCTGTCATAAATACAGGCTTAGGAAAGTGGTGGCTTTAGGCAAGCCATGTGTGTGTGCATGCTCCTTGAAATCGCCTGTGGATTATTGGCAGCCCCATGAATTTCATAGAATTTTCTTAGGCAAGGAATATTCAGAGGAGATTTGCAATTGCCTTCCTCTTAAATATAACCTATAGCACCTGGTAGTCCTTGGTGGTCTCCCATCCAAGAACTAAACAGGCCTGACCCTGTTTAGCTTCCAAGATCAGATAGGATATGGTGCCTTCAGGGTATTTAGGCTTATGCTCTCCCTCAATGCCTAGTCATGCCTAGATCATACTCTACCATTAGCAATATAATGCTCTGCCAATGTACTTACTCTGGGAGGTCCAGACTGATCCTTTCCCTGGCTGCTCAGCTACAACTAAAGGTGTTTGGATCATCTATGGGCAATCAGTGACTGGAGGAAGTATGTACACCCAGGCTCTGCCACACTGCAGAATGAATGCGGTTTGACACTGTTTTAACTGCCATGTTTCCATCCTAAGGAATCCTGAGACTGGTAGGTTGTTGTGATATCAGAGCTCTCTGACAGAGAAGGAGAAGGCTAAATATCTCACAAAACACAAATCCCAGAATCCTATAGCACTGAGCTATGGCAGTTAAAGTGATGTCAAACTGCATTAATTCTGCAGTATAGATGCATCCCCAGTATAGATTCAACCACCATCGAGCAGCTGGGGGAAAGGAGCAGCCTTTGCCCATTTAGACCTTCAGCTGTCTGGGGGACAAGGCTGCTTAGTATTTCCTGCCAGTTTCCTAGGTCTAGCTGTGTCTCCCCTCCATCACCAATTGGCAGGAGTGATATCCTCAAGTGTTGTCTGGCTTCTATTATGTAATAGGGGCAAAAGCACTGTACAAGCACTGTACAAGCATAATTTCTTGTGTAACACCTCTCAAAGCACTTACCTGGTATAAGTGCAGTGGTGATGATTACATCAGCATAAGTATATCAGAGATTCTGGTCTCATGGTAAATCTACATTGTAGAAATAATGCAGTTTGACACCACTTTAAGTGCTGTAGCTCCATTCTATGGAATCCTGGGATCTGGAGCCTTTAGCCTTCTCTGCCAAAGAATGCTGGTGCCTCACAAAACTACAAATCTCAGGATTTTGTAGGATGGAGCCACGGCAGTTAAAGTAGTGTCAAGCTGCATAATTTCTACAGTGTAAATGCAGCCTCAGTCTACCTGTCTGCACTATTCAGGGCAATAATATAATAATTCCTCATAAAGCATCTGAAAGGATTACAGCTAGATAAATATTTTAAGGAACTCAAACACAACTATAACCTTCAAATATGAAATATCTGTTTTTCCAAATGGGTGCCATGTGGCCAAGTGTTGCTATTATTGTTTTTGTTGCTACTGCTGCTGCTGCTGTAGTTGTTCCTCTGCCTCTCTTCCTCCAATAGATTAGGTTTTGGTAGGATTGCAATGTTTCAAGAAATAATGATTAATAACGCAACACTGCTTAGTAGGACAAGATGTTGTTTAAGGAGAAAACAATGTTGTTGTTGTTTTCAATGACAACTTCCAGAATCTCTTGCCAACATGGCTGGCAGTCATGCTGGCTGCAATCTGTAGTTAAAACAAACAAAAAACCCAACACTTTCCCATGCTTTGCATTTAACACTAGACTATTCTGGGTGGATCAGTTAGATGTGCTTCAAAAGCAAACAAATAGTGGCAAGTAAACAATCTTATTTACCATATATACTTGACTATGGCCTCATTCCCACTATGATTTACATCGATTTGCTGATCGCTTTAAATGTGCCTCATCCCCATTGTAAATGGTTTCAGATGAGACTGCGATTGTTCAGACTCATGTTGAAGTGAGACAAATGCAAAAAATTTGCTCTTTTCAGACACTAGTTTTTTGGTGTTTCTTTTGAAAAGCAATTAGCAAGCATGTTCAGCAAGTGGGAACGACGGACCTGAATCGCATTGCACTGGAGGGGAGGGATTACTGTGGCAGACGGTTGGCACTGGGGTGTATCCCAACCCTCACCAGTTTTTGGAGAAATCCGCCATTTTCCCCCTCTCCTTTCTCAGGACCCATCCTACATTCCAACCTTTGGCCCAGGAGGAATTCCAAAACATCCTCCATTCTGGAGTCCAGGGTTTGAATCCCCACTGAGCCATGGAAAGTCACTGGGTGACCTTGGGCAATATAATAACCCAGCAGAGTCCCAGAAGGGAAGGGAAGCAGAGGACCTTTGGTGGGGAAGGGCTGCTGAGGTGGGGCCAGTGACTCACAGATCCCCCTTCCTTTCAAGGATCCTGGCCACCATGTCCTCCAGGCCTCTAGTCTCAGATATCAGAGCCTGGGTTGTGCAACACTCTCCCCCTCAGGTCTCTGAAAGAGAGCCAAACAGCTGTCCTTTTGCCAGGGCTGCCTCCTGTTATAGTGGGATGGGAGGGCAAGACCCATGGAGCTGCACTGCTGCCTCCGCCACCACTAAAGGCTTGATCCCCCTGAGGGGCAATGGTGGCCTCCTGGCCAGGCTTCCCCACAGTGAGTAAGTGGGGGTGGGGAGCCCCAAAATTTCTGGGAGAAGGTGGAAGAGGCATAATCCTCCTGGAAAAGGAAGACACCTGGGGAGAGGGAGAAAGGCAAGAGGTGGAAGTGCTTGAATCCCCAGTGAGCCATGGAAAGCCACCAGGTGACCTTGGGCAAGTCCTGCTGTCTGAGCCTCAGAGGACGGCAATGGCAATGCCTGTTCTGAAGAAACTGGCCACGAAAACTCCACCGGCTTCCTCTCTGCCAGGGCTGTTTGGCATTCCCCCCCATCCCAAATGGACTGCCTGCTCCCTGGAAGGCTTGGGAGCTCCAGAGCACTAGGATGCAGCCCAGTTGGTTGGCATTTATGATGCATAAATGCGCATCATATGATTGACATTATAAGAAAACACAAAGGCTGGCTAGTGTGAATGACAAGCATGTGAAAAAAGACACGAATGCATGGAATTCTTGAAATAATTTGCTTCTATAGTGGGAACTAGGCATTGGCCCCAAACGAATCTGCAACCTAGTGCCAATACGATTCACAAACTGGTTTAAATGTAGGTGGGAATGGGCCCTACAAGTCAATCTCATGTAGACGTCATGGGTAGGTTTTTGGGGTGGGGGGTTGAGTCAAGGGTAAAATTTAGGGGCATGTAACAAAGGATGTAAAGGATGAAGCAAAGGGAAATGATGGCAAAGAACTTACAAAATTATGGCAAGCATAACTGTTGTACTCACTTTATGGCTGGATCCATTTCTTACATTGACCCTTGGATAAGTCAGCCCAAGTTTTGGGGTCAATTTATTTTTTCTTATGAATATATACAATAACTGCCCTATTTCAAGTTATACAATGAAAACCAGCTATTCTTTGTGAGTGATCAGTTGAGGCCAGTGTAGCACCAATTTTTCCTCACACTGCAATGACTTCAATGTCACACATGCCGTGGCATAAGTTGCACTGGTTATATGAATGCTGACTGCTGTCCTAAAATGGATAAATTCTTGCCACCCAGCTGTGAACTCCAGCAGTTGCATTCTACCATGCTTGATGAGAACTTCAAAACGCTTTTACAAAAAGGGAAAGAAGCCTGCAAAGCTCCATAAGGAAATGCAGAATGCTTATTCTTCAGGTGAGCTAATGGAATAGAGATATTTAGCAGGTGTTCTACAGTTCATGCTGAGAGGAACCATAAGACCTTCTCCTTTGATACAGAGTGTGCTATTGCAATGGTGGTGGCAAGGAACATGAGACATATTGGATGTGTACGGAAGACATATCAAAAGAGAAAAACTCAAAGAGGAGGAGATTCATGATGGTGCCAATCTGTACCCTAAAGACACCAAATCCTGACTGATTTTGGAAGCTAAGCAGGGTCAGTTCTGCTTAGTACTTGGATGGGAGAACACTTATGAATACCAAGTCCTTTTGGCTATATTTCAGAGGAAGGAACTGGCAAAGCTGCCTCTGAGTATTCCTTGTCTAAGAAAAACCTAGGAAATTCATGGAATCAGCATAAGTTGACATACGTTGAAGGCACACACACATGGAGCAACTACACATGGATTTCCATAGCTTGGGAGATTTACCCTTTCAGATTGGCCATGCTATGTGGGGATTTGGGGAAAAGTAACTTTCCAAAGCTCTGTACCTTTCTCTGCTGCCTGGTCACCCCTTCTTCTTTGTTCATCCTTCCTGTTGGGGGAGGAAGAGTCCAGAAGCCAGTTGTCTGGGGACACAACTGGATTATATGTTATGTGTGTGTGTGTGTACTTGAGGTATCTTTTAAAAACTTAAACAATAAGACCTGGATTCAATTACATGGATTGTCTCAACCTAAATAGACCCATCAAATCCACAGAGATTTGGTACAGCAATACTTATGTAAGTTCCATTAATTCTTTGGGTTTACTCTGGTCCAAAATACACTGCAGAAATAATCCAGTTTGAGATTGCTTTAACTGCCCTGGCTCAGTGCTAGCGAATCCTGGGAATTGTAGTTATTGTGGCACCAGGGCTCTCTGACAGAGAAGGCTAAATGTCTGGCAAAACTACAGTTCCCAGAATCCTCTAGCATTAAGCCAGCATAGTTAAAGCAGTCCCAAACTGGATTATTTCTGCAGTATGTTTTGGACCTCTGTTTAGGAAGAACAATTGGATTTGGGTCCAACAGCCATGGTGGCAGCAGAAAGATGGAGATCAGGACCTTGGACAAAGCTTTTGAAAATCCTTCCCCCACTGGTTCCATGGTTCTGGTGGACATTCTGCTCTCATAGCTATTGTTTTTGCTGCTGCCACTGAGAACAGGGGAAGGGTGAAGCATACTGTGCTTGCAGTCTTCACCTGTGGTGGTGATGGTGGAACTGAGGGAAAGCCCTCTCCTGATGATCTTAAAACTCAGGTAGGCTCATAAAGGGAGCTATGGGCTTTCAGATAGCTTAGAGCTGAGCCACATACAGTCAGTCCTCTGTATGCATGGGTTCTGCATCCACAGTTTTAACTATCTATGGTTTGAATATATATATTAAAAAAACAACCAAAAAGCAAATCTTGATTTTTGCCATTTTATATAAAGGACACCTTTTTAACACACCATTGTATTTAATGTGACTTGACCATCCACAGATTCGGTATCCATGGGGGGCCCTGGAACCAAATATCAGTGGATACCAAGGACCCACTGTTTAGATATATAGGTCATAACCAGCACTTTGAATTCTGCCCAGAAATGGACCAGTAGACAGTGACGCTGTTTCAGCAAGGGAGTTATGTGTGCCCTCTTACCAGCTCCAGTCAGGTGTCTGGCTGTGATGTTTTGGACCTTCTGATCTGGCCCTCAAACAATTTAGTTTCCTTCTTGCATTTCCATTTTCCTTAATGTTCTCATGTATATATTCATTTACCCCAAAGGTGGGCAACAGGTAGCTCACTAGATGGTTTTTGATACAACCTTTATAGTTTTTTAATCTATATAAGAAGAAAAAGAAACATTTTCATTTTAAAAATACCACAGAGTGCTTTATAAACAAGGAATCCTTTAGCACTTTTGAGACCAACAAGGAAGAAGAAATTGCTAGCCTATACTTTCTTGTGCATGGTCCACCAGATTCATCAGATGTATCAGATGCAGTTTGTGGAGTCTTTTCACAAAATCATATACTAGAAATGTCATCCTTCCAGTTTACTCTCAAAGGTGCTATTAAATTCCTTTATGTGTTTTTATGCTGAAGCAGACGAACATGGCCATCTCCTTCAATATTAGGTATATTAGTAAAAATCACAAGCAAGCAATACAATCTATAAATAAATGGATAAAACAATGATAAAATAATTGAATATCCTATTTAAAAAATCCCCAGGGATGACTGGTAATTTTAAATCTATCAGGAAAATTCTTGCTGAATCTTCACTTGACAACAGAAATACCCTGCATTGGGAGCCCACTGAATCTCTGTGGGGAGATCATTTTACACTAGGGTGGGCAAATGCAAGGGAGTGGGCTTCCCCCCACCACGCTTCTTGGCTGGCCATATACATGTGTTGTTAGGCATTGGGAGTGACCTAATACTTACCGTACAACATTTCAGAGATGTAAACTGGGACATGTGTGGCCAAGCAACATCAGGGTGTGGTCAATATGGTAAAAGTTATTACTGAGGAAGAATGGACAGGCTAGGAGAGGCTGCAGCAGTTTGCATTCACCTGAGGCTACTGGGAAGGGTAAATTTCTGCACTCCTCTCCCCCTGCTGAGTTAATCAACTGCAAACTATTTTGCACTCAATTTGCAGCAATTGAAGCAAACTGTGGAAAAAGGAGAAAAGTGGGAGGAGTGAAGAAAAACTAGGACATTCTAAAAGCTGCTCAAAAAGTGGGATGGACTGTCCCCACCACATCTGGATCATAGAATCATCGAGTTGGAAGAGACCACAAGGGCTATCCAACCCCCTGCCATGGAGAAATTCACAATCAAAGCACCCCTGACAGATGGCCTTCCAGCCTCTGTTTAAAAACCTCCAAAGAAGGAGACTCCGTCACAATGGAGGTTGTTCTGTACTGTCCCCACTGCATCTGGATCATTGGAGGTTATGTATTCAAAGACATAGCCATCTTAATCTGTTTCAGTATAAAGAGAGTATAAAGGAATCCTGTATCATTTTTGATGATACCTAAGAAAATAAATTTCTAGCATAATCTTTCATGGACTCCCATTGCATATGAGCCCTGGTGGCACAGTGGTTAAATGCCTGTACTGCAGCCACTCACTCACAAACCACAAGGTTGTGAGTTCAATACCAGCCAGGGTCTCCAGGTCAACTCAGACTTGCATCTTTCCGAGGTTGCTGAAATGAATATCCAGCTTGTTGGGGTCAATTAGCTTACATATTGTAAACTTCTTAGGAAGTGTTTAAGTGCACTGATAAGCGGTATAGAAATGTATTTGCTGTTGCTGTTGCTACTAGGAAGTTTCTTTTTCTCAGTTTGTCTCAAATGTGCGATAGATTCCTTATATCTCTTTACATTCAAACTGAACAATTTGTGACTGACATAAAAATGTCTCTACTTTTTCTATGCTCCTGATGCCTATGTATCTCACAGGGAAGACTCACAAAGCTCACTGCAGCAGTATGAGAGGAGATAGGATGCAGCTTTCTGGACATCACTGAGACTGGAATCTGTGTGCTCTGGCTACCTTCTAATAGAGACACTACAACCAAGCATCTGGCTCTGTAGAGTCCTTTAGGTTTATGTACCAAAGTATTCTGTTTCAGCATTTCTTTTGAAAGTTAGCTGAACATTGAAACATGAATGTTGCTCTGTATGAAAGATGCAATTGGTTGTTTTCCATAAATCAGTAATTGCTATAGAATGTCAACTTTGTTGCAGGATTAGACTGTATATATTTTATAGCAAGACTATATGCGTTATATTTCATTACAGACTCACTCTTTCTTAGTTTTCTGATTTCAGTTTTCTGTTGTCTTTGCCACTGAAATGGATCAATAGAATCTTCAATTAACATTAAAGCGGATTCTCATTCCTAGATATTCAGAAAATTTAGGCACATGATAGTGTGTGGGCACATGGACAGCTGCAACACACACATACCATAAATTGTTCACCATGTCTACATTTACAACCCCTTCTCCCTTTTTGGGCTGGAAGAATAACTGGAATAGGTTACCGATATATGTAGCCATGCCTAATGTGCAGATTATGTTGCACATATGGTGATCAGCATGTATAGTGGGCCCTTGCTATCCATTATGGTTTGGTTTGGATGCTCAAGTCCCATTAAATAGAATGGCATTTAAAATGGTGTCCCTTATATAAAATGGTAAAATCAAGGTTTGCTTTTTGGAATTAATATATTTTGTGAATATTTTCAAGCCATGGGTGCTTGAATCCTTGGATAAAAAATATATGTGAATTTGGAGGGCCAACTGTACATATCCCAATCTTGACAAGGTAAACCAGTCTTTAGAGCTTCAATCAAATCTTTTGCCACATCAATAGTCATTCTTCTCTTTTTCCAGACAGAGATCTGGTTTTTCAGTTTTTCTAAACCCTTTCACTTACCCTACAAAACCTGTTTGACTACATTCTTCCTTTGGCAGATTTACATGGAATATTCAAGAACATTCTGTAGCATCACAACACACTGGCTCCTGACTTGTAGGAGGTGCAACTCTGTGTAGCGCATAGATAGCAACAAGTGGCATGCAGCTAACAATTGGGGGTTTTGCCTATTGCATCTATAAGTGTGTACATGTGTGTCTGTGAGGAGAATATATGCTTTTCTAAGCTCCCTTGGCTTTTGTCTGAGAATGCTGGAATATGGGGCCAGTATCACCGGATCAGGTCTTTAAGAAGTGAGTGGGAAAATTACAGCTATTAGCATCCACTGACAGGATTACTTTATCATTTTGCATTCATCTTATGATTTTCTATGCATAACTCTTCTCTTTTCCTTTAGTTCTTGGGGTATGTGTGAAAAGCATTGCATCAATAATGGCAAAAAAAGCAACCCATCAAGTCTCATGTCAATACATTTAATTTCAGAAATAAATGGTTTGTATTTATGGGTCTCTCCCCTTCTCGCTTGCTCTTTTTTTGGGTGGGTGGGTGAATAAGTCCATTCTTAGCCTACCTTTGGTTGTCGGTCTTGCAAAAGCAGTTGTGGTGTATTGTGACACGCATCTGTATTTGAATATTGTGTAGCATGATGATTTGCATATCTTAGCACATTTTCTCTGCATGGAGTACATTTCAAAATAACCAGGGTTGTGGGGTGTTTGGGTCGGTGGCTACTGGATCTGTTGATAATTTGGAATATGTAAATACACCTCTCCTCTCCTCTCCCCTTCCCTTTTTCTTTTCCTCCATCTCACAACACTGCTTCCCCCCTTCATGAGCTTGCTTTCTTCTTTTCCTACAACCACTGCTTTAGATTGTATTAGCTGTAAACAAAGATGTATTTGCAGGGCAGTTGGTTTGAGTTTATTGTTTATGTAAATCTCTCTGAATGTGACATCGCCAGATAGCTTCCTGTGTTGTGCTGATCCACATTTTAGGCCTGCAGCCAAAAGTATTTTATCTTTTTTTTACTTCATTATAGTGATCTTCCAATTAGCTGTGGTCTGTAATACCCTGATTTTGGTGGCAGTGGTTTGGGGAGGATTGTTTGATAGTTCTGCTCGAGAGGCAAAACGAGGGGGCCTTATTATGAAAAGTGCAGAGGTTGTGCAGTAGCCGAGTTCTGTTGCAAAGTTTGCCGATAAGGGAAAACTGGCCCTTGAGCATCCATTCTATTCTGTATATTAACACTTCTAATCTGCACTGCTGATAAAACTGCAAGCCATTTGCCTTTGGAGGAATTAGTTCTGCCTCACTTGTGTAACCAGGCGATGGTGATTAACCTTTAAACTGTCCAATATTCTCAGCAGACTCCTGCTCCAGATTAGAAACTATTTAGTTATGACCAACTAAATTAACAACATTCCCGCCTCTGAAGAATAAGATTTGGAAGGTATGCATTTTAAGGTGGAATTGGATTTGAAAATAGTGAGATGTTCTTGTTTGCTCTCGATGTGATGCACAGTGGACTTTTGGGGCAGGGAAGCTGCCTAAGAAAATAACAGTGAGTTTTTTTAATTAAAAAGAGTAGGACGAGGAATAAAATGGAAGAGACACCTATCTTGGCCTTTAGATGGAATTGGTTTATTGTTATTGATGCACATCTAGGTTTGCCTCAAAGCTATTGAACACATTTGATTGTAGGTAGTTGCTGTGTTTCAGAGAATGTGGAAGACGGATGGTTTTAAAAGGGCAGATATATGATTTGAAACATATGTAGCATTTCATTAAGTCCTCCTTATTCTGGCCTAAGCAAGTTCCATGGCAGGAAATCCCATCAGTGTGAACAGGATTTACTTCTTTGTCAATCTGCTTGGGATCAAGGTGGAAATTACACACATATATATATATATATATATCCA
This sequence comes from Phrynosoma blainvillii, assembly GCA_026167975.1. NCBI lineage: Eukaryota > Metazoa > Chordata > Lepidosauria > Squamata > Phrynosomatidae > Phrynosoma > Phrynosoma blainvillii. The sequence goes on along the minus strand of JANUYF010000001.1, from coordinate 34,636,982 downwards.
CAAACCTGAATCAATTTATGGATCAATCAGCTCAAGGAACCTTTGGGGCTAAGGTTGGAGGCCCACTAATTTATTTTTTATTGAAATAATATGGACTTTGGTGTATCATAGTAATGGGGAACTAAAAAGGAAAAATTAAATATAGACTTTTATTTTAATAATACAAGTAGCATTTTCTTCCTGCACTGTCAGTGATCTCACAGGTGTGTTAATATGCTGAAAACAGGACACCTTTATTGAAGTTTTTGTAATACGCACATTTATTTAATGGTAATTAATTGATGCAGCAGGCACTTAAAAGATGGGTGATTAATAAATTTCACGTCTTAAATTAAGTGATAGTCCCCTTATTAAAAATACATTTTTAAGGATATGCTAGGAACCACAATTATTTTGAATCAGTTCAGTTGAGATCAATGAGACTTTAATTCCAAGTAAAAGAGTCTAATACTACAGTGCCTAGTGTCTTATATTTGAGATGGCTTGTAAGATTTCTGCAACATATTATGATGAAGAATGCATGATAAGGAGAAAGTGAATAATCTACAGAGAAGGGGTGGATAACTTCCTTTTAGGGGAAAATAGCTCTTCCAATTTTTTCAGGGGTAAAGCAGACTGATAGAATAGATGTTACAAATGTCCATAGCAACCTATTGTGTCCAATAGACTTCAGCCGCTGGGTAACTTTGCACTGTGCTATTGTATCTACACATTTTTTAAAATGTGAAACTTATCAGCTGAAATGTACCCTCCAACTCACGTGGCATAAAGACAAAAGCAAAGGTATTTCTGTAATAAATTGTATAGTGCTTGTCCGACATGCATGAAATGAGCGTATTGTTCTCTTTTGCTGGAGAACAAAACCAAAATTCCCGTTAGCAATGTTTTTCTGTTTTACCAGTTTTTATATTGGCTGCCTCCTTAAAAATTGCTAATCTAGATACTACATTAGTAGGATGTCAGTCAAACTGCAATCCACAGTGAAGCCTTCTTCACATACCAATTTAAATCATTCATGGTCCTTTCTTTGGCATTATTCAAAAGATCATAATAATTTTCTTGTGCCCATAGCACAAAAAAATCAATTATTTCCCCACAAAGACTTGAAAGTACTTAGCGAGTGCTGCAAGAAAAGCTGAGGGTTATATCAAATTGAAATTGCACTCATTACACACAACACAATTAGTTGCCACTAGTCTGGCCGGTCCTTTAATTCTGAATGGCATATCTTTATTATTACAGAAACAAGCATGCAAATGGCATTGTTCAGGATTTGCAGAAATCAATAGGATATAGTGCTGTGTGTTTGGTGGCCACTGTCACTCAATCGGCTGTGGATTTGAGATAATGTGTGTATTTGAATTAATGAAGGGAACGTGAGACATCATAAGTGACACCCAAATAAAAGAAATGGGTACATGATATTTGTAATTATTCTACTTGTGTTTTTGTTGTAAATACTTGTGCTTTTTGTTTTTTAATCAAAGGATTAATTGCATTTTAATAAGGCATTATGATTTTCAGAGCTTTAGTTAATTAAAACTTGTAGTATATAATTATGAAGTGATGCTGAGATTTTTCTAAAGATCACCCATATGTTTTCAATGTGTACATTTCCCCCTTTTCTTGTTATGCATTTGCAACATGATTCCCCCCTCCTTTCCTGTTTAATAAATTATATTTAAATGATGGGTTTGAATTTGGGGCAGATTTTTGTATGCAGCTGCTACAGTTACAGAGATGTTTCTGTTTGCAGGTTTGATTCATATGTTCTGCTTCCCTCAGGCTTTCAAGGACACAAGTGTCAGACCTGCATCTGTGTACACTAGAAAAAACATGTAATGGGAATGGTATGCCATATTACTGACCTGTGGAACTATAAACCCTGGGAGTTGTTTTAAGAATGTTGCATTTCTGCAACACTGTGAAATATTCCAACGTGTGGATTTAGCAGTAAAATGAATGCAAAATAAATAAATACTCCAGATGAAAATTTGGATGATACTAACCTAATCTAGTTGGCTCCAGTGATGATGCAGTTGCCTTACTGACAACAGATTTCATATTCTTCATGGAAGGAGAATTTCTGGCACTTTTTCACATTAGGAGGCAGCCTCCTCCATTGCAGTGAACCTCATGAGCATGAAAGGAGCTCCATGTACACATCAGATTAGGTTCTGAACTGGGACATAGGTCCAAAACACACTGCAGAAATAATCCAGTTTGAGGCCACTTTAACTGCCCTGGCTTAATGCTAGAGAATTTTGGAAACTATAGTTTTGTGAGACATTTAGCCTTTGCTTGAGAGCTTTGGTTCCACAATAAAATACAGTTACCAGGATTCCCTAGCACTGAGCCAGGGCAGTTAAAGCTGTCTCAAACTGGATTATTTGTGCAGTGTATTTTGGACCATAGTGATCCTTTGAGAATCAGAGATTAATATAGCAATTGTGAGGAACCTCAGGCCCTGGGAGTACAATCAGCCCTTGGCCCCATGATGCCATTGTTTGGTGGTTCACCAGCTTTTGCACTGTTCCCGCTCCTCTTTTAAAGTTTACTTACTGGCAGTAAGAGCTTTTAGCTAAAATATACTGACATTTTTGGTTCTATCCACATATCTTCTGCTAGAATTGCAAATCCAAAGAACATCTCCAGAACTAGCCTTCGGACTGGAAGAGGTTTGCTGTTCTTGTTATACAGGCATGGTAATCATCATGACTATGATGATATTATATACCACTCTTCACTCTATTAGATTTTGATGTTGAATGAAACAACCAATACAACAGAACACATTGGTAATATAGAAGACAAGATCTTAAGAATGGCAATTTGCATAAATTACAGTGGGTGAAATGGGAATAATACAACTGACTTTGCTTAGTGGCTAAATGATAGCAATGTTGGCAACAGTTGAACCATCTTGGGGTGTTCTCTCTTCAGTTGGGTGCACTGCAAAGAAGTACTCTCTTTTGTAGATGTACAGCTGGCTACCAGGGCAGGAGGCAGAAGCTTGGTAGAAAGAATATCTTGGACCATGGGCTGAATTATATGGAAGTAGATGCTTCTTTGGCTGGTTGGGGTCTGAGCTATTTGGGAGATTCTTCATTATCTATAGTTTTTTCCCCTAAGTAAATCTATGGAGACCAGTAGTTTTGCTGAACAGCCTTCTCGTTGTTTTGTTAGTTGCAGATAATGAGGAAATCTCAATAGTTTAAGAGTTCCCATACCTTGGATCAAACATTGCAGTCAAGAAAGAAGAAAGAAGATTAGGATTAGGAAGAGCAACCTTGAAAGAACTAGACAAGATCCTAAAGTGTAAAGATATACAGCAGAGCACTAAAGTCAGAATTGTCCAAGCCATTATATTCCCCATTACCATGTATGTATGCGAGAGTTGGATAGAGAAGAAAAAAGACAGAAAGAAAAACAACTCATTTGAAGTGTGGTGCTAGAGAAGAGTGCTGAGGACAGCCAGAAAGACAAACAAATGAGTCCTGAACTCTCCTTTGAAGCAAAAATAACAAAACTGAGGTTGTCACACTTTGGCCACATCATGAAAAGGCACAACTTACTAGAAAAGATGATAATGCTAGGGAAGGTAGAAGGCAACAGAAAGAGAGAAAGACCACATGCTAATTGGATAAATTCAATCAGGGAGGCTACAGGCCTGAGTTTTCAGGACCTGAGCAGAGTAGTCTCATCCACAGTATCGCCATGATTCAAGACCAACCTGAGGGCAGTAAATAACAACAAAAAGTGGCTACTATGTTTTATATTCAAACCAGAGTCAAAGAATGTCTCCATGTTTTCATAGAGGATATCTTCACAGTGAAACACAAGTTGTGGATCAATAGTGGCAGGACATACGTTTGGCATAAAGAAGACCAGGGCAAAGCCAGGGAAAGTCTCCTTGTCCCAACCCCCTGAGATCCACTGGCTTTCAGCATAGGCAGCCATGGTGTTTGCTGATTCTCATGCCAGTAGGATAATGAATTCACTCCAGGGTTTATGCTGAACTTTAATTTAATATTTTTTAAAAACTATAATTTTTTGTGATTTTTTTTCTGACTATGTGGCCATGTTCTGGAAGAATTTATTCCTGATGTTTCACCAGCATCTGTGGCTGGCATCTTCAGAGATTTTCTCTGTCATGAATAAACATCAGCAATAAACTCTTCCAGAACACAGCCACATGGTCCAAAAAACCCACAAAAAACTATGGATGCTGGCCATGAAAGCCTTTGACTCCACATTTAAAGGAATTATCCATTCTGGTGCTGAAATATAGGTTCAGCTCCTTTAGGGTTCAGTTTAAAATGTGAATTGGATTCACTTTCTCACTGACATGGAGGCCACTAGTCATCTCTAGGCACTACTGAACAAGATGAACCAATGAACTGGAGTCATGGGGCTGGGTGTTATCAGTACGCTGATGACACCCAGATCTATTTCTCCATGTCTTGATCGTTGGCCTCAACTCTCGATGGCATCTCTCCCTTCAGTGAATGTCTTAAGGCAGTAATGGGCTGGATGAGGAAAAACAGATTGAGAGTGAATCCCGACAAAATGGAGGTGCTAACAGTAGCAGCCCCAAAACCAGGAATTGGGTTGCAACCTCCAGTCCTGGATGGGGTCACATTCTCTGTCAAAGACAGTGTTCGCGGACTGGGGGTGCTCCTTGACTCATCGCTCCTGATGACTAATCAGGTAAATGCGATGGTCAGGAATGCCTGTTATCAGCTTCGGCTGATACGCCAGCTGCACCCTTTCCTGGAAGCCTTGAGACTGTTGTGCACACGCTGGTAATCTCCCATCTGGATTTCTGTAATGTGCTCTACATGGGGCTACCCTCGTGCTTGGTCCGGAAACTTTAGTTAGTGCAGAATATGGCAGCCAGAGTGGTCTCGGGCACATCTAGAAGAGCCCACTTAACACCGGTACTGAAGTCTCTTCACTGGCTGCCCATCAGTTTCCGGGCCCAGTATAAGGACCTTTAAAGCCCTAAATGGCTTGGGTCCAACCTATCTTTGGGACTGCCTTCTCCCATACAATCCTCCCCACCCACTCCAGTCCTCTGGGAGGAATTTGCTCCAGCCATTAAAATCGAGGCTGTCTGCAACCTCCCAGAGGGCATTCTTGGTAATCACCCCCAGATTATGGAATGGCCTGTTGGTCGAGATCTGTCAGATTGTGAGCCTAAGAAGCTTTAAAAAGGCTGTGAAGATGGATCTCTTCCAGCAGGCCTTTCATGATTAGATTTCCAGCCTCAGGAGTTACGCTGCCCTACCTTTTTCAGTTTTTGGTTTATCCACAGCTTTTGTTTGTTTGTAATCATTTTAAATTCTCTTAATTCTTTCTGTGATTTTATGTCGATTTTTAAGATGTGCTGTTTAATACTTTTTTAAAGGGAGAAGGTGGGGTTTGGGGGCTTTTATTTTGTATTCTTGGTGCAACTTTAACAATTATAAGCTGCCCCAATTGTTTTTAACAGAGGGGCGGGGTATAAATAAATAAATAATAATAATAATAATAATAATGCAGTGCTTTTTAGATGTTTATTTTAAACATGTAGACTCCCCGTTCTTCCATTGTGTAACGCTGAAGGTGGTTGACATTAGAATCCCATTCTGGTTTCATTGCTCTTGTGCCAGGTTAAATTAGCCCAGGTGAGAGACACCCAGCAAATTGTGGATAATGCCTGGAACCTGCTCTTAAAGGATCCCTGGTGGTGCAGTGGTTAAATGCCTGTACTGCAGCCACTTACTCATCATAGACCACAAGGTTGCGAGTTCAATACTAGCCAGGGCTCAGGCTTGCATCCTTCCGAGGTCGCTAAAATGAGTACCCAACTGTTGGGGGGCAATGACCTTACAGTTGTAAACCGCTTAGACACCCCATAGTGCAGTATGAAGCGGTATATAAATGAAGCTGCTTTGCTTTGCTTTGCTTTGCTTATTGTTTGGTTTGAAGAGACATTCCTCATGCAGTGATCTAGATCATGGTTATATAAGACTCAGCTAAGATGTACAATAGTATTTCCTGTAAGTGTATTTCCATACAGAATGCTATAAAAACAACAACAACAGCAATGCATCATTTAACACAGGTTTTCCAGATACACAAATAGACCACACATTCTATCATCCCTGGCATGCTGTTCGTGGAAGATAGAAGGTATAGCAAATAAAACATTGTTATTTACATTATTTATTGCACTGCTGTGGAATTAAGGTAGAACTATACAGTGATACTGAACATGAGGTAGAACGGTTTGCTTAAGAAATAGCTAGGTTGGGTTGAAAGGAAGTCAATATGTTTATGTTATATGTATTTTAAACGGAAAGAGAGGAGTGTTAGTTAAGTTTATTAGTCATTAGCTATGTGATGTTGTGATTGTAAAATTGTCAATGGAGTTTTGTGTGATGGATAATATTTTTTTTTAAAAAAATAGGAAGATTGGAGTTATAGTCTAACATTATTTAGGGAAACAAGTTTGGGAAAGCAGGATTACTAACAAGAGGAGGGCTTTGAAATGCAGGAAGATCTGGAATAGAAGAAATTAGAACAACATCAAATGCTTGCTCCAAACAATTTGGAAACAATTGTTAGCTTCCAGGGAATCAGGATTCACTGGGAATCAGGATCACAGTAGTGCACACCAATCAGATTTGGCTCCACAGTGACATCATCACAATGTCACACTACCCTCATTCTAAGGATGAGGGGAAGGGAAGGGAATGCATTGCTAAGGCAAATGGCTCAACATTCTCCATCTTTCTGTGTCACACAAGGGCAGTTTCACTGATTGCTTTCATGATGCTGTGCAACAAAATGGAGGAGGGGTCCCCGTGGTCACAAGTTTACTCTATTGTGCTGCAAAGGCAGGCAATGAAATTGTCGCGGCACAGCATGGCAAGAAGACCAAGAGCATTGGCCTGGTTCTCTTGGCAACACAAGGCAGCATTCTCTATCTTGCTGTGCTGTGACAGCTTCATTGCCCATGTGAACTCAGTGTGGCAAGGAAGCAAAGCAAATGGAATGTGCTCACATGTATGACTCCACTGACAAATAGTCAAAAGGAGCCCTCACATTTTCTGAGATGCAAAAAGAATAATTAAAAGCATCCCCCTAGTTCAACTTCCCTCCCTCCTTCCTTCCATCTCCTGCCTTTCTGGCAAAAATGGCTCTCAGGGCAACTAACAATAAAATGAAAATGAAAAACAGATATAAAATATTATATTGCTTAGCAAATGGGAAAGCACTCTTAATAAAGAGAAGACCACATTACAAGTGGATTGATTAAATCAAGAAAGCCACAGCCCTGAGTTTGGAAGACCTAAGCAGGACAACTAATGAACCAGGATCTAGGAGGTTTCTCATTCATAAAGTCACCATAAGTTGAAGTTGATTTGACAAAAATAACAAAAATGCATGTACATGGTCACATTTATCAAACGTATATGTAGCTTTATGTATATTTTATTTATCTGCAGTGCACCGCAAACCTTGTAGCTGTGCAAATCTCTGAGACAAGTTATGTTTTGTCCTCCCATCAGTCTTCAGATACTTTCATCAGGAATCTTGATTCCAATGAAATTATTATCCATCCCTAGCTAAGAAGAAGATGATTAAACAGATAATATAACCTGAAGAACATCTCTGTAGAATTTAAAGATAATGAGAAAAAATAGATTTACACCATTAAGCCTAACTGAGCAGGAGCCAGAAGAACTCTGGACTGAAGCCAGGAACATTGTCAGGGAGGAATGCAAAAAGATGCTATCTGCAACCAAAAAGAAAGAGAAGCCCCAATGGATGACATATGAAACTCTTTAAGCAGTTAAGGACAGATTAGAAGCAAAAGTAAAAAGTGACAGAACTAGAGTCAGAAGTCTGAATGGAACTGCTCAACAACTTGTGCATAGGGACAAATAGATACTATAATAATAAATACAGAGAAATAGAAGATGATGACAAAAAAGAAAGAGCAAGAGACCTCTTCCACAAGATCTGAGAACTTATAAGGAAATTTAAACCAAAGTGGGGATAGTCTACGACCAACAGGGGAACACATTATATGACCAAGTAGAAATAAAAACACAATGGAAACAATACATTGAGGAATTATATAACAGAAATGAAAGTATGACAGATTTATTCAAGGAAGAACCATTTGAAGGTGGACCTCCAATTTTAGAAAGTGACGTGGAAGCTGCACTCAGAGCACTTGGAACAAATAAATATCTTGTAACAGATGGAATCCCAATAGAGCTGCTTCAATCTACAGAGAGAGTCTACTCTAGTTCTAAAATCTGTCAATAAATATGGAAAACAAAACAGTGGCTCACAGACTGGAGACATCATCATTTTAAGATAAGCAGAAGACACTATATTGCTTGCAGAAAACATAAAAGAATTGAAATGATTACTGAAGAAAGTCAAGAAAGGAAGGGCAAAGGCAGATTTACAGTTGAACATTAAGAAAACAAAAACAATGACCCCAGATGATTTAAATAACTTTAAAGCATACAGTGGAAGATATTGAAATAGTTCAAGATTTTCCATACCTCGACTCGGTCATTAATCAGAATGTAGACTCCAGTCTTGTTGGACTTGGAAAGGTAGCTATGAAGGAACTAGATAAGATCCTGAAGTGTCAAGATACATGATAGAATACTAAAGTTGGGATGGTCCATGCCGTTGTATTTCCCATTTCTATGTATAGTTGTGAAAGGTGGACTGCAAAGAAAGCTGATAGTAAGAAAATTAACTCATTTGAAATGTGGTGCTGGAGAAGAGTTCCATGGATACCATGGACTACTAAAAATGCAATGAGTCCTAGAGCGAATCAAGCCTTAACTCTCCCTACAAGCCAGGATGACTAAACTATCTAAATTTGGGCATATCTTGGGGAAAACAATAATTCTTTGTAGAAGGCATCAGGAAAAGAGGAAGGCCACATTCCAGATAGATAGACTCAATCAAGGAAACCACAGCCCTGAGTCTGCAACAGCAGAGCAGAGCTGTTAATGATAGGATGACCAGAAGGTATCTCATCCATAGAATCACCATAAGTTGAAGTTGCTGCTGGTGGCTTCCATTTTAATGGGATGGTGAATCTGTTCTGACTTCTAGTTCAAACTTTAAAGGAGTTATCCATGGTGCTGACTGCCATCCCCAAGCAGGTACATCATCTTAAATAGATTCATTAAAATTTAGAGTAAAACTCAGAATGGATTCACTGCCCAATTGAAATGGAAGCCACAACCTGCCAATGATGGGTAGAGTTGTATGGGAAAATGCACTAGAACTCTGTTTATACATAGGTAAAAGATGTATGACAAAAAAATATCATATTTGAACCACCTGTGGTTGCACATTTCTCAGATGTGGTTTCCTTGAGAGTATGTCTTCTATCTTTTTGATATGACTCTTGTTTAACCTTTTCAAGGCAAGGCAGCTTAAACATGGAAAAGAAATCCAAAGAAGATCCTTAAGAAATACACATTTTTTTTAAATCACCTTATTTATGTGTATCTAAAAATGCACTTTAGGAAGGATTTGTTCATGTTTTCCCTTTTCCCTTCTACAAGCTGATTTAAAATCTAATATTATTAAGTTGGTCACAGCCTTCATATTTTAACTGTCAAACCCAGAGCTCAAGAGGTGATGCATTCAAAGCTTGCTAAAATATTTGCTCAGCAGCACAATTGTGTGTGATGGAAAATAAACTCCTCCGGAACATCTCACCCTATCAGCCATGGCCTGCAGCAGGCAAAGAATGAGAGAAGGTCAGTCAATTATGTGTGGTAATCACCGTAAGCATATTATCTGAGACACAGATGTCTTCCCTGACCCCACACGACATAGCTATTAACCCCACAGCAATATAAAAATGGGGCGGGGGCGGGGGAAGTGCCTGGTCCCTTAGGTAAACCAGACCTTTTCGGTCTGGACATGTCCGGTGGATCAGAAAAAAAAGTTACAAGACATGAAGATTGTTTTTCAGAGAACTGTCCAACAAGCTGACCTTTTCGTTGCTGTCGTTACTGGGGCTGGTGTCTCCTCTTTGAGGGACATTTCTATAGACCTAGTCATGTGAGATAAATAGTTGCATCATCTGAAAATGAAACTGACAAAATGACTTGTAAGATATCATGGGTGAATAATAGCTCTGGAATGCCACTTTTCTGTTTGTTTGCAGTGGGGAGAGGGAGGCCAAATAAACAGCCACCATGTGTGTATTCCTTCTACATACTTTTAAAGTTCCTTCTCTATTAATATCAATAATGCCATTATCATGCAATGTGCCTTATGTAATGCAAAGGACTGGGAATGCCTTGTCTCATTATACGGCACATTTATAACAATTACCTTCTTCCACAATTGCTTTCAACTTAAGAGTTTGTTCACAGAATTATGAAATTATTACCTGAGGGAGAGAGGGAGAGAGAACACAGAACATCTCATTCTCATAGAATAGGGCAGATCAACTTATACAACAACACAAAGAAAGATATTTGTATAACAAATGCTGCAGTAGTTTTAAAAAAAATGAAAGTGTTTGAAAAAATGACCTGGAATCTATTTTACTGAAAGGTTTGTTTGTTTGTGTGTGTGTGTGTGTGTGTGTGCGCATGCATTTAATTCTCAATAATAAATATGTAAGGGCATATTCACAACTGATGTTTAGGGATGCTTTATTTATTCCTTGTCTCTATGAAATGCTGGATAAGGTTAATGCATGCATCCAACACATAAATAGCTATACAGTGGGCCCTTGGTATCAGCTGGGGCTTGGTTCCAGGCCCTCCCGTGGATACCAAAATCTGTGGATGCTCAAGTCCCATTGAAGTCCCATTAAATACAGTGGCATAGTAAAATGATGTCCCTTATATACAATGACAAAATCAAAATTTGCCTTTTGGAATTTTCAATATTTTCACTTTGTGGATGTTTGAATCTGTGGATAAAAATCTGTGGATATGGAGGGCTGACTGTACATATTGAATTCAGCTTGTGCAGATGGATGACAATTTTATTTGTTGTTAGTGAGAACTTACTTAGGGAGAAATTGCTACCCCCCCCCCCAATTTGATAGAAATTTGATAGAAAGGATTTTGGATTTAAAAAGAAAATACCAAATATAGAAGAAGGCAAAGCTGACAGACTGTTCCATTCTGAGACTTGCTAACTATGAAAAACAATTCAGTTTGCAGGCACAAGGGAGAGGGCTTTTCTGTGGTGGGATCATGTGTGTGGAACTCTGTTTAAACTGAGGCTTGAGGGCTGCCAACATTCCATGCCTTTAAACAGACATTGAAAACATATTTGTAGACAATTTCACTTTTGAGGACCAGCCCAAAACTTTTGGCTGTCTAGAGCAGAGTAGCAACTGGTGCCATTCAGCCATTTCAAGGGAAAGTACTCAGTAATCAAAGCCAGCCAAGTTATTTTGTTTGGGAGGCAGAAAATGCTTAGTAATCTCTAGCAATAAAAATGCAACAACAAATTACATTTTTTAAATGTTGCTTTTTCATAGGATACCACATCCACAGTCAGACATTGGAATCAGCTGACGACACCCAGATATATCTCTCCATGACCAGATCATCGACTCAGACTTCAGATGGTGTCTCTCCTCTCAATGACTGTCTCAGAGCGGTAATGGATTGGATGAGGAAGAACAGATTGAAGTTGAATCCAGATAAAACGGAGGTACTCACGGTCACAGGCCTGAAACCAGATCTGGGAATACAGTCTCCAGTCCTGGATGGAGTCACACTCTCCTCTAAGGACTGTGTTCGCAGCTTGGGGGTTCTCCTCGATTTGTCGCTTCACATGACTAGTCAGGTGAATGCGGCAGTCAGGAGCGCCTGCTATCAGCTTCGGCTGATACGCCAACTGCGCCCTTATCTGGATATGAGGGACTTGGAAACTGTGGTACATGCTCTGGTGACCTCACGTCTGGATTACTGCAATGTGCTCTACATGGGGCTACCCTTGTGCTTAACCCGGAAACTGCAACTGGTACAGAACATGGCAGCCAGATTAATTACGGGAACATCCAGGAGGGAGCGCATAACACCGGTGCTTAAATCCCTCCACTGGCTGCCAATTAGTTTCCGGGCGCAGTACAAGGTGTTGGTTTTAACCTTTAAAGCCCTACATGGCTTGGGTCCATCTTATCTTAGGGACTGCCTCTCCCCATATGATCCCCCCCACACCCTCCAGTCCTCTGGGAGGAACCTGTTACAGCCAATAAAGACTAGACTGGCGCAGACCTCCCAGAGGGCCTTTTCTGCGACCGCTCCCAGACTGTGGAATGGCCTGCCGGACGAGATCCGTCTCATTACTACTCTTGCTGCTTTTAAAAAAGCAGTAAAGACAGATCTCTTCCAGCAGGCCTTCCCGGAATAACCTCCTGGCTTGAAGGGATGGTTCTACTTGCCCTCCCCATGGCTGCTACTGTTTGTTGTGTTTTATTATATAGTATTTTGTTTTAATTTTTCAATAGTTTAATTCAGTTTTAAGGGGTGGGAGGGTTGGATACGGGATAAGGAATCTTTTTAAATTTGTATGTTTTATAATGCTGTAACCCGCCTCAATTGCTATGCAGAGGGGTGGGCTATAAATAAAAATTTATTATTATTATTATTATTATTAAGGATGTGGCTTTCTTGATTGAGTTGGATAATCTGTAATACAATATTCCTCTTTTCCTCTTTGCACTCTCCATTCTGATTAATGACTGAGCCAAGGTTTGAAAACTCTTGAACTATTTCAATGTCTTAGACTGCATCTGTACTGCAGAAATAATCCAGTTTGACAACATTTTAACTGCCATTGCTTGATGCTGTGGAATTCTGTGAATTGTAGTTTGTTGTGGCACCAGAGCTATTTCTTTAAGAAATGTCATGGCACATCTATTTCTTAAAGAGCAATCTAAGGTGGGTTTTTGTTTCTTTGTTTGTGATCTACATAATCCAAGGCTTTGGTATAATCTATGAAGCAAAGATTTATTTTCTTCTGAAACTATATGGTGTGAACCACCATCCAAACTATGTTTGTAACATAATCCCTATTTCTACTTGGTCATGTAATGTAGGGCCTAAACCATCACCATTCTTGGTTTAAATTTCCCTTTGATTTTTCAGATCTTGTGGAAGAGGTCTCCTGTTCTTCCTTTTTTGTTGTCACTTTCTATTTCTCTGGATTCTATTTCTCTTCTATATTTTGCTTTATACCCTTTGACTATGTTTGCTACACTTCTCATTATTAATGCCACCCTATTTCTTCTTAGATTTTCATTTCCTGAATAAAGCACTGTGTAGTTATCTGACTAAAAATGTCCCATTCCTGCCCACTTTAGCTTGCTCACACGAAGTATTGCAAGATTTATACATTCTGTTTCTTGTTAATGTATGACTATTCTTTCATCTCTGAGCACATCAACAGCTGAACATTTGACTTGAGTCCAGTTGAGTCATTAGCCATAGCACTACTCGTAGTTGTCCTCTGCTGTACCCCGGTAGTTTGTTGAATGCCATCTGACCTAGGAGTTTCATCTTCTGGCACTATCTCTTGTTTCAATTTGGAATGTCGCATAGGGCTTTTGTGGTAAAATACATTCAAAAGGGGTTTAACATACATGTGTCTGGGCAGTACTACCAAATGTTAGCTATGGTGCCACTGCCATTGTCTCTGTATCACCCTGCACTACTGATACTACCAAGTAGCTGCTTGGCACACCTGGCTCCTCAGTAAATGCTTGTCTGACATGGGAGACCCCACTGGCAGTATTGCTGCCATTAGCGGAGATGCTTGCCTCACAGGAGCACACAATCGTACCACTGCAGAAAGGTAGTGCCATTGTTGGGTAGTCATGAGTAGATGCCCAGAAATCAGTGGGAATTAGTTAATCATGTCTATTGTAGGTCCCATTGATTTCAGTGAGTCTATTCAAAGTATGGCTAACTTTGGATCCAAACTCAGTTTACAGCAATTAAAAGATGCTATGGCCGAAGGGGGAAAGTGGAAGAAAGTGATAGAAATTGGGATATTTTTAAAGCAGCTGTAAAAGGGGGGAATGACAGAACTTTAGTATTAATTTTGCTTGATAGTTTTAATCCAAGGGGAGATATGGCATGATAAAATGGCTTTGGGGGGGGGGTCACATAATTCCCACTTTGATATAAATAGTACTGTGCTAAAGGGCTAATAGTGTTTGATTTGGCATAGCTGAAAGTGGAGTGCAACAAATGTAAGGATCTTGAACCTATAGGGTAGAGAAAGATAAGGACTATGTTGGTTTTTTGCTTTTGTTTGTGAGATCTGTCTTCTCTGTCCAGAAGAAGAATAAGAAGAAAGAAAGAGGAAAAGAGACTGGTTTTCTTGGGGTAACTTCACTTCCTTTGTTCTATTTTCTGTCTTTCCCAACCATGTAGGTAGCTGGTAACATCGCAAGCTTAGCTTCTTGTCACCAGATGGAGTTCCTATAAAAAAAAAGTTTGTTTCAGTTTACTCTATAGAATTTTTGCGGATTAATCCACATGTATTTGACAGGTATAATGCAGGTTTTGTTCACTCTCAGTGAGGACATTGGAATGGTTTGGTAGTCTTGGCAATTCATTACAGGATTCCTGACTGTCTGGGATTGCTTATGTGAATAATCAAGGAATAAGATGTGGTAAGGAGTCAATTGCTGTTGTCATAAAATCTTCTCTGGGCTAACCAGGTGTAAGAAAATGTAGGTCAAGGGAACATGGGGCACAATGGTTCTACGATCAGCAATTAGCTCTGTGAGATTTCTCCCCCCCCCACACACACACACCTACATGTTAGGCATCAGTGCACATCTTTATTACCAGCCAATGATTGTGACAAGGCCAAACGGTTAGGCAAAGGGGTAACATACATCTGCCCCAACTGTCGGTTGCCCCCAATTGCCTCACTTGCCCCCCCTTTAGTATTTCCTCCACCCAATTTAGTTTGTGTCTGATGCCCCCTCTTCTTTTTTGTACCCAACACTTGTGACAATGTAGTATGTGCCAAAATAGTAATTCAATTCAGGGATACACAAAAGTAATACAAACAACTACCAGCACATATTCTAACAAATGCATACAAGATACAAGCTAACTACAAGCATGTACTTGAGGAATAGCAATAGCAATAGCAAGTACATTTCTACACCACTTATCAGTGAACTAAGCACTCCCTAAGTGGTTTACAATATGTAAGTTACAAGCTGCGTACTCATTTTAGTGACTTATGGACGGATGCAAGGCTGAGTGGACCTTAGAGCCCCTGGGATTGAACCCACAACCTTGTGGCTTGTAGTACAGGCATTTAGCCACTGTGCCCCTGGGGCTCTACATCCATGGGAAATATCCATGGGAAACCCTCATGTTCCTGGCCCTCAAAGGTGACCAATCAAAACCTGGGGATACTCAAAAAGCAACATACAGCAAAGGGTAGATGGGTAAGTAGTACAAAGGTCTGGCAGGAAATAGCCAACAGCCATGTGCGCTGGGCTTATCCTGTCTGCAAAATCTTGTTATGAAGTCCCACAAGATTTGTGATCTCAGAGTCCAGGAATGCCCCAGTGCGGGCCCGTGAGATTGCCTGGCACAAACATCATCCCTGCAGTAGTGTTGGGGTGAGTCTTCATCTTGCAGAGCCAAAACAAGCAGCTAGAAGCATCATTCCATGGCCTCTGTTGCTGCTCAGAATTTTGTCCCTTGCCTCACCTGTCTCCTTCATGTGGTCTAGAGCCCTGAAATATTTCTGTTTATAGTGGCTGTGCTGGGAGTTGTCATCCCAAAAATAACTTTTCAAAGCTCTTATCTCCATATTTCCAGAGAATCTAGCTCCTTCTCTGTCTTCCTTATTGTGTATACTCTGGCCTGAATTCTGTTGCTAGCTCCCAATAGAGTAGACCCATTGAATCAGTGCGACTTTCTTATGTGTTGACTCAAAATTTTGCTAATTGATTCAATGCATCTACTCTATTCAGGGCTAACCAACAGGATTCAACCCCCTGTTTCTTCAGCTTTTTTTGGGGGGGGGCATGCTTACCTCCTTGATCAAGCTCTATACTATGCTCTGTACTATTCAAGATCATGCATGCTACTGCAGCCTTTCTAAAGATTCCTTTCCCCAAGTCTTCTCATTTGAAGAATAAAAATATTCTACCCTCTTTGCCATTTTCTTCCAGAATACATTTAAATGAAAATGGTAAATAAGATATTTGTTTGCAACTGCTCTGACTGCATGCTGCTCATTCCATTTTTGTAAAAGCAGTGTTGTGAACATCTAACATGGGAACAAAAGTATGATTTTAATATAACAAAAAGGGGGTGTTTTTGTTTATCCCCTGCTGATCTGTAATCAAATGCACTAAGTATATATGTGAGCGCCTGGTCTTAAACCTCCTGTGACGTCTACTG
Source organism: Phrynosoma blainvillii (assembly GCA_026167975.1). NCBI lineage: Eukaryota > Metazoa > Chordata > Lepidosauria > Squamata > Phrynosomatidae > Phrynosoma > Phrynosoma blainvillii. The sequence continues at coordinate 34,620,528 of JANUYF010000001.1, read as the reverse complement.
TGGTTTCGATTGTGAATCAAACATAAAGCAGTCAAGTCTTTTTTTTTTTTCCTGAATAAGTATAGTTGTACTTGAAGTACATAATCCATTTGGAATGAAGTGAGTCCCAAAGCATGCTTTACATTTGAAGAAGATCAAGTCAATTTTGTGGCAGAATTCATTTAGATTTTAAGAAAGGTGTTGGCAGAATAAATTATAATCTTTTTCTTACTAAGCAATGTAGATTTCCACAAGCATCCAGAAGAATAATAGGATTTATACATTATAGGGTTTTGTTTTGTTTTCAGCAGCTACATGTTAACAAAAAAAAAAAAGGGAAAAAAAAAGGGGGGGGGAAGGCAATCCTCTTGGAAAATCCAAGGCTTTATCAGGGATGGATGTAATACAGAGAACTTTTAAGAGGGGCAATAAAAATGCACACCTAGAATATTTGGGGAGGAGGAAGTTTCTTTGTCTGAAGATGCCCTAAAAATGCTCTCTAAACTCTCATCCAGTTTACAAAACAAGTTGGAGATCTTTGGTATAGATATCTTTTGGTTTAAGGGCTAGATGCCACACTAAGTGTTCTCTTAAATATTTGGCTGTGACCCAAAATGGCAGCCAGTCACCTAAGCTCCTACTCACCTTTCTGAAACGTATAAGGCAACTTTCTTGAGTTATAATGTTGTGATGTTCCATTTGGCACCACAGAACTGAAACTACTGGAACTGCAGAATGTTGCAGCACCTTTGAGACTATAAAACTCAAACTAACCCAGAATATTATGACATTGTGGTATGAGTCACTTCTATTTCATCTTGGTCATTGGGTGGGAAACTAGCTGAAGTAGCATCAGATTATGTCACAGCTTGTAAAAATGAACTGCCATTTCAGATGGGGGATTCTGGGACCTGTATTCCCCTATAAAATAACTTTTTTCAGTCACTGGCACATATGCAAATAGCATCTACTTAAGGACTTTGGAATAACTGACAGTTCTGTAATCATTTATTCTTTGAAATAAACCATGAGCGGGAAGGGGGATGTATCATGTCCTTTGGATTACTGAAAAGAAAACCATCTTATTCTGGGAGGAGCATGGAGGGTAAATGCAGCAAGAGAAGAGATTAGGTAGGGATGTAGGTTGAATTAGTGTCATGTCTAGTGGCCCCTTTACTTTACCTCTGACACACTGCCAAGGGCATCACCAGTTTGACTGGGCACCTGTCCCCACTGGTCCTAGCCCAAACAGTTTGTGGTGTTCTAGAAGTTGACCAGCATTCCTGTGCAATAAGGTTTCTGTGGCCCTACAAAAACTAAAGCTGGCTCTTCTTATGTTGCACTATGGACAATTAATTGACACGTAACTCAGAATAGTGTCAAAATCAGGGACTACTTTCTCATGTGTGCAAAGAATAATTTGGGAAGCAAAGGTTATTTATGCCTCATGTGTTGGACATAGATGTGCTTTTAGCTGTTGTGTTAAAAGATACTGTTTCCACAGTGGCAGATAAATAACATGCACTAATTTAGGCTTCAGAAAAACTTGATCACTGTGATGATAAAAGAGCCAGCGTGACGTGGTGGTTTGAGCATTGGACTAGGTCTCTGATTCCCAGCTCAGTCATGAAACCCACTGGGTGACCTTGGGCAAGTCATGGGTTCTCAGCCTCAGAGGAAGGCAATGGCAAAACTCCTCTGAACAAATCTTGCCAAGAAAACCCCATAATATATCCACCTTGAGGTCGCTGTAAGTCAGAAACAACTTGAAGGCACACCATAACAATAACAACGATGATGATGATAATGGTTAATAGACCATATTCTCAACAATTTGCAATTCTTTCTCTTAGTGTCACATGCATCCTGTTTGTGGCATGCCACATCCTACACCCATATTATCCTGCCCACTGGTTGTTTTTTTTTTTTTTAATTTGCACGTGCTTTTCATGTTATTTTCCACTTGCTTTGCAGCATCTTCATTTAAATTTAGATATTTAAGAAAAATGTTCAGCAGCCTTGAGACTCCAAGGTAGTGACAGATCCTGGCAGTCATGAGCACTGATCACTTTCCAGTTTCCCTAATGATATAATGCACTATGGTTGCAAACTCTTGCCTTTTCTTTTCAGATGACAGTTCCCCCGAGCTACACGTGTTGTATTTATAAGTGGCACTTAGCAAGATGTATTCTATAATCTCCTACTTATGCCTGACACTCCACACAGGTGTTTATCTAGAAGGAGTGATGACATTGCTTGCTAATTCCACCTGGCCCTTCCCAGCATACAGCCACTATTGGAGTGAGTGAGTATCAAAAGTCTGTTTATGCTAGCAAAGAGCAAAGATGTGGGCTTTCTTAGAGCATGTCCACATAGTTATCCATACCCTCCAACATTTCACAGTTGAAAACCAGGACACATCTGGCCACACATGAGAGTGTGATCAAGATGGCAAAAAATATTGAGAAGGAAGAACACACAAGCTAGGAGAGGATGCAGCAATTTGCTTTTGCCTGAGCATACTGGGAAGGGCAAGATTCTTCTCTCTTCTCTCTTTTCTCCCACCATGAGTTAAATGAGTGGAAACTACTCTTGCACTGTGAAATTGGTTTGCCACAATGAATGTAAGCTGAATGGGGGGGGGGGGGGAGTAGGAGGAGAAATGAAAAACTGGGACATTTTAAAAGCAACTAAAAATGTGGGATGGCAAAGGATTAATTGGGATTGTCCCTGCAGAATCAGGACTGTTGAAGGGTAGGTTTCTGCTACAGATTCCTGGGATTTGTACTTTGGTGTATTAGATCTAGTTATCTACTAGTGAGCTCTAGTGCTAGCATTTAGAGAAGTGGACTAGAGCAATGGTTCTCAAGCTTTGGTCTACCAGAGGTTTGGACTTCCACTTCCTAGAAACTCTGATCATTGGCCTATCTGGCTAGGTCTTCTAGAGGATGTAGTCTAAAATATCTGGAGGAACAAAGTTTGAGAACCACTGGACCAGAGATCTTTAGCAGGGGATGGAACCGTGGTGGTTCAAAGTGATATCCAACTGATATATATTGGTATGTTGTTCAGACACATTGACAAACCTAGAAAGACATTTGCTGCTACCAAATGGAGACAGACCATGGCTTAAATACAGGGGGACATGTTTTGCATGCAGACATTCTACTGTGAAATTAATGGACCCAGTCATCAGGAAATCCCTTTATGATTGACAACTTTTTGATTTGATATGCATAACACAGCAACTGCTGGGGAAAGTGGGCAGGCCTGGGCTGGATGGGAAAAGACACAACTGATACAACACAGCTTCTCAGAGTTTGGGAGTGTTCCTTTTTTTGGACTACAGCTCCCAGCTGGCTGGCAGATTCTAGGAGCTGTAGTCCCCAAATAATTTTCCTAAGTGATGGCCACGTTTTCTATATTTCATCCTCAATTTCTTTCTCTGGACATCCATTCATATCTTCCGGATGGACTATAAAGACTTTTTCAATTCCTCTTCCACAAACAACCATAGATGCTGATGGTCAAAATATGCACTTTCCCCTCCCCCCCACCACATTTGTGAATGAGATATTTATACAGTTCATTTTCTCAAGTTGAAACTCACTGTGTAAGTGGCATGATCAAAATAGGGGTGTTCCCTCTTGGCTGCTAGAAGAATGTGAATAAATAGTCATTTACCTGAATTCCACCCACATGCCACTGTGTATCCATGTAACCAAGTTTTTCTTTATTAACTCTCCAAGGACACAATAGCCATACACTGAAGATCCTCAGCAAGAGCTCACACTGCCCATGTAAGTGTATTTTTTTTTAAAAAAAGAATCAAGCTCTTACCTCTCAAATTACATTCATAAAGCATTATTCAAATACGCATAAGGCTGACTACTAAAGAAAGCACAATGACCGTCTACAATGCACTAATTTTATTCCACTTTGACTTTGAAAATATAATCGGTACTTACAAAAATTGTAAATACTACGGAATCATGCTAGAGGGATTATTCTAAAGTGGAAATGCTAATATAGCAAGCAAAATAGCTCTTTCTAGTCTTAACTGGCTCCATTATCAGTAAAGATAACATCTGGCAACATTATTTGCAAGAAGTACAAATGAACACATTCACATACAGGCACACACTATCCAGGATTAATGTAGCACTGCTATTTTAGTTTGAAAAGAACTTCATTTTGAACTCCAAAGCAGAGGGAACATATAGACATTACTATCTATAACCCGTAGCTCAACTTCCCAACTAAAATCTAGCATATCTGTCTACTATAGGTTGCTCCTTAATGCATCCCACATTGAAATAAATGTGGGATTATGGATAAATGGATATTGGATAAATGTGGGGGTATGGATAAAGCATACATTACCCAAAGGAATATGCCTTTATGTTACAATACTCTGTTTCTCACTGCATGTCAGAGCACCTATGCAGCTAAAATGAATAGATCCATCAACTAAAATATTATCTTGCTTCTTGCTGTGTTCCAAAGAGATCACACATTTAACTAATCAAACATCCCTATGCAAAGGGATTTTGTGGCACCTTTGAGACTAGCAGTATGAGCTTTCATAAACTTGAGCCTACTTCCTCAAATTCAGACAAGTCTATATCTGAAGAACTGCTGTTCTAGCATATTTCTAGGCAAAGCTCATGCTACAAACCTCTCTCTTTCAGTTAGTCTCAAAGGTGCTACAAGATCCCTTGGCATACTGATTTTCCAGACTAACATGGCTATGTCTTTGAACATCCCAAGAACATGCTAGAACACTGGTTCTATTATTATTATTATTATTATTATTATTACTACTACTACTACCATGGACCCCCTTTAAATATCTTTTGTTGTTGCAGACCACGAAGACTTAACAAGATTGAAAATCCTAAAATGCATCAAATATTTAAAGTTGCTCATCAAGGGTCTTCAAATTTGGAGTGAAGGAAGAAATACGTAAATGCAGTCTTATTATAATATTTTTTATAATATACACATATAATAGGCATGAATTTATGAGATAATAATAATAATAATAATACCTGAACATCAAACCATGGCCTAATATTACTTGTTAATTTTAATGAACTAATTAATGAGAAGGCTGGGTACCTCATTTCCCTTACAAGCCTGGTTACATCAGATTTAATAGCTAAAACTTGTATTCTGAGTTCCAACTCTACATTTTTCAAAAAATTCTATGCTTATTTTTAAGACAAACTAAAGCAGAGAATGATTTTTCACACAGGTATGTTTTTATGAAAGGCATCAATACTTTCATAGCCTTCTTCGATAGTTCCAGAAAATCTCCTTGAAAGTGAGTCCAGAAATTTGGAAGAGTCTGTTGCTTGAACTGCATTTTGAGAACACCACCCATGGATATTTCTATGAGCTTGTCTTTCTCTTCTGCTGTAAGCCCCTCTATGTCATACACATTAACTGAAAATGGATCTTTAATCCAGTTTTTGCTTGCATGGGGAACAGGAAAATATTTATGGTGCTGCAAATCTTTCAAATGTTGTGCTATAAGTGATCTGTTTTCCTTAGACTGTCAGGAAGTTCCTCCTAATGTTAAGGTGGAATCTCTTTTCCTGGAGCTTGCACCCATTGTTTCCGGTCCTAGTCTCTGGAGCATCAGAAAACAAGTTTGTTCCCTCCTCAATATGACATCCCTTCAAATAGTATAATAATATTTTTAATAATATTTTTTTATTTCTAGCCCGCCCCTCTGCTCGGCAATTGGGGCGGGTTACAGCATAATTAAAAACAGAAAACAGATTAAAACAACCAATCCCTATTTCCCCACCCCTCCCACCTCTTGAAACTAGATTAAACTAACATGGAATTAAAATACATTATGCATAAAACCTCAAAAAACAAAACAAAAACAATGGGCAGCATACAACAGTTATAGGGGACACAAGGCAGATAGCCGGGTTCCTTATGACCGGAAGTTATTCTGGGACGGCCTGCCAGAAGTGATCCGTCTTTACTGCTTTCTTAAAAGCAGCAAGTGTGGTGATAAGACGGATCTCATCCGGCAGGCCATTCCATAGCCTGGGAGCGGTCGCAGATTTAAACAAAGATATCATATCACCTCTCAACCTTCTCAGGCTAAATATCCCCAGCTCCCTAAGTTGTTCCTCATAGGGCTTGGTTTCCAGACCCTTCACCATTTTAGTTGCCCTCCTTTGGACATGCTCCAGTTTCTCCACATCCTTTTTGAATTGTGGTGCCCAGACCTGGACACAATATTCCAGGTGAGGCCTGGCCAAAGCAGAATAGAGTGGCACTATTACTTCTCTTGATTGAGACACTGTACTTCTATTGATTCAGCCTAAAATTGCATTGGCCTTTTTAGCTGCTGCCTCACACTGTTGACTCATGTTCAACTTGTGGTCTACCTGGACTCCTAGATCCCTTTCACACGTAGTCTCATTCAGCCAGGTGTCCCCCATTGTATATCTGTGCTTTTCGTTTTTTTGCCCTAAGTGTAGTACGTTACATTTCTCCATGTTGAATTTCATTTTGTTAGCTTTGGCCCAGCTTTCTAGTCTGTTCAAGTCATTTTGAATTTTATTAGCTACTCCTCCTAATTTGGTGTCGTCTGCAAATTTGATAACTATGCCCCCAATACTGTCATCCAAGTCATTGATAAAGATGTTGAATAGCACTGGGCCCAGGACAGAGCCCTGTGGCACCCCACTGGTCACTTCTTACCAGGTTGAAAAGGAGCCATTGTTGAGCACCCTTTGGGTTTGGCCAGTCAACCAATTACAAATCCATGTAACAGTTGCTTTGTCTAGCCCACATTTTACCAGCTTGTTTGCAAGAATGTCATGGGGAACCTTGTCAAAGGCCTTACTGAAATCAAGATATACTATATCCACAGCATTCCCTTCATCTACCAAGCTGGTAATTTTATCCAAAAAAAGAGATCAGATTTGTCTGGCATGGCTTGTTTCTCTGAAACCCATGTTGACTTTTTGTGATTATGGAATTATCTTCCAGGTGTTCACAGATTCTATGTTTAATTATCTGCTCCAGAATCTTTCCCGGTATTGATGTCAACACTTTGTTGGTGGCACAAAGAAAACTTGTGAGGATGGAAATTTCTCATGGTTTTGGTTCGGTAGGCAATGGTGCCACAATTCCAGCTTTTTCATTATTGCTTCGATTTTGGCCTTCCACTTGAAAACGGTAATGTTTTATCTTCCAAGGTTTAAGTTGAGCATATTTAAATGAGTGAAGATATCTGATAGATATGCTAATATTACTAACCAGGAGAAATGACTCAAACAATTGCTAAGGTTAAATTGTTGTTCCTTAAGGAATAATCCTATCTAGTCTCTCATTTCCCCAAAACAAAACAAAACTTTATCTCATGACAGCCAACAAACTTGACAGTGTAGCACGAATTGATGCTCTTCATTGAAGCAATAGATGTTCCAAGAATGTGGTGACACAATGTGGACAACACTAAAGTTTGCTGCAGCTATGAAGAAAGGGGGCTTCTGGCTGCATGCGTGATAGCAAGAAATATTATGTGCTTTCTCTCAGCTGCTCATTGTCATTCACTTGCATGTTCTCACTATGTGCAGAATTAAGCAAGTGCTGAGTACACTTTTTTTGGCTATCAGTTATTTTCATAACCAATTTTTTACTTTGTTTTTAATGGAGATGGTAGGTTAAGCCAGGTTTTACACGAACAAGCAAGAGAAATTAAAATTTCATTCTTCATTTCCTTTTAGTAGTTCTTGAAAGAGAAATGCCACGTCAGCTTTCAACCATGGTTGTCTGTCTGTCTCTCCATCCCACTGTCTGTCTGTCATATAACCCTCGAATGGCATGACATATCTTAATTTATCTATTAAGTATGAATTTAGTATGAATACCTCTGATCTCCAGAGGAAGCCTATTCATAATGTTCAGTGTGCACTTGTCCATCTGTCCATCCACCTTTTATCTTCATAAGTATCATTCAAATAACTTTTGAATTGCGTAGAAAAGTTTATATTCCAATAACCTATGAATGGTTTGAGATACTGTAATGAAACTTTGTTCATATGATGTCTATCACCAAAAAAGACTCCTGCTTTTTGAGGTCAATATCTGTTTCTTTGTCTGCCTTCCTTTCTTTTAGAACTGTAAAGGTTCATAACATTTCTTCAAGCCTTCATGGCCCCACTGTGACATTACATCCTTCCAGGCATTCATGGCCCACAGGTTAAGAACAGATGTGCTAGAACAATATTTTCCTTCTTGTGGCATACCAGAATATCTGTTTAGTCAAATTAACATACCTGATATCTATGGGGCTGTAGTTTTCCAGATTTCAAATCTGATTATTATTACTATTAAAATTATTGTCTTATTCATTTATAATCCACTTTTCTCCCTATAGTGGGACTAAAGGTGGCTTACAACGTGTTTACAAACAATTCAGATTTTTAAAAACCAATATATAATGTTAAAAACATCAACATTCATTAAAAGACTGTAGAAACCATAAAACAGCAGAGCACATAATTAAAAACCAATCCCATTCAGTTTTTAAAAGCTTCATGGCACAAGAATGTGGTGACACAATGTGGACAACACTATTTCCAGAAAAGGAGAGCAAAGATAGAGCCATCTTGGCCTCTGTAGGGAGAGTGTTCCAAAATATGTGAGCAACTACCAAGAAGGCCCCCTCCAAATGAATTTGAGATTATGGGACATAGAGCAGGACCTCTCCAGAAGATTTTGGAGTCCTAACATGCTCATAAAGGGAGATAAAGTCCTCTCAATAAACTGGACCCAAGTCTTACAGTGCTTTATGGGCTACCACAATGTCATGCTTTCTGTCATCCCATTCCAGAGTTCATGGTTCATCAAATGAACTTATCTTTCTGCAAAAGCATGGGTTCACAGAGGTTAGATCTGCATCTACCAGTAGATAGCTTGGACATTTGCAGCAGATCGACTAGGACCTCTTGTTTTCAATTGTTTAATAATAGACATCACAAAATGACTCCCACAAAAACAATATACTGCTGAAAGTATTGTCTAGTGGTTAGATTATTTGATTGCCCTAAATGGGTGGCCAAAAGTATATTTTAATGAAAGAAAATTAGGCTCCATTCAGATTTGGTACTTTAAATATATTTCTCAGCTAATTTGCACCAGGCTCCTCTTGTTGGATGTTGAGGTTCTTCTTTTTCAAAAAGGTAAAGTAGCTTTCTAATTGTATAGATCATGGGGAAAGACATGGAAGTGTTTTGATGCTTAACTTCTATTCTGCACAACAGGCCACTGTAAGGACCCAGTATGGAAAAGCAGAATCATTTCCCATTGGCAAGGCAGTCAGACAAGGCTGCATTTTGTCATCCTATTTGTTTAATTTATATGCACAACTAGACATAGAGTCATAGAATCATAGAGTTGGAAGAGACCACAAGGGCCATCCAGTCCAACCTCCTGCCATGCAGGAATACACAATCAAAACATTCCTGACATATGACCATCCAGCCTCTGTTGAAAAACTTCCAAAGAAGGAGATTCCACCACCCTCCAAGGGAAAGTGTTCCACTGTCCAACAGCTCTTACTGTCAGGAAGTTCTTCCTAATGTTTAGGCAGAAAATTATCTCCTGTAGTTTGAGTTCATTGCTCCATGTCCTAGTCTCTGGAGCAGGAGAAAATAAGCTTGCTTCATTCTCAATATGACATCCATTCAAATATTTAAACATGGCTATCATGTCAAAAAGCAGGAATACACCCAGAGGAAGCAGGAAAGAAAATTGGGGGAAGGAACATCAACAATTTAAGAAATGCAGATAGCATTATATTACTTGCAGAAAATAGTAAAGACTTTCAGGAAAACAATCAACTCATTTGAAATGCTGCTGGAGGAAAGTTCACTGGACACCATGGACTGCTAAAAAGACAAATGAATGGGTCCCAGAGAAAATCAGACTTTTACTTCCCCTGGAACCAAGATGACTGAACAGAGGTTGTCATACTTTGGACATATCATGAGATGGCATGATTCTGGAAAAGATGATAATGCTTGGTAAAGTGAAAGGCAGTAGGAAAAGATGAAGACTGCATTAAAGGTGAATTGATTCAATCATGGGAGCCACAGACCTGAATCTGAGAATTGAGTGGGACAGTTGATGGCTGAGTGTCTTGGATTTCTCTTATTCATAGAGTTGCCATAAGTCAAAATCCACTTGACAGTAAACAACAACAACAATAAAAGTAGCTCCAACACTTTGAAGCCTGCCTACCTCTGCCCTAAAGCACTCTGTTGTTTCTTACTGAATTCCTGAAAACACATTTAACTAAATGAATATATCTAGCTAGTATGACACTGTATTGTTTCTTGCAACATTCCAGAAAGAGAAAAATCATTTGTGATGCATTATGTGTTTATAACATTATCTATAAGTGCCTGTTGTAAATAAACTGCTGTATTAACATGCACACCTTACAAATTATCATTATAAAGTTATCATGCAATCAATCACTCCACTCAGAACCATCAAAGGGGGGAGGACTTGTCATACGAAAGACAAATGTCTGATTTGCATTTAATGTTCCCTCCCCAGAATATGCCACAGAATATTGCTCACATTCTGAATACCAAGCACAAGTCTTTCTTTAAAATTCTTCTCTATGAGACAGTGGATGAATGAGGAGATGATGGGATTGACAGAAATACGACTACAAGAGGAGCCCTATTGGTTTGGACAAAGTGCCAGGTTCTGGCTACAGAAGTAGCTAACCATTTATTTTTAGTTGGACAAGAAGACAGCTACCCTCTTCTGTTGTTTGTCCAGTTGCACTGGTATTCAGTTTGAAGATCCCACTTTGACATCTAAATAGACCACCAAAGTCTTCTGAATTCTTTCTTACTGGTAGCCATGATATGAATTTGTCTTTCCCTTTGTCTTTCTTTCTTTCATTTTTGGGGTGTTACTTTATTTTAAAAAATCTCATTTCTTCTCCAATAAGCTGAAGATGTCACATAGGGCTTTCTTCTTCCTCACTTTTTCCATGTGAAGTAGGTCAGATTGAGGCAAAGGGATTAGTTTTAGATGATCCAGTGAATTCCATGGATTACTGTGGACTAGAACCTGGATCTCCCATATCCCAGTCCAGTGAATGATCTAGACCTAGTCCCTCAGTAGATCACATTGGCTCTCTTTCTTCTAAGAGCCATCAAAGACATTCCAAACATAGCACAATGTGAATTCCCTGTGTTGTTAATTATTTGATTAATTTAAAAATATATAACACACTTTCATCCTCTACCAAGAATATACTCAGAGCAGCTTATGAAATATAAAACAGAGGAATTAAAAAAAGAATGACACATATTTAAAAGGAATTACACCCCATCTTTATTTAAAACTTAGTAAGTTCCAACAGGTTAGAATTGCATAGCAGGAAGCATTGGTGGCTAGTGGCCCAATTGCCAATGGGATAGTAAGTCTGGCTTGGACTTTGGTTCAATCTTCAGTTTTCTTTCAGCTTGAAAGGAGCTATGCAAGGTGTTTAAGTTCTATTCCTAAAATATGTTCAGCACATTGGATAGTGCCTTTAATCTTCAGACTAAAATCCAGAGAGGGTTCAGCATCTCATTGACATCACAACCACCAGCCAACACAGAATGAAGATTTTTCTACCTGCTATTTTCTTACCTTGTGGTCATTTTATAAATCTCTGCCCTTTGCTCTACTTTTGCTCAAAATTAGGCTGCATGGAGAAAGTGTGAATATATCTCATATATCTTGTGTGTGTGTGTCTGTTTAGCTCATAGCCAATGAGGAGAATGATTGTGTGAATGGCCCCTTTATGTCTGATAAAACCATGATTCAGATTGTGCAGATTCTACTATACTCAGCAATGGTTATGACAATCCATATAATCTGTACTCAGAGAACACAGAGAACCTGTCTCTTAGAGTAAGCCCATCCACGGTTATATCAGGCTGGAAACTGCAGGTCCTAGGTCTGTTTAGGTATGGAGTCAGCATTGTGTCGATATATTTTCAAGTCTCTGTCTCAAAGAGTCTTTGGTTTGGAGATGCAGCTGCCCAGGTTGTAATAAAGGTGATGTATCTGAAGCTGATTGAAATGACACTGTGTCAACTTGTGGCCTGTCACATCACTGCATGAAATAGTCACACAGAGTTGCATGGTGAAGGAAACACCCAACTGTTCCTTCCTGCATGATCTGTCTGTAGTAATGCAGGTACAGATACAGAGAACGTCATACTGGTTATCTGTACCTATATGCAACCAAACAATTGTGTGGTTAGATCAAAGAATGAGGTCTGATTTAACTGTGTGTAGTCTCTTGTAGACCTTGGCTTACAATGCACCAACCTTTCCACAGGTATACCGAAAACATGGTTTTGCATTCAATCAACTGATTTTTCACTTTCCTCAGAGCAGATGCAGTGTTTATCAACTTTCCATTGGTGTAAGTATTTCTTGGAATCTGGAATATTTGTGAATTTGTGACTACTATAACAGATCAGCAAACTTCTGCAAAATATTCACAGTTAACACATTTTTTAAGCATATCACATAAAATTTACTGCCACCTACTGATATATAACTTTTCTTCACTAGGATTTCTAGGTTACATACTCTCCAAACATGCTGTTTTAGCAGGGGCAATCCTGATTAATCCTCAGTTGTCCCATCTTTCCATTATCTTCTAAAATGTCCCATTCTCTCTCTCTCTCCCCCTCCTCCTCCCAATGTCCTCTTTTGTTTTGGCTTAATTCAACTGCTGTAAACTGAGTTCAAAGTGCAAAAGTAGTTTGCACTCAATTAAATCAGTAGGAGGGAAAGCAAAAGAGCAGGCAGAATCCAGCCCTTTCCTGTAGGCTGAGACAAAAGCAAAGTGCTGCAGCTTCTCCTAGCAGAGGTGCTTTTCTTCATTAACAGATTTGGAGGGTATGAGGCTAGCAGCATCCATTTCCCTGAAATTCCAGGATCAAAATCTTGGGGACACTTTTTCTGATGTTATAGAGGTGGTGTGGGCAAAGTTTTGAAGGTAGGCCAGAATTGCTTCTGGGTCAGCAGATTGTGCACAAAAGAAACCACCTCCCGTACATAATTCACATACAAAAATCAAACTTTCTTCTCCACTGACTCTCATCCCAATATTTGTTTCCCCACCAGTGAACCAGAGGCTTCAGCCAAGATTTTCAGTCCCAGCACCAATAATCTCCACATGTTCCCTTCTCAACTTGAAGAACATTGTTTGAAGCACTTCTCCAAGTGTTCCTGCCAGGTGAGATGCAGTTGCTGATGACCATGGCAAGGGCTTTTTCAGTGGTGGCCCCCAAATTATGAACTATTTTCTTCAGAGAAGCTTATCTGGAACATACCTTGATGCTATTTTGGCACAAGGCAAAATCCTTTGCATTTTATCATGTATTTTCTTTTGTTTTAGCTTCTAAACTTTTTAAAAAAAACACCAATTGATTTTATGCCACTTTCATATCTTTTATTATTAATATTACTTTTGTTTAATTTATCATCAAACGTTTTTGATGTTTTGATCTTGTAAGCTGCTCTGAGAAGTCTGGAAAAGAAGAGGGCATGAATGTTTGTAGAATCATAGAGTTGGAAGAGACCACAAGGGCCATCCAGTCCAAACCCCTGCCATGCAGGAATTCTCAATCAAACCATCCCCGACAGATGGCCATCCAGCCTCTGTTTAAAGACCCCCAAAGAAGGAGACTCCACCACTCTCCGAGGGAGTGTGTACCACTGTCGAACAGCTCTTACAATCAGGAAGTTATTCCTAAGGTTTAGGTGGAATCTCTTTTCCTGTAGCTGCTATGTGCCTTAGGTCTAATCTGCACTGCAAACCATTGCTCCGTGTCTTAGGTCTAATCTGCACTGCAGAAATACTGCACTTTGACATGGTTTTAACTGCCATGGCTCAGTGCTGTGGAATTCTGGGGTTTTTAATTAGTTATGGCACCAGAGCTCTCTGTCAAAGAAGGCTAAATATCTCACAGAACTACAAATCCCAGAATCCTACACATTGAGTCATGGCAGTTAAAGTAGAAAAAAAATTACATCACTCGCGGCATAGACTTGTATTGCAATTTTATTATTGTTTTAATTATTGCTGTTATTTTATTGTTTTTACTGCTGGGTTTATTGTTTATTACTGTTCTTTTTATTACTGTTGTGGTTTTATTGTTATGTTTTCTTTCTTTATTGATTGTATTATTGTACATTTTGTACATTTTATCCTTGTACTCCCACCTCGATCTGTAGGGAGAGGTGGGAAATATAAATAAATTATATTATTATTATTATTATTATTATTATTATTATTATTATTATTATTATTATTATGTCAGACTTCATTGTCTCTACAGTGCAGATTAGACCCTAGTCTCTGGAGCAGCAGAAAACAAGCTTGCTCCATCCTCAATATAACACTCTTTCAGATATGTAAACATGGTTATCAACAGGCCATCTCTTAACCTTCCTTTCTCCAGGCTAAACATACCCAGCTCCCTATGCTGCTCCTTACAGGGTATGGTTTCCAGGCCTTAGAATAAGAATTTAGAATAAGAAGGAATGAATGGACATATTAGCTCAGAAACAGAGTCGATCTGATGCATGGAAAAGGTCCCAAGTTCAGTCCCTGGCATCTTCAGGTGCACCTGGGAAATATGCTAGTCTGAAAATCTGGAGAGCTGTGGTTTATTAATTGGGTGGAGGTAGTGAACCTTAGGCTCTCCAGATGCATTGGGATAGACCCATAGACCCTTATCACTGACCATACTGGCTGGGGCATATTACTATGCATATTGGTTCTCCAAATCTCTTTTACTGCAATTATCTCTGTCACATTGCACATATTTTTTGTTGTTAACTGCCCTCAAGTTGATCTCAACCCATGGCAACCCTGTGGATGAGACATCCCCAAGCCCCCTGTCCTCCACTGCTCTGCTTAGTTCCTTCAAACTCATACCCATGACCTCCCTAATAGAGTCCATCCATCTGGTGTGCTGTCTTCCTCTCTTTCTACTTCCCTCCACCTTTCCTAGCATTATTGTTTTCTCCAATGAGTTGTGCCTTCTTATTATGTGTTCAAAGTACAATAGCCTCACTTTTGTCATCTTGGCTTCCAGGGAGCATTCAGGCTTGATCTGTTCAATGATCCATTTGTTTGTTTTTTTGGCTGTCCACGGGATCCTCAGCACTTTTCTCCAGCACCATATCTTGAATGAATTGATGCACATTTATAGTCCTTTAATAACACTTTAGCTACCATGGCTACATCCTTTGGAATCTTAGGATTTGTAGTTTGGCTTCCATAAGATGGTGCCATGGCAGTTAGTGGTATCTAAGTACTACAATTGTATAATAAGAAAGAGTCTTGATTCAGATGACCACTTCCATGTTTCCTTTCCATGCTTATTCTATAGAGCTACCACTGAAATGTGATAGTACTCTGTTCATAAGTCAATGATAGTAGCGTTATAATTTTTGAATGTATAATGAACCTAGACTTTGATTATGAGTTAATATTTTCTGTGCCTACATGGTCCACATAGCTACTACCTGCTTATCTTCTCTGTTTCTTTCAGTTGACCAAGAGAGTGGAGTTAGATAAATGAACTGAGGGACTGACAGTAGGAGAGACTTCTCAAAGTACTCGATGAATTTACTTGAAGCAAAAGATCTTCCTTCATAAATCACAATTTTGGAAAATTTCTGACTCCCCCCACCCCATCAATAGATTGTAACATTTTTAGACAAGTGGATTTGTTTCTTTAAATAGAGGGACCAATTGAACCCCAAATGTTGCTGGATTACAGTTCCCATCATCACTGATCATTGGCCACGCTGGCTGGAGATGAGGGGAGCTGAAGTCCAGCAACCTCTAGAGGCTACTGCTTTTTTGACTCCTGATTTAAAGCATTTGTGTTCCAAGAGAATAATGGATACGATGAGTGGCAAAGACGACAAAAATGAGTTTAATTACATTCACTGTGTTTAATGGGGCTTAATTCTACATAAGAGCTCATAGCATCACTACTTTAATCAGGTTATTATCAATGTCACTGAAAGTATATAATGCATCCCAGGAAAGAACAAAGATATGATAGTGGGTTGACATTATCTTCTGGCCCTCCCAATGTTGCTGGATCACACTGCCCATCATGCCTAATCCCTGGCTATGTTGGCTGAGGCTAATGGGAGCTGGAATCCAACAAAAACTGTAGAATTAACAGGTTCCTCTCCTCTCCTCTATATCATTCTAGACAGAGCAACACAATATTGGGAAGCCTATTCCTAGTCCTAATTACAGATAAATGAATCTGAGGTCAGTCTTTAGCACTCTAACTTAAAGAACCTTCCTGAACATCTATAAATAGGTTCCAATAAACTTTTGATTTATAGCCATTGCAAGATCATCTCCCATTCCATGTTGTTCCAAGATTTGTTTTAGCTCTTCCAGATTCCAGGGTTCCCTTCTAGGATTGCCAGCTTTAATCAGTTGCTGGATCAAATAAGGCATCTCAAGAAAGAACCTACACTGAAATTTAGGTAACAAGTAAATTTATTTAAGTGGAACCAATTAATCATTTATAAAGCAAGTTACCAGTGAACTAAAATATTCTGTAATTGGCTGACAGCCTTAGTAATTTGGGGACACTCTGGAGGTTATCTAACAGTTCAACCATCAATATGTTCATGATTAATTCTACATTCTCAATCTCGGCTGAGGGAGTCAACTTTTACAAGACCATATTACAATGGTTACCTAAGCAACAACAAGCTGGTCACAAAATTATAATCTAAATCCTCAAACAGAGGAATACTGCAGTTTTGGTTCAACGTGAAACACCACTATTTGGTGTTCATTGTGCTAAGAACAGGTATTCATGATTGCTCAGGACACTTCTTTCAGAAATTCAGCACAATCTCAGAGGTCAGAGTGCTTCACATTTTCCAACTGCAGTTAACACAGATATCATTTCCCCTCCTAACAGGGTTGTGGGATTTTAAGATGAATGAATACAATGAAGCCATCCCAAAGAAAGTAAGGTGGGATTCTGATTTGATTCTGTTTTGAATATCAGGAGCATCACCTGACCACTGCTTAATTACGGATAATTTCAGCATGCCATAAGATGTACAGGAGCCCCTCCACATTAGCAGGAGTAAGGGGTGCAAGACCCCCATGAAAGTGGAAAAACTGCAAATTAAAAACAACAACAACAACACTTTTTTAAAACTTCAGAGAACACTCCCTAGCAATCTCTGGGTCCTCCAGCATAACTCTATGGTCACCTTTCACTTGAAGATGACCACAGAATTGTGCTAAAGGATCTACAAATGCATAGAGAAGTGTTCTCTTTAGGAATCTCTAGGGTCCTCTTTAAATAATAAATAAACAAAAATATATAAAAATAGAAAGTAAAAAATATAAGAGCTATAAGAAATAACAGATAAAATAGAGAACCAAGAGAAGGGGGAAATTAGATTTAAAAATGAATTTAATTTAATTTAATAATTTAAAAAAATTGAAGATCAGCATTGAGACTTTTTCATGAAATTGTAGAAAATATTTGTTTTTAAAAATGGGGAAACATGGTATCAAAAGATAATAAAAACAATGACAATAATAGATAATAGATATATGAAAATATAACAGTAATAGAGAATAATAAATAATGAATATAAATATAAAATTACTAGAATAAATAAATAAATAAATAAACACAAGGGTAAAACTTACATAGACATGTGGGACAAATGCAATAGAAGCTGAGAAAATCTAGACAAAACGATGAACATGAATTATTATTTTTGAAGATATATATGGAGGTTGAGGTAATGGAAGTCTTTTGAGTTTTATGTGTTTTGTGTTGGAGAGAATGGAAAGAAGAAAAAAGAGTGTTGAAAGAAATTGGAAGAAAGAAGAATAAAGTGAAATAAAATAGGTTTTAAATGGATTGTATGTGGGTGTATATGAAATGCTATAAATGAGGTATGTAAAGTAGGTATGAGTGAAGTTTGTGTGATCACTTGGAGGGAGATGGATGTGGGTAGAGGTTTGGTAAATTGGTTTGGTACATCCAAATGATGGGGGAGAGGAGTAGTGGGAGTAATTAGAAGAAGTGTGGGTTAAACTAAGATGTGGACAAAGTTGTGGTATTGTTTTGTATTGTTTGTTGGGGAGTTTGGTTTTGTCTTGGCAGATTCTTGTTTATGATATTGTATGTTTTCTTGTTTTGTATAAAATAAATAATAATAATAATAATAATAATAATAATATATCTCATCCAACAGAAGTTGACCATAAAGTCAGGCTGGCGAACGCAGAGAGAACATATTAATCAAATCTGCGAATAATCAAATCCACAAAAGTCAAAGCTGCAAATGTGGAGAGCTGATTGTATATTCAGGAGTAGCTGTGTTGGCAGTACAGCAAAATATAGCAAACTCCCCAAAGCACATTGTGGTGATATTTTTATTAGGCCAATCAAAAGGTGCAAAATACTTTGTGCAATCGTTTGAAGCACACAGGTTTTTTTCTTCAGTCTATGCTTTCTTAACAAAGAAATGTAAGGATGGAGGGTCGCTGAGCCAAAGTTGTGAGATTTCATCTCAGAAAGGGAGGATTATAAAGTAGTATAGTCATGCCTTCATTATTGTGAATGTAGCCCAGCTTTTAGTCCAGGATTAGAGCCCTCCAAGGTACTGAACTCAATTTCTAAATAGGTTCAATACTTTGACGCCTCCTTTAAAATTAACCAAAACCTGAAATACATTCATCATTCCACTGATTTGGGAGCCACCAGCTGCTACTGTTTCACAGTTTGCACTCTACTGCCACATCCAATGATCTACTGAACCTAAGTGTACAATCTGTTGCTGGTGTCTTACTAGAGTGACTACTGTGTGTGCACATACTGCTATGGAATTCAACCCACATTTATATCCATACTAGGGAGGTCCTGGGTGCTCCTACAAGGATCCATATATATATTTGTGTATCTGATTACCGATATGACAGGGCCTAGGCAGATGCCAATGATACAGACAAAAGCTGTAGTAATGGTGGATAGAAATGAAAAAGAGTGATACATATTGTTACACCAGTGGTACTTGATCTTTTTATCCTTGGGAAACCTCCCCGCCCCCATTTACATTTACATGTGGATGTTGCAGACCTTCACTCTACATACTATATGAATAAAAATATTTTGTTTATTTACTGTGTGTATTTTAATTTGCACATTCATGTATATTCATATTTTAACAGTTTATTAAAAAAATAGCATTGTTCAAATGAGAACAGTTTTATTTAAGTAAATTCAATTAACTCAATGCACGTGTACATTTTACACATAAAAAAGTTTAGGAAGAGGAGGAGCAGGAGGGATCAGAGCCTCTAAATCTTGTAACTCTTGTGTCCCTTTGGAGTCCCACCCCACCATTTAAGAAACACTGTGTTACACCATTTGAACCATGCAATATTTCTCTTCCACTGTTTTGTGAGCCACAAACCTTGTAACGATAAAAGTAGTTTTAAAATTACTGTTATCAGAATTTACAGAAGATACTTTTTGCACTACATTTCCCAGACAGCTTCAGCCAGTAAGAATAACATGCTGCCTAGGGGATTCTGTGAGTTGCAGTAACTTTTATGAGCTATGAAAGGTACAATAAAAAGGAGTGATGTTATTGTTTATTAAGTTACAGTAGTAATATACTGTAATTTTACCTTTGTTTGGGGAAAAGGAATTAATTAAGAGTAATTAGTTGTTTGTAACAAATTACTTTCAGGTTCTGGGAGCATGTTACGATCTGAATAATTTGGACTGGCAAAATGGGTTGTGCCTGGATAGTTTCAAACAAAGGGCCTTTGCCAGCTTAATTTTATGATTATCTCCTCCTAAATGAGTATAATGCAAATGCATTTCACCAAAATCCAATTAATCTACATGCTATAAAAAAAGAGAGATAAAATCCAAACCCAGCAGAAGGTCACAATATTTATACAGTAAAATGGCTCCATAATCCACTTCTATCAGTAGCAAGAGGCTACAATAATGCTTGAGATTATAGTATCTCATTTCTAGATATATTGAAGGGATGTTCTCCTGGAAAATCTCTCTGTTATCATAGAATTATTGAACAGGTAGCAGCTTTCAGCATAATGTCAAAACCAGCTTGTCTAAATTAATGTAACCGTGAAATAACTTATGTGAAGAAAAAAAATCTCTGTGTCACCTAGTTTCTCACCCCAGTGAGCACACCCATGAACATCTTCTAAAACCATCTGGGTGGAACAGAGAGAAATAATCTTATATCACAATACTCAAGCATCACATAAGAGTCCACCAAGATATGATCTGCAATGCCCACTGCAGCTGAAAGAAGAAACACATCCTGCTCTTATATCTTGATTTGGAACACATTACATGGAAAAGTTTAAGTGGGTAGAGGGATCACAGCCTTAATGGGCTTTAAGATCTGTTACAGAGAAGGAGAGGCAAGAAAAACCAGTCTATACACTGCTGGGGACTAAATAACACATGCCTCATAATTTAAGTAGTTAGGATGGTGAACTAGTAGAGAAATACACAAATAAAGAAATAACAAGGTTTAGCAGCTGATGAGGAACAGAAAGATGAGCTGGCTAAGTCGATGATTTAAATCCTATCTCAGCCATGAAGTTGGCTGAACACAGTGTCCCAATTGGACTATGATCTACCTTGTTGTTGTTTTTGTTGTGTGTCTTCAAGTCATTTCTGACTTATAGCAACCCTAACGGGACTCTATCACTGGGTTTTCTTGGCAATATATGTTCAGAGGGGGTTTGCTGTTGCCTTCCTCTGAGGCTGAGAGAGTGTGACTTGACTAAGGTCACCCAGTGGGTTTTCATGGCTGGTTTCCAGAGTGGTAGTCCAATGGTCAAAGCACTACACCATGCTGGCTCTTCTGCTCTACCTTACAAGACATAATGTCAGCTTCCATATCAGTGGGGTGGGGAATCTACCCTGGATTTTAAAAGAGTTACCAAGATGTTGAACCTTACATCCAAAACAAGCTCAGTACTTTGGATAACATGTTTAAAGTTTAGACTTAAATTCAGAGCAGATCCACCCACCACACCAAAAAAACCTATTGCAAGGATGATATAGGAGCTTATCGCTCAGGCAAAAGAGATGTTTTGCTTCTTTTCAGTTCAATCCTTAATCGGGGATACACCCGGATGTTATTGCACATAATTCACTGCAAATTCTGCTGCAATGCCGCCAGCCGAATGGAGCCCAGATCGAAGCCACACTTAGCCAGCACATTTTTGAAAATTGAAGTTTTCCTACTTGAAAAATTGGCCAACTGAGTGATCCTTGGACCCAGGCTGGATTTGGCCAGCAGCATCACAGCCAAATCAGCAGTGAATTATGTGTGATAATATCCGAGTGTATCCCCAATGGAGGATTGAACCCAGAAGAGGTAAGACATCTCTTTTGCCTGAGCGATAAGCTCCTACAATAATGTACAAATGCAGGGGTAGCCTTGTGAACTATAAGATAAATTTCAAAGTCCATACTAGGCCAGCTGAAACGGTACAAAATGGGCAAGCTTTTAAAAACAACAAGTGATGGTGCCTTTTAGTTGGCTAAATAAAGTTACTACCACAGTGAAATTTCATATACTACAACAAAGTAAAAGGGGAATCAGAATGGAAATTATTCTGTAAACAAAGCAGCTATACTAAAAATGTGAGGTGAAGCATGATAGGAGGGTGCATTGCTAAGTAGTATTTGGCCTATGCAGCTATGTTTATGCATGTCCTGAATCAAAGGGCCTTGAGTTGCAAAAATTTCAGGAAGATTGAGAATGTATAGACCTAATGCATTTGATCCATATACCGTTATCTGTATAAATAGATCTACTTGACTTGCATCTAGGCTTATGAATTTCATAGAGCTTAATTCCCCTGATTTCAGATGTATGAAGCTAGATTTGACCAGATATTTTTCTCCCAATTTAGTTGGAGGTCATAAGCAAACAAAAGCAGGCATATGTGAGTATATCCCTCCCTCCCCCCCCCACCAGCTGAGGATGAATTATTTAAATAAGAACTGGGGCTGCCTTATCCACATTTCCCCTAGTATGTTTGCAGAGACAGTATCAATGTAGCTTTGTCAAAAAATCCTCAACAAAACAGATTCTATTTTATTATGGAGCAACTTAATTTGCACTTCCTGAACATGGAAAAATCAGATCTGACTATGGCAGTGCATGCCTTGGTTACATCCTATTTGGATCACTTTAATGAGCTATCTATGGGACTACCTTCAAAAAATGTTTAGCACTCTCATTTGGCCCAAAGAGTTTCAGCCAAATGGCTATAGAGAGTACACAATAGTCATATTGTGTCTATAGGGAGTACACAACTCCCTTCTTGCAACAGCTCCATTGGCTGCTGGTCCATTTCCAGGCAGAATTCATAGTACTGGTTTTGACCTGTAAAGCCCTATATGGCTTGGGTCCAGGTTATTTGAAGGAGCACATCTCCCTTTACAAGCTTATTATTGCTCTAAGATCATTAGGATAGGCACTTCTCTCTATCCCACCATTCTCTCAGACTTGTTTGGTAGGAACAAAAGAGAAGGCCTTCTCAGTAGCTGCTCCCAGACTTTGGGACTGTCACCCAAGAGAGGCTAGGATTGCCCCATTCCTCTTCTCTTTTTGGTGGCAGTTAAAAACATTTTTGTGCCATCAGGATTTTTCAAACTGATGAGGGTTGGGTGCTGTCTGACTCAGATTTTAAGGTTTTTATGAGCTTTTTAAAAAATTCTAATATTTTAAATGTTTAATGTTTTTAACTGTATAATTTTTTTTGCTTTTTTAAAGTTTATATTTATACTTTTTAACACTTCCACATTGTTTTTAAATGTGTTCTTAGCTGCCTTCAGTCTATTTTTTTAAAGAACCAGAATGTAGTTATCCTTCAGGATCAGCACTTTTCTGAATGTTGTGATGCAGTCCTCCTATTTTTTTTTTTAAAGTACACATAGTAAGAACAAAAAAGAGAGCCAGTGTGGTGTAGTGGTTTGGACAGATAGAGAGAGAGAGAGAGCACCGCTGTCTGTTGAGGATGCTTTAGCTAGAGATCCTGCATAGAGCTGGGGCTTGGACCTGGTGGACCATGGAGCCCATTCCAATTCCATTATTCTATTATTCTATGAGCCAGCCGTGTGATGTTGCAGCAAAGATGGCATATCCTGTCTTAGCATACATTAACAGAAGCATAGCTCCCAAGTCAACAGAAGAAACATTCTCACTATATTTTGCACTGGTCAGTCCTCATCTAGAGTATTGCATTCAGTTCTGGGCACTTCATTTTAAGGGTATTGACAAGTTGGAGCAAGTTCAGAGAAGGGCAACAAGGAAAATAAGAGGTAAGGAGAACAAAACAGATGAGGAGAGGTTGAAGGAGCTGGGCATGTTTTACTTGGTGAATAGAATCCCGAGGGGTGACATGATCACACACTTCAAGTACCTCAAGGGTGCAGACTTGTTCTCTGTTGTCTCAGAGGGTAGTTCTAATGGTTTTAAGTTACAGGGGAATAGATTTTGATGGAACATTAGAAGGAATCTTTTGACAGTGAGGGGGGTTGCAGACTGTCAAAAATAGTGTGAATTCAGTCCACTTTTAGGGTTAGGGTTAAGGTTAGGGAATCATGGGAACTGAATTTTATTGTGGCACTAGAGTTCTCTGACAAAGAAGATTCAATGTCTCAGAAAAATAACAATTCCCATGATTCCCTAGCACTAACCCTAACCCTAAAAGTGAATTGAATTCACACTATTTTTGACAGTCTGCAACCCCCCTGAGATCAGTTCACCCATGGAAACAATTGACTAGAGAGGTGGCGAGGTTTATTTCTCTGGATATCTTCAGAAAGAGACTGGACAGCTACCTGTTTGGATGCTCTAGAAACAGAGATCCTGCAAAGGGTTAAACCTGATGGCTCATGGGGTTCCTTCCAACTCTATGGCTGCATCCACACTGAAGAAACAATTCAGGTTGACACCACTAACTGCAATGGCTCAAGCTATGGAATGCTGGGACTTGTAATTTTGTGAGACATGTAACCTTCTCTGTCAAAGAGTTCTGATGCCACAACAAACCACAGTTCCTAGAATTCCATAGCACTGAGCCATGGTAGTTAAAATGGTATTAACCTGGATTATTTCTGCAGCGCAGATGCAGCCTATAATTCTATGAACTCAGCTAGGGAATAGGAGAGGAGTGTAGAGTCTTGCCCAATAGACTCAAGCAAAAGCAAATTGCTGCAGCTTCTGTTAGCTTGTGTGTGTTTCCTCATTAATGAGTTTTGGAATATTAACCACACTCGAATGCTGCATGGCACACGTGTCTCGATTTTCATTGGTGAAATGTTGGAAGTATGCCATCAGTTGCAAATTGATTTGGGGAAAAGGACAATACAAATATGTGGTTCAAAAAGTTTAGGGGTGAAGAAATGAGACATACAAATTTATCAACATTTTGTTTTCCACAGGAAATTGTATTCCACTTTGCTTGCCTTCTTTCCTCTTGCATAACTGAATGGTTCAACACTGGATCAGAGCCGTTGCTGTATGTGAAATGTCAATTAGGCTGAGCAGTCTGCCTGCAGACTCCTTCAACTTGAATAGTAAAATTCTTCTGCAAACAGTAAGGAAATGTTCAACTGGGAAAGGAAGCATTTTTTTCCAGTAACCTCTACACAAGAGTCATACTGATGTGTTCATTTCCTTTCTCTTCTCTTTTCTGCAGCAGTCTAGTGAATGCTTTGGGAATGATGGATGCTGCAGAAATGCTGAAGTGAAATTACTGTGGATCTGATCCATTCCTTGAATGCAAAGCTGTTTGAACGACCACATAATAGCAGCCTATGAGGAATAAACACTGAAAAAGTCTATAACTTATCAGGATAGACTTCCTACAGAATAGGTTTAAGGTTCAGTGACTGGTATTTGATGCTTGGTAGAAGGTTGGTAGTGATTGTTTCTTTGAAAGTTGCTGCCAGTCCTCACTAAATTGATAGAGGAGGAATACCACACGGTTCGAGTGCTGGTTTGTGCTGTACTTCATGATGCAGTCTTGTACTCTATTGTGGGTAGTGTGGTGATATCAAAGAGACTGTGTTTTGTACCACAGACCTATGGCTTATAGGATCCAGGTTTTTTTTCCAAGTTAATAAAAAGTGCCAGTGTTGGCAATTTCTGAGAAAAAGCAATTTTACTTTTAACATTGTAGCTATAAAAGCAACCTAAAATTAGGATTATCCAAGCCATCTTATTTCCCATCACCATGTACTGATGAGTTGGACAGTGAAGAAAGGTGATACAAGAAAGAAAATCAGGCCATTTGAGATATGGCTCTGGAGGAAAGTGCTGAGGATAGTGTGGACAGCCAAGAAGACAAAGAAATGGGTCCTAGACTGATCAAGCCTGGAAGCCAAGATGACCAAATTGAGGCTACTGTACTTTGGTCCCATCATGAGAAGGAATGATTCACTAGCAAAGGCAATAATGCTAGGAAAGGTGGGGGGCAGCAAAAAGAGAAGAAGACTGTATACCAGATGGATAGAGTCAATGAAGGAGGCCACATCTATCAGCCTGCTGGACCTAAGCAGAGTGGCTGAGGACAGGGATTCTTGGAGAGGTCTCATTCATGGGGTTGACATAAGTCAGTCAACTCGAAGGCAGTTAACAATAAATAAAAGTAACATGCTACCTTTAAACCTCAGAACTATAACTGTATTAATTAATTCTTAGAAGTAACTTTCCAAGCTCTGATGAAGAATTGCTGGGACATTTCCATTTCCTTCAAATTATAAAAAGTCATAACAATCCAAGAGCTGAGTAGAAGAAAAAAATGGCAGAGGTTAGCTGATTTGGTATGTAGACCAAGTAGGCACAGAAAATATTGACTCATAATCAATCTTAGTTTCAGCTGTGAAAAATAAATTCATCAAACTTTGGGCTTGTTAAGCATTCAGGAATATCTGATCTCTGAATGGAGTACTTCAGTAGCATCCCTAGTGACTACATTGGAAGGAAACACAAAAGCAGTCATCCAAATTAGTCAATTACAGAAAAAGAGCTTTGTTTGTACAGTGTGAAACGGACCAATGATCTGACTCGGAGAAAAGATAGCTTGTTGTATTCATACTGGAAGTAAAAGACAGACTCAGATGAGGCAAAATGAGGCCTGGTGCTGAGAAAAAGCTACAAGAGGATTTCATCAAGCTGCCAGAACCAATAGCTGCTCCAGTCACTCAGAGGCCCTTTACTCTGCCCAAATGAAAGCTTGCCGTAGCATTATTTTATATATATGTAATATAGACACACACCGCATACAACACCCCCCAAAGGTTAAAGAAATGCTAATGGACTCATTGTGTTTCCAGTCGTACATAAGTGCGTATCGTATGCTTGAAATTCTGGCAGCTCTTTTGTTCGTTCCATGTTAACAATCATAATAGAAAGCCTGGGAGTGAAATGATACAGCATCAGATCACAGAATATTTCATTCAAGGGAAATTCATTTATTTACGCTTCCATCCACAAACTCTCCATAAGCACAAAACAGTCAGGTGGTTGTCTTTTCCCTCCACCCCACTCCTCCTCTTGCCTGCCCTCCCCTCCCCTCATGTTCAGAATACAGCTATTTTCGACCTGCTGTGTATTGTCAGAAAAACAGCACATCTCCAGCTGAGAAGCACAGACGTACTGGAAAACAACTGTATTCTTTCTTAATTTGCAGGTTTAGCATCAATTAATATGTTGTGATGTAGTTCATGTTCTAACAGAAAACAGAAGCCAATCAATGGAATGCCACAATGGTGGGGAAGATTGCTTATTTTTAACACACACGCAAACACAATAAAATGAGTTATCTTCCTCTTCTATTTATTAAAAAGGCAATTCCATGGAAAGTGCATATTGCTGCCTTTAATTATATTGTTTAAAAATTGTTCATGTTAAATAGGAAGGTACAATGTGCCACTATAATACAAGAAAAGGGCTACCACGTTAATGGTTAGCATTATATTTGTGGATGTGTGAGCTATGAAGCTCACTGCACAGCCAATCACTTTCTCCACACATCCTGATAGCCAGGAACTAAAAATTAAGATGGTGCTGTGAGCAATTCTAATGGATCTTAATCTATCAGTGGACTGTGGTTACAGCTCACAAATGCACTGGATAGGGAGAAAGAAAGACCATCTTGTTGCTCTTGAGTGACCTCTTCCAGTCCAGAAGATAGGCCTTATCTACTCTGGGCTCTGGAGAAATGAAATGAAATGAAATGAACTACAGTGCAATCTCATTTATCCAAATGGCCTGAGGGACACCCAATCCATTCCAATCTTTGGAGTAAACAGGGGCACAATTTACATAAGGATATATCACTTTGGCGCTACCCACCAGGCACACAATGTGCAACTGGGACTGGAATTTTTTTAGAGGGCTATGTTTATTCGATGTATTTATACCTAAAATGGAGTTTTCATTTGTTCACGTCAGCATCCAGGGCAGGGAACAAAAGTAAAAAAACAAAACAAAACAAAAAGCAAGCAAATATAAGTTACTAAGGGCACAATTCTGTTGGTTGGCATAATTGACCACTGGCATAGATGGCAAAGGTGTATAGCGATGTACAAATCAAACATGAGCTGCCCTGCGTGTGTTTCAGTGGGTCAGTGTATCAATGTACAGTTGCCGCTCCCAATTCGCGGGGATCCATTCCAGAAACCCTCCCCCCCCATGAAAATGGTGTCTTGCAAATATTCGAGCCCCATTGAAACTAAATGATGCATGCGCCTGTGGAGCACATGCAAAGTCAAGTGCAGGTGTGCATGGCCATTTTATATATAGCTGCTTGTCCCTCCCCACGAAGAGCAAAACCACGGACTCAAAGTCCACAAATGGGGAAGGACAAATATATGTGGAATTAAGTAGGAAGGTTAATGCTAGAAAAGAAACAATGACTCAGAGGGAAGACTCAGATTAGGGGAACATGAAGTGGCTCAGCATACAAAAGTACAGATAGAGCAGGAAAGACAGGGAGTGTTAGGAGCTGAAGTTCTTTGTTTCTTATAATTCTTGCAGTATCCTTAGTTATAACTAACACCAGAACAGAAACCAAATGGACAGCTATAGAATGGGGGATACATTGCTCAGCGGTACTACATATGAAGAGGATCTTGTGATTATTTTGCTCATACGTTGAACAGTGTGATGCTGCACAAAGAAGACAAATGCTAATTTACCCTGCATTAATAGAAGCATATTTTCCAAGTCAAGGGAAGTAGCAGTCCCTCTGGATTCTGTGCTGGTAAGGCCACGTCTGGAGTAATGCACTCAATTCTGAGTACCTCATTTTTAAAAGGATATAAACACGTTGGAGCAGGTTCAGGGAAGAACAACATGGAGAACAAAATATATGAAGAAAGGTTGATGGAGCTGGCCATGATGATGGAGCTGGGCTTGGTGAAGAGAAGACTGGGGGGGTGGGGGGTGGGGAAACTCTTTAAAATGCACTCTTTAAATATCTAAAGGGCTGTCATAGAAGGGAGAGGGCAGGCCTGTTCTCTGCTGCCCTAGAATGTGGGACCAGGCCTAAGTTACAGCAGAGTACATTTCAATTGAACATTAGAAGGAACTTCTTGGCAGTAAGAGTGGAATCAATTGCCTAAAGATGCAGCTTTCTACAGTCCATGTTCTTACATGTTCCTACTACATTTTGCAGCTTACAACTTCCAACTGCTTACATGAAAGTCACAGATAGCCAATATAGAAATCAAATATACTATACAAACTGGAAGCAGAAGATAGAGAAGCTCCATTCTGTCTGTACAAACAAGACCAGGATCATACTATGACCCAGCTCATGAACTGCTAATATCAAAAACTAGAGCAATCCTACTAATAAAATGCAATCTAAAGAACATCCCTTTGGAATTTAAAGACAGGAAAAGAACAGATTTGCACTACTAAGCCTAACTGACAGGAGGCCAGAACTCTGGACCAAAACTAGGGCCATTATCAGGGAAGAATGCAAAAAGCCAAAAAGAAAGAAAAGTCTAATTGGTTGACTGATAAAACTCTTAAAACAATTATGGACAGATGAGAAGCAAAAGTAAAAGTTGACAGAAATAGAGTCAGAATCCTGAATGCAATTGTGTCTTGTGTGTAGGAACAAAGAGAACTGCAATAATAAAGCAAATAATAATAATAATAATAATAATAATAATAATAATATATCCTGCCTTTCTCCCAATATAATAACTCAAGGCAGTAAATGCAAAGAAACAAGAAGACAATTTAAAAAAAAGATACAAAAAAATTAAAATATGTTGATGATACTATATTACTACCAGAAAATAGCATAGACATGAAATGACTGCTGATGAAAGTTGGGTGGAGGGGGGGGGAAGGACCCTCAGAAGCAGAGTTACAGCTAAATATCTAGAAAACAAAAGTGATGACCCAGATGATCTGCATAACTTTAAAGTTGTTGGTGAAGATATTCTATACCTTGGATCAATCATTAACCAGAATTCAAGCTGTAAGCAAGAAATCAGAAGAATACTATGGGCAATTATGAAGCTAGTTATGAAGGAATTGGATAAGATCCTCAAGTGTAAAGACATATAATTAAATACCAAAGTGAGAATCATTCACTGGTGATTGGTACGGATAGGAACACTGGACAATGAAGAAAGTTAACGGGAAAACCCAACTCATTTGAAATGTGGTACTTGGTGAATAGTTCTGTGAGTTTCTGCAAAAACAAATAAATGGGTCTGAAAGTAAATCAAGCCTGGATTCCCACTAGAAGACAAACTAACTAAACTGAGCCTATCATAGTTTGGACACATCATTAGATGATATAACTCATTGGATAAGATTATACAACTTTATAAAGTGGAAGGGAATAAAGGAGGAAGAAACCATTCCATATGGATGCTGCCTCTCTTATTAGCCTCTACGTCTAGCCTAATAAAAACAGCATTTAATATTACTGATGTAAAGTTTCCGAAGGTTTTTTTTTTTAAAAAAAAATTACATCAAAAATACCAATTATGGCTGCATTTGCACATTTATTTGCCAGAAATCATAGCAGGTTATGCAATGTCATGTTGCTTTATATGACACAGGATAACAGAAGGTGGCACATTGTGGGGCGGCCAGGAATGTAATTGTTATGCTTGAGCTACATGGGTCAGGAGGAATTTAATTAGTTTATCGTAATGAAGCTTTGTGTGTAACGTCAGATGTGTGCCTGGAACTTTGAAATTTCTACCTTCTATTGCACAAGATCTGCCTTCAAAGAATATCCCCTATGGAAAGCCAGAGTTTAAGGACCTTTATATTATATGTATTTTTGATGTGCATGTATATGTACGTGCATCTGTATGCCTTGTGTTCTGTATGTTTAAATCTATTTTCCTGTAGCTTGAATCCATTGTTCTGTGTCTTAATCTCTGCAGCAGCAGAAAACAAGCTTGCTCCATGGACGTGCTCCAGAAACTAGGACATGGAGCAATGGATTCAAGCTACAGGAAAAAGAGGTTCCACCTAACATTAGGAAGAATTTCAGTAAGAACTGTTCAACAGTGGAACACACTGCCTCAGAGTGTGATGGAGTCTCCTTCTTTGAAAGTCTTTAAACAGAGACTGGATGGCCATCTATCAGGAGTGCTTTGATTGTATCTTCCTGCATGGTAGGGAGTTGTAGTGGATGGCCCTTGTGGTCTCTTCTAACTCTACAATTATAGGATTTTATCACATTGGCTTTCCTCCCATGATAGATGTGGGATGTAACTTTAAGAAAGTGGATCTTATTGCATTTCCCCATCACCAGGGATTATGCAGCCTGTTTGCAGCCCAGGCTCCTCCGAGCTCCTCTGACATCTTTTCAAGAACAAGATTTTCCCATTCTTGAAAAGAAGTGGCAGAGGCCTGGGTTGCAAACAGGCTGCATACTCCCCGGCAATGGGGAAATGTGTTAATATCCGCCTTCTTAAAGTTACATCCCATGTCTATTGTGGGAGCAAAGCCAATGAGATACGCTTGTCTCCCCCTTTCCAGTTTCCTTCTGCCAAGTCCACAGTCATTCAGTGTTCCATCCTTATTCTATTTTTCATTCCACTCCATTCCTCAGAGATCTCTTTGATCTCTTTTCCCCCTCTTTTGGATGGGGTAGGGTAGGCAGGTGTAAAATCTTGGATTGGTCCAATGATTCATATAGTCAGGTCTTAATTTAATCTCTGATCCCATTCTTTTTTTTAATTTGATTTTTTATTAAAAAGTACTTTTCTTTCACACACACATTACAATGAAATATTGATATCATTTTTAATTTATATTTACTTATATACAATTGACTTCCACTGAACCTCCAATTTGTCCTCAACTATTTTTCGACTTATTCTTATTGTTTTCACAATCAATGTATTATATCATTTATATCCTCTGTGTGTTATAACTCAACTTTAACATTTTTGATCATTTATATTTATATTTCATTAATATCACAGCACATTTATATTAATATTTCAATACATTCATTTATATAAATCCTTACACAATTAAGTTTTCTTTATAGTATTGCAGTATAGGGGTCTAGTTTTGTTCAAATTTTTCTAAATTTTGCTCATTCAATCTTCCTGTGAGTATATCCATACTCATCATTTCAATAAGTTTTGTAAGCCATTCGTTAATTGAAGGGATTT
This sequence comes from Phrynosoma blainvillii, assembly GCA_026167975.1. Lineage (NCBI taxonomy): Eukaryota > Metazoa > Chordata > Lepidosauria > Squamata > Phrynosomatidae > Phrynosoma > Phrynosoma blainvillii. The sequence continues at coordinate 34,588,723 of JANUYF010000001.1, read as the reverse complement.
CCATCAGCTTCCATTTCTTTGCTGATGTTATTCTTGCTGTTGTTATCATGTATAACAATACTCTTCCATGTTTCTTTTCTATCTTATTTGTCATATTCAATAGATATATTTCTGGTAATGTCATATTTTATTTTAAGTATTTCTCTTATTGTTTTATGCACATTCATCCAATATGTTTTAATTTTATCACAAATTCCACCGCCCTGTAGTTTGATTTGATTACATTTCCAACATCTATTATTACCAGTTTTATATATTTTTGCCATCTCTGCTGCCATTCTAAAATGGCTTCTTACTGGGATCCAGGAAGTGATCTATCCAAAAAACATTATGTTTATATATGCAGGTCCCATATCATGATTAATAGCCATCAATGGATCTGTCCCATATTACTTTGTTTCACGCACTTTTAAAACCCTACTAAACTAGCAGCTGTCACAAAATCCCATGGTAATACATTCCATACAGCAGGGGCAAGGAGCCATTTTGTTCCTGGGCACTGTATTGCCCTTTCCCATGGTGTCATTGGGGCCTTTCCTCTCCCACATGCCCATTTCAAATTTATGTATTTTTGTGTGTGTGAAGCAATTGATTTCAACCACCCTTAGAGGACCTCTTCAAAGTGCCAGTTGAGATCCCAATTGGAACCAAGATCATGGGGCTGTCTGTCTTTTACAGCATGAGATCAGAGATAATGGAGCTAACATTGAATGTATCACTCATTGTACCAACTTGGACCTGAGTGATTTGGGCAAAACCCTGCTGTAGTCTCCAGTCAGTGTGGAAACAGCATGATGTAGTGGTTTGAACATTGGACTATCTCTGGAGACCAGGGTTCAAATCCCTGCTCAGCCATGGCAACCTACTGGTGACCTTATGCAAGTCACACACTCTCAGCCTCAAAAGAAGGCAAAGGCAAGCCCACAGTGAACAAATCTGGCCAGGAAAAGCCAGTGATAGGTTCACTTTAGGATTGCAATAAGTTGGATATGAATTGAAGGTATACAACAAACAACAGATCTCCAGTCAATAACTGGAAATAACAAGGGGATTCCTTCATGTACTAGTCACCAAATTGGAAGTATATTGGACCTCAATTTACACTATAATTTCAATGTTGAAGAGTTATACATTTAAGATGTCACCCTTGAGCATTTCAGAGGTGGTGGTGATGATGATGATGATGATAATAATAATAATAATAATAATAATAATAATAATAATAATAAATTATTTATTTATAGCCCACCCAATCACAAGGAATCCAGACAGGTTACAACAATAAAAATACATAAAAATACAATAACATCCAAAAATTAGTCCCTTCCCATGCCTCCCCAGCCCAATGCTAAAATTACAATTAAACAAACATGATTTAAAAACAAAAATACAAAAGTTTAAAAAGTGGACAGAGCGACGTAGATCACCTTGTGCAGGGAAAGGAGTTAAGTTGGGAAGGCCTGCCAGAAGAGATCCATCATAAGAGCCTTATTAAAGGCTGTAAGAATAGAGATGTGATGGATCTCCTCCAGCAGGTCGTTCCACAGCTTTGGAGCAGCAGTGGAGAAGGCCCTCTGGCTGACCGATGTTAGCCTAGATTTTTTTGGCTGTAGTAGAGTCTTCCCTGAGGACCTTAGTGTGTATGATGGACTATACGGAAGTAGGCAATCCTTTAAGTATTCTGGTCTGTGAAATGATCATTAAAAGTATCACAGCAAGCTGTAGTTGGTTCTAATAGAGGGTTCTGTGTGGGAGGCAATTGAGTTAAGTTCCTCACCACCCTGAACAGCTCAGCTGGATGGGATTTCACAGATGTGATAGATGCAGAATAGAAAGATTTCCTAGCTGCATCTATCGCCACTTTGTAGGACCTAAGAAAAGTCCAATGAAGTGTCTTGTCAGATAAGAGTTGAGATTTCAGCCAACGGCGCTCTAGTTGCTGTCTAACCTGCTTCATTTGTTTAAGATCTTTGGCAAACCATGGATTAGGTTTTTTTGCAGGTTGGAAAGGACGCTTGGGAGTGATCGTGTCTACAGCTCTGGAAAGGTTGTTATTCCACATATTGACCAGAGCTTCCACAGAATCATCGGCATTGCCAACCATAGAACCTCCTAGCGCTTCTTAGAACCTAATGGGTTCCATCAGCCTTCGAGGGCAGACCATTCTAATTGGTCCTCCACCCCCGGAGGGAGGGATAGTGGCCTTCAGTCCAACCTGATGATAATCAGAACATATTTGACCAAGCAACATCAGAGTGTGATTAAGATGGCAAAGGTTATTAAAGAGGGAGAATGTATAACGTAGGAGAGGCTGCAGCTGTTTGCTTTTCCTGAGCCTACTGGGAAGGACATGATTCCACCTCACTGTCCTCTTCCCCCTGCTGAGTTAATTGAGTACAAACTACTTTTGCACTTTGAACTCAGTTTGCAACAACTGAGGTAAGATGAGGATAAATAGAGAAAGTGGGAGGAGAGAAAGAAACCAGGACATTTCAAAAACAGCTGAAAATGCAGGATAACAAGATTAACCAGCACTTTCCCTGCCAAACCAGTACAGTTGAAGGTTATGCAACTGTATAAAAATTCTAGGTCAGTTGATGTCACATTTTCCCTGTGTTTTATGGTCTAGACAACATGATATACATTACAATTTTTGGTCTGATTGAGCCAGCCAAAATATTTATTTGCTCCTGTTTTCATCACTGTGCTCTACTCCCAACAGTAGAAAACATATGCAGACATATCTCATAGCCTCCAAAGAAAATTCAAAGGAGTATGGTTTTACAGTGTCCCTGTTTGTTTCATTGATAAGGATTTTCTGAAGAAGAGATGAAGATGCAAAACTCAAGAGTACTGAACTGTGATGACTTCCAGTGTTCAAAATAAAATAAAATAGGATGCCTTCTGGGCATGCTGTCAATTAAATAGTCATTCTAGGCTACTTGGCTAGAAATTCCAAACTTCACAGCAAAATTCAATAGTGTAACAAATAATTTGTTACTTGTGGAAGAAAAAGGTCTGTGAAATGATGGTTCTCTATCTATTCAAGGGGGAAGGGGATGTAGCCAACTGGGTTTTAAAAAATAATACTATTTGGTAGCAAAGTATGTACCGTGGCTGAATGTAAAAAAGTATATTTTTGATGAGCTAAAGAGATTAAGAAAAATCAGGCAGATTTTGACAGAGAATGGTGTGTAAATGAGAGGCGTTATCGAGCTGAATCTGGCAGCTCCATTTTTGTTATGGTGAAAAATATCAGTATTATTTACTAAGAAGATTAGGCCTGAATTGGAAGAGAGGCTGGTTGTTGTGTGGAGATTGAGATAAGATAAAGGATTTTACCTTCTATGCGCAAGCCAAATGCAATCCACACAGGACTGTTATCTCCAGCTCAGGCCTAGCAGAGGTATATTAAGATGTACATTGTAATTACCAGTGGCAGGAGTAGATTTCATAAAGACTGTTTTAAAACCCCAAGAAAATGCTGCTCTTTAATTATATGTCTTTGGAAGAAGAGGAGAGGAAGAAACAAATCTCAGTTAATTGCAATAAGGAGAGAAAAAAAATAAACCTAATATTTGAAAATGATTCTTACAGCGAAAGCAGTGCAAGACAGCTTTTGCCTGATCTGTACTTGTTTACAGTTCAGCTTCATTTTGGCAACAGAACTGCAGACAATTGAGGCCGCTAAATGCTTTCCTCGTTTTTCTCTCTGCTATCCAGAATGCAAGATTAGCAAGGATTGAGAGGAAAGTGGGGGGTAAATCCTCTTTCCATGACATAATTAATTAGTTCCAAAAATGAGCGGCATGCTCACAAATCATTCATAGACACTGGGGATGGATCCGGCTCCCTCGTGTGAGATGGTGGTGGACGGTGAGGGAATTGTTCTCAGATACTTCAGAAATACGTACTATTGAAAAGGCAAATCTCAAAAGTGTGGCTGAATGGATACTTAAACCAAAGCTTATCCACTGAGTTCCTGGGCTATGTGAAGCATCTAAGACAGAGAATGTTAAGACTTTTATCCTGAGTATCCTTACCTGGAAATAATCCTGCTGAAAGACAAGCACTTATACTGAAATATCAGTCATGCAGCACTACCACCTGCTCTTGCCTTGTTGACGACTGAAGATTTTGGCAGGTATCTGCATTCTAGGAACTGTTAGACCTTCATTCTGTTTGTCCTAAAAGTCCTTCCCAACAAGACGTCAGAGGTGCTAGGTCAGGTTCAACAGGATTTTATGTCTCTGAGATTGGTTTCTAAGAAAGAGAAAAAATACACACGCTTACTGTACCTACCATATCCATTATGAATGGTGGAAGGGTGTCATGAAAACATAAAAACTATGGTCAGTATTCTCTATCAGAATATACAGTTAAATATACTGTTCTGTATTCACAATCACTTTTTAGTTATGACTGTGACACTATTCCCACAATCATAACTCCTCATATACCTGATACCAGGCATTAGGTACATAGGGAGAAAGAGGCCCATTCTGCCAGTGATTGGAGCATGGGTGAACAATGCTTCCAACAGGTTTGGGGGTGAGTGGGGGAGATCAGGCCAGGATAATAATAATAATAATAATAATAATAATATATTATGGATTGAGGTGGAGGAAAACAACAATTAAAAAACAAACAACATCAGCTAAAACACACATCTATTTAAAAGGACAAATAAGATGTGCACATATTAAAACAATCCACATCTAAAATTTGTCATTTAAAAATCATCTGGATAGACTTGCTGGAAGAGAATGGTCTTTAATACTCTTAAACTTGAACAGCATATTCAGCTGACAAATCTCTTCTGGCAGATCATTCCACAGTCTAGGGTGGCTAAAGAAAAAGTCCTCTGTCTGACAGTTGCCAACCTAGTCCTCACTGACTGGAGCAAACATTTCCCAGAGGACCTGAGTGTATGGGATGGATTATATGGGAGGAGATGATCCTGAAGGTAACCTGGATCCAAACCATGTAGGACTTTAAAAATAATAACCAACACTTTGTGCCTTGCCCAGAAACTAATTGACAGCCAGTGGAGTGATTTTCATATTGGTGAAATATGATAACTCCTGGATGTCCAGTAATCAGTCTGGCTGCCATTTTCTGAACTAACTGAAGTTCCCAAACTTGGTACAGAGCTAGTCCAATGTACAGCACATTACAGAAGTCCAGCCCTGAGGTTACCAGTGTGTTCACTGCCATCTTTAAGTCCTCCAGCTCTAAGTAGGGGCACAGCTGGCGTAACAGCTGAAGTTGATAATAAACACTATCTGGAACACTCCAGAGTGGCACTGGGTGGTTGTTTACAACATGTCCCCCCTGTGCTGCTGCTGCTGCTGGTGGTGGCAGTAGTATGATTCACTCCCTCTGAGGTCAGAACAAGGTGGCCAACCATGTGATCAATGTTGGGTGCCTCATTTTCAGCCTTAAACAGAGATTTGCAGTGGCAGTGATGGGCAGCCATCCAGCATCACTCCAGAATGAGGAGACATCAGGGCAGCTTTGGGGCCAGAATACTCAGGTCTGCTCCTGGAGTATCTGGCCCATGCAGACACAGCCTATGCAGCTGATACAGAATACTGGTCTATGCCTTTCTCTGCTGCTATTAAGGACTTTGACTTTGACTTTGACTTTGATTTTGACAAATACCGTAGTTGTTTTTGGGATGCTGGAGATTATTTTTGGAAGACGAGTGTATAGCTTGGCTCAAACACATGCAACCAAAGATGAATAGAGAGACAAGGGGAAAGGTCACTACCATCTTATGGACTGGACTTTTCCTATTTTTGGAGTAGGGAAGGTAGGTAATTGTATGACTTGTACAATATAGACAAAATCTTATTTGTTACAGTAGGAATTTGTATCTAGGATTTTTGCATCTAGGATGGTCATAAAATTACATAAAATTTCTGTAAGCTAATTTAAATGTATGAATGCAAATTTGGAAATAATGACTATAATTTTCAGATGTCATGAACCTGAGGAAGTAGATCAGATCTTGAACTTCTTTCACACAGTTAGTCTCAAAGGTGCTGCAAAATCTCTTTGTATACTGGTATAATTTCTATAGAAATTCAGTATTTCTCTTACAGTAGCAGGGAGGATCTTGTCCATGAAGCCTGTGTGCCTCCTGCTCAGTTTGCTCTCCAGAGGTTAACTGTTGATAATGGACAACTTCAGGATGTCAACTTTCCCTTCTTATGGTTCACAAGTTGTCCCATGTTGACCTTCCTCTAAAATTCTTCTGGAATTTAAGGAATCCAGAATCTACAACTCTGAAGTGGAATTGGAAATGGAAGTAAATTGTAGAACCGGTGACATAACAGAAAGGAAGGGAGAAAGGAGTGCAGGGCTGGATGGAACACTAAACATTAATCAAGCCAAGCAAGCTTTATTGCAAATCCCACCTTCTTTAAGAAGGTTGTCCAACACTTTTCAATCAAAAGTCTTCTTTAGGGGTAAAAGAGACTCCACACATTTTATTCTGATTTGTTGTTGTTGCATGCCTTTAAGTAATTTCCAACTTGTGGCAACCTTAAAGCCTAAAATCCCATCATGGGGTTTTCTGGGTCTGAAAGTGTGTGACTCACCTAGGGTCACCCATGGCTCGGTTTCCATAGCTGAGCTGGGAATTGAACCATGATCTCCAGTGTTGTAGTCCAGTGCTCAAATCACTACACCATACTGGTGTATCCTACTAAAAAAAAACCTCACTGAAGAACATGCAGACTCATATTTCAGTTAGTTGTTGTAACTACACTTTTTTTGTTGTTGTTAGTGAAGACTAGTCACCCATCCTATTTTACACATAACCTGACTACACATGTTTATAAATCTTGCTTTTATGTGGTCAATGTTTTTAAAACAGTTTGACTGTCACAAAGCATACATAATGTCCTAGCTGGTCTTCCTGTCATATGATGTGCAAGACATTAAATTATTCTTAAATATTTGAAGGACGCATGTGATAATTAAATAACAATAATAATGAGAACATTAGCTTTGGAGGGTGGATTATTTATTAAAGTCTGACTTTACTGAGAATGCCTTTTCGCTGGAAACTCCTGGTTTCAAGTGTTTTTTAATTAAAAAGAAATCCCTTTTGTGTGACATTTTCCATGCATATCCCATATATAGAGTTGAAGGTTTGCATATGAAAATTTGATTAAAACTCTATTAGGTTGTTTCTGCTTATTCTGTTTTAATGCAGTTATATTTTCATATCGTTTGCTTTGTCCTTGTGTAACCTATTTACTACCTGTTCAAGTGGGGTCAGGATATCATTTTTTAAAAAATTCAGTCACATTATTGAAAACATTTTAGTAAATCTGTATCCAGTAAGTCCTTATGACTTAAATCAGGAAGGAGGGCTATGAAAGAATCCTCAAGTGTAAAACTACATTGCTGAACAGCACAGTCAAGATCTGGTATTTATGATTACTGTGTATGGATGTAAAATCTGGAGAATGAAGGTAGCTGACATAGGAGAGAAAACTCATTTGAAGTGTGGCTTTGGAGGACAGCTTTGCGGATACTATGGACTGCCCAAAAGATAATTGTCCTAGAGCATATCAAGCCTGAACTCCCTTTGGAAGCCAAAGCATCTATCATGAGGTGATCTATATATACTCATGTATAAGTCTAGAAATTTTAGTAAAAAAATTAACCCAAAAAAGCCTGGGTCAACTTATTCATGGATCAATGTAAGTACGGTACTTTAACAACTGTCAAAAAATGAACCATCTCCTTCTCTGAGTAGAATGGGGAATGGGGAGAGCCCACTCCTTCTACTTCCTCTGCTTCAGTGCTGCTTCTGAACTTTTTGAATGCCTGAGCAGGAAAATGGTGGCAATGGCAGCTCTTTGGCATTTCCCCTCAAAGGAGCGCTGAGAGGAATCAGGTTTTGAAGGATTTAAATAAGACATTTGTGTATGTTTGTCAGATTTTCTGAGTGAAAATCAGACAAAGTTACTACATTAAAGCTAAAGGCTATAATCACCACTAATATAGTTGTCATTTGCTTTGCTTTGTCTTTTCATCCTTTTTGACATGTGCACACTTTCCTATGCTTGGTCACCTCCTCCTAATATTATACAGCCACAATTTACCATAGTTCCTTTCTCATCTATCCAGCCTTTAGGGTGAGTACAAACAATTAAGCCTGCCAGAATTTTGTAAGTTCTTTGGCATAGTTTTCCTTTGCTTTGTCCTTTACATCTTTTATTACATGTCCCTAAATTTTACTCTTGACTTATCCATGGGTCCATAATTTTCCCCAAAAAAACCTGTCCTGAACTTATACATGAGGTCGACTTATAATCCAGTATATATGGTACTTTGGATATGGCATGAGAAAACATGACTTACTGAAAAAATAAGTGCACTTCCATGTGCCAAAGCATGCATGCCACTGAATGCCCCACTTATGATAATGGCAGATGAAAGAGAGAGCTGGTGTTCATGTGCTGAATGTTTTAGGAAGAATGTCTTCCTCTGAATGTCAGACGAAGAAGACATTCTGGTGGTGGTGGTGGTGGTGGGAATTAATTTTTCAACAAAGGAGACATGAGGGCAAATAACTCATTTGAAAGATTTTAAAAAAGGTTAATTGACTAATAAGCAAATAGGATTAAATATTAACATGTGGATTACTTTCACAGCTCTACAATACTGTTGGGTTTAAATGATGATTTGGGAGTAAAAGGAGATGAAAATGGAAAAGAAAGGATGATGAAAATGAAATTACAGATGAAAATGAGAAGGAAGAGAGTATTATAAGTCAACATAAGAAGGACTAGAGACAGCCAGGGATCAGAATGTTGCCCCCAGTAACAATTCTGCCCCCATGAAATTTTCCTTCAGTCCTCAAATTTCAAGCACTGCAGAGAGTGAGACACTGAAAATCATTTCCAGCTAGAACTCTTTCATTTGCTTTTTCTTGGTAACTTGACCTGTTTCCTTTTTTTAATGCCTAAATTGTATTGCTAATTGTTCAACTGACCTGTTAAGTTACAGGCTGAGTCTCTCTTATCCAGAATTCCAAAACCCAAAATATTCCAAAAACCATTAATTGGGTGGCTAAGACAGTGAGACCTTTGCTTTATGGTGACTTAGTTTCCACAATCTTTGTTTCTTGCACAAAATTATTACAAATATTTTGTATAAGTTACCTTCATGCTATGTGTATAAGGTACATATAAAACAGGGGTAGGCAACCTTTCCCCTTTAAGGGCCGAGGGACTTCGGCTCCCAGAAGCCTCAGCCATGTTGGCCAATAGTCCCATGTTGGCCAATAGCTCCTGGGATTCTGGGAGCTGAAGTCCCTTGGCCCTTAAAGGGGAAAGGTTGCCTACCCTTGATATAAAATATAAATGAATTTCATGTTTAGACTTGGGTCCCATCTCCAAGATATCCCATTATGTGCAAAATCCAAAAAACTCTCAAATCCAAAACACTTCTGGTCCCAAACATTTCGGATAAGAGGCTCAACATGTTTTACAAAGATGGAGATGGCCCAAAAAATTTTTTTAGCTCAAGTTGAAAAGTCTACAATAGAACTATCTTGACTTGTGTGGTGTACACTTGTGAAAAATATCTTTTTGGACTGCAGCTCCCAGAATCCCACAGACAGTACAGTTGTTCTTGCCTGATGATCACTCCAAGCACACTCAAATTGCATCGAAACACATATTGCTTGCTTTTCAGCCCCAGCCCCCAAGCTATTTCCTTTAATCTTTTATCTTTAGAGATGTTCATGCATTGCTTGATCACATATCAGTAAAGTGGAATCACAGAAAGGCATAGTTTACATGGATTCCATGAGCCAATATATATGTAATAAATTTATTTATTAAAATATTTCTATCCTGCCCTATAGCAAAAGATTGCAAGGCAGCCCTCAACCACCTTGGCCCTATCTGCATGTGCCAAATTAAATGGTCTCCCCATATCCTCTCAATGGGGAGACAGGATGAAACATGCCCAAGCCCTGGTTAAGGTATGAACAGACCAGAAAACATCTGGCCTGTTCAGCATCAGAACTGGGGGATACACCTCTTAAAACACATTAAAATATTTCTCTATTTGCTCTGGACCTTCCCAGAAGATTTGAAGCCTTCTGTTCCAACACTGGAGCAGCCAACTGAAATGCTTTCTTCTGTACCATCCATGTCATCTGCCATCACCACCTGTCACTCGCTCTGGGGTCAGAATGAGGTGCCCCGCCATGTGATCAGATAAAAACAAACAAACACAGATCTAACAAATGAGGAAAATACCTTTTTAGAGCCATACACACATCCTTTAAGGCAGGGGTCGGCAACCTACTGTCCTGCCACTGCTGCTGCTGCCGCCCCGCGCGCTGCGCATCAGCGCGGGTGCTATTTTGGCATTCAAAATGGTGCACGCGCTTGCACACGCATGCACATGAGTGTGGGCGCCATTTTGGAAGGCTGCAGCACATGTGCGCCAGGCGAATTCGCCCGGAGCAGGTGCGCTGTGGCCTTCCCTGGGCCCTGGCAAAGCCACAGCACGCGTGCGCCGGGCAAATTCGCCTGGAGCAGGCATGCTGGGGCCTTCCCTGGGCCCTGGCAAGGTTGCAGCATGCGTGCGCCGGGCAAATTCACTTGGAGCAGGCGCGCTGTGGCCTTCCCTGGGCCCTGGCAAGGCCCCAGCACGCCTGCTCCGGGTGAATTCGCCCAGCGCACGCGCGCTGTGGCTTTCCAAAATGGCCTCCGTGCTCACGTGCATGCGGGCGCAAGCGCAGGTGCCATTTTGGAAGGCCCAATGGCACCGTGCGCATGCGCATGGCGCCATTGGGCCTTCCACAATGGCGCCCGTGCTTGCACACACATGTGCATGATGGAGGCATCATGCGCATGCACGCACGGGGGGAAGCGCACGCACCCACCCATCCCCTGTACCATTCCCCCCCTCCCGGCCCCCCGGCAAGAAATGTTGTCACCCCTGCTTTAAGGCATCACTCTTGCCCTGAGATTCCTCACCTTGCTCTGAAAACAAAAAGTCAGAAATAGGACTATAGTAGACAGAGTAGAGGGAGTCGATGCTTCTTTTAGGTGCTCCTGGGACAGACTATGCTGTTGCCTTTCACAACTCTACTCAGAAAAAATGGATGATTCATATGTGTGTGTGTATATATATATATATATATATATATATTGACAATAGTTAAAATACAGTACTTACATTGACCTAGAGATAAGTTGTGCCAGGTTTCTTTCTTTCCCCCCCCCCCCTTTTTTTTTTTACTATAATTTCTAGACATACATGAGTATATACATGTTTGAAGAAGCACCTGCAGTGGTGAAAAATGAACAAATTTCAGGAGGAATAGGAGGGAATAAAGGGAAAGGGAAGGAAAGTGCTAAAGAAGCTGAGGAAGAAACATGTAGTGAATGTTTTCCTCCCTAAAAACACAAATGTTTTTCTCCTTCTACAACTAAAGCTCTCCTACCTCCCCCCCCCACTCTGTTTTCAGAGAATCTTCTTTGATATCTTGAGACTTTGTCAGATAATCACCAGGCCTCCTGTTATTAGCTCTTCATCAGATAATATCTTCCCCCATGCTTCAGAAATACCAATCCACCTTAATCATGTGAGAGAGTGTACTTTGCCACTAGCAATGCAAAACTCCCTGTATGCCACTGCTGCTCAAGGCAGGCCTTTCTTGGTTGGGTGCAGCAGATAGTTTCAAATCCTTAACACCACGTTGTACTATTAATCTGACAGTTCTCTACATTGTTTGTCACAGTTGCCTGTCCATTACTTGAAGTACTTGGCTGGTCTCATGCCTTTTGAACCGAGTCCAAGCACACAGAATATGCCTGATGCCAAAGTGATCTAGTCTGTGCATTACATCTAATGGCAGCAGAGGCCTGGACAAAAATGAAATGGAAGCCCAGAGGCTGCATCATAATTATCTCACCTCATTGACCCATAGGAAATACTTCACTGATAACACAAAGAGAGGCAGAAAGATACAGTCAGGAAGGCAGAAAGAAGGAGCAGGAAACGTGTGTGCATGTTGTTATTGTTTTGTTTGTTCGTTTGTTTGTTTGTAAAGGCCATCCCAAAACAACATTCTGCCAGAAACAAAGCAGCAAAAGGCACCTCTTCCTCATCCATTCCACTTAAGGGGCATGGTGCCCAAAGCAAGCCTAGTTATGGAAGTACACAAGGCAAAAAATGCATAAGCACCTCTCCCCTTTCCCTTGCAAAGTAAATGATATCCAGAATCCTTTGTCTGAAGTGACTTCTTCATTCTCCCTCATGGTACAGCTGTCCAGTGCTGACGTGTGTGAATGGTCATTTAATTTCAACCCAAATGCAGTCTGTGTCAGAGCAATTCTGTAAATCAGGGCTTAATCCTTCCTTGATTTGTGCTTTGTTGTTGTTGTGTGCCTTCGTGTCATTTCTGACATATGATGACCCTAAGGCGAATCTGTTCACAGGGTTTCCCTGGCAAAATTTGTTCAAAGGGGGTTTGCCTTTACCTTCCTCTGAGGCTGAGAGTGTGTGGCTCACCCAAGGTCACAAAGTGGTAACTTGTCATAGTACGACGTAAGTATAAGTGACACAATGTAAGGAAGGAATGTTTGTCATATTTGTTTATTTTGTTTGTACTGGTTGTGTGGAAATTTGTATGTTTGATTTTTTGTGTTTTTAAAAATCAGTCAATAAAAGGGGGGGAGTGGGTTCCCCTTGGCAGAGTGTGGATTTGAACCTGGATCTTCAGAGTCATAGTCTACATAGTCACTACTTCACATTGGCTTTCTCCTTGTGCTAAAACATGGCAAAATTGTTTCCCATGCCCCAGAGGGTGTTTGGGAGCATGGGGCATTTTTTTAAACCTCTGGAACCACAAAAACAGTTCTGAGGATGGTGTGTGACCCACAGGCTAAACCTTGCACATCCTGACTTAAAAGGAGACGATATGAGGAAATCCATCTCTGTAATGTTGATCCTGGAGTGCTAGTACAGGGTTTATTATTTTATTTATTAGTTATGTCTATATTTTGCCTTTCTTCCAATGAGCTTAAGGAAGCATACCTGGTCCTCCTCCTCATTTTATCCTCAACGGATCCTTGTGAAGTAGGTCAGAATGACAAAGAGTTCGTGCTGGAGTTGTCTATACTTATTGTGGTGTGGGAAAAATCAATAAGATCAAGCTTTTCTGCTTCTCTCAGAGGACAAAGGATGATTACAACTGAAGATTAAGAAATCAAAAATAATCTCTACAGATGATTAACATAACTTGGGTAATAAAGACACTGAAACTATCAAAGGCATAGGAGAAAATCCCACTTCTCTAATAACCCGGCTTACCTCTTTCGAACTGAAGTCTAATTTGGGAGGCAGCCAGGTCCTATCACAAGGATTTTGCCATCGAAGCTACCGGACGAGTCCAGCCCAGCTGCAGCCTAGGTCCCCAGTGTGCTTCGGCAGCCTTATTTCAAAAATGGGAGCTTTCTGACTTGAAAAAATGGCCACCGAAGCATGCCGGGGACCTGGGTTGCAGCCGGGCTGGACTCACACAGAAGCTTCAGCAGCAAAAATCCTTGTGATAGGACCCAGCTGCCTCCTGAATTAGACTTCAGTTCGGAAGAGGTAAGACGGGTTATTAGAGCAGTGGGATAAACTCCTTTCTATAGTTTGGTTTTTTTCTCTCCATTAATCAAAATGAAGAACATAGTCAAAAAATCAGAAGAAGACTAACCTTGGAAGATCTGCTAGCAGTGAACTAGAGAAGATCCTCTAGTGTAAAGATAGATCATTGAATACTAAATTCAGGATCGTACATGTCATAGTATTTCCTATGTATTTTTAAAATTGTATTACACTATTTTATGTATGGTTGTGAAACGTAGACATGAAGAAAGCTGACAGGAGGAAAATCAACTCATTCCAACTGCTGGAAAAGAATTCTATGGATACCATGGACTCAACCAGAATCAAATCAGAACTCTCCCTAAAAGCCAAGATGACTAAACTGAGGTGATCACTCTTTGGACAGACCATTAGACATCGTGACTCATCAGAAAATTCAATGCCATTTCCAACTTATGGCAACCATAAGGCAAATCTATCACAGGGATTTCTTGGCAAAATTTGGTCATGGTGGTTTGCTATGGCCTCCCTCTGAGGATGAGACTTGCCCAAGGTCAACCAGTGGGTTTCCATGACTGAGTGGGGAGTCGAATTCTGGTCTCAGGAGTTATAGGGGGGTTGCAGACTGCCAGAAATAGTGCAAATTGAGTCCACTTTTAGGGTTAGGTTTAGTGCTAGGGAATCATGGGAATTGTTTTCTTTCTTAGACATTGAGCCTTCTCTGTCAGAGAGCTCTGGTGCCACAATAAAATACAGTTCCCATGATTCCCTAACACTAACATTAACCCTAAAAGTGGACTCAATTTGCACTATTTCTGGCAGTCTGCAACCCCCCATAGTCAAATCAAATAACTCAAATCACTACACCATACTGTCTGTAAAAACCACTAGTGGACCTTTATAGTTCTATGTCTGTTCCCAAAGGCTCTAAGCAGATCAAGACAGTGAATTGATCTTCAGTTTTATGACTGCTTCTATAGGAGCTGCTTTAGGTTGTACAGAAACTCTCCCATTGCTGAACAACTATTGGGGATAGGACCCAGCACATAGGTAGCTCTTATACCACCCTGGGTAGCTGGAGGAACAGTGGCCATAAAACCAAGAATTAATTAAAGCAGAGCCTTCTATAAAGCCCACAAACAGTAGAAGGGCAGTTTTCCTCATGCACTGAAGTGGTAAATGTAGTGTATCTTGATTTCAGTAAGGCCTTTAGCAAAGTTCCCCATGATATCATTGCAAAAAAGCTAGTAAAATGTGAGCTAGACAATGTGGTCACTAAGTGGATTTGTAATTGGTTGACCAACCCAGGCCAAAGGTAACCCAACAATGGCTCCTCCTTATCCTGGAGAGAAGTGACTAGTGGGGTGCCACAGGATTCTGTCCTAGGCCCAGTGCTATTCAACATCTTCATCAATGACTTGGATGATGGAATAGGGGGCCGGCTTATCAAATCTGCAGATGATACCAAATTAGGAGGAGTTACTAATACCCCCAAGGACAGGATCAGAATTCAAAATGACCTTAAGAAATTAGAAAGCAAGGCCAAAACTAACAAAATGAATATTAACAGGGAGAAATGTAAGATACTACACTTAGGCAGAAAAAAATGAAATGTATAGATATAGGATGGGGGACACCTAGATTGATGGTAGAACATGCAAAAGGGAAATAGGAGTCTTAGTGGACCACAGCTGAACATGAATCAGCAATGTGATGCACCATCTAAGAAAGCCAATGCTATTCTAGGCTGCATCGATAGAAATACAGTGTCTAGATTGAAGGAATTAATAGTATCACTCTATTCTCCTTTGATCAGACTTCACTTGGAATACTGTATGCAGTTCTGGGCACCATAATTCAAGAAGGATGTGGAATGTGTCCAGAGGAGGGTGACCAAAATGATGAAAGGTCTGGAAACCATACCCTATGAGGAGAGACTTAGGGAACAGGGTATGTTTAACCTTGAGAAGAGAAGGTTAATTGGTGACAGGATAACTGTTAGAATTATGGTTTGGTTATTTGTGGTTAAATCAGTTTAGCAGCAGCAGCAGCAGCAGCAACAACAACCATATACTCCACAGGTATTTGATAAGATCTGAGCTTCCAGTAAATAAACAAGATACAAGATACATAAGTAGGTAAAAAGAAACTTACTTTATTATTACATCTAGGTTGTACAAAAAATAACTAATCATTAGAGAAAACTATACTTTGGTACAGAGGTCCCTAGATAGCTGACCTCCATGTGTGCATAAGAAGAAAAACATCTTTAGGAGGAGAGCATGGTTTCTGTGTCCATGCTTCTAAGAAGGCAGGCAGAGCTCACTCTCCAGAAGAACAAAGAATCATAAAATTTTATTACCCTCAGGAAGAATCCCACAGGAAGAAGAGGGGCATGGGAAGTGACCTCTTCACAACAACAATGACCAAATGACCATAGAGATAATTCAGTGTTTCTGTGTAGAAGACATTGCCCCTTCTCAAAGAAAAAACATAGAGCTACACACAAGCATTGATGCTAATACAACAATAACTATGGGGGGAAGCACACGAGTGCTTCCAGGACGCCGCGGGATGGTGCGCCGCGGGACCGCGGCATCCGCACTGCGGCGCAGCGTCGGCGCCTCTGAAAGGAGCGCTAAATCAGCGCTCCTTTCAGATGTCAGTGAAAGTGCGCCTCAAAAGCGCAGGGTGCACTTTCACTGACTTATCTGCTGCAGCGTGTGCGGACGCTGCAGCGGGAAGTTGCCCTCGGCACGCCGGCCGTGCGGAGGGCCAGCAGCTCCGAGGGCAACCTCAGGAGGAGGAAGGGGTGCCGATCATGCGGCTGCCCCTCCTCTTCCCTGCCTCGGAGACGACTCTATTAGTCGTCTGCCGAGGCCCTTAATTTAAGTATTTGAAGGGATGTCATATTGAGGATGTTTTCTGCTGCTCCAGAGACTAGGACAGGGAGCAGTGGATGCAAGCTACGGGGGGGGGGGGGGGGGGGAAGATCCCACCTCAACATTAAAAAAAGCTTCCTGACAGTAAGAGCTGTTTGACAGTGGGACACGCTGCCTTGGAGAGTGGTGGAGTCTCTGTGTTTGGAGCTTTTTTAAAATGAGGCTGGATGGCCATCTGTCAGGAGTGCTTTGATTGTGTTATTCCTGCATGGCAGGGGGTTGGACTGGATGGCCCTTGTGGTTTCTTCCAACTCTATGATTCTATGATTCATGGTACTATGAGATCTTGTTATAGTAATCAAGATTCCCAAGTGCTAAATTCTTCTGCAAAGTGTAGCATTAAAGGCACAATTCAGATAGAGTGAAGCACTTTCAGGTTCCCCAGACTTCAGGAGGGAGATTTATAGGACACACTTAAACCTTATTTCATTCTGAAAGGAAATCTCATTGAGTTCAATGGGGTAGTTACTCACAGCAGTGCACAAGTATTGAAGCGACAACCGATAGTGTTGGATAGTTCCTTTAAAGTCTAGAATAAAACACAGAGAGGCTTCACCACATTACGGTCAGGGAAGAGAGCAAGCAAGACAGAGAGAGACAGAGACAGAGAGAGGTGCACAGTTTTTATCTAAAAGTATCTTTTCATCTGGCACTTCAAGCAGATTGAAGTAGATCTAGACTCCTTTAAAAAGAAGCCCTATGTTCCTATGTCTTTACCCTACTGCAGAATTGTTGCCTGTTCTTTAACAGCATGTCATCTTGCATAGGTTTCTGACTTAAACTTCCACTAGCCTGGGGGGAAAAATAACAGGGTGGATTGACACCACCTTGGAGAGATGTGCATTTCGCTAGCCAAGAATTATTGACACCAGCCATGCCCTCCTGTCAACACTAGGATATTATTGCGTGGTGAACCTTTTCTAACAGGTTACCTGCCCTGGAACCAAGTCTGCTTTCAAAATATACATTGGCATCTGCCAGAGTATATTACAATGATAGTATCAACAAAACTTTAAATGCTGATTTCGGGGCTGGTATTAAGACTCTGATTGCTATTTGACTCTTCCCCCCCACCCAAATCACCATTACCATCAATACACACAAACATACACACACAAAAATAAAGCTAGCCATATGCAACTAGTATTTTATAATCAATTAAATATTAGTCTCTCCAACCCCACACTCCATTTCATTAATTTGTTGTTGCTGCTGCTGCTGGGACCTGATAATGAAGTGTGATGGGGAACGTATGGCTTTCCAGATCTTTCTTGGAGTTGAGCTCTCAGCATCCCTCACCACTGGCTAGGGCTGATGAATGTTGATGTCTAGCAACATCTGGTGGGACACACATCCTCTACCTCCCTTCAATGTAAATGACTTTGGGATGTGAATTAAAATGAAATACACATTAAGAGGGGATTGTCTCGCTCACGGGTAGGATGGAGCTGGAAACATATTCCTTCATGCACCCTGATCAGCACCCAAACAGACCTCCTTCACTCTATGCGGGTGCTGAGTATTAAGGTGGGCTTGGGTGGGTTGAGCCAGGAGACATTGTACTTTGTAACTACTAGCCAGTATAGGATATCATCAGCCATTTTTGGAGTAACAAACAATACTTATTACCACAAAATGTTACTTTTGGAGGGTTCATATGGGAGAACACATTTTGGCCAGTGTTTAAGGTTTCGACTGATTGCCTATTTAAAAAAAAATAAAAGGACCATATTAGAGACATGTCAGAAATGTGTGTGTTATAAGTAATGCAATTTGTCCATTTTTCTGATAGGGAGGGACACATTAACATAAAACAGCTTGTTTTTGTTGTTGTTGTTGTTGTGCCTTCAAGTCATTCTTGACTTATGGCAACTCTAAGGCAAACATATCATGGGGTTTTCTTGGCAAAAACTGTTCAGAGGAGGTGATGGCTTACCATCTTTTAAAACAACCATAATACTAAGTATCATTTGAGTGTTGGACTGTGATTCTGGAGACTAGGGTTCAATTCCCAGCTCAGCCATGAAACCCACTGGGTGGGCTTGGGTGAGTCACACTCTCTCAGACTCAGGGAAAGACAAGGACAAACCTCTGAACAAATCCTGCCAAGAAAACTCCATGATAGGTTCATCTTAGGGTTGCCATAAGTCCGAAAAGACTTGAAGACACACAACAACAACAATGCAAACATGTCAGCTTTTAAAGGAGGAATAAACTAAGAGTAGCATGTGTCCCTTCATGTTTGTTTTGGTAGCCCTCAATCCTCCAAAATGAAATGTATCTTTACTTGGCTGTCAGTCTGTATTATCCAGGTATGAGATAAGATGGGTATCACCAGTAAATACAGCTATTGGGTGCATCTACACTGTAAAAATAATGCAGTTTGGCACCACTTTATGTGCTGTAGCTCCATCCTATGGGATCCTGAGATGTGCAATTTTACAAGGTCTAACCTCTGCCAAAGAGAGCTGGTGCATTACAAAACTACAAATCCCAGGAATCTGCAGGATAGAGCTATGGCAGTTAAAGTGGTGTTAAACTGCACTATTTCTACAATGTAGATGCATTGTTTTCAAGGCACATATTCAACAGTAATCAAGTGAGGAGGAAAGGAATGTCTGCAACACAACAAAATGATTCTAATGCATAACTAGCTCAGTATTACTAAAGCCTTTAGCACTTTGACAATAACTCCTGAATAATAATATAGGAGGCTTAGAGGAACTGAGTGAGAATCAATTTCTGAAATGTTTCATGAGTCTTGATGTGACAAGTGATCACTGGGAGGAGGAATAGGAAGAACATTTTGGAAAGAAACCCAGTTTCTTGCTGTGGCAATACATGCTCAAAATTTGTAACAGTGCTGTGTTTTTGTTTGCTTGAGATAAATGTATGAACAACTCTATTGCTTAAACTCACCATAAACAACCTGTGCTGAATGTGTGTGTGTGTTTTTTTTAAAAAAGAAGAAATCAATTGCCTTAATAATAAATGAGTCAATCATTTCAGAATATAGTTTCAATGGAATAAAAGCTTGCACAATAGGTTCTATTCTAAACTAAATTATTTTAAATGATTTAAGTAGGCCTGATGTCTTTTATCCTAGGAGGAACCCCTTTGAAGATTCAAAGGCTGCTCTTCTTGATGTCAAATAATCACATTTCCATTAATGTTCTTCTGGGGCAGGTTCAACCTTTATAGAATATTTCTTACTTTCTATAACTCAGAAGGCCCTCATTTGAGAGCTGTGACAGGAACCTGATGTGTTTAGATTTTCTTTAGTACAGGACCAAGGCTCCCTTGCTTGTTAAAAATAATATTTTAGCAGTAGGCAAGATTCTTCTAGTGATGCTAGAGGACTGCTATACTTGAAAGCCATTGTAGGGATGAAGTCCCTTTAAACCTTCAGCACAGATTCAGACTAATGCAAGAAAGTTAAAGTGATCATGCTGAGGATTTTCTGAAAGTAAAAAGAAGTGGCTTTTGATTACTTTCTGTTCAGTTTAGCCACAGTTTAACATTGACGTTGTCTGAAAAGCTACCTTCTTTTGCAGGTTTTTTTCTATTTAAAACCCCATTTCTGCACAGGATTTCCCCCGTGTGATAAAGTCCATAGAGAGCTTTACTGGAGATGATCTGAAAAGGTGGTGTTGAACTGGCAACATTTGGAAACTTGGGGTTACTGGTCCAGACCTTTCTTCATACCTGTTGACATTTCAGAAAACTGGGAGATGGGTGGCCAAGACACATCAGAGTAAGGTCAAAATGGCAAATGTTATTAATGAGAAAGAACACACTAGCAAGGAGAGGCTACATCAGCTTGTTTTTGTTTGTCCTACTGCGAAGGGCAAAATCCTGTCCCCACTGCTGAATTAATTGAGTACAAACTATTTTTGCATATTAAACTCGGTTTACAGCAACTGAAGAAAGATAGGATGAAGGGCAAAGTGCGTGGAGAAGAGAAAATTGGGACATTTTAAAACTAGATGAAAAACTGGGACAATAGAAGATTAATTGGCACTGTCCCTGACCATTCAGGACAGTTGGATAACTTATACCTTATCCAGAGAATTTACCCATGCAGTTTAGCTGGAACTTGTACTTATGATGTACTTTCTCAAGAACTTCCAGTCCTGGAGTCATTTGCAAGAGCATAGAGAAGTTATTTTTTGGACTACAACTCCCAGAATCTCCATGCCAGAATGATCAATGGCCAAGTTGAATGGAAGATTCTGGGATTTGTAATCCAAAGAGGAATTTTCCCAAACTCTATTTTATGGCTAGGCAAGAAGGGGAATGAACAAAGCAACATCACAGTCAGGAACATGGATCCTAGGGAATAAGGAAATCAGTGCTGCTGCTGGGTTATATAAGCCCCAAATATTTGAAAGTAAATTTCTGTTCACACATGCACAAAGCCGATAAAACTTTAATTATATGCAGGGCAACAATGATGAAGCCACAAAACTGTTTTGCCTGCTGAGTGTGAACTTGGAAAAAAAAGTTGACTTTGAGGACCTTGAACTAACATGTGATATTGAAAGGCTATGTATATGATACAGTCAGCCATTCACAAGAGATTGATTCCGGTTTTATTCATTCATTTATTTCACAAATTGTACACTGAAGTGTAGCTAAAGTCTTAAGGGGAAAAAATATTAGAGTAAAATAAAAAAAAAGAAATAAAGCAAACACCAAACTATTAAACAAGAAAAAAACAAAAATATGGCAATCTGCAGCAGTGCAATTCCACACCACTAACAAGGCTACATTCTATCACCCTAATTGTTCAATGTGCAGAAATGCTGTCAACTTGTACTCATATGCTATCATATGAAGAGCAGGCTTGGACGCAGAAGAAGGAGGAGTAAAAATAGGAGGAAGGGACATCAATAATCTAAGATATGCAGATGACACCACAGTACTAGCAGAAAACATCAGACTTGGAAAAATTACTAAGGAAGTTCAAGCAGACCTGCACGACCTGGCAGTAGGTGGGGGCCAAAATTAAAATAGGCTAAATTTCTTTGGGCAGCAGATAGGTTTTAATTAAATATTAATTAATTATAATGAATTAATATTAATCCCATCCTCCTCTGCTTGGCCCTCTCTTCAGGACAAAGCTGAGTAGCACAGCAGCTTTGCCTGTCCTTCTCCTCTTCCACCCGGATTTCCCCTCAGGAGAAAGCCAGGGAAAGGAGGAGCCTTTCAGGGAAGCGTTTGGCCATGCACTTCTTCCACCTGTCCTTCTCCTCAAGAGAAAGGCAGGCAGCAGAGGAGCCTTGCAGGGTGAGTGTTTGCCTGTCTTCCTCCTCCACTGTTGCCTGGCCTTCTCCTCAGGATAAGACAGGGTGGTAGAGGAGCCTTGGAGGGCAAGCATTTGTCCATCCTCCTCTGTCGCTGCCTGGTCTTCTCCTTGGTAGAAAGCCAGGCAGCTGAGAGCCTTGAGGGGCAAGCATTTGCCCATCTTCTTCCTCCTCCTCCTCCTCCATCCAGCCTTCTCAGGAGAAAGCCAAGTGGTG
Source organism: Phrynosoma blainvillii (assembly GCA_026167975.1). NCBI lineage: Eukaryota > Metazoa > Chordata > Lepidosauria > Squamata > Phrynosomatidae > Phrynosoma > Phrynosoma blainvillii. The sequence goes on along the minus strand of JANUYF010000001.1, from coordinate 34,566,618 downwards.
GAGGAACCTTGCAGGGAAACCTGTCCTTCCCCTCCTCCTCTGCCCATCTTTCTCCTGAGGAGAAAGCCAGGTGGCAGAGGAGCATTGCAAGGTGAGCATTCATCCTTCCTCCTCCTCCTCTGCATGCCCTCTCCACAGGAGGAGGCTGAGCAGCAGAGGAGCCTTGAAATTTTTCCACATTCTCATGGGCCATCCAAAATGCTTTGGGAGGCCGCATGTGACCCCCAGGCCATATGTTGAACAGGCCTGATCAAAGATATGTGGATGATACCATACAACTAGCAGAAAACATCAGACTTGGAAAAAGTACTAAGGAAGGTTAAGGAAGAAAGTGCAAAGGCAAGCTTGTTGCTGAACATGAAGAAAAAAAAAGGAGATATATTAATTCAACCTAGAGAATGAGGAAATCAAAATAGTTAAAGAGTTCCCATACCTTGGATCAAACAATGATCAGACAGAAAGTGCAGCCAAGAAATCAGACAAAGAATGGGGAGGGCAGCTATGAAAGAACAAGAAAAGATCCTAAGGAGTAAAGATATATAAGAACTAAAGTTACAATTGTCCAAGCCATCATATTCCCCATCATCATGTATAGATGTGAGAGCTGTACAATGAAGAAAGAAGAAAAGAGGAAAATCAATGCATGTAGTGTTGGAGAAAAGTGCTGAGGATACCATGGAGAATCAAAAGTATAAACAAATGGGTCCTTGAACAGATCAAGCCTGAACTCTCCCTGGAAGCCATGATGATCAAATTGAAGCTGTCATACTTTGGCCATATCATGAGAAGGAATTACTCATTAGAAAAAACAATGATGCTAGGAAGGTAGAGGGCAGTAGAAAGAGAGGAAGGCCGCATGCTAGATGGATATACTTAAAGAGAAAGGACATGGTCCTGAATTTGCAGTACCTGAGCAGAGCAGTGGAGGACAAGGGCTCTTGGAGATGTTTCATCCACAGGGTGGGCTCAAGGGAAGCTAACAACAAACAACAACAACCCATGAGAACCTGTTCATTAACATGATTAAAGTCCATGGTAAACAAGTTTATCTTCTTCAGGTGCCCCCAAAGCAAGTCTGATGCCAGGTAAATGTCTCTGATAGTAAAGTCCAGCTCCAGTAACTAATCATTTCTCCATTGAACACTGATAGAAGAGGTTCTTTGAAGAAGAATGAAGATGAACAAGAAACACTTATAAATATCCATTGAAACAGACAGCCTGCATAATGCTCTTCAGACTTGTCTGTGGAAAAGGTGAGCCTTCACTCATATCAGCTGAAAATTGTGCAGAGAGCTCACACCCAGTGTGAGGGTTTTCAGAGGATGAATAAGTTACAGTCATTGAATCTGAAAAGGATGTATACATTCCTGGTTAAAGCTTGACAGGTATTTCCAGTCTCTGAATCCATGTTTGCTGACACCAGCTGTTAATCAAGATCTATCCCAATCTGAGCATTAAAAGAGATGAACCCATTCATCTTCTTCACAATTTCTTTCTCTGTCTTTACTAGTGAATCATACATGAAAGTGTACTGTCATGCCCAATTGTCACTTCTACCTTGGGGTTGTCAAATCTCAGGGCCTGGCCCTGAATCTCCAGTTTTTGTGTGTCTCCCCACACGGGAGACAAGGATACAAATTATCCAGTTGGGTAGGCTCAGCTCCAAACAAAAGGAAAAGACCATTTAAAAAAAAGCAGTAAAAAGCAGTAGGATCTTACAATTTTCAAGACTCTCAGGGAATCTATGGATCTTTGGAAAAGGCAGAACCACTCAACACCTTCTTTGCTTTGGTCTTCTCCTAAAAGGAAAACAGTACTCATCCTTGAAAAACTGGAGCAGATGGTGCAATAGGGAGAATGCAACACAGAATAGGTAAAGAGGTAATATAGGAATACCTGGCTACTCTAAATGAATTCAAGTCTCCAGAGGCAGATGAACTTCATCCAAGGGTATTTTAAAAACAAAAACAAAAAATTGGCAGAAGTAATCTCAGAACCACTGAAAATAATCTTTGAAAATTCCTAGAGAACAGGGAAAGTTTCATCAAACTGGAAGAGGACAAATGTTATTCCTATCTTCAAAAAGGGGGGAAAAGAGGACCCAAATAATTACTGCCCAGTCAGCCTGACATCAATACCAGGAAATATTCTATCGCGGATCATTGAACAGACAGTCTGTAAGCACTTAGAAAGGAATGTCAAGATCATGAAAAGTCAACATGGATTTCTCAAAAACAAGTCATGTCAGACTAATCATATTTCTTTTTTAAATGTAGAATTACAAGCATGGTAGATGAAGGGAATGCTGTGGATGTAACATATCTTGATTTCTTTAAAACCTTTGACAAAGTCCCTCATGATGTTCTTGCAAAAAAATGTGGGCTAGACAATGTGAATGTTGGGTGAATTTGTAGTTGTTGACTGACCAAACTTGAAGGATGCTCACCAATGGCTCCTCTTCATCCTGGAGAGAAGTGACTAGTTGGGTGCCACAGGGTTCTGTCTTGGGCCCAGTGGTATTCAACATCTTTATCAGTGACTTGGGTGATGAAATAAAGGGCATGATTATTAAATTGGCAGGTGACACCAAATTAAGAGGAGAAGCTAATACCCCAAAAGACAGGATCAGAATTCAAAATGATCTTAACAGATTAGAGAGTTAGTCCAAGCTAACAAAATGAATTTCAATAGGGAGAAATGTAAGGTATTTTACTTAGGTCCAAAACACACTGAAGAAATAATCCAGTTTGAGACTGCTTTAACTGCCCTGGCTCAATGCTAGGAATCCTGGGAATTGTAATTTATTGTGGCACCAGAGCTCTCTGAAAGAGAAGGCTAAATGTCTCACAAAACCACAGTTCCCAGAATTCCCTAGCATTGAGCCAGGGCAGTTAAAGAGGTCTCAAACTGGATTATTTCTGCTGTGTATTTCAGACCTAGGCTTGAATTATTTTTTATAGATCGTATGCTTTTGTGTTTTTTTAATTTTTTTTTAAAAATACATTCATTACATTTGAGTGCAATACACTGTTTAAATAAAATTGCCTATGTCCATTTTCCCTAAACTTTTTGCTTGTTCACCTGCTTGGGTTTGTTTAGGGAATCACCTCCCAGCTTTTTTCCTATTTCAGACCTAAGGCAGAAAAAAAATGAAATGAGCAGATATAGGATGGGGACATGTAAAAGGGATCTAAGAGTCTGGATCACAAACGGAAGAGGATTCTGTAGTGTGATGCAGCAGCTATAAAAGCCAATGCAATTTTAAGCTTCATCAATAGGTGTCTAGTGTCTATCAAGGGAAATAATTATACTTTTCATTTCTGCTTTGATCAGACCTCATCTGGAATACTCTGGGCACCACAATTCAAGAAGGATATTGAGAAGCTGAAATGTATCCAGAGGAGGCTGAACAAAATGATAACAAGTATGGAAATGATATCATTTTAGGAACAGCTTAGGGAGCAGGGGATGTTTAATTTGGAGACGAAAAGGTTAAGAAGTGACATGCTAACCATGTTTAAATATTTCAAAGCATTCATATTGTAGATAAAACAAGCTGGTTTTCTGCTGCTCCAGAGAATAGGACACAGAGCAATGGATTTAAACTAAAGGACAAGAGAAGTCACGTAATCATTAAAAAGAATTTGCTGATGCTAAGAGCTATTTGACAGTGGAATATGCTGCCTTGGAGTGTGGTGGCATCTCCTTCTTTGGAGGTTATTAAGCAGCTGTTGGGAGTGCTTTGATGGTATATTTTTGCATGGCAGCGGTTTGGACTGGATGGCCCTTGCGGTCTTTTCCAACAGTTTGAGTCTATTAGTTAGTTAGTTAGCTTCCTCATTCCTTCCCAGTTGTTATGACGCCATGGTTCACCTTTGACTGTACTCTGGATCCACCTTCTAGCTAGAAGCAAGAGTAGATTTAATGTTCCTTATTCCATCTTCCAAAATATGTGAGAAAGAATAATCCCCTCATTTCACTTAGATCAAGGAATAGCCCCTTTAGCTAAGATTTCTGTCTAAATTTCCAAAGAGGAAAATATGTTCTCTCTATGTGTGTGTTTGAATGACAAGTTGTGAGTAACTGTGGTTGGTACTTACTGTATGATGCTTAATGACATCACCAGGGGCTATTCCTAGAGCTCAGGTTTCTGCTTGGAAACCTCAGGACATCGCCCTGAATCTGAGCTGGTAACCTCATCTGTCATGTATGCTGATGGTTGTCAATTGAAGGATAGTACTCTGACCCGAGGTGGTTTTCATCACTTATTCTTTTAGCAATTTCTTTTCTTGCTGCCTCAGTTTTCTTCAAATAGAAGGAAGGCAAAAACAAAAGGGAAGTAAATCTGGGGAAAGTAACTATTTATGGGCAGTGTTATATTAATAAGTCAAACAAATTAAAACAATTCAGAATTTAAAAAAGTAAATCGTAAACCACAGTCTAAAACCATACTAAACTATGTGACCGTATAAAACCAATTACATAGTTAAAACTATGTTCATATACAAATTGGATAAATCTTTTCACTTTTTTTATTAAATTTATTTTACATACAAGCATACAACATACAACATATCACACATTACAACACATAACACACAAAACCCTTTATCAAATGCCCAAATTAAAATCAATATCCCCCAAATTTATAATCCCCTAAATTTTCAATCTACCAAATTATTTCTTTTAATCATTCCATTCTTTTCGACTCTCCATCCATGCCTTTCTTCCACCCATTTCACATCCTCCCCCATCCCCCCTGATCTTCCTATCTTCATCTCTCACTCTACTCTCTTTTCCTTTCCTTTCCCTCCCTTTCTTCTCCTTCCCTTTCCTTTCTTTTCCTTTCCTTTTTTTCCCTTTCCTCTCCTTCCCCTTCCCTCCCTTATCCTTCCTTCTCTTCCCACTTCCCTTCCTACTCATTCACCTTACTCACCACCTTCTCTACCATTTATTATCCTTTCCTTTCCCTTCTTCTACATACCTTCTTCTACCTACCTTCTTACCCTCTTCTACTTTCATTTGCCTTCTCACTTTCCATCCTTTCTTTCAATCTTCTCCATACTCTTCCAAATTGTTTTGCTTCCTCCCAGCTGATTTCTTTCCTTTATATACCTATTTATTGAACTTCTTAATATCTAATTCATTAATCAAGAATATTATTTTATATACATATATATATATATTCAATTACTCTCCCCCAATCTTTAAAAATTTTTTCTGGTGCTTCATCTTTCAATAATTGAGTTAATTTATCTGCTTCCATTGCGTCATATAACTTCCACATCCAATTCTCTCTTGTAGGTATGTCTTTCTTTTTCCAATTTTGGGCATATGCCACTCTTGCCATTGTGATTAAATAAAATAGAACCTTCCCATATTTTTTGTCATATTCTTCCTCTACTATTCCTAATAAAAAAGATTCTGGTTTCATTTCCATTTTTATTTCTAGGATCTCATTAATCGTTTTTCTAATCATTCTCCAATATTCTACAGCTCTTTTTTACATTTCCACCAACAATGGAAAAAAGTCCCTGGAACTTTTTGCACTTCCAACATTCATTATTCACCTTTTTATACATTTTTGATATTTTGTCTGGGGATAGGTACCATCTAAAGAACATTTTATACCAATTTTCTTTTAACCCTTGTGAAGCAGTGTGTTTCAATCCTGTTTTCCACATCTTCTCCCATTGACTCATTTGTATCGGATGTCCTACATCTTTTGCCCATCTTATCATAACATCTTTGACAACCTCTTCCTCCATCTGCATCTGTAAAAATTTTTTATATAATAACCCTATTACTTTTTTGTTTTTATCCAACAAAATTTCTTCTATTTCCGTTTCCCCCCCGGCTATTCCTCGATTTTTTTATATCCAATATAGCCTTCTCATATATTTGCCTGTATTGAAACCACCCTAATTTAAATTCTTTACTTTCCAAAATTTGTTTCACTATCATAACCTTCCCTTTTTGTCTTCCTATCAAATCTTTATACGTAACCCAATTATCATCCCTATCCATCTCTTTTCTATAAAATGCTTCTTGTGGGGATAACCACCTAGGGGTCTTCTCTATTATCCTACTCTTGTATTTATTCCAAATTTTCAATAGGGTTTTCCTTATAATATGATTATTGAAAGCCTGATTTGTTTTTTCCTTATCATACGCCAAGTAGGCATGCAGACCAAATTTTATTCCTTCTCCCTCTATTTCCAACATCCTCTTATTTTCTAGTTTTAACCAATCTTTTATCCAATTCAACACACTAGCTTCAAAATAGATCCTTAAATCTGGCAAAGCCAAGCCTCCTCTTTCTTGTGCATCTTGTAATACCTTCAATCTAACCCTTGGTTTTTTTCCCCTGCCAAATAAACCTAGCTAAATCTCTATGCCAATTGTCAAAAGGAATCTTACTGTTTATAATGGGTAAAGCTTTAAACATATATAACATTTTTGGTAAAACTGACATTTTGATTACTGATATCCTACCTAATAGTGACAATTTTAACCTTTCCCAATTCATCAAGTCTTTTTTTATTTCTTTCCATATTTTATCATAGTTATTATTAAATAATTCATTTGTTTTCTTTGAAATTTGAATTCCTAAATATTTTACTTTTTTCTTTATCTCCATTCCCGTTTTTATTTGTAACGAGTCCTCTTCCTTGGAGTCTAAATTTTTAGTGATCATAGTCGATTTATTTTTATTTATTCTACATCCTGTCATGTCACCAAATGCATTCATAATTTCCATTAAAGTTTCGACATTTTCACTTGGGTTCTCCAAATTCACCACTAAGTCATCCGCGTAAGCTCTAACTTTATATGTATATTTTTTAATTCTTATCCCTTGCAATCTCCTCTCTTTATTAATTTTCCTAATTAATATTTTCATCACTATCAGAAATATCAGAGTGGACAAGGGACATCTTTGTCTAGTCCCTCTTTGAATTTGTATATCATTTGTTTTATCTCCATTTATAATTATACAGGCCTTTTGTTTCTTATATATTTCTTTAATCCAAATTTGAAAATTTTCCGGCAAATTCATTTTTTTTTTATAATTTCCAATATAGTTATCCAATTGACCGAATTGAAAGCTTTTTCCAAATCAAAAAAAAATTAATCCCAATTTTTTATCACAATGTTTATCATAATATTCAATCACGTTCAGAATGTATCTTATATTATCTTTTATCTGCCTTTCAGGTAAAAATCCTCTTTGATCTTCACTAATTATTTCCTTTAGGCAATTTTTAAATCTATTTGCTAATGTCATCGTAAATATCTTATAATCAGCATTAAGCAACGAAATTGGTCAGTAATTTACCGGATCTTCTGGGTTTTTTTCCTCTTTAGGGATTAAAGTTATATTTGCCTCTCTCCATGATTCAGTGAATCTTTTCACTTTTGAGGACAACAGCTCCCAGAATCCCTCCACAAGCGATCACTAATGGTCCAAAATACCAGTGAGAAATGGTATTGGTAGACTGTGAAACCAAGAGATGATGATGATGATGATGATGATGATGATGATGACGACGACAATGAGTACTACTACTAGACCTTTTCTGAGGTTGCAGAACCACTCTCTTTATCTGTTTAGCATGAAAGAAATTTAAAGCCAGAAATTTAAAAATGAAGTTCTGGCCACTTCCAGAGGTTGTTTGGTTTACTGAATTTTTGGCAGTCCATGCAGCCCACAAGGGTCCCAGGGCAAAAAATTAACCCCCAGGCTCCTCACATTTCCCCATCCCTGTCATCATGCAAGTTGTACTTTCCTACACTAAAGAATTAGAGAATTTTTGGTTCATGCAATATGTTGATTTATGGTATGTAAATCATTGATGATCCAACAGCATGCAACAAATCTTTTCAGGCTAGCTTTGAATTTGAAGCTGAAGAAACAAGAGAGATCTTTGCTTTTATTAACAGGAACCACAGCCCTAAAGAGGGTTAATTATATAACACCAATATGCTGCTAAGTTGTTTTTGAAAAGTACCTGTAAAGAATTTAAGTATAGTGGCAAAGTCATCTATTATACAGTCTCTGTTTCCCTAGATCAAATGTGTAAAAAATTATCATGTAATATTTGAAGCCATTTAAAATCCTCTGCTTATGTGCATGTATGTCTTTTCTCTCAACAGAAAGATGACAGATAGATAGATAGATAGATAGATAGATGCTTGTTATCCTAATTGTTCCATATGAGCAATTTTATTTACAGAAATTGTTAGTATACTTGCTCTAAATGCTTTTCCTTATTAGTATTGCTAAAGATTCTTTTTATGTATCCCTGCCTATGATATTTTCCCCTTCTCTTTATGTTATAAAAATGTTGTGTTGTATAAAAATACAAGATACTAGCATAGGGATATGTCACATGCAAAATACATTACAAGGTCAAAGGCAGCCTTAACTTCATCATTCCTTTTCATTAATGTTTTTAGAAGGAGTCTTCCAACTCATAGGTGCTGGTGCAATGGGATTTGATATGAAGATGTGACACCTCATCTTAAATTCCTGAACCACATTTCTTAAGTTGACAAGGATGTCAGCAAGTGTCCCTGATAATGCTTGCTGTCCTCTCTGAGCTGACTAATCATACATGAAGTCTTGGCAACAGATAACCTGGTTACAGTAGAACCAAAATGACATCACATCAACTCCATTTCATAACCTGTAGACACCAGTGCCTATCACCACTCCAGGTTGCTAACATCCTTGACACACAAATGGTATTTTCAGTCTCGGACATCCCCTTTTAACTCTGTATCTGTCAGGCTTGGGTAAAATCAGGAGCACATTTGTCACTAAATGTAAAGAACCATTAGCTCCCGGGCACTTTGTCAGCCAAATCATCCCTAGCTTCTGTATGCCACTCACTGAATATCCCCCACCACCCAACCCTTCACCCTGGAGTTCTTGCTATTTGCATAACAGTTTGACCACATGAAAATCAGTGATCTAGGGATAATGCCAAAGAAGTTGTTCACAATTCCATGCAAAACTCTAACCAAAAGGAGGAATGGGGGAGGAGGGTTGTGCAAGGAAGGAAAGAATGAAAAAGAAAATGGACTGTTGCTTTAAATCTTAGAGAGTTGTTCACATCAATAATGAATTTCAAATAATTTATTCACTTCAGGAATAAGTGGTTGGCATACAGTCCATGCAGCTGGTTTGTTGAGATAATTGATTTCCATATAGTTTAAAGATGGGAGGGGTAGGAAGGGGGGAAAAGAAATATATGACGACTACTGTGAGTTTTTGATGGAAGCTATGAATGCCATATCGGTTTAATTATAGCTCCCTCTTTAGCTGACATGGGGCCTTTCCTATTGGAATTAAAATATCCCAGAAACTTGAAATGGAACAGCAATGAATTTTTAATGTCCTTTTACCTAGCTTGTATGCTAGCTCAGGGCACTGTTACAAGTGTACTTTAGCTTTTATCCCACTAGATAGTTAACATGACATGCAAGACTGGTCTGTGTGACATAGATAACTCAAGGGAACAGCAGCAAAGTAAATGAGAGATATTAGTATTTGGATGCAAAGAAGGGAGGGGAGGGGTGTTGATGAAACAAATTCTTAGAACCTCTTGTTTAATTTCAAGAATTGGTTCCTTGCCACCATCCCAGCTCTCCTTCTCTCATCTCCTCCTCTGCACAAAGATTTCTAAATGGTAATCACTTTCAGGAAATGAGATATTACTTTTCCATGTCCTAATATCAATATGTAAAAGAAAGATAGGGAGGGAATGAGGAAGAGAAGAATCATTAACAAGATGTACTACTCAACAAGGTATATTAAGTGTCAACAAGCTAACCTGGGTGATAACATGAGTCTTTCAGCTGAGATCTACAGATATTAGCAGGAGTAAGATTGGAAAGAGAGCCAGCATAGTATATAGTGCATTGGACTACGACTCTAGTGACCAGGGTTTGAATCCCCACTTGGCCATGGAAACCCAGTGGGCGACCTTGGGCATGTCATATTATTTCAGCCTCAGAGGAGGGCAAAACCAACTCCCCTTTAAACAAATCTTGCTAAGAAAAGCCTGTGATAGATTGCCATATGTTGGAAATGACTTGAAGGCACACAACAAAAACAAGAATGTTAGGAAAACTGGACAGACTTCAAGGAAGTAGCTGTGTTCTGTTGCAGAAAAACCAAGTCTTGTGGCACCTTAAAGTCTTGTTGATGTTAATTGTCATCAGTCAGCTTTGACTTATGGGGATCATATGACAGAGAGAGAGAGAGAGAATGTGGCATAGTGGTTTGGGTGTTGGACTAGGGACGTTATCACACGCGGGTCTCAAAGCAGCAAGAAAGTGGTATGGAATCAATCCAGAACTATACCGGTATAGACCCCACAAGACGGAAATGGTTATCAGACGCAACTAGCATCATTGCGCAATTGACGAAACCGTGATAGATACGCTCCCGGGAACCGTATCTGCCATTCACACACAAGTGGGAAGATCCCTTCCACAACCCAGCAAGGATGTTCTTGCACATGCACAGAAACAGGACAGCCGCGGCTGTCACTTGCCGCGGCTGTCACACACACACACCCCTTTCCAAGCCTGGAAGCCTGGTTGCTTTCCTTGGGATGAGGCCGGGCTCGGAGGGCTCCTCTGACCCTGGCCTCGTCCCAAGGGAAGCCTGGTTGCTTTCCTTGGGATGAGGCCGGGGTCCGAGCCCGGCCTCGTCCCAAGGAAAGCAACCAGGCTTGGGAAGGTGTGTGTGTGTGTGTGTGTGTGTGTGTGTGACAGCCGGCTGTCACATACGCACGCACACCCCTTCCGAAGAGAGAGCCGCTCTGAACAGACGTCCTCAGAGCGGCTCTCTTTCTCGGCTTGGGTTGGGAAGGGACACACACCCCTTCCAAGCGGCTCTCTTTCTCAGCTTGGGTTGGGAAGGGACACCCCCCCCCTTCCGAAGCCTGCGCAGGGCCTGGGCTCCATGATACGTATCTCGTGATCAGACATACGGTGAAAGCAGCATCATTGCGGTATCATTCCGGTCACGCAATTGCAATTCCCCAAGAAACCAGCATTCAAAAGAACGGGGATGATGCAGCATTGGAACGGGGTTGGGACGGGGTTGCGTGCGACGTCGTGTGAACACACGGGAAAAAGAACCGCAATGGGACGGGATTGGGTGAAGATTCTTTCTGCTTTAGGCCCCGTGTGATAACATCCTAGGACTCTGGAAGACCAGGGTTTGAATCCCTATTTGGTCATGGAAATCCATTGCATGACCTTTGTCAGCCTCAGAAGATGGCAAAGTCAAATTCTCCTCTGATCAAATCTTACTAATATATTCGCCTTTGGGTCACCATAAATTGGAAACAACTTGAAGGCACACAACAACAACAACAACAATGAATGAGAGATCTCCAAGTCACCTTGTTATCAACAGTCTCCTCAGGTTTTGCAAACTCAGCCATGGCTTCCTTGATTGAGTCTATCCATCTATAATCCATTCTTCCTCTTTTCCCACTGCCTTCCACATTACCAGGCATTATTGTCTTTTCTAATGAGTCATGTTATCTCATATGTCCAATCTGAGTCATTTTAATCTGAGTCATTTTAGTCATTTCTAGGGAAAGTTTCATGTTTGATTTGCTCTTGAACATTTATTTCTCATTTAATTAACAATCTATGGTGTCCTTAAACCTAACACATTACTATTCCTATGAAAGTACAGACAGGTTAGTATCAAACTAACAGGATGCTGTCTCCATGCTAATCTAATAATGTTTCAAATATCTGCAAGCCAGTGCCTCTGTCTGTCTCCTGCAACTTCCTGCTGCTGAAGAGTTGTGTCAGTACAGACAAGAGAGAGGGGCCATCAAAAGAAACTAAGAGAGATATAATGGGTTTTGGCCTTGTGACCTGAAACACAGCGATCCACCAATACCCTTTCCCACTGAAAGCAGGAATAAGATCTCTCAGAGTTAAGGGCTGCTATTACATCAGTAGTTAGTGCACCAATCTTTTTGCACTCTCTCCCCTATTTGTATGCTGACCTCTAAATGGCAAGCTGAGCAATTCTGCAGATTTGAAAACATTCCCACCAGCAGGCATCTCAATACTCATTATAGTGGGACCTCACCATCAGCGGGCTTTCCATCTGCAGATTTGTGCATAAGATGATAGCAAACCCTGTTGTCCCCAATGGTGGCACATGCACCCAGCTGCACTAGCAGCCATGCACATGTTGCACCACCACTAGGGACAACAGGACTAAAGTTCCTGCATTTTTTCCTATCCTTTGGGGGGGGGTGAAATGGATCTCCCATGAATATGAAGGTGCGACTCTATATTATTTGTCAATATGGGTCCATAATCTTTCTTTACAATCATGTGTGTTGTTTTCCTGCCTGTTATTTTTAAAGGTAAAGAATGATAGTTCTTAATTTTATATAGAGGCTGGTATTCAATGCTGCAGTTACAGATTCATAACCTAGATCTATAACTGGTCTGTATTTAGTAAGGCTATGTAGTGGTGTAGTGGTTTGAGTGTTAGACTACAACTCTGGAGACCAGAGTTCACCTCCCCACTTGGCCATGAAAATCCACTGGGTGACCTTGGGTGAATCACATACTCTCAGCTCCATAAAACTCATGAAAGGTTTGCCGTAGGGTCACCATGAACATGAAGACACACAACAACAACTTGTAATATTACTGGAAATCTATGTTAATGCCACTCCAGTCCACCTTAAGACTGAGCACAGGAGTTCCATTCAGATTCCAAATGGAATCAGCCAGGGAGATAGCCTGCAACAATCAGAAGCAGGATTCTGGTTACAAGGCCTTATCATGACCTTGCTCAATGGACTGCCTTTGCTGGTTCTTAAGGTGTCTGAGAGCTCAGCTCAGGAGATGTTACACATCTGCATAACTAAGTAGCTGATCTAGTATATCAGCAATTGTGTCATGGGATTTGACAACTATTACAGAGCAGTGGTCCCCACATTTTTCCAGGCTGCCACTCACTTTCCACTTGGTGAACAACCCTAGCAACCCTAGCAGACTATTAGGTCTACTGTTCTATTGCAAATTTAAAAACAACTAATCTTGGTTGCTGCTCCCTCTGCACCTAGTCACCCTCAAAGCAGCAACCAAGCAGCTGACTGAGCAGGGGCTAAGAAGCGTGTCACTAATGCCAGCCTTGTGGCAATGGCTGGTGCAGGTGAAAAGCTTCTTAGTCACTGCTTGACTGATGGCTTGGTCGCTGCTCCCATTGGAACTGGTCACTCTCAGAGCAGCAACTGAGCAGCTGGCTGAGGAGTGACCAAGAAGCCTCTCATCCATGCCAGCTTTTTGATAGTGTGGGCAAGAAGTATCCCAGTTGCTGCTCAGCCAGTTGCTCAGTTGCAGCTCCCAGGGTGAACCAGGGTGACCAAGTGCAAAGGAAGAAGCTTTTCCCTGGTGAGGAAGGACTCTCAATGCTTCTTCATCAAGACAGAGAGGGACACAAACAATGTGTGTATAAGTGGTTTACAGAGGCCACATACTCTGGACTGGAGACTGTCATGGACAGGGAGAGGGAGATTACAGTAGCCACTTCAAGGCGAAGGACTCTTTCCAAGACCCAGCCCAAGATACTCTTCCCCTTCCTTCCCCAGAGACATGTCTTCCCCACACAGCTTCAAATGTCCCCTTTCACACAAACATTGTTTCTTCTGTTGCCTATTCTAATGCCCCAAGAAACTACAAATCCTAAGATTCCATAGGATGGAGCCATGCCAGTTAAAGGGGTGTCATACTGCATTGTTTATGCAGTGTGGCAGCAGCCTCTGAGCTACAAAATCAGCCAAGAACTGATACAATTCCCACCCAGTGCTGATCTCCAGTTGGATACTGGAGAAGAAAAATTTTGTGGGAAATTCTAATAGCGATTCCCTGGGATGGTGGAAAGGATCTTTTTTGCCAGCTGCCGTTGAACTGTAGAATGACTTGCTGGGAAAGATTCAACCACTAAATATGCTGCCTGAATTTAAACAGTATTAAAGAACTTTCTCTTCTGGCAGGCCTACCCAGTCAATCTTAAACTATGAATTTTAAATTGGTATATTTTAAATTTATGTTGGAATGACTTTAATGTGTAATGGTTGTTTTAATCTTATGTGTATTTAAATGGTTTAAATGTGTTTAAATTTTTGTATGTGTTTAGTTACATGCTATACCCTACCTCAAGCCTTGGGGAAAGGCAGGTCAAAAATATATTATTATTATTATTATTATTATTATTATTATTATTATTATTATTATTCTGCTGTCCAGGGGCAAATTACTGAGCCATGATGCTACATATCAGTAGTGGGCACTCCTGTAGAACTTGAAGTAGCTAGTTGTGAATTAATAATTAGTAACAACTAGTTACGTATAATTGTTTTACACTGCTTTAACTGATTTTAATCTGTCTTCTAACTTAAACAGTTTCATACTTGCATATTTTTGTTTCCCTTCAAAAGGGTTAACACCCTGGGAAACTAAAATTGCACCCCACAGTTTTACAGTACTTTAACTGATTTTAATTTGTCTTCTAGCTTAAACAGTTTAATATTTCTTTAGCCTCGTGAACATACAATTAACAAAAAAGCCATTTAAAAGCACTTTAAAAAGCATACACATAGCTATCTTACAGTACGCTTGCAAATTAACAAGGGGCAGCTTCATTCTTTTTGTGGTGTAAGCGTAACATCTAGTTGATTACTTATATTAATTATGAGGTGTGGCCTCTGATGTGGAATTGCTTCTCCCAGCTACAACAGGAACGACTAATAGGCTGTGCTGGCGAATGAAGGATCCAATTTTATTTAGAGAAAGAAATACATTCCTTTCCCATCCTGATAAACCAGAATCTGAACAAAATGAGAACCCTTAGACACAAGCTTGTACATTCTAATATAGTTTGCCATGGTTGCCAAGTTATTACTGCAAAACCCATGTGCTGGGAAAATTCCATCAAGTTAACAAATTTGATAGACATTTTGATTGTATGCTAGTCATAAGATAGTCATGCACAGCCTCTAAGGTAAACAATCATTCTCCAGTATGCAAAGAGATCTTGAAGCACCTTTGAGACTAAGTGGCTATACAGACTGGGCAAAAGGGCTGGCCTGGGGGTGGAGTCAGGATGTGGCGATTACACGCCAGCCGCCCCGATGCCGCCATCATGTCATGCACCCCACCGCATGGCGGGTGGCATCAGGGTGCTCCCTTGGCGCGGTGTTCATACACACTGAGCCAAAGGAGTGTGGAAAAGCCACAGTAGTGGCAGAAAGGGCAGCTTTTTGTCGCTCTAAAAAGGAACAGCAAAATGCTGGATCGGGGCAATCCAGCACTCCCAGGGGCAGCACAGAGCCACCCCTTAGGGGCCGTCTGTACAGCCCCTAAGTGAAAGAAAGAAGTTGACAGTGTGATCCTTTGTAGACTTGAGCCTACTTCCTTAGATGCATGTAGGAAGTAGGGTCAAGTCTATGAAAGCTCAAGCTACCAACTTCTTTCTTTCAGTTAGTCTCAAAGATCCCTTTGCATACTGATTTTCCAGACTAACACAGCTATGTCTTTGAATAATTCTCCAGTCCTTCCTAAGTAACCCATTCCTCAGTCCCGAAGGTTACATGACCTCATTCCCTGTGACTCCACAGCTGCTGCCACATTGCAGAATTAATGCAGTTTGACACTGCTTTAACTGTGATGCCTCAATGCTATGGAATTCTGGGATTTTCTAGTTTTGTGAGATATTTAACCTTCTCTGTCCAATAGCTCTGGTGCCACAACAAATTACAAATCCCAGGATTCCATAGGATAGAGCCATGTGACTCCAACTGTGGAGTCACAGGGAATGAGATCATGTACCCTTCACAGTGTCAGCTTGTTCTTCTGCAGGACCAAGACAAAAAAATTAAATAGGATAAAGCATTTTTCTGGTTAGCTCATGCAATACCTTGTTAGTTTCCTCTTCACCTCACTGCACAGTAGAAGAAAAATATCACATGGTTTGATAACTGGCATGTGCTGTGCCTTGCGCTCTTGTGTAGCTGTTGATGTGACCGTGAAGTGAGTGGAAGGACAGCAAGCTGTGTATCATAGGCAAATACTTAAAATTATCTATTTTAGTTACTTCTGAGAAATGATGATGATGATGATGATGATGATGATAATGATAACGGCTGGCATCCTGCATTGCCATTATGAATTTGTAACCTACAGTTAGGGATCCATAACTGCTCCATATTCAGCTGTGCTATGTACTACAATTGTGGCACCATTGTCATGAGCATAAATGCTTCCCCAAAGCCACATTAAGCTCCAGGAAGTACAGTGAATATCAGAGGTCAGCAGTATGTTTGAATGGGATACTTCAGGATAACGTGGCCTGCTCCGTCCCATCACCAGTTCCCAAGATCATCTGTAGCTATGTTTACATTTACATAGCTATGCATGTGATAGATGATTTTGACCCCTAACAACTCTAAGGCAAACCTATTATGGGGTTTTCTTGGCAAGTTTCTTCAGATGTTTGCCATTGCCATCCTCTGAGGCTGAGAGTGTGTGACTTGCCTGAAGTCACCTAGTGAGTTTACATGGCCAAGCCAGGATTCAAACCCTGGTCATTAAGCACGCAAACCACTACACCATGTTGACTCTTTCAGCTCTTTCAAAAATATTATATATCACCTTTTATCTTAAGATCTCAGGGCAGCGTACAGTATAACCAAGTGGGAAAATGGGAAAAAACAAAGAATTGCTGTTTTAAAAACTTCAGCTTTGAAGCTAAATAACTCATTATTTTTGAGGCCTTGTCAATTTTCAAAGGGAACTTTTCAAAGCTTTGTTAGTACATGCACATTTAATACAAATCCATCTCCTTTCTTGCCAACATTTGTGGTGATGACCTTCTTCTTTGGTAGGTAAGTGGTCATCCTTCCTGTCTCATAGTGCTTTATTTATTTATTTCATTTATAGGCTGCCTTTCTCCCCGAAGGGACCCAAGGTGGCTCACAGATTTAAAAAAATTGCAATAAAACTTTAAACAATTAAATTCATCTAAAAACAATATAAAATTACATTAAAATTACATAAAAATAAATACAGTGCTGGAAACAGGGTGGATAAAAATTGGTTACTTTTTCTAAAAAAAATTAAAAATTGACTTTTTTAAAAAAAATTAAACCAGATTTTTTTATTTACATCAGATTTTTTAATTGAAATTGGATTTTTTTTCATTTTTATTTATTTATTAAATAAATTGGATTTTTTTTAAATTAAATGCTTTTTGAGAAAAAATCTATCTAAATATAGTTTTCTGTTTAAGATACATTATGTTCTAGAGGTTATTCATGAAACTGGGATTAGTTTTTAATTAAGTAACATAAGAATATATATTAATGTTTTATTATTATTATTATTATTATTATTATTGTAAACTATAATAAACTTCAGAACTAAGGGGAAACCATGTAGGGATAAATGAGAAATTCAAATAAGGAGCTCATAGGAGGTGGCAAGTAAGCAGGCTTTTAATATCTTAATGTGCCAGAAAGGCTTTTTTATTGGGGTCTGTCTTTTATTTATTTTTTAATTTTTGTATGTTTTAAAAATAATTTTGCATTGTTTTAATTGTGATTATTTTTATAGTTTTTAAAATTGCATTGGTAGATTTTAATTGATTTCTTCTGTGAGCAACCTTGGGTCCCACTCCAGGAGAAAGATGGCAAAAATAAATAAAATAAAATAGCACAAGTATGCTATACACTTTTCTTTTGAGGCGTACATGCTGCTGACAATTCATGGATGAAACTAGCAATAAGTACAGGAAGCTGAAAGCTGAAAGAAGCACTAGTTTGTGAAGTCGTAGGCTTTCATGGCCGGCATCCATAGTTTTTGTGGGTTTTTTGGGCTGCACAGCCCGAAAAACCCACAAAAACTAAGCACTAGTTTGTTCTATACTCTAACCTCTTGTTAGGTGTTGAGGACCACTGTAAGTAAGAAAAATTAAACTGACCTCCATTCTCATTTCATACAGATATTTATTTTAATTGGGGTGGGAATCATGCAGCCCTCAGATGTTGGACTGTATCTCCCATCACCTCTCACCAGTATAGCCAATGGTGATGAATGCTGGAAATCATTGTCCAAAAACATATGGAGAGTCATGCAATTCCTACTACTGATTTTATAGCCTACCTTCCTTCTGATTTGGGATCTGGTACAAGACCATTAAACAGGTAGATCACATGGTAGCTTTGCCTTAAGGTCACCATAATTAGCAAACAACTCGAAGGCACACAGTAAAAACAAGAAGAACAACACATTATTTGGGTGGTACATCAATTTATAATTTGTTCATTTGCACATACTGATTCATAATCAGCTCACAGGTGGATGCTGATAACTAAATGACTATTCTTAAGATAACTATTCTTAAAATATCAATAAAGGAATATACAAAGAACGAGGCCAAGTGGTGCAGCATATTTGACATGCATTTAGAGGCACAACTATTTTGTGTCTGGAGTTCCTCTTTTAGCCCACAGATATGCACACAGAAACCTACCTATATGCATGGATCATCTTAGTTGGATTGTAATGGTGATTTTCCATCTGTCATGAATGGACAGTCATGCTTTCATCAGTTGATGAACATGCATTTGTACACTTGTACTCAGAGTCTGATGAACTAAATGGGAAGGGAGTTCCAGAGTCAAGGGGCAATCACCAGCTCCTTCTGTTGTTATTTGATGGACTAAGAGAGCACTCTAGGGTGGCTGCTCAAGTCATGATGGAACACATAGGAGAGGCTTGTTGTTTCTTAACTATATCCTATATTGATTATACTAAAAACCTATTAAAGTTGCTAGTTCAGATTACAGTGCCCAGAATATCCCACCAGCATGACCTCTTCTTGCTGGTGGATTCTGGGAGTTGTTGTCCAGAAAAGTAACTTTCCTCAAGCTTAGGCCAAGCAACAAGTACCAGGTGTACCATTAGGCAAAGAGAGGTTGAGATATCTTGGGTATAAGGTTTTAAATGTCATGAAATTAGAGCAAATGGCCAGTTATTTAATATTTTAAATAATTCTACTTTTACTTCAAGGGATAGTAAGAAGTATCTGTGAGATTTTCTGTCTCTTATGCTAACCTAACTTGCCTCTTTCAAAGTACTATGCATGAAATGAATGACATTTGCTGCTGTACTTGAGCCATCCAGTTGTCTAAGGCCAGCTCTTCTAAGCTTCAGAAACCAATATAAAATCCCTCTGCTCATCTGTAGGCTGGTCCATTATGTTCATTCTTCCATTCCTTAATACCTTGCTTTAAGTAAAGGTCCTGGACATAAATATCATTCATACACTGCCATACACTGAGATTATAATCCAAGGGTAGGCAACTTTTCCCCTTTAAGGGCCGAGGGACTCCAGCTCCCAGAAGCCTCAGCCATGTTGGCCAATAGCTCCTAGGATTCTGAGAGCTGAAGTCCCTCGGCCCCTAAATGGGAAAGGTTGCCTACCCTTGTTATAATCCCTACATCATCTGAAATGAGGTGGGTGGTCATGACAGGGAAAAGGCATTTTCAGTGCTGACTCCATTAGATTTTCTGGGAAATCATCAAGGGCTGAAACCAAATGTGTGTAGGTAATTTCAGGAGTTGATGGAGCTTCAGTTGGGAAACTTGAACTTGTGCCATGTGGTAAGCAAAAGTGTTATTGCTCCATCTTTCTCAAGGATCTTGGTAACCTCAGGCCTTGGATTGATCCCACCCACCCAGGCAAGTTACTGGGACTGTCTAACCAGGAAAGACTACAGAGAGCTTGCCTAAATAACCAGCTCATCCTGAGCTTTTGTGTGTTCCTGCACCCTTAGTGGTTCTTTGCTCTTGACATGGGGCTTGCTTCTCCATCCTCACTCCTGGCTTGTCCTTCAGTTCTGGCTTGTTCTTTGGTTCTTACTATTTTATTTCTTACTATTAAATGGGTTCTTACTACAGGGATGCAGTGGCTTAGTGGTTAAGAAACCAGTTCTGATGACTGGAAGATCAGAAGGTTGGCAGTTCAAGGCCCAAGTGCTTTATGATAGGGTGAGCTCCTGTTACTAGTCCCAGCTTCTTCCTTGCAGTTTGAAAGCATACAAATGCAAGTAGATAAATAGGTACTACTTTGGTTGGAAGATAACAGTGTTTGATGCAGTCATGCTGGTCACATGACTACCAGAGTAGTCCTCAGACAATGCTAGCTCTCTGTATTAGTAATGGAGCACTGCCCCTTACAGTCAGTTATGACTAGACATTCATGTCAAGGGACTACTTATACTCATGTATAAGTATAGAAATTTTAGTCAAAAAATTGACCCCAAAAACCTGGGTCGACTTATCCACAGGTCAATGTAAGTACTGTACTTAATTATTGTAAAAAAATAATTAATCATCCGCTTCTCTGAGTAGAGTTGCAAAAGACAACAGCTTAGTCTGTCCCAGGAACTATCCCCTGGTGAAAGGTGAGAGCTTAATCCCTTCTCGGAGCACCTAACAGAAGCATTAACCCCCTCTACTATCTCATCCATCCAGCCTTTAGGGTGAACACAAACAGTTATGCTTGTCAAATAAATTTAAATTCCTTAGCATCGTTTTCCTTTGCTTCATCCTTTACATCCTTTGTTACATGCTGCTAAGTTTTACCCTCGACTTATCCCCAGGTCACATCAAAATCCATAATTTTGGCCACATAACCTACTCTTGACTTATACATTAGGTCAACTTATAGTCGAGTATATATGGAACATTTACATACCTTTACTTTATTGGCTTTGTCCCATGGCTCCTTGCTCATTTTAGGGCTTGTCTTCATTGTTTAAAAATTTATGAAAAAAACACCCTCCCCCAGAATCAGGGGCAATATGACCACCCACACAACACACATCCCTATCTACCCCAGATTTGAAGTATATCCTTATTTCTGAGTTTTTAAACTCCAGAGTTTTTTTCCAGAATTTTTGCCACCCAACCCAAAGGGTGGTTTTTCCTGCCTCCTACCTTGGCAGCACCATTGCCAGAGGCTCACAACCACTTGCTAAAGTCAGACAAGGCTCCCAGATCACATGCTGGGTGCTTCGTTTGCCCCACTGCCAAGGGAGGAGGAAGGTAAATCCTCACCTTTGGGGCAGGGAACTGACCTAGGGGTTTGAAGATCTGATGGCAGGGGCAGGGGGCAGCAGTGGCAGAGGCAATGGTGGTGGCCGGGGCAGCAGTGGTAGGAGCAGCAGTGATAGTGGCAGCGATGGTGGTGGTGCAGCAGGGAGCAGTGATGGCAGATCCAAGAAACTCTGGAATCAGGTAGTGTGGACCAGGGGTGGGTAACTTACAGCTCTCCAGGTTCTGATGAACTATCATTCCCAGCATGGCTATTCATCAGAACATGGAGGGCCGTAGGCTCCCCACCCCTGCTGTAGACAATCCACCCAATGTTGCTGTGGAGAAAAATTACATAGGATGGCTCTGGGGAGGGTGCAAGGGCAGAAGGGGCAGAGGTCCATTGGATTTTGCCCCTAGTGTAGACAAGCCCATAGACTAATGGCCGGGGCCATGTTACATTAAGTAACTTGGACACATTTCCCTGAATAACTGCCTTCCCTATCTCCTTGTGTTTGCCAAAGACTATGGAAGGGGCTTTCAAAACCATTTTTATGTTGAAGGAGGTAATTCTTATGTAGAAAATCTTTTGCAGAATTGACCCCAAAGTGCTTACAGTTTTTGTTGTTGTTGTTGTTGTTGTTATGAACATATGTAGAAGTTTTCAAGACACCTCCTCTTTGGACATTTTTTTAGCCATCTTTTGAAAATGTTTGCTTGATTATTCACCCAGCTTTTTCTGCTTTCCAATGTTTCTTTGCAATCAAAATCCTTGAACAGCTATGTAAATGAAACCCTTATTTTTCATTTGTATAAAAAGTTCCTTTTAGGTGGCTTATTAAATGGATAAACACTTCTGGAAGTCGGGATGCAGAACCCAATCAATACATTTATGTGTCACAAATGACAAAAACCTAGTGTACTGGGAACTTGCTGAAATGTTCATTGGTTTATCTAATCCTCCAGGGAGTGCTATAAATCCACACAATGTTTGTGAATGCTCAGTGTTGCATTTTGTGCACTGATTTCACTGATATCTGTGCATGAAAAGAAAAGAAAAAGAAAAAAAGAAAAATGGAAGGGGGGATTCATGTAGAGAGACAGGCAGCTCTCTTGTGACTGCTTGCCTGCCAAGGTTTGGAAAAGAAGAAAGCTTCGCTGTGTGGATTTGGAATAAATTATATGTAACAACCCCTAGCTCTAATATGTCTTAGTGAGAGATCAGTTAAGAACATAAAAGTTGCCAAACCAGTAGTCCATGTAGCTCAGCATTCTATTGACAGTCAATGACCAGCCGTGATATCACAGGAAGGTACAAGCAGGGCACAGAGGTGGTATCTGCCCCCTGTTGCTAATCCCTATCATCTGTCATTCAGAGATATGCTTTCTCGTAATATGGAGAAGTTGCTTTTGTGGTTATCATGGCTTCTGCCCAACAACAGGCTTATCCTCCAGTACCCCGATTCAGACAGATTAATACATAACATGGAATTAGGCTTCTGCATATAGATCACCTTTCTGAATGATGTTCTCCATGGAACACTATTTGTTGGGCTGGGTACAAAACCTGAATCAGTGGCTGGTGGGAAAACCTTCTTGAAATCTCAATCAGAACCTTACAAGATTGCTTCATGGTGCTGAACATATTTGGAGAGCCTGTACCTTGGATAGATCCATTAAAGTTTGGACTAAAACAGGAGCACATTCACCATCTCCCTGTGATCAGAGCCATCAGCTCTCCCTGGTAAGTGATGTATGTGCATTCTCACTTAGAAGACAAGTATTGTAGATCAAATTATCAGAACTTGGAATGGTAATCTACACTACCCATTATTGGCAACGGTTCAGGAGGTGGAAAAGGTGGTAGAATGACTGTTGGTTATCTGTATCATCACCATCATTGTCATCATTGGCATAATCATCGTCGTCATAATTATTTCTCTTCCACTGTGTGTGTATGTGTGTGTGTGTGTGTGTGTGTGTAATATCTATAATTAGTTCTAGCCCAACCTGGGAGAAAGAGTGTGTGTTACTTTGATTATATTAGGGTGTTATGAATATATTTAAACCTTACTTAAGTGTTCAGTAATTCAGGGAGGATGGGACAGTACTAGCTGCACTTCCTCCAAAATCAATCTCTTCATGAGACGGAATGACACTCTAAGGAGGACAGCCTCTTCTGTATGAGGAGGCATTCCATGCAATTTGGATCACTGATTTTCCAGGACTCTAAATCAAGTGGAAAGCCTTCACAGATAGCGGAGGCTGTTCTTTTAATTAAGTCACTGTTAACCTCAACAGAGTAGCAATGACAGAAGCAGGTGAGGTTAGATGCTTCCTTCCTTCCCTCTTGGCCCAGCTTTGTGTTGAAGATGGTGATAGGCTGAACATTACAAGATGCTGCCTTATATCAGGTCAAACCAGTTGTTCACCAGTTCCAGTACTCCCTATTCTATCCTTTCCCAGCCACGTGTTTTCGACATGTATAGGAAGACCACATTACTCGTGGATTGATCCAGTAAATGAAACCACAGCCCAGAGTTGACAAAACCTGAGCAGGGCAGTTGTCGACTGAAGCTCACAGAGATCTCTTATTCACAGGGTCTCCATAAGCAAAAACTGACTTGATCACAAATAGCAGCTATAATAAGGGGTTTCAAGACACCTGTGGACATGCTGCTGGGCACTTCTAATCCAACATATCTGTAAATCAAAGTACGGGAGACTGGTCTGCTTTGGCTGTCATCAGCATTTCCCATCACCTGCTGGTTTTTCTGACTGTAAATTTAAGGGACTGAACTGGAAACTCATGCAAAACATGGGCTCTACCATTGAGTTGTAGTCTTTCCCCTTTTCTTTCTGTCATTTTCTGTTAAACAAACATGCTTATAGAAAACTCTTCCAATTGAAGCCAACCAAACATAGATTTTATTACAAACAGAATCAAAAGATTATGGTGCTGTTTTGGGTTTTGTTTTATTTCCCAGATATGCATCCTTCAATTATGGCTAGTAATCACTCAGCCATTTCCATAATAGCAGTGTGCTGAAAAACATGTCTCCTTTCATTCTAGTTTTTTGTCCTCTCATCACAATGATATTAAGTGTTGTTTATAACCTGTAAATACCTAAATGTTTGGGGATCAGGTTGTCTCAAGGCAGAGTATCCACCAACATTTCACAGGTGAAAACCAGAACCCATGTAGCTGAGCAACATCAGTGAAAATCATGTGGTCAAAAAGGCCTGGCCAGGCAATGAGAGGACAAAAGTTATGAATGAGGAAGAACACACAAAGCTATGATAGGTTGGGTCTCCCTTATCTGGAATTCCGAAATCCAAAATAGTCCAAAATCCAAAATTGCCCACATGGGTGGCTGAAATAGTAACACTTTTGCTTTCTGATGGTTCAGTGTAGACAAACTTTGTTTCATGCAAAAAAATATATATTTAAAATATGATGTATGAAACTAACTTCAAGCTATGTGCAAAATATGCATTTCATGTTTAGACTTGGGCCCCATCTCCAAGATATCTCATTATGCATATATAAATAATCCAAAATCTGGGGTGGAGGTGGGGGATGGAATCCAAAATCCAAATTACTTCTGGCCCCAGGCATTTTGGATAAGGGAGACTCAACCTATATTGTAAACAGAGAATCCTCAGAATTTATGTCCTGAGTTAAGGAAAGCTTGAAAAAATGAAAAAAAGTGAAAATAAATTAACACAATACTTTTATGGCCAGCTTCCCATTAATGATATATGTAACAAGTCCACCTTATGTCTGCATATGTCTTTAGATTGTTTTCGAGGCAGTGGCATCTCTGCCTGAGATGTCACCCAGTGTGGGAAGGCAGGGCTTCCGTGGGGCTGGGCCAAAAGGGCACTCCCATCACTTTGCTGCCATGGCATATAGAATGGCACCAGGGCACCAAGGTGGGGGTGCTCTCAGTCCTTCGCGGAGGACCTCCAGCCTTCTGAGTCCCATATAGCCAGGGCCGTGTGGGACCTGGAATGCCGCCACATACACACCGGCCTTCCGAGTCCTGCATGGCAATGGCTGCACACAACCCAGAAAGTAGCCACCTGCTTCTCCCCAGGCTGTACTATTCCACCGGGTGATCACCCCCCCCCCAAGTGATGCCACTGTGTGAAGGTTGGCATTTTCTGCACAATGACCAAAGCCCCCCAGATCCATGGTTTTGCTGGAATAACATCCTCCACACACAACCATTCTATGGAGCTTATCGCTCTGCTAAATAAAACACCTAACCTCTCCCAAATTCAATTCTAATTCAGGCAGTATCCAGATACTATCCCAGGGATTTTGCCATAGAATCTGCCACCCAGGAGCACTCGGCGGCAATTTTCTTAAGTTGGAAAACTCTTGGTTAGGAAAAGAGGCATGCTCAACATTCCAGGGACCCAGGCTTGACCCGGGCTGTATTTGGGCAGCAGATTTGGCAGCAAAATCCCTGCAATAGTATCTGGATGCCACCTGAATTAGAATTGAATTCGGGAAATGTAAGACATTTTATTTTAGTGGAGTGATAAGCTTCTACGGCTAATGGAGAGCAGGAGAGAAATCAGAGAAGTGTCTGGCTATGTCCCCATAGCCAGACACAGAATGATTACAACACCTACTGAGTCCTTTGGAGGAACCTGGTGCAGCCCGGTTGAAGATGCCATTGCTCTGCTTCTGGCTATAAAGCAGTACCACCCTTCCTACGGTACACTCCTTCTAAACTGCACTGATCACAGAATAGCTGTTCAGAGGAGCTGCGACATCAAAACCATAAGTCCTATGGAACTCTTAACAATAGACAACGTAGGATCTCAGCCTATGTGTGAGCATGCATGCATCCAGCCTGATTAGCAATAAATATAATGTTATATAATGCACTATTTTAAAATCAAAATGTCTTCATCAGACATTTTCAATATTATAGCTTTTTCTCTAATGCATGATTACTGCATTAACTCTTTCTTGACATTCACCCCACTTTTCAATGCACATTGCAGATCATGTCAGATTCCAGTTCCCCCATAACATAACACACTTACTGTAATCTACTTCACAGAATTGTTAAGATAAAAGTGGAGTGGGTGGAGGATTATGTGCAATACATTTAGCTTCAGGAGATAAATAACATTAGTTAAGAAATTTACAATTGGAAATAATATGATTGCTATAAAGAAATCCATGCACATTAGTTTCATTTTAGAAGTTCTCATGCTGCAGTCCTGTGCACATTTACCTAGGAGTTAGTCCCAACACACTCATTTGGGAATTCTTCTGAATAGATATGTGTATGATTGCATTAGTAATGTAAATGGAGCATTGCTTTGCAGAAGAAGAAGAAAAACACCGTTCCCAAAGTAAGAAGACCAAAATCTCCCCCATTGTTGGACCCAACTACAAATTACAGTTTCTTTCCTATGGTACAGCTTTGTGTACACATGCAGGTATGCACTCCTCTCCTCCCCACCCTTGCAGGATTAATACAATGGAAGTAGAGGGAAGGAAACCAGTAAAACTAAGCTTTAAAGGTGTATGCAGATGTCAACAAACAAAAATCAGAAGTGAAAGGAGATGGAAAATATTTTCAAATCAGGAATGCTTCTGTGTAATATTGATTCTGTTTTAGGGACATTAGAGGTGACAGAAATCTAAAATCTATTTGTGGGGAGGGGAAATCTTCATCCATCCATCCATCCATCCATCTGTCTATCTGTATGTGTAAGAGAGAGCGGGGGTGGGAATGGAGAAACTAAGCCCATCGTTCTGAAAAGTCAATGGGGATCTTTATATTTCAGATCAGATTATCAAGAGAAACCTCTGTAAGTATTAAGGGGTCTCCACTGTTTTCTGCTTTGTTGTATTTGTTCTGCTTCCAACAAGAAGCAAATCATGGTCATACAACAGAGGCTCCATAATGGGTGCGACTGGAGTTCATCCTTTGCTTTCCTTCTGACTGGGAAGGGTAAGACCCCACCTTTTCCTTTTCCCTCTGGAGTGCAGGCTGCTCCTTCCTGATTTGAGTGCAAAGTACTTTGAATTCAGAGTTTGTGTCAATTGAAAAAAACAGAAGCAAGGGGAGAAAGAGGGGGACAGTGAGCCATTTAAAAAGCAGCTGAGAAAGCAGGAAGGTAGACAACTAAGGGGCTGAACAGACTGCCCCTAAGGGGCGGTGGCAAGCCACCCCTTTCCTTACCGGATCAGGGCCACAGCAACTGCACTCCATGGCACTGATCCGGTGCTTTGAGCTAGCAAAATGTCGCTCCTTTTTAGAGTGGCAAAAAGTCACCCTTGCCACGCCACCAGGCTTTTCTATGCTCCTTTGGCACAGCATGTGTGGACACTGCGCCAAGGGGGTGCTCTGATGCCTCCCGCCATGCAGTGGGGTATGCGGTGTGAAGCTGGCATGAGGGAAGGGTCGGGGCAGCTGGCATATGGTCACCACACCCCCACTCTGCCCCCTGGTCAGCCTAAAACGCCGGTCTCTTGTTACCCCAGAACTAGAACAATCACAGGTTACTGAGCTCTTCCAAGCAAACCTTTCTCTCAAGCTACTGCCATACTGCAGAAATAATTCAGTCATGGTTTCATTCTATGGAATCCTGGGATCTGTAAATTTTTTGGCACCAGAGCTCTCTGACAGAGCAGGTTAAATATGTCACAAAACTACAAGTCCTAGAATCCCATAGCATTGAGCCATGCCGGTTAAATTGGTGTAAAACTACATTAATTCTGCACTGTAGATGCAGCTTCAGTCTTGCCAGTTTTCAAAGTACATATGGCATGGTATTTTCCATGACTGTACTCTGGTTTGGGAATTCTCTGTCCTAGGGGATTTGTTTGGTTTCCTTTTTGTTGTCCTCCTGCTCCCATGACTTCTTCATCATCATCATCTTTATCAAGGACAGATTTTTCCTGTTTTTACCTATTTTAATCTGCTAGATTTCCATGGACGTTATCACATGGGGGAAATCTGTTGGTTAATCCACACAAATCCCAAACAAAAACTGAATTTGCGCCTCACAATTTCACATGACGTTGCACAGAAACTGGACAGAAAGTGGTATTATCCGAGATCTTTTTAATTTCGGGAGTTTAGAGGAAATGCATTTGCGAAATTACAGTAATTCCGCATTTACTGTAATGTGAAAAGCAAATACACACGGACAATTCTCTTTTAAAACCTGGAGGAGGGCCAAGAGGAGGAGAAGGAGGGGCCTCCAGGGAGGGAGAATCCCAGGCTCCTGCCATGCAGGGAAGGCAAGGCAAGGCAAGGCAAGGCAAGGCAAGGCAAGGCAAGGGAAATTTGGGATGGAGGAGAGGTTTGGCATTTGGGATGGAGGGGAAAGGAGGGGAAAGAAGGCTTCCCTCGCAGCAGCTGTGGGTGGATGTGGGTGCAAGTGTGGGGTGTGCTTGTGGAGCAACTTGGAAATCCATCTCACCATGAAGTTCTGCCCTGCAGGTCCTACAAAGGGGAAAGGCTTGGGGGGGGGCATGGGAGCTACCTCCAGTTTCCCCCTCTCAATCCCTCCCTTGCCTCAGCTTGCCTTGCTTTGCCTTCCCAGCCTCCTCCTCCTCCTCCTCCTCCGCTCTCTTGAGAGGTCCTAACCCCAAAGGAAGGGGGTTAGGACCTGTGCAGGAGGACATGACCCCAAATGTAGGACAGTCTGACATTTCCTCCTGGGAAATGCAGGACCCACCCTGGAAAAAGGAGGAGTCTGGTCAGGAAACACACCCATTTCCAGTACATGTATGGCTTCTTTTCACTTGTGTATGAAAGTTAAAAACATCTTTTTTTCACTTTTAACTTAATTCCATTATTACTGTAATTACGTGTGAAAAGCTTTTGCGTAATTAAGCTCTATTTTCGCTTTCTTTTCGGGATGCTTCATTTCCACTTTATTATCTCTTTAACAATGAAACTGGCCCACGTGTGATAACGTCCCATGTCACATTTTAACTACATGCTGTTCAACTGGTGTCAAAATGCTTTGATTTTAGGTTATCTGATTTTCGATCATGCTTGCTCATGACATGTATTTCTTGAATCTGCTTATCTGTTTGGGATGTACAGATTCAGGAAACAGGCATGTGTGAGAAATCACTCTACTGCTAGGGATCCTCTACTCTCTGCAGTCAATGTTGCTGCAGCTACCAGGGGACAGAGCACTGCTATAAACTAGCACAGTTTGCCAAATTAACAGGCATACCATATGAGTTACATAGGGTTATTGGTCTAGGCTGGGGCTAAGGAAACTTTTTTTTTTCCTGAAAGACTAAATCTCTTAGGGCAAGGATGGGAATTGTATGATCCATGGGTTACAACAGAGCCCTTGGCTCCTCCCAGGCCTAGACTCTGACCACAAATCTTCGGCCAAAAGACATTTCTTAACTTTAAAAAACCATGCAACATTGGATTAAAAACTCTTTCTCTGGGCTGTAAAATTCTTTAATGATGCACCACAGCCCTTGGGACCTCCAGAGGAGCTGAATATGGGGTGCTTGATCCTCTGGTTTCCAAAGTATGGTCCATCTGAGGATAAAGTGCTGGAATGCCAGTGGTGGACATAGCCCAAGTCCAAAATGGGTGGTATGTCCTATTTCTCTTCCTTTTGCTGCCTTCTCCTTCTCCTCTCTTTCTCTTTGTCACTTCCTTTCCTCTCCACGTATCTCTGTCTCCCTTTAACTTTCTCATTCTGACACTTTTCTCTCTCTCTATGGTTCTCTGCTATTCTTCTCTCTCTCTCTCCCCTCTCTCTTTCATTCTCTCTGCCAACCCCTTTTCTCTTTCCCTTCATAGCTCTCTGCCATGCCTTCTCTCACTCTGTTCCTTCTGCAACTCCCTCCTGCCTCTTTCTGCCAACTCATCCACTTTTTTCTTTCTTCTACCATTTTGTCTCTTCTTGCACCCCTCTTCTTCTGTCCCCCTTCTCCTGCCTTTCTTCATAAACCACTGAACTTCCAGTTTGGTTATATTCAGAATTTTTTTTTTAATGTGCTATGTCTTAATTTTGAGGTGGTTGTTCTTTGTTATGGAGATATTGTTGTTCTTGAGGAATAATCATGTACCATCAGTGGCATCACTAAGATTGGTGCCACCCCTGTATGGTAAATCATACTGTCACCCCCAGACTGTCTGGGACAACCCCAGCCAGGCTAATGGTCGCACAGGAGTAGATCAGGACACTGAGGAAGAGAAGCTAGCCTCCTTGCCACTGACAGGGAGGTGGTCCAGGATACCTGAAGGGACTGTCCATGTCCCAGGCCATTTCAGTCTACCCACTTTGTCTGCAACTCCTGAAGGGGTCCAGACACCAGTCAGTGAAGGGAGTGGCCTCCAGGAATTTGCTGTGGTGTACTGACACCATCCCAGCCATCTTCCTTGCTGCTTCTTGGTGGGTGGACTGGGTCTCTCCTAGTACCTTCAGTCTCTGGGATTCTGGTCTATTCCTGGAGAGGTGTGACAGTACACAGGCAATCCCTTCCCAAAAGTGCACCAGGAGACATCCTCTTCTGCATTGCCACCGAGTGCAGTCCATACACCCCACATCGCTCCCAGAAATGCCTCGTGTACAGTCAAACTCATGTGTGCCCTAGTGAGAGAATAACAGTTTCTTTCATTCCCTCCTTAAATGGTGCTGGTGCTGGTGCTGGTGCTGGTCAAGTCTGTTTACAACAAATATATTTACAATAAATAAAGACTGGAAAAGATCAATATACATTGCTATACACAAAAAGGGAGACACAAAAGATTGCTATAACTATTGTACTAATTTCCCACACAAGCAAAGTCATGCACAAGATTGACAGAAAATACTCCTACCATATATGGAATGAGAAATCCCAGAAATGCAAGTGGGTTTCAGAAAATAAAGAGGCACTAGGGATCAAACTGCAAACATACAATGGATAATGGCATGTACCATGGAATTCCAAAAGAAAATTTGCATGTGCTTCATTGACTACAGTAAAGCTTTTGACTGCATAGACCATTAAAAACTATGAATGCTCTCAAAGAAACGGGAGTGCCACTACATTTGATTGTCCTGATGCCTTACCTGTACTCAGCAAACGAGGCTGCCATCAAAACTGAATATGAAGAAACAGAATGGTTCCCAATCAGAAAAGGGGTCAGGCAAGGCTACATACAATCACCCTATTTATTCAGCCTGTATGCACAAAATATCATGTGCAGAGCAGGCTTAGACTCAAAGGCAGGAGGAGTGAAGACTGGGGGTAGGAGCATTAACAACCTAAGATATGAAGATGACACAATACTATTAGCATAAACCAACAAAGACCTGGAGAATTATTTAAGAGGTTCAAGGAGGAAAGTGCCAAGGTAGGCTTGATGTGAACATTAAGAAAACAAATATAATGACCACAAAAGATCTACAAGAATTTATTCTACATAACAAACAAACAAAAAAAATGAAATAGCAAAAGAGTTCCCATAACTTAGATCAAACATTAACCAGAACAGTGACTGCAGCCAAGAAATTAGAAGGCTAGAATTGGGAAAGGCAGCTATGAAAGAACTGGATAAAATCCTAAAGAGATGCATGTGAGAGCTGGACGGTGAAGAAGGCGGATAGGAAGAAAATCAACTCATTTGATATGTGGTACTGGAGAAGGGTGCTGAGGATACTATGGAATTCCAAGAAGAGAAAGAAATGGGTTCCAGAACAGATCAAGACTGAAATCTCCCTGGAAACCAGGTTGACTAAATTGAGGCTGTCGTATTTGGGGCACATTATGAGAAGGTATGATTCAGTGAAAAAAAGAATAATGCTAGGAAAGGTAGAAGGCAGCAGAAAGAGAGGAAAACACATAGTAGATGGATGGACTCAATCATAGAGGTCACGGGCATGAACAAAACAGTGGAGGACAGAGAGTCTTGAAGAAGTCTCACCCACAGGGAAGCCATGACTCAATGTCGACTTGAGGGCAGTTAACAACAGTAATGCATTTTCAAAGTGTTTTTTATATATATATATATATTTAAAAAAACTTTTTATAATAGTCTTTAGAGAATGTTAATCTGCATTACTTTGTTGTTTCAAAAAGAAAAGAGGGATATGTGACGTTAAAGCATAATTGATTATGAATTTGCACCCAAATCTGAGAGCTACACCATAAGTGGGGTGGAGGGTGGGAGAGCTACATCACTCTTTTTGAGAAGGACAATGGAAAGCATGTGTATATCAACACAGTTTACTACAGGAGGTGTGGGGAGACTTGTGAATTTCCCTTATAATCAGTGACATACAATGTGGATAATATGAGGAGTGTCTCATCTCCTCTCCTACACAATAGCTGCTTTTAATGTGACAGTTTCCCAACGACAAAAGGCCTATTGTTTGAATGTTAGATGTATTAAAGAGTTAAAAATCCAGAGAGTTAGAAATCTTCAACTATGCTGTGGGGCAGCAGGCTGCACTTTAATGTATCAGTATTATAATAACATAATCACTGTAGTGACTTTAGAGTCTGACCCATCAAACGTTTAACATGACTAGATAGCTTGAGGGAATGAAAATAGATTTGCTTATTTGTTTAGCTATTGCTGGGTTCAATGGAGCTCAGATTCTGAGCAGAGGAAGGAAGCTACATTTTCTCACTATGCCGTGAGACTAGGTTTGGGGGGGGAAGATATTTTACCAATTTATACATTAAATCGCCACACTGACAGATTGTATTATTAGGTGAAGCTGTTTAGTTGACCAATATTAGAGATGGGGAACATGTCACCCTCCAGATGCTGTTGGACTACACCTTCCATTAGCCATCAGCATTAGTTATGCTAGCTAGGGCTGGTGGCATGCCTTCCAACATTTCACAGATGAAAACCAGGATCCCGCTTTGATCCGTAGGGAGAGGCGGGAAATACAAATAAAAATTATTATTATTATTATTATTATTATTGTTATTATTATGTGGACAAGCAACAACAGAGTATGGTCAAGATGGCAAAAATTATTAATGAGAAAGAACATACAAACTAGGTTGCATCTGTTAGCATTTGCCTGAGCCTACTGGGAAGGGCAAGGTTTTCCCTGTTCCTCTGCTCTTCCTCTGCTG
Organism: Phrynosoma blainvillii; assembly: GCA_026167975.1. Taxonomy (NCBI): domain Eukaryota; kingdom Metazoa; phylum Chordata; class Lepidosauria; order Squamata; family Phrynosomatidae; genus Phrynosoma; species Phrynosoma blainvillii. Next base: position 34,533,362 of record JANUYF010000001.1, on the reverse strand, counting down.
AGTTAACTATGGGCCTTTGCAGACTGCCAGAAATAGTACACATTAAATTGAGGCACTGCCCTGGCTCAGTGCTAGGGAATCATGGGAACTGTAATTTATTGTGGCACCAGAGCTCTCTGACAGAGAAGGCTCAATGTCCCAGAAAAAAATACAATTCCCATGACTCCCTAGCACTGATCCAGGGCAGTGCCTCAATTTAGTGTGCACTATTTCTGGCAGTCTGCAAAGGCCCTAAGTGCAAATTACTTCTCCATTTTGAACTCAGTTTGCAGCAATTGAAGTAAACTGAGAACAAAGCAGGAAAGTGGGAGGAGAAGTGAGAAAACAGGACGTTTTAAAAGCAACAGAAGAAGTGGGATGACAGAGAATTAACTGCGTCTGTCTCTGCCAAATTGGGACAATTGGAGGATGAGCTATCTTGATCAGTTAGGAGTGCTGTCATAGATACAAAATATAGATATTGATAAATAAACACTCTTTTAGACACACAGACACTTGTTGAAGAAGATGGACAAGCAAATCATTTAGTGGTAAGGGAAGAACCTTATTCTATCCATGAAAGCCAGTCTTTTTCATGAATTAGAACTTGGGAGTAACAACTTGCATTGCAAGTTACCGTAGTTGCAATCATTTAATTCTTGCAAGCACTGGGAACAACTATAAATGTGTCATGTGAACAGTCTGAAATAATTTGAAACCATAAATGTGTGCAAATTTGGATAAAATTGATTAAGTCCTAAAGACTTTAGTAAAAAGCCGTGTTTTGGCATGGTGGCCATGTTCAAGAAGCCGTGTTTGGGCTGTGTGGCCATGTTCAAGAAGAGTTTCTTTCTGACGTTTTGCCAGCATCTCTGGCTGGCATCTTCAGAGAATACTGGAATGGAAGAGAGTGGAGATATATATATATATATATACTCTGAGACCCATCCATTCCAGTATTCGCTGAAGATGCCAGCCATAGATGCTGGCAAAATGTAAAAAAGAAACTCTTCTAGAACATGACCACACAGCCTGAAAAACCCACAAAAAGCTATGGATGCTGGCCATGAAAGCCTTTGACTTCACAATGTTGGCATTATTTGGAACTGTTGTCTGTTTTCAAGTTGACTCCAATGCATGGCAACTCTCTCATAGGCTTTTTAAAATCAAGATTTGTTCAGAGGTGGTTTACCCTTGATTCCTCTAAGGCTGAGAGAGTGCACCTTGCCCTAGGTCACATAGTGGAGGTTCCATATAACAATAATAATAAAATTTTATTTATATCCCGCCTTTAGCCAAGGCTATCAATGGCCAAGTGGGGATTTGAAACCTGGTCTCCTTGAATCTTAGTTCTGTACTCAAACCACAACAAACTTCCCCACTTGGTGCCCTACAGATGTTTTGGGCTGCAGTGCCCAAAATCCCATGGAATATGATTAAGATAATAGAATCATAGAGTTAAGGGTCCCCATAGGCCACTAAGTCTAAATGCAGGAAATCCAGATACTGCATCCCCAGTAGGTAACCGTCTAGCTTTTTTTCATAGAATCATAGGACGTTATCACACGGGGAGTCGCAGGGAGAAAGTGGAAATAAACCGGACGAGCGGTTTTAATTTATGGGATTTGTCCTGTTCGGCATCGTCTGATAACTAAATTTGAATTTAAAAGGGGGTTAATCTGAACAAAAACCTGATCTTTTCATTTCCTCAAAAATCCTGAAAATTAAAATCCCATAAATTAAAGTCTTCCACTCGTCCGGTTTATTTCCACTTTCTCCCCGTGACTCCCCATGTGATAACGTCCATAGAGTCAGAAGAGACCTCAAGGACCATCCAGTCCAACCCCCTGCCATGCATGAATCAAAGCACCACGAATCAAAGATTGATAGACAGCAATCCAGCCTCTGTTTAAAAACCTCAAAAAATAAAGGAGACCACCACACTCTGAGGAAGTGTGTTCCACAGTCCAACAGCTGTTACTGTTAGGAAGTTCTTCCTAATGCCAAGGAATCTCTTTTCATGTACTTTGAATCCATTGCTCTGGGCCCTATTCTCTGGAGCAGCAGAAAACAAGCTTGCTCCATCTTCAGTATGACATCCCTTCAAATATTTAAAGAGGGCTATCATATCACTTCTTAACCTTCTCTTCTCCAGAATAAACATACCCAGTTCCCTAACTTGCTCCTCATAGGGCATGGTTTCTGCAGACATCCAGAGAAAGAGCTTCCATCACTTCTCTAGGCAATTGGTTCCATTGCTGAATCCCTCTAACTGTCAAGAAGTTCATTCTAATGTTCAATCAAAATCTACTCTCCTACAACTTAAAACCTTTAGATCTGGTTCTACTCTCTGAGGTGGAGAACAAACTTATACTCTCCAGTCTGTGATAGCCCTTAAGGTATTTAAAGAGGGCCATCATGTCAACCGTTAGTCTTCTCTTCATCAGGCTGAACATGCTCAACTCCCACAACCTTTCTTCATATGTGTTTTGACCTCCATACATCTTATCATCCTTGTTCTCCTTCTATGAACCCATTCCAACTTGTTTTCTATATTCTTCTTAAAATGAGGCACCTAGAACGGAACATAGAACTCCAGATGAGGCCTGACTAACCTAGAATATAGTGGGACTATTGCTATTACTTAGTGGTGAAGTGGTAAGGGTTAAGCTTTGAAGTCCAAAACATCTGGAAGGTACTGTGAGCTAAATTTGGGAGAAGACTGCATAAGCTAATAGGAGAAGGTCTGGGTCAGACATCGAGAGCACTGGTCATATTTAGTTACTTATTTATTTAAATATTTATATCCCATCATGTATTGCAGTGGTTCTCAAATGGAGGGGCAGGACCCCTGGGGGGGATGAAAGAGTTGCTCAAGGGGGGCTGCAAGACTTGGAGGCTCTCATCTTTCTTCCTCCTCTTCTCCAACTTTTTATGGGTACAACTTACAAATGTGTTGAGTAAACTATTGAATTTACTTAAATAAAACTGTTATAATTTGAATGATGTTATTTCCTTATAAAATGTTAAAATGAATGTGTGAATGAAAATAAGCACACTAAATAAACAAAATATTTTTATTCATATACTATGTTGAGGTGTGTGTGTGCAATGTCTGCATGTAGATATAAAAGACAATACAACTAATTTAAGTAGACTAAAATCATATTAAACATATGCAAGTTAGAAACAAGGCAACTAAAAGCAATTAAAATATGGTAGATTAAAACAATTTCAAACCATATGGAAATTTAGGTGAAATAAGTTAGCCCTCAAAAGCTTTAGTTTTAAAAAAAAATGCCATATTTTTACTTGGTGTCCAAATGACATCAACACTGGCACCAATTGGACATCTAAGGGAAAGCTATTCCATAACCAGGGCATCAGGGCAGAGAAGTCTCTGTTCGATGTCATGCCACAGTGTATTTCCTTCAATGGTGGGGAACAGAGAATCACTCCTTTAGCAGACTATAATCTTAGTGTATTAAAGGAGAGGCACTCTTTAAGGCATCATAATAATAAGTCATTGTCTGTTGTTGAGTCACTTAGGGGGGTTGCAGACTGCCAGAAATAGTGCAAATTCAGTCCACTTTTAGGGTTAGGGTTAGTGCTAGGGAATCATGGGAATTGGTTTTTTTCTGAGACATTGAGCCTTCAGAGAGCTCTGGTGCCACAATAAAATACAGTTCCATGAGTCCCTAACACTAACCCTAAAAGTGGACTCAATTTGCACTATTTCTGGCAGTCTGCAACCCCCCTCAGTCCATGGTAAGGAATGGTGCCCTTCCAAATGTTGTTAGATTGCAACTTCCATCAAATATGTCCTGACTTGGCAGGGACAGTCCCAATTATCCCAGTTGTCCCAGTTTTTCAACTGCTTTTAAAATGTCCCAGTTTATCTCTCCTCCTCCCACTTTCCCACATTGTTCTCAGCTAATTTCCATTGTTGCAGAGTTCAAAAATATGCAAGTAGTTTTATCTCAATTATGATGAAGATGACAGAAAAGGCACAAGTAGATCCTTACCCTTCCCTGCATATTCAGGCAAAAGCAAACTGCTTGTGTGTTCTTCCTCGTGAATAATATTTGCCATCTTGTCAACACTATGGTGTTGCTTGGGCACAGTCTTCATTTGTGAAATTTTGGAGAGTATGAGATGGCAAATAACTATACCCAGTTCCAGCAGTAACACCCTTCCAAAGTGACATTTAGTTTTCTTAATTTGGGAACATATATTAAGTCAGTTGCAGCAGAAAACAACAACACGATGATTCTTGTGGGGCCTTATAGAGTCTATAATTAAAATTAACAAGTTTTATTTGCTATAAATCTTAATGGTCTCCATGCTGTTTCATCAGATGTATTTGTGGATTCAAGTCCAGGAAAGCTTATGCCAAATTTCTAAATGTTTCTCTTTTTTCCTGTTAATACTAGTAAAAATGCAAATACTGAAACCCAACAATAAGTTGATAGTCTGGATTCACACAGTAGCAGCTGGTGGCTCCCAGGTCAGTGTGGCTGTGAATCCACTCTGGAATTTGGTCTAAACTTTAACAGAACTATTCAAGATACTGGATTTATTTGTTTATAGAAATCCAGGAGTCGATTCACTGCTCCACTGACACAGATACAGATAACCACTACTGGACACAACTCCCCGGGTCTACTTCTATTCTGACCCTGATAAATCCAGACTACTGGGTTATATGTTGTGGATACATTTGTCTTGGTGGTTCATTGAGGCTGGAATAGAACTTCAGTTGCTCTTAAAAAAAACCCATACATGAGCAATTTGAAGTGAACCATGGAAGTTTTCTCTGAAATAAACCCCACTAAGCATGCAGTTTTTTATTATGGTTCTTTGGGACTATGGGATTGATTAGGGTATTTCATATTCCCACTTTGTTTATTCTGTAAAAAGTATACTTATAGCACGCCATTTTATGCCAGCTTTGCTTTGCATTTTTACAGTCTGCTAATTAGACCATTTTAACTAATTTGTTTGCATTTTGCATGAGCAAGTTAGGCTTTTGGATTGACTAATGTAATTGCAGCCAGTTTCTGCCAAATACAAATTACTCTTTCTAGTGTGAGCTAGAGAGAAAAGTAAATATTTAATAGACATCAATACCCTTGCAACATTTTTAGAGTGTGGTTCTTTTTTTTCCTATGGAAAGTTTAAATAATTTCTGTGGTGCTTGATTGCCCTTTAATGTTTAGAAATTATTTTTTAATCTTTTTTTTTAAATAATAATGAATTGGACATTTTAGCAATTCCACGAGGGTTTTCATTTCTGTACAGTTTATAATTTTAAAACCCTGAGATGCTTTAAGATCACGGTTATTCCACATTTAATGTTAATGGGCACAACTTTTAAAGCTGAGTGCTGTTTCCCTGAAACTGTTTTCCGTACATTTCATTTGTTTGCAACATTTATAGAACTAATCTGGGATTGAAAGGTTTGTTAAAACACACACACACACACACACAGAGACAAACTTTCTTCCCTTAAGATGGGACAACTATGTCTAGAACATTCCAATAAACAATGATGTAATCTATGGGCAAGATGTAATGGTAGACTTCTACTGGTTGAACAACAGAATCCAATGGAATCCAGTACATGTGAATGATCCCCCTCCTCATTCTATCTTCCTGGATACTCTGAAACTGGTCTGGACAGCAGGCAAACTCTCTAGACCCAGATTTGGGTGGTAGATAGAGCAACACCACTCCAAGTGTGTTGTATAGACAAGTGCCAGTCCCTCAGTCACCTTCCTGGAAAGTTTCTAGGAAGGAAAAAAGCAATTGCAGCTAATGAACACAAATATGGTCCTTCAGAATGTTAAACATGACCTGAGTATGAAAGAACTGACATAACCACCTCTGAGTATCCCTAGCCTAAGAAAACCTTATGAAATTCATGGGGTTGCCTTAAGCTGACAGGCCATTTCAAGGTACACACACACACCTCCTGGATAAGTTCTGATATTTCAGTGATACACACAATTATACCATTAAAATGTACTGACAAACTTACCAATAAGTTTGGTATTGGTAAATAATAAATAATTTGCTATTTTTGTTTGGTAAATAACAAAAAGTAGAGTTAAAACAAGAGCTCATTTCATTCAGCTAGTGAATTTCACACATAATACTGAGCTTTAAGAAAAAGTCAAAATTTTGTAGCAAATGGGAAAGTAGGTATTTATGAATAGATGGAATTTTTTAAAATTCTCAGGAAGATGATGAATAAAGCAGCCTCATTGGTAGAGTTCAGAAATTCAAACTCTTGCAAGTTCTATGGGAGACATTTTACAATTCTGGACTAAAATCAAATGTAGCTATAAATAATTTTCCTGAAGCTTCAATGTAAAGAATACTTAGCAAACTGCATAAATAAAACCTGCATGCTTGCTCAAAAGTATGCTGTAGTCTCAAGCAACTGTGCATAGGTTTTTACAGTCTTATTTTTTTCCAAACCCACCTACAGAAATTACTGTATATTTATGCATTCCATTTTTTGGTGTTTCAATAAACATTCCATTCTCATCTCTTTCTAAAGTTGTCTTTTGATGGCAAGATATCAATCCCAGTCTTTGGCTTCATTTCAGCTTTGTCCAGTGAGGTTGAAATGATAAAGTATCAACAGTAAGACATCACACTAAACCCACACAGATCATCAACACCTTTTCACTTTAGTGTCTGACATGCCAGGATTAATTTCCTCTTCATATGGGGTAAGGCTTAGATGTCATTAATTCATACGTAATTATTAACTAATAGGATGATTCCCCATAATCACTGTGAAGTGACAACAGCAGTCTATGTCATTCGTGGTACATCTTGTCAGGGATGTGAAGTTCACCCGCTAACCATGCCTACCCCAACCAAATTGGCTCCATCACTCCCACAACTAATGAGACATGATGTGTTTTCACTCCTTGTGGATACCACACATTTCCCTCCACCTGCTTGGAAGGACAAAGTTACAAATTGTTGAGTTCATAATCTCTAACCTCCAGGTTTTAAATTCTCCTGATGGGTACAGAAACCAATCTCAATATCAGATGTTCACAATTCTGCAGAACCAGGGCTGATCTTAATCAGAGTTTAGGTCACATACCCTCCCACTGTCCCAATTTAGCAGGGACAGTCCCAATTAATCCTCTATCATCCTCCTTTTTCAACTGCTTTTAGTATGTCCCACTTTCCCTCTTTGTCCTTATCTTCTTTCAATTGCTGAAAACAAGTTCAAAATGCAAAAGTAGTTTGCAATCAGTTAATTCAGCCAGAGAGAAAGGAGGCCTTCCCTGTAGTTCAGGCAAAAGCAAACTGCTGCTGCATCTCCTAGCTGATGTGTTCTTTCTCATTAATAGCTTTTATCATTTTGACCGAACTCTGATGTTGCTTGGCCATCCATGTCCCAGTTTTCATCTGAGAAAAGCTGGTGTGTATTGAGCAGGATCTTTATCAATAACTGCAAGTTCCAGATGTTGCCAATGCTGTACCAGTGATTCAATGGTACAGAATTCTTCCAAATTAATAGCTTTTCCCAACCTGACCACACTCTGATGTAGTTTGGCCTCATGTCTCCTGGTTTTCATCTGTGAATTGTTGGAGGATATGAAGTAAGTTTTAGGCTATTATTTCCAAATTCCTCTGTCAGCATGGCCAATGACCATGCTGGCTAGGGAGCCCTGGTGGTGCAGTGGTTAAATTCCAGTACTGTAGCCACAAGGTTGTGAGTTCGATCTCAGGGCTTCAAGGTTGACAGCCTTCTGTCCTTTTGTAGGTCAGTAAAATGAGTCCCCAGCTTGTTGGGTGCAATTGGCTTACGGATTGTAAACAGCTAAGAGAGTGCTGAGTTCACTATGAAGCAGTATAGAAATGTAAATGTTATTGCTATTGCTATGCTATTTGGGGACCTATAGGCCAAAAAGTTACTATTCCAAATCATGCTTTTAAAATCAGAAAGCAATTGTGTGATAAAAGCAGGACAGATTACTTTCAATATAAATCACGATTCTACATCACCCCTGCTTACAGAATTATGCAATCTCACCATGCCTCATGGGCACAACCACAGTTGGAATATTTTGTACATTTCTAGTTATCCTATTTCATATGGGATAATGTAGGACTATGAATGACATGGAGTAGGCCACCCAAATTATCATCAGCGTGTAGTTTCTTGTTTTTCTGTGCCTTCAAGTAATGTCCAATTTATGGTGACCCTAATTTCTGATTTATGGTGATCCTATCATGGGCTTTTCAGGGGCTGAGAGTGTGTGATTCACCCAAGGGCATCCAGTGGGTTTTCATGGCTGAACAGGGAATTTGACTCTGATGTCCAAAGTCGTAGTTCAAAAATGTAACTTTCAAATTCTGTGTGGAAGAATATAAATATAATAAGATTATAATAACTCATAACACTGTCTCTATCAAACAAGTTGCATAGAGGTGCGCTGACAACAACATTCTTTCTTTATATTTGAAGAAATTACAGGGTTCCTGAGAACTCTCATCCTCATGATCTTGCCATTGCCAATTGTTTCTGCAATGCTTGTAAGGCTGACTGGCCATTTGGGTTTTTTAAAAAATCTATGCACAAGGCATAGTTCTTTCTTACTAATATGGAGTATCGAAAGGAACAGCTTGCTGTCTAAAAATTAACACATAAACAGTTTTTTTCAGAGGGAGTGTTAACGCTTCAGTTGCTACCTTACTGTGAGCTTCTGTCATGCCTTGGCTGCTTCCATGGTTCCATTCTGTGAGGTCTGGCCTACTATTAAATAAGCTGATTAATCATATGAGTTGCAGCCAATTAATTTATCAAATAAATGTGCATATATTTGCATATGGGTAAAATAGTTCTTTTGATATGAGAGATGCGATGTTCTTTGTCTGTAGAACAGAATGGATAACATGTGGCCCACAGGATACATGCCACTGAATCTAAGGGCCACTGTGTAAACATAATTCCCTCCCATTCCCTTCCACAAGGGACAGAGATTCTCTGAGGTACAAGAGGAATCAGTCTATGGTACAGAAAACCACTCTGCATCATAGACAACTTCCACCATTGCTGTCAAATTGTGGTAACACATGCAACTGCTCCAGAAAGCATGGTGATGGCTACTGAATTTTGGTGGCAGTGCTAGTATGGGCCTTTGCAGACTGCTAGAAATAGTGCAAATTGAGGCCACTTTAACTGCCCTGGCTCAGTGCTAGGCAAACACGGGAATTGTATTTTTTTCTGAGACATTGAGCCTTCTCTGTCAGACAGCTCTGGTGCCACAATAAACCACAGTTCCCATGATTCCCTAGCACTGAGCCAAGACAGTTAAAGTGGACTCAGTTTGCACTATTTCTGGCAGTCTGCAAAGGCCCTATGTCTCTGGGCACAGGTAATCAAATGTGGCCCTCATTCCCAGGAAATTGCCTACTCCTTCTATAGTTGATGACTACAGGAGACATCACTTTTAAAAAGGCATTGCCTCCTACATAAGATAGCATTTGCCAACTGAATATCAAGTCCAGGGTTCATATCCCTGCTCAGCCACTGAAACCCCCTGGGTGACTTTGGACAAGTCATAGGCTGAATCAGCACTGCAGAAATACAGTTGTCCCTCCCCATTCACGGACTTGGAATCTGCGGTCTTGCTCTTCGCAGGGAGGGAGAAGGGCTATATTTCAAATGGCTGCATGCCACCCACACACCATTACTTTAAATGGGGCTCGAATATTTGTGAGCCGCCATTTTCGTGGGGTGGTGGTGGTCCAGAACAGATCTCTGTGAATTGGGAGAGCCAACTGTAATGCAATATGACACCACTTTAACTGCCATAGCTCCATGTGATAGAATCCTGGGATCTGTATTTTATTGGGGACCAGAGTTCTCTGATAGAGAAGGCTAAATCTCTCACAAAACTACAAATCTCAGCATTGCATAGCATTCAGCCATGGCAATTAAAGTAGTGTCAAACTGCATTATTTCTACAGTGCAGATTCAGCCAGTCTCTGAGCCATAGAGGGATGCAACAACAAAACCCCTCTGAACAAATCTTGCCAAAAAAACTCCATAATAGGTTTGCCTGAGGTTTACCATAAGTTGGAACACAACAACAGCAATAACAACAAATAATAATAATATCGGTGACTTAATTAATCCAGGCCAACTTTTTGGGCAATTAAGAGTTTATTTAACTGACAAATCTGACCCACTGATTTTTTAAACGTTGCAAGGTATTGATTGTGTTGTCCTTACTGAGCATGCCATATCTACAGGTGTTTTGTTCTTTTCTGTTCTTTTTGATCACCTGGAGAGAGTTATGGTCAGGATTATTTCAGAGTTAGTACTGTGGTATTCTCTTTTTTAATTCCTTGTTGTTGTTGTTGTTGTTGGGAATTTTGAAACCATCTCAGGGACACAGGAATAAATTGTCCTGTCCAGTATCTGCATCATTAATGCTGGTGCAAAATGTGGCTGTGTTTTGAACAGGGAAACACATTGAGCTATATAGAAGTGTCCTAAAGCTGACCCAAGGATAAAAGTGGAAAAATAGTGGAAATTTGTATATCCAGTTGTTGTTTTTGTTGTTATAGTTTAATTTAATAGGTACTTTAAAAATATTTATAATTCTGTCCTGCATGGAAAAAATCTCAAGATGATATACAATAAAATCATTTTAAACAATTTAAAACAATTCAAAGATATAGCCATGTTAAAGTTTGTAGAATCAGTATGCAGAGAGATCTTGTAGCACCTTTGAGACCAACTGAAAGAAAGAAGCTGGCAGCATGAGCTTTCCTAGACTTGGAGAAGTGCATCTGAGGAAATACATCTGAAAAAGTAGTAGACTTTAAGCCTGAAGTAGACAGGCCAAAAGCTCCGGCTTCAGACTGCATTGGGGGTGTAGTGTTTAGATGACGCACACCCCGAATCTGGACAGAAGCCACGCTGACACTGCGCCATCGCAGAATAACCAGGCCAAGAAGGAGCAGATATAATTTGCTTCTTCTAGCAGCCCAGTTCAGGACTACGGTGGTGGCCTGGATTGCGACTGGACACTTGCGGTCACCGTGGTCCTGGCACAAACAATGGTGAAGCAGCACAAGGCAGCTCCATCCAGGCCATCTGTTTCAGCCTCTGTGAAAGCTCATGCTGCTAACTACTTTCTTTCAGTTAGTCTTAAAGGTGCTAGAATAGCAATAGCAAGTACATTCCTATACCGCCTACCAGTGTACTAAGTGGTTTACAAAGCATAAGCTAATTGTACCCAATAAGCTGGATTTTAGTGACCTACAGAAGGAGGCAAGGCTGAGTCAACCTGTAGACCCTGGCTGGTATTGAACTCACAACCTTGTGGTTTGTGAGTGAGTGGCTACAGTACAGACATTTAACCACTGCCCCACCAAGTCTCCCTCTCCACATACCAATTTAAAACAATGTAGATATTTAAAGCAGTAAAAGATCATTTGAACAATCAAAAAACTATATTGAACCATATGACAATTTGAAACAAGTTAAAACTATTTAAAACCAGGTACATGTATGAACTGGATAAAATCATTAGACCCCAAAGACTAATAATAAGCAACATTTTTACTTGGCACCAGAACAAAGTCAGGATTGGTGCCTATTAGGCCTCCAAAGAGAGGGCATTCCACAACAAAACTATAATGTTTCACTTTTCTACAGTGTTTTGGCCTAAATACACTCTAGGCACCAGATCCTGTCTGATCTTGGAAGCTAATCAAGGTCAGCAGCCCTGGTTAGTTCAGTCACCCCTCCATTCTTGTGGACTTGAAGTCCACAGTTTTGCATATTCACAGAGGGGCAACCTCAGTTGAAATCAATGAGGCATGCACCCACGGGCACATGCCCCATTCAAGCCTATGGGGCTTAAATATTGGCAAGTCTCTGTTTTCACCGGAACAGATCCTCCATGAAAACGGAGGACCAACTGTACTTGGATGGGAGATTGCCAAGAAATATCAGGTGCTGTGGGCTATATTGCAGAGGACGGCAATGGTCAACCATCTCTCCCCTTGCCTAAAAAATCCCTATGAAATTCCTGAGGTTGCCGTAAGATGACAGGTGACTCGAAAACACATGTGCACATACATATACAAAGTGCTTTCCTGTGCTTTCAATGTGCTTCTTCATGTCCATTACCTAGTTGTAATCTTGACAACTTTATAAAGTAGATTAGGGAAAGATAGGCAAAATGATGCCTGTTGGATCTCACAGAAGCTTTTAATAACACTGATGGTGGCATTCTACTGGAATGATTCTACAGGAGGCACTGTGTTATGGTGGCCTCCACCTACCAATAATCCAGTTCCAAAGAGTGTGTTGGGGGAGTCCATGAAACTGCAGGGTGCCACAGGGCAGTCCTATTCCACCTGCTGTTTAATATCTATATGAAGTTTCTGGATAAGGTTGTTAGGGGTTTGGGATGGGTAGGCATTCAACTGGGGTTCTTCAGGTGTTATGACATTGTCTGGATGTTGTAATAGGCTGATTGAGGGCCAATAAATTGGAGATGAATCCCAATAAGATGGAATCTTTATAGATTGCTGGTTCTCAAGTCAAGGAACTGGGAATGTGACTGGCCCTGGATGAGGTTTTATTCCCCAGGAACGAGCAGATATTCTGATCCATCTACATCACTGGAGCCCCGCATGGATTCTGTAGCCTGAAGTGCTTGGGGTCAACTTCAAGTGCCCCACTCCCCATATGATCTCTCCTGGACAAGGATAAACTGGCCGCAGTAGTTCATTTACTGATAATGAGCCCATTAGACTACTGCATTGCATTTTACATGGGATTGCCCCTGAAATTGATTTGGAAGGTGCAGCTAAGGCAATATGAAGCAGATAGACCTCTGATAGGAATATCTTATAAAACCAAAGGACATTGGTTTTAAAGGAATTGCAGTAGCTACCAATAGACTTCTGGTCTGAATTCAAGGTGCTGGTAATGGTATTTAAAGCCTTAAACAACTTGGATTCTTGATACTTGAAAGAATTCTTCCTATATATGCTTGCCTCAGGACTGAGACCTGCTAGAGAGAAGGGCCCTCTTTTGTGTGCCACAAATGGGAATAATACTTTGTGTAAGTAATACTTTGTTTGAGGGTCTTCTCTGCTGTGGCACCAGAATTGTAAGATTCTCTCCCTTTGGAGGCCCAACTGCCACCAATACTGGCTTTGTTCCAGCACCAAGTTAAAACATGGCTTTTTATCAAAGCCTTTGGGGTCTAATGACTTTGCCCGGATTTGTAAAGGTACATGATTTTAAACTGTTTTATTGTGTTTTATAAGATTATATTGTTTAATATGCTTTTAGAAACTCTAAATAATTTCTTACTGATTTCCTTTAAATTGTTCTAAATGGTTTTAAATTTATTCAACGTATATACTTCTCTGAGATCTTGTGATATAGAGCAATAGATAAATAATTTAATACATAAATATATAAAGTATTAGTACTTTCATATTACAATTGAGACAACTAGGCTGCATCAGCTCATGATGTACCGTATTTTTCGGCATATAAGACGCACTTTTTCTTCCCCAAAACGAGGGTGGGGAAGTTGCTGCGCCTAATGAACTGAATATAAAAGCTGAGGGCAAACTGCCGAGGCCTAGGCTAAAAGTAGGCCTCATTTCAGCCTGAGCCTTGGTGCTGCAGTGGGCTCCTCCCATCCCAGGAAGAGCCCATTGGAGCAGCCAGGACGGGGGTGGAAAGAGTCCTCTTTTCCTGGCTAGTTGAATGTGCTCCTCCTCTTTCCACCCCCATCCTGGGGGCTTCAATGGACTCTTCCTGGGGTCAGAGGACATCCTCCCATCCCAGGAAGAGTCCATTGGAGCACCCAGGACGGGGGTGGAAAGAGTCCCCCCCTTGAAGAAATCTTCCAGGAAAACGCTCATGGTAGGATCCAAATGATCCAGAAATTACTCCAAGGCACTGGATTAGTACCCTGGCCAAGTTACACTGTCTCAGCCTCAGAGGGTGGAAATGGCAAACTCCCTCCTCTGAAGAAATCTGCCAGGAAAACGCTCATGGTAGGATCCAAATGATCCAGAAATTACTCCAAGGCACTGGATTAGTACCCTGGCCAAGTTACACTGTCTCAGCCTCAGAGGGTGGAAATGGCAAACTCCCTCCTCTGAGGAAATCTGCCAGGAAAACCCTCATGGTAGGATCCAAATGATCCAGAAATTACTCCAAGGCACTGGATTAGTACCCTGGCCAAGTTACACTGTCTCAGCCTCAGAGGGTGGAAATGGCAAACTCCCTCCTCTGAAGAAATCTGCCAGGAAAACCCTCATGGTAGGATCCAAATGATCCAGAAATTACTCCAAGGCACTGGATTAGTACCCTGGCCAAGTTACACTGTCTCAGCCTCAGAGGGTGGAAATGGCAAACTCCCTCCTCTGAGGAAATCTGCCAGGAAAACCCTCATGGTAGGATCCAAATGATCCAGAAATTACTCCAAGGCACTGGATTAGTACCCTGGCCAAGTTACACTGTCTCAGCCTCAGAGGGTGGAAATGGCAAACTCCCTCCTCTGAAGAAATCTGCCAGGAAAACCCTCATGGTAGGATCCAAATGATCCAGAAATTACTCCAAGGCACTGGATTAGTACCCTGGCCAAGTTACACTGTCTCAGCCTCAGAGGGTGGAAATGGCAAACTCCCTCCTCTGAAGAAATCTGCCAGGAAAACCTCATGGTAGGATCCAAATGATCCAGAAATTACTCCAAGGCACTGGATTAGTACCCTGGCCAAGTTACACTGTCTCAGCCTCAGAGGGTGGAAATGGCAAACTCCCTCCTCTGAGGAAATCTGCCAGGAAAACCCTCATGGTAGGATCCAAATGATCCAGAAATTACTCCAAGGCACTGGATTATTACCCTGGCCAAGTTACACTGTCTCAGCCTCAGAGGGTGGAAATTGCAAACTCCCTCCTCTGAGGAAATCTGCCAGGAAAACCCTCATGGTAGGATCCAAATGATCCAGAAATTACTCCAAGGCACTGGATTAGTACCCTGGCCAAGTTACACTGTCTCAGCCTCAGAGGGTGGAAATGGCAAACTCCCTCCTCTGAAGAAATCTGCCAGGAAAACGCTCATGGTAGGATCCAAATGATCCAGAAATTACTCCAAGGCACTGGATTAGTACCCTGGCCAAGTTACACTGTCTCAGCCTCAGAGGGTGGAAATGGCAAACTCCCTCTTCTGAGGAAATCTGCCAGGAAAACCTCATGGTAGGATCCAAATGATCCAGAAATTACTCCAAGGCACTGGATTAGTACCCTGGCCAAGTTACACTGTCTCAGCCTCAGAGGGTGGAAATGGTGAACTCCCTCCTCTGAAGAAATCTTCCAGGAAAACCTCATGGTAGGATCCAAATGATCCAGAAATTACTCCAAGGCACTGGATTATTACCCTGGCCAAGTTACACTGTCTCAGCCTCAGAGGGTGGAAATGGCAAACTCCCTCCTCTGAGGAAATCTGCCAGGAAAACCCTCATGGTAGGATCCAAATGATCCAGAAATTACTCCAAGGCACTGGATTAGTACCCTGGCCAAGTTACACTGTCTCAGCCTCAGAGGGTGGAAATGGCAAACTCCCTCCTCTGAGGAAATCTGCCAGGAAAACCCTCATGGTAGGATCCAAATGATCCAGAAATTACTCCAAGGCACTGGATTAGTACCCTGGCCAAGTTACACTGTCTCAGCCTCAGAGGGTGGAAATTGCAAACTCCCTCCTCTGAAGAAATCTGCCAGGAAAACCTCATGGCAGGATCCAAATGATCCAGAAATTACTCCAAGGCACTGGATTAGTACCCTGGCCAAGTTACACTGTCTCAGCCTCAGAGGGTGGAAATGGCAAACTCCCTCCTCTGAAGAAATCTGCCAGGAAAACCTCATGGTAGGATCCAAATGATCCAGAAATTACTCCAAGGCACTGGATTATTACCCTGGCCAAGTTACACTGTCTCAGCCTCAGAGGGTGGAAATTGCAAACTCCCTCCTCTGAGGAAATCTGCCAGGAAAACGCTCATGGTAGGATCCAAATGATCCAGAAATTACTCCAAGGCACTGGATTAGTACCCTGGCCAAGTTACACTGTCTCAGCCTCAGAGGGTGGAAATTGCAAACTCCCTCCTCTTAAGAAATCTGCCAGGAAAACCTCATGGTAGGATCCAAATGATCCAGAAATTACTCCAAGGCACTGGATTAGTACCCTGGCCAAGTTACACTGTCTCAGCCTCAGAGGGTGGAAATGGCAAACTCCCTCCTCTGAAGAAATCTGCCAGGAAAACCTCATGGTAGGATCCAAATGATCCAGAAATTACTCCAAGGCACTGGATTATTACCCTGGCCAAGTTACACTGTCTCAGCCTCAGAGGGTGGAAATTGCAAACTCCCTCCTCTGAGGAAATCTGCCAGGAAAACGCTCATGGTAGGATCCAAATGATCCAGAAATTACTCCAAGGCACTGGATTATTACCCTGGCCAAGTTACACTGTCTCAGCCTCAGAGGGTGGAAATGGCAAACTCCCTCCTCTGAAGAAATCTGCCAGGAAAACCTCATGGTAGGATCCAAATGATCCAGAAATTACTCCAAGGCACTGGATTAGTACCCTGGCCAAGTTACACTGTCTCAGCCTCAGAGGGTGGAAATTGCAAACTCCCTCCTCTGAAGAAATCTTCCAGGAAAACCCTCATGGTAGGATCCAAATGATCCAGAAATTACTCCAAGGCACTGGATTATTACCCTGGCCAAGTTACACTGTCTCAGCCTCGGAGGGTGGAAATTGCAAACTCCCTCCTCTGAGGAAATCTGCCAGGAAAACCCTCATGGTAGGATCCAAATGATCCAGAAATTACTCCAAGGCACTGGATTAGTACCCTGGCCAAGTTACACTGTCTCAGCCTCAGAGGGTGGAAATTGCAAACTCCCTCCTCTGAAGAAATCTTCCAGGAAAACCCTCATGGTAGGATCCAAATGATCCAGAAATTACTCCAAGGCACTGGATTAGTACCCTGGCCAAGTTACACTGTCTCAGCCTCAGAGGATGGAAATGGCAAACCCCCCCCCCCTTGAAGAAATCTGCCAAGAAAACCCTCATGGTAGGGTCAAAATAAGCCATAAATTACTCCATAAGACAATGGCCTAAAAACTCCAAAGGTACCAGTCCATCTGATCTTGGAAGCTAAGCAGGGTCAGCCCTGGATAGTCCTTGGATGAGAGACCGCCAAAGAATCCCAGGTGCTGCAGGCTGTATTTCAGAGGAAGGAACTGGCAAAACCACTTCTCGAGTCTTCCTTGCCTAAGAAATCCCTAAGAAATTCATGGAGTCACCATAAGGCGACAGGAGACTTGCAAGAAAGTTGGGCAGGGAATTTGTGCAATACCTGGCCCTGCTGCTGGCTTAAACTTACATTTACAACTTAAAATTGTTCTTAAACTGCTGTTAACTTTATAAAGTTGATATAAAATATTTTACTACAGTATTTGGTTAAGAATCTTTTTTTTCTAGATTTTCCTCCTTTAAAATTGGGTGCGTCTTATATGCCGGAGCCGAAAAATACGGTAATTTGTAATTTGTTCTCCAAATAAATCTGAGGTCTTGCAGTTACTTCTGACAATTATCTTTCAGTTCTCTTACTGTGTTAGTAATTAGTTACAAATAACTAGTTTGTTGTTGTTGTTGATGATGATGATGTGTGCCTTCAAGTCATTTCCTATTCATGGCGATCCTAAGAGGTTTTCATGGGGTTTTCTTGGCAAGTTTCTTCAGAGGGGTTTGCCACTGCCATCCTCTGAGGCTGAGAGAATGTGCCTTAATTCTTTTTTCCAATTGCATATGCCTAAAGCAGGGGTTGGCAACCTTTTCGAGCCAGGGGCCGGGTTGCTGTCCCTCAGACAATTTGGGGGCCGAAGCACCAAAAATAAATAAATAAATAAATAAATTAAAATTAAAATTAAAAAATTAAAAGAAAAAATATGCATGCACACTCTCTCAGCCCCAGAAAAGCCATGGCAAAACCCCTGTGGAGATTTTGCCAAGAAAAACCCAAGAACAAGTAATAACAACAATAATCAATATCATCATGGTGGGCGGCGGCGGCGGCGGGGAACGGCAGCAGGACTGGCCTGGGGCCGGTCCAAATGCCTCGGGGGGCCGCATCTGGCCCCCAGGCCTTAGGTTGCCTACCCCTGGCCTAAAGGGATTACATAACAATTTTATCTTAAAGAGGGATAATGTTTCCCTTTTTGTGAAGCTATTATAACTTTTAAAGTTATTTTTACTGTTATGATGATGTATCCTTACTAAATAGTGAAGGAGGAATATCACATGGTTCAAGTGCTGGCTCTTGTTACACTAAAAAAGTAATGTCACCAGATATTACATTTATTTATTTACCTAGTAAAAGGAATATCCTCATACACTTGCTAACCTGCCAAACAAAACTGCCTTGTCCCGGGGGGGGGGGGGGCAAAGTGTGGTCTGTGGGCTGCATTTGGCCCTTGGGAACCCTAAATGTGGCCCCCAAATCTTCATAGAAACCCCCCACAGCTCTCAGAGCCTCCAAAGTTTTGAGTCAATCTTTGAGTGGTCTTTTTTGTCCCCAAACTGCACTAGAGCTGGAAAAAAACCAACTGAAATTGTATCTGTTTGCTTTCCCTAACTTCACAACCCACCAATCACCCCAGATCCCCAAAACAGAAAAAAAAAATCAGCTTAAAATTGTCCAAAAAGGAGGCCAGAAGTGATACTGCTTCAGTTCAGATGTGCCAAAATGTGTGGCCCTCTCTGGGCATGTACTGGGAGCAGGCAATGTCCCCGTTCTCTGTACAGTTGTCCACCCCTAATTTGTACCAAGTCACTGTTTTGTCTACTCAGTCAGCTGTTTTATCTACTAAGGACCTTATCACACGGGGCTCAATGCAGACAGAATCCAAACAAAATCCCGACCTAATACGTATTATTTTTCCGTGTGTCCACACAATGTCGCACAGAACCCCGACAGAATGCAGAAAGAACCGAGATCTTTTGAATTTTGGTTTCTTTAGGAATTGCAATTGCGCGACGGGAATCATTTCGCTTTTACCATAGGTATGAAAACCCAATACGTATTGGGGAGTATTTCCCTGCCTGCGCTCCAAGGAGGACGTCCTCAGAGAGCCAGCTCTCTGGGGAGGACCTCCTCGGAGCGCGGACCCTGCGCGGGGCCTGCGCTACAAGGAGGACCTCCTCAGAGAGCCGGCTTGGGAAGGGGTGACAGCTGCGGCAAGTGACAGCCGCGGCTGTATTGCGCATGTGCTAGAAGAGCATTTCTAGCACATGTGCGGGATTTTCTCACTTGTGTGTGAATGGCAAATACGGTTCCCGGGAGCGCTTTCCTTAAAAGCGCTATGAAGGTAATTGCGTGTGATAGCCATTTTTGTATTGTGGGGTTTCATCCGGTTTATTACTGGATTTATTCTTATTTCACTTTATTATTGCTTTGTGGGCCACGTGTGATAACGTCCTAACTAATTTAAGTCTGACTGTCAGTGACTAGTCTCAAGCAGAGTTTTTCTTATAATTTGTCCAATTCTTTTAGCTGGAGATGCCAGAGACTGATGAGCCTGGACCCTTCTTAGTGGTAAACGTGTGTCTCATCTTCTTCAGTAAGGACCAAAGTTATCTTCAGAAGACACCAGATGTGGACAGCATGGATTGGTTAGAACCAGTGCTGACCTCTTCTTCTTTACACTGGGTTCCTGGAGCAGTTTTATACAAAACGATAGAGATCCTACATCATGCTTGCAAGGTGTAAATCTGTACTCACATGGTTACATACTGGTTGCACTACACTACCCTTCTGCTGAATATTGGCATTGTGAAACCAACTGTGCATCTGCCAACATGCCTGTTTCTTGTCCTATGATGCACAGGGGAATTCACAGTGGCTGTTTCTGCAATCTCATTGAATACAGTAGTTATGCACTATCCAAGAATGTGCAGCTGTTGATTAGGATTAGTCCCAACTAGATTTGTGTATGGAATCAATTTTTGAATGCTGAGCCAACACATAGGGAAATCCAGCTGATTCAATGGCACTACTCTAGTGGGGATACCTATAGGATTTAAGCCCATGTGAAATGCTTATACTTGTGGAACTTGCTTATGCAACCATGAACTGAGTATGTCCTTTGCACAATGGCCAAAAAAAGAACAGCTACATGCGCAAGGAAACTTACACATGGATGTGACACCAACAGGCTTCTGGCCAGGATTTCTGGCTCAAGGAAGGGGTAGCAACACTTCTAGTTCCAAATGTAACATGCAAATAGACAGTATAACTTTTTAAAAACCTGGGGCCTCTCCTTTCTCTTCCTACTTAGCCTCACCCCACTCACACCATCCCTTCAGCATTTTAAAGGGACACAGGTGAATGCCACAACCCATTTCTGCCCGAAGGCAGATGTTTGAGGAACAGGATTGTGGACTATAACTCTAGAGGCCAGGCTCTCCAAATCTCCTCTTGGCCATGGAAACCTACTGGGTGACCTTGAGCAAGTCACATTCTTTTAGCCTCAGAGGAAGGCAAAGGCAAAACCCTTTGAACAAATCCTGGGTCATCATCAGTCAGAAATTACTTAAAGGTGCATGTGCATACACACACACACAGCATAGGTGTTGGAGGTGGCATAGCATTTAATTTTCATTCCAGAAAAAGTATCTGTATGTGAAGCTAATGTAACATACTGCAAATGGCTGGATTTCTGACAATCCAACTTAATATATAGGTACAGTCTAGAAAACCTGGAAAAATCAATAGATAACATGTCAGTTTTTCAATTTTGAAGTGACAAGTGTCTGCAATACAGTAAATCTTCCTTGAAAAATTAAAGCACATCTTTAATAGGGGGGAATAGCCAACTAAGGTGAGTGGTGAATGCCTCAGTGCAGCAAGGCTGTGGTGAGTTGTTACTAAAAATGACCTTCCTGAACCTGACCAGGCTGAATAATAAACAGCCAGTCTCTAACATTGCATTTTTGGGTAAGGTTGTGGAGCATGTGGTGGCCTCCCAGCTCCAGGGGTTTCTGGATGAGATGGATTACCTAGATCCATTTCAATCTGGCTTCAGGCTGATTTATGGGATGGAGACAGTTTTAGTCATCTTGGTGGATGGTCTATGGAGGGAGCTGGACAGGGGGAGTGTGTCCCTGATGGTTCTGCTGGATCTCTCAGCAGCTTTTGATACCATCAAGCTTCTGGGCCGAGTCTCTGGGATGTGATTTGAGGGCACTGTTATGCAGTGGTTCCAGTAGTTCTGGGCAGGGTGACCTCAACTCAGAAGGTGGTGCTGAAGGAAATAATACAGAGGAAAGAGAGAGAGAGACCAGTTCCATGAAGATGATGTCCCAGATCCTGCGTTGTGCTTATGAGGTGTTTGACACTCAATAGATACATGATGTTTGTGCTACATCACTCTTCTGCCGAATACAAACAATGGGCATGTCTACATGGGCCAAATGAACCAGTTTCCTCCTGCCCTTGCCATTACCTGTCTTCACCATACAGGGCCAAAGACCTGATTCAACTTCAAAACATGAAACTAGTTCTGCATCAAATCTGGGGCATCCCTGCCTTGTTATTGTTGTGTTCCTTCAAGTCTTTTCCAACTTATGGTGACCCTAAGGGGGGTTCTTGGCAATATTGAAGAGAGATTCAGAAGAGGTTTTGCCAGTGCCTTCATCAGAGGCTTAGCAAGTGTGACTTGTGCAAGGTCACCCAGTGGGTTTCCATGGCCAAGCTGGAATTTGAACTCTGATCTCCATAGTCCAATGCTCAAACCACTACACCATGCTGGCTCTCCCATCCTTGCCTTACATTGGTTTAAAAAGACTCTGGTGAGAATCTGGGTAGCTGTTTACACAGTGTCTTACTGTGTCACCTGGCATACCTTCCACTGACATGAGTTGCTCCCTCTGAGATTACATGTGATTGACACTGGGTGCCTCATTTTCAATCTCAGATGAGTGACCCACACTAACAGGTGGCAAAGTGGGATGCCTGTATAGACAGTTGTCTGACATTACTCTGGAGTGCCCAGGTAATGGGGAGGAATTCAGGGTAGCTTCGGGATCAGAATATGCTGGATGTATTCTGGGGTATTCTGGTCAGTCTGCCAATGGGGCTGGTTTTTCTCCCGTTCTGCAAAGAGAAATGCACAGTGGCTGCTTCTGCAAACCAAGTGAATGAAGTGGTACACCGAAGGTGCTGATGAACACTTACACACTATCCAAGAATGCACAATTGCATAGATGAATTCCTGAGAATAAATGAGAGTAGATGCAGAAAATTCAGAGAGCTGCAGTTAATCAGAAATATCACTGCAGTATTAGTATATAAATAAGACGATCCCAGAATTTTGTTCTAGGCTGAGAAAATAATTAACAGGAGAAAAAACATCCCTCAATTTCTGGGGCAAAATCTAAGTGCGTCTATAGCTCAGGTGTTGAGGAATACCCAGGAGTTCACTTGAGTTTGACCTGAGGACTAAATTAAATCAAAATCTAGAAAAGATGGTGGTGCGGAGGCAGAGTGATAAAGGCAGAACTTTGTACAAATTGTTTGCCTCAGGTTAATGTTGTTTCTGGCATTGTCTGTTTTCTTTTATTCCAAAATACCTCCACAGACAAGCTTATGCCTCACAAAATCAAAGAATGTATTTGAATGTGTCACACATGTAATCCAATCCCTTGGTGGGGGGAGATAATCATCTGCTTCCAATACAACCTGTCTGCCATCTGAGCTCAAGAAAAAGGACAGATTAAACTTGCAATTAATAAGGAAGATGAACTTAAGTGTGATACAGAGGCAAGGGTGAGGAGGATGGAGCTGTGAATCACCTCAATCGAATGCTGCTTCCTCCACCATTAGGTACCTCCAGTCTCTTTATGGGTACAGTGATGCTAGAATGAAAAACAAATTGTTCAGCTTGTTCTAAGGCAGCCTTCCATTTTGAAAAGAACCTCAAGAACCTAGCGATTCTTGGAATTTCATCTCCTCCAACATTTCATAGTTGAAAACTAGGACACATGTGTTCAAGCAACATTCAAGAGTTATCAAGATGGCATGATTGACAGTCAGCATGGTGTAGTGGTTTGAGCATTGGACTAGGGCACTGGGAGACCAGGGTTCTAATCCCAGCTCAGCCATGACAATCCACTGGGTGACCTTGGGCAAGTCACACTCTCTGACCTCAGAGGATGGCAGTGGCAAACCCGCTCTGAAGAAACCTGCCAAGAAAATCCCAAGATAGGTTTGCCTTAAGATCACCACAAGTTGGAAATGACTTGAAGGCACACAACAGCAAGTTTATTATATTTATTAATGATGGAGAACATATAAGCTAGGAGATGCTTCAGCAATTTGGTTTCTTCTGAACCTACTGGGTAGGGCAAGACTCTACCTTTGTTGTTGTTAACTGCCCTCAAGTCGACCTTGCCTCATGGTGACCCTATGGATAAGACATCTCCAATACCCTCTGTCCTCCACTGCTCTGCTTAAATCCTGCAACCCCACCTGTTTCCCTCCACCTTTCTTAGCATTAATGTCTTTTCCAATGAGTCCTTCCTTCTCATGATGTGTCTGAAATACAAAAGCCTCAGTTTGATCATTTTGGCTTCCAGGGAGGTTTCTGGTTTGATCTGCTCCAGGACCCATTTGTTGATCTTTTTGGCTGTCCATGGGATTCTCAGCACTCTTCTCCAGGGCCACATCTCAAATGCATTAATTTTCTTTCTATCATCTTTCTTAACTGTCCAGCTCTCATACCCATACATGGTAATAGGGAATACGATGGCTTGTATGATTCTAACCTGCTCCTCTCTTTTTACTACTGCTGAGTACATTGAGTACATTGAGTACATTACTTTTGCATTTTGAACTCAATTTGCAGCAATTGAAGTCAACTGATGACAGAAAGGGAAATAAGGAGAAGAGAACAACTGGGACATTTACAAATATAGTCTTCCTAGTAGGCCTCTCCATCTTGACCACACTTTGATGTTGCTTGGTCATGCATGTCCCGGTTTTCACCTGTGAAATAAATGTTGGAGGGTATGTGAAAGAGCTTTATTGCCCTTTTTGTGGTTGCATCCTGCACTGCAGAGCAGATAGATGAATTACATGACTTCTAAAGTACTCTCCAGTTTGTGATGCCAAGAACCTGGGAAACAACACTGCTAGCTCTTGATGAGCAAGTAACTCGAGCTGTATCTACACAGCAGAATTGATGCAGTTTGACACCAGTTTAACTGTCATGGCTCAATGCTATGGAATTCTAGGACTTGTAGTTTTGTGAGATATTTAGCCTTTTCTGTCAGAGAATCATGATGCCACAACAGATGACGAATCCCAGGATTCTATAGGATGAAGCCATGACAGTTAAAGCAGTGACAAGCTGTATTAATTCTGCAGCAGCCTAGAAGTGCATCTGCACTGTAGAAATAATGCAGTTTAACATCACTTCAACTGCTGTAGCTCCATCCTATAGACTCCTGGATTTGTAATTTTACAAGGTCTTTAGCCTTCTCTGCCAAAGAATACTGGTGCTTTACAAAAATTACAAATCCCAGGATACTGTAGGATGGAGCCATGGGAGTTAAAGTGGTGTCAAACTGCAATATTTCTATGGTGTAGATGCAACTTAGGTTTACTCTGGAACATTTGAAATATGTGTGAAGATCTGATCAGTTGAAGATCTTGCCTATTGTCCTGCCTCTGTTGCTTTATTCAACACATCACCACCTTCATCAGTGATTGCTTATACCACACCTATCACTATATTTGACATCACCAAAAGATTAAGAGACACGGCTTTGCCCGCAGGCTTACAGCGTAATAAAACATGACACACGAGGGAAAGGGAATTAGGAGGGAAGAATGAAAAGGTGCCAAATGTCAATCAAGGGAAAATAGAGAGGTTCCTGATTGGTTGTTGGTTTTTTTAAAACAAAACAAAACACCAGGATGAATTTTAAACAACTTCTGAAATAGGAGAAAAAGCAGAAGGACCCATGGTGGAAGAGAATTCCAAGCATGTAGAACTACAAGAGGAAAAGGATGAAGCTGAAAAATAGATCATGAGAGCTGATGATTGGGGTTTTTTGTGGGGTTTAAAAATTTTTTTTAAAAGAAACATACAGAAATTAATATCTGAAGAATTGAGAAGGCTAGATAAAGGATAGTGTGGACAGCTGAAAAGACAAATTGATTAGTGCAAATCAAGTCTAAATGCAGACTGCCAGAAATAGTGCAAATTGAGTCCACTTTAACTGCCCTGACTCAGCGCTAGGGAATCATGGGAACTGTAGTTTATTGTGGCACCAGAGCTCTCTGACAGAGAAGTCTGAATGTCTCAGAAAAAATACAATTCCCATGATTCCCTAGCATTGAGCCAGGACAGTTAAAGTGGACTCAATTTGCACTATTTCTGGCAGTCTGCAAAGGCAAGACTGTCACACTTTCAAAATATCATGAGAAGATATAACAAAAGACAGTAATGTAATAAGGTAGAAAGCAGTAGGAGAAGAGGAAGACTACATTCCAGATGGATAGACTCAGCCAAGGAAGCCAAAGCCTGAGCAGGGAGGTTGATGACCAGGTGACTTGGAGGTCTCTCATTCATAAGGTCACCCTGGTGGCAGAGGCAGTGTGGCCTCTCAAGCCCCCCAGTGAGGCCTACCAGGCCCTGGCGGTGGTGGCAGTGGTGCAACCTAGCCCCCCAAGCCCCCCAGCGAGGCCTTACCAGCCCCTGGAAGTGACGGCAGCAGCAGCAGTGCTGTGTCCTAGCGTCCCAAGCCCTCCAGTGAGGCCTACCAGGTCCTGGCAGCAGCAGCGGGCATGGGGGATTTGGGGTTCAGCCGGCTGGCTGAGTCTCTGCATGGCGGCTGCACCAGGCCCGGGGTCTGGAGGAAGCCTCACCGCCATGCTGGAGGACTTGGGGCTTGGCCAAAGCTTTGACCCACATGGCTGTGCCACCCGCCCTCCCTTCTTGTACCTGTAGGTGGGCTTTCTCCTTGCAGCCTGGGCCTAGCTCAGCATGAAGCATGGCAGTGGAGTGCTCAGGGCTGGTAGCAGCCACCATCTTGGTTGCCTGCCTGCACCGAGGAGGAGAAGTGACTCAGGAGGGAAGGAGGCAGAGCCCAGGCCAAGGTCAGCCAACTGTTCCTGCTTTATTCAGGGCACATTTTATCAATCTCCAGTCCAACTGGAAATTGACAAAATGTGGCCTGGAACAAGGCAGGAATTTGGAATTGGAGGGTCTAAAATGCCCTGCTGGGATGGGACATTTTTAGACCCTCCAATCCGGGATTGTCCTGGGAAAAAACAGGAAATGGTAACCCTAATAGTATGAAAGGGCCCTTAGTTTGAACCAATATTGGATTTAGACTTGAGCAAACAGAAGAATTCAAAACACACAGTAAAATGCCTAAAGAATGGAAACAGGGAAATTATATAAAATAATTCTACAAACAATAATAGAGTGAAGAGAATTCAGGAAGAAAAATCTGGCCCCTTTTAGCCAAAGCTTGGGAAATGACTTTTAAAAAGTCATTAGTAATATATAGCATTACAAAGAGTGGGTTCATTACCATCACAGTTACATTTTTAAAAGAAAAGCTTTAATTTCTCTCACTCAAAAGTAACTAAAATTATTACTTTTAAAGTGTAACATTTACTCATTACTCTGAAAATTATCATGCAGGGATCATTGAGGATGGTTATTGCCTCTTTTTGCTTTAAATAAATGAAAAAGTGACTAAAAGGTAACATGTTAATAACACATCTTTATTTTTTTTTAAAAAAAACTAGGAACATAAACAATTGGTATTTTTATTATTTTTAAGGTATGTTTCAAACTCTGAGCAGATTTCTATGAACTGGGTTAAGCAAAGTAAAAATGTTTCACAATGAGCTGCATGGGTTACCTCTACTGAATCCTCTCCTAGGGGAAAACAACACATTTGGAAGGTTTGTTTATTTATATCATTTACTGAAACCTTTTAAACCATTCTTCATCCTTGCAAATACTGGGGAAGTATATGAATATGAGTGACATAATTTATAATACAAAAACAAAATGAAATCATATCATCATCATAAAAATAGAGAAGGGGACAAATACAATGGAACAAACATCAACTAGTTGGTGTAAACAAATGGGGATTGAACTGATGCCAAAACAATGGCACTCTTGGCATAAATCTTACTTACACTGTCTTCATTCAGGGTGGCCAAGAGCATCTTGTTGCCTGAGGGTATGAAGAAATTGCATTCCTCCCCATTTCCTCTGCCAGAACCAGCTGAATTGGCTATGGAATCCTATTTCCACACTGGTAATATGAGAGCCAGCATGGCATAGTGGTTTGAGTTTGGACTACAACTCTGGATGGAGATCAGGGTTGGATTCACAGCTTGGCCATGAAACCCACTGGGTGACCTTGTGCAAGTCACATGCTCTCATCCTCAGGGTAAGGCAGTGGCAAACTTCCTCTGTACAAATCTTGCCAAGAAAACCATATGATCTGTTTGCCTTAGGGTCGCCATAAGTCAGAAATGACTTGAAGGCACCGAACAAGAGATCTAGGGTTACCAGGGCAGGATTATCCCAGGCATTCAGATTTCAGGGCCAAAACATGAAACCTAGGGATGACCTCTAAAAAAGTCACAGTGAACAGCCCCTGGCGATGTTACAAGGGTGATGTTATGAGGGGTGGTCCTTCATGATGCCATTAAGCATGACACCTCAGGCATC
Source organism: Phrynosoma blainvillii (assembly GCA_026167975.1). NCBI lineage: Eukaryota > Metazoa > Chordata > Lepidosauria > Squamata > Phrynosomatidae > Phrynosoma > Phrynosoma blainvillii. The sequence continues at coordinate 34,505,538 of JANUYF010000001.1, read as the reverse complement.
ATGAGCAATTGCACAGAGTACACCATTCATTTAAAAAATGAAGAAAATTTGTGCACACATTCTTTTCAAGGCAGTTTTCTTACACAGAGACTCCTCTCCCTCATCCTGAAGACTAGATAAGAGGGGCCTTTCCCTGAGATCTGGGAACTGTGGATAAAATAGTGCTTATCATCATCACTGAGACAATAGCCTAGTTTAGGGGATCCAGGGTAGACTGAGTAGTCTACATGTAAGAGAACAGACATAAATTTTGTAATAATAAGAGGAAGCCTGCAACTACAGTCTGCCACCATTTCTTAGGGGGGTTGCAGACTGCCAGAAATAGTGTGAATTCAGTCCACTTTTAGGGTTAGGGTTAGAGTTAGGGAACCATGGGAACTGTATTTTATTGTGGCATCAGAGTTGTCTGACAGAGAAGGCTCAGTGTCTCAGAAAAATAACAGTTCCCATGATTCCCTAGCACTAACCCTAACCCTAAAAGTGGACTGAATTCACACTATTTCTGGCAGTCTGCAACCCCCCTTACTTGAGGTGATTTGTGAGTCACTGTTCCCAATGGTAGGACCAACTCTGCCTAACAAAAAGCCCCCTTCCAAGCTTTGTCCCAGCATATTTGTCCTCTTCCTGTTCACCTGCTAGTGCCTATAGGATCTCAACTCTTACTTTTCAAGTAAAGGACAGTTTTCATACTGTTGCAATCCATTGTCAAGTCATTTCCACATAGTAAACTTTTTTACTTTATAAAGTTGAGTCAGAGTTTGAAAATGGCTCTGCTAACTGGAGGAATTTAGGGAGCTAGCATGGTATAATGGTTCGAGTGTTGGACTAGGGGCCTCGGCAGACGACTAATAGAGTCGTCTTGGAGGCTTGGAAGAGGAGGGGCAGCCGCACGAGCGGCGCCCCTTCCTCTCCCTGAGGTCGCCCTCGGAGTCGCCGGCCCTCCGCACGGCCGGCGCTCCGGGGATGACCTCACGCCGCGGCGACCGGACGCACCACGGCGGAAAAGACAGCGAAAGTGCGCCCGCTGCTTTTAGGGTGCACTTTCGCTGTCTTGAGGAAGGAGCGCTGATTTAGCGCTCCTTCCAGGGACGCCGCCGGTGTGCCGAGGTGTGGAGGCTGCGGCCCCGCGGCGCGCCGGCCCAGGGCGTCCTGGACGCCCTCGTCTGCTTCCCCCCCAAGACTAGGAGACCAGGGTTCAAATCCCTCCTCAGCCATGGAAGCCCACAGGGTGACCTTGAGCAAGTCATACACTCTCAGCCTTTGCACAAGGTGATGGCCAATGCCCTCTTAACGAATCTTGCAAAGAAAACTGTAATTGCCTTGCCTTAGGCTCTGCCTAAGTGAGAAGTGACTAGATGGCACACAACAAGAAGTCCAAAAAGTAACTCTTTTGGTTATGAGGATCCTCCATTTTTGGACTGTATTTTATGCATCTGTTATTGCATATAGATATATTGAAACTGCACAAAGATTGTATTATTCCTAGAAGATTCTCAATTCATTAAATCATGTGGCCAACCTCAAATTAGTGGAGATGAAGAGTAGTTTGTGGGCATAAGATTTTCCTGTTGGAGCTTGTGTTTAAAGGGGTGGGAAATAAATTAGAAGGCATCAGCCTTGACATTTAGAAACAATAGTTGGTTCTTTAAGGGGTGGGGGGAGAGAAATATGCTTACTTCAAAAAGTGAGCATTGTGGTGTGGCAATAGCCCTTGAAACTCCCAGATGAGTTTACAGGTGAAATTTCTGTGAACAAAAATAGCACTTATTGTCTTTTCTTGAAGTCTCTTTTGCCACTTTATTGCTGCTTAGAGATAAATGACACATTTAAGAGTGTATAAACCCACTCAGTTGTATAAGACAACTCAGTCTGATGGCTATCCAAAGATAACTTCATAACTCACTGAGGTGTAACTTTAAAATGTCCCGAGGCATCAGTAACCTGTACATTTTTCTCATGTGTAATTTTTAGCAGGTTTTTTTCCCCACAGTGTTTTATATAACCTACAGATGACTCTGAGGGGTGTGATTTCAAGGGTTAAATCACCCAAAGATTTACATGGGGCACAAACGAAGCTGCCTTATACTAAGATCCGACCACTTACTAATACAGTGAGCCCTTGGTATCTGCTGAGGTTTGTTCCAGTACCCACCACACACACACACACACACACACACACACCATGGATAACAAAATCCGTGGATACTCAAGTCCCATTAAATGCAATGGCATAGTAAAATAGCATCTCATATATAAAATGGCAAAATCAAGATTTGTTTTTGGAATTTATATTAGTTTTGATTATTTTCAAGCCATGGATGGTTGAATCAGTGGATACAGAATCCATGGATATGGAGGACTGGATTTAGTATCATCTACAACACTGGTTCTCAAACTTTGTTACACCAGATGTTTTCGACTCCAGCTTCCAGACATCCCAACTAGCATAACCAATGGTAAATGATTCTGAGGATGAGATTCAAAATCTCTGAAGAAATAAATGCTGAGAACGGCTGATATATATTGTCCAGTCAGATTGAAGTTACAGCAGATACTGAGGCTCAGACAGAGGTCAAACACTGTTGTTGAACAGGGGTGTCACTATGGGGTGTGGGGGTGTGGGATGCACCAGGTAATGCCCTAAGGTGGGATGACACCACTGCTCCCCAAGCATCTGTTTTTTGTTTTTGTTGTTTTTGGCAGAATAGGCTGTGACATTCACCTGCATCCCTTTAAAACATTGAAGAGATGATGTGAGTGGGATGAGGCTCAGCAGGAGGAGAAAGGAGGGGTCCCAATTTTTTAAAAAAATAATAAATAAAATTATTTTTTTAATTTTTTATTCTTTTACAATTTTCTTTAAAAACATCACATCTTACCACATTTCCACTTTAACCACATGAAACTATGTACATGCAAATACATTATAATTTGAATTATGCAAGTTGTTCATATCACAACTATTAGCATTACATGTTGAAAACTGGAGGGTCTGGAAACCATGCCTTATGAGGAGAGAATTAGGGAGTTGGGTATGTTTAGCCTGGAGAAGAGACAGTTAAGAGGTGATATGATAGCCCTATTTAAGTATTTGAAGGGGTGTCATATTGTGGATGGAGCAAGTGTGTTTTCTGTAGCTCCAGAGAATAGGACCCGGAGCAATGAATTCAAACTACAGGAAAAGAGATTTCAAATCAACATTAGGAAGAACTTCCTGACAGTAAGAGCTGTTTGACAGTGGCACACACTCCCTTGGAGTGTGATGGAGTCTCCTTCTTTGGAAGTTTTTAAAAAGAGGCTGGATGGCCTTCTGTCAGGGGTGCTTTGATTCTGTGTTCCTGCATGTCAGGGAATTGGATTGGATGGCCTTTTCAGCCTCTTCCAACTCAATGATTCTATGATTTTACATTCAGTGATATACAGGAATTACGATGAGTAACATTAATACAAAAAACATTACTAAGGATTCTGTATGGTGTGATCTGGAAGGAAGTAAAGGGGTGGGGGGGGGGGGGGGGGAAGAGACACTATGAGTTACTGCACCAGGTGATGCCAACTCTAGTAATGCCACTTTTGGTGAACATTGCTGTATGTTCCAGTCACCTGAACTAAATCCCTAAATGAGCTTCCTGACTCTTTTCTGCCTCTTTGGGTTTAGAAGCTTTGTCAATACTTTGTTGTTTTTAACAGCTTTCAAGTCAGCTTCAACTTATGGTGGCCCTATAAATGAGGGTTGAAATCTTGCATCAGAGCCTATGATGCATGACATCACAATGACAAAACTATGTCATTGACATGATATTCAACCATGTTAGTGAAGTGTGAGAATGCACAATGGGGCACTGCACAAGGTGTCCCATTGTGCCATGGGGACTCCCACTGGGCAATGTGTCCTGATGTACAACACACCCTTTTGTGCATTGGGGCATGTTGTGCATTAGGACACATTGTACATTTAGACCGTTGTGCAATGGTTACTGGCCCCATTTGCACAATGGTCCTATGTTGATATATCTCTGCTCCCACCTGAGAAAACAAACATTGTGGGAAATTGTGATTTACATTTATTTGATCATAAGTCAATTTACAACGACATAAATTCCAGCCCCTCTTAATGACAGCCCTCATAGGTCTTGCAGACATAGGGCTATGGCTTCCTTGATTGAATCAATTCGCCTGTAATGTGGTCTTCCTCTTTTCCTACTGCCTTCCACTTTACTAAGCATTATTGTCCTTTCTAATGAGTTATATCATCTCACGATATGTCCAAAGTACTGAAGTCATATTCAACTGCCAGCCCATTCATAAATATGACTGGTTTAGGGAGGCATCTTCTTGTTCTTTGCTTCAGGCAGTGAAATGTTTTTGGCCATCTCTGATGTTGGCAGGCAACATCTCCTTAAGATTTCCATCAGGAGTATTTCCAAGGTGCCAGGAGTATTTCCAAGATACCAGCCCCTGGACCTTTTGAATGAAATCCACAAGCTCCCTTCTGGCTGACCTCGATGAAGGTTTAATACTTACTTCAGTGGCAATGAAAAGTCATTCAGAACTTGTGATCAGCAAGATCAGTCTTGCCCAAGGTCACCCAGTGGGTTTCCATGGCTGAGCAGGGATTCAAACCTTGGCTTCAAGCATCGTAGGCCAACATTCAAACCACTGTACCACACTGGCTCTCACCATATGTATCCAATGCACCAAATATTTGTTAGTTTCAATGTTGAGGTCAAAACCAAAATTTTTAGTGAGACAGACATTTATCCTGAGATATAACACAGAGGGGAGTGTCTAATCCAATAATTTTCCTCTGGTGACACATAGCTTCAATCAGCTGGATAGAGGGAGACATAATTTTCATTGATTCCTTTCCTCTGCATTTATTGAAGAACAATGGCAGCTACTAGCTTCCATGTCACTGCTGTGGTTAATCCATTCCACAGTTTAATACAAATTTTAAAAGAGGAACCCAAGGTTATTTGTAACCGTAGTATAGAGTTCACTGCTTGGATGACCCCTTTAAACTCCACTGACATGGAAGTCACTAGGTCCTATCACCCTGGAGTGTTGTCCAATCCTCTAGAGCAGTTTTAGGGTATTGCTGAAAATCATGCCCTTTAGCTAATTAAAGATGGCTATCATGTCACCAATTAGTTGTCTCTTCTTCAAGTTAAACATAATCAACTGCTTAAGCCAGGGGTAGGCAACCTTTCCCCTTTAAGGGCCGAGGGACTTCAGCTCCCAGAATCCCAGGAGCTATTGGCCAACATGGGACTATTGGCCAACATGGCTGAGGCTTCTGGGAGCTGAAGTCCCTCGGCCTTTAAAGGGGAAATGTTGCCTACCCCTGGCTTAAGCCATTCCTCATAATACTTGGTTTCCAGACCTTTGAACATCTTGGTTGCCCTTCTCTGAACATGTTCCAGCTTGTCAATGTCCTTCTTGAACTGTAAAGTCCAGAACTGGTCAATATTCCAGATGAGGTCTGACTAAAGCAGAACAGGATGGCACTACTGCTTCCCTCAATCTGGACACTATATTCCTGTTGATTCAGCCATGAACTGCATTGGATTTTTTGTCTGCTTCATCATATTGTTGACTCATGTTTAGCTTGTGGTCTGCTAAAACCCCTAGATCCTTTTTGTTTGTACTGCTTTCATGCCAGGTTTCACCCATTCGATAACTGTAGATTTCATTTTTTTTCCTGCTTAGACATAATACCTTACATTTCTCCCTGTTGAAATTTATTTTGTTAGTATTGGCCCAGCTTTTCAACCTTTTGAGGTTTTTGATCCCATCCTCTGGAGAATTAGCTACCCTTCCTAATTAGGTGTCATTGCAAATTTGATAAGCTCGCCTTCTCAATGTATCTAGACATTGTTTATTTTAGAAAAGGAGTTGGTCAGAACTGTCCATTGCAGCCAAGATGCACCATTCTTGGATCACTTTGTGGCTGATTATTTGCTAGATATTGTTCCCCACTCCATCCTTTCCTAATACTTGCTACTGTCTTCAGAACACCTTAATGCAAATGACAGATGCCCCAGCAACACATTTATATTAGGGAACTGCCACTATAAACATGGAATGAGTCATATCGTAAAGATAAATCTGGTTTATAAGAAATTCCAGCACATCAAAACCTAGGTGCATGGAGACAATACACACAGATCTCCTTATGTTATTTGTAATGAGAAACTGGAGTATAGCTTGGGGGCATGGTGGGCCCCTGTGGTTATCAAGCTCCTCAAACACTCACTCTGAATTAGGTGTACGATATGTACACATCAGCTTTCACCGGGGAGGGGGGGGGAGGGGGAGCAAATGTATATGTTGTGCTTAATGCAAGTGGCTACTGAGATCTGTAGCATTGATTGAAAAAGTGGTATTTTGCCTAAAGGCCCTTTATGAATGGATGTTTCACATTGACTTCAAGGGGACTGGAGCATGCAGGGAAGGGGGGTGTTTGTAACATGCCTCAGCTAATGCTTTTATTTTTGTAGGCAACCTAGGAATGAGTTCTAAAAGCTGCAGGTTCATTTTTCTCTGTTCAGAACACTGAGTGTTTCCAGACTGTACTCTTATCATACCACCAAGCAACCCTATTCATTGTATGAAAGCTTTACACAACCATCATATTCCATTGATAATCCTCTTTTGTTTTTTTCTGTTTCTCCCCCATTTTTCCTTGCTGCAGAAAACCTACTAAGGAAGGAAGAAAGGACTGAATAACTCCATGGCACCTTCTAATTGCTAGCATGAGGAGATCTCTGTTGGTACATACCTTCTACGTACCTCACCAAAGTGCACATCCCATGATTCCTTAGATGTGACTGGTGTAGTTGAAATATATGGCCTTGTATCCTCTTAGAACAAGATGGGAATCATGTCTCCCTTCAGATGTTGTCAAACTGTAATTCCCAGCATTCTTCAAATTGTCTATGCTGGCTAGGGCTGCTGGGAGCTGCCATCCAACAACAATTGAAGGCCCGCAGAATCCCCATCCCTGTAATAGGACAACAGCCCACCTCTCAGACATGAGGAAACTTTTGATAGCACACTTAAATGTTTTCCACCATACCTAGGAAGAAAATCAGCAGTGAGGACCCTTCCCGGCATAACCATAACCATTGTAACAGCACTTCCTTTTTAACCTTCTAAAGGTGAAGCTGCACAAACTGGCTGAGAAGCTTCAATGCTTGATTGGGACTGAATTTCAGTAGTGCTCTGAGGTAATTTTGTACTCTGGATTGCATGTTTTTTAACTGAAAGTCTATTCTTTGGATGACAATGTTTATTACACCACTTCAAGATGTTGTAAGCTTGGCCTGTAGCATTTGAGAGACCTCTTGGTCATTCTCTTGAGACAGGTCCTGGGCCTTTGCCCCAAAGTCCTTTCACAATAGTATTATTGCTGATGAGTCTACAGTTTGAAAAATGTGTTGATAGCCATTTCCCTTCTAGTTCAAGACCTTTTCTCCTTACGAATTTCTAAAACTGGAGGATGTAAATGTTGAATTTTTAGACAGGGCTTTTGAAGGTCTCTTTCCCAAGGTTGAGTTTTCTTCCTGAATTTAAATCCTGTTTTAGGTGTGAAGAGACTAATAGGGGTTGCAGACTGCCAGAAATAGTGCAAATTGAGTCCATTTTTAGGGTTAGGGTTAGTGCTAGGGAATCATGGGAATTGTTTTGGTTTTTTTCTGAGACATTGAGCCTTCTCTGTCAGAGAGCTCTGGTGCCACAATAAAATACAGTTCCCATGATTCCCTAGCACTAACCCTAACCCTAAAAGTGGACTCAATTTGCACTATTTCTGGCAGTCTGCAACCCCCCTAAGCAAATACCACATATGAGGAATAATGGGGACGGCCTAAGACTGATGAAAGTTATTTGACCTTTACAGTCAGCAAAAGCATCTGATGGGCAGGCACTTAATGGGGAAATCAAATAAAGTGACTCCAGCCACTTTTTAAACATCCGCAGGGGAAACGCTACACATGTTACATGCTTTTCATTTCCACAGTCCAACAGCAGCTACAAAATAATGGCTCCAGGGAAAACAGACCCATCATCATCTTCAGAACACTTGTTTCTCTCAGCTTTAGCACTAGAGTCTTTTTGCGCTTTTTAGTCTTTAAGAGGAGTGAGATGGAAGTTTGCAGGATTTGTAAAGGGAGGGAGGGAGGGAGGGAGGGAAGGAGAAAAGAAGAGGAGAAGGTAAAGAAGGACACAGTGGTGAAAGCAGCCTCCACCCTACTGCTTTCCAGATGTCCTGGACAACAGCTCCTATCATCCATAAATAAGGGAGGTTATATTCTAAAACATCTGGAGAGCACCCAAGTTGGGGAACACTACTTCAGAATCATACCTTGAGTTGTGTAATGAGTTTATTGTGTCCTGTGTAACAAAATAGGATTTTAACTGACTGGATGGACATGCATCTACCTTCTTCTATGGAGGTGTTAAGATCTAGGGTTTGTCTTTGTTGTTGTGTGCCTTCAAGTCATTTCCAATTTATGGTGACCCTAAGGCAACCTTTTCATGAAGTTTTCTTGTAAGATTTGTTCAGAGGGAGGTTGCCATTGCCTTCCCTTGAGGCTAAGAGTATGTCACTTGCTTTTAGGTCACCCAGTGGCCTTCATGGCCAAGCTGGAAATCAAACCCTGGTCTCCAGAGTCATAGTCCAACACTTAACCATTATGTCACACTGGCTTTCAATTGAGCCTTAGCTCAATTTCATAGTGGGTCACCCAGGTGACATACAGGATGATTTAGCCCAAATCTGGGCCTTTCCAGCACCTCAGGAAAGTGGGGATTTAGTCTAGATCTTGGTGGAAAATCCAGATATTTGTTTGTGGACAATGCTCCATAGCAACATTGAAGTGGAGCCAGGGTTGGGAGGAGTTCTTGGTGGACGAGAATGACAAAGGAAATGGTGGGACCACTGACCAGTAACCATGGTAAAATGCTTTTAAAAATCACAATGAAAAGATATAACTACTCAACACCTATTTTGCTTCTGTTTTCCCCCCAAAAGTGGACTGTGGGCTTTCATGCATCAGCAGAGACCTTGACAAGGAATCCATGTTGCAAATAAAAATTGATAATCAGTTAGTCAGGAATCACCTAGTTAACCCACATGAGATCAAATCTGCAGGGCCAGATGAAGTGCATCCCAGAGTATTGAAGGAACTTGCTAACATAGGCCCAATGCAGACTGGCCTAAAGGGTCAGCCTGGGGGTGGAGTTGGGGTGGGGCAACCGCACACCAACCACCCTGACTCCGCCCCAATGCTGTTGTCACACCGTGCACCCGACCGCATGGTGCGCTGCGTCAGGGCGCCCTGTTGGCACAGCATGCACACACTCTGCGCCAAAGGAGTTCAAAAGAGCCACGGCGGTGGCTCTAAGGGTGGCTTTTTGCAGCCCCCAAAAGGAGTGCCATTTGCCAGCTCTTTTTGGAGCAGCAAAAAGGAGGATCAGGGCCACGGCATGTGGTTGCTGCGGCCCTGATCTGGTACTCCCAGGGGTGGCACAGAGCCACCCCTTATGGGCCATCTACATTGGCCCATACTTGCAGGACCACTTGCCATCATTTTTGAGAAAACTTGGAGAACGAGCGAGGTACCAAAGTATTGGAGAGTTGTGTTAGTTATATTAAAGCAGGGGTAGGCAACCTTTAAGGGCCAAGGGACTTCAGCTCCCAGAAGCCTCAGCCATGTTGGCCAATAGTCCCATGTTGGCCAATAGCTCCTGGGATTCTGGGAGCTGAAGTCCCTTGGCCCTTAAAGGGGAAAGGTTGCCTACCCCTGTGTTAAAGCATTCTAAAATGGAGATATAGGCCAGAATCTGTTGGTATCATACACATATGTAGAAGATGGAGTGAACTTGTTTTCTGATGCTCCAGAGCCTAAAATATGAACCAATGGACTCCAGTTATAAGAAAAGCAATTCCACCTAGACACTAGGAAGAACATCTTGATAATAAGACAGTGCTCAACAGTGGGAGGGACTGCCTCAGCAGATGGTGGATTTTTTTTTTCTTTTGGAGGTCTTTAAAGAAAGCCTGAATAGCTATCTCTCAGGATGGCCATTGCAGTCCCTTCCAACTCCAGGATTCTGTGTGATTGTACAAACAGCCACTGTGGATTCCCCAGTGTGCAAGAGAACAACAGACAGACATGCTGGCTGATGCACAATTGGTTATGCAATTTGGTTTTCAACAGAAGGATGGTGTCGCTCCGCCATCATGTAACTATGCAAGTATAGATTTACATCTAGCAAGCAGTTTTGTCCTACTGTTTCCTGATGGAAAGAATACTTCTCCAGAGAGATTGTGTGAAAAATAAATTTATTTATTAGACAATTTATATCATACCTTTATTGCACAAAGAGTAATCTAAAACACCTAACAGAGACAAATAAAAATCAAACAAGATACAAAATCAAAAACAGATCAAAACAGCAACAGGATTAGAAAATGAGAGGAACAATACAGGTAGGCTTCCCTTGGGAAGGAGTTTCTCAGTGAAGGTGTCATGAATGTAAAAGTCTTGATGTTAATATTTAAAAGTCTTCAGTTAGTCAATATTTACTGTAAACTAGGGGTAGGGGGTGTGTGGCCCTCCAGATGACATTGCTGGGCTTCACTTCCCATCATCTCCTATTATTGGTAATGATGGCTATAGCTAATGCAATTTGTAATGCAACAACATCAGAAGAACTGTATGTTCTGTAACCCTTACAAACCATTTTTAAAGAGATGAAGCAAACTAAAATATTCCAGTTTCTGTCGAGCATTGGAATAAAATATGGTTGTACAGTTGTCATGCCGAACTGTTAAAAAATGTTGGGACAAAGTTCTGGACTGGCTCTCACATATGAATAATGAAACCATCCATTCCAAGGATACTCTTCTATTATTCTCAATCTTTGGTGGAGAAAATGAGATACTATAATGGAAATTTCTAATTACTATACTATTAGGTGTTACAAAATGATTGCTCCAAAGTATGGTTAATCACACTTCCTGAAAAACTGACTTAGCATTCTAAATTGACAACAGATGAGATAAAATAAGATCAGTTCAAAACAACCTGGTTTCCTTTCATTTTATTTATGTTGGATCTCAAATCATTACAAGGACCTTTGAAACACCACCTGAACTTGTGGTAAAACAAATTTAAACACAGTCATAAAAACATATTTCTCAATCAGTCTTATACTTAGTCTCAAAATTGTTATAATTGACAAGATATGCAATAAGAACATGAACAATGTTCATTATACAATGCTTTAAACACCACTTTGGGAGTTGCGAGATTGGGAGGGTATACAACTCAAAACCATGGCTTCCTTGATTTAATCAATCCACCTGTAGTGCAGTCTCCCTCTTTTCTCACTGCTTTCCACTTTTGCAAGCATTATCCTCTTTTCCAGTAAGTCAAATCATTTCATGATATGTACAGTAGCTATATCATCCCGTCATTATTGTTGTTATACAACTCTCTTGTTATTTTGGGGCAGACATAAAACTGTAACAACAGTGTAATGTTAGTGGAGTAAAAATCACTGCTAGTGTATTTGCTCTGGATTGCACCAGCTAATGTGTAAGATGTTGGAAGCTCAGGTTGTGCAACTGTCTGTGTGAGAGATTATACAACCAGTTGAGGGAGACATTGTGAAATTGGTTGTACAAAAGATTGTGCAATCCCAGTGGATGCCACCCTCATACTAACTCTGCAGATATACAACTGCTAAAGCAACAGGCCTTGTTCCAACGCAATGACATAACTAGATACAGGTCATAATATCAACCTGAGAAAGCCCTCTGGAAAACTGAACAGCTGGATTTCTGTGAGGGAAGAAAGTTAGGATATAAATGTATCAATCAAAGCAGTCCCAACAGATGACCTCCAAAGTAGGAGTCTCTACCACTCTCTAAGGGAGAGTGTTCCACTGTCGAACAACTCTTACTCTCAGGAGGTTCTTCTTAATGTTTAGGTGTAATCTCTTTTCCTGTAGCTTGAATCCAATGCCTCCTGTTCTAGTCTCTGGAGCAGCAGGAAACACGCTTCCTTCTCCCTGAATATGACATCCTTTCAAATATTTAAAGATGGAGCAAGCTTCATTTCTGATTCAAATTACAAAAGAAGAGATGCTGGTTAAATGTTAGGAAGAACTTATTTACTGTAAGAAATGTTCAACAGTGGAATAGACTGCCTCAGAGGATGATGGACTCTTCTTTATGGAAGTCTTGAAACAGAGGTTGAATCATAGAATCATAGAATTATAGAGCTGGAAGAGACCACAAGGACTTTCCAATTCAACCCCCTGCCATGCAGGAAATCACAATCAAAGCATCCCCGACAGATGGCCTTCCAGCCTCTGTTTAAAGACCTCCAGGGAAGGAGACTCCACTGTACTCTGAGGGAGTGTGTTCCACTATTGAATAGCTCTTACTGTTAAGAAGTTCCTCCTAATGTTGACTTTTCCTGTAGCTTGTATCCATTGTTCCATGTCCTATTCTCTGGAGCAGCAGAAAACAAGCTTGCTCCATCCTCAATGTGACACCTCTTCAAATATTTAAAGAGGGCTATCATATCCCCTCTTAACTGTCTCTTATCCAGGCTAAACATACCCATCTCCCTAGGTCTTACCTCATAGGTCATGGTTTCCAGACCCTTCACCATTTTGGTTGCCCTCCTTTGGACACGCTCCAGTTTCTCCACATCCTTTTTGAATTGTGGTGCCCAGAACTGGACACAGTATTCTAGGTGAGGCCTGACCAAAGCAGAATAGAGTGGCACTATTAATTCCCTTAATCTAGATACTATACGTCTATTGATGCAGCCTAAAATCACATTAGCCTTTTTAGCTGTCGCATCACACTGTAGACTCATATTCAATTTGTGCTCTACTAGGACTCCTAGAGCCCTTTCACACATGGTCGTTTTAGGCCAGGTGTCCCTCATCCTATATCTATGCATTTAAATTTTCCACCCTAAGTGCAGTACTTTACATTTCTCGCTGTTGAAATTCATTTTTTTTTTTAGCTTTGGCCCAGCTTTCTAATCTATTAAGGTCTTCTTGAATTTTGATCCTGCCCTCTGGGGTGTTAGCTGCTGCTCCTAATTTGGTGTCATCTGCAAATCTGATAAGCATGCCTTCTATTCCTTCATCCAAGTCATTGATAAAGATGTTGAATAGCCCTGGGCCCAGGACAGAACCCTGTGCCCCCTCCCGGTCACTTCTCTCCAGGATGAAGAAGAGCCATTGCTGAGCACCCTTTGGGTTCAGCCAGTCAACCAATTACAAATCCACCCGGGCATCCTTCACAAGCGCTGTAATTGTGTATTCCTTTATGGCAGAGGGTTGAACTAGATAGCCCTTGCAGCCCCTTCCAGCTCTAAGATTTTATGATTCCATGAATGGATTTTCTAAAAACCAAGTGCTGTGGGTAAGGGCCTCAATTCTCCATTGGTTTGATGGTGATAATCATTCTCTTTCTTCCTTTAATCCATGCATATTGTTAAAATCATCAGTGCTGGTAAGCATGTCTTCTGATGCATTTGAACTGTACCTTGAATAATGGGCCCCATTTTTCATGGAGGTCTCTGGGCACAATGGTTAGATGAAGGAATAACAATAATTAAGGAAAGCAGGCTCAGTAATAATTGTAAGCAAAGTAATTAAGAACCAAATAAATTCAGTGCACACATATAATTAGAACACAGGTAAACACGTTGGGCATTTGTAAGATTGGGGAACAGAGTAGCAGAGTGTTGAGAATACAGAGACTGAGATATAAAATTAGCCACCGTGAAATGTTTTCCACTTGGTTTATGCTTGTCCAGCTCTGACTGGTGTAACTTATAATTAGCGTCTCTGCCTACACTAGTGGGGTTCCAAAGAACTGTGGATTAAGGAGAAACTCTAGAATTTCTCAGCACCTTGACAAGCTACAACCTGAAATGCTACATTTAGTCCATTAAAGTTTTTTTTTTCCTTCCCCCTTTCACGGTGACATTTTAGTGCTGCTGGGGAAATTTGCCATCTTGCCATTTATCATTTTCAGGGCATGGATAGAAGAAAGGAGGTTGCTATGAAGAACACAAATAAAATGGATTGCATGTATAGAGGTGAGCTGAAGAAAGCTGATAAATACACTCCCCTGAATGTCAGCAAATGTCACTTGAGAAGCCATTTGCTGCTGCCATAAGAGCCTCATGAACCAACAAAGAAGAGCAGCAAAACCAAGCAGAGCAGGCTGGGCGTATTCACTTCCACATGAATAAGCAATGAGCGTGCTCAGAAGTTACACCAGAGAAGTTGTTAAACTAGATAGATGAAGCTTTTCATTCCAACCTTCCTTAGAGTACCATATCCTTAGAGGAAACAGAGAACAAAAGGGACATCTTTGTCATGAATTGGGAGGATTTAAACATTTTCTCCATTTAATTTTGTTCTCACCTCCTTAAAGGAATAGCCTTACTGAATAACTGCAAGTCCTCTGGGTAGCACACACATTACACTGCAACTGAACCTCTGTATTTTCAGGACCAAATAAGAAGTTGGGAGCACAGACAACATAATACATCACCACCTACTGTCTGGAGGTGCTTCATACTCACCTTTTTGTATGGACAGTCTCTGTGCTTCCTTCTCTTCTGTAAGAATAAACCTTTGTCTGAAAATTTTGTGCCTCTGGTAAAACTGGAGAATGTTTAGAAGTGATTTCCCCTTTGTATTCATGACAGAGTTTGATTTTTTTCTATTCTATGAATGCATTAAAAACCCTTGGCGTTTCTGTCAACAGTTATAAGAAGATGGAAACTGATCTCTTATCTTTCCAAGCAGAGCACTATCTGTAGCGGAGTCACTAGGGTTGGTGTCACTCACTGCAGGAACTCATGGTGTCATCCCTCCATTGACTTCCTCCCATACCAAATCATACAGAATCCTTAGTAATGTTGTGGGTTTTTTTGTACTAATCTTACTCACAAATCATAATTCCTGTATATTACTGAATGGCAGTTGTGACATAAACAACTAGAAAAATTAACATTATATTTTTAAATTACAGTATCATAGGAACAGGCTAAATGTATGTACATGCACATTGTTTCATGTAGTTAAAGTGAAAATTTGGTAAGATGAGATTTTTTAAAGAATATTTTTTTAAAAAAATAAATAAATTTTGAATTAATATATATATATATATTTAAACCTCTGAGGCCTCTCCTTTCTCCTCCCACCAAACCTCACCCCCACTCACCCCATCTCTTCAGCATTTTAAAAGGAATGCAAATGCTACAATCCATTTCTACTAAAAGGCAGATGTGTGGGGAGGAATGGTGTCACTCCCCCCAGAGCAGGGGTAGGCAACCTTTTTGAGCTGGGGGTCGGGTTGCTGTCCCTCAGACAATTGGGGGGCCGAAGCACCAAAAATAAATAAATAAATAAATAAATATTTTTTAAAAAATTAAAAAATTAAAAAAATATGCATGCACACTCTCTCAGAAAAGCCATGGCAAAACCCCTGTGGAGATTTTGCCAAGAAAAAGTAATAACAACAATAATCAATATCATCATAGCGGGCGGCGGCGGCGGCGGTGGCAAGACCAGCCTGGGGCTGGTCCAAAGGCCTCGGGGGGGGGGGCGCATCCAGCCCCCAGGCTTTAGGTTGCCTACCCCTGCTCCAGAGTGTCACTTGGTGCGGTCTGCATCCCCCACACACCCTGAGTGATGTTTTTGCTATCTGATGTTTCCTCTTTCCTTTCCAGGGCTATCTGCCTGATCAGAATGATGATCATCACCTTCATCTGTTTAGATATGGGTCCAAAAGTTAAAACAAAATTTAAAACATATTATAAGTACATATAATAAACACAGAAGGGAAAGACGGAAAAAGAAAATAAATGTGCAAATGAAGAGGAAGAAGAAAGAAGAGAATGCATCCATACAGGAGGTTTTGAGAGATAAAAGAGCTTCATTTTACAGATGGGGCATTTTCATTGAGGAAGAAAGAATGGAATCTGCTCTAAAGCTACAAGATCTCAGCTGAGATTATCTTCTTAGCCACTATGCTACAATATTTCACATTCTCATCATGAACATGCCTCCAAAGATCTTAAGCAAGGCTGCATGCTAACAGCCTGAAAGGCTATTAGCTTTCTTGGGTTCTTCAACATCCTCAGAGGAAATCTGGAAGCCCTTCATCTTTCCTGTCAACTGATAGCATGTCCTCAAGACTTAATGTGGGCATATTGATTGCTGTGCTGGAAACAATGACATTTTGCCATCAGTGCACAAAGAATATTCTCATGTGGCAAGGAGGTAAACCAAGCAAAGATTTAGGACTGAGGTAAGTACATTTATGATACATTTTACAACAGCATAGCTTAAATTATTAGTTATATAGAGAGCAATGTCTAAAGTCTGCAGTCTTGAGCCAAAGTTGTAAATCAGTTGTTCATTACAACTAAAATAAGCCTAGTTAGGGCCAGCAAACTAGATTCAGGCCAAAACCATATTCCAGCCTAAGAGAATATGTAACTTTCTTGCCCTTAGAAATCCAATTGCTTCACACTCAGAACAAAATTCAGTATATTTTGAAATAGTAGATATTATTATAACCTGATCTTAAAACTCATACAAATTGCTCTCAGTTCTGTTTTGATAAAATATATTTATACCTATGAATATACAAATATGTCTTTGGGCATATTTGAGATAGATGGTACTCAAAAGGGAGAAGGGAATGTTTAAAGCTGCCCAATGTTAAGCCAGACTATTTGTCCATCATGCATCCAGAGTGCTCCTCCAAGAGTGAAGGTCTCAGGTAGTTTTGATAAAAGCTTTTAGGCTGCATCAATGATAAGCAATGTAATCCTAATTCTAATATATACTATTGGGTATTAAGGGAGCCAGTGTAGTGTATTCGGTGTTGGACTCCAGGAGACCAGTCTTCAAATCCTTGCTTAGCCATGGAAACCTACTGAATGACCTTGGGCAAGTCCCACTCTCTCAGCCTCAAAGGAAGGCAATGGCTTTTGAATAAATCATGCTGAGAAACTCTCATGATAACTTCATCTTAAGGTCCTTATAAATATAAAATTAATTTAAGACACAATGACAACATTAAACATAGGGCATTAAGATTTGCCATAGGATGCTTCTGCTGGCAGAAATACCAAAGGACGTTGGGCAAGGGATGAGCCAGATTAAAGTAATTAGGGGCAATGCCAGTTGGTGGCTTCCATGTCATACGAACCTGCTGGAGTCCTAAGATCTTCTGGGGAAGGTTTTGTCTCAGTCTCACCACCGTCACAGGCTTGTCTAGTGAAGACACAAGAGAGAGCCTTCTTGGTGGCTGCTCTTGCCCTCCGGAATGCCCTTCCATGAGATGCAAGGCTGCCCCCCTCCTTCCTTGCCTTTCATCAGCAAGCAAAAATGGCTTTATTCAGGCAGGCTTTTGATGTATAATCATGGAGTGGCTTGGGTGTTTGTTATATAGGGTGGGTATCATGGTTTTAGTGTGGTTTTAATATCTGTAATTTCATATTGTTTTTAGATGATATTTTTAATTGTTTTGTTGTAATATGTTTTTAGAATTTTTATTTATTTTTATAAGCCGCCTTGGGTCCCTTTCAGGGAGAAAGACGGGATAGAAATAAAATAAATAATAAATAATAATTAAATAATTGGGGATCTAGTTTGGGTTTCATTTTACTTTAAAAGAGCTATCTGAGGTGCTCCAGTGATATGGAAGCCATTGGTTGCCACTGTGTCAGCTTGGGCTAAATTCCAAAAACTGGGGCGCCTTTATGCAAGCATGCTGTTGGAGTGCTAGCTTCATGCTCTAACACAGAGGTGGACAATTTCAGAGTGGACCAAGGACATTTCTTGCTCTTCCTCCCCTGAGTAAGCCACTCCAGTGAGTCCAACATGACCAGATGTGGCATCACATCATTTCCACTTTCATTTTTGGCCAATTTTCAGCTGATTCTAGGGGAGGTTTGGGGGCATGTGGAGGGCTTGGACTGCTATTTTGCAGTAGTACTTGGTTCATTTTGGGTGCATTTCAGGGGGAAGAATCCAACATATTTAAATTAGGGGAAGGGTCTGGGGGTTGATGTGATCAAGCAAGTGTGACCAAGGTCAGAGGCAATGGCCTCAAGGTACCATCCACTTCTTCCTTTGCTCTGTAACTGGAAAATAAGGCCAAGATGGGTAGTAAATGTTACCAAACCTGGGAGAAGGTGGTGGAAGAGAACTGTATGGCCTTACTTTTCCCTGGAGTATTTCTGCCTTGACTTCCAGCAATCTGGAAAGGCTACTTGGCTTGGGAGACATGGCCTTACTCTTGGCCTTACTCTTGGCCTTACTCTTCCCTGGAGTATTTCTGCCTTGACTTCCAGCAATCTGGAAAGACTACTGGGCTTGGGAGACATACAGCCTAAACTAAAACTTTTTGTATTCAATGGAAGTTCCCCAGCCATGGACCAACTAGACATGATCCTGCTTAGCTTCCAAGACCAAGCAGGATCTAGTATTCAACACCAAATAGACGTGGCATGGTGTAGTCTCAGGTCCAAATGCCTGCTTCTTATGGCTGGGGTAGGTGCTGCCCAAACAATCTCTACAAACATATCAGTATGGGCCTTTGCAGACTGCCAGAAATAATGCAGCTTGTCCAATTTAACTGCCCTGGCTCAGTGCTAAGGAATCATGGGAACTGTAGTTTAGTGTGGTACCAGAGCTCTCTGACAGAGAAGGCTCAGTGTCTCAGAAAAAACTGCAATTCCCATGATTCCCTAGCACTGAGCCAGGGCAGTTAAAGTGAACTCAAGCTTCATTATTTCTCACAGTAAGGCCCTATGTGTATGAGAAAGTGAGCTAGGAAGAGAGAAAGACCTAGGCTGGATGATGCATTTCTGGCAGTAGGCTGTAAAATGCCTAACTATTCTGAAGATACCAGATCCTGTCTGATCTTGGAAACTAAGCAGGGTTAACCCTGGTTAGTATTTGGATGGGAGACCATCAAGAAACACCAGGTACTATAGGTTGTATTTCAGAGGAAGGTGATGACAAACCATGTCTATGTTTTCCTTGCCTAAATCAAAGTCTATAAAATTAATGGAGTCACCATAAGACAAGAAGCAACTAGAAGGCACAGACACACACCACTTAACATGGGGACCAGATTCAACAAAAAGATGAAAATGAGACCCTTATGTCCTAATCACTCTTGTTTATGAGATGGCTACTATAAAACCTGTGGACTTTTAATTCTGCTGAAACAAGACAGATAAAACTACTTTATTTCTTAATGAAGTGTGCAATTACTGTGGGAGTTGCTTCCACAAGTTACAGCAATGGCCACAAGCTTCAGTGGTTTTCAAAGGAGACTGGACAAACTGATAGAGGATGACACTTTCAGTGGCTGCTAATCATGATGGACATATTTTTCCCATGGGTACCAGAGGGAGAGGATGCCTCTATATATCAGTCAATGAGGAACATGAGTGGGAGAGTGTTGTTGCATTCAGCCTGCTGGTGGGGTCCCTGGTCAACTAGTAGCCCACTGTGAAAAAATCCTGGATATGATAGATTTTTAGCTTCACTCTTCCTGTATTCCTTAATTTTATTGAGGCAGAAAATTATTCATCCTTGTTCACATATGTTTCCACATGTAACAGTGTTACTGTATCTTTGTTATTTTTCAGCCTTCAGTTAGGGATGGAACAGACAGGTCAAATAAAGCAGTTTCTGCCTGCTTCATAGGCAGGGTGTTTAGATGATGCACACCTTCAAAGTGGATGGAAAATGCATTGAAGCCATGCTCCAGGGCTAAAACCCAGAGCAAAAAGATGGTGGGATAATTGGACTTAGTGCGGAAGATGTGCACCTTTGTTCCTGCATATAAACACTCAGCTAACCCTAAGCCTAAAGCTGCATTTAAGCACACAGGTGCAGGTGAGCATTAAAAAAGGACAGAGCTGGCATATCCAAGCGGTAGGGGCAGCAATGCAAAAAAAGTGAAAGTGTGATGTAATTGATGTAATTACAACATACACAAACCAGACAATCCAAGAAGGGGCATGGGGTGAAGGGGGCCCCATGATTGCACTTTGCCAGTGTTTTACTGGGCACACCAATGCTCTGATGCCCTGTAGCAGATGAGGATCACAGGTGCAACTATGTGACCGGTCAAAGGGGTGGTCATCCAATGGGATGACATCTAGGCAGCAGGCAGTTGCTGGCATTGTGTTTGTGCAATGGTTCACATGCATGGTGGAGAGGTGACAAAAAAATACTCAGTGGCATGGCTTGACACCACACCGTGCTGTTGGGTTGTGTGCATTCAGGCTGTTTTGGCAGCAGCCAGTGCAAAAAGCAGGGTTTTGACCCACTTTGGAAATGGCAAATTCGAATCACTTTTTCCTGCCCATCTCTTCCAGGTCTTAATCTTTGAGAGCTTCTTAGAATTAGGAAACTGTTGAAATGGTAGGATTTGGTTGTGCACTTATAGGTTTCCCCTCCTATTTTTAAAGATGTAAAGGCATGCACCAAGCTCTATTGATACAAATAATACCAGCAACAGCATTTAACTTGTTACCACATGGTAGGCATGATGGTGAAGTGCACAACAATTATAGGCCAGCTTGTCCAGGCATGGTATGGGAGTTTCAATGCACACAAGAAGCTCCTTGCTTGATATGGCTTCTGGACAGCAGCCAGTTAGTACATGCATTCCTTTGCATGAATGGCTCTTGCATCACTGAAACTGATAAGGATCTCCATATGTGCTAAAACTTAGTTGTGTACAGATTGCACCTTGATTCATGGATAGTGCTGGCTGCATTATTTGGTTATCATATACATTTCTCTTTTGAAATAATGGAACAAGTTGTATTATGAGGGAGCGGAGGACAAAATCATACCCTGTCTTTTTAAACCTAATAGTCAAATATTGTAATGCTAGCTAACCAGACATACTTGTCTGTTAAGAGGTTATTTGGTTTGGTTTGAAATAAATATGAATATTAATGACAAAAATGTGATATTTTGTATGTGTTGCCTTTTTTTAACAGAGAATTTTCTTTCTTCAGGCCTCATTGGCATTCAATACAGCTTACTTCTTTTGAATCATATTTATAAAATAAACTACAGTATAATTAAACCAACAAAGCCAATCTTTCTTTAAATGTTTAATAGCTCAATTTTTCACACTATAAATTTGTTTTATTTTTTAAAAGATGGGAAGACGTAGTTCTGCCTCAATTCAGTTGTTCTGTTTCCTTTTCCTTTCTAATACTTCTTTGCATCTTAAATCGGTGCATATCTAATTTTTGACAACTATTGATTATTAATAAAGTGCTCATGAAAGACATGCTTCATAGTGTCTTCAACAAGAATAATGTTTTTGTTAATGGGAAGTGTAACATATCTTGACAGATACAATATATAAAACATACTTCTCTTTCCCCTCCTCCAGCTCACATAATTGCTAATGTTGTGGTACTTACTAGTGAATACACAGGAAGTGGCTCAACAGATATGGCAGGTAATAATCAGAGTGGATGTTATTTTATAAAATGTAACTAAAAATATTTTAATGATATAAAAGCAATAGATAAATAAAAGCAATTACATTTAATTTGGCTTTCAGCTTGTGAGCAATTTTTTGTTAGCTTTAATAATGGAGAAAGCTCATGCAGAAGGGCTAATGGTAGATTTGGTGTTAGCACTATTCATCAGAGTTTCTAAGTAGTACTTAGCCTGGGATATTTCCCAAGTAAAGGTAAAAATATTCTCAAGGAGGGAACCTAGGACAATAATGCATTTGCAAATATTTCTCAAAAATGTGCAACTTGATGGCATTCTTCTCAGGAGTTTGCAAATGTTACCATTGATTAAAATAATGCATAGGCTTTGTAAAGATAAACAAAAGGGGAATTCACATGAACAAGAGTGAGCTGCATTAGGTACTTCTGTAGGAGTTGTATGAGAGTAAAGGCCTATTTCTGTGCTATTCATATGCCCTTTATACTCATGGGTATAGTCTCAAGGTTTTCTCCACAAGCAGAACATTGCTTATTGAAGCTACAGGGAGATATCTCAAAATTTCTTTCCAAGTTTGGCATTTTTTTTCCAGGAAGAAGGTGGGCCTAAGACATTTTGCTACCTGCTACAAAGGCCAAGATGTCAGCCCACATACACACTCCTCATACAGAAGCCAGCTGGATGGGCAAGAGAACCTTACTTCCACACTGGTGATGGCTATATTCTGCCATTGCAATTGCATTCTACTTATGGAACTCCTAAATGACAAAAATCCAGTTTTCCTCTATAGTTCTGTCTTTCAAATATATAATTGGTGCCTGAAAGACAGAACTATAGAGGAAAACTGGATTTTTGTCATTTTGTCATATATGTATGTATGTGGAAGTTCACATTTTGTCATATATGTATGTATGTGGAAGTTTTCAGAGAATGAGCAAGTGCTGACTGTGTCTTTTACTTGTTTGTATTGCTGGTATCGTAGCAGGCACTAATTCTGTGATATTAGTTACTGGTAATTTTAGGGTGAATTATTAACTTCATGATACTTGCAATTTTGGCTATGTTTTTATGTAAACTGAACTCTAATGAGGAAAGGTGGGATACAAATAGAATAAAGAACAACACATGAAGCATCAAGCCACTTCAGGGGAACACTCAGAGTATTCATGAGATTGGAGGGTAGGCTGTCACCATGGCCCATGCATACTCTGTCCCTTCTGCTTGAGGCAGTTGCTTCACTTTGCCTTACGATGGGGCTGGAATCACCTAGGAAAGCTATGCCTTTAGAAAATAAATGGGCATTTATCAATTTTTTACCAGATGTTCCTTGGAATATTTCCTGAAAAAAGATGAACAGTGCTGTCACCCCTGGGCTTTATCCCGTGGCAAAATGTCCTGCACAAATCATACTGGAATGTATCCAGAGTGGTATTTCCATGGGGAGAAAGATTCCTTCTATGCATGAAAGGAATTTGGATCCTGTGAAGGCTTCCCCACTGGAGAAAGGCAGTGGGAAGGTGAGACTTTCAGATTTCCCCTTTCCCTCTGCATCAGCTTTCATGCTGCTCTGGAGGAGGGTCTCCTAGCCCTCTGGGGTGGCTTGTCAGGGAGCATAGGATTCTGCAAGAGAGAAAATGGAAATGGAAAAAAGGCCTGTCTGTGTCCAGCCACTGAATTACATAGGAGCTATGCATGAGCACAGCTACAGAATGTTAATTTATTTCAATGGTAGCTGGGCTGAATGAGTTACCGGGGGCCAGAAACATCTGACAGTAGTAATAATGGGGTGAGTTGTTTTTGTTTTATTTTGGTTTTTGAATGGAGAAGGATACTAAGACTAGAGGGCTCCTTGTCTTTTCTCCTGTAATAGTGGCTCACAGTACAGTGAGCCCTTGGTATCTGCAGGGATTTGGTCACAGGACAACCTGTGCATACCAAAATCCATGAATGTTCAAGTCCCATTGAATACAATGGCATAGTAAAATGGTATCCCTTTTCTAAAATGGCAAAATCAAGGTTTGCTGTTGGGATATATATATTCAAGCAGTGGCAGATTGAATCAGTGGATAAAGAATCCATGTATATGAAGGGCTGAGTGTATCATGGCTGAGATGGGAAAGATCATCCTGTCCTTCAGTTTCATAAAATCAGGTAAGATCAGATCCATTCATGACACCATCTGCATTGCATCTGATCCACTTCTAGCATAAAAATATGCTCATAGTGCATCCATATTTTGTGACATTTAAATATTATTTTTATGATTGCCAGTATCCTTTTGTGCTTTGAAAAGTTATCTCTTTGGGGAGAATGAGGGCTCCAACTGGAGATTCTGGAGCCTTTGGGCCCTTTTGGACTACAACTCCCAGGCTTAAATATCTGTTAGTCTCAACCAGAGTAGACCCATTGAATCAATGGGAACTTGATCATTCAAAAATTATGTGTATTACCCTGATTCAATGGGTTTACTCTAGTTGGGATTAACAGGCAGATTTTTGGCCTTGGAACTGTAATCCCAAAAGGACCTTTTACCATCCCTGCTTCTAAAACAATGATTCCCAGACTCTGTTCCTCCAGATGTTTTGGACTTCAGCTCCCAGAATCCCTGGCCATTGGCCAAAGTGGCTGAGGCTTCTGGAAGTTGAAGTCCAAAACACTTGGAAGACCAGAGTCTGAGAACCACTGTTCTAGAATATTGGAGACAATCTCCATACATTTCTATATGCCTCATAAACACTCATACACAGAAAGAACTGGCCATGCCATTACTATACTGGATGAACTTCTGAGGATTATCAGTAAGGATCCTATGACTGGAAAGCAAAGGACTCTGCCTGCAGTTCATTTAAAATATTTCCTATATTTACTGTAGATTACAGTGTTTCTTTGCCTTTAGTAAGTCACGTATTTAGCAAAGCAAAAAGCAGCTTCATTTATATACCGCTTCATATCGCGCTATTTATTGAACTGTTCCTATATTATCAAGATAATAATAATAATATAATAATAAGTTTTATTTATAACCCGCCCCTCTGCTCGGCAATCGGGGCGGCGTACATCAATTTAAAGATCATATGTATCTCATGAAAAGACTGATCTAATCAAGGGCAGCCAGTCAACCAGCTAAAATAACCTTTTATCCTTTCAAGTAAAAATAAAACAAAGTAATGAAATTCTAGCTACTCAGAATGCTGAATCTGCCCTCATCATTGTCCTTAAATTTGTTCTCTGACAGAAGCAATAATCCTTAGGCCCCTCCTACTGTAGAAATACAGTAGGCATCATTGTTAGATTCATTATTTAAAAGTGTTTCCAAGGTTACAAATTGCCGTCACTGTGAGCAACAGGTCCCTCTGAAGCGGTATCATTACAGATTAACTGCAAAATGTAGGATTATAATAAAAGGCATAAGGGATTAGGTGCACGGGGGAAATGTTAATAATAACTTGGATGCAACCAGTTTGTGTTGTGCAGGAGTTGGCTAAAGGCACATTTCCAGTGTTTGTGATATGTGTGTGTGTGTGGCTGGCTTGTGCACTTACCAAGAACTGCCTTATACTATGTAAAAACAGCTACCAACTTCATGGAAGGTAAAACAGGGTTGAACTTAATGGCATTTGTTAAGTGTTCTCCACAGGTAACATGCACTATTTGAGAATTATCCAGCTGACAGGAAAATCTGTCCCAATGATGTGGCAGTGGGTTATGATGACTGAAAATAGAATTCAGGTGAGGCTATGCCCAGCTAATGCCACAGTATGGAGAGATTAGTTCAAAATATACATGTGCGTATGTGTGGTATGCTGCAACCAGAGCTTGCAGGGTTAAAACTAGGACTTTTTTATTAACAGGACTGTAAGCCTGTCTGACCTTTGGTGAGCTTTCTCAGCCTTGGTGAGCTTTGTCTCCATTCCTTCACCTCCACAGGTGCATTTGGCAAGGATACAAGACATAGCCTTCTTGGTGGCTGCTTCCAAGTTGTGGAACTCCCTCCCATAGGAAGCTCACTTGGCCTCCTGTCTGTTCTCTTTCCATCAGCAGGTAAAAGCTGCTTTATTTAGGCAGGTTTTTGGCAGAAGGCTTTATTAATAGAGTGTGTAGTGCGTTTATCCTTCTTACAATGTTTTGATGTGTTTTTAAAACATCTTAATTTAGTGTTCCTAACAAAAATGTTAATGGTGTTCTAAAAACCTTTCTTCCAAATAGGTTTAAGCTGTATTTTGTTTTAAACTGCTGTAAACTGCCTTGGGTCTTGTACTGGGAGAGAAGTGACACATAAATTAAATAAATAAACAAAGAAAATGTTGTGCCATCATCCGCCACCTCTCTTGGACTCCTCTTTGAGTTTAACTGAAGGCCCTCTCTCCATCCACCATCAATTGGAGGGAGAGAAGGCAGAATGTGTGCTGTCTTAATCTTATTATGTTTATTTCAATATTGTATTTATTTTATATTTATAAGCCACCTTGATTGCTTAGGCAAAAGGCGGGATATAAGAAATACATTGTTGTTGTTGTTGTTGTTATTATTATTATTATTATTATTATTATTATTATTATTACTGCAATTCCCACAGTAACTGGAGGGGAAATGGGTTTCCCCAGGAATTATATGCTGTGATGAAATATGCCCCTCTGTAATCCAAAGTTTTTTGGGTGGCTTTATAAAAGGTAGAAATCAAAATTGCTAGAAATTGTTTTGACTCCTCGGCCAAAAGAGTGTATTTTTGGACTCTCTGTGGAGATCCTAGAAACTGTCCTGGTGCGGGAAAGCACTTCAACATTTACAACTACACCACTAGTGTCTGTGCCTATTGTAACAGGTCAATATAATGCACAACACCACACAGCCAAAATACTTAAATAGATGAACTGACCAGTTTCTGGCTGGTTTCAGTCAGGTTTGTTCACACAAGATGGGATGAGCCACACCTCACTGGCAGAGCATGTAGAAGGTGCCAAATTCGGTCCTCCATTTGAAAATATTAGTTGCAGGGAATACTATAGCAACCTATAGAGCTACTGCATGTCAGAGCAAAAAAATATGTAGTCAAAGCAGTGGTATCCATGTCAGTGGGGTGATGAATCTGCTCCAAGTTAAAGCGTAGAGAAGCTGATCAAGGAAATGCTGGAGCTATTGGGAGAAGGGTTTAGATTCAGTACTTTGGTCAGCTCCTTTACACCTGGAGTAGATTTACCATCTCTCTGACATATAGGAGCTACCAGCTGCTACTGGCTAGAAGATGGCCTTGACTTAGGATGTAGCCACACTGCAGAAATAAAGCAGTTTGACACCACTTTAACTGTCATGGCTCCCTCGATTTGTTGTTTGTTGAGGTATTCAGCCTGGTCTGGTCAGAGCACTCTGGTGCTTCACCAAACTACAAATCTCATGATTCTGTAGGATAGAGTCATGGCAGTTTTTAAAAAGTATCAAACTGCTTTATTTCTGCAGTGTGGATACACCTGCAGTGTAATACAGCTTCATATGTGCCATGAGTGACTCATGGAAAAAATGGGGGGCACCTCAAAACACCATTTGGTGACCACTGTTTGGTCCAGTAGTTTTTGCTACATGCAGAATTTATGCTCACACATACTTTGAATTCAAAGACATGGCTGTGTTCTGGAAAACTGAAACTAATTGAAAGAAAGAAGCTGGTAGCATGAGCTTTCATAGACTTGCTCTTATGTCCTCAGGTGCATGTTATAATACTTTGAAAACACATACACAAACATGTGTACATACAGAGAGGAGATAGCATTATAAAGCTATCCCTTATAAACTAAAGCCATCAAGGCACATGTTGATTTACCAAAGTGTACTGATCCCTGCTCTGAGGACTTTACCATCTAAAACAGAACATGGGATTAAAACATATGAAAGACATAGGTCTCACTCATCTGACAGCATTTTAGCAGGATAAGACTGAATCTCCATTTGAGCCCTTAGGGTTTGCCTTTGGTTATTATGTTAACAGTTGAATTGGATTGCCCAATAGTTACTTGGCAACTTCAACTATCAGTTGGTGAATGAGTGGCATAATAATAATAATAATAATAATAATAATAATAATAATAATAATGGTGGCAGAATAATCACTGAGAAGGAGTGAGGGAGAGGGGAGATATGCACTTGTTTCACTTATATGAATATGGGTGAGTGGCTGAGAATGAAAAATATGTTATGCTTTCACTTGACTCACCTTCATACAGAGACACACAAAGAGTGTGCTTACAGGCAAACATCACAACCATATTGTCAGAGCCATTGGGAAAAGCCTGTCACACCAAATGGTTAGCTCACCTGGGGACACCAATATGATGGGGAAAATTTATACCAATAATGCTATCCAGTTGTCATGAATCCCTGCCCTTTGCATTGTGAGATTGCATGAAATCATTGGTTTTAAGGGGTCTTGGAGATCATCTAATTCAGGCTTACACTGCTTGGTTTTGTTTCATTCATTCATTTGTCCATTCATTTTGGGCTAAAATCACAGGAGTGAACATTTTCCCTCAAACTCTTAATGCTCACCTTTGGATAAGAACAAAATGTAGTATCACAAAATTTATTTGAAATTTAATTAGAGGTTATGGCTTTGGGACTCTCAGTCCCCAAACTCAAATAAATTACAGATGAAGCAAACAAATAAATAAAATTAAAATCAAAGCAAATTCAAGAATTGGTTGTGA
This sequence comes from Phrynosoma blainvillii, assembly GCA_026167975.1. Taxonomy (NCBI): domain Eukaryota; kingdom Metazoa; phylum Chordata; class Lepidosauria; order Squamata; family Phrynosomatidae; genus Phrynosoma; species Phrynosoma blainvillii. Next base: position 34,477,276 of record JANUYF010000001.1, on the reverse strand, counting down.
TTTTGGCTCAAAAAGCAAAGGGAGACCAGAACGATCCTGCAACAGCCATCTTCCAGTAAAAGGAAGAGCTTGGAAATGTTACTTTTTTTGGATGGCAACAGGCCAGTGGCCAAGCTCATTGGGAAATTCAGATAGTTGGCATCCAAAACAGTAACTTTCCCAAGCTTTTCTATAATGTGCAGTGAAGTGGAAGAGGAAGTTATGTATCTCCCTTCTATGATGGAATAATTTTTTCCTTCCGTTTGGAGTTTGTGCATCTCACACTGGCAAAGAAGTCCAACTTTTCCTTCTGCTTGCTTCTCCAGGGAAGAAGAAAGGTGAATGCACCAGCCATTTGTACATTTCTTTCTCTCGCTTCTCTATGAAACATAAAGCCATGTGATATCTGAAAGGAAGGTACAAAGAACAGGCATGGATTTCCTGTGGCATAAGCTTCACCAAGCAAGGAACTGCACCAACTGAAAGAATCCTAAGGGATAAACTTTATGAACAAGCCAGCTGGGATCAAGGTATACTAATTATATTTAATCCAAGTACTTCTCTTAATTGTGCTGGGGATAATGTGTGCATTTGTATGCCTTTTTAAAAAAGCAATAGGAGATAATATCAGTACTACTTACTTTAAGATGACACCACCATTATATCATTATACCACTTGCATTTGTTTAACACCACATTATTTAATGTGCTTCATGTCTACAGTTGCTACTGCAGTCTTACTACTTCATTTCTACAGTTATATTGTAGTCTTAGCATAGTAAGTAAATCTTAATTACTCCTTATACACAACTCTACAATTATAACTGCCATATTGCAGGGTTTGCCTGCCCAGCAAAAGTGGCCCATGCTTAGGATTGGAGCCAGAACATTTTGGAGATATCAGGTTGAAGAGACTTACAATGGTTTCCTGGCAGATATCTTTAGCAGCATTGGGCTCCAGTAAATTACTGCTTTCCTACTTAAAGCATTACTTTTACTTTAGGACTAAGGAGTGGAATCTGTAGCTCCCCAAAACAAGTCTTTGGGCTGCCACCTGACATCAGCCCCAGACCACATGCACTGGGATGATGGGATCTAGAGTTCTACAACATCCAACGAGTGATAGATTTTTTTCATCACCTGTATATATGAGTGGTGAATGTTGAAAAGGGGGGAAATTAAAAAGCAGTCCTGTTTCATTTTTAGATAAAGTCTTTTTTTTAAAAAAAGAACTGTTTATCCATCTTTATACAGCCATATATAGAGTGGCATTTGGGAAAGTTTTGGGGGAATTTTAACTCTCAGAATCCCACTTCAAGCATTGTCCAATGGTCTAGTCCAAAAAAGTAACTTTTCCAAGCAGTGGTGCAGTGCACAATTCTATGGATGTTCACTCAGAAATGTATCATACTGTCTTCCATCAGGTGACTACCAGCTAATAAGACTGGATAAGTTTCAATTTGTGCAGCCTAGGGATGTGGACTGGATCTTTGAAGAAGTGAGACCCACTATGTCTATACTGGATCCTTGCTCTTCCTGGCTCCTAAAAGTAGGGGGGGGGGGAATGGTGGAGTGGCAAATACCTCTCTGCAGCAAGGGAGATTCCCATCCTGCCCAAAAGAGACTGTGGTAAGGCCATTGCTTTAAAAAGGTCTCCCTAGATCCCACCATTTTGAATAATTATTGGACAGTCTCAAACATTCCATTTTTGGATAAGATTCTAGAGTGTGTAATGGCCTCCCAGTTCTAGGGGTTTCTGGATGAGCAAAGCAGCTTCATTTATATACCGTTTCATACTGCACTATGGGGTGTCTAAGCGGTTTACAACTGTAAGCTCATTGCCCCCCAACAGTTGGGTACTCATTTTAGCGACCTCAGAAGGATGCAGGCCTGAGTCTAGCCTGAGCCCTGGCTAGTATTGAACTCGCAACCTTGTGGTCTATGAGTGAGTGGCTGCAGTACAGGCATTTAACCACTGCACCACCAGGGCTCCTTTTATTTCTAGATCCATTTCAATCATACACAGGGAACTGGACAGGGAGTGTGTCCCTGTTGATTCTGCTGGATCTCTCAGTGACTTTCAGTACCATCAGCCATGGTATCCTTCTGTGTCACCTCTCTGGGTTGGGACTTGGAGGCATTGTTATGCAATCATTCTGGTCTTACTTGGAAGGATGAACTCTGAAGATGGTGCTGAAGGACTCATGCTTCGGCTATTGACCTGTGGGGTCCCTCAGGGTTCTCTTTTGTCCCCATGTTTATTTAACATCTACATGAAATTGCTGGGAGAAGTAATCTGGTGTTTTGAGGTTCAGTGTCACCAGTATGCTGATGACACCCAGCTTTGTCTCTTCTTCCCATTTCCAAGGAAGCTGTCTCAGTACTGAACCAGTGTCTGTTATCAGTTAATGGAGGGGGGGGAAATTGAAACTTGATTCAGACAAGATAGTGGTGTTCCTAGTCAGTTGGAAGGGAGATTAGGGAATCTGCCTGTGCAGGATGGGGTTACAAACACGCACACACACAAAATCTCAGGCTCACAGCTTAGATGTTCTCCTGGACTCAGATCGGAGCCTGGATGCCCAGGTTTCAGCAGTGGCCAGGAGTACATTTGCACAGCTAAAACTAGTATGCCAACTGTACCTGTTCCTTGAGACAGCAGATCTGGCTACGGTGACACATGCTTTGATCACATCCTGTATAGACTACTATAACACACTCTACTTGGGGCTGCCTTTGGAAACTGTTCAGAAACTCAGGTTCAAAATGTAATAATAATAATAATAATAATTTATACCCCGCCTTTAGCCGAGGCTGTCAAGGCAGCTTACATTAAAAATACACTCCCACAATTTATAACAATCATATAACCCCCCTCCCCCTTAAAATTATAATTAAATCAGCAGTTTAAAATCTAATATTTAAATAATAATCAATAATGCGCGCAATTAATGGAACAAAATGTTGCAGCCAGAATGCTGATCTGGACCAGTTATGGGAGCATATTGTTAAAATAGCTTCACTGGCTACCAGTTCATCTCTGAGCACAATTCAAAGTGCTGGTCATGACCTATAAAGCCCTATAGAGCTTAGGTCCAGACTATTTGGAAGACCATATTTCCCCATATGAACCTGCCAGAGCTTTAAGATCATCAGGGAAAGACTTTCTCTCAGTCTTGCCTGTTGGTGAGGACACAAAAGAGAGCCTTCTCAGTGGCTGCTCCCATCCTCCCATGGGAGGCTAGACCCTGCTTTCCTTTCACCGTGGGGCAAAGATGTTTTTGTTTTTTATTTTATTCAAGTAGACTTTCAATATGTAATTACTCTCAGGGAGGCTTCTTATAGCGTGCTGTGTTTATTTGTTTTTAACTTTTATATTTTTAACATAAATTTATACTTCTATAATGAAATTTTTTTTTATTGTTTTTAAAATTGTGTTGGTATGTTTTTAATCAATTTTATCTATGAGCCACCTTGGATCCCACTCTGGTAGAAAGGCAGCATATGAAATCAATCAATAAGTAATGCCACTGAATTCAAGGGGACTTATTTCTCAGTAAAGATGCATAAGATGTTGACATTAACTGTGATTTTGACCCTGTATCTTGAGACAGGCAAAGCTTTAGCCTTTTATATGTTTGCTGCAAATGCCCTTCTTTTTAAAAAAAACAAACACAACAAACCTCTTTTTTTTTCTAAGAATATGTCCTTCTCTATAACCAAGAAAGTGCTTTGAGTTGTAATATTATTAGAGCATATGAAGTGCTTGTTCACATCTCATTCACACAGTAACTCTTATTACAGCAATCTTGAAAAGGAGTTCAAAAAGGAAACACAAGGGATAAAGGGGAATCAAGGCTTACTGGAAGCCACCTGTACACATCCATTAAAGAAACAAATACTACAGTTCTTAAAAAATTCCTTTTTGGATTACAACTCTCATAATCCCCTGGCTAGCAAGGACTCTTGAAAAAGTAACTTTTCCAGTCTCTGGAATCATGTAAGAAAATCTGATCATATTTTTCTAACTGGTCAAACTGCAGCAGGACATAGTTCATTTCCTAAGATATAGTAGAATTGTTAAGCTTACCTGTGTGAAGAAAGAAACAGTGGGTTAAATCCTAGCTAGATTAGATGCACTATTTTAAGATTTACCTTATTTTCTGGCGTATAAGACTACTTTTTAACCTGCAAAATCTGGGGTTAAAGTGGGGGGGGGGGTCATCTTATACGCCGGGTATAGGGAGGTTCATGGTAGGTTTGCCTTAGTGTCATCATCAGTTGGAAATGACTTGAAGGTGCACAGCAACAACAACAACATTTTTGGAAGTCATACTCTTCCCAAACTCTATATTTTAACTGGAAAAGTGGGGGGGGGGTCGTCTTATACGCCCAGTCGTCTTATACGCCGGAAAATACGGGTAGGTAAATCCAGGCCAGTTTAAAGTCTTGTCACTTCAACTGAGTCTTTCCTACGTATGACTAGATTTGGGAGATTTGGGACCACCTCAGTACATTTATTCCACATTCTCAGTTCTTTTTATGGGTTATTGATGGTTTTAATATTTCTTATTATTGACTTTGTTTTTCATGTTCCTAGTCACCTTGAATGCTTGATCTTTTAAAGTAGAAAAGCAGAATAAACATTTAATAGGTAAATAAAGAATATGAAGAATGCTTCCCCCCCCCCCCCATTGCTCCAGAGAGTGAAAACAGTAAGGAGACAAGTTTCACAGTGCTCTAAGATTAGTTTATTCATTTTTTGAAAAAGCCCAATATGTTTTGGCCTCAGTGAGAAAAGGCCTTCTTCAGGGGCCTTCAGCAGAAATCTCTGGAATTGGGAACACTCTCCAAAACACAGGACCTTTGAGTATAAAAAGAACAGGTTCTACAATATTTTGTTACATAGAGTGCAGGACTCTCTTTCCCTGGAGGTTTTAAAGCAGAGTTTGGATGCTCATCTGTCAGTGATGTTTTAGTTCTGGTTTCCCTATATAGAACAAATTTTGGACCAGGTCATTGCTACCCAAAATCATGTCCATGGACTGGTGCAGGTCTATCAGCCACAGTTGCCTGTCCAAAGCAAGGTTCCAGGGAAGAAAGAAACTCTTGTAGCCAGTGGGAGAAAATATTATACCATTCCATAGCACAAAAACAATTTTTGCTGGTCTCCCATACCAGATCACCTGAAAAGAGCTGAATGACCCTTTTCAGTGCTACAGTTCTATAATCCCAAGAACAAAGGGACTCAGTGCCCTTATTGGTTAATTCCAACTAAAGGAAACTCCTTGAATTGAATGGAATTTGCATAAATTGTGCTTCAAGAAGCCTGGGTCCAATTAGTCTACTCTAAATAGGGCAAATAATTGGATTTATAGATACCTACATACACTGAGGGCACCAGATCCTATCTGACCTTGGAAGCTAAGCAGTGTTGGGTTTGAATTCAAAGACATCAGTATGTAAAGGGATCTTGTAGCACCAAGACTAACTGAAAGACAGAACTTGGGAGCATGACCTTTTGTAGTCTTGAGCCTGCTTCCTCAGATGCATTTGGTCTACATCAGTGGTTCCCAAACATTGATCCTCCAAGGCAGGGGTAGGCAACCCTTCCCCTTAAGGGCGGAGGGACTTCAGCTCCCAGAATCCCAGGAGCTATTGGCCAACATGGGACTGTTGGCCAACATGGCTGAGGCTTCTGGGAGCTGAAGTCCCTCGGCCCTTAAAGGGGAAAGGTTGCCTACCCCTGCTCCAAGGGTTTGGACTTCAGCTCCTAGAAGCCCCACCTTGCTTGGCCATTAGGCAGTGATTCTGGGAGCTGATGTCCAAAACATCTGGAGGATCAATGTTTGGGAACCACTGGTCTACACTAAAGCAGGGTTGTGTTGTGTTGTGCTAGTACTTAGAAAGGAGATTGCTAGGTAACACCAGGTGCTGTGAACAATATTTCAGAAGAAGGCAATGGCAAACCTTCCCTTGGAGGAAATCTTGATGAGAAAAGCCTATGATGGAGTCACCATAAGCCAGAGTCAACTTGAAGGCGCATTACAGTATACACCAGGGGTAGGCAACCTTTTTGAGCCGGGGGCTGGGTTGCTGTCCCTCAGACAATTGGGGGGCAGAAGCACCAAAAATAAATAAATAAATAAATAAATATTTTTTTAAAAAAAAAATTAAAAAATTAAAAAAATATGCATGCACACTCTCTCAGTCCCAGAAAAGCCATGGCAAAACCCCTGTGGAGATTTTGCCAAGAAAACCCCAAGAACAAGTAATAACAACAATAATCAATATCATCATGGCAGGCGGCGGCAGGATCGGCCTGGGGCCGGTCCAAAGGCCTCGGAGGGCCGCATCCGGCCCCCGGGCCTTAGGTTGCCTACCCCTGGTATACACAGACGCATATCACATACACAGAGCCACACACGCATATATCACATTGTAGTCCTTCCAGAAAGAAAGGCAGATCTGGCAGGGGTGTTTGCAGGAGAACTGCTCTCTTCCCTCCAACTCCAGGACCTCCTCTGCCTCCCATTGCTTCCCAACATCCCTCCAGTCTTACGTTGGGGGTGGTACTGGTGATCTAGGAACAGAAGAAGAAGAAGATGAAAAGGAAGATGTCAAAACAACAAGGCTCCCTTCCGCCTCCGATCTAAAGAAAACCCAAGGAAGGTCCAAGCCTGGAGCAGACGTGAGGGAGCTGACCGCTTGGCTTGGTCATGAACTCCGGCCAGGAACCGCTTGTTTGTTGCTCTTGGCTTCCAAAGGTCATCAGAGGGTCCCTGGGCTACTTTTAGCTGAACTTGGGCCGGGCAGGTTGGCCTCCATCCTCCCTCACCCCCCCCCCCAAAAAAATACCCCAATAACAATCCCTAGCTCTTTTCTGCTTTGGGAGATGGAGAGGCATGGATGCTCCGCTGACGCACCGACCCGACTTTGTTTGGCTTCTTGCAAACTGGAAAAACAAACAGAGCGGCCTTTGCGTGCCATGGAAGGGGAGGAGAAGAAAGGAAGGCATCATGGCCCTGGGGAGGAAGGAAGGAAGGAAGGAAGGACAGGGTCCGAAGGGAGCAGACAAAGGAGGTCCGGGGGAATGAGAGAGAGAAAGAGAAAGAGGCCCCTTTTCACCCCTTTGTGAACCCCTGGCCTTCGGATGGACCTTGTCCCTAGATCCTTCTTCTCTGGCCTCTCTCTTTAAGGACCAGTCCAGACCCATTCCTTTTCCAACTGGTCCAGAGTGCTGAGGACAGAGTGCGCCAGAGCTCTAGGAAGTTCCTCTTTGGACGACAAGGCCCAGCATCCCCCAGTCAGTCTCACCCCAAGGAGTCCCTCTGACCCTGACTGGGAGCAAGTGGCATCCCGCATGATAGATGGGTGGACTTGATTCAAAAGGCCACGAATAGGAGTTTGGAGGAGCTGGGCAGAGCAGCAGAGGACAAGGGAGCCTGGCGATGTCTCGTCCATAGGGTCGCCATGGGTCCAGATCCACGCGAAGGCAGTTAACAACAACAACTCAAGACGCTGGAAAGATTTGATTTAGATCCCCTTTTCTTCCAGGACAGGACTGAGGAAGCTATTTAGTTATGGAAGTATTTATTTATTAGGAGTTTTCCAGGCTACTCTGAGTTGTCTTTTTTTAAGGCAAGGTGTATTCCGAGGAGATTTGCCCTTCCTTTCCCTCTGAGGCTGAGAGTATGTGACTCGGAAAGCCCCCAGTAAAATTGGGCCGAAATGATTTCAGGAAGGAAAGCAGGATGAGAACCAGCCTGACGGAGTGGTTTGAGTCTTGTGGACTGCGACTCTAGAGACCAGGATTGGATTCCCAGCTCAGCCAGGAAAGCCCATTGGGTGACCTTGGGCAAGTCACACGCTCTCAGCTTCAGGGTAAGGCCGTGGCAAACCTCCTCTGAACAAATCTTACTAAGACGAGCCCCTAAATAGGCTCTCTGGAGGGTAGCCATAAATCGGAAACAACTTGGAGGTATACAACAATAACCACAACAAGAAGGACTGTTTGTACTAACAACAACAACAACAATAATAAATAATATAGTTTATTTATATATCCTGCCTCTCCCAGCGGATCCAGTGCCACAAAACCAGTTTGTACTGGTTTTTAATATTGTAAACTGCCCAGAGTCCCAGTCTTGGGAGAAGGGCGGGATGATATTATAATAATAATAATAATAATTATTATTATAGTTTATTTATATATCCTGCCTCTCCCAGCGGATCCAGTGCCACAAAACCAGTTTGTACTGGTTTTTAATGTTGTAAACTGCCCAGAGTCCCAGTCTTGGGAGAAGGGCAGGATGATATAATAATAATAATAATAATAATAATAACAATATATAGTTTGTTTATATATCCCGCCTCTCCCAGCGGATCCAGTGCCACAAAACCAGTTTGTACTGGTTTTTAATGTTGTAAACTGCCCAGAGTCCCAGTCTTGGGAGAAGGGCGGGATGATATAATAATAATAATAATAATAACAATAATAATAAGGAGGAGGAGGAGGAGGAAAGTTTCAGTCAGAAAGCTCCAGTGCCGCATCAAACGACACTTCCCAGAATTCCATAGCATTAAGCCATGGCAGTTAAAGTGGTGTCAACCCGGATTAATTCTACCGTGTGGATGGCCCCATTAAGAGGCCCCGCTTGGAGCAGAAGGCTGGGCGAGCGGATTTCTTTCCTCCAGGCAAGGCGCCTCCTCCCCACAGCTGCTCCTCATACATATTTCATCCCGCCATCCGATGAATGCGTCCCCCA